>JAYESD010000001.1:87514951-88882754 GCA_036927565.1 Tuctoria greenei
CGTCATCAAATTCAACAAGGGGAGCAACGTCTCTCCACGACGTTCCGCCTGGTGTTGGACACATGGCTCTCGCCTCATGCCGCCACGTATCCTGATCCAACCGTACAACATCAAATAAAGGAGGGCTAGAAGATTGGTGGAAAATAATACGTAGTACAGTATAAGAAAAAAGGGAATAAGAAAAAGTATGGCGCGCATTTCGATACATGAACTGTGAGACTGCTGACATCCATCTTCATTGGCCAGTTCTCGATTCTGCTGATCTCTCCAGCATGCATTCACACTAGCTACTCTCTAGTGCTGGACCCAGGGTATCCCGTGGCCCACCCGGCATAGCCAGTGGGTGGGCCCCTGAGAAATGTTGTTGTTATTGTACGTGGTGTTAGGTTGAGACAATGCAACTTGTCATCGTAACGATAAGAAATAAAAATTAGAAAGAGTATATAAGATTCAAAAATCTTCATTACTCTCTTTACTCTGGGCTCGGGCATGCCAAATTCGGAAACTCCTCCACTCATATCGTAACTGCATCAATTATACATCCAGGCCCGTTTCCAATTAAAATCTAAACTAAAGGCGTAGACGAAGGTTTTGCACAAGAGAGAAGTTGCACCGCACCGCCGCAGATGGCAACCGTAGGGACGACAAGGAGAGAGGACCCAATGGTGGGGACTCAGGTGTACAATGTGACCTTTGAGGAAGATGTGATCACCACCAACATGACGTCCTCCAGTGAGGCCGTGGAGGACTGGCTCGACAAGGTCATCTCCGTCCACCGTCGGCGCCTTCACAAGCTTGTCGTCGGGCTCGACTTTAAGTGGCGCCCCAGCTACTCCACCGACCAGAACCCCGTCGCCGTTCTGCAGCTCTGCGTCGGCCTCCCCTACCTCATCTTCCAGGTCATCCACGCTGACTACTTCCCCGACAAGCTGGAAGGTTTCCTCGGAGATTCCGACTACCGCTGTGACGTCGAGAGACTTTGGAAGGACTGGCAGCTGAAGGTGGCTAAAACGATGGATGTGGCCAAGCTCATGGTGGAGGAGATGGATCGCCCGAGCCTCCGCCGCTCGGGGCTAAAGGACATCGCGAGCGCCGTGATGGGCGCCGACATGGAGAAGCCTTACCGGGTGAGGAAGAGCAATTAGGATACGTACAATCTCTTCGGCAAGCAGATCAGCTATGCGTGCATCGACGCCTTCGTCTCCCTCGAGGTGGGCCGCAAGCTGCTCTCCAACGACTACTGATCTAACCACCAACTTAGCGGATACGATGCCGTCGATCAGCCGGCATGGAATTCGCAGGTGCATCGCTCAAGTTCTACCTTTTCTGTTTGTGCACCCAATCTCTCATAAAATTATTTTTTCTTGAGGAAACACTATATCTTGCTTTTAAAAACATGCATATTATTTCACATGCATCGAGGTCTTTCACATGCATGTTAGTTGTCCATGCATGCTACGCCCCAAACATGATCAACGAGCCTCAAACATGACGATCTCTCAACAAAAAGAGAAAACATGTAATGTCATAAAATATGATCGAGGTCTTTCACATGGATTTTAGACGTACATATGCTTGCTACGCCCCAAACATGTATTCTAAGAATAGAATATTTCCTACCATGTATATATATTTTTATATTTATCATATTCTCTACCATGCATGTGTATGCTCTCAACCTATATGGCAGTTTATCTACCACACTAATGAAGAATATTATCCTGTCATCAATAGAGATAACAAATTTGACACAAGGATGTTCCCTCGACGGTACGAGGGTAGACTGTGGACTACCATCATCTAATTAGCACACAGCTCTCAGTACGTACGTGGTTCATCAAATTAATCGATCGCATGTTGTCATTATGTATCACTGTACTCGTCTTTTGAAGAAACGACAGGCGTAGGCACTAGCTGCTACGTGTTCTGATTTTAGGAACAAATGAACACACTTGTGAAAACACGTACACCACATCCGATCCCCAACGTCATCAAATTAACATGTTCCTCAACAAGGGGCACAAAAATCCTCAACACGTGACGAAACATGGTTGATCGCGAGTCTCTTTCACATGCATTATATTCATGTCCACCATCATACATGATCACGACAATTATCATCATTTTGATATGGACTCTCGGTCGGCAACGATCAGATCCTTCAAAAAAAAATATGGACTCTCGGTCGATTGCCACGCGCGTTTACGTCAATCTCCGCACCTCGTTGAAATCATTAGCACGAAATGTTATGAACACCGCGGGACGAACCTACAAAGTATGCCAGGTCGGTCATTGCATATCCTGAGCCCTTTGTGTGTCAAATTAAATAACTGGCCGATTGGATGTGTCGAGATGTTGCGATAACCGAGAGGAGGCGAACCACGGGTTGGAGTAACTCTGACCATCGAATCAAAAGCACAATTTTTGAAGCGCCCGATCATCTCTAGAAATGCGCTTAGACGACGACCCGCTATAAAGGCACACCGTCCTCTTCTTCTCTGCCGCACCTCTTGATCGATTTTAGCCCCCAAACTTCTCCACATGCTTCTCCACCGCACCACCGTTGACCACCTCTCTCTCCTTGTTCGCACCTCCGTTGCTGCACAAATGGGTAGCCCCGCGCTGAAGCGCTCCAGGTCATCGACGTCCTCCATATGTCCTTCTTTGTTTCCGTCGCCGCCAATACTGGTGGAACTGGAGGTGGCACCTGCACCTCCTCCACCCCCATCTCTGCCTGCAGCGCCCACACCTCTTCCGTCCGACTATGATGAGACTGTCTGCCTCATCGGGAAACGCATCGACAAACTTGACGACAATCTTAAGGAGGTCACCAGCAACCTGTTTGCCGCCGACATGCAAGCAAGAGCGCTCGACAAAATGGCGCAGGATGTATTTGACAATACATCTCACTCCCGTCGCCAACTGGGACTTGGGACCCTCCCCCACCACACAGCATGGACTCCGCTGGCTACTACAACTTTGGGTTAGGCTTTGTGGCCACTCGTCTCGACTGCTTCTACGAGACGATCGGTGAGGAGGCTGTGGTGGAATTTCGCGAGCAACTAGTGAATGCCGTCGGCCGAAAGAAGTTTGATCCTGTGATGGAGGATGCTCCGCCGGCGGTTGCGGTGGAGACGGCGGCGCCACCGGCGGATGCGGAGGCGTCGGCGGGGGAGGTGGACAAGTCCTCCTCCGAGTAGAGTAGGATTAGTAGTAGTTTTTTCTTTTGTTTTCTATGTGTTTTTTCTTGTTTGTAATATATGTGTTGTTTTTATGTTAATGAAAATTGTCTTTTATGTTCGTGAACAATGTGTCCTACAGTACTTGCATTAACGAAAAACTCATCCTTTTATCGAAAAAACATCGCATATGGAAAATTAACACATTAGTAATATTATATCTAATAAATATTAAAAACATTAGGACATACGTAGTAGTATTATATTTCAAAAAAATACGAAAATAAAAATCTAGACCGTGTAACTGTATATCGCATCCGAATTATGCAAATACTAATTAATTTTATTTCTTTTCTCTTTACCAGCTGTCATCGTGCCACCCCACCGGCCTGGCCCTAGGCAGTAGCCCCCCCCCCCCCCCCCCCCCCCCCCCCCCGCCTAGGCCAAGAGTCGGGCCTGCCTTTAAGATGATCCAAGACATAAAGAAATGGATGATCCTATATCTCCAAATTTCGACGTCAAACCAAACGCAATTGATGACTGAGCACTTTGTCACATGTCACTAGAGTGTACGCACAAATAAACGGCCTCAACACCGGGTTTAGGGTGCATCATGGACTAACCACATGACCCGCCCAAACACTTACGTGATTAGCATACACCTGCAGGAGCAACTACCTGGCCGCATCCTTCGCGTACGAACGGCAACGCCGACCAACTTATACTTTTTGTACTACGTACAAAGAATTTTCCTTATCCATGAGCCAATAAACAAGCTCTTCTGATGCGGCAACTAATAAGCAGCACATGATCAACGAGCCTCAAACTATATATATATATATATATATATATATATATATATATATATATATATATATATATATATATATATATATATATATATGTGTGTGTGTGTGTGTGTGTGTGTGTGTGTGTGTGTGTGTGTGTGTGTGTGTGTGTGTGTGTGTGTGTGTGTGTGTGTGTGTGTGTGTGTGTGTGTGTGTGCGTGTGATGATATTTTAACAAAAAGAGAAAACACGTGTAATGTCATATCTTACATGATAGTCGACGCCCCTCTCGCATTAATGTTGTGGGAATGACTAGTATGCAATCTGTCTTATAGTGCAATCATACAATCATCAATCATCAACCATTGGATGTTCCTCCTATTGTGATTGTGTTTTTTCACTTAACTCCACCATGTGGTGGAGGGGGTTAAGTGAAAAAACACAACCACCCTAGGACAAACATCCAATGGTTAATGATGGATGATTGCATGATTGCACCATAAGTCAGATTGCATACTAGTCATTGCCTAATGTTATAGTTGTCCATGCACTCCATGCACACACACACACACACACACACACACACACACACACACACACACACACACACACACACACACACACACACATATATATATATATATATATATATATATATATATATATATATATGACGATCTTTCAACAAAAAAAACGCGCATAACATCATCATATATAGTTGTCCATGCATGCTACGGTACGCCCCAAACATATGATCAACGAGCCTCAAACTATATATATATATATATATATATATATATATATATATATATATATATATATATATATATATATATATATATATATATATATATATATATATGTATGTATGTATGACAATCTTTCAACAAAAAAGAGAAACTATATATATAACATGTTAGTTGTCACGCCCCAAACATGATCAACGAGTCTCAAACTATATATGATGATGTTTCAACAAAAAGCATAGAAAACCCGTAATAATGTTGTCATCAAACATGATCGCGAGGTTTTCAAGTGCGTGTTACTTGTCCATGCTTGCTACACCCCAAACATGATCAACGAGCCTCAAATATGATGATCTTTCAACTGAAAAAAACTGGAACATTGCATAGCCGATGGGCCCTTTACGTGTCAAACTTAAAAACTGGAACTGAAAAACTGAAACACTGTCGGACGGACCTACAAAGTATGCAAGGTGGGCCACTGCATACCCTAGACCCTTTGCGTGTCAAATTAAAAAAAAACAGCATGTGAAGCCGAGATGGGATGCGTCGAGCCGTTGCGATAAGCTAAAGGAGGCAAACTGTGGTTTGGATTAACTCCGACCCACCCACCGGTTCGAAAGGGCAGTTTTGAAGTGTCCGATCATCTCCACTCGCGTGCTTAGATGACGACCCGCTATAAAGGCACACCCGTCCTCTTGCGTCTCTGCCGCACCACTCCATCGATCGTAGCCTCCAAACTTACCATGCTTCAGAACCACTGCACCATCGACGACCACCTCTTGCTATTTCTCTGCACCTCTATCGCCGCACAAATGGGTAGCCCCGCACCCAAGCGCTCCAGACCGTCGATGTCCTCCGAACCTCCTTCTCCATTTTCGTAGCAGCCAATGCTGGTGAAACTGGAGGCGGCGCCTGCACCTCCTCCGTCCCCTTCTCTGCCCGCGGCGCCTACACCACCTCATCCCATTTGGGTTCAGGAGACTGTCCGCCTCATCGAACATCGCTCTGATGAACTCGATCGGCGCATAAAAGAGACCACCGAGCACCTTTCCGCCACCGCCGGGCGCGCAAAATAGCTCGAAAACTTGGCACGAGATGTATTTTCTGATACATCTCACTCGTGTGACCGTCTTGGTCTTGGGAAACTTTCCGTCTGCACCAGCATGGACACCGCCGGCCACTATTGCTTCGGGTTAGGGTTTGTGGCCGGTCGTCTCAATGTCCTCTATGAGACGATCGGGGAGGTGGCTATGGTAGTGGGCCACCGGCATCTTCTGCTAACCGTCGCCCGGAAGCTTCAGACTCAATTGTCGGAGGAGGCAGCAGCAACGGTGGCAGCAAAGGAGGCAGTGGCGGCAGCGGCGAAGGAGGCGGCGGCGGCAGCGGCAGAGGAGGAGGAGGCGGAGGCGGCGGAGAAGGAGGTGGAGGAGATCTCCTCCGACTCCGAGTAGAGTAGAATTTGTAGTTTTTCTTTTTCTTGTTTTCTATGTGCTTTCATAGTTCTTGTTTGTAATAAATGTGTTTTTTTATTTTAATGATAAATGTATTTTCTGTATATGAACAATGCATCCTACTATGCAGTATCAAAAAACAACTCCTTTCCGAAAAAGGAGTGAGATATTTGTTGTTCAATGTCTAGCCAAGAATTCGTTGTGTTGCGACAATTGATGACTCTTGGTTGAAACTCCATTGAGATCGTGGTTGAGGCTGCGTTTCTCCTCTTTTGTGTTCTTTCACTCAATTTTTCCATTTGTAGTCGGCGCATGTGAAAATGTATTTTTAGTAGTAGTATATACTACATGTTATCATTTCATTGTTATTAATATTACAGAATGCTGGTTGTTTGCCATCGTCCTTTCATGGACTTGGGTGTTCTGTATTTGCATATCGTTTGCATTAGCACATATACATTTGGCAATTCATACTTTTGTTCGTATTTTTTTGGAATGACCCACTAGCTAGCAGATGACTGCTTTTAGATTTTGATCTCCATGCGTGGCAGTAAAGATGAATTAATAAGCGAGCAAGTTGTCCGAACAAGTCTATCCCTCTAGCTACACTCACCATGTATAGGAATTGACGCGACATGACATGTAATTAATCACGATTGCATGCGTGCACAAGGGCACGGCTAGCGTCAAATTCTCCACTCCTACGAAATTTTTTTCGTTCTTCTTGGCGCGCCACAATTGAGATTTTGAAAATTCAGTTTTCACTCTCTGCGCCTACAATTTTAGTCCTGCCTATTATAACCCTATTTCAGCCACGATGAGTATAAATGGAAACACTGGCCTCCATTCCCGACATACCGCTGCCCCCCATTCCGGTGATATTGCAGTACTCCAAATGTGTTGTCTCTCTGTCCTATGTTCCATACTTGTATTCATAAAAAAAAATCCCGTGTTTTCATTTCCCACGGTTTTTACAGTTTTTCGCCATGGATCTCGCGGTGATGCATCGAAGCTCTTGGTGGTGTTGACTCCTGGGTACAACGTCGGGCGACCAAGTTTGACGGCTCTACCGAACCTCTTCATCGCCGCCACCTCCCTTCGACATCGCATCCCAGACTCCAGTTTTGTGCTAGGTAAACTACACGACCCATGTCGTCTTTTTATAGAGCTATATTGGCTTGGTTCTACACGATCCATGCAGTTTTGGCTAGTTAAGTTCTACATGATCCATCCTGATATACGAAGATTATATAAATTAACAAATAAGAAATTTGGTCTTCTGTTTCACGAATTTGGTTATATATATATATATATATATATATATATATATATATATATATATATATATATATATATATATATACTACATTTGTCCCGAAATAAATGTCGCTACGACAGTTTCTTACGGTAGTGTATTTCTAGTTCAATTCTTGGCCGGGAACGACAAATACTAAAAACCGAAGGTAGTATGTAATATATGGATTTAGAAGTAAATGACGCACGACTTATCTAATCAACCACTCCAAATGTTGTACTCTCATTCCTATTTTACAAATTTGTATTTCTAAGATTTTCAGTTCCTATGATTTTTACACTTTTTTCTTTCTTGTGGCTTTCTAGGATCATACGTTTTTTCTATTTCTTCATATCTAATTCCTCCATTCGAAACAAACACTGCAGTTTATAGAAACCACACCGTCCAATCCGAAATCTATGTGGGTCATGTAATCTAACATTATCACTGTTATTCGGAACGACTACTTACAATGCTCTTTACATTAGGAACAAGACGTCAAACTGTGATGCCGTCTACAAGCATTCATGGTGGGCAACAAGCACCTGGTATAACTATAAATGTGTTTACTATCAAAATTAAAAAAAATTAGAAAATATTAAATCCTTTGCATGGTATGCAGAGAATATTGCAACACATGATATTCAGGAACCTCAAGGTTCTTCACTCCGTGGTACTACGATGCATGAACCAACAACAGGTATAGATATACAAACCACAAATACTTCTTCCGCCCAAGCGTAACTTTACTTTTGGAGCTTAAAAAATGTACGACTCCAACTCTATCGGTAGCTTCCAACTACCCATATCACATCACATTACTACCTGCCTCTATACTATGCCATTTATTTTTGCAAAGCATGTTACTCCCTCCATATCTTTTTAATTGACGTTTCTTATAAAAAAGTGAACTACAAATGAACTGGAACTATGTACAAATGTCAAACAAAAAAATAAAGAGGGAGTAGTTTTTTACTCCTTTGGCATTGAATTTGGAGCATTTTGAGAGACTACGTTCGGTCCTTTAGATGTATTGATGATGGGTGTATCATGGTAATTTGCATTCTTTTCTAGGCTATACTAATTGTTTTAGGATGCCTTGCGACTCTACTTTCTTAGTAGTCTTTATAGTTAACAGTTCATCAGCTTGTGTGATGGCGTGATTTTTTGATGCCTCCACGCTGTGCTCTCTCGCCGCCGGCCACTTCGACCGGCACCGGCGCCCACGCCTTGCTGCTGGTCACTTCAGTGTCCTCCCCGACGCGTCTCCCTCGCCCATCGCCACATCCAATCCTTCGCGTGCCATGATGACCCCACCGCCCACAAGTCTCTGGCCATTACTCGCCCTGCCACCAATCTTGGTGATCTCAGCCAGACCGAACCCTCGCTTTGTTAAGCTTCACAAGCTGGGACTATGTAGTACTGCACCTGCAGTAGTTGTCACTTACAAGTGGACTCAATGTCACATGGGCCCACATGTCAGTGGCAGCTAATGCAGGTGCAGTACTGCAGAGGATTTCAATCCTGCATGCTGCCTGCCTTGTCTGTCTTGCATTCGCCACCTGCTACCGCTGGCGTTCATTACTTGCCCTGCAACTAATAATTCTCTTCGAGACGCGCTCAGCTGATGTCAGTTAGACCGAACTGGCGAACCCTATCTTTGTCTAGTCTACCATTGTCAGCTGCATGTCCACCCCTTCAGTCTTGCCTGCTTTGCTGTTGGACTGAAAATCCTCGACAGCACTACGAGTGCAGTAGCGTCACTAACATGTGTACCTGATGGCTCATTTTAGGGTACGAACAGCAACAATAAGTCAACAATGTACTCGCCCCCCCCCCCCATTAAAATAGTTGTCATTCAGACAGTCCTAACTAGTTCATTTTTAATTCATTTGTTGGTCTGATAAGACAATTAATATAAACCAGGAGGGAGTAATATAGAACAAAATGTTGTTGGGATGCGGTCGTCCCACACTCGTATTTGCCGCACTCGTCCAGAAGATGGTATGAACATCAGACTTTTCTTCTTTTTACACTATTTGTACATGATACTAAACTTGTTCAGGAGGTAATTTGCTTTAATTGTTTACTGTTTGAATCAATGTAACAGAAGGAAGGAAATTGAAAGAAGTGTGGCTAAAGGACTTAAGGTTGCCAGAATATGCTATGCATCCCAACTTAGTAGAATGGAGCATGTGAAGCTACCAATTTAGTTATCCACTAGGTTGGGTGCTGCAGTTGGTATTAATCAGCGGCACTTTGTCGATGATGTGGTTATGTTTACAAAAAGACTGCATCCCTCAGGGTGCAAAGAAGTGGGAAGAGGTTGGCCATAGTAACAAGAGAGATATAGTATGAGACATTCTGGTTAGTGTTGTCAAACCCCCACACAAGTATTTTTTTTTCTTGTGACTCCATCTTGTACGTCTACAGCAACTTTTTATACAATGTACAGGATTCCTGGGACATGGAGGACACACCGGAGAGTGCAAGAAAAATTTTGAAAATTGCTGGTGAGCGCTACAAGGGATGGCGCTCGACTTTTCATTCCGCCTATAAGAGTTATTCTACCGATGAAGAACGTATACAAAACAAGCCTGCTGATGTAACGGCGCCCGAGTGGTTGCACCTAATAGAATATTTTGGGTCTGAGCGATTCAAGGTCAGCTAACTTTTTAATAGCTTCGCATCATAAAAAAAATATTTGATTTACTTTCATTCGTGGAATTAATTCTTAGAATTATTGTAGTAAATAAGCAGGACCAATTCTCAAAATCGAAGAAGACAAAAGGCGAGTCACTTGCTTGGCTCCAAATCCTACGCCCAACTTAGTTACGAGAAGGTATGAAAAATAAATTACACTTTTACTTTGCGCTGCAAACAATATGTATATCGACATGTTGAATTTTACATGTACATTATGTAGCAAGACCCAGAGACTGGAGAAGAACCCGATGGCATACAACTGTGGGAGGCAAGCCATTTGTTGGAGAACGGTGACTGGGCAAACAAGCTGGCAGAAGCTGTACATGTGAGTAACACTTCAAAAAATCTCCAATTAAATAAATATTTGCAATTTACCTGTGACTTTTCTTTTCGTATATAGATCCAGGCACGTGCCCAAGTGGATGACATGGAAGCTGAGTAAGGTGGCCCAATTCCAAATGAGGAGAGAAACCACATCTTGTAGCATTGTTATAGATCCTCAATCGGTTGTGCAGGATCACAGGTTCGGGGCCGTTGTTATATGGCTAACCCAACTGGTCCTGAACGTGAACGTATGTGTATTCAGATGTCTAAACACCTCAAAGACCAAGTTCGAAACTTAGAAGATAGAAATACAGGACTCAATCACCAAGTGCAAGAGTTAGAAGGAAGAAATAACAGCTTAACCACCCAGATGGGCTGCATAAACCAATAGAATGAAGAGTTAAATGTTCAAGTCCAGAACTTACAAGATCGGCTAGCAGTTGATCGTTAACAGACAGCTAAGCAAATGCAAGACATGCACGCCTCAATTGCTGAAATGCACAAAATGATGATGGAGACCACTCCACAAAAGGTCCACCAAAGGAACCACCAAAAGCACCCTGCTGCAACAATTAGTCCTAGTCAGCTTAGGCAAAATTACACGCAAACACGTCGCGAACAACTTAATACTTTAGTGTTATTATGCGTGTTGTAATATCACTTGATGGATGTTTATTATTAAACTCGTGATTTTGTTGCCACTAATTTTCAAACCTGATGCATTAGGATTCTGGTGCCTCTAATTATAAAATGTGGCATTATGAATTTCTTGTCATGAATGATAAATTCTTGCAATAGGAAGCTATTGCCAGGACAAACGTTGTAGCATAAACATTTGCCACGACCCAAAAAACGTTGCGCTAGACTGCTATTGCCACCACGCCGAAAACGTTGCATTACAACACTATTGCCACAGATGAGAAAATGTTGCATTACACCTCTATCACCACAAATCATTAATCGTTGCATTACAATCGTACTACCACAGATTAGAAAACGCTGCATTAGGAACCTATTGCTACAGATCAGGAAATGTTGCACTAGAAAACTATTGCCACAGAACATGAAATGTTGCATTACGAACATGTTGCCACAGATAAGAAATCGTTGCAATACCAAACTATTCGCCACGGATGTGAAATTGTTGTAGTACCATACTATTTCCCACGGATCTGAAATCTTTGCAATACACTACTATTTGCCACGTTTGTGCACCCGTTGCAATAACGTACTATTTGCCACGGACGTTAAACCGTCGCAGTACCATACTATTTGCCACAGTTGTGACATCATTGAAGTACAATACTATTTGCCACAAATGTGAAATCGTTGCCATACTGTGATATTCGTTGCAATACGTTAAATCGTCGCAATACCATAAATCGTTGCAATACCGTACTATTTGCCACGACTGTGAAAATCGTGTCAATATTGTACTATTTGCCACGAATGAGAAATCGTTGCAATCACATACTATTACCATGAATTTGAAATCGTTGCAATATCATGTTATTCGTTGCAATACATTAAATCATCGCATTACACTAAATCGTTGCAATAGCATACTATTTGCCACGAATGTGAAATCGTTGCAATATCGTACTATTGCCACGGCTGTGAAATCGTTGCAACCACATATAATTACCACGAATGTGAAATCATTGCAATACCATGCTATTCGGTGCAATAAGTTAAATTGTTACAATACGCTAAATTGTTGTAATGACATACTATTTGCCATGAATATGAAATCGTTGCAATACTGTACTATTTGCCATGATCGTGAACCCGTTGCAATAACGTACTATTCGTTGCAATACGTTAAATCGTCGCAATACCTAAAATCGTTGCAATAGCGTCCTATTTTTCACCGATGTGAAATTGTTGCAATACTATACTATTTGCCACGGATGTCAAGGAGTCGCAATAAACTATCGCCATGGGAATTGTTACAACAATTTGTAAAAACTATCGCCACGCTCTTTTTCATTGCAATAGTGACCTATTGCGATGAAAAATGACCTATTGCAATGAATTTTTTTGTTGTAATAAACCGGAATCCATGCAGTGATCATACCATGCTCTAGGAGCTTGTTTTAGACCATACAGGGCTTTAGTCAGTTTGAAAACATGATTAGGAAAATCAGGATTTTCAAAACCAGGTGGTTGCTTAACATAAACCTTCTCATCTATGTATCTATTAAGAAAAGCACTTTTACATGCATATAATATAACTTAAAACCTTTAGATGCAGCAAAAGCTAACAAAATTCTTATGGCTTCTATTCTAGCAACAGGAGCAAAAGTTTCATCAAAATCTAGACCTTCAATTTGTGTGAAACCTTGAGCAACCAATCTAGCTTTATTCCTAATCACAACCCCATCCTCACTTTGTTTATTTTTAAAACTCATTTAGTTCCAATTAAAGGGTGATCTTGAGGTGGAGGTACAAGTTTCCAAACATGATTTCTTTCAAAATTTTCTAACTCTTCTTGAATGGCAATAATCCAAGATTCATTAGTGAGTGCGTGTGATATATCTTTGGGTTCAAAAGAAGAAAAAAAGCAGAATGAGCATGAGAATTGGGGTCGGAAAACCTGGATCTTCTAACTCGTTCATGCAAGCTTCCAATTATCTTTTACGGGGGATGATTCCTGTAAATCTGTAGGGGAACAGATGTCTCAAAATCTTCTTCTTGATCAGGTTCATCGCAGATTGATGAGCTTGTGGCTTGTGGATGATCAAGACCAGCAGAGATGGTAGTCGGAGCTTGTTCAAAGTTCGGAGTTAGACACGTGTCAGCTTCGAAACTATCAGGCAATATCACCGACTCTTTTTCTTCTTCTTCGAAAATATCCTCCCCCGAGGATATGGATCCGGACCTACAATGTTTGAGCTAGTACCTGGGCTAGCTTCATCAAAAGACAAATCACAAGTCTCCACAATTTTGTTTGTGTCAAGTAAAATCACAAGGTAGCCTCTAGTTTGATATGGATAACCAGGAAACATGCAATCAATGGATCTGGGTTCAAATTTATCAAGATTACCATGTTTCTTAACAACACATTTCCAACCAAAGACTCGAAAGTGTCTAAGACTAGGACTATGTCCAAATCGGAGCTCATATGGTATTTTACCTAGCTTAGCGCGCAAGAAAACATGATTTAATACATAACAAGTGGTTACAATCGCATCAGCCAATAATTTCCTACAAGTTTGATATTCATCAAGCATAGTCCTAGCCATCTCAACTAAGGTTCTATTCTTTCTTTCTACAACACCATTTTGTTGAGGTACATATGGTGAAGAAAATTAATGATCTATTCCATTTTCAGCACAAAAGTGATCAAAAGATTAATTTTTAAATTCAGTTCCGTTATCACTTCTAATTGCTTTTAAAGATCCTCGGTGATCAATTGATAATCTAAGAAATAAAGTTTCAAAGTGACTAAAAGCTTCATTCTTAGATGCCACAAAGTAAACCCAAGAGTATCTAGAATAATCATCAACAATCACAAGAACATACCATTTGCCTCCGAAGGATTGAACATGTGAAGGTCCTATGGTGTCAAGGTGCAAAAGTTGACCCAGTTCAGTTTTCATGATCATTGTAAGAGGAGTATGTGAACCTGCAATCATCTTAGCATGTCTACAAGAAGAGCACACAATTTCTTTGTCCCCTTTAAGCTTAGGCAGCCCACGTATATGATCAGGAGCACTAACACGTGTTAGATAATCAAAGCCTACGTGACCAAGTCTATGATGCCAAAAATATAAGTCCTTTAAATCATTAGCAACTAGACACCCATGCCTAGAGGAAGACATATCAAAATCATCTTTAAAAACTCTTCCAAACTGAGACATGTTAAAAAGAAGCTCACAATTTGAATTTACAACTTTGCAATAATTTTTAGTGAAAATAATTTCCAGATTTTCATCTAGCAGTTATGAAACAAAAAGCAAGTTGCGTTTCAAATTTTTAACAAGTGACACATCCTTCAAAGTATAGTGATCATTTAATCTAACCGAACCCTTAGCAATTGTAGGAGTTGAAGAATTATCGGCAAAAGTAACATTCTCTACATGTGACACAAAAGAGAGGGAGGAGAACCATTCTTTGTTACCAGTCATGTGGCGTGAGCAACCTGAATCCACAATCCAAATGTTCTCCTTCCTCAAGCGTGTAACCTAAATAGAAGAACAATATGTCGATGACTCAATACTCGGGTTAGTCAATAGGCATTTAGGAATCCAGTACTGAGTCACACGTTGTCTAGTAGGAACTACACGCGACAGCTGATATAAAATAGCAGGTTTATGAGTCGAAGTTTGAGATTTTTTGTTCTTAACTCCTGACCTATAAGGTGTTATTTGTGTAGCACAAAAATCAATAGCTCCGGAGGCAAAAATAGAAGGTCCAGAAGTAACAATAGAAGGTCCGGAGGCAAAAACTGAAGCTCCAGAGGTAAACTTTGAATGTTTTTGACTCATAACAGCACATTGCATGTTCCTGACATTCGGTTTAGTATGTGCAACAAATTTAGCATGAGAGTTATAAGATCTAGCTTGCATTCTTTACTTTTTATGTTGTTTAGCTAGTCTATTATAAAAATCTATGACATGATCATCTCTATCACAATAGGTACAATGAAATTTAACTTTGTGTTCATGTCTAGATGAGCATGCAGTATGTTTATTTGAACCCGAAAGTGACAACACTCCCGCATATTTAAAAACCACCTCTTTTGTTTAGGAACTGTTTTGGTCAAACCACTTCCTAATGACTTTACAATTTTAGGTGGATGTGCTTTAGCATGAGCATGAGAATCAAAACCTAAACCCGTTTTATCGTTGCAAGATTTGGATGAATTCAGTAGCAAGTTTAGTTTTTTGTTCCCAATACAAAACTACTCTAATGTCATATTCATGTCATCAAACTTCTTAGACAATTCTAGGCAGTTTTCACATGACGTTTTTTATTTCAATTTGCAATTAGAACCATATTTATTTTCATGAGCACGTAAAGCATTGTTCAATATTGAAATTTCCTTCATAGCATCTTTTAGTTTCTTTTCAGGATCATTACAGGTAGAACAATGCAAATCAATTGTAGGACAATAATCATCTTTTAAGTTTCTATCATTAAGTGCAGCAAGGTTTTTGTTCTTTTCAATCTCTAACTCAAGTTTATGAAGAGTGGAGGGGTGTGCACTTCTTAAAGATGACAATTGTTCATATATTAAGTTGCACGAGGAACAAGAATCATCACTAGGAATCAAGGTTTTCAAATGATTAATTTCAGATTCCACTGCCTCAATTTTTAACAACATTGTCCATGCTCCTTCTATCAGGTATCAGAGCTTGATTATCCTCATCGGGACAAGTCGTCGACAGAAGGTTCTGGGCGCACTTCTGAAGCATTATGGCGAGCTCAAATTCTTCTTCCTCTCTCGGCTTCAATATCCTGTCTCACCATGTCGATAAGTTGACCCGAGATAACTTCATGTTATGGTGCGCACAAGTGCTGCCTGCTATTCATAGGGCGCAGCTATACGGATTTCTTGATGGAACTCTTAAACAACCTGAAGAATATGTTGTCGTTGAGAAGGATGACAAAAGCACTATGAAGGTGAACAACAATTACTGAGTCACCTGAACTCAACATTGTCCAAAGATATCCTAGTGCAGATGGCGACTTTCTTATCCGCGTTTGACGTGTGGACAGCAATCCGTGAAAGCTTTGCCTCGCAGTCCAGAGCGAGGGTTATGCATCAGTGCTACAAGTTGTCGAGCTCCATGAAGGGAGATCTATCTGTTGCGACTTATTTCACAAAGATGAAAGGCTATGCTGACGAGATGTCGGCAGCAGGAAAGAAACATGAAAATGTTGATGTTATAGCATACATTCTAGCTGACCTTAATGCGGACTACAATTCTCTCGTCAAGAATTTAAGTACTAGATCTGACCCAATTACATTATCTGATCTGTTTGCTCAGATGATGGCTACAGAAGCAAGGTTGGAGAGACAAGGCTCGAGTCAGTATTAGTACAACGCAAATGCCGCATTTAGAGGATCAGACTCTGATGGTAGAGGAGGACGCACAGGTGGAAGAGGCAACAGTGGCCGTGGAAGAGGTGGTGGACGCACCTCTGGACCAAAACCGATCTATCAGATATGTGAAAAGATCGGGAACCCCGATGTCAAGGTGCCACAAAAGATTTGAACGTGAATTCAAACTTGAAGACAAATATGCCAATAACACGATGATGTCATATGGAGTTGATACAAATTGGTACACAAACACTGGGGCTACTGATCATAATACAAGCGAGTTAGACAGGCTATCCACAAAGGAGAAATACAATGGATATGAAAAGGTGCAAACGACCAGTAGATCAGGTATGAAAATTAACTCTGTTGGAAATTCTATTTTGAACACTTTTGCTCGTCAATTCTATCTTCGCAACGTTCTCCATTTCCATCTGCTGAAAATAATCTGCTATCTGTTCACAAACTCACATCTGATAATGCAATTTTCCTTGAATATCATCCTCATTGTTTTTTGTGAAGGGTCGGCTTACGAAAAAGGTTCTTCTTAAAGGCAGATGCGAATGTTGTCTCTATCCCTGGCCATCCTTAAAAAAAAATCCTCCATCAAGTGTGCTTTCTCTACAGTCAAGCCATCCAAGGAGAGGTGGCATGATAGGCTTGGTCATCCCTCCATGATAATCATTGATAAAGTCATTAGACAAAATAATCTCCCTTATGTTTTAGGTTATGTCCCTAAAGTTTGTGATGCGTGTCAACAAGGTAAGAGTCACCAATTGCCTTTTTCTAGATCTAGCAGTATTTCTAAATTTCCTTTAGAGCTTGTTTTCTCTGTTGTGTGGGGACCTGCTCCTACCTCAGTAGGGCGGCACAAATATTATGTGAGTTTTATTGATGATTTCAGCAAGTTTACATAGATATATCTTGTTAGAGATAAAGCAGAGGTATTCCAAAAATTTCATATCTTTTGTACTCTTGTTGAGAGATTCTTTAATAGAAAGTTTCTTTCCACACAGACTAATTGCGGAGGAGAATACCAGAAACTCAATTTTTTTTCACATGTCGGAATTACACAGTTGGTCTCTTGTCCTCACACACATCAATAAAATGGTGCTTATGAAAGAAAACACCATCACATTGTAGAGGTTGGACTTACTCTCTTAGCACACGCATCTATGCCACTAAAATTTTTGTATGAAGCCTTCACCACAACTACCAATTTGATAAATTGAACACCATCTAAAGTTATCAATTTTTTGTCGCCACTTGAGAAATTATTTAATGTCAAACCTGATTATTCGTTCCTGAAAATATTCGGTTGTGCTTGTTGGCCGAATCTTCGACCTTACAATAATCACAAATTAGCTTTCCGTTCCAAGCAATGTGTTTTCTTGGGCTACAGCCCGCTCCACAAAGGCTACAGATGCTTGGACGTCTCAATTGGTCGATTTTATGTATCACGTGATGTAATATTTGATGAAACAGTGTTCCCTTTCAAAAGCTTCATCCCAATGTAGGAGCTCTCTTGCAATCTGAAATAAACTCCTTCATCCAACTTTATTACCTTATGCAGAGTGTCAAAATAATTTTCAGCAGGTTGATTTTCATACTACTAATGATCCTAACAGTTTTTCTGGTGAGAATAATGTTGTTGTGCAGGACTTTGGAGCAAGAATAGAAGATCCAGGCACCAGGGGGAATCAGTCTTGGATCCTGTGCCTAGACCAGAACTGGCGCCATCCGACATGGCGCGCATTCTCTCGGGGTAGGAGCCGCCTGAGCACAGCATTGTCTCGTAACAAGAGTCTTAGGTACGCACAGTGCACGAGGCACGTGGTCTCACCTCGGGATAGTATTTCCCTATGACGCGACAAGAGAAGCACGTGACATCGTCTCGGGCCAGGAGCCGGCTCAACGACCAGGGGAATCCACCTCGGGAACAGCCGCTGTGCCAACCAACTCGCATGCTTCTCCGGCATCCGCCTTGGATCTGGGGCCGCCACATCAGTCTGCGCCAATTAATGCTGGCCCTTCCTACTCAGATGTGGAAAACAATGTTGATGCCACCCTTGCCTCTGATTCAACGGCAGAACCAGCAACTAGAAATTATTCTCCTCCCCGGACCAAGTCAAGAAATAATATTACAAAACCAAAAACCTTTGGAATTCATTTTGTCTGTTTGTTCAGTTCTACAGGAGAGCCAACAAGTGTGGATGAAGCTCTGAAAAATAAAGAGTGAAAGCTAACCATGGATATAGAAGTTGAAGCACTTAAGAAAAATAAGACGTGGCATCTGGCGCCCAAGAATGGGAGACAAAATATAATTCAGTGCAAGTGGGTGCATAAAATTAAAAGAAAAGCAGATGGCTCCATTGACAGGTACAAGGTACTATTAGTTGCCTTGGGACTTAAGTAAAGGTATGATATTGATTATAAATATACTTTTAGACCTGTTGTTAAAGTAGCAACAATCAGAATTGTGCTCTCAATTGCTATGACCAAAATTGGTGTTTGAGACAGTGAGATGTGCAAAATGCTTTTCTACATGGTGATTTGGAGGAAGAGTTCTACATGTCAGAGCCTCCAGGTTACAAAAACCCAGCCGATGTACCAAAGGGTTGCGGGAAGCTTCAGATGTGCATCGACTACACCACCTTGAATAAGGCATGCCCAAAAGACCCATTTCCACTTCCTAGAATAGATCACATAGTGGATTCTACCTCCGGGTGTGAATTACTGTGTTGCCTAGACGCATATTCTGGATATCACCAGATTCAAATGTCTAGGGAAGATCAAGAGCATACTGCCTTCATTACAGTAGATGGGTTGTACTGTTACACTACCATGCCTTTTGGTCTCAAAAACACTGCTTCAACTTTTGTGCAAGCCATGCACAAAACGTTTGGAGAGCTCATCAGGGACATGGTGGAGGCCTACATTGATGAAATCGTCGTCAAGGTGAAGGACAAGGAATCACTCCTTGACAATATGCAAGCCGTCTTTGATAAGTTGCGCCTAACGTGTACGAAGCTCAACCTAGACAAGTGCGTATTCGGGGTTAAATCCGGAAAGCTCCTTGGTTTCTTGGTGACTCACCAGCAAATCTGTCCAGAATCAAGGCCATTGAAGAGATGCGGCCTCCAGCACGCGTCAAGGACATCCAGAAGCTAACTGGGTGTCTAGCTGCGCTCAGCCAGTTTATCTCAAGGCTTGCAGAGCGGGTGCTTCCCTTCTTCAAATTATTGAGGAAGTCTGGACCATTCCAATTGTCTGAAGAAGCGGAGAAGGCATTCCGAGAGCTCCAGCAGCTACTCACCACACTACCAGTTTTGGTAGCTCCGGAAATTGGTGAGCCTCTTCTGCTTTATATTTTGACAGCTAAGGATGTTGTCATCATGGTTGTATATGGTTGCGAAGAGACCAGATCCATCATCAGTTAAGGAGCCTAGACCTCTTCAAGAGGGTCCAGAGCTACCTGAAGGCGAGTTTGGGTCTCAACCCCCAAGCACGGATCCTAAGGGCAAGATGTATGTGGATCAACCTCTCTCAACTCAAGGAGTTTCTGCAGTTCAAGAAGAAGGCATGGACCCCTTAGGGATGCTCCGGGCTAAACAAGAAGAAGTTATGGACCCTTCCAATTGAATCTGAGTTGATAAAGAGGAAGCTTTTGGCCCCTCCAAAAAGGTCAGGACTGTCTAGCGGCCAGTGTACTCATCAGTGAAGTACTCCACGATGCCAAGACTTGGTACATTGAGGTGCATAAGCTGTTATATGCAGTTCTTGTTGCCTCAAGAAATCTATATCACTACATCCAAGCCCACAAGATATCAGTGGTAACCTCTTATCCACTGCGCTCTATTTTGCACGATCCCAATTCTACAGGAAATGTCCCTAAGTGGGCAACAGAGTTGGCAGAATTCAATCTCGAATTCCTCCCGCGACATGAGATCAAGAGTCAAGTATTGGTAGACTTCATGGCAGAGCAGACTCCATCTTCATCAAGTCTGGAGGGTCCTAGTGAGCAGAAGTCGTAACCTAAGGTCCCGGCCTTCACTGAGCCTCACTGGACTCAATTTTATAGCTCCGTGTCAAAGCAGGGGCCAAAGCTGAAATACTTCTCACTCCAGCCGGGGAGAAGGTCAAATACATGATGCATCTTTACTTCAAGGTAACCAAGAACATGGCAGAGTACGAAGCTCTCATCTTCGGACTCAAGGTGGCGCTATCATATGGCATACGACAGATGCTGGTTAAGGGTGACTCACAACTTATCATCAAACAAGTCAAAGGTGAATGTAGTTGCAACAACCCTTAACTCGCTGCTATACTTGAAGTCCAGAGGCTGCGTAAGGACATCCATGTCCTGGTTCTCTGTCATGTCCAGCGTCTCAACAACGCTGAAGCTGACGATCTCTAAACAAAAGCTTCAACAGGAGCTCAGACACCGACGGAGTTTTTGTCAGGAGATTGAAAGAATATGTCGCTCAGCTCGTTAAACTGAGTGATGGGGGCGAGACCAGTACCTCGAAGCTGGCGGTCCCGATGGCCCGATTACCATGGCACCCATCAAGGATTGTAGGCGCTGCAGGAAACTCCAAGCAACCTAGCGCGCAAGATCCAGAAGCTCAAGCTAGCTGTGATGCATGGATCTCGGAGATCCGGAGCTACTTAAAGGATAACATCCTTCCTGAAGATGATGCTTTCACTGAGCGAGTTGTCAGATTGGCTAAAAGATACACGTTGGTAGAAGGGGATCTCTACCGACGTTGTGCCAATGGCATTCTAATGTGGTGCATTTCTCAGGAAGAAGGCCACGAGCTACTCATAGAGATCCATGGAGGCGAGTGTGGGAATCATGCATCATCCGACACATTGGTTGGTAAAGCCTTTCGACATGGTTTTTATTGGCCTACAGCACTACGGGATGCAGTCGAGTTGGTAAAGAACTGCGAAGCGTGCCAGTTTCATGCGAAGCAGATTCACACACCAGCTCAGTCACTACAGATGATACCTCCCATGTGGCCATTCGCTGTGTGGGGGATGGAAATTTTAGGACCTTTCCCAAAAGATGTCGAAGGTTATAGCTTCCTGTATGTCGCGATTGACAAGTTCACAAAATTGTTGGAAGCTACTCCAGTTGTGACAATCAACAAGCAATATGCGATCAATTTCTTGAAGTCCATCGTCTGCAGATTTGGAGTTCTGAATAGAGTCATCACTGACAAAAGAACCCAATTCACAAGTACAACCTTTCAAGAGTATTGTGAAGATCTCGGTATACAAGTAAGCTACGCATCAGTAGCTCACCTGACAAGCAATGTCCAAGCTGAGAGAGTTAATGCAGAGATACTCAAAGGACTCAAGATGCACACATACGAGTGCTTGAAGAAACATGGTGCCAATTGGATTGAAGAACTTTCGTCCGCTCCGTGGGCAAGCAGGACAACACCTAGTCAGGCTACTGGAGAGACACCTTTTTTTTGGTGTACAAAGCTGAAGAAGTCCTTCCTTCAGAGATCACCATGGGGTCTCTCTGAGTCCAATCCTTTGACGAAGCCGCGCAGGACAAGCTCCGGCGTGAAGACCTGGACCTTGTCGATGAGGGAAGGTGCCAAGCAGCTATTCGGAATGCACAATACCGCCAAACGCTTCGGCGCTATCACCATAGGAATGTGCGGAACCGGCAGCTAGAAGGAGGCGATCTGGTGCTGCGGAGAATATTAACTCGTGAAGGGATGAACAAACTCTCCCCTAGCTAGAAAGGTCCCTTCCGAGTGATTAATGTTTCCCGTCCCGAATGCGTCTTCTTGGCAATAGAGGATGGGACCCCTCTTCCCAATCCATGGAACATTGAGCACCTCTATAAGTTTTACGTTTAGTTTCACGGAGGTGAGTCTGTATTTACACATAATGTACCTTATAGAGCCTATGAACAGAGTAGAGTAGGTCATAGTTAAAAAGCACACTTAACTTGGTCATTGTACTTTAAGTGTGTCTTTACCTTCCCTGGGTTAGAACAAGATCAATAGCACACTTAACCTAGTTCCGTACATTAAGTGTGTCCTTGTCTACCCTGTTATTCAGACCTATAATGAAATACAGTTTGTGTGAAAGCAGACTCCACGTGCATTACTTTTGTGCAAGGTCATTACTTTTATCATCTTTTCCTTCTTGTCTATAGCAATGTTGTGTAGTCCCTTTGAAGTTTAGTCCTGGATATTCGTGTTCTATGTAAGTTTTATTGGTAACCTCTTTTTTGGGTCCTTGTACCGCTAGATGGTCTACTCGCCTGAAAACCAAAATCCAATGACAGGTCCAAAGTGCGCTTTCGACTTAGTCTTGTCAGGTACCCTAAGTACGCAACTTTACCTGTATCCTGGCATGTCACCCAGTAGGGCGGGTCCAGAAGGCATTCAGACTTAAAGGGATTTAACCAGTACACTTATGTTATTCCATTGAGTTCCTAAGGACCCAAAATTCAAAGAAGGATAATAAGCCGCAAATAAGTTATAGACAAGAGGAAGAATTTTGTTGCTTTTCTTTTTTTCTTATGCGTAGGAAAAATGAATATTAGATGTTGATTTGCTCGGTGATGGTGGATGATGCCGGAGCACATAGCTCTGACAACACCCAGGGGGGCCGCCATTGATGTTCTAAAGCATTGGCAGTAGGCGCCGTCGAAGCTACCAAGCTCCGACAACTCCTAGGGGGCCCGCCGTCAACGTTCTAAAGCATTGACAGTGGGCGTCTTGAAGCTACCAAGATCTGACAACTCTCAGGGGGCCCGCCATCGATGTTCTATGCATTGATAGTGGGTGCCGTTGAAGCTACGAAGCTTTGACAACTCCTAGGGGGCCCGCTATCTACGTTCCAAGCGTTGATAGTGGGCGCCGTCGAAGCTACCAAGCTCCAACAACTCCCAGGGGGCCACATGCCATTGATGTTCTAAGTGTTGATAGTGGCTACTTTGAAGCTACGAAGCTCCGACAACTCCCAGGGGGCCCGTCGTTGACGTAACAATGGGTCCTCGGAGATGTCGAAAGTAAAGTTCAAACCTTGGAGCTATCATTTTGGCTACCAATTCGAAGTGAAGTCTTCAATACATTGTCAAATCCTTTTGGTACATGTTCACAATCAAATTGTGCACATCTACCAGGGGCCAATAAGACAAAGGGCAATGCATTGAAGACACACAAAAAATGGAATTTAAAAGGATTTCATTCATTCAAAATCAGAGGATTACAAGATGAAGGCAAAAAAGGAGAGGTCCTAACTACTGGAGTTCTTATTGAAGAATGAGGCAACTGTTTGGGCGGCTTCGTGAACGCTGGCCCTGGCGGCTTCTTCCTCCCCGGCAACAAGTCCTTCGAAGACCTGAGTTAAAGACATTTGGGGGTCCCGACTCTTGAAACATGTCACCACATACTCGGCAACATTCTTCTCCAGGGACCTTCCTTCCGTCTCCAGTTGGTCGACGATCACGTCTCCCATATCATCCACCTTGTGGTCGGCGGAGTTCAACGCTGCCGATGCCTTGTCCATCTTCGGCTCAAGGTCAGTCGGACTTACTGGGCTAAAACCAAATGGCACCAGAGCTTCATTGGCTTGCCCCAGAAAATCCCAGACTTGCTGGGACTTAGTTGTTCTCAAGCTCTTAAGCTCATCCAATGATCTCCTGACAGCCGAGAGTTCCACAGAACCCTCCTTGGAGAAGCACTCAACTTCCTTATCATGTTGTTGGATCATTTTGGCCACCTGCTTCTCTTGGTTGTTGAGCTCCCTCTCTCGGAGGTGAATGCGGTTCCGTCGATCTGCCAAGTCCTTCTCCTTGGCCTTCACCTTCTCCTCCCTGGTGGAGATGTCAGTCTTTCTTTTACAGACGTTTACCCCCGCCTGCCACAATCGGTGCTTCTCTTGTTCGCACCAAGCCTCAAATTCTTTCACACAGTTAGCCATGTCTTGCTCACTGTGTGCCAGATTTTGGGAGAGCTCATCCTCCCTTTGCTGGATATTATTTTCTTTCTCTTGGAGGTCGACTTCCTTATTATCTAGCTCCTCTTGGTGCTTGAGGAGTGTTTCCCTCAACTCTTTGAGACTCTCTAAGCGGCTGTCGGCCATTTCACGGGCCCTCTGCCCATGCTCGTAGATCTCCTGAGTCTTCTTGTCAAGGGCCTTAATAGCGGCCTCTCGTTCATCCAACACCTTGTTCAGGCACAAATGTCGGGCCTTCTTCAAAACACCCACTCCTTCTGGTTGGCGGGCCTGGACTGCGTCAGCTTTGTCTCGAAAAAGAACTTTTGGCGCCAACGCCCTAGCATGGTGTGCTCCTCTTCAAGAGACCTCCGCTCGTAGTCAAAGGCAAGATTGACCTGTGGGAGGTTGGAGCAAGCATTGTCAATTCAAAGCTCCAGGGGGATTGGCTCCAAGCCTGCTTAAAGGGCCGTCTTCCAATTCCTCCAAGTCTTTCAGGACGGACGTTGGAGCCCATGGCACGAGCATGGACTCTAGCAAGTCAACATCCGCGGGGCCAGTCTCTGGCAGTTTATCCTTCTTCGGGGCGGGTGAGTAAGGTCCCGTAGCCAGATCTTCTGCCTCCGGAGTGGACGAGGAGGGTCTTGCAGCTGGTACTTCACCCATCAGAGCAGAAGTCAAAGGTCCCACAGCTGAATCCCCTTGTGCAGGATCGGGCAAGGACACCTCCGGTAAGGCCACCTCCGCAGCTGGCATTGGGACTTCCACTGGAGCTTCATCAATTCCCAGCATTGGTATTAGAACCTCCACAGATGGCTCCGATACAACCGGAGTTTCCTCATGTACTTCTTCCACGTGGTCTCGCGCTACCCCGGGATCTTCTGGCATCAACACTGGACTTGTTTCCATGACAGCCAGCGCTGGAGCTATCATGTCGTTTGCCACAACCACAAGAGGAGGGACGAGAGCTTCAGGCGATGCAGCCTCCAGAGCTGCAGTAGGCATCGGAGCTGCTGTACTTGTTCTCGACATTCTAGAATAAAAGAGTAGTGAATTCAAGACAAAAGCAAGAAACAAAATCAAGAAAAAAGCTAAAGACCTGACCCTTACCTATGGGTATTGCCGCTCCAATCGGCACAAATCATTTTCCTCAGACACTTGGAGCTAGATCCCGCCGTCCTTTGTGCCGAATACTCAAGGCCCCAAACCATGTGATGAGGCAGCCTCCAGTGCTGCCACGTCTGGTACCTCCGTCGTAGGAGGAATTGCTCCAGACCCAGAGCCCTTTGCTAGCATCGGGGCTGGAGTCGACTTGCCGGAACCAGCTCCCGATGTGGGCACTGGAGCCGAAGGACCAGCTAGAGCTGGGGGCACGACCACCACAGACCTAAGTCGAGATTGAGGGGTTACTCCTTTCAGAGCTTCACTCACACTGCTCCTATCGCTCCTTGTCACCTTCCGCTTGCGACTCGGAACTTTGACTGGAGCTTTTTCTTTGCCTCGGCTGGGGGTTGATTTCTTGGGAGGTGAAGTTGCGGGACCTTTGCCTTTGCCACTAACTAGCATAGGTTTGGAGCCTTCATGGGAGCAAGGAGCTCCGACGATCACAATCCCCGCCGGTGAAGTGCTCTGACGCATATCCATGAGGCCCACATCATCAAGTGCTGGCATCTTCTTTCGTAGCTCCCTCCTAAACTCTGGCACCATGTTCAGGGGCAAGAACTCCGTCGGAGGTGTCAGATCATCAAGGCAAATGGCTCCGTGGTGCAGCTTTTGGAGATGAAGCATTAAAGCATTTTCATCCAAATTGGACCCGATACCAGTCTCAATCCAGTATGGATCCATCCTACCACCGAATGCCCATGCAGGCCATTACCTCTTCTTCAGCGGAGCCCAACGGTTAGTTAGGAAGGTCGCGATGACCATCAAGGGAGTCACCCCTCCTTCAATGCACTCCTGGATCCTTATCAAAATCGGGTTGTACTCCTCCGATAGCATCGGAACTAACTCCCAGGCATCAGTGTCAACAGTCGGAAGGCTATCAGTCAGGTCCAACATGTCGTGGTGAACCACTATGATGACCACCCAGTCCTTCTTCCAGCCATCCCACATCCCGGAAGGGAATGTCTTCAGATACTTGAGGGGTGAGTTCTTGTGCTTCACGAAGTAGTAGAAGCCAAGGAACTCATTGCTCTTCCCGGTTGTGTGGATCGTGAAGAAGGTTCGGAAAAGCACAATGTAGAGGGGAACACCCACCCACATCTCACAAAGGTGGACGAATGTCGCCACTAGCAAGAAGGAGTGAGGGCCGAGGTGGTGGAGTTGCAGGCCGTAGAAGTCTAGCAACATTAGCAGAAAGCTGGAGAATTGCATGATGAGCCCCACCATGGCAAATGATGTGAAGTACACAATCTCGCCGGGGTTCTCCTTCTTGAAGAGGAACTTGCCAAGGTGAATCAAGTTGTTGAAGGTGTCACTTGACCAACCCATGTAGGTGCGGACCCTCAACAAATCTTCATCTTTCTGATCTGGCTGCGAGGAAGACCCAACTCGATCACCGCAAAGTGGAGCAAAAGTAAAAGAAAGGTTGCAAGGGCGGAGAGATCTAAGTGCAAGATCAGATGATGGCATAAAGAGTTTATCCCCGTTCCATTTGTGTCCCTTTAGTAATCCTTTGCAACGCTTGGATGGAAACAACCTCCGGACATGAATCTCAAATGATCTCGTCAATGACAAGGGGGCCCGGGTCCACTTTCTTAGAAAATTCGCACCAGGTGAACCGTTTTCATGATGGGAAGTTGGATGCCCGAGGGCGACAGCCTGATAGGACTACAAAGATTACGCTGGGAGCCGATACGAATTTCATATCGGGAACTGCAACCTTCAATTGCGTGAGATCCGTACGCTAGGATCCCACTCACCATATCAAGAAGGGCCATGCGGTGACGGCATAACTGCGTGCCGTCGTCCCAACTTCCCAGGAAAAGACCTTTGAAGCAGCAACTCGGGAATCGATGATGGCCCCACCTCAGTTAGTGAGACCTCTCCCAGAGGTGTGCCTGGGGGTTACCGTCGGTACCCTGTATACCATGTACCCTCGGATACTGTGGATAAATTCATGGAGTTCTGCCCTCCAATGTTGAAAACTTCCAAAGGCAACACGTGTCTCGCAGCACTGGGCCAGTCTCCCTCGTTTGGGTAGCTCTGGAGCTACCACGTGTCCTGCAGGGCCGAACCTACCTACCTTCACAGGGAAGCTCCGGTGCTGCCACATGTCCAGTAGCGCCGGACCTAACCCTAGTAGAGGGAAGCTCTGGTGCTACCACATATCAAGTAGCTCCAGACCTGCCTCCCCACAGAGGAAAGCTCCAAAGCTGCCATGGGTCAGACCTCCAGAACTAAGCCTACAACAGGAAGACAGCTAGATCTCCAACGGCACAGGCATTGAAGAGGCTATTAAACAGTCGTTACAAGATCCGGTTAACACATTATTAATGTTGTATTAATGATTCACGATCAAGACTGATAATGCCACCATTAAGGCACATTATCAGTCTGTTAATCACCCATAACATGAGTAGATCATGTATAGGGTGTTAATGACACCCGGGGCCACTTGTTATGTCAGGCATACACTGTAACGGCCACTCCTTATCATATAAAAGGGATGCGCCATATGGTAGAAAAAAAGCTGATACGCATACTAGCAATCTCAGACACTCGCTACGCATACACATTCATACAATCAACAACCACCTCGTGGATTAGGGTATTACGCCTCGCTGTGGCCCGAACCACGTAAAAACCGTCGGTGTTCACCTCTTGTTCTTGATCTTACACGCACCCCGCCTAAATATGAACCTCCGCGGACTATGCTTTAGTAGTAATGGGGGAAGTGTCGTTGGTACACTTCGACAAACATAATGAGACGTCTGGAGGAAAAAAACAAAGATAATTTTAATCATAGATGTCCATTTTTATTCAATGTAGTAATTGATAGTTTAAACCTCCAGGAGTTAGATCTCACTGGGAGGAAATTTACCGGGGCGTGTGCGATGTCCGATCCCACTTATGAGAGATTGGACAGAGTATTAATATCCACCGAATGGGAGCTAAAGTTTCCTTTATCTTCGGTTACAGGACTGACTAGGGAATGATCAGACCATGCACCGCTGCTACTAGATTCCAAGGGGCAATCTAAATCATGTGGCCGTGGTTTATGTTTGAACTAAGGTGGCTAATGCGTGATGGGTTCCAGGATATGGTGAAAGCAGTGTGGTCTTCAGTATAGAAAGGTGAGTCAGTCATTGTTCATTGGCTGGCAAAGATTCCTAGATTACGCAAACATCTTCAGGGGTGGGCAAAAACACTAGTGGTGAGTATAAAAAGGAAAAGAAGAAGTTACTGCACCAGATCGATATATTGGACAAAAAAGCATAATCTTCAATGTTAACGACGTCTGACATGAATTTAAAAAATTATCTCAATGATCGTTTAGCATGTCTGTTTAGAGAGGAGGAGATTAAATGGTATCAAAGGGCCAAACTAAACACTTATTGGAGGGCAGTTCAAACACTAAATACTTTCAACTGGTAGCAAACGGTAAGCATAGGAAAACAAGAATATACCAGTTGCAAGAAGGTAACAGGGAGATCAGTGGAGACGCGGAGCAAAAAAAAAAATACATAACCAGTTACGACAAAAATCTCTTTGGTCCAACTGGAGAGTCTTCCTTCCAGCTGGATTCTAGTTGTAGGAATGATATAGTGCAGAAATGGACAATGAAATACTAACTGAAAATTTTACTGTTGAGGAAGTTAAAAAGGCGATTTTTGAAATGGAACACAATAAGGCTCCTGGTCCTGACAGGTTTCCTGCAGAGTTCCATCAAACCTTCTGGGAGCTGATTCAGGAGGATCTGATGAATTTATTTACAGAAATCCATGCAGGATCACTATCTTTGTTTAGGCTAAACTTTGGGACAATTATTTTGTTGCCAAAATGAGTATCGGCAAATACCGTACAACAGTATCGACCAATATGTCTATTAAATGCGAGTTTTAAGGTATTTACCAAAGTGGCAACAAATAGAATAATGCACATAGCTCCTAAGGTGATCAAGCCGATGCAGACTGCGTTTATACCTGGGAGAAACATCATGGAAGGTGTCATAATTTTACACGAAACGATACACGAATTACATAAAAAGAAACAAAGTGTAGTGATTCTAAAAATTGATTGTGAAAAAACATATGATAAAGAGGAGTAGTCTTTTGTGAAACAGACCTTACAAATTAAAGGATTCTCTGATAAGTGATGTCAATGGATAGATGCATATATACAAGGAGGTCACGTGGGGATAAAAAAATGACCAGGTTGGTGAGAATTTTGTCACGAGAAAAGGGTTGAGGCAGGGAGATCCATTACCACCAATATTATTTAATATCATGGCATACATGTTAGCTATATTAATAAATAGAGCTAAAATAATATGTCAAATTAAAGGGATAGTACTGCATTTGGTTGATGAGGGTTTATCAATTTTAGAATATGCGGATGACACTATTATTTTTATTGATTATAGTCTCGCTAGAGCAGTAAATTTAAAGCTGCTCCTATGTGTTTTTGAAGATTTGTTTGGTCTGAAGATTAACTTTAATAAAAGTGAACTGTTGTGCTTCGGGGAGGCAAGACAATATGAGCAGCAATACTCACATTTGTTCGAATGTAAAATCAGGGTCGTATCCGTTCAAATATTTAGGAATCCTGATGCATTATCGAAGACTAAGTGATAGCGACTGGAGAATGGTAGAAGAAAAGTTTGATAAAAAACTTAGTAGTTGGAAAGGGAAGCATTTGTCTGTTGGAGGTCGTCTTGGTCTAATTTATTCAGTACTTTCGAGTTTAGTGATGTTTATGCTATCTTTTCTTGAGATACCAAAGGGGGTACTCAAAAAACTGGATTATTTTAGATCAAGGTTTTTTTGGCAAGGGACGAACATAAGAAAAAATATCAGTTGGGGAAGTGGAATATATTATGCCAACCGAAAGATTGCGGCGGGATGGGTATTCTAAACATTGGGGTGCAAAATCAATGTCTGCTTAGCAAATGGCTTTATAAAATGATTAATTAGAATGGAGTTTGGGAGAACCTCCTGAAAATAAAATATTTGAAAAATAAAACTGTAGGGGAGGTTCATAAGAGAGCAGGAGATTCACACTTCTGGTCAAGTTTGATGACAGTAAAAGAAAAATTCTTGAGCCTCGGCTATTTCCAGATAAATAGTGGAAAAATACTAGATTCTGGGAGGATAGATGGCTAGGGAACACAACTTTAAAACACCGATATCCTGCTCTGTTTAATATTGCAAGGAACAAAAATGTTACTGTAGCTACTGTTTTTAGCTCCACGGATTTGAATATCTCCTTTAGACGTTGATTGACTGATGCTAATTTAAACAGTTGGAATAGGTTGGTACTGGAGATGATACATTTTATTCCAAACGAAAGAGATGTTGTCTTTAGGTGTTCTCTAGCACAAAATGGTCTCTTCTCGGTACAGTCCATGTATAGACTTATCGTCACCAATGATAATATTCGTCATTATAAGTTACTATGGAAAGCACAGATTCCACTAAAGATTAAAATATTTTTGTGGTAATTAAAGAGGGGGTAGTCTTGATGAAATATAATTTACTAAGGCGCAATTGGAAGGGAGACAAGAAATGCATATTTTGTTCTTGTGATCAGTCGATCCAACACTTGTTCTTTGATTGTCACTATGCCAGGTACATTGGAGAGTTGTTGAGTTCTCCTTTAATGTTACTGTACCAGTCTCCTGTACAAATCTTTTTGATGCCTGAATATACATGTTTAGGTCTCAAAATAGGAAAATTATTTTTGGTTTCATGTGCGGCTATATTTTGCGCATTATGGATATCATGGAGTGATATTGTTTCTGACAAATTTCTGATGAAATCTTATTTACAGGTTGTCTTTCGGGGGACCCATTGGTGCCGAACTTGGGCGCCCATGCAAAAGCTTGAAGAACAAAGGAGGATGTTGCAAAAGGCATGCCAAGTGATGGAATCCGTCGTCATGGACATCTTTGCAACTAATGGTTGGCATTTTATTCATAGGATTGAGTCATAATAAACACCATCTGGATGTATGATGGTGCTGTTGAAACGGTTCTTTTGGTTTTTTGTTCCTGTTTTGTATTAAGCTGGGTCTCAACTGTTGTAATAATTGGCCGTAACCTCATTGAGGGGAAGGCTGGGTTTTACCATTATCTAAAAAAACAGAAGCCAGCAGAAAACATTGAGCTTATTACAGCATGTGACTTCCATATCATGCTTATTGGTTTTGGTGGCTGGAAGTTTTTATAGGCCAATCATAGTACTTCTTTGAAGAATATTTAGAACCCCACAAATAGGATCTTATATTCTTTATCCTTCAGGCAAATGCTGTCCAACGTTTGATTTAGCCCTCTAACTCCTGAAAAGCTTCAATTGATAGAGGCAAATGAAACCGGGCCTCTAGAGAATCGTTAGGAAGAACATACTAACTGAGAGATTTTGATTTTTTTCATAAGAAAACAACTTGCTTAGTCTACTACTAAGATTCAAATTGTTCCAACAATTAAGCAAAAAGAGTACTGTCAAACCATCTCCTTGAAAGTACATCTATGCCTCCTTTAATTTGTGGGTTTTGATGATTCATGGCAACGCATTAAAGAGCTAATGGACTTGGTTGAGAATGTATGCAATTTTGAATATAAAAGTGTGAAGTCCCTCTAAAAGAAAAAGAAGAAAAGGCGTGAAGTTCTATACATGTAGAATTGGGGTTTTTTACTTCCTTGAGTATAGGATAACCATACTACTAAGAGGGACACAACAAGGTAGCATGGAAATTAGGAAAAGATCAATTCAATTTTATTGGGGAATGGTTGAGTGAGAAGTTGTTGAAACAGATCTAAGGATTTGCTCGGGCCAAGGTCCAGACTAGTCCGGATACCTTGGACTATGCGGAATTAGACCGGAAGAGAAGCAACTGTGCAACTTCGGACTTGTCCAGGATTGCTCCATACTAGAGTTGGCAACGGGTATGTACCCGCATACCAGTTGGATATGGGTGTGGATTTGGTTGGGATTTTGTACCCGCGGGTACGGGTAACGGATAAAACCGAGTGGATAATTCTTATGGGGTATGAAAAAATGATACCCTTAATCGTATATCCAAATCCAAATAATCATATATGGGTTTCATGTGATATTATATAAATATTTGTGCAATGGTTAATAATAAACCAAATTTCTTTTATCGTAGGGAAAAAGAAACTATTTTTTATGGACATTTATTTTTGAATATTTCAAAGCTAGCAAATAGTTTTCTATCCATCGCAATCATACTTGAATATCACCAAAACACCTTAATAATCATCCTTCCCTTGATTAAATGGCTGCCGTCTACTCTTGCTGATCACTGTCCTTACTGTCTTTAATCTCTACTTGATGGCTCTTGTGCCTTTGATAGATACCTGCATTTGAGCAACAGATAAAGGAAGCTAAGGGGTAATACTCGGGCCCTCATGCTGGAACATGGAACCTTTGTTAGCTCCATTCAGGGCGACCTCAATATCATCTCTGGGGTATTGTTGTTTGAAGCATTTGCCAGGATGTGCTTAGCCTCCTATGGAAGTTCAAATAATCTAACATAACTCTTGCACTCATCCTAATGGTGTTCCTTCGATCCTGTCTATTCATCGAAGCAGATTGAGAAGTTCTATTATCAGGTTCAAGACCTTGTGAAAGGGGGCTTAGCCTAGTAATTAACTGCTCTAAGTAGCACTTATCAGGTCCTGAGTTTGATTTCTGGTGGGAGCAAATTTTAGGCTGAATTTTACAATACTAAATGTAGGTACTCTACGAAAGAATATATAGATGCCGATTTTCTGGTGCAACTACGAAAAATGTGCGAGGACGAACATGCCACATATTGTTCTATGAAGTCTGTTCCACTGATGTGTGTTTAGTTATCCAGTTATCATCGTCTTGTTCTAGATAGTAGATCATGAGTGTATGCATTTGTATTCACTTGTAATAAGATGGCCATAATCTCCTTAGTAGGAAAAGGTCGGGACTTTAGCAATTATCTAAAAAAAGGTACAAGATCTTGGATAGCAGATCCTACCGCAAAAGCTTCATCCTGGTCTTTGTCCTGTGGGTGGTCCTCTTGATCATGATAACCAGAGGACTCAAATTGGTGGTTAACATTAGGGGCAATAAGATTCGGGCCAGGAATAATGGGGCCGTTGAAATTGTGGGGATTCCCATTAATGTTTTGGGGACCCTTCTCGCCTCCCAGATAGTTATCAGCCTTGTCAGAGCCAAAGACGTATAATGGAATTGTCCATGATCGCTTTCACCCAATAAATCAACCCCCCTATCTAATCACGAGGCTCATGGTATTCCAGGATGTTATCAACTAGGACCTTGACCCAAGTATGTGGCATATTTGAGTCATTATCAATCCAATGGATAACTTTCCCAAAACAAGAGCACACTTGAGAAATAAACTTTGTTCCTCTCAGATCCAAAGGAAATCTGAGCATCATAAAAAAACATAATCTAGTATTTATTACCCTTCTAGTGTTCATGGAAGCTTCATCATGCTTTTCAAATCTGAACTCACGAGTGCGAAGACCATGCGGATTAGACAGATCCAGTGCATCCCTTTCACAATTGTCCCTTACATGGAGAATTCTAACCCCATGCGGGTGAGTGCCATAGACGACTAAGAACTTCCTTGCATGATCCTCAATATAATTGGTGATCTCATGCATGAACTGGTTACACTGGCATTGGGACAATAGCTCATTGGACACTGCACTCGCAAACTCTTTATGCTTCTTAATTGGTGTGCCAGGGATGAAGCAACACTTACTAGCCACCCAATGATCACCGCTATCCTCATGGTCGAGTAGCAATGTAAAGAATTGTGTTGGATCAATCAAGAAATTCACTATTGTTCATGGTACTAGTGGCCAGGTGCTGGTTTCTGATGGTCACCAAGCAGAGGGAGAGGGGATGTGAATCGGCAAGGCGCATCTAATAACTGCGAGAGCCTCGATTCCGTCTCTAGAGACTATTGCAATTTCCTAATCAGTTCACCTTGTTTATTTAAGACATTCATCAGTTGTTCCTTGAGAAGCATCACCATGTGTGCAAAGCTCAAGGCAACTAGAGTAACTCAAAGACGGTGTAATAGTCTTTATCACCCACCTAAGCATGGCAGACCTTCTTTGCTATACACATTTTAATCTTATTCCCATAGTCAAAAAAGAATAAGCACCTTATTCTTCCTTTGCAATGATAGCTCGAGTGACCCTATGCCAGACATTTAGAGAAGAATAGTTGAGCATATAGCCTACCTCTGACATCTTTATTGTTCGATCCAATTTCCAAAGAGCTCTCCATGTATTTTGCATTCTGTGAACAATCTTCCTTTTAAGGTCCAAGTCTTTCCTGATGTTTCTGAAGACCCTTGAAACTGGAAGGATGTTAAAGCTACCAATCAAGTTTGAAATTTTTAATTTTGAGAGATGCCAAGGCTTAGCATTATTAGACTTTTCACTGTTGTTGTTAGAAAAGAAAAATTTGCCAAATAATTTCTTCTTCGTGCTATGGATCATGTTGGTTGAAATACCAAATTGCCAATGATTGAGAAAAAAGTTCACCCATTCTCTTGGCCTACATTTGATGATCGGTGAATCTTGAACTAACCGATTTGATAAATGAACTTCCTTAGTATTTCTAGAAGGCCTTTATCGTAGGCAGGGACTCTTGTTTTTCCAACTTGTCCACGCTTCTATTGTTGTCCAAAAGCTAAATGTCATTTCTACGCTTCCAGGGATGAAAATATATGTCAAAGTGATATTCGATAATCGTTCCCAATGAACATATCATAAGGCCATCATTTTTGGAAGTGACCAGCCTCTTGAAAATCTATTGGACATGAAAACCTCTTGGGGCACCTCTTAATCAAGAATAAAGAGCGAGCTCCACTGATTTTTCAAATAGTTGAAAAGTTTATCGATGAAACCTTGCTAGTAATGCAAAAGAACCAGTGGGGTTTACAACAAGGATGTGATCTAAACATCTGAATTTTGAAAGCACTCTAGCTTGAAATTTTGACCGATTGAGAAATCCCATTCACTTGCCAACTTAACTAGATGATTATCCTTGGTATGAGTCGAGAAAGGAGGAGATGAAAGAAGGTTTCATAACTTTGCTTGTTTTTTTGCAAGTTCCTCCGGGACAAATAAGGTTCAACTTCGGGATTCCTCTTGTTCCCATTTCTTTTCCCTTGATAACCAATTTCACCACCATCTCTCCACAGAAAAAAGTGCATCTCAAAATCTTTAGTCGCCATTTTTTTAAGACCATAGATTAAAAGACCAACCTCCTTAGAAGATACAAAGAACTTAAATTGTTGATCTTGCTGGTGTTGCATATGGAAGCCGTTCAAAGAACCCCCAAGGCAGGAGTGGAGAGCTAAACCCATCAATGCTTCATCTAGCTTGAATTTTTGTCTCTTGAAAACCAAAGGAGAGCTGAAGTCACACTGGTTAGATAAAACATGACGCATAGAATAGCCAAATCTCAAGAAAATTTCTAGTTGAAAACGTTGCACGACACACAAAAGCTGTTGGAGAAGCTTAGAACAGGGAAGGAAGAGCATAAAAACAACCCATCAAAGAGAGTAGAAAGGAGAAAGAACTATGGATGTTTTAACCCATAGTGCAAAACGATGGAAAGAAAGCTTGATTGAATGCCAAGATAGGAAACTAGTCAGAGGTAACCGTTGGCGACCGAGAGGTCACTAGAAGGAAGGGAGGGATCCATTTGGTACTTTCTCTCAAGAGTCTTAGGCCTTTTTTGGTAGAGCTTCACAGAACTGATTCCCAGGGAGAATCAGAGAAGCTGTGCCAAACAATATTTTTTAGAAGAAGTGATTCTCGACTGATTCTGACAAGTCATTCTCTAAAATGAACTAAGTGGCTGGAAGCTAAAAAAAGTAGCTTCTCTTTATTTTGTGAAGTGATTCTCTGTCCAGAATCTAAGAGTTTATTCTAGAGAATCGTAGAAAATCATTTTCAGTGACAAAATCACTTCACCAAAGAATCAAAAGTGAATCAAGAGAATCAGCTTTGTGGAGCTGTGCAAAGGGGGCCTGAACCCCAAAACCCAATGAAGAAAGAAGATCTAGAAAGCAAAATTCTTTTCTTCAACTTCAAAAGTTTTTTCATTGTGCTCCTTCCAAATATTCCATGGTGCATACGCATGCATGATAACTAAAATAAGAAGGCATCTTCACTGCAATCCATCATCATGATAAGTCCAATTTGTATGTATCTACCCCGTTCCTCCTTGAGCATAAGAACCTTTTGTGGCGTAATGTCAGCATGGTTGATGTTAATCCCGAAGAGTCTATCCACGGTCAGTGCGATGCATTTAACTCGAAAAGCATCATAGATAGCTAGAGTGCCCCCCCTAGGTGTCTTCAAAGTTGCTCCAACATGACCGCCACCTATAGGGGCCCCGATCAAACATGCAATAGCAGCAGGAGTCTCGTACTGGACAATTACCGAGAGCTGCTAGCCCAACTAGGGAGAATTTTGAGCTGCACCTCAGAAGCTAGCCCATGAGGTGAGATACTCTCCATACATTTAAGTTGGTCCAACCCCCCCCCCCCCCCCCACATCCAATGTGAAACATATTCTCAACAATCTCCCCGTGTCACACATTGGTGACTCATGGGACGCACCTGGCCCACATGGTCCTCACCACCGCATTTTTGTGTCTGGGACAAGATCGTGAGTCTGGCTCTTTTACTAGTGTTGGCCACTGGAAGCTGTTGGACCAAGCAGGAGAAATCCTAGCTACACCTCAAAAGCTAGCCCTCAGAGGTGAGAGACACTCCCTACTTCTAGGTTGGCCCAACGCCCCCACAACCAATGTGGGACCACTATGTAAGAAAATCTCATCCAAGACAAGCCCGAACAAAGAAGGGAGATGAACAAATTGTGCGTCTCCGTTGTCGCATCTCGTATTACATTATCATCAAAGACGCGCGGCAAGCGCGTCGTCGATCAACCAAAGTGCGAGACATGATCAAAGGTAGCGTTTCTCCATTCTTTGAGTCATAACAGACGTTCTTTACGATGTCATTGGTGACATAGTTTCTGCGTGTCGCCCATCAGCATACATGCAAGACAAGCACTAACATCGAGCGTTGCAGGTTTATTAACTGATCTAAGATGCTCTTTTTTGAAGCGCGGCACATATTTGGTTAATGATCTGAGATGGACTTTAAGGAAGCTCGTCTCCTTTATTTAGATAATCCAAGACATTCTATGTTATATCTCATCGCGGATTGTTTACAGGCAGGATCTCCCATTAGGTGCCCCCCACCCCTGATTATCCTTGTTGCCGGCTGCATCCTGGAGCTAGCCACAATTTGGCAGCCGCATTGCCAGTGTTAGCAACATACACATACATGAACATATGTATAGCCAAAAAGATCACACTATAAATTATATTATCCAATCAAATACACTATTCATCCTGATTACAAAGTAACTAATTACACACATCATAACTGTCATCATCTAATCTTTTATACCGTAATTACAATTCTCCCGATCAATGACTCCATTAACGATGAGCCTTCATAGCCTCTAATGCTCCGACTGAGACATCCTCAAATTCAATAAAATCACTGAAATCATATAAAACATTATGAAATTGCAGTCACATTCGCTTAAACAGTCACATAAGGGAGCAAATATCTGAAGGATTAGGAACAAATTGGTATACAATTGTAATAGACACAGGAATTGTTACTGAATGGAGAACCGAGCTTACTTGTAGCACATGCAGTTGGTGAGCATCTTCAAAGCATCAGTAGAGAAATTGTTCACATAATAAAGGACATGGTAGTCAGCTGGTGTGCTTGTCCCCTAAAAAACAAACAATTTACATTCCACTGATGCATTAGTAGCCTGATATCAAAACTTGTAAGAGAAACACCAATTATCACATAGGTACCTTGATTCCAGCATGGCTGCAGAGATAGAAATCAAACTCACTGGGATGGCAAATGCTAGTGTCAACCACAGTTCCTGCAGGTTCAAGTACTTGCGAATTAGAATTCATTATATACAACATTACTTCTACATTGGACATAAACAAGGAAGATGAATGTATACCGTAATAAAAATTCTCCCTTTGGATCAATGACTTCATTAACAATTAGCCTCCATTGGACATCCTCAAATTCAATAAAATCACTGAAATGCACTCTCTAAGGGCAGGGTCGAGGCGACGGCGTGCTCCAGCGATAGGGGATGAGGCGGCGACGTGCTCCGAGGATGGGGGACGAGGCTGCGGCGTGCTCCAGGACGAGCTAGCGGAGGCGCCGGAGCGATGGTTCCTCAACTCTCGAATAATAGCAGGTCGGCGTGCTCCGAGGACAAGGAGAAAATTTTCACTTATGTGAAGGCAGCGACGTGCTCATACCGATTACAGAGGTTGGAGTCGAGGCGGCGCCGTGCTCTGGGGATTGTGGACGAGGCGGTGTGCACCAGCGTGCTCAACTCTCTGATGACGAAGGTTGAGGTCAACAGCGGGGCCGGGGTCGATGGCGGCAGCACAACAATGACGAAGAGCGAGTTGAGGAAGAGGGATGGCGGCGGCGTGCTAATGAGCTGCGGCTTCTAGGTCGAGAGAGCGCACGAGATCTTAAATTTTCCGCCAAGTGTTGGAGATAGTGCTTGAGAGATAAAAGTAGCAAAACTTGGAGACGTTCCTCTCTAACATGCGTCTCCCTTTGGTCAAGAGAGTGCGAGTAAGTTTTGCACAAAAAAAATTGCCAGAGAGTGCGCGAGAGCTAAAAATAGGTCAAAACTTGTAGACATTCATATATAACGGATGTCTCGCATTATTTTGTTGCTGTACGGGCAAGACGCATGCATAAGTTGTTGTTTCCGAGAACAATTTCTTTCGCATGCGGACTTGTCCAAACGGAAACTGTGCGCAATGACTTATATGATCGTTGCAACGCGCTCAGGTTTCTGAGGTGGGAAAAAAGATATTCAGCATGAATCGGAGACGCGCTCAGGTAAGGCACGTCTCCCCTTTGCCAGATCTCAAAAATCGGAGATGCGCCCTTTTTAAAGTGCGTCTCTCATGCACTCGTCTCCCTATTACCACACGCACGACATCGTGACCGTTCGTTGCCACTCACATATTATCATGAGCGTCTGTTGCAGGGATAGACAAACGCAATGACATTGCAATTAAGGGATATAATTGGAATTCATAGATAAACAAATGCAATGACATTGCAATTCAGAGATAATTTGCAACTCAATGAATTTCATGGTTCATACACATTGCATGCCCTCTAAACTAATTTCGAATTTAAACTTATTCCTAAAACTCCCAACAATCACTCCAAACTGTACCATCCAACATGCTCCCGAACGCGTCTCTTATATTCCCCTAGACAATGCACTACCACTTCAATAAGTCTTTCGATTCAGGATTCGCAGAGAAACCCTACATGGACAAATTGAAAATACCAAAGACAAACAAGATGGAAAAACAAAACTACAACTAAGTTCATCAGTCTTTTGCAGAGCTACATATATACAACCATGCAACCGGTGTGAACAGTTAAGTACATACATGGAGATGGTTCTTGCGCCACGCCAAGCGCTCCTCCTTCAGTTGGCCACGTGCCAAGCCGATATCTAACCCAGGAATGAACAGTGACAACAACGACGAGGATGGCGACGATGCCGACGACATCGATGGCGAACAGAGGCGGTGGTCGCACTGGAGTTGGTCGATTAGTAAAGGAGCATTGGTTTTAGTAAAGGAGCACCAAAGGCGAAGAGACGAGTGAGATAAACGCAGATGAGCGAGACTAAAGCGAGATGCGCGAGAGACTGAAGTGAGATGCACGCTATATGAAACACGTCTTCCATTGTTGAAAGAGAGATGTGCATCACGAGGACTGTGGATAACTTAATTTCAGCTGCGGTGGTTCAGAGACAAGTGCGACCGGCATGCGCGACCTTTTGTTTCCCCAAGGCGGTATCAATGGGTGCCATCGTTCCATCAATGCACAGAAAGCCAACTGCTCCATTGGTGACTCCGCACAAACCTTATATAAGACGCGCCATCACCCGTCGGTTCTCCACGAGCGCGTCGCTCATCCGTTTCTTCTTCTTCATCTTCTCCGTGCCGATGACCCACCACCACCATGGCCAATGTTCCACCTCAAATCCCGCTGAGGGAGCCATAGTGCAAGAAACTGTGTTGCACCTCCCTCGAGAGGTTCAACACTGAGCAGTGCCTCCTTATGGCGCAAGAGGCGTACAACAATAAGTCTCGCACCATGAGTTCCTTGGGTCTAGGTACCCTTCTACAGTTTAGTGGAATGGGTTCCCACAACCACTACCTCTACGCCCTCACGGAGGTGGCCGATTGTCTCGACATTCTGTTTGAGACGATGGTCTATGTGCTCGGCGCCGAGGGCCGTAGAAACCTGGTGGCAGCAACGGAGAGCAACATCAGTCTCGTGGTTGCACCGCCGGCTCAGCCGGCCCGGGCTCCTGTTGCACCAGCGCTGAAGTCGCTGTCAGAGGAGGAGGAGGAGTAGGATTTAGTTTTTATTTGTTGTTTTTAGTTGATGTTTTTCTTTTCTTGTATCTTGTACTTTTTGTTGTGTTTTGTAATATATTGTGTTAATGAATAAAATTTATATATGTTCAACTGTGCGAATGAATGAATGTCTGGTGTGTTCATTGTGTGGACAATGAACTGTGTGAAAGCAATTGAAAACATGAAGGATTTTGATTATTTTCTCGACAAGTAAATGATTTAGTTATCAAGTGAATGTACTCTAAGTTCAGTGATTTGTGATATCAACAGTGAACTGAAGCAAAATGGAGAAAATCGCAAAGCTAAAGGAGACATGGGTAATAGGAGATGCACTTTTCGTAAGAGCGCGTCTCCCTTTTAGTAGAGGAATGGGATACATCGAGCATAGGCGATGCAATTCGTTGTTAAGCACGTCCCCATTTTGCGTCTCTGCACAGACGTTATATAAGGCGCCATTAGTCTCTCTTCTTCTTTTTGCTTGTCTTCTTCGCACAGACAATCCACCATGGCCAATGTTCCACCACCAAGCCCGCTGAGGGATCCATCCTGCAAGAAATAATGATGCCGCTCCCCCGAGAGGCTCAACAACGAGCTGGTCAAGATGTTGTTCGACCGGTTCTAGAGGCTGCTCAAGGCGATGGCCGAGGTGCTCGGTAGCGAGGGTCGTAGTATCCTGGTGGCGGCAATGGCGAGGAACCTCGGTTGCGAGGTTGCACCGCCGGATCTGCACCAACCGGATCAATCGGTAGAGCAGCCGGAGCAGCCGGCCAGGGCTCCTGTTGCATCACCGCCGATTGGCCGCTAGAGGAGGAGGAGGAGGAGAAGGAGGGGGACGAGTAGGATTTAGGTTTTCTTTTGTTGTTTTTAATTGATTTTTCTTTTCTTGTTCCTTGTTTTTTTCTTGTGTTCTGTAATATATTGTTAATGAATGCATGTGTTATCTGTGTTCATCTGTGTGATGAGTATCTTGTGTGTTCAACTGTGAATGAATGAGTATCATCGTTTTGCAATGTGTTCATGTCTGTTTGACCTAAGACAAAGGAGACACGCTTTCTGTAAAGTATGTCTCAATTCTTTGTCAAAAAGGAGACGCGCTTTGTCAGAGAGTAAGGAACGTCACGGATACCTTCTTAACTGAGACGGGCGGTATTGTAACTCATCTCCTTGTACATTCAATAGAGCCATGTCAGATCCTCGATGAAGCGGGCACGTCTCGCTTAACTATATCACAGACGCCCTTCTTTGAGTGTGTCGCTCATCTTTGTCTCCTATTTGGGTTTCTTACATAGTGGACTATTCCAAACATCTCGGGCATTCTGAACAATGCTGACCCCGTCAACGTACTACCAAGACGCATACTCACGAAGGACAAGGTGACAATGTAAAAAGGCTCAACACAGATGCAATGATGTCACAACAAGAATAAGGGTCGTCCAACATTATAGAGGAGATTAATCTAGGCATGCTCCAAACCTAGATGGATTGAGAGATGGTGTACAACTATAAAATCCCACTTTTTCCTTTCATGTGAAGTTCAGCTACAAGTTGTTTATCAAACATAATGGAGGTCAATATAGTTGTGCACATGAACTTGACCTCACTAAAAAGTTTTCTTTCTACTCATGTTTAATTTTATTAACAAGAGGATTGGACTTCACCACTAATCCTAGAACCAGTTTAACTAAACCTTCCTGCAAAGTTGGGAATTTAAATGAATGATATGGCTAGGGCAAAATTATATTACAGCAATATAAAATCAAAACAAATGTAATTTGAGTATGTTGCTATGTATATCAGGCCCTATCAAAAAGATTCAAATCCAAGGCTCAAAATTTTTCCTTGACCTCTTAGATATTTTAAATAGCTTCTCGGAAAATTTTCAAGATTTTTGAAGTACGTCTTCCACTTAGTTGGACACGTACAAAGGATTCATTTCGCGTCGATTTCAAATTTAGCTTTGCACTGAACCTTGCCCAAATCAACCCACAATTTTTCCTAAGACCTTTCATGGTTCAGTGAGCTTTGTTTCAAAGTTTGGAGATTTATGGACCTCCGCTACTATTTATTTCAATAAGGTTTATAAACATGTTTGAATTCAAATTTGATTTTGAATTTGAAACAAGCTATGTCCAAATTGAAATGTGATTGCGGATTTGGGTTCCTCATATTTTTCTTAGCCTGTATGTAAATTTTGGGAATTTTTGGACAATGTTTGAGGTGGAATTTAGAGGAACACATAAGGGAGAGCGGTGGGGCCCACATGTTAGCCAGGGGAACCGTTTAACCGCCCTTGTTTTCCTTCTCTGCGCGACACCGCGACGGCTGCATGCCGCCAGCGCGCCGCTCGGCCGTCGGTCGCCTCCAGCTGACCTGCTCCTCTTTATCTACTGCAGTAAAGGCTATATATTCACCCCAACGTCCACCGAAGTCCCTCCTCGGTTCACTTTTCGTCGCACCGCGCCATTTCTCGCCATCGCGACCACCTCAGTTCCGCCCGACGCCGCTCAGCCTCGCCACCGATATAGGGGTGGGCGTTCGATGTACCCGTTAAATTTGGTTCGGTTATTTCGGTCTTTCTGAATTTCGGTTTTTGAAAATCACTACCCGAAATTTTATACAAATATTTGATACCCGAAATTTTTGGGTGCCTAAATTTCGGTTCGGTCTTCGGTCTTACCTGAAATACCCAAATTGTACATTATTCTTATTTCATGCTCTCAACAATCAATATAACTTTAATATCATTATTAAATTTAATCTCGAGAGATAATAAATTATTAGTTCACTAAATATGTATCGTAAATAAATATTTTAATATAATGATTTCACATATCAAAACTCACAAATAAAATATCAAAATTCATATTGTTTAGAATTCATATATTATAATTTAACTTGAGATTTTATTGTTCGGTTATTCAGTTATTTTGGCTATAATTTAAGTTGTTATTATTATTAACCTAATGCAATACATCAAGCAACGTGTTCTAAGTCGCTGTGAAGAAGGCACGGGCTTCACTTGCTAACCAAAGGGGACCTGGACAAGTGATGTATGGTATTCTGAGTCTTCTTTTACGTTGTCCTCCTATGTTGATCTTCACGTTGTCGTCGGTGGAGTCGAAGCTTCATCTTCAAGAATGAGGTCAAAGTAGTGTCTTAGAGGTCCATTCTAACTAAGGTCACGTGCCTAGAGTCAACCTGGCTTTGATACCACTTTGTCACACCCCGTTTTATTAACCATAAAACCAGCTGCAAAATACATGTATGCCAGGATCAGTTTCACCATACATGTACGACAAAAGTGATAAACAGTTCTATATCGCATGTAAACAACATTTATACCTTTAAAAGAGTTTTGAAGTAGCAGCGGAAGAGGAAAAACTTTAGGGCAACCACAGGCAAATTGACTGGTAGTAACGCGACCTATGCACTGTCTTCACTTTTCACTGTCCTCATAAGATCTTCACTTCACTGAGCAGCATAAAAAAATACAACGAAGCAAGTGTGAGTACCATCCCGTGGTACTCAGCAAGTGTGGGAAATAAATGACATGAAGGCCAAATCAACGGAGAAGGCTGATAGTGGTTTAAGCACTAAGCATTAAACCTAACCTTAGCTTTCATTAGCAACCTAGATCTAGGAGAGTAATCCCAACCATAATGACAGTAATAGTAATTATAATAATATCAACATCAATTCCAAGCATTATCCCAACCTCCATTTCAATCATTGACTAATTATGAATTCGACACCAAGTCGCTCTTGTCCGTGAGCACGGTTGTCATGACAGTTTCCCAATCTCTGCAGAGAATGTATCCTTTACCCACAAGCCGTGATTTCATCCCCTGTTGCCAGGTGGACTAAGTAAACCTCTATGATGCCAGTGGCGATCAACCACATTTCACACTTCCGTAGGTGTGCGGCTGAGAGATCACTACGAGGTCTTTACAAAGGTCCTCCCGACTAGTAACCGGCCCTCTGAGGTTTCACCGCTCCGGCTCCTAGAGTCCATTTTACCTCCGCCAGGAGAAGCCCCCTCTTGAGCCATGCGGATCCCAAGACAGATACACTGAACCAATTCCCCGCACTGTCCAATTACCAGCACTAAAATGAGAGAGGCCTAATTAATTGACCAAGTTGCCCCATACTCAGTCTTGTGGCGATACTGTATAGCTTAGTGACTACTCCATAAACCGGTCCTTATAATCCGGCAAGGTTCAAACCCCAATCCCAGGTCTCGTGCATACTGCACCATACAATTCAAACCAACTCGCCAGATTCCTATTCACAACAATTCATTTTCTCGCTTTATAATAGTAATCATAGTTCAGAAGTAATAAAATGTGATCAATATTTTCCCACCCATCTAATATGCATGGCTAAGCATAAAGTAACCCCAAGTACCACCCTTCCATAACCCAAACGACAAGGTAATAGGGTAAAACAACAGGGCGTAGCATAGGATTCATATTAATTAACATGCAACTAACTAAAACCTTAAAAAGGTGCAAGATGGTCAAGGACACTTGCCTTTGTATAAATAGCTGCTCAGTTCTCTTGATGTAATTCTTGATCTGCATATCTCCATGTCGCTTATTTGTCGAGATACGAATGCGTGTAAACTACCGGTAAAAGAGAAATGAAAACATTTAAGAACAATACACCAGAATATACACAATACAAATATTAGGAATGAATATATTATGATTATGACTTAAATCGGAGTTATGAGTGATTTATTATTTTTCCTGACCAAAGAAATGCATTCACTATTTATTTTCCATTTTTAGTATTTATTTATAGGTTAAAAGTATTTTTAATGAATTACCCATAGCCAAAATATATTTTATATGCATTTTAGAAATTTATTTCAGTATAAAAGATTTTATAAATAATTTTCCTACTATTTTCACATGTATTCTCTATTTTTATTATTTATTTATAACTAAAAGTATTTTTATTACATTTTTCAATGATCAAAATATATTTTATATACATCTACAATTTTATTTCAGCCTAAAATGATTTATAACTAATTTTCCACTATTTTCATTATTTATTTTATCATTTATAAATATTCTCTATTCACTAAATACACTTGTAATCAATATTCAGCAATTAAGATTAACCTCAGGGGCTGTTCTGGGATTTTCCTTAACTGGACAGGGGTTAAAAGTGAGATTCATGAAAATTATAGGGGCCTAAATAATTATTTTCTTGTTTTATCCTAATTTCAGAGAAATCAGAGGGCTAAAGTATTATTATAGAGGCTAAATCAATACTATTACAAAATTAGGGGCTACTCCGCAAGATTTCAGGGGCCTTTATGCAAGTTTGTATTTTCTTAGGTTTTCCATTTTTATATTTCTACACAAAAAGGTGTGAACCGAGTCCATGGCGTCGTGGACCGAGGGTAAGGGCTAGGGTCCATGGTTCACCGTGGACCAGGGGCATACCCTTTGCCTTGATGAAATGTGGACCAATAGATTTAATGTTGATGGCTTGGATTTTATTATTTCGAAGGGGTATGGGCCTTCTAATCGTGGCCGTTGGCACACAGATGGGCGGCCAGGAGAGAGCCACACCACTCCGGTGAGGTTGGCGGCTGCCGGCGGTGAGGGAGGCGGCGGTGCCATCGCCGGAGTAGTCGAATCGGGGCTACAGTGCTCCAAACTCGACGAGAACTGAACCGAGAGAAAGGTAGGAAGTCGAGGAACTCACCTAGGAGTATGACAGGCCCGATTTAGCGCGAGGATGAGCTCGCGACGAGGTGGAGCGGCGGACGGTGTTGGGTGTCGTATGGGAGGCGCTTTGGGCACCGATTATCAAAGTGGAGGGGTCCCTCGGGCGCGGCGTGGCGCTGCAGTAATCGGCGGCTTGTCGGGGACAGCCTGATCGCCAGGGAGTCGCGGGGCATCGCATTTGGCCGAGGGCGGCCATGGTGGAGTCGCGGCTAGGGTTTTGGGTAGGCGAAAGTGGAGCGCGGGTGGGATATTTGTAGAGGGGAGGGGGTCGTGCAGGGGCGGCGGTTCCGGGGTGCAGCTCGACGCGACGTGGACGCGGAGTCATAGCGTCGGGGCACGGCGGCTGGAGGCGTGGGCAGGGCGGCAATTGGGGAACAATGCCCTGACAGCTGGGGCCCGCGTGCTGTGAGAGGGAGAGCGGAGGAAGGGGAGCGGGTGGGCTTGGGCCGAGTCTACAAGTTGGGCCAGCTGGAGAGAGAGAAAAAGAGGGGAAAGGGAGAAATGGGCCGGGAGGGTTTTCGGCCCAGGTTGAGATTTCTTTTCTTTTCTTTTCTTTCCTCTTCCATTTGATTTCAAATTCAAATCTTAGCAAATTCTACTCTTTTGAATTCAGACAATCACACAAAAATGCACAAACAAATATAATTAAATTATTTTTTTCTCTTTTAAAAATGTGGGTATTATAGTTGCACAGCTGGCAAAAATAGGCGTTTGGTCATCCCCTGCAAAGGATTCTGTCCGCAGTCCATATTCAATTTTCCAAGAAGAGCCAAGGAAAAGTTCTGCACTTACTAGGAGCCCATGCACGCCAGATCAGTTTTTGGAACCTTGATCGAGTGATCTTGAGAATTGCAGTAGATTTGCAGATTCTGCCGAGTAGGTTCGACTGGGCACTAACCTCAATCGAATTTGATCTTGCTGTTCCAGGTGTTTGTCCAGCTCCAATCGCATCTCCTCCACGGCAATCCACAGTGCAACAATGTCCTGCAGGATTGGGACCGTGAGATCATACGATAAGCCGCGTATCCAATTGCCAGATTGTAGTGTATCAGCCACTGTCTGGTTCTTTTGTCTACTGTGCCTGTATAGTCGGGGAAAGTACCAGCTGGGCGCACTCTATAGGCCAGCTGGAAGACCAAAACCGAGCCATTTTACCATTGCATATTGTGACCTCAGTTGCAGCTGCAAATAGGACTTCGTCATTTCTGTCTGTAGGTATATCAAGTCCAGCCCACGGCTTTGTGGGGTCATCCACCGGAACCATAGCCATCTCATCCTAAGCGCTCTGCTGAACCTTGAAAGGTTAACAATGCCAAGTCCTCCAAACTGCGTTGGCCAAAAGACCTTACCCCAACTCACTTTGCTTGGTCCTCCTCGTTGATCATGAGTTGCAGACCACAAGAAACGGCGTCGTATTTTGTCAAGCTCAGTCAGGAAACATTGTGGGCAGGGAGCTAAGGACAGTGCGGACTAGCTCGCGTCTGCCTCCCAGGGATAGTAGCTGATGACTTGCAATCCAGCTACCCTCGCCATTGCCTTGTATTTGATGTATTGCAGGTCGACTAGTCGCAGCCTACTGATAGACAGCGGCTGTCCAAGGTACTGAAATGGAAACCCCTGTGTATTCCTTGGAAAATGCTGCAAATCCTGGCCTGTAATCGCTTCTGAGCAGCGGATTGGTGAAACCAAGCTTTTTTGTGCATTGATCATTAAACCAAAGGCCAAACCGAAATGCTCCATCAGGCACAGCACAAAATTTACCTCTCGCTGCCTTGGGTTCACGAGTAGGAGTGCATCATCAGCATGGAGAGACATCCTCATGGTGACCTGCCGTTAAACTATAGGAGATAAGCAGGTGCTCTGTTCAGCCAGCTCAATAATTTTTTGCAGCATATCAAAGGCAAGAATGAAGAGATATGGGGACAGGGGGCCCCCTTGACGTAGTCACCGACTATGCAGGATGCTGTCACCCGGCAATCCGTTCAACAGTACTCGTGAGGAAGAGGTTGATAAGATTAGCGCAAGCCAGTTCCTCAACCTTTGTGGGAATCCCCTCGTTTGGAGGAGATCAAGGAGAAATTTCCAAGAAAGTGAATCAAAAGCTTTTGTAATGTCTAGCTTCATCTGTAGGATCGAACAGCACGTGAAAATCTACCAGAGGGGGGTGATTGGTAGATTAAAATTTTTTCAGCGGAAGCAATAAAAACCCCTCGGCAGAAAAACGATCTGTTAAAGAAATCGTGTGTGAGACTAATCTAAACGTGTTTCGCCATGACAAAATTGATAGATATTAGAGAGAATCAAGTCAAAACATGAAGACGTCACAATAAGAATCACGAAAATACGTCGAGAAAAACTCAAGTTATGATTGAAAGATTGAACGAAGGTCAATCTGTTCTACCCGAGAAAAACCAGATCTGCAATACTGCAAAGAAACTCATGTAGATCCAAAACCAAAAATCCAATGAACGTGAAATTTTCACAGATGATAGATAATCAAGCTGTGAAAACAAACCCAAAAATAATCACATCAATTGGATCTGTAAAACTCGAGTTATGATAAAACCACCGAAACAAGGTAGTGTTGCCCAGAAACTCGACGAGAAAAACTTGTCTGGAACAAGTCGGACGAACAAGGCACAAAAGTTCCCTTCAACTATGAATTTTATTCAAAAGAACACAAGAGAAATAGCCCCAAAGTCGTGCACCACGAGCTCTGGCCTCCCTTGCTTATATAACCAGCCCTTAGGCCAACCCAATCTAAACTACGACTCTAATCCTACTCAATTCACGAATTGTATCTTTCTATAACTGCTCAAGACTCTTCTATATGCAGATAGAAGCAATCTTAAGACTTACAAACACCTTAGGAACATATCTCACATTCCTAAAACAACTCAAATTCGTGACCCACACGAAATCCTATCATAACCAACTCAAAACTTTCCATATTTGAGTCAAAACCGACTCAGCCGCAGCCTGAGTCCATAACCTAGTCGGTTGGACCTTTCCGACCAATTCTTTACATCCACATATCTTCATCACGCCTTGGGACCATTTAGCTGTGTCCATGCACTCCTTGCACACGTGCAAACATCTTCCAATGACGTCCACGATACCTTCATATGCATTTTTCCTTATTCATACATACTGCGCGACCTCCTGATCAACTCAACCACAATTCCTCCCGAACTTGGTTGTTGAACCTAATCTTCTCCCTAAGACTAGTTCAATGGATCTCATTACCAGCCATGTCTTGAACTCAAGCAACACCTGCACATGAATAAACAACCCATCCGTACGAGTCCAAGTCCGTGACTTGACTCACGTCAGTTCCAAAACACAACGCCTTACGTGAGCACTTCACATAAGCGTGTTGCAAGCCATAGTAAAATAATATCAACCATAACCACCAAAACACACCAAAAACTTTGCAAATGAATACTAAGCAATCTTTCCAAGAATATAAAGCAAGTTCGGAACATTTCACAGGAAAATTAGGAACATTGCAATCAAGCTCCGAACGTCGCCAAAGCTAACCAGAGCTTGAACCAGAGCTTACCAAAGCTAGAAGGACTTAGCGCTGGAGCTACCCATAGCTAGTCAGAACTAGCGCCGGGGCTAACCAAAACTAGTCATACCTAGCGTAGAGCTAACCAAAGCTAGTCGGACCTAGACAACCTAAAAGCCGGATCTAGAAAAACATGTCGGAGCTAACAAACATAAGTTGGACATAGCAAGACATATCGGAGCTTAACAAAGACATGCTGGAGCTATCAAAGACATGCCGGAGCTAAAGACAAAGCTCACCGGAGCTACTCAAAAACATGTTGGACCTTGACAAAACAAGTCAGACCTATTGTCGGACCTTGCAGAAGCTCGAAGCTAGAGTCGGACCTTGCTAAAAAGGGTGTTTTGACAGAATTTTAGAACTTATATCATCAAATCCAATATATTCAGTACAAGCCAATGTATTCATGACACATAGGTCTCACGATCTCCCCCTTGATGAATGCATTGGCAACACCACTTAAAATCCAAACATTGGCTTATTTACATAACAGTTTGAAGACAATCCCCCCCCCCTTTGTAAAACAGAAATAAAATGAGAAGAAAAACAAATTCTCCCCCTGAGAAGAATCGTGCCAAAACAATTATGAATATGTGCAATGTGTAATCAATTTCTCCCCCTTGCATACTTATCTTTAAAAATTCACATATTATCTATTATCTCTCCCTCTTTGACAATGTATTCAGCAAGGTACAAAAGAGAAATTTCAAATGTTATGAGCATATTATAACATATACATATAAACAAAGCTCATCCAAGTCATACTATCAAGTAACATACACTATCACATCAATGAGATACATAAAGTAGTGTAAGCCATGCTAGAGATCAAATGTAATTTTCAATTTAAGCAAGTCGTGTTCTCACAAACTTAACTATTTCAAGACCTGAAAGCATGACACTTGTTGCTGCATTTTCTTATTTTTCAAAGCACAAATTTAGATCATATGATATTTGCAAGAGATTATATGCGCATCTGCCTTATTCTAACGAACCAAGCCAAGCCTATGTCATTTGACAATCAGAAGCTTCAGGACATGATTTTAGTCATACACAACTTCTTCCAAGTTCATATCTAAGTGCAGTGATAAGCCATCTCAAAATAAGAAGTGCAATGCATGCATACTCTCTTGATATTCTATCAATTTATATTTGTTCATAAAAACTCAACATGTGAGTTGATTACTTGATTAATTCTTTATGATTAAAAGCACTTCTGAGCATGCAACAAGTTCAAAATAGTAAGAAAGTTCGACCGTGACCAGATTTAGTGTAAGTAATTATTCCAATTACTAGACATGGCAAAAACTATAAAATGTATAACACGAGTAATGTAGTAAGAACTTTCGGCATGTTAATGGAATCACAAAGTCATATGTGTATGAAATACTATGCTCATATTGTTTTAATTTCAGATTCACACATAGACTTCTCAAGTTTGAAAATTCCCCTCAATGTAAGCCATGAGGATGCATAACCCTTATTTCACTACGAATGAACCAAAAACAAGTGAAATCCAAAGGTTTTGTAAAAATGTCAGCCAATTGTTGTTCAGTATCTACATGGTTAAGCATAATGTTTCCTTTTTCAACATTATCATGGAGAAAGTGATACCTAATGTCATTGCGCTTAGTTCTAGAATGTTGCACGCGGTTTTTAGCAATGCAATTGGCACTAGTGTTATCACAAAACAGTTGAACACTATCTAGATCAACCCCATAGTCCTTAAGTGTTTGAACAATCCAAAGAATTTGTGGGCAAGCACTAGCAGCAGCTACATATTCAGATTCAGCTGTGGATTGTGCAACTGAGTTTTGTTTTCTAGAGGACCAAGCAACAAGTGAATTACCAAGAAAATGAAAAGAACAGGAAGTACTTTTCCTATCAATCCTACAACCCCCAAAATCAGCATCCGAAAAAGCTTTCAAAGTAACGGTTGAGGAAGAAGGAAGAAAAGTGCCAAATTCTTGAGTTCCACGTAAGTACCTGAGAATCCTTTTGAGGGCTCGACGATGTGAAGCACGTGGGGAGGCTTGAAACCGTGCACAAAGACATACGCTGAATTGTATGTCCGCTCTTGATGTCTTGAGGTACAAAAGTGATTCGATCATGCTTATATTTCCTTTTTGATCTACGAGTTCACCATCTTCATCAAGTTCATGTGTTGTAGCTGTTCCCATTGATGTCCGAAGAGTTTTGATTTTGTCCATGTTGAAGCGCCTTAGGAGGTCTTTTGTATACTTCGTTTGATGCACAAAGGTACCCTCCTTGGTTTGCTTGATTTGCAGCTCCAAAAAGTACGTGAGTTCTCCCATCATACTCATCTCAAATTCTGAACTCATCATAGTTGAAAACTTGGACACAAGATCATGAGAAGAACAACCAAAGATAATATCATCCACATACACTTGGACGAATAATGAGTCATTGCCATGCTTAAGCACAAAAAGAGTTTTATCAGCCTTGCCCATGGTAAACCCCTTTTCAAGTAAGAATGTTTTTAACCTATCATACCATGCTCTAGGGGCTTGTTGAGACCGTACAAGGCTTTGGATAGTTTGTAAACATGATTAGGAAAATCTAGATTTTCAAAACCCGGTGATTGTTTGACATAAACCTCCTCATCTATGTAGCAATCAAGAAAAACACTTTTAACATCCATTTGATATAGCTTAAAACCTTTAGATGCAGCAAAAGCTAATAAAATTCTTATGGCTTGTAATCTAGCAATAAGAGCAAAAGTTCCATCAAAATCTAGACCTTCAACTTGAGTGAAGCCTTGAGCAACCAACCTAGCCTTATTCCTAACCACAACCCCATCCTCACTTTGTTTATTTTTAAACACCCATTTAGTTCCAATTAAAGTGTGAACTTGAGTAGAAGGTACAAGTTTCCAAACATTATTTCTTTCAAATTTTTCTAACTCTTCTTGCATGGCAATAATCCAGGATTCATTAGTGAGTGTGTGTGATATATCTTTGGGTTCAAAAGAAGCAACAAAAGCAGAATGAGCGTGAGAGTTTGGATCGCAAAACCTGGACTGTGTGACTCGTTCATGCAAGCTTCCAATAATTTGTTGTGGATGATGAATTTTGAGAACCCGGAGGGGAGTGGACACTTCACAAGCTTCTTCTTATTCATGTTCATCACAAATAGATGAGCTTGTGACTTGAGAAGGATCTGACCAGCAATGGTGGTCGTCGGTGCTGGCTTTGAATCAAAATCAGGAGCTGGAACAATGTCATTAGCTGCTGAATTTTCGGGCAGCAGCTCCACCTCTTCCTTATCTGCAACGAAAATGCTCTCCCCCTGCGGATATGGATCCGGACCTGCAATATTTGAGCTAGTACCTGGGCTAGCTTCATCAAAAGACACCTCACAAGTCTTCACAATTTTGTTAGTGTCAAGTAAAAGCACACGGTAGCCTCTAGTATGAGATGGATAACCAAGAAACATGCCATCAATTGATCTAGGTTCAAATTTATCAAGATTACCATGTTTATTAACAAAGCATTTGCAACCAAAGACCCGAATGTGTGTAACACTAGGCCTATGTTCAAACCGCGGCTCATATGGTGTTTTATCTAGCTTAGCGCGGAAGAAAATATGATTTGAGACATAACAAGCGGCTGCAATCGCATCAGCCCAAAATTTCCTAGGAGTTTGATATTCATCAAGCATAGTCCTAGCCATCTCAACTAAGGTTATGTTCTTTCTTTCTACAACACCATTTTTTTGAGGTACATATGGTGAAGAAAATTGATGATCTATTCCATTTTCGGCACAAAAGCAATCAAAAGATTGGTTTTTTAAATTTGGTTCCGTTATCACCTCTAATTGCTTTTAAAGATCTTGGGTGATGAATTGATAATCCAAGAAATAAAGTTATAAAGTGACTAAAAGCTTCATTATTATATGCCATAAAGTAAACCCAAGAATATCTAGAATAATCATCAACAATCACAAGAACATACCATTTACCTTTGAAAGGTTGAACACGTGAAGGTCCTACGGTGTCAAGGTGCAAAAGTTGACCCGGTTCAGTTGTCATGGTCATTGTGAGAGGAGCATGTGAACCTGCAACCATCTTAGCATGTCTACAAGAAGAGCACACAATTTCTTTGTCCCCTTTAAGCTTAGGAAGCCCACATATACGATCAAGAGCACTAACACACGTGAGAATATCAAAGCCTACGTGACCAAGTCTATGATGCCAAAAAATATAAGTCCTTTGATTCATTAGCAACTAGACACCTATGCTTAGAGGAATACATATCAAAATCAGCTTTAAAAACTCTTCCAAACTGTGACACATTAAAAATAAGCTCACTATTTGAATTTACAACTTTGAAGCAATTTTTAGTGAAAATAATTTCCAGATTTTCATCTAGCAGTTGAGAAACAGAAAGCAAGTTGTATTTCAAATTTTTGACAAGTGTCACATCCTTCAAAGTGTAGTTATCATTTACTCTAACCGAACCCTTAGCAATTATTGGAGTTCAAGAATTATCGGCAAAAGTAACATTCTCTACACGTGACACAAAAGAGAGGGAGCAGAACCATTCTTTGTTACCGGTCATGTGGCGTGAGCAACCTGAATCCACAATCCAAATGTTCTCCTTCCTCAAGCGTGTAACCTACATATAAGCACAATACGTCGATGACTCAATACTGGGGTTAGTCAAAAGGCATTTAGGAATTCAGTACTTAGTCACACGACGTCCAGCAGGAATAGCACGCGAAAGCTGAGATAAAACAGCAGATTTATGAGCCAAACCTTGAGGATTTTTGTACCCAACTACTTACTTACGAGGTGTTGCATGTGTAGCACGAAAAACGGTAGGTTTGGGAGCAAACTTTGTATGTTTTTGACTCATTACAACAGATTGTATGTTCCTATCATTCGATTTAGCATGTGCAGCAAATTTTGCATGAAAATTATGAGATCTAAAAATCATTCTTTCCTTTTTCTGTTGTTTAGCTAGTCTATAACAAAAATCTATGACATGACCATCTCTACCACAATATGTAAAATGAAATTTAACCTTGTGTTCATGTCTAGATGAGCAAACAACATTTTTATTTGACACCGAATGAGACAACACTCCTGCAGATTTGAAAACCACTTCTTTTTGTTTAGGAACTGTTTGAATCAAACCACTTCCTAATGACTTTACAATTTTAGGTGGATGTGCCTTAGCATGAGCATGAGAATCAAAACCTAAACCAGTTTTATCATTGCAAGACTTGGAAGAATTCAACAGCAAGTTTAGGTTCTTATTCCCATTACAAAACCGATCTAGTGTCCTATGCATCTCATCAAGTTTATTGGACAGATCAAGGAAATTATCACATGAAGTTTTTCCTTTTAATTTGCAATTGGAACAATATTTAACTTCATGAGAATGTAAAGCATTGTTCAATATAGAAATTTCATTCATAGCATCTTGTAGTTTCTTATCAAGATCATCACAAGTAGAACAATGCATATCAATTGCAGAACAGCTAGCATCTTTCAAGTTTTTATCATTAAGTGCAGCAAGCTCTCTGTTCTTTTCAATTTCTAACTCAAGTTTATCAAGTGTGGAGGTGTGTGCACTTCTTAATGAGGACAATTGTTCATATATTAAATCACATGAGGAGCAAGAATCATCACTAGGAATAAAGGATTTCAAACGATTAATTTCAAATTCTAGTGACTCAATTCTAATAGCATTGTACCTAAGCTTTTTGTCCTTTTTCTTAACAATAATAGTGGCACGAGAAATAGCATCACACATTTCTTCGCAAGTAGGACATAGCTCTTCATTGTCACTGTTGTGTTCTGCATCCTTCATACTTGATCTTGACTTGCCCGCCATGAAGCACAAGTTTCAAATTCTAGTGACTTGCCTACCATCATCACTTCCAATGTCCACGTCGCTTGAGCCAAGTTCCTGAAGTGTGGATATAAAGCTGTTCACCAGTTGGCTACCTGTAAAGCCCTTCTTCTTCTTCTTATCGTTTGTTGAGGAGTGATTCGTCCTTGATTGTTTTTCTTCTCGGGAAGTAGGACCTGAAAGGTTTGGACAATCTGTAAGAAAGTGACCTGTCTTTCCACATTCGAAGCATCGTTGAGGTCCGAAGCTTCCTCTCCTTCTAGTTCTCACATTTTGCAAAGCTTTTGAAAACCTAGTAGAGAGAAGTGCTAGCTCCTCCTCTGGAAACTCCTCAATCTGTTCAAGGGTTAGAGAGGACAACAAAGCAAGTGTACCACAAGATGAAGATTGACCGGAGCTAGGCATGTCACGTTAAGAAACAAAAGCAATAGACTTGTCAGGGTTCTTACGTGATATTATGTCAATTTCATGAGTTTTTAACTTGGAATGTAGCACATCTAAAGTAAGTGTACTCATGACAGTATATTTACGAATAGATGTGACTTTCATCTCCCAAATTGACATATATAATGCACTTAACAATTGCATAGCATTTTCAGCATCTGAAAAATTAACATTGACACTACGCAAGTTGCTAAGAATTTTATTAAAACGAGCAAAAAGGTCATTAATAGACTCATTGGGTTGCATCTTGAAGCACATGTATTCTTTCTTGAACATGTCTTGCCTTACCTCCTTGATCGTGTTGGATCCTTCGTGATAGTCACAAAGTGCTTTCCGCACATTGTATGCACATCGGAGGTGTGCAACACGGTCGAAGTCACTTTGAGTTAATCCTTGTATGATCAAGTTCTGAGCCTTGTTGTTGTTGTTGACATCTCTCAGATTTGTAGCTGTAACTTGATTGTTTGATGACACTTCGTAAGGCTTGTATACCTTCTCCCATATTGCGAAGCCATGAGCCTAGATAAAGGCTTCCATACGTGCCTTCCCAACCTGCAAATCAATACCACTAAAGACACAAGGTTTTGTGGAGTATTTCTCCATGATGATTAGTCAAAACACGTGCAAATCACAAAATATTAGAGCACCGTGGCTCTGATACCAATTGTATGATCGAATAGCACGTGAAAAGCTACCAGAGGGGGAGGTAAATGGTAGATTAAAACTTTTTCAGTGGAAGCAATAAAAAACCCTCGACAGAAAAACGATATGTTAAAGAATTCGTGTGTGAGACTAATCTAAATGTGTTTCACCGTGACAAAAGTGATAAATATAAGAGAGAATCAAGTCACGAAGACGTCACAATAAGAATCACGAAAATCCGTCGAGAAAAACTCAAGTTATGATTGAAAGATTGAACGAAGGTCAATCTGTTCTACCCGAAAAAACCAGATCTGCAATACTGCAAAGAAACTCGTGTAGATCATAAACCACAAATCCAATGACCGTGAAATTTTCACAGATGATAGATAATCAATTTTTGAAAACAACCCAAAAAGAAACACGTCAATTGGATCTGTAAAACTCGAGTTACGATAAAACCACCAAAACAAGGTACTGTTGTGCAGAAACTCGACAAGAAAAACTTGTCTGGAACAAGTCGGACAAAAAAGGCACAAAAGTTCCTTTCAACTATGAATTTTATTAACTAGAACACAAGAAAAACAGCCCAAAGTCTTGCACCACAAGCTCTGGCCTCCCTTGTTTATATAACCAGCCCTTAGGCCAACCCAATCTCAACTAGGACTCTAATACTACTCAATTCACAAATCATAACTTTCCATAACTGCTCAAGACTCTTCTATACACACATAGAAGCAATTTTAAGACTTCCAAACACCTTAGGAACGTATCTCACATTCCTAAAACAACTCAAATTCGTGACCCACACAAAATCCTATCATAGTCAACTCAAAGCTTTCCATATTTGAGTCAGAACTGACTCAGCCGCAGCCTGAGTCCATAACCTAGTCGGTTGGACCTTTCCGACCAATTCTTTACATCCACATATCAACATCACGCCTTGGAACCACTTAGCCATGTCCATGCACTCCTTGCACACATGCAAACATCTTCCAACGACGTCCACGATACCTTCGCATGCATTGTTCTTGATTCATACATGTTGCGTGACCTCCCGATCAACTCAATCACAATTCCTCCCGAACTTGGTTGTTGAACCTCATATTCTCCCTAAGACTAGTTCAATGGATCCTGTCACCAGCCATGTCTTCAACTCAAGCAACACCTGCACATGAATAAACAACCCATCTGTACGAGTCTAAGTTCGCGACTTGACTCACGTCAGTTCCAAAAGACTAACACCTTACGTGAGCACTTCATATAAGCGTGTTTGTCGGTACCCTAAAAACCGTACACCACTTGAGGTTACAAAGATCTCAAAGGAAAGCCATCTACTTGGTTTGAAGATCCTCGGAGGCCCACATGTCAGACATAACTGGACCCGCTTCTCCAACATGGTTAATCCATGGGTCGCCACGTGTACAAACAAACCGGAGCTACCGCCCACAAGGGGGAAGCTCCGTGCCACGTACCGAAATGGCACCTCCGGACTTAACCCCAGACCGAGAGAAGCTCCGGACCTGACACGTGTCGGGTAGACCTGGAGCTACCTGTTTCCCACAGCAAGCTCCGGAGCTGCCACGTGTCCAATCATTGGACCTTCAGCTTCTAACCTCCGGAAGACCCTGTAACAGCTCCGGACCTTCAAAGGAGAGCCAAGGACTTCAAGACCCGATTAAGTGCCATTAATGCCATATTAATGACACTTAATCGGACGATCTTAACACCAGTAATGGTGCTGTCAAAGCCCGTTACAGGATCATTAACAACAATTAATCGTGTATCAATACTAGTAACCGCCGGGGCCACATGTCGGGCCAGGCTAGCTTGTAACGGCATGTCCTTGTACTATAAAAGGACAGGCCGACGATACACGCGGGGACAAGATGTTCACGAGCGATCATACGCACCCCATACACTCGTGACAAGCTTTTACTGCTAATACAACACCAACACACCCGTGAAGTAGGGTATTACGCTCAAGCGGCCCGAACCACGTAAACTCTTGTGTCTCCTGTGTCAAACTCCTATTCACCTTCTTGAATCTCCGCGCGCCCACACCGAACTTCAAACTCCCCAATTACTTTAGCAGTGTAGGGAGATCTGCCGGCTCCAACCGCCGACAGTTGGCGCGCCAGGTAGGGGCGCCTGAGATTTTCAAGAATGGTGAACTCCGCTGCTGGATCATCCAACGGCCAACCCGCTGCTCAGGATGTTGGGGGCAATCCCTTCAACAGGCAGCCACCAGCAGGAGCCTCAGCACCAGCAGGAGCCACACTCCCACCACCACCATCTTCTCCAGCAAATCGTGCTGGGAAACGTGATGGTGCGCCGGCGTCGCTTACTGCGTCGACGAGTCATGACAACCCGGAACACGCGCTCCATGCAGCGCGTGCTCTTCTCCAATGTCCACCACCTCCTGATGCATCTCGAGATGCACTGGAGCAGTGGAGGGCCGATGTGGAGCATTTGGTCGCAGCAGCGGCCGAACGCCTCAACAAACAAGGTCCTCCTCCTTCGGGACGAGCCCTGTCGCAGCGATGGACTTTGTCTGGAAGACTTGGTCCGCATGCCTCCAATAGCAGGAGACGTGCTGCATCTCAACAAGTGATGTCATTGCCCTCCGGGGCTCGACGCACTCACACGGTATCTAGGCTTTCGACTCATGACCTCCGGGCTGAGCTTGATCGCCGATACCGCCAGCAGGATGGCCGTGTCCATATTGAGCGTGCCCGTGAAAGACGGGAAGCTCAGGACCTTTCTACTCTTGAAGGAGTAGGAGGAAGCTGTTCAGCCCTAGCCATGCACCTGCGCAAGGTGAGATGGCCACAGAAGTTCCGGCCTCACCTGCCGGAAAAATTCGACGGGACTGTCAACCCCGCCGAATTCCTTCAGATATACTCCACTGCAATCTTGGCAGCTGGAGGAAACGAGGCCGTGATGGCCAATTACTTTCCAGTGGCCTTAACTGGGACCGCCAGGTCCTGGTTTATGAGCCTTCCACCCAACTCTATCAATAGTTGGGAGGAGCTGTGCCGTCAGTTCACTGCCAACTTCGGGAGTTCATACACCCGACCAGGCACTGAACTGGACCTTTTTGCGGTCGTGCAAAAAGGGGGAGAATCTTTGCGGTCCTTCATCTAGAGGTTCTCTCAGGTACGAAACACTATTCCTTCTATCTCAAGCGCTTCTGTCATTGTGGCATTCAGACAGGGCGTACGGGACAAGAAGATGTTGGAGAAGCTGGCGATCAAGGAGATCACCAGCGTCACAGAACTCTTCAGCCTGGCAGACAAATGTGCCAGAGCTGCGGAGGGCCGTGAGATACACTCCAAACCAGCCTCGGAGGATCACAAGAAATCCTCCAAGGAATAAGCCGCTACCTCCGGGGGTGGTAAGAAGAAAAAGAAGACCAACGGCAAGAAAAAGCCGTCGACCGGTACATCCAACATTGCAGCTGCTACAACTCCGGGTGGCCGGGGGCCACGCCCCGAGAAGCGACCTCGACCGTCTTCTGAAGACGGTGGCAAACCCAAAGTGTGGTGTCCCATTCAGAAAACGGGCAGCCACAGTTTGGAGGACTGCCGGGAGGTCCAAAACCTTGCCGAGCGCTACAGAAGCGCCGGGAAGGATCTCCTTTCCGACAGAGGGAAGGAAAACAGAAGGTCGACGAAGCTCCGGCTGAAGAGGAGTTAGGGTTTCAGGATCCCAAAAACGTCCTGAAGTCCGTTTACACCTCCGTCGATGATGATTCTGACGTCTCTGACAACGAGCGTCGGAAGACCATGAACACCATCTTCGGTGGGTCATGGGATATCATCTCTCGTCGCGTCATCAAGACTATGCGGCGCGATATGGCTGCTGTAGCCCCTACAGTCAGGCCAGAACCTCATCGAAAGTGGATGGACACCTCCATCACTTTTGATGCTTCTGATTGCCCGAGGAGCATGGTTGGAGCAGGACAGTTACCTTTGATGGTATCTCCTACCATCAACAACATCCATCTCCACCATGTCATGGTAGACGGAGGTTTGGGGCTTAACCTCATCAGCTTCGAAGCTTTCACTAAGCTTTAGCTCCGACCTTCGGATCTCCAGCCCTCTCGACCTTTCTCCGGAGTAGGTCCGGGGGCCATTACCCCACTCGGAGCTATTACTCTACCCGTTACCTTCGGGACCCGGGAGAAGTATCGCACCGAGAAGTTGGTCTTCGACGTCGCTCAGATCAACTTACCATTCAACGCCATCTTGGGTACACCTGCCCTGTACAAATTCATGGCAGCTGCTCATTATGGATACCTGGTGTTGAAGATGCCAACACCAGTAGGCGTTCTCTGGATCCGCGGAGATCGCACCGCCGGAGTAACTGCTCTGGAGGAACTCCACGCACTCACCACGGCGCAAGAGGAGGACTCCAGATAGGAGCAAGCTCCGAAACCCCCGAGCATTCGTCAACGAGGCTCGACCTCTGCACCCCGTGTGCAGCCAAGCGACGACACCGACATTCCCGTCAAAGTCGTCCAAATTGGTTCCGATGCCGTTCAGACCACCCGAATCTCGGGAGGATTGAACGACAAATAGGAACTTGTGCTCATCACTTTCCTCCGGGCTAACATTGACGTGTTTGCTTGGAAACCGTCACAAATTCCTGGGATCCCCAGGGAAGTGATTGAGCACAATCTGAAGATCTACCCCGATGCCCGGCTTGTGCATCAGAAGCCTCGGAAGCAATCCGTAGAGCGGCAGAACTTCATCTGACAAGAAGTGAAGAAGCTACTCGAAGCCGGATTCATCCGAGAAGTCTTCCATCCAAAATGGCTGGCGAACCCAGTCGTTGTGCCCAAGGCCGGCGGGAAGCTTCGGATGTGCATCGACTACACCACACTAAATAAGGCATGTCCAAAAGATCCATTCCCACTACCTAGAATAGATCAAATAGTGGATTCCACCTCCGGGTGTGAATTACTGTGTTTCCTAGACGCATATTCTGGGTATCATCAAATCAGGATGTCTAGGGAGGATGAAGAGCATACTTCATTCATCACAGTAGATGGATTGTATTGTTACACAGCCATGCCCTTTGGTCTCAAGAATGCAGCTTCAACTTTTGTACGAGCTATATACAAAACTTTTGAAGAACTCATCAGAGACATAGTGGAAGTGTACGTCGATGACATCGTGGTCAAGGTCAAGAACAAGGAGTCACTCCTAGACACCTTGCAGGCTGTCTTCGACAAGTTGTGGGCCACCCGCACAAAGCTAAACCCGGACAAGTGCGCGTTTGGGGTTAGCTCCGGAAAACTTCTTGGTTTCCTGGTAAGTCACCGGGGCATAGAAGCTAATCCGGCGAAGATAAAAGCCATTGAAGACATGCGGCCACCAACCCGCATCAAAGACGTCCAAAAGTTAACTGGGTGTCTAGCAGCCCTCAGCCGGTTCATATCAAGACTGGCGGAACGGGCACTTCCCTTCTTCAAGTTATTGAGGAAGTCCGGACCATTCCAATGGTCCGAAGAAGCAGAGAAGGCATTCCAGGAGCTGAAACAGTTCCTCACCACCCTACCAATTCTAGTAGCTCCGAACCCTGGTGAGCCTTTGTTGCTTTACATTTCAGCTACTGACGAAGTCGTCAGTATGGTTCTGGTTGTGGAGAGACCGGAACTACCTCACACTCAGGAATCCAGACCCCTTCGGGAGGGTCCGGAGGTTCCTGAAATCGAGTCTGGGTCCCAGCTCCCAGATTCAAACCCGCAAGAAGTCGCTTCAGGAGACCTAGACCCCTCCGGGAGGGTCCAGGTCATTTCTGAAGAAGCTCCGGGTTCCTCCAGCCAGAACCCGGAGGTCCCCGAAGAGAATCTAGACCCCTCCGAGAGGGTCCGGATCAATGAAGAGGAAGCTCCGGACCCCTCCGGGAGGGTCCAGACCATTCAACGCCCAGTATACTTCATCAGTGAAGTATTACATGATGCCAAGACTAGATACCTAGAGGTGCATAAGCTGCTCTATGCAGTTCTTATTGCCTCCAGGAAGCTTCGACATTACTTCCAAGCTCACAAAGTCTCGGTGGTGACCTCCTATCCACTTCGAGCAATCTTGCATAATCCAAATTCAACTGGGAATATTGCAAAGTGGGTTGCGGAATTGGTTGAATTTGATCTTGAATTTATTTCAAGACAAGCAGTCAAGAGTCAAGCGTTGGCAGATTTTGTGGCAGAATGGACTCCCTCTCCATCAAATCCAGGGGGCCCCAGCGAACAGAAGACGGAGCATCAAGCTCCAACCTTCACTGAGCCTCACTGGACCCTCTTCTTCGACGGCTCCATGCAGAAGCAGGGGGCCGGAGCTGGAATCCTTCTCCTTGCACCAACTGGGGAGAAGGTGAAATACATGGTACACCTTGACTTCAAGGCAACCAACAACATGGCGGAGTATGAAGCACTCATCTACGGACTAAAGGTGGCACTGTCATATGGTGTCAAGCAACTGCCGGTCAAAGGAGATTCACAACTCATCATCAAGCAGGTGAAGGGTGAATGCTCCTGCAATAATCTCCAGCTAGCTGCTTACCTCCTTGAAGTCCAGAGGCTTCAGAAGGACTTTGAAGTCCTAGACCTCCACCATGTTCAACGTGCCCATAACGTTGAAGCTGACGAACTCTCGACTAAAGCGTCAACCGGAGCTCTGTCTCCTGACGGAACCTTTGTCCGGAGGTTGTCAAAACCAACAGCTCAGCGTGCCGAACTGAGCGAAGGGGGCGAGATCAGCATCCCGAAGCTGACGGTCCCGATGGCCCTGTTACCATGGCAGCCATCAAGGGTCGTAGGTGCTGCCGGGAGCTCCGAGCAACCCAGCACGCAATACTCAAAAGCTCAAGCTAGCTCCGATGCATGGATCTCGGAGATCCGGAGCTACTTGAAAGACAACATCCTTCCTGACGATGATGTATCCGCTGACCGGGTAGTCAGATTGGCTAAAAGATACACGCTGGTAGAAGGGGATATCTACCGGCGCGGTGCCAACGGCATCCTAATGCGGTGCATCACAAGGGAAGAAGGCTGCGAACTTCTCGCAGAAATCCATGGAGGCGAGTGTGGGAACCACGCATCTTCCCGCACACTGGTCGGAAAAGCCTTTCGGCATGGCTTCTACTGGCCTACAGCACTCCAGGATGCCACTGAGCTGGTGAAGAAATGTGAAGCATGCCAATTTCATGCAAAGCAAATTCATACACCGGCTCAGCCCTTACAAATGATACCTCCTACATGGCCCTTCGCTGTGTGGGGGATGGACATCTTGGGACCCTTCCCAAGAGCCGTCGGAGGTTACAAGTTCCTGTACGTCGCCATTGACAAGTTCACCAAGTGGCCGGAAGCAACTCCAGTTGTGACAATCAACAAGAAATCTGCTATCAACTTTCTGCAATCCATTGTAAGTAGATTTGGAGTCCCAAACACAATCATCACTGATAATGGGACTCAATTCACAAGCTCCGCATTCCAAGGATATTGCGAAGACCTCGGCATACAAGTTTGCTACGCCTCCGTAGCTCACCCAGCCAGCAATGGTCAAGCCGAGAGAGCAAATGCAGAAATCCTTAAGGGACTCAAAACGCGCACCTACGAGCGCTTGAAAAAACATGGAGCCAACTGGATCGAAGAGCTTCCGCCTACTTTATGGGCCAACAGGAAATCTGAAAACCGGTGAACTGGAGAGACACCCTTCTTCCTTGTGTACGGAGCTGAAGCAATCCTTCCTCCAGAAATCACCTTGGGTTCACTCCGGGTCCGGACCTTCGATGAAGCCGCGCAAGACCAGCTCCGGCGTGAAGACCTAGACCTCCTTGAGGAGGGAAGGTGCCAAGCAGCTGTTCGGAACGCCCGATATCGTCAAGCTCTACAATGTTATCACCAGCGGCATGTACACAACCGACAGCTCGAGGAAGGCGATCTGGTGCTACGGAGAATACTATCCAGAGAAGGGTTAAACAAACTCTCCCCCGGCTGGGAGGGGCCCTTCTGAGTGATTAAAGTATCCCGTCCCGGAAGCGTTCGCTTGGCTACCGAGGATGGGACACCTCTCCCAAATCCTTGGAACATCGAGCACCTCCGTAAGTTCTACACTTAATACCACGGACGTGAGTCTTGAGTAACTTGGGGTGTATGTTATAGAGTCATTGTACAGAGTCGGGTAGTTCCTCCGGGAGAGCAGCCGAACCTTTCCCGGAAAGGTCCGCAAAGCTCATGCAACACTTGTCACAGTCTCAGGACTAAAAGTGTAGCTAACTACCCTGGGTCAAACGAGAAATGAAACACACTTAGCCTGGTTCCGTACCCTAAGAGTGTACTTGTTTCCCCTGTACCCCGGACCTATAATGAAAGACATCTTCATGTGAAATAGACTCCACATGCATTTATTTTGTACAGGCTCAACATTTTTATTTTTCTCTTTCTTGTCTATAACAAAGACGTGCAATTCTGAAGAAATTTTTAGTTCGACCGGTTTATATACGATTCGAGTTGTATTGTCAGTTCTTTTGGATTTAATTATCGTTTATGGCCAACTCGCCTGAAAGCCGCCAAGCCAATCTAGGGCTAGAGTGTGCTATCGACTTAGCCTGGTCAAGCACCCTAAGTACGCCACTCTACCTACACCCCGGCAGGCCGAAGTAAGGAGGGTCCATGGACAGTTGAATCTAATTGAAAAGGCAACGCATCCGGTTGTATTTAAAATCGCGTTCAACTTAAAGTTTTCTTGAGAATCGTAAGCCGCGACGAAATTATAGACAAGGAATGAATTTTACTATTTTTCTTGACTTAAGTGTGCAGGAAAAGTAAACTCTACGTTGATGGAGAAAAGCCGGAGCTAACTAAGCTCTGACTCCCTCAAGGGGGCCAACCGTCGACGCTGAATATAAGATGGTGAGAAGACCTCGTAAATGGAGTCTGCTGCCAACAAACCAAGTGTTGGCAAAGGTCACTGCCGGAGCTACTCAGCTCCGACACCCCGGATGACTAACTATCGACGCTCTACGTGTTGATAGAGGCTATTGCCGGAGCTACCAAGCTCCAGCGTGGACAATGCGGAGCTTCTGAGCTCCGACAACCTCAGGGGACCTTCACTATCGAAGACTTCAGACCTAAATCCTACAAGTTCGGAGCAAATGAGTCTTCAACAAAACACAGTATCCTTTTGGTACATGTTCACAATCAAATTGTGTACATCTACCAGGGGGCCAAATGAAGATAAAGGTGTTGAAGACAAAAAGTGAAATTCGCAAAAATTTTTGGGATTTCATTCATCTGGAGACAGGAGATTACATCTGAAGACAAGGGATTACAAAATTGAGGAAGAAGAAGAGAAAATACAAGTGAGAGCTAAAGAGATGGTCCTAGACCCTATGGAAGAACTCGACGACCTTCTGGGCGACCTCCGATACGCTAGCTCGGGTAGCTTCGCCTTCTCCTTCGACGGGGCCTTCAAGCACCGGGTCTAGAGGAAATTGGGAGTTCCGGCTGGTGTAGCACGTCAGCACATACTCTGCGACGTTCTTCGCCAGGGATTGCACCTCAACCTCCAGTTTGTCCGCGATGACGTCGCCCACCTTGGAGAGCTTGCTACCTGCTGCGCTCAACGCCTGCAGCGCAAGGTCCGGCTCCGGCTCCGGATCATCCAGGCGCATGGGGCTGAAACCCATCGGCGTCAGTGCGTCGTTGGCCTTGCCCAGGAACTCCCAAATCTGTAGGGAGTCCGCCATCCTTAAGCTCTTCATCTCTTCCAGGGATCTCCTGGTCGCCGTCAGTTCGGAATTCTCACGGGCGAGGCGCTCAACTTCTTTGGCGTTTTGCTGAATCTTTGCAGCAACCCGCCTCTCGAGTCTTCCGAGCTCCTCCTCCTGGAGGTGGATCTTGTTCCGGCGATCGACCAGGTCCTTCTCCCTAGCCTCCACTTTTTTCTCCCGGGCAACAAGGGCACACTCGTATTCATAGAGTTCCTGCCCCCGCACCCAGGTCTTCTCCTCTTCCTCTTGGCAGCGCTCTTCCAATTTTTTGGTGCGCTCCTCGAGGCCCTTGTCAGCCAGAGCTACCTTCTCGGCAAGCTCCTCTTCCCTCCTCAGGACATCATCCCGCAGCTCAAGGAGTTTCTGCTCTTCATTCTCGAGCCGTTTCTCCCTCTCTTCAAGTGCCTCTCGGCACTTGATAAGTGCAGTGTTAATGACCTCCAGCCTTTCATGGCGTTCCTCGGCCGCACTGTTGGCTGCTTTGGCTTGATTGTATATCTCCTGGGATTGGGCGTCGAGGGCATGAGTCATGCTCTCCCTGTCATCCAGCAGCTTGCCCCAATACTCCAGGCGGATCTTCTCCCGCTTGATCCACTCCTTGTCATCCGCTAGCCTTGACTGCGCCAGCTTGGTCTCGAAGTGTAGCCGATTACGCCACCGCCTAAGGGTTTGGCGCTCCTCTTCAAGAGCCTTGCTGTCGTGGAAGAAGGCCAATTGGACTTGACGCAGACTGGAGCAGGCATTGTCGATAGACATCGACAGCGGGATGGGCTCCGGACCTGCTGGGGTCTCCTCCGCTGGTTCCAGCGGGTCTTCACATACAAAAATTGGGTCCCACTCTACAAGAGTGGAACCCTGAGCTTCCAAGGCACTAGGGCCGTCCTCCGGGATGGCCTCAGTCACCATTGAAGAAGGCCCTGTCGCCAAGTCTTCATTCGCCCCCTCGGGCAGGGGGCCAGCGACTTCGCTTGGGCACTCCGGCTCTGCCGCAGGTACCTCCGACGTCGTCACTTCCGGAGCAGAAGCTGCTACTGGCTCCGGTCTGGGCGCCTCTTCCAAAGGAGGCTCGAGCTCCATCGCCTCTTCGACCACCGGCTCAAGAGCCGGAGGATCTTCAACTTCGACCGGCTCTGAGGCTGGAGCTCCAACAATAACCGGCTGAGCGGCTGGTGCTTCGGAGGTAAACGGCTCAACTGCCAGAACTACCTCGACCTCCGGCTCGCATGCCGGGGCTTCAGTCACCTCCGGCTCGACTGTCGGGGCTTTAGCAATTTCCGGCTCCGAGGCCAGAACTACTACTTCCTCCGGCTCAACAGCCGGAGCTTCCATCACTGCAGCACTAGGAACCGGAGCTTCTACCTCCGAGATAGGTGCCGCTGGCGTGTCTTCACTCCCGTGGTCCGGCGCTACCACGGGAACTTCTGAGGACGAGTCGAGGTCCATGACCACGACAGCCGGCGTCGGAGCTGTCGCAGCCTCAGCCACCACCTGGGGCGGCACCGGGATAGGAGTAGAAGCTCCCACGGCCTCAGACACTGTGGCTGAGGGTGGAGCTTCACTCCCCTTCTTGGGGACACTGCAGATGATGGACGAAGAAAATTAGCAAACAATTGCTACAAATAAAAAGTTAACCAAGGTAAAGATTAAAAATTACCTTGGAAGGCTTCCGCACCAGCTTGCGCGGAACATTTTTCCTTGACGTTCTGGGCTGGCCACGGTCGGCGTAGGAGCTCCGGAAGGCCCCCCGGAACTTGTCGCAGCTACGGGCGTTTCCCGAGTCGAGGCTCTCCTCCATGGGGAGGAACCCCTGGACCTGGAGGCTCCCACCGTCCCAGGTGCTGGAGTCGTGCGCCCGGAGCTAGCACCGCAGGAGGGTTCCACCACGGGGATAGACGCGCTCCGGGAGGATCCCACTGCAGGAACGGTATCGTTCTGGAAGGACCCCACTACGGGGACAGTCGCCACGGTGGTAGAAGATCTTCCCCTCTGGGGAGAAGGAACCGAGGCGGAAGTAGCGGGCCTAACGGACCTTCTGTCAGCGTGTCGCAGCTTCCTCTTCCGGCTCTCCGGCTCATCCGCCAGCTCCTTGCCCTTGCCGACAACCTCGACCCTCGGAGGTGGGGCAGGGACGGAGCCATCTTCGGGCATCCTGGGGATCGCCACCCGGGTGGTTGATCTTCTCTCAACGACACCAAGGTCGTCAAGTGCGGGCATCGTCCGCCGGAGCTCCCTGCTGAACTCCACTTCCACGTTCAGAGGGAGAAAGGCCGACGGTGGAGTCAAGTCATCACCGTCGACGTCGATGTCGTGCTGGAATTTCTTGAGGTGGAACTCCAAGGTTTTCCCCACCATGTTGGACTTCAACCCGGTCTCAACCCGGTCCTCGTCCATCACGCTGTTGAGGGCCCAAGCGAGCTTCTCCCTCCTCTTCAGCGGCGCCCACCTGTTGGCCAGGAAATTGCAGAATACCGCCTGGGGAGTCAATCCTCCCTCCACGCATTGGCGGATCCTGGTCAGGGCGGGGTTGAAAGCTTCCGCCAGCACCGGAGCTTCACTCCAGATCGTCGTGTCGATGTCGGGCAGACCGTCGGGCAGCTCCAACCGCTCATGCTCCTCCACCCTGACGACTATCCAATCTTTCTTCCAGTCATCCCACTTCCCGGAAGGGAACGACTGGAGGTACTTTAATGCGCACTTCTTGCGCTTCACGAAGTAGTAGAAGCCAAGGTACTCATTGCTCCGGCCGGTGGTGTGGACGGTGAAGAAGGTCCAGAAGAGTTCGATGCAGGGGGGATGCCCACCCACATCTCACAGAAGTGGACAAAGATAGACACGAGGAGAATGGAGTGAGGGCCAAGGTGGTATAGCTGCAGACCATAGAAGTCTAGCAGCATCAAGAAGAAGGAAGAAAAAGGTGGGATCAACCCCACCATGGCGTACGAAGAAAAGTACACCATTTCACCAGCGCGCTCCTTCTCGAAGGGGAGCTCTCCGCCGGCACGGACCAAGTGGTTGAAGAAGTCCGAGGACCACCCCATGAGGGCCTGGACCTTCTTCAAATCGCTGTCGGTCTTCAAGCGACTCTCGAGCAGACCCAACTCCATCGCGGCACAGCTAGGCAAGAGAAGAAGAGCGAAGCACGAGTTGGGAGTTTGAACGCAAGATCAGATGAGAGGCGTAAAGAACTCCCGACGGTGCACGCTTTCCTTCTTAAGTAAGCCCTCGCAACGCTTGGATGGAAACTGCAGGGAAGTCGAAGATACCACTCAAGAATTTAACCCAGCCGATGACAAGAGAGCCCGGGACCACCCCGACGACCAAGTGGAGGCTCTTACCCACGCGAACGGTTGTCATCACGCGGCGGGAAACCCAAAGGCGGCGGCCTGACAAGGCGCGCGGAACCGATACGGTTTTCGTATCGGGAACCGGCGACCTTCAATTGCGTGAGATCCGCACGTCAAAGATCTCATCTGCCGCCTGAGGTGTGCCACGCGGCGGGATTTAACTGTAAATCCCTACCAACGGCACCTCCGAAGACCCTTGAAGACTCAGTTCAAGAGTCACAAGGATGGACCCACCTCCGACGGAATGACTTCACCCCAGTGATCTTCCTCGGAGGTAGGTCCAGGGGGCCACTGTCGGTACCCTAAAAACTGTACACCCCTTGAGGTTACAAAGATCTCAAAGGAAAGCCATCTACTTGGTTTGAAGATCCTCGGAGGACCACATGTCAGACATAACCGGACCCGCTTCTCCAACATGGTTAATCCCTGGGTCGCCACGTGTACAAACAAACCGGAGCTACCACCCACAAGGGGGAAGCTCCGGGCCACGTACCGAAATAGCACCTCCGGACTTAACCCCAGACCGAGAGAAGCTCCGGACCTGACACGTGTCGGGTAGACCCGGAGCTACCTGTTTCCCACAGCAAGCTCCAGAGCTGCCACGTGTCCAATCGTCGGACCTTCAGCTTCTAACCTCCGGAAGACCCTATAACAGCTCCGGACCTTCAAAGGAGAGCCAAGGACTTCAAGACCCGATTATGTGCCATTAATGCCACATTAATGACACTTAATCGGACGATCTTAACACCAGTAACGGTGCTGTCAAAGCCCGTTACAGGATCATTAACAGCAATTAATCGTGTATCAATACTAGTAACCGCCGGGGCCACATGTCGAGCCAGGCTAGCTTGTAACGGTCTGTCCTTGTACTATAAAAGGACAGGCCGACGATACACGCGGGGACAAGACGTTCACGAGCGATCATACGCACCCCATACACTCGTGACAAGCTTTTACTGCTAATACAACACCAACACACCCGTGGAGTAGGGTATTACGCTCAAGCAGCCCGAACCACGTAAACTCTTGTGTCTCCTGTGTCAAACTCCTATTCACCTTCTTGAATCTCCGCGCGCCCACACCGAACTTCAAACTCCCCAATCACTTTAGCAGTGTAGGGAGATCTGCCGGCTCCAACCGCCGATAGTGTTGCAAGCCATACTAAAATAATATCAACCATAACCACCAAAACACACCAAAACATAGCAAATGAGTACTAAGCAATCTTTCCAAGAATATAAAGCAAGTTCGAAACATTTCACAGGAAAATTAGGAACATTGTGATCAAGCTCTGAATGTTGCAAAAGCTAACCGGAGCTTGAACCGGAGCTTACCAAAGCTAGCAGGACCTAGCGTCAGAGCTACCTAAAGCTAGTCAGACTTAGCGCCGGAGCTAACCAAAACTACTCAGACCTAGCACCAGAGCTAACCAAAGCTAGTCGGACCTAGCCAGCCTAAAAGCAAGAGCTAGAAAAACATGTCGGAGCTAACCAACATAATTCGGAGCTAGCAAGACATATCAGAGCTTAAGAAAGACATGCCGGAGCTATCAAAGACATGCCGGAGCTAAAGACAAAGCTCACCAGAGCTACCCAAAACATGTTGGACCTTGACAAAACAAGTCGGACCTTGCAGAAGCTCGGAGCTAGAGTCAGACCTTGCTAAAAAGGGTGTTTTGGCAGAATTTTAGAACTTATATAATCAAAGCCAATGTATTCAGTACAAGCCAATGTATTCAGCACACATAGGTCTCACATCATCAAAAGAACCGGCATGTTCTTTCTTTGGTGCGCTTTGGCCTCATTCTGAACATAGAGATAATTTTATTGTATGCATCTTGATCGGATGAAGGCACTCTGATTAGTGGAGGCCAATTGATCGATATGACATTGCAGCCGCATTGCCAGTACTTTGGATACTAGTTTAGTGAAAGAGTGAATCAAGCTTATCGGCTGGAACTCATTGGGTGACTCTGCTGCACTGTGCTTAGGTATCAAAGTAAGAAATGCCATGTTAACTTGGCACAGCGAAGTTCCATGCAGTCTTTATACACTGCTGAAGGCCTCACTGATCTGCTCCTTAGTGATCGGCCAACACTGCCGGTAGAAATCTCCAGTGAAACCATCCGGTCCCGGCGCCTTTTCCATCGAGAGTTCCTGTACCACTCGCCATATCTCATCTTCAGTAAAAGGCTCTCCAAGGTGATCCAGATTCAGGTTAGGCAGGTTGAGAAGGGACCAGTTTAGGGAGGTTTACCTTCTCTCGAGGACCTCTGCTTTATCTGCATGCGATGTAAGTACTGCCCTTCGGCGTTGACAAGCTTGTCAATATGCAGTTTACATTTTATGGCATTTTCCTTGGCATGAAAAATCTGGTGCGGGCATCTCCTTCTTTAAAGCAAATGAAACTTGAAGCCTGTCGTCAGCGGCAGCGTTCAACAGCTGACAGGCCCAGGACCCTAACCATTAGGTCCCTTCTGAGATTTTGCTCCTCTGCCGTAAGTGGTCTGAGTTCTTGTGCAGTGTCTAGCCAACAGATGAAGTCATTTGCTAGTTTGAGATGTTTTCTTGTTTTACCGAAAAGCTTGGTGCTCTAGCTGCGCGGGGCATCAGCGGTGCATCTCAGCTTTTGCTGGAGAGCCTGGATGGCGCTGTTCGCTTGCACTTGTAAAGTCCCAGTTGTTTATGTTGTTATATACCTTGTCATGGTTGAGACGAAACAATAATCTCTGTTTTTCAAATTTATCTCTACAGAAAATTCAAAGCAAAATGTCTAATGGAAATTCAAATTTAGTTCAACTCCTAAAGGAGGAATTCAAATTTCTAATTATAGCCCTTGTTCAAACTTTGTCAAAATAAGAATCTGAGCCTACAAACAGATTCTAACTATTCCAAATAGACATCAGGCCAAATTTCATAATTTTTGTGAACCATTGGCTATTTAATTCAAAGGGTGCATTGAAACCCATTGAACTCAAATTCAATGTTGAATTCGATGGAATTTGAACCAATGCAGAATTGAATTCCAAATTTTAATTCCACATAATTGTTTTAGCTTGGCTGCCAAGTTTGAAGATTTTTTGAGATCATTTGTGTGGAGAATTAAATTACAAGAGAAGGGGGAGAAGAGTGGGTCCCACATGACAGTGAGTGAAGAAAGCTCTGTTTTCATCTTTGCCTCTGCGTGCGCCACGGTGCCGGAGCAGGCCACGCAGCTGCTTGCATCGGGCAAGCTTGCTCCTTATCACTTGCTTGATCTTTTCCTCACCTCAACATAAGCACAGAGTCCCTGCATCACTGTTGTTTTTCCCCCTCGCTCACCTCGCACAACCAGGCCGCTGCTGAGTGTTGAGCAGCTGTTGACGGCATCTGGTGTGCGTCATCGCGCTCCTGGCCGTTGAAGCTTGCAGGCAAGGGTTCACGGTCGTTCTCTTCCTGCCTGTGGCGCCAAGGCGCTGCCTTTCGTTCCCGACGTGCCACACCGAGCGGAGGCCTCGTTCTGAATCTGTTTCGGCCGCCCGCCTCGGTTCCCTGGTGTCTAGCCACCTCAAGCCATCTGCCACTCCAACGGTGCCCCTCTAAGGTTCGAAACCAACCGATATTCCTGCTCTCCAAGTTGCACAGCTCGTGGTTGTACCGTTTAGTCGTATTTTGAGTTTTTGCGCTGGCAAGTTTTGAGAACCGTTGCTAGGTTTTGCCTTCAATTCCAATTCTATGTGTGACCATCCTCCAATCCAGATAGAAAATAATTTGGAAACTTCCTTGCCCACCCTCTGAAACAAACATCAAAGAAAATCATCGAGTATTAGCACCAGGCATCATGTTTCCCTGCTGCCATTAAAAAATTCCTCTTTTCATCATCGAACTGCAGGTTGCAGTCCATTCCATTCAATTTTCACGCCAATTACATATTCCTCATGATCCTAGGAACCTCCCATATCAATTTCCGGGTCATTTTAGTTACGGAGAGGCGGAACCGACTTCGTCGGAACCCTAGGAACCGCCCCACTGTCGCTGGCTGTCTTCCGGTCGTCGCCGTCCGAATCTGAGGCCACCAGTGAGATTATCGTGTCAAGTTATGATCTAGAGACGAGTATCCAAGGGGGGAAGCTGACCGAGATAGGGTCCCGGCGGCAGCGCCACCGTTGGCTGCCGCCAGGCGCCGCCGCTCTGCTTTAGCCCGAGGAGGAAGAAGGACCTCCCGGGTCCCACAAGTCATGCACTGTTTTCTCTTGTCCCAGATCAGGTGTGGCAGCCAGATCAATTGTGACCGTGCGGTTAACTCCGTAGCCCACCTGTGGCCTCCTTCCCATTGGCTCAGTTTAAAACAGTGGGGCCAAGTCGAATTAATTAAGCTTTCCTATGAGGAAACAATTCCATAATTGTTGCAAAATTGAAAATTCCATATCTCCTAGTAGATTTGTCCTCAAAATTCTAAATAAATTCTGGTAGACTCTATTTATTATTCACTTTGCGGTAGTGCAATTTGTTGGCCATGAAAGTCCCAGAGTTGTCTTAATTAATTCCTTCTAGCAAATTTCTAGGGAAATTAATTACTCCTGATCTGTTAAATGGAAAATTTCCAATTTTGGTAAGAATACTATTTCAAATTTCCTTGATATCCAGTAAAATTTCATGTTCATTGGACCTGATTTAATGTACCAAACAGTGTTCAAATACCCAATGTCCATAGAAAATTCGAAAACGAACAGAAATTTTTCAGAATTTACTTCCAAATTGTAAAATCAATATCTCCCTGTAGGAAGCTTATAAAATTAGGAAATAAATTTTGTTAGAACTATTGAGATGAATCCTACCTAGAACACTCACTGTTGTCCATGTTAAATCTCCAGAGTTAGGGTCAAAATTCACAGAAATGAAAACATTATTGGAATTTTAGAGACAACAATATTACTTGAACAATTCCAATTCTTGGCCCAGATCCTCATCCCATAACCTACTTCCCACTGTAAAATTCTTAGAGTCACTGTAATTAGTTTGCTACAGAATTTTGTAATTTCATTCCAGGTTCATGCATATGTCCAATTGGAGGCATACATCACATTATGCTTATACTTATTCCATTCCACCTCATTTTTCCTCTCTGTTGCTGTGACTCCAGAAACAGAGACTTCGGTCTTAGTCAGTCCTTGTTCATTCCTAATTTGTTTACAACATAAATAAATCATTTACTAAATCACTTCTGATTATATATGCATTTGAATTTCGATTAGTGGACGTGACGTCGGACCTCGACGAGGAGTCCAACTCGGAGGCTAAGAACTCCATCTCGCTACTGCTGTGGTGGACTTTCCGGAAGAAGATTTACTGACTTGAGTCTACTAACTGAACCGTTGAGCAAGGCAAGGCCTGGTTTGCATTTAAGCGCCGTTTTAAAATTTTGCTTTCTCACTACTATATGAATAGCAATGAAATGTGCATTATGTCTAAGATGGAATGACACTCCAACTGCATGACCCCATAAATCCTGGAGTGTATGGGTAGCATAGGATTCTACCGTAAGATTATTGTCATGCTAATGTTATAATTGTAGATGGTTCGGTAGAAGTCGAGTGGACGTCTTCTACTTGCTTGTTTATAGCAATGGGGAAAACAAGGATAGGTTTAGTCAGTATTTCACTGGAAATGAATATGAAACCGGGCAGCAATCTAGGTTATAATGATTGTGGTGACTGTAGGAGTAGCACTGCCTGTGTTGGTCAAGTACCGTGCCGTGTGTGGCCCCGCTGGTCATGTTTGAGTTGTATCGGGTGCATGCTGGATATATGGGACCTAGGAAGCTGATGTAACTCAATGACTTTGGTGTGGAAACTTCTTCGTTGTCCTTGAATGGAGATGCGAAGGCATAAAGGTGTAAATCTTCTAGCAGGCAACTTCGACATGTCCGTGTAGAGGACTTTTTGCTCGGTATGGAGAGTTGATTCCATATTAGAGCCTCTTATGAAAAGTGGCTGCATATGACGTAGAGTGAAGTGTACCGATGTGGCTTCCTTGCGGACATATGTGTCATGCATTGCGGGTTGTTATTGATTCAAATCATTGTCGCTCGCGGTTATGGATTGAGCATACTTGTTCACAGTGTCGTGCGGTAGTAAGAAAGAGTAGTCGGAATCAATGGAATTATGCTCTATGTTAATCACTGTTTATTACTTGTATGTTGTAGCTATATTGCTAATTAAATTTACCTTTCATGAAACTTTAACTTGCTGCTAAAAACTGAAAATGAAGGACATACTTTAGGTGAGTATCTTCTATGCAAATCAGCTGCCTATGTGATTAGAGTTCCCAACATGTAGAGTTGCATGTTTAGGTGAGACGGTTAAGTCTTGCTGAGCGTTATGCTCACGGTTTGTGGTTAATATATTTTTCAGGTAAAATGTTGCATATGATGGGTTCCGTAGTGCGGCATCACCCCTCTCGGATTGTATTGCCGAGCAGAAATCCCTATGAGCCGCTGCTTTGCTTCATGTTGCTAGTGTGAGGTATTCCGGACTGAATACTCTCACTCGTGCAGTAGCTAGGTCTGAGAGATGTATTACGTACATCCACTGTTGTAAAAGTATATTTGTTATACAAAGAGAAAAGAATGGGACACGCTCATTTGTGTTATGTATATTTTGTATATCTTTTTGTGTCTGCTGTTGGGTGTTGCATTGCACGGCACCACCCGATGCGATTCCTGGAATGTCGGTACCCCAGTCCCCACAACACGTCGGCGTTCCAGGCATCCGAGACTATGTACCAGGATGATGGTGTCATTCTCTAAGCGAACTCGGAACATTCCGTTGAATCCAGGAACTCTGGTCCAAAAAGATTCGAACCTAAACTGGTGTACCTTTGCCAAAAGACCTTGACTGGAAAGGAGCAATGGGCTGTGGTCTGAAACTGACGATGAGATGGCCTGCAGCTTGTACTCTGGGTGCTCCGTGTCCCAAATAAAGCTAAAAGGCATATGTATGGTAATAATATAATGCTAAATTTAGTACCACATGAAGACTTAGAGGGGAGTGAGATCTACTCTAAAGTCGGAGTGATCTTTCACTCTTCATGTGAGTGAGAAGAGGAGTGTTACACGCGTTACACCCTCACCTCACCTCACTCGTCGCGTGTGATGAATCGAGCTGAGTCAATATTTATTTTTATTGATGGGGGCATGCAACATACATTAGACATCAAAACACGTCCTGATCAAAGGATCTAAGTTTTGTCTCTCTCATTGTTTGCAATGCCACCACGTAGAGTACTCCACCTCGAGTGTCGATGCACACCGGTAAACTGCGGAGCGGGTCTTCGAAACCACTTGCCTTTATGATTCTGCAATTAATGAGAGACAGGGCGAATTATGTTTTTGGAAAGCGCTTTGCATGATGCTCGCGTTCATCATCATGGTTTGTCTTTCATCCACGTCGAACGATACTACTGCTCTCTGTCTTCATCGCTGTTTTCTTCGAAATTTCTTTTGCTCCCGATGGGTACGTGCGATGTGATTTGATTTTACATTTTAATATGGCTGTTGTTACTTATGTACTACTGATGTTCTTGTTAGTTAGTATATTTTTTCTGATTTATGTTCTAGAATTAATAAAGAAATTGCCTAAACGTCTAACATTTAGTACAAACCGTGCCTGGTTGAAACTTCAGCTGGTTTTGTGGGATAGACTGGATCACATAGATTTTCTTTTGTTGCAGAGATATCAACTTACAAAACGTAACAACTAGAAATATATCATATATGTTTCCCGGGCTGAGATCGACAAAAATCATGACAATGAACCCCGCAGTGCAACGACTTCAATCCATACACAAGATAATCTAAAAGAGGCCTTATCACAGAGGATATGCTTCATGCATTAAGCAGAAGTTCCCGCTTGGTCATAACATAGGTAAATATATAGCAGAGTTGATAAACGGCTATACCATTTACTAGCTACCGAGGGCAGACAACCAAGGGCTCCAAATAGGTCCAACCGCAACTCCAAACAGCCCTCCACGGACAACCTGTAGTTTGCAGAGTGTCGTCTCATGCGGCGGCAGTGCAGACCGGCAGGTTGTTCTCCTCGGTCGGTCGCTGCTTGAGGATGGGGTTGCTCTTGAAGAAGTTGACCGGCTTGAGGTCAAAGCTTGAGGACACGGTGGGCATGATGGGGAATTCCTCCTGGCAAGGGATGTGGTGGAACCCCAGCGTGTACCACAGGACCAGATCCTTGTTCTCGATCGGACGTTCCTGTTGCGCCACATATAAATTACAATGTTATGTCAGATCAAAAGTACAATACAAGGTTTCTCCAGTTCGATGGATCAAAATATGTGTGTATACACACCTCTCAGACCATGTAGCCAGCGTGTCCTCCCCTTTACTCTAGTACACCAACAGACCACCTGCCCATTCCTCGCTCTTGTTGTAGGGTGTCACCCATATCTGTTTCATTAATTAGAATAAATAAAAAACATTGTTACATAAATCATGTATTCGCTCCATTCTTATACTGTTATTCTTAAAATAGCAATTCTAATAGTTTAATTTGAACTAAAATTCATAGAATAATATATGATTCATGGTCCGTATATCGGGAAGATATCATCCCACCTGATTGTTTGTGAAAGCACCTCTCTTCTGTGGCGGATCCTCCGGGTCCAGCAGGCTAGCGGCGGTACCAGCAGGGACGACCATGCAACCGACCAGGTTCCCAACACGTGTCTTCTTGGTCGGGTTAACAACGTGGAACTTGGCAGGCTCGTAGATCTTCAGGCGGATGTCGGCGTCCTTCTCGGTCCGGGCGACGTGCCGTATGGCCTTGAGGTAGCTCCGCCGGGGCGACTCACCGGGTGCGGTCTCCTGACGGGCCATCTCGACCCGGACGAAGGAGTTGTCGGCGCTATCCACGTCCATGTCGAGGCGGAAGGTGATGAAGTGGTCGTGGGTGATGCCTATGACGTTCTCGGAGAGCAGGGTGCAACTGCCATGCATGTCCTCATTCTGCCGGGCCTGGTTCAAGTGGGCGTACGACGTTGCCTCCACAATGAGGATCCCGCTGAGACACCAACCTGCATTCGACGATGCATTTAAGCGTCGTTGCACGGGAACACAAGGGTGGGGGAGCCAGCCATGGCGACTTGGATTGTTCAATAACTCGAAATGACAAAACAACGGACAAAAAAGTTGGATGACGTAATTATGATATGCTCATATGCGCCCTGAGTCTGACTTATCCGTGCAAGCTGTGGGGACCGGGGTCCGCACATTCCAGGAATCGCATTGGGTGGTGCTGTGCAATGCGGCACCCAACAGCACACAAGAAAAGCCTTACAAAATAACCAACACAAATATTTTATTTCACAAGATAATCCTATTTTACAACATAATATACAACGCAGCGGAAAATACATACTCATACTGTCATCTAGCTATGCACAAGAGAAGTCATCCATGCCTGCGGACACTTCTCACTAGCAACACAAAACAAAGAGCAGTGGCAAGGTTTCCGTGAGAGATACATCTCGACAAGCTCGAGGTCTCACGGACAACCATAACATAAGCATAAGCTAATAATACCTGCAAAAACCACAATATAGCAACCGTGAGCACAAGGCTCAGCAAGACTTAACCGTCTCACCTGAACATGAAACTCTACATATTGGAAACCTTAAAGACTGGGAAGCTTAATTTGCAGGAATGGACTGGCCGAAAGTAAATCCTTAGTGGTCTGTTTTAAAGTAGCATACGCGATCCATGGGCATAGCATCATTGTGAATTGCACAATCAAACAAGAAACACTTCATCCACGATGATACTAGCTCAAGGTTGCATAAGCCTTATCCAAGTTAAATGTTTGGAAATTGTAAATTTGATTATGCTATCTCTATAGCAGCCAAGATTTTGTAACACCCAAAATTTCAAAATTTGAAAACTGGAAAAATGTACTAGGAATGCATCATGTATATTTGCATTTGATTGAAAATTTAATTTCAAAATGCGCTAAAATTCGCTTGAAACTTGAAAAGGAATTCAAATTGTAAAACAAGTGAGTAGAAAAGAGAAAAGAAAAATGGAAAAGAAAAGAGAAACCCGCTTGGGCCTTAACCCTGCTTGCGGCCCATCTCCCCTCCACCTTTTCTTTTCTCCCCGCCGGCCCAAGGCCCAGCCCCCCCCTTTCTTCCCCCTCTCACTTTCTCTGCACGTGGACCCCGCCGGTCAGCTCTTTCCTTCTTCCTCCCGTCGCGCGCCCGACAGCTCCCGGTGATGCCGCCCGATTTCAAATCGCCGACATGAAATCTCCGGCCATAATGGCCCCTGTCGCCTTCCATCCCTGGGGATCACTTTCCTTACTTCGTTGCCCCCCTCTTCCCCTATAAAATCCGGCCGGCACCCCCATTTTTCCCCATCCCTGAAGCTCCGAACCCTAGCCGCTGCACCAAGGTAATGGCGCCGCCGTTCCCGCCGCTTGACCCCCTATTTCTCCCTCCCTCTTGGTCTGATGCATGCGTCGTGCTACCAGGGACTCGCCGGACATATTCTCTTCAGGAGAACGTCGCTGCAACGCCTTCTTCGTAGAGCTCCGCTGAGGACCGCCGCCGATCGACGTCGCTGACGCACCTACGCCCCGATTCAAGCCCCACGACCTCCCTAGGTGAGCTCCTACCGTCTCCCTCTACCTTTTCCGCGTTAGCACCAGGGCGTTGGGCAACGATTTGGCCGATCCGACCATCTCCGGCTACCCCCGCCGCCGAGCGCCGCCGGCCCTGGTGTGCGCGCCGCCTCTGTCGCCCGTGCGGCAACGTGGCCCAATCTCGGCAGCCCATTTAGGGCCGACGACCGAGATTAGAAGGGGCATACCCCTTTGGTGATTTAAAATCTGGGCCGCACACTTTAGATCTAACGGCCCAGATTGAATCATGTTTTAACCGTTGGCCATTTTACACATAGCCCCCTATGCAAATTTAAATTAATTACACTGAGATCCTATACTTTATGAGCTAGCCCCTGGACAATAATTAATTTATGCCAGCACTGTTAAAATGAAGAAATATGGTATTTTAGCCCCTGTTTTCACCATAAATTATGTTTTTAGCCTCTGTAAATTATGATTAACCCCCTGGTCATGTTATAAAATATTTCTAGGCCCCTGTTCATGTCTGTTTTGCATAGAATCCCCTGTATTAATTGTAAATGACATAAAATCACATGAGTACTCTCTCTTTTTGCACAAATCACATAGGGTATTATTTTGTTATTATTTCCTAATCTGTTTAGGATAAAATAATGTATTTAATTTGCTGATTGTGCTGAATTCCTAATAAACCCATATAGACACTAAAACCCAAACTTTCACCCACACCACTAAATAAGGTCTTAACTAAGGACATAGTGTTAGCGACGTAATAGCGTAGGTTTTCTTTTGTGTCTACTTATTTGTGGTGTGCATTTATTCTCTTGTTCTTATTGTGTGCTGCTACTTTCCGTTCCGCATGCGATGATGTATTTAGAGTCGGTTCCCGAGCCGACTTACAATCTTCAAGACTACCACTTCACTGACTCACACTTCGACGAAGGCAAGTTCCTTGACCATTTTGCACCTGTTTTATTAAGTTTTAGTTAGTTGCATGCTTAATAAATTGAATCCTATTTAATGCACCCTTCCATATAATTCCTTGTCACCAGGTTGGTTTGGGTAGATGTTACTATTACTTTTACGCTTAGCCATGCTTAGTTTTGGGAGGGAAATTTCTCTGCATACATGTTATACTATTAATTGTTGTGATCATTTATTGAGATTTGGTGAATTGAATTGTAGCAGATAGGAATCTGGCGGGTTGGTTTGTTTGGTATGGTGCAGTACGCACGAGACCCGGGTATTGGGGTATGAATCTTGCCGGATTCTAAGGACCGGTTTATGGAGAAAGCCACTAAGCTTTATAGTATCGCCACAAGACTGAGTATGGGGCAGCTTGGTCGATTAATTAGGCCTCTCCCAGTGTAGTATTAGTGATTGGATAGTGTGGGGAATTGGTTCAGGGTGTACTGCCTTGGGATCCGCATGGCTCAAGAGGGGGCAACTGGGGTGTTGAGTCGTGGTGTAATGGCTCACACTTTTGTACAGTTGTGAAACCTCAGAGGGCTAGTACGCGTCGGCAGAATCCTTTGTAAAGACCTCGTAGTGATCTCCTGGCCTCACACCAAAGGAAGTGTGCAATGTGGTTCGCGACCACGGGCATCAGGGAGGTTTACTTAGTCCACCTGGCAACAGGGGATGAAATCACGCCTTGTGGGTAAAGGGTACATTCTCTGCAGAGATTAAGAAACTTTCATGACAGGCGTGCTCACGGACAAGAGCGGCTTGGTGTCCAATTCATAATTAGTCAATGATTGGGAATGGTGGTTTTGGTTGGTTGGGACTTCGATTACAAATGGGTTATGGTTGGGTTCATACACTTAGAAGTAGGTGCTAATGAAAGCTAAGGATAGGTTGTAATGCTATAGTGCTTAACCCAAATTTGGCCTTCCTTTCTATAAACCCACATGTCATCTTTTCCCCACTTACTGAGTACCGTTGGTACACAAACTTGCTTGTTGCTTATCTTTCCTCAGCCTACAATGGAGAAGAGGTGGAGAATGAAGACTTCTTCGCCGATCCGGAGGAGACATTCTAGGCTGGCGCAACCCCCGGTCAACGCCTGTGCATGGAGCCACACTAGTTTACTTTTATGGCTGATTTGCTTTGTAATCTTATTTTAGACCTACGAGTCATTATTGTAAGACATTTATGTATCCGAACATGGCTTGTAATAAATGATATTACACTTTCATCTACACATGTATGATGTGAACCGATCCTGGCATACATGTGGAAGTCATCGGGTTGTCTTGTTGGGACCGGGTGTGACAAAGTGGTATCAGAGCCGTGTTGCCCGTAGGACGCAAGCCTAGCTAGAAAAGGATAACTTAAGGACCCTATTATACTCTAAAATGTAATTTATAAAGTTGCTTTGTATCCCTACCTTGTCTACTTGTTTTATCTACTCCTTTATTTATATGTTTTGTTACTGACACTCTCCTGTTTCAAAATTTGTAGATGGCCCGCACCAAGACGACCCCCCGTAAGTCGACCGGTGGACTTGTGCCCTTGCGTAGGCTGGCCAGTCGCTCTCCAGCCATCGATCCCCGTCACCCTGTGGTGGTCCGTTCTGACGGCACGGCCGCAGGACGACTGCGACTTCGTCTCCTGGCCATACTCTGTGAGGCTGGCTACCGTCACCACAGCCTCTCGCTCTCCTACCACACCACTGGAGTGCAGCACCCCGGTAGGAAGGAGTGGAGCTGCAAGATCTACATCTACTATGGTGATGAGTTGGTGAAGACCCACAGCTGTCCTGCTTGGAGGAGCTCCCGCCGATATGCGGAGTAGGATGCTAGCTGGGAAGCAGCCACCTTTTGGAGTCACGTCCGCCGTTTCTGTCTGGTGGACACGATGCACACCTTCGTTCCGCAGCGTCCCAGTGGCACTGCGGGCTTCGTCTCCAGGAACGTGGCGGGACCCCTGGACCTCCCGCAGTCTCGTCAGACTGTTGACGACATGGCCCAGCTCAGTGCCCGACTTCAGAGAGCGCAGCAGGAGATTCAGGATGGACGTGACCTCGCCCAGCACCACGAGGCGGTGATGAGGAGGTATCGCCGGATCACCGACAAGGACCCAGATGACTACGCGTCCGACACCTCGACGTGGACCCCGGACTCTCCAGACTGTTTTGACGGCCAGCGTGAGTCGTCTTCTGAGGAGTCTTCTAGCGAGGAGCCATCCAGTGTGGCATCTGCCGCACCACCGTTGCCTGCTGCCTCACCACCACATGACCTCGAGGACCCCGACGACGACGACGAGGACCCGGAGGAGTTCCCACTTGATGACGAGTAGTCCTCGACCTATGCCACGACTCAAGGATAGGCACACCCCCAATTAGTTAAATAAGAGCGACGTAGATGTACTTGTGTGACCTTGAGTTGTGTTACTTCTTTTATGATTTCCTCTTGGTGTGTTGTGTGAGTTGTGGAACGCCTTGGAGACTTGTCCACAACCACACATTTTTGATACCTCTTTAATTAGTAAACTATTAATAAAGAACTTTCTTATATACTCGTGTTTGTTGTGATTTTTTTTTGCATATAGTAAGGGAATCGTATAGTAGTCTTCCACTATAGTAGTACCTAAGACTATACTCTCTTCCTACTCAGATGGCAGGCAGGGGAAGAGGTCGTGGCCATGGCCGTGGTATGCCCCTCGGTGATGATGAAGCTGGATTCCAGCTACCGCAATGGAATGGGAGAGGTGCCCGTGGAGCACCTGCAATGAATCATATGCAGCAAATGATGGCCATGCAGATGCAGATGATGTAAAATTTAACACAAGTGGTGGCCAACATGCAGCAAGCCCAGCAAGCCCCTCCACCTCCACCAACAAATCAGCCTCAGCCCCAGCTAGCACCAGGACCTGGATCTCGCATGAGAGACTTTCTCAACACCCATCCACCCACCTTTGCCACCGCTAGTGAGCCAATGGATGCCAACGATTGGCTGAGAACCGTTGAGAGCAAGCTGAGAATTATCCAATGTGAAGGAAGGGAGAAGGTACTGTTAGCCTCACACCAACTCCAGGGACCTGCAGCCGACTGGTGGACTGCTTTCACCGAAGCCCATCAGGACTCAGATAATATCACATGGGATGAGTTCAAGATTTACTTCCAAAGTCATTTCATGCCCGAAGGAGAGGTCCATGCGAGACGTGAGGAATTTCTCATGCTGAAGCAAGGTCGTATGAGTGTGCGAGAGTACCTGAATAAATTCACACAATTGTCCCGCTATGCACCCAAAGACGTGGACACTGACTCAAAGAAACAGTTTCGTTTTAAGAAGGGGCTTGACAAGGAGCTGAAGTTCGCTATGGTTTCCAGTGACTACAACATTTTCCATATGTTGGTGGACAAGGCTTTTGAAGTGGAAAGAACCAAGAAAGAGTTGGATGATGATGACAGGAAGAGGAAGCTGGCACAAGCACACAGTTCTGGAAATAATGTGCGCCCTCGCTATGCCCCTCAACCTCCGACACCTATGACTCGTCCCATGAACTCTCACACGGGACAAAGGTACCCAAACTCCTCCTACAGGCCACCCACACCATACAACCAGCAGATGCGCCAACCACCACAGCCTCCACGCCAACCAATGCAACACCCTCGCCCAGCAGCTCCAACACCCTGCCCTAATGGTCAGCCGCAACAGAACCCTCAAGGAGGTAACAGATCCCAATGTGGTTGTTGGTACGTTCCCTGCCGACTCCCATCTAGGTACAGTGTTGTTTGATTCTGGTGCTACGCATTCATTCATATCTAAGGAATTCATGAGGAGGCATGACATGGTAGTGCATTTAATGACTCACCAACTTATAGTTCACTCCCCGGGGGAGAAATGATAGCACGACAAGTATGCCCTAATGTAAGTCTAGACATAAGGGGGGTAGTTTTCCCAGCAAACATTATTGTTCTGGAATCTCAAGGGCTAGATATTATCCTAGGAATGGATTGGTTGACCAAGTACCATGGGGTGATCCACTGCGCCACCAGGACAGTCTCCTTGACCCATACTGATGGTACCAAGGTTGAGTTCTCTCCAGAACAAGCTCCAACACAGAGGATCAGGCTAAATCAAATTGAGGTTGCCGAAGAAATCCGAGTTGTTAGTGAATTCCCAGACGTGTTCCCTGAGGAGTTACCGGGTATGCCTCCTGACCGTGAAATTGAATTCATCATTGACTTAGTGCCTGGAACGGCGCCGATATATAAGAGGCCATATAGAATGGACGCTAATCAGTTAGCCGAGCTAAAGGATCACATTAGAGAGTTGTTGGAGAAAGGATACATCTGCCCTAGTTCGTCACCTTGGGGTGCTCCTGTCATATTCGTGCCTAAGAAGGATGGCACTCAAAGGTTGTGTGTGGATTATCGTGCATTGAATGCAGTGACCATAAAGAATAAGTATCCACTGCCAAGGATCGAAGATTTGTTTGATCAGCTGCGAGGAGCATGTGTGTTCTCTAAGATTGATCTTCGTTCGGGTTACCACCAGTTGACGACCATCGGACATTTCCAAGACTGCATTTGTCTCTCGATATGGTCTTTATGAGTATACTGTTATGTCTTTCGGGTTGACCAATGCTCCAGCTTACTTCATGTACCTCATGAACAAAGTATTTATGGAATATCTAGACAAGTTTGTGGTGGTATTCATCGACAATATCCTGATATTCTCCAAGAGTGAAGAAGAGCATGAAGAACACCTGAGGTTGGCACTAAAGAAGCTTAGAGAACACCAATTGTATGCTAAGTTCAGTAAGTGTGAGTTTTGGTTGAAGCAGGTATCATTCTTGGGACATGTCATATCAGAAGGAGGAATATCAGTGGATCCGGGTAAAGTGGCAGATGTTCTCAAGTGGGAGACGCCGGAAAATGTGGGACACATCAGAAGCTTTTTGGGAATGGTTGGTTATTATCGACGATTTATTGAGGGATTTTCAAAAATCTCTCGGCCGCTAACCAAGCTACTCAAGAAGGGAGCTACATTCAAGTGGACACCGAAATGTGAAGCAAGCTTTGCCGAATTGAAGAAGAGGTTGACCACTGCTCCAGTGTTGGTCATGCCGGATATGCAAAAGGAGTTCTTGGCCTATTATGATGCTTCCGGACAAGGATTGGGATGTGTGTTGATGCAAGGGGGACATGTGGTGGCTTACGCTTTGAGGCAACTCAAGAAGCATGAGAAGAATTATCCGACCCATGATCTGGAATTAGCAGCTGTGGTTCACGCACTGAAGATATAGAGACACGACCTGATTGGAAAAAGGACAGAGATCTACACTGACCACAAAAGCTTGAAGTACATATTCACTCAGCCAGGCCTTAGTCTTCGCCAACGAAGGTGCTTAGAGCTCATTAATGACTTCGATGTTGGGATCAACTATCACCCTGGAAAGGCGAACGTGGTCACAAATGCTTTGAGTAGGAAAACCCAATGCAACAGTATGACGATCCAGGCTTATCAACCGCAGATATGTGAAGAGTTTGCAAGATTAAACTTGTGCATAGTGTCTAATGCAGATGCAGTAGTTATGGAAGTGGACTCCACATTGGAACAAGACATTAGAGAAGGCCAGAAAGAGGATAAGAAGATCCAAAAACTTAAGAAGCTGATGAAGGCTGGCAAAGCCCCAGATTTCAGGGAAGATGAACATGGAACCCTGTGGTTAGGAAAGAGGATATTTGTGCCGAATGTCAAGGGGATCCGAGAGTCGATATTGAGAGAAGCCCACGACTCGTACTACTCTATTAATCCTGGGAGTACCAAGATGTACCAAGACCTTAAGGATTGATACTGGTGGCTTGGTATGAAGCGTGTGTGGCTGAATACGTGGCTCTGTTTGACACGTGTCAGTTAGTCAAGGCGAAACATCAGAGACCTGCGGGACTGCTTCAACCACTGAAGATACCCGAGTGGAAATGGGAAGAGATAAGCATGGACTTTATTGTGGGATTGCCAAGGACCCAGTCAGGATACGACTCCATATGGGTTGTCGTGGACCGGTTGACTAAAGTCGCTCACTTCATTCCAGTCAAGGAAAGCTACAATGGTTCGCGGTTGGCAGAATTATACATGGCAATAATTGTGTGTTTACACGGTGTTCCAAAGAAGATAGTGTCTGATCGACGTACCCAGTTCACTTCAAGATTTTGGTAGAAGCTACATGAGTCAATGGATACTCGTCTAAATTTCAGCTCAGCGTATCACCCGCAGACGGATGGCCAGACAGAATGCACAAATCAGATTTTGGAGGATATGATGCGAGCGTGTGCCTTGAAGAATAGTAAGAGTTGGGACAAAAATCTGCCCTATGCAGAATTTTCTTATAACAACAGCTACCAAGCTAGTCTCAAGATGTCCTCGTTTGAGGCACTTTATGGGCGAAAGTGTAGGGCACCCTTATTTTGGAATCAGACCGGAGAAGGTCAAGTGTTTGGACCAGAGATATTAAGAGAAGCAGAACGACAGGTACAAGAGATCCAGAATAATTTGAAAACGGTGCAGTCAAGGCAGAAGAGTTACGCAGATGCTCGGCGTCGTGATCTAACCTTTGAGGTCGGAGACTTTGTGTATCTCAAGGTATCACCCGTAAGATGTCTAAGACAGTTCAAAGTGAAGGGAAAACTAGCACCCCGTTATATTGGTCCGTTTAAGATATTGGAGAGGAGAGGAGAAGTAGCCTATCGTCTCTAGCGACCTTCTCAACTGTCAGATGTGCATGATGTGTTCCACGTGTCGCAGCTAAACAAATGTTTGAGAGTACCAGAGGAACAACTACCCATGGAGGCTATAGATGTGCAAGAGGATCTGTCTTACATAGAACGACCAGTCAAGATTCTAGGGACATCAGAACATGTCATGAGGAACAAGACGATTCGCATGTGCAAAGTGTAGTGGAAGCATCACTCCGAAGCAGAAGCAACATAGGAGAGAGAAGAAGACCTCAAGGCCGAGTTCCCCGACCTTTTCTCTTAGGAAGTCCGAATCTCGGGGGCGAGATTCCTTTTAAGGGGGGTAGAGTTGTAACACCCAAAATTTCAAAGTTTGAAAACTGGAAAAATGTACTAGGAATGCATCATGTATATTTGCATTTGATTGAAAATTTAATTTCAAAATGCCCTAGAATTCGTTTGAAACTTGAAAAGGAATTCAAATTGTAAAAGAAGTGAGAAGAAAAGAGAAAAGAAAAATGGAAAAGAAAAGAGAAACCCGCTTGGGCCTTAACCCTGCTTGCGGCCCATCTCCCCTCCCCCTTTTCTTTTCTCCCCACCGGCCCAAGGCCCAGCCGCCCCCTTTCTTGCCCCTCTCCCTTTCTCTGTGCGTGGACCCCGCCGGTCAGCTCTTCCCTTCTTCCTCCCATCGCGCCCGACAGCTCCCGGTGATGCCGCCCGATTTCAAATTGCCGACATGAAATCTCCGGCCATAATTGCCCCTGTCGCCTTCCATCGCCGGGGATAACTTTCCTCACTTCATCGCCCCCCTCTCCCCCTATAAAATCCGGCTGGCACCCCCATTTTTCTCCTTCCCTGAAGCTCCGAACCCTAGCCACCGCACCAAGGTAATGGCGCCACCATTCCCGCCGCTTGACCCCCTATTTCTCTCTCCCTCTTGGTCTGACGCGTGCGCCGTGCTACCAGGGACTCGCCGGACATATTCTCTTCGGGAGAACGTCGCCGCAACGCTGTCTTCGTTGAGCTCCACCGAGGACCGCTGCCGGTCGACGTCGCCGATGCACCTACGCCCCGATTCAAGCCCCGCGACCCCCCTAGGTGAGCTCCTACCGTCTCCCTCTCCCTTTTCCGTGTTAGCACCGAGGCGTTGGGCAAAGATTTGGCCGATCCGGCCATCTCCGGTCCTGGCGCGGGCCGCCTCTGTCGCCCGTGGGGCGACGTGGCCCAATCTCGGCCGCCCATCTAGGGCCGATGGCCGAGATTAGAAGGGGCGTACCCCTTCGGTGATTTAAAATCTGGGCCGCACACTTTAGATCTAACGGCACAGATTGAATCCTATTTTAACCGTTGGCCATTTTGCATGTAGCCCCCTGTGCAAATTTAAATTAATTACACTGAGGTCGTGTACTTTATGAGCTAGCCCCTGGACTTTAATTAATTTATGCCATCACTGTTAAAATGAAGAAATATGGTATTTTAGTCTCTTTTTTCACCATAAATTATGTTTTTAGCCTATGTAAATTATGATTAACCCCCTGGTCATGTTATAAAATATTTCTGGGCCCCTGTTCATGTCTGTTTTGCATAGAAGCCCCTGTATTGATTGTAAATTATATAAAATCACATGAGTACTCTCTCTTTTTGCACAAATCACTTAGGGTATTATTTTATTATTATTTCCTAATCTGTTTAGGATAAAATAATGTATTTAATTTGCTGATTGTGCTGAATTCCTAATAAACCCATATAGACACTAAAACCCAAACTTTCACCCACACCACTAAATAAGGTCTTAACTAAGGACATAGTGTTAGCGACGTAATTGCGTAGGTTTTCTTTTGTGTCTACTTATTTGTGGTGTGCATTTATTCTCTTGTTCGTATTGTGTGCTGCTACTTTCCGTTCTGCATGCGATGATGTATTTAGAGTCGGTTCTCGAGCCGACTTACAATCTTCAGGACTACCACTTCACTGACTCACACTTCGACGAAGGCAAGTTTCTTGACCATTTTGCACCTATTTTATTAAGTTTTAGTTAGTTGCATGCTTAATAAATTGAATCCTATTTACTGCACCCTTCCATATAATTCCTTGTCACCAGGTTGGTTTGGGTAGATGTTACTATTACTTTTACGCTTAGCCATGCTTAGTTTTGGGAGGGAAATTTCTCTGCATACATGTTATACTATTAATTGTTGTGATCATTTATTGAGATTTGGTGAATTGAATTGTAGCAGATAGGAATCTGGCGGGTTGGTTTGTTTGGTATGGTGCAGTACGCACGAGACCCGGTATTGGGGTATGAACCTTGCTGGATTCTAAGGACCGATTTACGGAGAAAGCCACTAAGCTTTATAGTATCGCCACAAGACTGAGTATGGGGCAGCTTGGTCGATTAATTAGGCCTCTCCCGGCGTAGTATTAGTGATTGGATAGTGCGGGGAATTGGTTCATGGTGTACTGCCTTGGGATCCGCATGGCTCAAGATGGGGCAACTGGGGTGTTGAGTCGTGGTGTAACGGCTCACACTTTTGTATAGGGCTGAAACCTCAGAGGGCTAGTACGCGTTGGGAGAATCCTTTGTAAAGACCTCGTAGTGATCTCCTGGCCTCACACCAAAGGAAGTGTGCAATGTGGTTCGCGACCACGGGCATCAGGGAGGTTTACTTAGTCCACCTGGCAACAGGGGATGAAATCACGACTTGTGGGTAAAGGGTACATTCTCTGCAGAGATTTAGAAACTGTCATGACAGCCATGCTCACAGACAAGAGCGGCTTGGTGTCCAATTCATAATTAGTCAATGATTGGGAATGGTGGTTATGGTTGGTTGGGACTTGGATTACAAATGGGTTATGGTTGGGTCCATACACTTAGAAGTAGGTGCCAATGAAAGCTAAGGATAGGTTGTAATGCTATAGTGCTTAACCCAAATTTGGCCTTACTTTCTATAAACCCACATGTCATCTTTTCCCCACTTGCTGAGTATCGTTGGTACTCAAACTTGCTTGTTGCTTATCTTTCCTCAGCCTACAATGGAGAAGAGGTGGAGAATGAAGACTTCTTCGCTGATCCGAAGGAGACGTTCTAGGTTGGCGCAACCCCCGGGCAACGCCTGTGCATGGAGCCACACTAGTTTACTTTTACCACTGCTTTGCTTTGTAATCTTATTTTAGACCTACGGGTCATTATTGTAAGACATTTATGTATTCGAACATGGCTTGTAATAAATGATATTACACTTTCGTCTACACATATATGATGTGAATCGATCCTGGCATACATGTGGAAGTCATCCGATTGTCTTGTTGGGACCGGGTGTGACAGATTTCAATACAAAGAATTATTCATAGCAGCATATTCATAATCTTTCCATTTCTCTTTCTTACTACATCAAGACTCAGTGTCCAAGTATGCTCAAATAACCGCGAGTGATGGTGATTGCAATCAGTAGACACCCGGACTGCACGACATGTACGCCCATACTCAGAGTTGCAACGTCACACTCCCCTAATGTCGTATGCATCTACCTTTCCCAAGACTAACCCATATCAAAACAGTTCGATCGACCCGAACAGCGAGCTCCCTCAAAGTACACCTCCGTTGTGAGATCTTCATGAGCCAGTTACCTCCCACTGTACTAACAACCGACAGCTTAAGCCGATTGAAAAGTTTCCAACATAGGATCCTCAAGGTACATCGGTTTCCTGGGTTCCATATAGCCAGTATGCACCCGGTACAGTTCAAACTTGTCCAACAGAGCCAAGCACGAGATGGGCCTTAACCGACACAGACGGGGCTACCAATCCATCTCCCCAACACCTGCCTCGCCATTACCGACCCAGGCATGATGTGGGCAAACCAACCTACACAAATCCCCGTCCACGTCTAATATTAAAGAGTGAATGTTATAGTAACCTCTCGCGAGTAGGTTTCCCTCACTCGACTTCTCTCGCAAGTAGAACTAACCTACTTGACTTGTGGTCGATAAAATATGACCAATCTCGCGAGTAGTATCCAACATACTCGACTTCTACCGATCTTCTAACTAAACATTAAGCATAGCAATATAACTCGAGGGAGTCTTATACTATCCATCCACCCCAAGATTATTTGGTCATGCATGTGGAGTATTCAATCAACATAGACCTAATGCACATATCAAGTCTATTCAGTAGAGTATGTATAAAACAAAACTTTAAAAAGGCACTTAAATGAAAACAAGGGCTTGCCTTTCGGTTGCGGTAAAAGTCAGCGACGATCAATTAGTATTCTTCGATGAGAAAATCACGCCACACCAGAATCACTAGAAATCCTCAACTCCGGGTTGTGCTTCTTGTCGGCCACTTTCGCCGCGAACACTATCGAAATGATATGCAATTAAAAGATTGCAATTTATTATTATAACAATTGAAGTTGATTATAACTCAAGAAGTATTTATATTAGTTAGGACTTGAAATTATGTTGCTAGACTGGACAGCAACAGAATGGAAACAAGATGAACTTAGGCAATGAACATATGAAGTGAAATAGATATTGTTTTGTACATAGGGATGTGATCTCAATTTTATACAGTTCAACAGATTCCCTGAGCCTGAGAAAATTACAGGGAGTTCATTTGGTCATTTAGGAATAACCAGGTAAGTTTCAGATACAGCAATTGAATATATTGGTCTATAAAATTTCTTAAGTGTTTAGCCTTCTCTGAATTTCCATTTTAGTTCTGGAGGTCTATCATGGCTACCAAGGGTTGTATAATACACAGGGGGTCTCACTGGTTGGATAATTTTCTAATCTTCCTATAGAGAGAAATTGATTTTACAAGGTTGGATAATTTTACTGAAAAAGATTCTATTGTTTTTGGGCATGGTATGACCAGTTAGGAAAAATCTCCAGATTGAACTAGGTTATTAAAGTCCAATGAAGCTGAAATGTTCACAGGGAGTCAGAAACTTACTAAAGAACATTTTGGCAAAATTTCAAATCTTTCTATGAAGTGAATCATCAGATAAAAATCAAACATGATTTTGCTCTAAAGGGCTCTACAGAAAAATTTAGGGATGTACATGAAGATTGGGCTATAGTTATGGTTAGTGTGGAGAAAGATCAAACCAATAAAGTTGGTTTGACAAATTTTGAAGTTTTGTACTGAGAGATATTCAATTTAGAAGCTTGTACAAGTTTCTGTACAAATTCTAAATGAATTGGCTATTTTTATGTGCTTAGAGAATACACAGGTGATCTGACCAGGTAAATGAAGTCTAATGACCCTGAGACTTTTACTGGAGTTCAAGTATATTCAAATGAAGGTTCTAGAAAAATTTGGAAATTTTCCAAAGAGCAGAACTATAGGAAATAATTCTATAAACATTTTGCTTATTTGAATTATGGAGAAATTTCTATGGACTTTCAACAACTCCAAGTGTACCACATGAATGTACTCTTCAAGCTGGTTCTAATAAAATTTATTTGGTAGTTTTTGGAAATTGCTAATGGGAGGTATCATTTTCTAAAGTTTGGCATAATTCTGGAATTAATTTGAAATAGAAAAACATTGTGTGGCTGAGCTGTGGGCCTACTGATTTAGACCAGCCAATCCAAAGTAAGCCACACCAATGCCACATAACTAAACCCATGTAGCCACACCAGATCAATGGTCACAGTAGATCCCAATGGTTCGTGCTGAGTGGCTGACAGTGGGGCCTCAAAAATTCAAATGGTCCAATGCGGTTGCAGCCACAGGAGGGTTCATAGGGATAAACTGCAGCCAAGATCGATCTAAGCCACACCCGATCCGAAGAGGAGGCCACAGCGGCCAACAGGTGGGACCAGGCCGGGGTGCTTCTTCCACCTCGGTCTCAGACCGAGCGGGCGGCGCCCGACGGGGGACCCGGCAGCGCTTCTCGCCGGCGGTCGTTCTTCTGCATCTCCCTGCCCCCAAATGGCCGCCTGTGCCAAACTCAACACCGGAAGAACGCTGTTGTGGTCGGAGAAAGCCAAGGATGGCCGGAAACGGTGTCTCCATGGCGGCAGCTGTCGGCAAGGCTCCAACGAAGTCACTCAGTTACTGGGAGCACCAAAGCACTCGCGGTTTCATCGAAAGGCACCGGTTGGCGATGAGGAACAAGAATATGAACTAGAATCGGGGAGAAATCGACTGCAAAAAGGATTACACTGGTGACCTAGGTCGAAAGGTTCGGCCGTCGCAAAAACTCGGATTCTAGTGAGTATGGTGGATGAAAATCGACGCCGTTTGATCCTAAAGGTCTGTCGGAACAAGAAGATTATATTCTCTAGTTTAATTAAAAAAAATTTAGACGTGGCAACTTAATTCCATGGCCGAAGTTTCTCTGTTCTTAAGAACGGCCGAAGGAAAAACTTTGCACACCGGTTGAATCATGTCCTGACTGGCACATGACTCGTGGGGGAAAGTAAAGTAGGGTCAGGGCGAACCTTATTGCACACTGAGCAAGCTGGGAGCAAGCCCAAAGTGCTGTACCATCGTGGAAATCACCGCGACAGTTGAAACAGAGGAAGAAGAACTTTCGTCCGGCACCGTCGGTAAAGGAAGAAGGCGACGGGTTAGCAGCTCAGCGAGGTTGAGGACTCGACGCCACACCCTTTTGCTGCCTGAGGCTGGCGCGCAAATGCTTGCTATGGTTGGAAAACGTTGAACGGGAGGCGGCCATGGGGAGCTCGAGCAGAGCTGCGCCAGGGGAAGAACTGCCGACCAGAGCGAGAGGAATGAAGAAATGGCACAAAGCTCGGATTATAAGGGCAAGGACAGGTTGTGGACAGGCTGTTGAGGGGAGGTGGCACATGCAGATGGAGTGGTGTCGCCATGGGAGGAGCAGAGAAGTGGAACACGCTCTGTTGAGCTCCTTCACTGTATGACAAGTGGGTCCCACAGCCCCCTCCACTCAAACCTTTTCTGTACAAAGAAATATCCCACCAACTTGTGTCCAAAATTCATGAAACTTTGTAGATAGGCTCAAACAAATATCTAGGATCTGATTCTGAAATTGATTTTCAAGTTTGGATATGTTTCATGTGAAATTCAATTTCGAATTTGACTGGAATTCAATGTACCAATTGAATTAAATACAATTAGTGCTCCAAATATTATGAAAATTTGCAGGGGTTCTATTTGGAATATTTGCAATTAAATGGTGAACTCAGATTTTTATCTTGGCAAAGTTTGAACATGAGTTAAATTTGAATTTTGAATTCTCTCAATTGAGGTTTAAATTGGTTTGAATTTTTTCAGATTCTAGTTAAATTCATTTTCCCCTCCAAATTTCAATATCTCCCATCTGAACTTTGCCTTTGTAATTTAGGGCTTTTACATTCCTCCCCCCTTAAAAGAATCTCGTCCTGAGATTACAAATAAAAGAGACAGAGGTAAAAGATTACAGGAGATATGACGATAACATGTCCAGATACTATGTGCGGAGATAATATTCACTCTCCCATGTTGCTTCCTCGATGGTGTGGTTACTCCATAGAACTTTATAAAACCACATCGTTCGATTCCTTGTGACAGGAGACTTTTCATCGATAATCCGGACTGGATGCTCGACGTAGGTGAGATCCGGTTTCAAATCTTCAAATTCTTGAATATAGATGTCGGTAGATGGTTTGAGACATTTCCGTAATTGGGATATGTGGAAAATGTCATGAACACCAGCTAGAGTTATTGGTAACTCCAATCTATACGCAACAGGACCACATCTTTCAGTGATAGCAAACGGACCAATAAATTGCGGAGCCAACTTTCCTTTTACTCCAAACCGATGAATTCCTTTCATCGGAGAGACACGGAGATACACGTGGTCTCCGATGCCGAGGCTTAAAGGACAACACATTTTATCTGCATAACTCTTTTGTCGAGACTGAGCGGCTTTGAGATTAGCTTGAATAACTTTTACTTGCTCTTCGGCTTCATTTACCAGATCAATCCCTTATACCACTCGTTCACCATATTCGCACCAGTTGAGTGGTGTGCGGCACTTTCTTCCATAGAGAGCCTGATAGGGTGCCATTTTGATACTAGATTGATATCCGTTGTTGTACAAGAATTCCGCCAACGGTAATTGATCATCCCAATTTTTACCTTGGTGTATGGCACATGCTCTTAACATATCCTCAAGTATCTGATTTACCCTCTCGGTTTGTCTGTCGGTTTGAGGGTGATATGCAAAACTACAAATTAACTTCATCCCCAATGACGCATGTAGTTGCTCCCAGAAACGAGCATCAAACAACGATCCTCTATCTGATACAATGGTGCGGGGAACTCCATGTAAGCACATAATTCTTGCTATGTATAACTCCGCATATTTCTTCGCATTGTAAGCGGTATGCACTGGAATAAAGTGTTCTGACTTAGTTAACAGGTCAACGATACCCCAAATGGAATTGTGCTTGTTAAAGGTGAGAGGCAATTCGACAATGAAATCCATACTCAGATCCTCCCATTTCCATGCCGGTATTTTTAGTGGTTGTAGCAGTCCACTTTTCCACATGTGGTCAGCTTTCACTCTCCAGCATGTGTCACACTCGGACACATACTTTGCTATTTCTCTCTTCATACGTGTCCACCAAAATTTAGTATGGAGATCTTGGTACATTTTATTGCTGCCAAGGTGTATTGAATATTCGGACAAGTGAGCTCATCCAAAATCTTCTTCCGCAGGTCCATGTCCCGGGGTACCACTATTCGATTTTTGAACCATAAAGTTCCTTGTTCGTCTTCTTGGAAACATTTCCTTTCTCCGCTTTCAAGCCTTCTCTGAATATGAGACATTCCCTTGTCTTTCTTCTGAGCCTCTACAATCTCCTCTCTGATTGTAGGTATGAGAGCAAGGTTATACAAAGCTCCATGAGGAATCACACGTAGACTTGGTTCATCTTCTTCCATAGAACCGATGGTCAAATTATGAACATGAGACTTTCTACTATGTGCATCGTCAACCACATTGGCCTTGTCGGGATGATAATGAATATCAAGTTCATAGTCTTTGATTAACTCTAACCATCTCCGTTGTCACATATTTAATTCCTTCTGAGTGAATATGTACTTCAAACTTTTATGATCTGTGTAGAGATGCACTAGATTTCCCATTAAGTAGTGCCTCCACATCTTTAGTGCAAGAACTACTACTGCCAACTCTAAATCATGTGTCGGATAATTGTGTTCATGATTTCAGAGTTGTCTTGATCTATATGCAATTACTCTTCCATCTTGCATAAGTACGCAGCCCAATCTGATGCCGGATGCATCACAATAAACATCAAATGATTTTGTCATATCGGGTTGAGCCAAGATTGGGGCTGTTGTGAGATGCTTCACTAGAGTTTTGAAGGCTTCCTCACATGATTCACTCCATACATACTTGTTGCCCTTCTTTAATAAGTCTGTCATAGGCTTTGCAATTTTAGAGAAAACTGGAACAAATCTCCGATAATAGCCTGCTAAACCCAAGAAACTACGGGCTTCATGTACGGAGGTGGGAGATTGCCACTTCAGCACTTGTACCACTTTACTTGGATCCACAGCTATGCCTTCCGCTGAGATAATATGACCAAGGAATGGAACTTGATTAAGCCAGAACTCACATTTACTGAACTTGGCATATAACTTGTGATCACACAGTCGTTGAAGCACGATCTTGAGATGTTTAGTATGTTCCTCTTCTGACTTGGAGTAGACCAAAATATCGTCGATGAACACCACGACAAACTTATCTAACTCTGGCATAAATACCATATTCATTAAGTACATGAAATGCGTTGGGCCATTTGTGAGACCAAATGACATAACCAAATACTCATAAAGTCCATATCTAGTTGAGAATTTTGTCTTCGGTATATCCTCTGGTCGTATCTTAATCTGATGATAACCAGACCGAAGATCCATTTTAGAGAACACCTTAGCACCCACTAATTTATCGAAGAGCAGATCAATACGTTGTAGTGGATACTTGTTCTTGATAGTCACGGCATTAGGCGGACGATAATCCACACATAGCCTCAATGTATTGTCCTTCTTCTTGACAAAGAGAGTCGAGCATCCCCATGGTGATGAGCTCGGACGAATGAAAACTTTACTCAATAAGTCATTCAGCTGCTCCTTTAATTCAGCTAACTCCTTAGGTGCCATTTTATATGGTCGGCGAGAAATAGGTGTAGTTCCGGGTATTAATTCAATCTTGAATTCCACATCTCGATCGGGCGGCATACCCGACAGATCGTCAGGAAATACATCTGAGAAATCACAGACCACTGGAATGTCTTCCAACTTACTTGTTTCAGAATGATACACCGCTGCACTTTCTTGAACTGTGTTCTCAAGAATTAAGGTGCAGTGGCCGTGAGTTGAAGAGTTGAGTTCAACGGTGCGAGGACTGATGTTTAGAACAGCTTCGTGGTTGCTTAACCATGACATTGCCAAGATTACATCAATCTTTTGACCTTCAAGGATAATAAGAGTAGTGGGATATATTCTACCACCCAGACATAATGGTGCTCGGGAGATAACATCACTTGCGGTAATATTACCTCCGGGTGAGGATATAAGATAGCGATGTTGTGTGGTCGTGGTTGGAAGCTAGTGATTGAGCACAAAGGATTGACTTATAAAATTATGTGTAGCACCGGAATCAAAGAGAATCAGGTATATGGTTGAGAGTGAACATTCCCGCTAACACGGGTTCTCCTTCCGGTACACCCACAATGGTAGTATAGTAGATACTGCCAAGCTTTGATTTCTTTTGCTGCTGATTGGAAAACTGACTTGAATGTTGAAATGATGACTGGCTGCAGCTTTGATTTCTCTCTGGACAATATCTAGTAAAGTGACCCATAAGTCCACAAGCGAAGCACAAATATTTAGTCGGTTCAGCGCTGACTTGTGGATGAGAACCGGGTATCTCTGTCTGCGGTGAAGATGGATAAGAACTTATGTGCTGCTGCTACGGGGGTGATTTAAAACTTGATGCAAGCAGCGGGCAACTTTGATATGATGTTTGAACAGATGGCTGCCATTCTTGACCGGATGGCGAACAATATACCAACCGATATTTCTGAGCAACCACACTAGTGTTGTCTTGCGGAATGCTCCGCTTTCTCTTCTCCGCTTGGAGACAAAGATCTCCCTTTTCTTGTAGGATAGTTGCATTGACTAATTCATTGTACTTGCCATGATTGAACAGCGCCAACCTAGCTCGATGTTTGACCCTCAACCCTCTGAAGAAGTGATCACATCTTAACCTTTCTGTATTCACATAGTCGGGCGCATATTGTGCCAAACGGTTGAACTCCTTAAAATACGACACTCATGTCTCCTTGCTTGAGTTCAACAAATTACTCATACTTGGTCTTTATAATCCCAGTCGGAATATGACGAGCACGGAAAGCCTCATGGAACTCAATCCATGCTATCCGATGACCTTCAGGGCAAGTCGCACTATATTCTGCCCACCAAGCTCCGGCAGCTCCATGGAGTTGTTGAGCAGCAAACAATGTCTTTTGATAATTGTCACAGGGAAACACACCGAATTTGGGTTCCATTACACGAAGCCAATGATCTGATTCTAATGGTTCAGTTGCTTCCGTGAAGATTGGCGGTTGTGTTGCTAAGAAATCCAAATAACTGTTTCGAGCTGGAATAACTTGCTGCGTTTGATGAATTAGGCCTTGCTACACCAAAGCTTGAAGTAAATTAGTGTTCTCTTGGTGAGACTCGAACATTTTTGACATGACATCTACCAATACCGTTAATGGTGGTGCCTGCGGTGGATCCGGATCATCGCCGTCTCGACGAGAACTTCCAACCTTACTCGATGAGCACAAATGAATTTGGGATGAGTAAAATCTCGATCTCAGCAATAAGTGAATATAAGGAAAATATGAACATGTAAAGAAATTTGTGAAAGTATAACAATATTCATGTTCGCGCAAATCGTCCAACTCATGCTTCAATGATGAACTGTTCTGCCAGAAATGACCAGTCTGGAGAAATTTTAGAATTTCATCCAGTTAAAAGCATAATCATGCTTTGAGGTGAACAAAAAAATTGTAGTTCACTTCCTGGCCTTTCCAAAATGTATTTGTTTGCTTCAATATCTGTTCTGGTTAGTGAGATATGAATTTCCAAAGCTGACCATGTTCCCATATTTTCTGAGAATTTTGACAGCACCTCCTTTGTATATGGTTGTTTTGTCCACAGTTTTTCATACAAAATATCCAAATTAGTCAAAACTGTAAATTACAACATTGTCACATATCTCATATAATTTCCATAAATGTATCATACACCCTCATTCGATGTTTCTACTGAGAGTTATGATCAAATTGATGAGAAGTACCGAAACAGTTCCAGTTTCTGTCCAGTTTTGACAGTTTTTGAAATTTCCAAATTTTAGCTATGATCCAGGGGGATTCTGTTCTGGTCATGAACAGAAATTATTTAGAAGACTCACATGCATTTCCCAACCATGTATGGAACACCTTCATGGGATAATTCTATCAGGAGATATGATTTTTCAAACTGGAGCTAAGTTTCTGCCAGAATAATACAGGGAAGAACTGAGGTTGACAGTTTTGGTTCAAATTTCATTTTTATCATTTTAAGATAGGAATCTGCTTTGGATATTAACGTGACACTTTTGTGGTGAGCTACACCTTCGGCACGGATTTTAACCGTCGATGTGCCGATGTAACCCAAATGCAATGCCGGTACTACGTCCTCACCGAATAAAAATTTTAAGTCGGTATTCCGGCATACGTCTCAACGGTGGCAGTAATGACGTTCACTCGCAAACATTTTATACTCGACCTAAGAATAGCATGGTTAGTGTACCTGTCACTACACCCAAACTACAGATCAATCATTTGGTACCGTACGATACAGCCCGCACGGACGAACAGATCACAATAATATATATGAAAGTAAAAACGTTCATCCTGTATCATCCCATACGGGCCGCCTCGAGTTAAGCCACGTCTCGAGGTACATGATCGGGTTTTCTACCACCCGACGGGGTCCCACGTCTTTGCATAGTGCTACACCAGTAGGAGGCGCATCGGGTTATGTCCCACCCGACGGAGGCTCCCACTAACTTTGAAGCACGCTAGTGTACTGCGTGTCATATGTTCTCAGAAATATGGAAAGTTTCAGAGACTCATATTGACATTTCCATGCCAAGCCATAGAAATAATCACATGCTACCTCTCGCATGGTGAGCTTACCGCAATTGATCCGCTTGCGGTGGTGTACCTTACCTCTTACCTGACGTCGGAGCGTCGTTACAGAATATAATAACACATATGTTAGCATTGCCACCATAAGTATCTAATACTATAATATACCTTAAGGGGCATATAACTAATCCTCACTCGACTACTTTGTAGTTTTCAAAAATAGGCACTTTTCAAGCGTGCTATTCCCAAATCTTGCTCTGATACCAAGCTGTCAGGACCGGGGTCCGCACATTCCAGGAATCGCATTGGGGTGGTGCCGTGCAATGCGGCACCCAAAAGCACACAAGAAAAGCCTTACAAAATAACCAACACAAATATTTTATTTCACAAGATAATCCTCTTTTACAACATAATACACAACGCAGCAGAAAATACATACTCATACTCTCAACTAGCTGTGCACAACAGAAGTCATCCATGCCCGCGGACGCTTCTCACTAGCAACACAAAACAGAGAGCAGCGGCAAGGTTTCTGTGAGAGATACATCTCGACAAGTTCAAGGTCTCACGGACAATCATAACATGAGCATAAGCTAATAATACCTGCAAAAACCACAATATAGCAACTTGGAGCACAAGGCTCAGCAAGACTTAACCGTCTCAGCTAAACATGAAACTCTACATGCTGAAAACCTTAAAGACTGGGAAGCTTAATTTGCAGGATTGGACTCGCCAAAAGTAAATCCTTAGTGGCCAGTTTTAAAGTAGCATACGCGATCCATGGGCATAGCATCATTGTGAATTCCACAATCAAACAAGAAACTCTTCATCCACGATGATACTTGCTCATGGTTGCATTAGCCTTATCCAAGTTAGATGATTGGAAATTGTAAATTTGATTATGCTATCTCTATAGCAGCCAAGATTTCAATATAAAGAATTATTCATAGCAGCATATTCATAATCTTTCCATTTCTCTTTCTTACTACGTAGACTCAGTGTCCAAGTATGCTCAAATAACCGCGAGTGACGGTGATTGCAATCAGTAGACACCCGAACTGCACGACACGTATGCCCATACTCGGGGTTGCAACGGCACACTCCCCTGATGTCGTACGCAACCACCTTTTCCAATACTAACCCATATCAAAACAGTTCGATCGGCCCGAACAGCGAGCTCCCTCAAGGTACACCTCCGCTGTGAGATGTTCATGAGCGAGTTACCTCCCTCCGTACTAATAGCCGATAGCTTAAGCCGATTGAAAAGGTTCCAACATAGGATTCTCAAGGTACATCGGTTTCCTGGGTTCCATATAGCCAGTATGCACCCGGTACAGTTCAAACTTGTCCAACAGGGCCAAGCACGAGATGGGCCTTAACCGACACAAACGGGGCTACCAATCCATCTCCCCAACACCTTCCTTGCCATTACCGACCCAGGCACGATGTGGGCAAACAACCCACACAAATCCCCATCCACGTCTCATATTAAAGAGTGGATGTTATAGTAACCTCTCGCGAGTAGGTTCCCTCACTCGACTACTCTCGCAAGTAGAACTTAACTACTTGACTTGTGGTCGATAAAATATGACCAATCTCGCGAGTAGTTTCCAACATACTCGACTTCTACTGATCTTCTAACTAAGCATTAAGCCTAGCAATATAACTCGAGGGAGTCTTATACTACCCATCCACTTCAACATTATTTGGTCATGCATGTGGAGTATTCAATCAACATAGACCTAATGCACATATCATGTCTATTCAGTACAGTGTGTATAAAACAAAATTTTAAAAAGGCACTTAAATGCAAACCGGGGCTTGCCTTTCGGTTACGATAAAAGTCAGCGACGATCAATTAGTATTCTTCGATGAGAAAATCATGCCACACCAGAATCACTATAGAAATCCTCAGCTCCGGGTTGTGCTTCTTGTCGGCCACCTTCGTCGCGAACACTATCGAAATGATATGCAATTTATTATTATAACAATTGAAGTTGATTATAACTCAAGAAGGATTTATATTAGTTAGGATTTGAAGTTCTGTTTCTAGATTGGACAGCAACAGAAAGGAAACAAGATGAACTTAGGCAATGGACATATGAAGTGAAATAGATATTGTTTTGTACATAGGGATGTGATCTCAATTTTATACAGTTCAACAGATTTCCTGAGCCTAAGAAAATTACAGGGAGTTCATTGGTCATTTAGGAATAACCAAGTAAGTTTCAGATACAGCAATTGAATATATTGGTCTACAAAATTTCTTAAGTGTTTAGCCTTCTCTGAATTTTCTTTTTAATTCTGGAGGTCTATCATGGCTACCCGTAGTTGTATCATACATAGGGGGTCTCACTGGTTCTAGGAAAATTTGTTTCAAAATTTTCTAATCTTCCTACAAGGAGAAATTGATTTTACAAGGTTGGATAATTTTACTGAAAAAGATTCTATTGTTTTTGGGCATGGTATGACCAGTTAGGAAAAATCTCCAGATTGAACTAGGTTATTAAAGTCCAATGAAGCTGAAATGTTTACAGAGAGTCTGAAACTTACTAAACAACATTTTGGCAAAATTTCAGATCTTTCTATGAAGTGAATCATCAGATAAAAATCAAACATGATTTTGCTTTAAAGGACTCTACAGGAAAATTTAGGGATGTTCATGAACATTGGGTTGAAGTTATGGTTAGTTGGAGAAATATCAAACAAGTAAAGTTGGTTTGACAAATTTTGAATCTTTATACTGAGAGATATTCAATTTAGAAGCTTGTACAAGTTTCTGTACAAATTCTAAATGAATTGGCTATTTTTATGTGCATGGAGAATACACAGGTGATCTGACCAGGTAAATAAATTCTAATGACCCTGAGATTATTACTGGAGTTCAAGGATATTAAAATGAAGGTTCTGGAAAAGTTTGGAAATTTTCCAAAGAGCAGAACTATAGGAATTAATTCTATAATTATTTTTATTTTTTGAATTATGGAGAAATTTCTATGGACTTTCATACAATTCCAAGTGCACCACAGGAATGTAATCTTCAAGCTGGTTCTGACAAAATTTATTTTGGAGTTTTTAGACATTGCTACTTGGAGGTATAATTTTCTAAAGTTTGGCATAATTCTGGAATTAATTTGAAATAGAAAAACATTGTGTGGCTGAGCTGTGGGCCTACTGATTTAGACCAGCCAATCCAGAGTAGGCCACACCAATGCCAGAAAACTGAACCCGTGTAGCCACACCAGATCAATGTTCACAGTAGATCCCAATGGTCCGTGCTGAGTGGCTGACAGTGGGGCCTCAAAAATTCAAATGGACCAATGCGGTTGCAGCCACAGGAGGGTTCATAGGTATAAACCACAGCCAAGATCGATCTGGACCACACCCGATCTGAAGAGGAGGCCACGGCGGCCGACAAGTGGGGCCGGGCCGGGGTGCTTCTTCCACCTCGGTCCCAGACCGAGCGGGCGGCGCCCGACGGGGGACACAGCAGCGCTTCTCGCCGGCGGCCGTTCCCCTGCATCTCCCTGCCCCCAAATGGCCGCCTGTGCCAAACTCAACACCGGAAGAATGCTGTTGTGGTCGGAGAAATCCAAGGATGGCCGGAAACGGTGTCTCCACGGCGGTAGCGGTCGGCAAGGCTCCAGCGAAGTCGCTCGGTGCACAGAGAGCACCAAAGCACTCGGGGTTTGATCGAAAGGCACCGGTTGGCGATAAGGAACAAGAATATGAACTAGAATCGGGGAGAAATCGACTGCAAAAAGGATTACACCGGTGACCTAGGTCGAAAGGTCCGGTCGTCGCAAGAACTCGGATTCTAGCGAGTATGGTGGATGAAAATCAACGCCGTTTGATCCTAAAGGTCCGTCGGAACATGAATATTATATTCTCTAGTTTAATTAGAAAATTTTTAGACGTGGAAACTGAATTCCTAGGCCCAAGTTTCTCTGTTCTTGAGAACAGCCGAAGGAAAAACTTCGCACACCAGTTGAACCGTGTCCTGACTGGCACAGGACCCGTGGGGGAATGTAAAGTAGGGTTGGGGCGACCCTTATTGCACACTGAGCGAGCTGGGAGCAAGCCCAAAGTTCTGTACCACCGTGGAAATCACCGCGACGGTTGAAACGGAGGTAGGAGAACTTGCGTCCGGCACCGTCGGTAGAGGAAGAAGGCGACGGGTTAGCAGCTCAGGGAGGTTGAGGACTCGACGGCACACCCTTCTGCTGCCTGAGGCTGGCGCGCAAACGCTTGCTGTGGTTGGAAAACATTGAACGGGATGCGGCCATGGGGAGCTCGAGCAGAGCTGCGCCAGGGGAAGAACTGCAGACCAGAGGGAGAGGAATGAAGAAATGGCACAAAGCTCGGATTATAAGGGCAAGGATAGGCTGTGGAGAGGCTGTTAAGGGGAGGTGGCACATGCAGATGGAGTGGTGTCGCCATGGGAGGAGCAGAGAAGTGGAACACGCTCTGTTGAGCTCCTTCACTATATGACAAGTGGGTCCCACAGCCCCCTCCACTCGAACCTTCTCTGTAAAAAGAAATATCCCACCAACTTGTATCCAAAATTCATGAAACTTTGTAGATAGGTTCAAACAAATTTCTAGGATCTGATTCTGAAATTGGATTTCAAGTTTGGATATGGTTCATGTGAAATTCAAATTCAAATTTGAATTTGAATGGAATTCAATGTACCCATTGAATTAAATACAATTAGTGCTCCATTAATTTTTAAAATTTGCAGGGGTGCTATTTGGAATATTTGCAATTAAATGGTGAACTCTGATTTTTATCTTGGCAAAATTTGAACATGAGTTAAATTTGAATTTTTGAATTCTCTCAATTGAGGTTTAAATTGGTTTGAATTTTTTCAGATTCTAGTTAAATTTCTTTTTCCCCTACAAATTTCAATATCTCCCATCTGAACTTTGCCTTTGTAATTTAGGGCTTTTACACAAACAACAAGTGCTAAATGGATACGTATTCATTTTGCTAAACACACAAAAGAAAACCTAATGAAGTGGTTCATTCAGTGTGCCAGATGATGACGCTTGTGTGCTGCTGACGAAGATGATAATGGACATCTGACAATCCCTTGACAGTTGAAATACAAGGAAAATGACCTTCACTTCTTTTTGACAAATTGGGTGACGTGCACTACGATCCAATGGATGTAAACATTTGTGTGATGTGAACCTCCACTAGCAAGGATCCGTTTATCTTTCTATTAAGAAAATCAAATAACTGGACCCACGAGAATCTAACTGCATATATGCAGCTAGTCCTCTGGACAGTAGACACATATTTTTTTTTAATGCCGATTATCTTGGGAACTAAAACTCGTCCCACAAAAAAAATCTTGACTTCTTGAGAACTGAAAGTGACAGCCGCTAAACTACGTGTTAATGAGCGGTGGTAGTGTATGGCGGCTGGTACCTTGATCCGGAGGAGACCGTCCATCTGGAACTCCCAGTCCATGATGTATTCATAGTTGGCCACAGAAGCCGCCATGCACGCCACCAGTGTCACCTTCGGCCGCGACTCCCTTATCTGCATTCACCGTCACCACTGCATTGCAGGAGCGCACATCAAACGCGTTAGTAATGTCATTCCAAGACACAAACCAATGCAACACTGTTACATCATGGGTAGAGGGATATATCAGTTGATAGCTATCTCTAATTCTTTCCACCTACTCTGTTGCTTTGGAGCCTTCTGTAGGAGTGAGTTGATATTAGTGCAAAATGAACAGGTTTTGCATTCCGTATCATGGAATTTCCGCTCTTTTACACGTGGAGAAAAATAATCTTTCTGAACGTAACTGCAATAATTTTTTTACTTAAGTCCTGTCTTTTGAAAACCAAATGTATCAGGGATCTATTTATAAATTCCGTTCAAGATTCCTCTTTCAAAACTAGTGTTTAAGATTCTTTTTTTGACGGGATGTCGTAAAAACCTGCATTTGAGTAGAGCAAGAACACGAAAATATGAACTTCAAAAAAATTGAAAATGAAAACTCAAACTCACATGAACCATATGAGTTAACAATGTTAACAAAATAGGAACTTGTTAAACTATAAGCTTTAATTGGAATATTTCACGTAAACAATTAAAAGCTCGAATGCTAATTCAAATTCAAACTTCAACATCAACATGAGCAACATCGTCGTGTTTCCAGTGAAGATAACACCTTGGGTGGGGCTCACTTGTTAGGTGGCCCATCAATCAGTCCTAACCAAAGTGTCTCCGCACCAGTCTCTTCCGATGGCCTCCATGACACCCCAGTTCGCCGCCGCCTCTTCAAACCCTGATGGGGCCGAGCACACCGCGCCCTGGCGACGCTCTACTCCGGCTACCGACTTCTGCGCCGACCGCACGCTCGGGTTGCGCCCGCACTTGGAGCCTCGCCGCGGTGTCACGCCCCCCCCCCCCCCCCCCCCCCCGCATCGCAGTTTTCCGCTGGCTCCCTGCTCGCGTCTGAGCGCTCCGCCAGCACCACCGCGTTCCTTCACCTTCCGCTGCTCCGTTCCAAGCTGTGCCGCCGGCTGCTGTTTTTCCACAGAATAGAGACATGTATGTCCCTCCTAGTCAAGCTTCTCCTTCATAAGGTGTATACAACCATGTTGAGTCTAATATTATATTACATTGCTCTCTTATATGCATAATCATGACAATAGGAAATGTGACGGAAATGATTGACGAGGAGTTTCACTTGGAGGAGGAGCTGAGGAGTCACCATCTTGAAGTTTCATGGTTGATTCTTCGGAGGAAGATCAAGCCTAACTATTAACATTTGCCCAGTTGTAAATCAAGGCAAGCCCCGGTTTGCATATAAGTGCTTTTATAAAATTTTGATTTGTATCACCTATGCCTAGGTTGAAATATGTGCATTATCTCTAAGGTGATTGAAACTCCACTTGCATGACCCACAAATTCCATGGAGTATTGGGTAGGTCTATAGCTTGGCGAGTAGAAAATGCCATTCTAATGTTTTGAGGAATCTGGTAGAAGTCGAGTAGTTGTAATCTACTCGTGATATAGGATTTTATTGCACGGGATGAATTTTATTAATAATAGTTTATGAATATGAAATTGAGACCGAGCAGTGGGATAGGATGCAGCGAGACGTGGTCTCACGTGCGTAGCCCTGCTTGTGTCCATTGAGGATCGATCCGTGTGCGACCCTGCTAGACAAGTTTGAACTGTACCGGATGCATACTGGACATATGGAAACCAGGAAACCGATGTAACTTTATAACTTGGGTGTAGAGGCATAGCCCACTATCGATAGGGTGGGTTGAGGGCAGCAAGGTGTAAATCTGCCGACGGGCACAGACACGCTCCATGTGGGGACCTTATGCCTGCGATGGTGGGACTGGTTCGGCGTTTGAGTTTCTTCTGAAAGGTTGCTGCATATGACTTTGTGAGGAGCACCGCATGCTTCTTACGCACGGGTGTGCGTGACATGTTATCGGGTGTCTACTGATTGCAATCACCGTCCCTCGCAATTATTTGAGTACCACTTGTTCATTGCGTCGTGACATAGTAATCCACAGTGGCTAAAATATTATGAATTGCTGCAATGACTACAATATTGTATTGCAACCTTGTGTGGCTTATAGATAGCACAATTAAAGTTTACAGTTTTCAAACACTTATCCTTTAATAGCATTATGTGTCTTGGGCATGTCATATCATCGGCAAAGTGTTTCTTGTTTGATTACGGATTCTATGATGTGTCGTGTCTAAGGAATGTCATTTGCTACTTAAAACATGACTATAAGGATCCACTTGTAGGCGAGTCTACTTATGCTATTTCGTACCCATGTTTAGTCTTTACCTTGCATATGTCTAGTGAGACGGGTCAGTCTTGTTGAGCCTTATGCTCACATTTGCAGTTAACGAGTTTTTGCAGTTTATACCATCGATAAAGGGCTTGACGGAGACGCCTTACCCTCATCAGGGTTCACGGCTGAGTGGGAGCCCTGCACGCCGCCGTGATCACGAGAGTGAGTGTTGCTAGTGCAAAGTGTCATAAGGGCATGGACGACTTTGCTTTTGCATAGCTAGAACTGAGAGCGTAGATACGATGTATAGAATCTTTCCTTCGTTTAGTATTGTAAAAACTTCCGCTATGTTTATAAATAAAAGACTTGATTTGTATTTTATTCTGGTTCTTTTCATGTATATTGTTGGGTGTCACATCGCACGACACCACCCAATGAGATCCTTGGATGTCGGGACCCCGGTCCCCACAGAAGTGTCAAAGATTCTCATAAAGTAAAGAAATAGAAAAGCACACTAGCGTTGAAAATATCGCTAATCTTTATGAGTGTCTCGTCACGTTTTGCACAAAAAGGATACGAGCTATATATTTCTCTTGGCATGTGTGAGACCTATGTGTGTTGAATACATTGGCTATGACGATAAAAGTTTTGAATACTGCTGAAACACCCTTTTAACAACATCCGACTCTAGGTTCGAGCTCCAGCAAGGGCCGATAATAGGTTCGACTTGTTTTGGGTAGCTCCGGCAAGGTCCGATGTAAGGTCCGACTTGCTTTGACTATGTCCGACTTCTTTTTCTAGGTCCTACTTATTTTGGTTAGGTCTGACTTGGTGTGGCTAGGTCGGACTAGCTTTGGTAAGCTTCGGTGCTAGGTCCGACTAGCTTTGTTAAGCTCCGGCGCTAGGTCCTGCTAGCTTTGGTAAGCTTCATCTCAAGGTCCGGTTAGCTTTGGCAAGGTCTGGTGCTATATTGCAATGGTTCTGCTTTTAACTTGCAATGTTTCGAACTTGCTTTTTGGATTATGGAAAGCTTACTTAGTATTCTTTTACTATGTTTTTTGTGTGTGTTCATCGTTATGGCTGATATCGTTTTGCTATGGTTTGCATCATGCTTATGTGAAGTGCAAACATAAGGTGTTGTGGTTATCGGAACTGAAGAGAGTCAAGTACTTGAGGACTTGTGCTCAGAAGTATTAGTTGTTTATTCATGTGCAGGTGTTGCTTGAGTTCAAGACATGCCTGGTGATAGGATACATTGAACTAGTCTTAGGGATAAGATGAGGTTCAACAACCAAGTTCGGGAGGAACTGTGGTTGAGTTGATCGGGAGGTCGCACAACATGTTTGGATCAAGAACATTACATATGAAGGTATCGTGGACATCGTTGGAAGATGTTTGCATGTGCGCAAGGAGTGCATGGACGTGGAAACATGGTTTTAAGGCATGATGAAGAGAAGTGGACATAAATAATTGGTGGGAAAGGTCCAACCGGCTGAATTATGCCTCAGGCTGCGGCTGATGTGGTTATGATTCATTTATGGAAAGTTTCGAGTTTGTTTTGGTTAGATTTCGTGTAGGTCAAAATGTTGAGTTGTTTTAGGAATTTTTGGTACATTCCGAATGTGTTTTGGAAGTCTTAAGATTGCTTCTATCTGTGTATGAAAGAGTCTTGAGCAGTTATGGAAAGTTTCGGTTGAATCTGAGTAGGATTTGAGTCCTAGTTAGGATTGGGTTGGCCTAAGGGCTGGTTATATAAGCAAGGGAGGCCGGAGCTCCTGGTGCATGATTTTGGGGCTGTTCCATTTGTGTTTTGATGAAGAAGAATCATAGTCTAAAGGAGCTTTTGTGCCTTGTTCGTCCAACTTGTTTCAGACAAGTTTTTCTTGTTGAGTTTCTGCGCAGCACTACCTTGCTTCGGTGGTTTTATTATAACTCGAGTTTTACAGATCCGATTGACGTGATTCTTTTTTTTTGTCTTCAAAATTTTATTATATATCATCTGTAAAAATTTCATGGTCATTGGATATGTGGTTTTTGATCTACACAAGCTTATTTGCAGTATTGCAGATCTGATTTTTCTCGGGTAGAACAGATTGACCTTTGCTTGATCTTTCGATCGTAACTTGAGTTTTTCTCAACGCTTTTTCGTGATTATTGTTGTCATGTCTTTGTGACATGATTCTCCAGAATCTATACAGGTTTTGTCGTGATTGATCACATTTATATTAGTCACACAAACAATTTCTTTAATAGGTCGGTTTTCTGCTAAGGGGTTTTTATTGCTTTCGCCGAAAAAGTTTTAATCTACCATTCACCCCCCCCCCCCCTCAGGTAGCATTTCACGTGCTCTTTGATCCTACAGCATGCCTTAGCTTGATGGTGCTCTGCATTGTTCCTTTGAAAACGATTCTGTAATGCAGAGTGCAAGCTTTTGTTATCTAAAATTCGTTACCATCATAACTGTTCAAATTGATATAGATTTCAAAGTGTATATAAGGGCAAATTATATATATACTCAATCATCGGTGACTTAGATCTAGTTATAACCACAAGCACCTGAAGCAGATAATTTTCATTTGGTATTATAAACTAGAAAAGTTTAAATCGAACGAGTCGAAATATGTCAAGTGGTTGTTGGTTTTGGTTTCATGTGCAGTTAAAGATTCAATCTTGGTCTTTGTTCTTTAACTTATTTTTTATGCAAATGTTCTTAAACTTTAGTTCCTAGTTTTGGAAATATCCTAAGTCAAAATCTATGTCACCTTCTGCATGTAGCCAAAAAACTTAAGGAAGAGGACCCTTGTTATGGCATGCACCTACACCTATCTAGCATACGTGTGTTACTTGAAAGCATCGGCATCCTGACACACACACACACACAGAGAAACGGACAAGATGTGCACTTACACTCATGCCTGTGATGGGGCTCTCCGAGTGTCGCCACGCGATGTCGCCCATGTACCTCTCAAAGATCCATATCATGTTATGTCGCACGTACGGCTGGCCGTTGGAGGCGACGAAGACGCCGTTGAGGTAGCGAACGTTGCGCCAGCAATTGTTGAGTGGCACCAGCGACGTGGCCTGCAGGCTGAATCCGTACTCGCCAGCTTCCATGTACGTCTTTAAGTACCACGCCTCAGTGGGGTCCTTAGTACGGCACGAAGAGCTCCGACGCCATGCCCTTGTACAACACCTATGGTGCATGCCGGTGGTCGGGTCCTGCACCCGCGTGCGCGATACCACCATGCAAGCGCCCGCGTCTGCCTTGAGGTGGAGCTCCTGCCTCATCACACCGTGTGTCCGTCCTCCACCTCAAGTCCCGACCTTGATGTCGGCGGCTCCATCAACGGCACACGCACGCTTTGGAAGCGGGCGCCATCGACCTGGGCATCGTGGAGGGCGTAGAGGTAGTCGGTGTTCTCCGCGGCCGGGGTGGGGATGTCTGCGCCGCGGTCAGAGATATGGATGACCTCCGTTGTATCCATGTCGACCAGCACGGTGAGGCCCTCGATGGGGCACATGTAGAAGTAGGTCGTGCCCTAGGCGAAGTAGCACTGGACCTTGATCAGTCGCCAGTTCTCATAGGTGGGGCCATAACACCCGAGGGAGATGGGCAGGCAGGCGACGTCTGACATCCAGACGCCACAGCAATGGATGGTGGCGTTGAATGCGGGGTCGCTAAATGGCGCACAACAGAGCGTCCTCTGCTCATCCATGGTCATTCGAGTACCCAGAGGCGGGGATAGGCAGAGGAGCCACGACGCCAGCATCAAGGTCAATGGCGAGCACATGGGAGTCGTTGTGGAAGCGGACGACCGCCACGGTGCAGCGTGGGGGGAGCGGGTCGGCGCCTTTCCACCAATGCAGGACCACCGGCTTGTCCGGCTTCTCGAGGTCGAGCAAGTGCATGAACATGGAGGACGGCGACGATGCAAATTGCGGGTGCGCGAGGTGGAGCTCTCGCGCGCCGTTGATCTCGGTGACTGAGCGGGTTGAGTGGGTGTCGCGAGACGTCCGCCCCATGTGACCGCAGCTTTGGTGCCATACCGTGTGTTGTGCGGTGGCACGCCCACAGTGCGAACCAGCTGCAGCGTATGCCGTTAGGGTCGTCAAAGAAAGAGGAGGTTGCCGTGTCAATGTCGCGCGGCAGGCGGAAGTTGGAACGGACTACCAGGAGGATGAGGGCGGCACTGTGACACCCGGTTCCGAAAATGAACCAACGGTAATGTATATGTGTGCTCAGGATGTTTAACACATATACACAAGTGATTCACAATTGATAAACAGATTATAACCATGTGTCAAATAATAAAACTAATAATGGTACCTTATTACAAACCAAATAGTCTCGAAAACAAGCTCTAATGAAACTGCAGCTGAAAAACTAAACACTAATGACTCCAAACTCCACATGCAGGTTTGACGGTATAACGCGCCTAGTACTCCTCAAAAACCTTCTGGTACTCTACCTGGTCGCCTGTGTCTGGATTTGGTGGGGGGATAGCAAGGTTGAGAACATGTCATACTCAGCAAGTGTGAGAAAGTATGACATGTAGCTTAAACAAAGGACGATGATAAACAATGGCTAATTGCTCAAAAGTACATTAAAATAGTTGAAAATGCAACTATATCATTTTTAAGTGAGGTCCTTCCAACATAACCCAAGATAATCATCAACTACAACTTAATTAACCAAATTTAGCAATAATAAATCCATAATCAACTTTCAACTGCTCATTTACCTCATTTTCTTCAATTCTATATACCAAAGCTATTTAATTAACCAACACCGGTTCCAAATTCAAGTTCAACCATTAAACCAAGTTAAAGTCCATAATCTAATCATTTGAGGGTACAGGTTGCTCATGACCGGGAGCACGACTATCATGATAGTTTTAGAAACACTCTGCTGAGGTTGTACTACTTTACCCATAGGTTCGTGATTTCATCACCTTTCGATGACTATGGAATCTCAATTATGTCATCTCACACTTCCTTAGGTGTGTGGCCAAGAGATCACAAAATAGCCTTTACAAAGTGATTACTAGCCTATTTAGATCCCATTGAGGTTTCACCGGTGGCGATGTCTCCAACTGAGCACATCCAGCAAAGGGCCCCCTCTTGAGCCATTCGGATCTCAGGGTAGTCCCACCAATCTCTACAAACCCAATCCGACTACCCCTTCCCCGAGCATTCTTAACGGTCCAAACAGCACTAGCAATTCACTAATTAATCAGCTGAGTCGCACCCATTCTTGGCCCTGTGGTGGCACTGTAAATCCTGGATGGTCGCTCCATGAACCGGTCCTTCGATCTAAAGCAAGAAAAAACACCGAGACAGTCCAACCCATTCCACATAAACATATTTCTTAGATCCCTAGGCACCATGTTGCTAAATGGTCATTATTATCAATTCTCATCATTCACAAGTTCAATAGTTCACAATTAAACCATTTGATTGTTTCCCAAACCCAATTCAGCATTGCGAAGCAAAAAGTGCAAAATACCCTTACTGACTCTCGATAGAGTGTTCAAACGACAAGGTTGTTTATATAAAACTAGTAAACTCCTACAATTTGGATTTCCTGTCATATTGACACAAGCATGCAATTTTGCAAACAAAACCTTTAAAACATTATGAATATGGTCAAGGACGTACACTTGCCTTGCTCCTGAGCTTGATTTGGATCAAAGGCTTCGTAGTTCTAGTTCTGCAGGTCCTCAAAAGCACTCTCTATGGCAGTTCCTTCTATTCCGAGCGACAAACATGCCAAACACACAATTCAATCAATTAATGCTCGTATAGTACTCAATATGCCATGATACACATGATTAATACAATTGTGAGGTAAAACTTGTTAATGAGTTGCTATTAATGTTTACTAACTAGTTCTAATAGTTTTCAACAAGTTTGAGCAAGTTTGGAATTGATTTGAGTTGATGTGGATTTAATTCAGCATAGTTCAGATTTAGAGGTCGGACCAATCCGTTTTCAAGGCCGGACTAGTCCGCCCTAGACAGAATTGGATTTTTAGGGTTTTCTTGATCTGCGAGAATTGGGATTAAATTTATGTAGAAACTTGGATGTAGAGGGTGTACCACGTGTTTAGAGATCCAAAGATCAAAGATTTGACGTGAGACTTTGGAACTTGGCAATTAGGGCTTGATGGAGACAAGTTGATGAATAACTTGAATGAAGAACGTTAATTGTCGAGGAATCGATGAAGATTGATCTTGACTGGTCCTTCTTCGTGTTTCTCCCCTCCTCCTTGCCTCTGGACTTGATCTTGACGACGGCGCAACGCAAAAGTGGAAGCAAGGGGTTTTCAACTTGATGGTGAGGTGAGGGGGTATTGGGTTGTTTATATAGGGTGGAGAGGTTAGGGTTTTGGGGTGGATTCCATGTGGAACTCGGTAGGGGGACGTGTAAGGGCTGAGGTCGGGTCCACTTGGGCACGAAGTTCATGGGCGCAAATTAGGCAATTACCCAAAAACAAATCGTGCAGAAATTAAAGAATCCGAATTGGTTTCTGAAGGCCGGAGTAGTCCGGAATAGGGACTGCACTAGTTTGTTCTAGTACAGTAAGGGACTTCGGACTAGTCCGGTGTTCATACCGGACAAGACCGGGGTTGGATCGGACTAAATTAGGTGTTTTCGGACAAGTCTGAAGTGTTACAGGAAGGCTGACCGGACTAGTTCGGTATCATAAAGGACTAGTCTGTTTTGGTCTAGTAAGGTCTATAGGACTAGTCCGTGGTGATAAAGGACTAGTCCGCACTTTTAAAGGGAAAACCGGACTAGTCCGGTGTTAGGCTAGACAAGTCCATACTCTAACAGACTGAAACTTCTAAATTAAGCCTAAATTCATTTTAATATTGTTCCTTTTTACATGGCTTAATGTTAAACATGTATGAGGATGTATGCAATGCATTATGCATGAAAATGGGGGTGTTACAAACCTACCCCTCTTAAAATGAATCTCACCATCGAGATTCGACGCAAAAGGAAATAGATAGGGGAATTCCTTCTTGAGATCATCCTCTCGCTCCCAAGTTGCTTCCGATTCTGTATGATGCTTCCATTGCACTTTGCACCATCGAATCACTTTGTTCCTTATGACCCTCTCCTTGGTGTCCAAAATTTTGACAGGTTGCTCGACATAGGTCAAATCCACCTCAAGCTCCAATTCTTTTAACGGTACTTTCTCTTCTGGTACCCTCAAGCTCTTTTGGAGTTGAGAAACATGAAATTCTAGGATCGAAGAAACTTTTTCCGCGGAAGCAATGAAAACCCCTTAGTAGAGAAAGATATGTTAAAGGAATCGTGTGTGAGACAAATCTAAACGTGTTTCACCGTGACAAAAGTGATAGATATCAGAGAGAATCAAGTCATGAAGACGACACAACAAGAATCACTAAAATCCGTCAATAGAAACTCAAGTTACGATCGAAAGATCAAACAAAGGTTAATATGTCCTACCCGAGAAAAACAGTTCTGGAACACTGCAAAGAAACTCGTGTAGATCAGAAACCACAAATCCAAAGACCGTGAAATTTTGAAAGATGATATAAAATTAAGTTGTGAAGACAACCCAAAAAGAATCACATCAATTAGATCTGTAAAACTCGCGTTATGTTAAAACCACCGAAGCAAGGTAGCGTGGTGCAGAAAATCGATGAGAAAGACTTGAAGAAAACAAGTCGGACGAACAAGGCACAAAAGTTCCTTTAAACTACGAATTTTATTCAATATAACACAAGAGGAACAGCCCCAAAGTTGTTTACCACGAGCTTTGGCCTCCCTTGCTTATATAACCAGCCCTTAGGCCAACCCAATCTCAACTAGGACTCTAATCCTACTCAATTCACAAATTGAAACTTCCCATAACTGCTCAAGACTCTTCTATATGTAGATAGAAGCAATATTAAGACTTCCAAACACCTTAGGAACATATCCCACATTCCTAAAACAACTCAAATTCGTGACCCACACGAAATCCTATGATAACCAACTCGATACTTTCCATAATGAGCCATAACCGACTCCGCCACAGCCGAAGTCATCAACCGATACGATCTGATCCTTCCAACCATATCTTTCCTTCCATAGCCCATCTTCGGAACCATGTTGCCACGTCATGCACTGCATGCATACGTGTGAACACCTTCATTCGACATTCAATAACCTTCATATGCACTGCCCCTGATTCAATCATCCTACGTGACCTCCTGACCTACTCAACCACAATTCCTCCTGAATTTGGTTGTTGAAACCTCATCTCCACCCTGAGACTAGTCCAAAGGATCCTATCACCAGCCATGACTTTATCTCAAGCAACACCTGCACATGAATAAACAACTAACCCATCTGAGACCAAGTCTGTGACTTGACTCACGTGAGTTCCAATACACAACACCTTATGTGAGCACCTCGCATAAGCATGTTGTAAAACCATAGTAAAACGATATCAGCCATATCAACCAAAACACACCAAAAACTTAGCAAATGAATACTAGGCAATCTTTCCAACAATGTAAAGCAAGTTCGAAACATTTCACGGTAAAAGCAGGAATATTGCGATCAAGCTCCGAACCTTGCCAAAGCTAATCGAAGCTTGAACCAGAGCTTACCAAAGCTAGTACAACCTAGCGCCAGAGCTTGCCAAAGCTAGTACAACCTAGCACTGAAACTTACCAAAGCTAGTACAACCTAGCGCCGGAGCTTACCAAAGCTAGTATAACCTAGCGTCGGACCTTGCCAAAGCTAGTACAACCTAGCGCAGGAGCTTACCAAAGCTAGTCGGAACTAGTCAACCCAAAAGCCGCAGCTAGAAAACATGTCGAATCTAACCAACATAAGTCGTACCTAGCAAGACATATTAGAGCTTAACAAAGACATGTCGGAGCTATCAAAAACATGCCGAAGCTAAGGACAAAGCTTACCAGAGCTACCAAAAAACATGTACGACCTTGACAAAGCAAGTCAGACCTATTGTCGGACCTTGCAGAAGCTCGGAGCTAGAGTCAGACCTTGCTAAAAAGGGTGTTTTGGCAGAATTTTAGAACTTATATCATCAAAGCCAATGTATTCAGTACAAGCCAATGTATTCAGCACACATAGGTCTCACAAAAACACATCATGAACATCTGATAAATGTGTTGGCATCTCCAATTTGTAGGCTACTTCTCCCCGTTTGTCCAAAATCTTGAATGGTCCAATATAGCAAGGTGCCAGCTTGCCTTTGACATTAAAACACTTGTGACCTCGCATAGGAGACACGTTGAGGTATACGAAGTCTCCCACCTCAAGAGATAAGCTCCTTCGTCTATTATCCGCATAACCTTTCTGTCTTGACTGGGCAGCCCTTAAGTTCTCGCGGATGGTCCGCACCTGCTTTTCGGCTTCTTGGATCACATCAGGTCCAAATACTTGAGTTTCCCCTGTCTCATTCGAAAACAAGGGTGTTCTACACTTTCTTCCATACAAGGCTTCATATGGTGACATTTTTGAGCTTGCTTGATAGCTGTTGTTGTAGGAAAACTCAGCATATGGCAGACTCTTGTCCCAACTTCCTCCATACTTTAGCGCACAAGCTCTTAGCATGTCTTCCAAATCTGATTTGTCCTCTCAATCTGCCCATCTATTTGAGGGTGATATGCAAAATTGAAATTCAACTGAGTTCTCATCGATTCGTGCAGCTTTTGCCAGATTCCTGATGTAAACTGAAAACCTCTATCAGACACTATTTTCTTGAGCACTCCATGTAAACACACTATTCTTCCCATATCTAGTTCTGCCAACTTCGCTCCATTGTAAGTAGTCTTGACGGGAATCAAATGCGCTGATTTCATCAATCGATCCACAATAACCCATACTGAGTCATAACCCACTGAAGTGCGAGGCAAACCAACTATGAAATCCATACTAACCTCTTCCCATTTCCATTATGGAATATTCAATTGTTGTAATAATCCGCTGGTCTTTGATGTTCAGCTTTGACTCGTTGACATACATCACACAATGCCACATATTCTGCTATGTCCCTTTTCATACCATCCCACTAGTAGTACATCTTCAGGTCCTTGTACATCTTTGTACAACCGAGATGGATATAGTAAAGCGAGTCATGTGCCTCCTTTAATATAAATTCTCAGAGACGCTTATCGTTGGGCACGACCATCCGTTTCCCAAGCCATAGAGTACCTTGGTCATCCTCATCAAATCTGAATCTTCTCCGCCCTCTTGGGTCCTTTCCTTGATTTCCTGGATTTCTTTGTCCTTCGTTTGACCTTCTCAAATCTCTTGTTCCAGGGTTGGATTCACTTCCACTGATCCCATCTCATTCACAAATCCAAGATTAAACCGTTCGAACTCCTTGCATAGCTCGGGTGGCAATTACCTAACGGTGTGCTAGTAGCTTGTGACTTTTCGACTCAAGGCATCAGCCACTACGTTGGCTTCTCCTGGATGATAGTTGATTCCCACATCATAGTCCTTAATGAGTTCCAACCATTTTTGTTGCCACGAATTTAGATCCGTCTGAGTGAATATGTAGTTGAGACTCTTATGATCTGTATAAATCTCACATCTATGACCAAGAACGTAATGTCTCAAAATCTTCAATGCATGCACTACGGCTGCAAGTTCGAGATCATGTGTAGGATAGTTCTGCTCATGTTTCTTCAATTGACTGGATGCATAATCTACTACTCGACCTTCTTAGATCAATACACATCCAAGTCCTTGTCTTGAAGCATCACAATAGATGTCGAAGCTCTTGCTCACATCTGGCAATACCAACACAGGTGCTATTATTAACCTCTTCTTTAGCTCCTCAAATAGTATAGCGGGGTTGGAGTTTGCGAGAAACATACTAATCACAACATCTTCAGCATGTTGGGCTTCTTCTGCAGAAACATGGTTCGCCTTGCCACGAGTGAAATTATGTGGTCCACGGTTGCCTTGAGTTGCTCCTCCATTGGTCCTTGGATTCTGCCTTGGAACATTGTTCATCTGAGCATCTCCTGATCTTGGGCATTGATTTGCAAAATGTCCCACTTGGCCACAATTATAGCAAGTCTTTCCACCTGTGGAGCCAGCAAAGTTTGGGCGAGACTGATTCTTGGCATAGGCAGACATATTTGGGTGCAGCGCAGGCTGCATAGGTAAGCGAGGTGCTTGCACGGGTGGGCATTGCTGCATTGGCTGTTGCCGTCGCGGTGGATAAGCAGGGCGGTATGCAGCATCAGACAAGTTATGATAGGGTACAGCCGGCGGTGCATAGCGGGGACGAACATTGCTTCCTTGTGGTTGTCCCTGATGTGGCATCTTCCTCTTGTGGTCTAGCACCATCTCTCAAATCTTGTTCTCAACCACAATGGCCTTGTCAACCAGCTTCTGGAAGTTTGCATAGTCAGCATTGAGCAACTGAACTTGAATTTCATTGTTGAGTCCCCTCATGAACCGATATTGCTTCTTGCTATCGGTGTTGATGTCATCTGGACCATATCGAGACAGTTGAGTGAATTTATTGAGGTATTCACTCACACTCATCCTTCGTTGTCTAAGGTTCTAAAATTCTTGCCTTCTTAGTATCATAACTCCCTCTGGTACATAGTGAAAACAGAACTTCTTCTTGAATTCAGCCTAGGTGATTCTCTCTTGATTTTCATGGGCATTGCATAAATATTCCCACCAATCTGCAGCAACTCCCATCAATTGGTGTGAGGCAAAAAGAACCTTCTCTCTACCGCTGCAATGGACAATGGTGAGTTTCTTTTCAACAGACTTCAGCCAGTCATCAGCATCCATAGGGTCGGTGGCTTGAGCAAAGGTTGGTGGCCTCGTCCTCATAAACTCTCCCAACCGGTTGTGATTTGGCGAGGGTGGTGGTGGTGGCGGCATGGCTGATTGTTGTTGCCATCTTGCAGCTGTCCCATAGTATGTATCATGGTCTGCATGAGCTGGTTCTGCATAACCAATAGCTGCTCAAGGTTGATAGCTTATTGGGAAGGTCCCTGGTTGTTCTCAGGTGCCTCATTGCTCTCCTCCTCACCATTGGCATTACTATGGTTACGAGTCCTCAACATCTATTGGTGAAAGAATAGTAGATACGGAAGAATTTAGAATTTTGAAAGAAAACGCCCCAACTATATGCATCAAGGCATATGTAACTGAGAACTCCTTTATTGATACTAAAAGCCCTATTAGAGGATGTGGACAATGATTCCAAAACCCTCTACTACGTGCTTATGTGGACAAAACGCTAGACATACCACAACTCGCACAAAATACACAAGCACACCAAGAAAATTCAGCACACCACATAAACATGACTAAGCCGATTTAAGCGCTTTTCTAACTTCTAGATAGGAGACCTAGACTTAATTGTGTGAGCCATCTACAAGAAAGCATGAGAAAATAGAGGAAAATACAAATATCAGTTCTAAAATTGTAGCAGCCATAAATTTAGATGAGAGGATGTGCATTTGCTCGAAAAGATGCAAAAACAGCAAAAATTGCAGCAGCAGCAGCAGCAAAAACGCAGTTTTCCCGCATTATATAGCTAGTGGGAGGAAAATAGTGCAAAACAGGGAAATTTTTAAATAGAAAAGAAGTCATAATTGATTTGCGGTGTCCATTCTAACTAGGCATGCATCCTACGGTCAAACACGGCTCTGATACCAAATTGTGACACCAAGTTCCGAAAATGAACCAAGCGTAATGCATATGTGTGTCCAGGATGTTTAACACACATACACAACTAATTCACAATTAATAAACAGATTATAACCATGCCTCGAATAATAATACTAATAATAGTACCTTATTACAAACTAAGTCTTGAATACAAGCTCTAATGAAACTGCGGCAGAAAAACTAAACACTAATGACTACAAACTCCACAGGCAGGTTTGACGGTAACATGCACCTAGTACTCCTCAAAAACCTCCTGGTCACCTGCGTCTGGATTTTGTGGGGGAATAGCAAGGGTGAGCATATGTCGTACTCAACAAGTGTGGGAAAGTATGACATGTAGCTTATACAAAGGACGATGATAAACAATGGCTAATTGCTCAAAAGTACATTTAAACAGTTGAAAAATGCAATAATATCATTATTAAGTGAGGTCCTTCCCACATAAGCCAAATAATCATCAATTCCAACTTAATTAACCAATTTTAGCAATAATAAATCCATAATCAACTCATGACTGCTCATTTACATCATTTTCTTCAATTCCATATACCAAAGCCATTTAATTAACCAACACGAGTTCCCAATTCAAGTTCAGCCATTAAACCAACTTAATGTCTATAATCTAATCATGTGAGGGTCTAGATTGCTCATGACTGGGAGCACGGCTATCATGATAGTTTTAGACACACTCTGCAGAGGTTGTACCACTTTACCCACAAGTTCGTGATTTCATCACCTTTCGATGACTATGGAATCTCAATTATGTCGTCTCACACTTTCTTAGGTGTGTGGGCAAGAGATCACAAAATAGCCTTTACAAAGTGATTACTAGCCTATTTAGACCCCACTGAGGTTTCACTAGTGGTGATGTCTCCAACTGAGCACATCCAACCAAGGGCCCCCTCTTGAGCCATTCGGATCCCAGGGTAGTCCCACCAATCTCTACAAACCAAATCCGACTACCCCTTCCCCGAGCATTCATAACGGTCCATGAACCCGTCCTTACATCTAAAGCAAGCAAAACCAGCGAGACAGTCCAACCCATTCCACATAACCATCTTGCTTAGATCCCTAGGCACCATGTTGCTAAAGGTTCATTATTATCAATTCTCGTCATTCACATGTTCAATAGTTCACAATTAAGCCATTTGATTGTTTCCCAAACCCAATTTAGTATTGCGAAGCAAAAAGTGCAAAATACCCTTCCCTACTCTCTATATAGTGTTCAAGCGACAAGGGTGGTCATACAAAACTAGTAAACTCCTACAATTGGGTTGTCTTATCATATTGACACAAGCATGCAATTTTGCAAACAAAACCTTTAAAGCAAGATCAATATGGTCAAGGACACTTGCCTTGCTCTTGAGCTTAATTGGGATCAAAGGATTCGTAGTTCTGGTTCTACAGCTCCTTGAAAGCACTCTCTATGGCAATTCCTTCTATTCCAAGCGACAAACATGCAAAACACACTATTAAATCAATTAATGCTCATATAGTACCAATATGCCATGATACGCATGATTAATGCAATTGTGAGGTAAAACTTGTTAATGAGTTACTATTAATGTTTACTAACTAGTTCAATAGTTTTTAACAAGTTTGAGCAAGTTTGGAATTTATATGAGTTGATTTGTAATTAATTCAGCACAGTTCAGATTCAGAGGCCGGACTAGTCCGTTTTCAGGGCCGGACTAGTCCGCCCTGGATAGAACTGGATTTTTAGGCTTTTCTTGATCTATGAGAATTCGGGTTAACTTTACGTAGAAACTTGGATATAGAGGGTGTACCACATGTTTAGAGATCCAAAGATCAAAGTTTTGACGTGAGATTTTGGATCTTGGCAATTAGGGATTGATGGAGATGAGTTGATGAAGAACTTGAATGAAGAACATCAATTGTCAAGGAATCGATGAAGATTGATCTTGACTGGTCCTTCTTCGTGTTTCTCCCCTCCTCCTTGCCTTTGGACTTGATCTTGACGACGGCGCAAAGCAAAAGTGGTAGCAAGGGGTTTTCAACTTGATGGAGAGGTTAGGGGGTATTGGGTTGTTTATATAGGGGGGAGAGGTTAGGGTTTTGAGGTGGATTCCGAATGGAACTCGGCACGGGGACGTGTAAGGGCCGATGTAGGGTCCACTTGGGCCCCTCTGAGGTTGGGCACGAAGTTCTTGGACCCAAATTAGGCAATTACCCAGAAAAAAATCATGGAGAAATAAAAGAATCCGAATGGTTTCCGAAGGCAGCACTAGTCCGCAATAGGGACCAAACTAGTCCGTTCTAGTACAGTAAGGGACTCCAGACTAGTCCGATGTTGATACCGAACAAGACCGGGGTTGGATCGAACTAAATTAGGTGTTTTTGGACAAGTCTGATGTTCTAAAGGAAGGCTGACCGGGCTAGCCTGGTGTCATAAAGGACTAGTCCGTTTTGGTCAAGTAAGGCTGATAGGACTAGTCTGTGGTGATAAAGGACTAGTCCACACTTCTAAAGGGAAAACCGGACTAGTCTGGTGTTAGGCCGGACAAGTCCGTACTCTGACAGACTGAAACTTCCAGATTAAGCCTAAATTCATTTTAATCATGCTCCTTTCTACATGGCTTAATGTTAAACATATATGAGGATGTATGCAATGCATTATGCATGAAAATGAGGGTTTTACAGGCGCCGAGGTGAGGTAGATGAGCCAGAGCACGGAGATGGAGAGATCCATTGGAACACGTGGTGTCTTCTTTGGCCTTTGGTGCAGTGGGCGGAGTGAGAAGCGATCTAGTGACCTGTATATATCGGGAAATCCTCCTTTCGAAAAAATGTGGTTGCTTGGGGGTTGGTACGATGTTGACATCCATGGTGTTCAGGATCAGACGGCGCCAGCATCTGGTACCTTATACATTTTCTATGGATGAACGACCTTGTTTGATGCCTGGAAAATTTGAAAACATTTATTTGATACACCTTGGTAAAATTCTTTCAATACATTTTAGTCCATGTACCATTCTAAACATTATAATTAGACTTCACACACCTATTATTTTTTAGTTTGACCCCTAAAAACCAAAATAATTATATTTAGGTTCCAAAATATTATGTAATAACTTTTTAGCCACAGAGTATTTACGATAAGCCCCCTTCTATGTTCCTAAAATTACATATTAGTCCCCGAAAGCCCTTGGTTAAAAGAAGTTTATTGTATATCAGTTAAACCTTATACAAAATAATTTTGATACTTCAAAGATAATTGTAAAAAGCTTAAAATCATTTGTTTAACTGTAAAATCCCTGTTATTAATTATAAACCTTTATCATATGCAAACTATCACAATTAACCTTTATAAATAAACCGTATGACCCTAAAGACACCATAATCCTCGAACCATAAGATCTTCATAAAAGGAAAGCATATGCATTGATGACATTTAATATTTATTAGTATTATTGCAAAACTTTTATTGTGTATGCTTATTTTTCATGTGTTTGTTCACGAGCAGAAGTGTATGTGTATTAGGCTTGACAATATTTAGCACAAACACTTTTATGTGTTTGCACAACCAACCCTCGGCTGGAAGGCAAGTGTCCTTTACCATGTTGCTCCTAGCTAGTTTATAAAATGTTTTGTTTGCAAACATGCATGTTTGTGCCAAATATGATGGTAACCTGTTGTTTTAGGTTCACCGGTTATTGTTTGATCTTTCTTTGTCACCCTAGCCTTGTTAGTATGGTCGATGGCTTATTAAGGTTAGCCTTGCGGGTATTATGGTAGATTGACATGGATGATTACGGAAGTCGTGGTTTGAGTAAGTGGATGCCTATGTTGGTGATGCAATATGCACGAGAATTGGTTTTGCGCAACTCTTGCTTAGATTATCTAAGGAATGATTTTTGGGGTTGCAAGTCCAGAAAGTAGTGTCAACACAAGATTGAAAATGGGTAAGGTTTGGCCAATCAATTAGATGCACTCACAATATTGTATGAGCCAATTATTGGAGTGGGAGCAAGAGTCCAAAGGACCTTCTTGTGATCCGAACAACACAAGGGGGAACCCTTGGGTGGACAGTTTGAGTGTCAGGGTCTCGACATTACAGGAATCACACTGGATGGTGCCACACGATGTGACACCCAACAGCATACATGAAAAGAAACTCAAAATACATAACATAAATGAGCATGTTAGCTTATTTACTCATTTTACAAATTATAACAGCGGGAGTCTTCATAATGTACTCTCTCTAATCTAGATCTGCACAAGTGGTTGTATCCAACCAGTTGATATTCCTCGCTAGTAACAGAGAAGAAAGCAGGGGCATACAAGGCTTCCATTCGGCAATACAACTCGAAAGGGATAATGCCTCACTATGAAACCCTTCGTATGCAACATTTTTCTGCAAAACATTAATCCACAAACTGCAAGCACAAAACTCAGCAAGTCTTATCTGTCTCAACATAACCCAATATGAAGGAACTTTAATAACAGAAGGCTTAATTTGCATAAGAGAACTTGCCTTCAAGTGGGTCCTCAGTTTTCACCATTTGCAACAAGTTTACAATGTAGCGGTGTGGTGTTGATGTTCTTGAATTGGATGTTGACTTGTTGCTAAAAATCGTGGGTACCTAGGATGTGGTCTTGAAGGGTGTCCAGGACGGCTCTGGTCCTCACATCAATGTCTTCGATCTGTTGAGTGGGACCCGTTATTCGTTAGCCATGGTTACGATAACCTCTAGCCAAAAAGGGACGATGCACACTCAATGGTGAGGCGGCAGAGCTTGAGTTGGCTCGTGAGGACCTCACCACCTCCAGTGGCCCATTGGAAACTCGTTGTCACTTTCTACGAGGATGCTTCAACCTCATATGGTTGAGGTTGGGCCCAACCAGATACATCACCTGACGGGTTCCAATCCACTAGGCATTCATACGCAGGAGTGTGTTGTGGTGTGAAAGTCACCTAGAGGGAAGGGTGAATAGGTAATATTACCTTAAATGACTTAATCAAATGAGATTAAATTGCTGAGGCCGAACTTGTCTGGTTAGGGTCTTACTAGTTTGCTCAGCTCAGGGTTAAAACCTAAAAACTTGATTTCTACAAGTGATTTGCGAATTTAAGTTCACAAATGAAACATACAATATCTAGAAACCTATTACAACTTTGATTAACCAATGGAAGCAGCTAGGTTGCAAGATTTCAACAATGATCAAGATGAAGAACAATATGAACCCTAATTGCAATTCTAGTGATTAAGAAAAGTAAAGAGACAAGCAAGACACGATTTATCCTGTGGTTCAGCTCCACGAAGAAGCCTACATCCACGTTGAGAAGTCCACACGAGGACCGGGTCCCACTTGACACTTCTCTCACCAATCCACCAGAATGGTAGGCTTGGCTTCCACTATATCAATGGGTAATCACCAAGTTTCTTGGAGCTGCTCACAAGTTGAGGCTCCCACGAATCAATACAGCAAGGAGCACTTGAAGCTCAACTCACACAAGCCACAAAACACAACTCAAGTGTAAGATATCGAATTAAGAGCCAAGGCACGATGATCTTCCTTCACTCTCCTTCCAAAACCCTAATCTCTTCAAGATTTGGTCTTAGAGGGCTACTAGGATAAGTAGAAGCCTTCGGAAGGCTCAAGGAATGTTGTGGCGGCGCTAGGGTTCCAGAGTTGTCAAATAGGGGTCGGGGTCTCCTTTTTACATGGTTCCCGACAACTAACCATTGCAAACAGCCCAAACCTGCACTAGTTTGGCCTTGTACCACGGACTAGTCCGACCTCTTGGGACCACCAACAATTCCACATCATTAATTGACAAAATAGATGAAGTGCGCATCAAATGATTGAATTCTAAACGGTCATGGCAACCCGTACTAGTCCGGCCAACAACGAACTAGTCCGAAGTAGATAAGAAAGGTTTAGTCTTGCTAAAATGGACTAAACTGGGCAGGCCCAAACTAGTTCAGCCACAGGGGCAGGCAAGTCTGGCCTCCTAGGGTTTGGCTAGGTTTTCCCACTAAGTCTCAAACGGACTAGTCTGTGCAATAACGTACAAGTACGAACTCATCAATAATGCTTTGGTCCATCCCAAAACGGATTACTCTGGGGGTTCGGACTAGTCCGGCTTCTGCGGCGGACAACTCCGGCCTCCCAAGACTTAGCTCCAACTTCATTCACTAAGGGAAGAACGGACTAGTCTGTACCCATACGGACAAGTATGAACTCGTCCAGAGACGTTTAGTCCGACTCAAAACGTACTAATCTTCCTGACCCGGACTAGTCTGTCCATAGGCCCGAACAAGTCTGACCTCTGTGTGTTTTCTCTCATTTTGGCTTCTCACTTAGGTTTTTCTATCAACTACCACTTTGAACCCTCTCTTATGATCTCATTTCACATGATACAACCACCCTCACACATGATACAGCTAGTCTAAACTGAACACAATAGAAACCCTAAATTCTATGCTTGAGTCTTCGACGCCTGTTTCAACTTTTTACTTTTTGAGGGATTTTGTCTCATTTCAATCATCACAACTGTACTTAAGATCAACTCAACTCATTAGTCTCTTAATTGTCATCATCAATCATCCAAAACCCACAGGGCGATGCCTAGATTCACTTTCAGTCTCCCCCTTTTTGGTGATTGATGACAACACATTAAGATTCAACAAAAGGATAATAAATTGTTTTCAAAAGATGTATTTGTATAAGTAACTCCCCCTCAATGTATGCATTATGAGTAAGAAAAATTGAGAGAGTTATCATACATATACATGTTATGGTGGGGTGCCTAAGTGGTGTGCTCATAAGTTGTGATAAGACAATAGTTGTGCATGATAAATAAAGCAATTCAAGTATAGCATCACAATTAAGCATAGTACATGTGAATCATAGATTCAGTCTTACATTGATTGAAATGAGAGTTTTAAAACCATAATATATGTCCAATTAGGGATCAAAAGAGACAACGACATAAAAACTCTAAGTACCACCTTCCAATCTCTCCCGCTTTGGCATCAAGACACCAAAAAAGAAAAGAGAGAAGGAGAGCCCTAAGATCTACTCTTCATCATTGTCGTCGTCGTAGTCATCATCTCCGTCTTGTTGCCACTCACTATCGCTCTCCATGACCTCCGGATCATTGACATCGTCATCATCGCCCTCTTCCTCGGATGGATCCACCGTACAGGTGCTAACATCACCAAATTGTGCTTATTCTTCGGCGGTGAACTCCGTGAATGGAGTCATCTCTCCATCACACTCCGCGGCGGGAGATACGGGGACATCGAGCTTGTCACACATTGCCTTGAGATACTTATGTTGGCGATGCTCCATGCAATGTTGCCAAACTTCCACCTTCTAGCAAGAGGCGAAGATTGCCTTGAAACACTTGAAGAAGCCACTACCGGATTGTGATGGAGGAGGAGGTGGAGGTGCGAAGGCACGAAGTGAGAGGATGAGGCAGGAGGATCCACATTCTTCCTTCGAGGTGCAGCTAGCTCTGGAGGAGGGATTTGTGGACAGAGTCTTCTATGAATGATGTCCTTCTTGAAGGTTAGCCGTGACACCTTCTCGATCATGAACATGATATAAGGAGCATAGCCACATGATCAGTTGGGTGTGTGAGAGTTGTTGAAGATGTCATCAAAGATGAAGTCCACCACATTGAACTGGACATCTCCATAAATGAGCACCCTTAAGTGTCTCAAATTTCCTTGAATGATGCCCATATCTCCATCATTAGGGGCAATCGTCTTCCGAAGCACACGGTTGAGGACACTATAGAAGGGCTTGATGTTCTGAATGTGCCCGGCCTCATAAACTGCATGACTTGGATACATGTAGTCCAAGGTATCCCGATCAACTGCCTTGAGGTTGGAAATGATAATCTCATTCTCAAGTTGATCTTCCAAGTCAAGAAACTGAGCGTACCCCCAATAGGTAGTAGAATATTGCTCTCCATGGGTCACCCAAGTGATTCGATGATCCCCATAAGTGTGGAAGTAGATGACAGAGTAGAATTGGGCTATGACTTCCACATTCCAATAATACTGGAAGGCCATAAGCTTCTTTAGTCCATGGTGCTCTATATCTTCAATCACGGCATTGAAGGCCAAGTGATCCTTTTGTGCCATATAGTCCCAATCAATCCACTGGGTATCTATCACTGGGGTCTGCTTGAACATATAGACTGTCTTGTAGTAGTCATAGTGAAAATCACACAAGAAGCGAGGGTCTGCGATGCTCCTCTCGCGTTGATACACATTGACCTTACTTAACTTCCTCGCCTTTTCAATCCCTTTGCCTTTAAAAATGTTAGCATCAAAAGCAGCTTGATGATTGGGGTTCCTAGCAGGAGAAGACATCCTTAAGGGCCTTATAGGTTGAGAGGGTCCCTTCTTGGCTTTGCTTGCCGATTTCTTAGCTACCAGACTCCTTTTCTTAGGCGCATCATCCACTGGTGCCTTTCCCTTATCCTTGGATCTCATAGCCTCTTCATTCCTTGTCTTCTCTCCCATAGTGACAAGTCTCTTCTTCCATGGGGCTACTTCTTCAACAGCTGAGTTATGCGCCTCCCTTTGCCTTTTCTTAGCATTTCTTGCCTCCGACTGCGATTCGAGGAGAGCTATAGCAAGCTCTCGCTCCTCACGATCCCGACGATAGAGTGCTTGCCTCCCCGCCTCGGCTTCGGAATCAAAAAGGGGCACGTAGTCCGAATCCGACATCATCGCTGCTTTGTCATGAGAAGGTGGTGTGCTTTCACCAAGAAGTAATTTAAAGAAGAGTATATGAGTCCAAGGAAGTGGAATATTGTATCAGATTTCACAAAATCAATCAAGATTAGGGTTTTCACTATGTAACCCGGACTTGTCCGCCTAAGGGCCAGACTAGTCCGCATGAGCCGGACTTGTCCACCCTGTGGCCGTACTAGTCCGGTACACACATTAAGAACCCTAATCTTGAGAAATTTCGCAAAAGCTATGAATCTGACCACAATATTCCAGGGATGTGATCACAATGATATAGGGAACAACTTTTGTTAAGAAGTTTCTATCAAAAGACCTAAAAGAATTGAATTTTGAAGGTTTTAGGGCTAAGTCAAGAATACCTCTTCAAATCTCCAAATCGTCGAAATGTGGATGAAGAATCGGCCTGGGATGCTTGGGGACGAGTTCCCACACACCTTAGGGCTTCAAATCACGGATTGGAAACGATTTTTGGTAGAGAGAATTGAAAATCACCGATTTGGGGGCCATTTTCCAGCGTTTGAGGAGAGAGAGAGTTTTGAATGGCAGTGACCGTTCGAGGGTTCCCTGGGGAGTTTACGTCCCCAGGGGTTGGACTAGTCTGGTTGGTGATCCGGACTTGTCCGACATATGGACTGGGTCTAGACTTCTCTGATGGGCCGGACTAGTTCGGCTAGAGGGGCAGACTAGTCCGGTTTAAAGGCTGAAAACTCATTGGTTTAAAGGCCAAAAACTCATATATATTAAGTTTTCAACAGATACTTGATCCTTTTGGACTATATTTTCACAAAAGATCTTTGTAAACATGGTTAGTAAGCAATCAACAATCGAACTATGACCATAATTCATAAAGATTCAATAATTTCAAAATAATTTGTGGAATTGAGGAGGAAGAGTTTTTGCAAGTATGTTTGAATTTTGAAGAGAACACAAGTAACAATCAGATATGCAAGACTCAAGCCACATTTCAAGAATCTAGGATATTGAGCTCACTCCTAAGTTCACAAAATCGGTTCTCATCTAAGGGCTTGGTAAAAATATCGGCCAATTGTTTTTCGGTTCTCACACGGAAAATTGCAATGTCTCCTTTGATGGCGTTATCTCTCAAGAAGTGGTGGTGAATATCGATGTGTTTGGTCCTTGAGTGTTTCACTGGATTGTGAGCTATTTTAATGGCACTCTCATTGTCACATAGGAGGGGGATATGGTGCAAGTTCATGCCATAGTCCCTAAGAGTTTGTCGCATCCAAAGAAGTTGTGCACAACAACTTCTGGCGGCGACATACTCCGCTCCGGTTGTGGAAAGAGCAATGGAGTTTTGTTTCTTTGAGGACCAAGACACTAGAGATCTACCAAGGAATTGGCAAGTTCTGGAGGCACTCTTCCCATCTACTTTGCACCCCGCATAGTCCGCATCATAATATCCAATGAGGTTAAAATTAGAGCCCTTGGGGTACCAAAGTCCTAGGATTGGTGTGTGAACCAAATATCTAAGAATTCTCTTAACGGCGATCAAATGACACACCTTAGGAGCAGCTTGAAATCTAGCACAGATACAAATACTAAGCATGATATCGGGCCTAGATGCACATAACTAAAGTAATGAACCTATCATGGACCGATATACCTTTTCATCCACATTTGAACCATCTTCGTTAAGGTCAAGGTGTTTCTTGGTTCCCATTGGAGTCTTGATGGGTTTGGCTTTGTCCATGTCGAAGTTCTGGAGTATGTCTTGTGTGTACTTTGTTTGACTAATGAATGTGCCTTCCTTGAGTTGCTTCACTTGAAAACCTAGAAAGAACTTCAACTCCCCCATCATGGACATCTCAAACCTCTCGGTCATTGTCGACTGTTGGAGTCGGCAGATCCCCTAACACTATGAAAAGTGTTTGAAGGAGTTTGTGGTTCGGTCTGGGCGCGCGGAGATCTAAGAAAGTGAAATGCGATTCGGACACGAGTGACACGGTGGTTTACGTGGTTCGGGCCGCCTGAGCGTAATACCCTACTCCACGGGTGTGTGTTTGTTGTATTAACTTGTGAGCTTCGAGTGTTCCCCTCCTCTCGTGTATCGTCGGTTTGTCCTTTTATAGCACAAGGACAAACCGTTACAAGTCAGCCTGGCCCGACATGTGGCCCTGGCGGTTACTAGTATTGATACGCGAGATTAATTGTTGCTAATAACCCTGTAACGGCTCCGACAGTGCCGTTACAGGTGTTAATATCATCCGATTAAGTGTCATTAATATGGAATTAATGATAATTAATCGGGTCTTGAAGTCTGCATCTGTCCTTTGGAGATCCGGAGCCGTTACAACGTCTCCCGGGGATTTGAAGCGGTTTAGCTCCGACGTATGGACACGTGGCAGCTCCGGAGCTTGCTTGGGAGAAGCGGGAAGCTCCGGGGTGACCTGGCACGTGTCATGTCCGGAGCTTCTCTCGGTCGGGGGCTACCTCCGGAGGTGCCGTTTCAGTACTTGGCCCGGAGCTTCACCCTTGCGGGTAATAGCTCTGGGCTGACTGTACACGTGGCAACCTGGAGGTTAGCCATGTTGGAGAAGCGGGTCCGGTCACGTCTGGCGAGTGGGCCCCCGAGGGTCTTCAATTTGAGTTGATGTCCTTCCCTTGAGATCTTTGTAACCTCAGGGGGTGTATGGTTTTTAGGGTACCGACAGTGGCCCCCTGGACCTACCTCCGGGGAAGGCCAACGGGATGAAGTCGTTCCGCCGGAGGTGGGTCCATACTTGTGACTCTTGAACTGGGTCTTCAAGAATCTTCGGAGGTGCCTTTGGCGGGGCTTTATGGTTGAGTCCCGACGCGTGGCGCACCTCAGGCGGCAGATAAGATCTTTGACGTGCGGATCTCTCGCAATTGAAGGTCGTCGGTTCCCGATACGAAAACCGTATCGGTTCCGCGCGCCTTGTCAGTCCGCCGCCTTTGGGTTTCCCGCCTCGTGATGACAACTGTTCGCCTGGGTAAGAGCCTCGACTTGATCGTCAGGGTGGTCCCGGGCCCTCTTGTCATCGGCTGGGTTGAATTCTTGAGTAGTATGCTTAACTCCCCTGCAGTTTCCATCCGAGCTTTGCGAGGGCTTACTTAAGAAGGAAAGCGCACCGTCGGGAGTTCTTTACGCTTTCCATCTGTTCTTGCGCTCAAACTCCCAACTCGTGCTTTGCTTCTCTTCTCTCGCCTAGCAGTGCTGCGATGGAGTTGGGTCTGCGTGAGAGTCGTTTGAAGACGGAGAGCGATCTGAAGAAGGTCCGAGCCCTCATGGGGTGGTCGTCGGACTTCTTCAACCGTTCAATCCGCACCGGAGGAGAGCTTCCCTTTAAAAAGGAGCGCTCCGGCGAAATGGTATACTTTTCATCGTATGCCATGGTGGGGCTGATCCCACCATTTTCTTCCTTCTTTTTGATGCTGCTGGACTTCTATGGTCTGCAGCTATACCACCTTGGCCCTCACTCCCTTCTCCTTGTATCCGTCTTTGTCCACTTCTGCGAGATGTGGGTGGGCATTCCTCCCTGCATCGAGCTCTTCCGCACTTTCTTCACCGTCCAAACCACCGGCCGAAGTGACGAGTACCTTGGCTTCTACTACTTTGTGAAGCGCAAGAAGTGCCCGTTCAAGTACCTCCGGTCGTTCCCTTCCGGGAAGTGGGATGACTGGAAGAAAGATTGGGTAGTCGTCCGGGTGGAGGAGCATGAGCGGTTGGAGCTGCCAGACGGTCTGCCCGGCATTGACACGTCGGTGTGGAGCGAAGTTCCGGTGCTGGCGGCAGCTTTCGACCCCGTCTTGTCCAGGATCCGCCAATGTGTAGAGGGAGGATTGACTCCCCAGGCGGTGTTCTGCAACTTCCTGTCGAACAGGTGGGCGCCGCTGAAGAGGAGGGAGAAGCTCGCCTGGGCCCTCAACAGCGTGATGGACAAAGACCGGGTCGAAACCGGGTTGAAGTCCAGCATGGTGGGGAAGTCCTTGGAGTCTCACCTCAAGAAATTCCAGCACGGCATCGATGTAAACGGAGCGTACTTGACTCCGCCACCGGCTTTCCTCCCCCTGAACGAGGAAGTTGAGTTCAGCAGGGTGCTCCGGCGGAAGATGCCCGTGCTTGACGACCTTGGCGTCGTCGAGAGAAGATCGACCGCCCCGTTGGCGATCCCCGGGTTGTCGGAAGGCGGCTCCGCCCCTGTCTCTCAGCCAAGAGCTGAGGTCACCGGCAAGGGCAAGGAGCTGGCGGAGGAGCCAGAGAGCCGGAAGAGGAAGTTGTGTCATGCTGACGGGAGGTCCGTCGGGCTTGCTACTTCCCCGCCAGTTCCCCGTTCTCAGGGAGGAGGATCCTCCGCTGCTGTAGCGTCTGTCCCCGTGGTGGGGTCTTTTCGGAGCGCTACTGTTCCGGCGGTGGGATCCTCCCGGAGTACGGCTGTCCCCATGATGGGTCCCTCCGGAGGTGCCAGCTCCGGACAGGCGACTCCGGTTCGAGAAGCGGTGAGGGCCTCCAGGTCTAGGAGTTCCTCCCGGTCAAGGAGAGCTCCGACCCGGGAAACGCCCGCGGCTACGGCAAGTCCTGGGAGTCCTCCCGGAGCTCCTACGCCGACCGTGGCCAGCCCGGAACGTCCGGGAAAGAGGTTTCGCGCAAGCTGGTGCGTGAACCTCCCAAGGTAATTTTTCTTGCTTACCTCAATTAATTTTTAATTATAGCATCTGTTTGCTCAATTTCTTCATTCTTCATCTGCAGCGTTCCCAAGAAGGGGAGTGAAGCTCCGCCCTCAGCCACAGTGTCTGAGGCTGCGAGGGCTTCTGCTCCAGCCCTGGTGCCGCCCCAGGCGGAGGCTGCGACAGCTCCGGCGCCGGCTGTCGTGGTCATGGACCTCGACTCGTCTCCAGAAGTTCCCGTGGTAGCGCCGGACCACGGGATCGAAGATGCGCCAGCGGCACCCGCTTCGGAGGTTGAAGCTCCGGGCCCTTGTGCTGCAGAAGTAGATGCTCCGGCTGTCGAGCCGGAGGAAGTAGCGGTCCCGGCTTCAGAGCCGGAAAATGTTGGAGCTTCGGCGGTTGAGCCGGAGGCAGCTGAAGCCCCGGCGTGCGAACCGGAGGTTGAAGTGATTCCGGCAATTGAGCCGGTTACTTCTGAAGCTCCGGTCGCAAGGCCGGTAGTTATTGGAGCGCCGGCTGCAGAGCCGGTGGTGGTGGAGGCGGGGGAGCTTGAGCTCCCCTCAGAAGAAGCGTCCCGGCCGGAGCCATTGGAGGCGACGACGTCGATGGTACCCGTGGCGGAGCCAGAGTGCCTGAACGGAGTCGCCGGCCCCCAGCCTGAGGGGGCGAATGAAGATTTGGTGGCGGGACCTTCTTCAGTGGCGACTGAGGCCATCCCGGAGGAGGGCCCTAGTGCCTTGGAAGCTCGGGGTTCCGCTCTCGCAGAGTGGAACCCAATTTTTGTAAATGAAGACCCGCTGGAACCAGCGGAGGAGACCCCAGAAGGTCCGGAGCCCATCTCGCTGTCGATGTCCATCGACAACGCTTGCTCCAGTCTGCGCCAAGTCCAACTAGCCTTCTTCCACGACAGCAAGGTTCTTGAAGAGGAGCGCCAAACCCTTAGGAGGTGGCGTAATAGACTCCAATTCGAAACCAAGCTGGCGCAGTCGAGGATCGCTGCGGACAAGGAATGGATCAAGCGGGAGAAGGTCCGCTTGGAGCTCTGGGGTGAGATGCTGGATGAGAGGGAGAGCATGACTCACAACCTCGACGCCAAATCCCGGGAGTACCACGACCAAGCTAAAGCTGCCAATGATGCGGCCAACGCCCGGTTCGATGAACTCGAAGTCATCAGTACCGCACTCATCAAGCGCCGAGAGGCGCTTGAGGGAAGGGAAAAGCGGCTCGAGGATGAGGAGCAGAAACTCCTGGAGCTACGGGATGACGTCTTGCGACGTGAAGAAGAGCTCGCCGAGAAGACAGCTCTGGCGGACAAGGGCCTCGAGGAGCGCGCTAAAAAATTGGAAGAGCGCTGCCTCGAGGAGGAGGAGAAGACCTGGGTGCGAGGGCAGGAGCTCTACGAGTATGAGTGTGCCCTCATCGCCCGGGAGAAGAAAATAGAGGCTAGGGAGAAAGACCTGGTCGATCGCCGGAACAAGATCCACCTCCGGGAGGAGGAGCTCGGAAGACTCGAAAAGCGGGTTGCTGCGAAAATTCAGCAAAACGCCAAAGAAGTTGAGCGCCTCTCCCGCGAGAACTCAGAACTGGCGGCGACCCGGAGGTCCCTGGAAGAAATGAAGGGCCTGAGGAAGACGGACTCCCTGCAAATTTGGGAGTTCCTGAGCAAGGCCGACGACGCGCTAGCGCCGATGGGTTTCAGCCCCGTGCTTCCGGATGATCCGGAGCCGGAGCCGGAACTTGCATTGCAGGCGTTGAGCGCTGCGGGTGGCAAGCTCTCCAAGGTGGGCGACGTCATCGCGGACCAGTTGGAGGTCGAGGGGCAATCCTTGGCTAGGAACGTCACAGAATATGTGTTGACGTGTTACACCAGCCGGAACCCCCGATTCCCTCTGGACCCGGTGCTTGAAGGTCCCGTCGAAGGAGAGGGCGAAGCTACCCGAAGCAGCGTGTCGGAGGTCGCCCAGAAGGTCGCCGAGTTCTTCCATAGGGTCTAGGACTATCTTTCTTAGCCTTTATTTGTATCTTCTCTTCTTCCTCAATTTTGTAATCCTTTGTCCCTAGATGTAATCTCCGGTCTTCTGATGAAATGAAATCCCCAATTTTTCGTGAATTTCATTTTTTGTCTTCAACATCTTTGTCTTTACTTGGCCCCCTGGTAGATGTGCACAATGTGATTGTGGACATGTACCAAAAGGTTGTTGAGTTTTGTTGAAGACAAATTTGCTTCGAACTCGTGTAGTTTAGGTCCGAAGTCTTCGATAGTGAAGGTCCCTTGAAGTCGTCGGAGCTTAGAAGCTCCGGCATTGCCCATCGTCGGAGCTTAGTAGCTCCGGCAATAGCCTCTACCAACACGTTGAGTGTCGATAGTTAATACTTCAAGGTGTCGGAGCTTAGTAGCTCCGGCAATGACCCTTGCCACGCCTGGCTTGCTGGCAACAGACTCTAGTGATAGAGTCTTCTCACCATCTTTAAGTTAACGCCGGTGGGAGTCGGAGCTTGATTAACTCCGGTTTTTCTCCATCAATATTGAGTTTATTTTTCCTGCACACTTAAGCCAAGAAAAACAGTAAAATTCGTTTCTTATCTATAACTTCGTTGCGGCTTACGGTTCTCAAGAGAATTTCAAGTTGAACACGATTTTTAGTATGATTGGATGAATTGTCTTTTCTTTTAGATCTAATTGTCCATGGACCCACCTTACTTTGGCCTGCCGGGGTATAGGTAGAGCGGCGTACTTAGGGTGCTTGACCAGGCTAAGTCGATAGCGCACTCCAGCCCTAGAATGGCTTGGCGGCTTTCAGGCGAGTTGGCCACAGACGATATTTAAATCTAAAAAATCTGACAATTCAACCCAAATCGTACATAAACCGGTTAAACTAGAACTTCTTAAGAATTGCACATTCCTGTTATAGACAAGAAAGAGAAAAATAAAAATGTCGAGCCTTATGCAAAAATGAATGCACGTGGAGTCTATTTCACATGAAGATGTCTTTCATTATAGGTCCGGGGTACATGGGAAACGAGTACACTCTTAGGGTACGGAACCAGGCTAAGTGTGTTTGGTTTCTCGTTTGACCCTGGGTAGTTAGCCACACTTCTAGTCCGGAGACTGTATCAAGTGTTGCATGAGCTTTTCAAACCTTTCGGGAAAGGTCCGACTGCTCTCCCGGAGGAACTACCCGACTCTGTACAATGACTCTATAACATACACTTCAAGTTACTTAAGACTCACCTCCGTGGAATTAAGTGTAGAACTTACGGAGGTGCTCGATGTTCCAAGGATTTGGGAGAGGTGTCCCATCCTCGGTAGCCAAGCGAACGCTTCCGGGACGGGATACTTTGATCACTCGGAAGGGTCCTTCCCAGCCGGGGGAGAGTTTGTTTTGCCCTTCTCTGGATAGTATTCTCCGTAGCACCAGATCGCCTTCCTCGAGCTGTCGGTTGTGTACATGCCGCTGATGATAGCGCCGTAGAGCCTGGCGGTATCGGGCATTCCGAACAGCTGCTTGGCACCTTCCCTCCTCGAGGAGGTCTAGGTCTTCACGCCGGAGCTGGTCCTGCGCGGCTTCGTCGAAGGTCCGGACTCGGAGGGAACCCAGGGTGATCTCCGGAGGAAGGATCGCTTCTGCTCCGTACACCAGGAAGAAGGGTGTTTCTCCGGTTGCCCGACTTGGAGAAGTCCTGTTAGCCCATAGAGTGGGCGGAAGCTCTTCGATCCAATTAGCTCCGTGCTTTTTCAAACGCTCATAAGTGCGCGTTTTTAGTCCTTTAAGGATTTCTGCGTTTGCTCTCTCGGCTTGCCCATTGCTGGCAGGATGAGCTACGGAGGCGTAGCAAACTTGTATGCCGAGGTCCTCGCAATATCCTTGAAATGAGGAGCTTGTGAACTGAGTCCCATTATCAGTGATGATCTTGTTTGGGACTCCGAATCTGCTCACGATAGACTGTAGAAAATTGATTGCAGATTGTTTGTTGATCGTCACAACAGGAGTAGCTTCCGGCCACTTGGTGAACTTGTCAATGGCGACGTACAGGAACTTGTAACCTCCGACGGCTCTTGGGAAGGGTCCCAAGATGTCCATCCCCCACACGGCGAAAGGCCACGTAGGAGGTATCATTTGTAAGGGCTGAGCAGGTGTATGAATTTGCTTTGCATGAAATTGGCATGCTTTGCATTTCTTCACTAGCTCAGTAGCATCCTGGAGCGCTGTTGGCCAGTAGAAGCCGTGCCGAAAGGCTTTTCCGACCAGCGTGCGGGAAGACGCGTGGTTCCCACACTCGCCTCCATGGATTTCTGCGAGGAGCTCGCAGCCTTCTTCCCTTGTGATGCACCGCATTAGGATGCCGTTGGCACCGCGCCGGTAGAGATCCCCTTCTACCAACGTGTATCTTTTAGCCAATCTGACTACCCGGTCAGCGGATACATCATCGTCAGGAAGGATGTTGTCTTTCAAGTAGTTCCGGATCTCCGAGATCCATGCATCGGAACTGACTTGAGCATTTGAGTCTTGCGTGCTGGGTTGCTCGGAGCTTCCGGCAGCACCTACGACCCTTGATGGCTGCCATGGTAACAGGGCCATCGGGACCGTCAGCTTCGGGATGCTGATCTCGCCCCCTTCGTTCAGCTCGGCAGGCTGAACTGTGGGTTTTGACAACCTCCGGACAAAGGTTCCGTCTGGAGCTGGAGCTCCGGTTGACGCCTTTGTCGAGAGTTCGTCCGCTTCAACGTTGTGAGCACGCTGAACATGGTGAAGGTCTAGGACTTCGAAGTCCTTCTGAAGCCTCTGGACTTCAAGGAGATAAGCAGCCAGCTGGAGATTATTGCAGGAGCATTCACCCTTCACCTGTTTGATAACAAGTTGTGAATCTCCTTTGACCAGCAACTGCTTGACACCAAAGGATAGTGCCACCTTTAATCCATATATGAGTGCTTCGTACTCCGCCATGTTGTTGGTTGCCTTGAAATCAAGGTGCACCATGTATCTTACCTTCTCCCCGGTTGATGTGAGGAGAAGGACTCCAGCTCCGGCTCCCTGCTTCTGCATGGAGCCGTCGAAGTAAAGGGTCCAGTGAGGCTTGGTGAAGGCCGGAACTTGTGGTTCCTTCTTCTGCTCGCTGGGGCCCCCAGAGTTTGATGGAGAGGGAGTCCATTCTGCCACGAAATCTGCCAACGCTTGACTCTTGATTGCTTGTCTTGGAATGAATTCGAGGTCGAATTCAGCCAGTTCCGCTGCCCACTTCGCTATATTCCCAGTTGAATTGGGATTATGCAGAATCGCTCGAAGTGGATATGAGGTTACCACCGAGACTTTATGAGCTTGGAAATAGTGTCGAAGCTTCCTTGAGGCAATAAGAACTGCGTAGAGCATCTTATGTACCTCTAGGTATCGAGTCTTGGCATCATGTAACACTTCACTGATGAAGTATACTGGGCGTTGAACGGTCCGGACCCTCCCGGAGGGGTCCGGAGCTTCCTCTCCATTGATCCGGACCCTGTCGGAGGGGTCCAGACTATCTTTGGGGACCTCCGGGTTCTGGGTGGAGGAACCCGGAGCTTCTTCAGGAATGACCTGGATCCTATCAGAAGGATCCGGGTCCTCTGAAGTGGCTTCTTGAGGATTCAAGTCTGGGAGCTGGGACCCAGACCTGCTTTCAGGAACCTCCGGATCCTCCCGAAGGGATCTGGATTCCTGAGTATTGGGTAGTTCCGGTCTCTCCGCAACCAGAACCATACTGACGACTTCGTCAGCTGCTGAAATATAAAGCAATAAAGGCTCACCAGGGTTCGGAGCTACCAAGACTGGTAGAGTGGTGAGGAACTGTTTCAGCTCCTGGAATGCCTCCTCTGCCTCTTCAGACCATTGGAATGGTCCGGACTTCCTCAGTAACCTGAAGAAGGGAAGTGCCCTTTCCGCCAGTCTTGAAATGAATCGACTGAGGGCTGCTAGACATCCAGTTAATTTTTGGACGTCTTTGATGCGGGTTGGTGGCCGCATGTCTTCGATGGCTTTTATCTTCGCCGGATTAGCCTCTATACCCCGGTGACTTACCAGGAAACCAAGAAGCTTTCCGGAACTAACCCCGAAGACGCACTTGTCTGGGTTTAGCTTCGTACGGGTGGCCCGCAGCTTGTCAAAGACAGCCTGCAAGGTATCCAAGAGGGACTCCTTGTTTTTGACTTTGACCACAATGTCATCAACGTACACCTCCACTATGTCTCTGATGAGTTCTTCGAAAGTTTTGTACATTGCTCGTACAAAAGTTGAAGCTGCATTCTTGAGACCAAAAGGCATGGCTGTGTAACAATACAATCCATCCACTGTGATGAATGAAGTATGTTCTTCATCTTCCCTAGACATCCGGATTTGATGATATCCCGAATATGCGTCTAGAAAACACAGCAACTCACACCCAGAGGTGGAATCCACTATCTGGTCTATTCTAGGTAGTGGGAATGGATCTTTTGGACATGCCTTATTCAGGGTGGTGTAGTCGATGCACATCCGAAGTTTCCCGCCGGCCTTAGGCACAACGACTGGGTTTGCCAGCCATTTTGGATGGTAGACTTCTCGGATGAATCCGGCTTCGAGCAACTTCTTCACTTCTTGTCGGATGAAGTTCTGTCGCTCTACAGATTGCTTCCGAGGTTTCTGGTGTACAGGCCGAGCGTCGGGGTAAATCTTCAGATTGTGCTCAATCACTTCCCTGGGGATCCCAGGCATTTGTGACGGTTGCCAGGCAAACACGTCAACATTAGCCCGGAGGAAAGTGATGAGCGCGAGTTCCTATTTGTCGTTCAAGCCACCCGATATGCGGGTAGTTTGAGTGACATCGGAACCAATTTGGACGACTTTGACGGGAATGTCGGTGTCGCCGCTTGGCTGCACACGGGGTGCAGAGGTCGAGCCTCGTTGACGAATGCTCGGAGGTTGTGGAGCTTGCTTCTGTCTGGAATCCTCCTCTTGCGCTGTGGTGAGTGCATGGAGTTCTTCCAGAGCAGTTACTCCGGCAGTGCGATCTCCACGGATCCGGAGAACGCCTACTGGTGTCGGCATCTTCAACACCAGGTATCCATAATGAGCAGCTGCCATGAATTTGTACAGGGCAGGTCTACCCAAAATGGCGTTGAATGGTAAGTTGATCTGAGCGACGTCGAAGACCAACTTTTCGGTGCGATACTTCTCCCGGGTCCCGAAGGTAACAGGGAGAGTGATAGCCCCGAGTGGGGTTATGGCCCCCGGACCTACTCCGGAGAAAGGTCGAGAGGGCTGGAGGTCTGAAGGTCGAAGCTGAAGCTTAGTGAAAGCTTCGAAGCTGATGAGATTAAGCCCCGAACCTCCATCTACCAGGACATGATGGAGCTGGATGTTGTTGATGGTGGGGGATACCATCAAGGGCAGCTGGCCAGCTCCAACCATGCTTTGAGGACAATCCGAAGCATCGAAAGTGATGGGTGTGTCCATCCACTTTCGATGTGGCTCCGGTCTAGCTGTAGGAGCTACAGCAGCCATATCCCGTCGCATGGTCTTAATGACGCGACGAGAGGTGATGTCCCATGATCCACCAAAGATGGTGTTCATGGTTTTTCGACGTTCGTTGTCGGAGACGTCGGAATCATCGTCGACGGAGGTGTAGACGGCTTTCAAGACCTTTTTGGGGTCTTGAAACCCTAACTCCTCTTCAGCCGGAGCTTCATCGACCTTTTGTTTTCCCTCCCTCTGGCGGAAGGGAGACCCTTCCCGGCGCTTGTGGTAGCGCTCGGCAAGGTTTTGGACCTCCCGGCAATCCTCCAGCTTGTGGCTGCCCGTTTTGTGAATGGGGCACCACATCTTGGATTTGCCACCGTCTTCGGAAGACGGTCGAGGTCGCTTCTCGGGGCGTGGCCCCCGGCCACCAGGAGTTGCAGTGGCTGCAACGTTGGATGTGCCGGCCGACGGCTTCTTCTTGCCGTTGGTCTTCTTTTTCTTCTTGCCACTCCCGGAGGTAGCGGCTTCTTCTTTGGAGGATTTTTTATGATCCTCCAAGGCTGGTTTGGAGTGCATTTCACGGCCCTCCGCAGCTCTGGCACATTTGTCGGCCAGGCTGAAGAGCTCCGTGACACTGGTGATCTCTTTGATCGCCAGTTTCTCCAACATCTTCTTGTCTCGTACACCCTGTCTGAATGCTACAATGACAGAAGCGCTTGAGATAGAAGGGATTGTGTTACGTACCTGAGAGAATCTCTGGATGAATGACCGCAAAGATTCCCCTCCTTTTTGCACGACCGCAAAAAGGTCCAGTTCGGTGCCCGGACGGGTGTATGAACTCCCGAAATTGGCGGTGAACTGGCGGCATAGCTCCTCCCAACTGTCGATAGAGTTGGGCGGAAGGCTCATAAACCAGGACCTAGCAGTCCCAGTTAAGGCCACTGGAAAGTAATTGGCCATTACAGCCTCATTTCCTCCAGCTGCTAGGATCGCAGTGGAGTATATCTGTAGAAATTCTACGGGATTGACAGTCCCGTCGAATTTTTCCGGCAAATGTGGCCGGAACTTCTGTGGCCATCTAACCATACGCAGGTGCATGGCTAGGGCGGAACAGCCTCCTCCTACTCCTTCCAGAGTAGAAAGATCTTGAGCATCTCGTCTTTCTCGAGCTCGCTCGATGTGGACACGGCCATCCTGTTGGCGGTATCGGCGATCAAGCTCCGCTCGGAGGTCGTGTGTCGAAAGCCGAGATGCAGTATGGGCACGTCGTGCCCCAGAGGGCAACGACGTCACTTGCTGTGACGCAGCTCTTCTCCGGTTGTTGGAGACATGTGGACCAAGTCTTCCAGACAACGTTCGTCGCTGCGACGGGGCCCGCCCTGAAGGAGGTGGACCCTGATTGTTGAGGCGTTCGGCCGCTGCTGCGACCAAATGCTCAATATCAGCTCTCCATTGCTCCATGGCACCTTGAGATGCATCCGGAGGTGGTGGTCGCTGAAGGAGAGCACGCGCTGCATGGAGCGCGTGTTCTGGGTTGTCACGACTTGCCGGCGCAGAATGTGACGCCGGTGCACCATCATGTCGTTCGGCATGTCTTGCCGGAGAAGATGGTGGAGGTGGGAGTGTGACTCCCGCTGGAACTGAGGCTCCTGCCGGTGGTTGCATGTTGGAGGGATTGCCTCCGACAGTCTGAGCAGCAGGTTGCCCGTTGGATGATCCAGCTGCAGAATTCACCATTCTTGAAGATCTCAGGCGCCCCTACCTGGCGCGCCAACTGTCGACTGTTGGAGTCGGCAGATCCCCTAACACTATGAAAAGTGTTTGAAGGAGTTTGTGGTTCGGTCTGGGCGCGCGGAGATCTAAGAAAGTGAAATGCGATTCGGACACGAGTGACACGGTGGTTTACGTGGTTCGGGCCGCCTGAGCGTAATACCCTACTCCACGGGTGTGTGTTTGTTGTATTAACTTGTGAGCTTCGAGTGTTCCCCTCCTCTCGTGTATCGTCGGTTTGTCCTTTTATAGCACAAGGACAAACCGTTACAAGTCAGCCTGGCCCGACATGTGGCCCTGGCGGTTACTAGTATTGATACGCGAGATTAATTGTTGCTAATAACCCTGTAACGGCTCCGACAGTGCCGTTACAGGTGTTAATATCATCCGATTAAGTGTCATTAATATGGAATTAATGATAATTAATCGGGTCTTGAAGTCTGCATCTGTCCTTTGGAGATCCGGAGCCGTTACAACGTCTCCCGGGGATTTGAAGCGGTTTAGCTCCGACGTATGGACACGTGGCAGCTCCGGAGCTTGCTTGGGAGAAGCGGGAAGCTCCGGGGTGACCTGGCACGTGTCATGTCCGGAGCTTCTCTCGGTCGGGGGCTACCTCCGGAGGTGCCGTTTCAGTACTTGGCCCGGAGCTTCACCCTTGCGGGTAATAGCTCTGGGCTGACTGTACACGTGGCAACCTGGAGGTTAGCCATGTTGGAGAAGCGGGTCCGGTCACGTCTGGCGAGTGGGCCCCCGAGGGTCTTCAATTTGAGTTGATGTCCTTCCCTTGAGATCTTTGTAACCTCAGGGGGTGTATGGTTTTTAGGGTACCGACAGTCATTATCTTGGAAAACTCGTCACAAAAAGCTTTGTTAGTAGAACCAAATATAATGTCATCGACATATATTTGGGAAACAAACAAATCATCAATAAAACACTTAGTGAATAAGGTATAATCAACCTTCCCAATTTTGAAACTATTTTGATTTAAAAAATCTCTAAGGCACTCATACAAATATCTAGGGGATTTTTCGAGGCCATAGAGAGCCTTATGCAATTTGTAGACATGGTTTGGGAAGTCTTGATCTTCAAAATCGGGGGGGTTGCTCCACGTACACCTCTTCTTTGATTGGACCATTAAGAAATGCACTCTTGATGTCCATTTGATATAGCTTAAAATCATGGTGAGTAGCAAAGGCAAGTAATATGTGAATTGATTCAAGCCTAGCTACAGGAGCAAAGGTTTCATCGAAATCCAAACCTTTGACTTGTGAATACCCTTTGGCCATAGGTCTTTCTTTGTTCCTTGTAACCACCCTGTGTTCATCTTGCTTGTTTCGGAATACCAACTTGGTGCCCACAACATTCGCATTAGGCCTCTTCACTAGCTCCCATACTTGATTTCTTTAAAAATTGTTGAGCTCTTCTTGCATGGCCATTACCCAATCTGGATCACTTAGCGCTTCTTCAACCTTGTGAGGCTACAAAGAAGAAACAAAAGAGTAATGTTCACAAAATTTAGCAACACGAGATCGAGTAGTTACCCCCTTGGAGATGTCTCCTAGGATGTCGTCAATGGGATGATCTCGTTGAACGCTCTGATGTACTCTTGGGTGTGGTGCTTGAGGTCTTGAATCTTCATCTTCGTCTTCCTCATTTTCATTAACTCCCCCTTGATTGATGCCTCCATTCTCATCTTCTTGGAGCGCATCTTGGGGGTCTTGAGCTTGATTATTTATGGAAGAGCTTGCTTGATGCATAGGATGATCACTTGGGTCTTGAGATTGTTCTTGTGGTCGAATGTCTCCAAGTGCCATCCTTCCTATCACCACTTGTGGAGCTTCTTCTTGATCTAGCACATGACGATCAACTTGCTCCACTTGGGAGCCATTAGTTTTATCAAACACTATGTCACGTCCTACTTCAATAATTCTGGACGATTTGTTGAAGAAACGATAGGCGTAAGTGTTTGAGTCATAACCAAGCAAGAAACCTTTATCGCACTTAGAAGCGAACTTCGAAGTCCTAGGCTTCTTGTTAAGAATGTAGCATTTGCTCCCAAAAACTTGAAAGTAAGAAATGTTCGGTTTGTTATCGGTTAGGAACTCATAAGACTTCTTCTTAAGAATGTGGTGAAGATACAACCGGTTTATGGCATAGCAAGCGGTGTTAACCGCTTCCGCCCAAAACCGGTCTGATGTCTTGTGCTCATCAAGCATAGTTCTTGCCATCTCGATGAGGGTCCGATTCTTCCTCTCGACCACCCAATTTTGTTGATGGGGGTAGGGGGCCGAGAACTCATGCTTAATGCCTTCTTCATCCAAAAACTCTTCAACTTGAGCATTATTGAATTCGGTGCCATTGCCGCTCCTTATGGTCTTGATACTTAAGGAGAACTCATTTTGAGCTCTCCTCAATTATTTCTTGAGGACAACTTGAGTCTCACTATTATCATGCAAAAAGAACACCCAAGTCAAATGTGAAAAATCATCAACAATCACAAGATCGTATTTGTTACTGCCAATACTAATGTAGGCGATTGGACCAAAGAGGTCCATGTGTAGAAGCTCCAATGGTATTGTTGTCATCATGATGTTCTTGGATAGATGTAGAGCTCCAACTTGCTTTCTGGCTTGGCATGCGCTACATGGCCTATCCTTTTCAAACACAACATTCTTCAAACTTTGGATGTGCTTGCCCTTAAAGAGATTTTTCAAATTCCTCATCCCAACATGGGCTATCTTATATGCCAAATCCATCCCATGTTAGTTTTTGCAATTAAGCATGTATCAAGTTGGGCTTTATTTGCGGAGAAATCCACAAGATAGAGCTTTCCCTTGAGTACACCCTTAAGAGCAATTGAGTCATTGCTTCTCCTTGTGACGGTCACACCCTCCTTAGTGAATACACAATTATAACCTTTGTCACATAGTTGTGATATGGACAAGAGGTTATAATCAAGTGAATCAACATGTAAAACATTTGAAAGAGTATGATTAGGGGATATAGCAATTTTACCGGTGCCAATAATTTTTCCTTGGCTATTGTCCCCAAAATAAATTCCTTCACTTGGATCTTCATTTTGCTCATACTCCACAAACATCTTCCTCTCTCTAGTCATATGGTTTGTGCATCCACTATCAAGAACCCACTTGGTTCCACCAGAGGAGTATGCCTACAAATAGGATTTAAGCCTTGGATTTAGGAACCCAAGCGGTGTTGGGTCCTTTGATGTTAGTCAAGAGGCACTTGGGCACCCACACACAAGGTTTAGGACTCTTGCAGTGTGGCCCAACATACCTAGCATAAGCTTTACCAAATTTTTTCCTTAATAACACATATGAAGCATCAAAATCATGAAACAAGGGATGAGATTCCTTCTTAGGCATTTTAGGATATGTGGCAATGTTCTTTCTCTTGTTTTTGTTATATGAACCTCCTCTGACAAAAACAATCGAGTCTTTGCCCTTCTTGGGAGTTTTGGCATTTTGCCTCCTATGTCTAGAATAGCCAAGACCATCCTTGACAAGGGGATGTCGTGTGTTGGTGTATGCACTACATGCATATGCCATCTTCTACTTGTCAAAGATGCCACTCTTTGGTGCTTGGTTGGTTTGTGCCAACTTTAGCTCATCTTTAAGTTTTATAATCAAGTTAGAGCATTTGCAAGTTGAGTTGTTTCGGTTTTGATATTTGTGGAAGATGAGCTTGTAGAGGAAGAAGGTACATTGACCTTGAGAGACACCACTTGTGTTTCAAGGATCTTTTTAACTTTTGTCAAGCTAACAAGTTCATCCTTAAGCACAATTGTCGTATTCTCAAGGTCTGAGCAATTTTCCTTGCTCAAAGTGAGTTCACGCTCAAGTGCATTGCTTCTCTCTCTTTCAAGCTCCAAGAGCTCCTCAAACTCTTAACATCTCTCCTTTTGTTGGATCAACATGTCTTGTTGATGGTTAATGAGCTCCTCCTTCTAAAATATCTCATATGTCAACAATCTCAATCTTTTCAAAGTATTGTTACTCATATCCTTAAGCATATGTTCATTCTCACTACTACTATCAAAATTATAATGCGAAGAAATTGAAGAAGAGTATTTAGATTTGACCTTCTTTCTTCCCTCCTTGGCCATGAGGCAAGTTTGCCTTGAGTTCTCCAAGTTTTGGGAGAGCTTGTTCTCCATGGTTGTCTTCTTCATACCAATATTTGCTATCTTTTCTTCTTCATCGGAGGAAGAATTCTTCATTTGAATCCCACTCCTTTCCAAGGTGGGCATGTCCTGATTGCTTCTTCTTCTTGAAGTATTTCTTATCTTGAGACTTTACGTCCTTCTTTTTCTTGTTCTCTTCATGTGGGCAATCCATAATGAAGTGGCCGTATTCTCCACAATTGTAGCAAGCCCTCTTTGATCTTGTCTTGGGCTTCTCTTTGATCTTGCCTTCACGGTGGTGGCTCCCCCTCTTTCTTCTCCACATTCTCTTGAAGTTGTTGATGAAGAGTGCCTCTTCCTCATCGGTGTAGGGGCTCTCTTCATCACTCTCTCCCTTTTCTTGAGATATTGAGGATGTTGCCTTGAATGCAACATCCCTTTTCTTGGAGGGGGAGAGCTTTTGAAGGTCGTTGTAGAACATATCCTCTTGCTCCATCATCTCATTATTGATGATCCTCCCTAGTACTTCTTCGGGAGTCATCTTGTGGAATCCCGGACTCTCACGAATTAGTGAGCAAAGATTGACATTTAGAGGCATGAATGCTTGAATCATCCTCTTTAACACTTCATGGTCTGTCCACTGGGTACTTCCATAAGATCAACTCTTGTTGATGAGGGCCTCGAGGCAGTTGTACATGTCTTGGGGAGACTCGTGATCCATGATAGTGAACCTCTCAAGTTCTCCTTCATTCATCTCTATCTTTGCCTCTCGTATGACAAGGTTGACCTCATGAGCCGTCTTGAGGGTGTCCCATATTTCCTTGGCCACCTCCAATCCTTCGATGCGATTGAACTCCTCTCGAGTAAATGAGGAGGTGATTACTCCAACCGCTTGAGCATTGCGATGGAGGAGGACGGCTTGCTCCGGAGTAATGTCTTCCTCATTCTTGGAAGATGCACACCTGTCAAGACAATTTGCCACAAACTAGTGTTTAAGGAAATGAGATGCATCTTCATATTATGCTTCCACATAGAGTAGTCATTTCCATCAAATTGAGGAGGTTTGCCAATAGGGATAATGATTGCTCGCGGTTAATCGCTCATAATTATAAGGATACTGGGAGTAGTCTTGTGAACTACTCCCATTGTCGGTGTTGATTGGTGGGATCGGCTTGATCTCCTTCTTGGGGACATTGAGCTTCTCACAAAGCCGTGCTTTAAGTAGACGAACTTCCTCGTCGTCATTTGGATCCTCTTGAGGAACATAGACTTTCTTTGTCTTGTCGTTGTCAACGATCATAGGGATCTCGTTGTCACCCCTTCCGACCATTTCCTCTCTGAGTTGTTAGACTCTTGGTGGAGAGGCCCGCTCTGATACCAATTGAAAGTCTAATAGAGGGGGGTGAATAGGCAATATGACATGAAATCGCTTAATCAAACGAGATTAAATAGCTAAGGTCGGACTTGTATGGTCAAGACCGGATTAGTCTTCTTAGCTCAGGGTTAAAACCTAAAAACTTGATTTCTACAAGTGATTTGCGGAATTTAAGTTCACAAATGAAAGATACAATATCTAGCAACCTATTACAACTTAGATTAACCAATGATAGTAGTTAGGTTGCAAGATTTCTCCAATGATCAAGATGAACAACAATATGAACCCTAATTGCAATTCTAGTGATTAGTAAAAGTAAGGAGACAAGCAAGACACGATTTATCCCGTGGTTCAGCTCCACGAAAAAGCCTACATCCACGTTGAGAAGTCCACATAAGGACCGAGTCTCACTTGACCCTTCTCTCACCAAGCCACCACAATGGTCGGCTTGGTTTCCACTATATCAATGGGTAATCACAAAGTTTCTTGGGGCTGCTGACAAGTTGAGGCTCCCACGAATCAAAACAGCAAGGAGCACTAGAAGTTCAACTCACACAAGCCACAAAACACAACTCAAGTGCAAGAGATCAAACTGAGAGCCAAAGTACGATGATCTTCCTTCACTCTCCTTACCAAACCCTCATATCTTCATGATTTGGTCTTAGAGGGCTATTAGGACGAGTAGAAGGCTTTGGAAGGCACAAGGAATGTTGTGGCGGTGCTAGGGTTCCAGAGTTGTGAAATAGGGGCCGAGGGTCCCCTTTTTATAGGGGTCACGACAACTAACGTTGCAAACAGCCCAAACCCGGACTAGTCCGTCCTCTTGGGACCACCGACAATTTCATGTCATCGATCAAGAAAACAGATGACGTGCGCTCCAAACATTTGAATTTCAAACGGTCATGGAAACATGGAATAGTCCGGCCAACAACTGACTAGTTTGGCTTCTGCGGCGGACAAGTCTAGCCTCCTAGGATTTAGCTCCAACTTCACTCACGATGGGAAGAACGAACTAGTCTGTACTCATACTGACAAGTTTGAACTCATCCAGAGACGTTTAGTCCGACTCAAAACGGACTAATCTTCCTGACCCGGACTAGTCAGGCCATAGGCCCGGACAAGTCCAGCCTTTGTGTGTTTTCACTCATTTTAGCTTCTCACTTATGTTTTTCTCTCAACTACCACTTTGAGCCCTCTCTTATGATCTCATTGCACATGATACATCTAGTCTAAACTCAACACAATAGAAATCCTAATTTCTATGCTTGAGTCTTCGACGCCTGTTTGAACCTTTTCCTTTTTGAGGAATTTTGTCTCATTTCAATAATCACACATGTGCTTAAGATCAGCTCAGCTTATTAGTCTCTTAATTGTTGTCATCAATCATCCAAAACCAACGGGGATGCCTAGATGCACATTCATGGTGGCATCTCCATGGCTGCATTTCTTGATCGACTCCTTGTCATCCTGCTTGCAATAGAACTGCTACAGGCTTCTTCGAGGTGTCAAAGAGTAATGGCTAGCTCCCAATACTTATTTAAATGAAGACTCAATTTAGGTAACCGGATTTCAGTTACATAGAAAAGAAAGAAAAACAATAAAGAGCCATCGGGTCCATATTTTAGAGTGTGACCTTGAACAAGATAATCCTTATCGATAAGATAGTGACATGTTGGAATATACGTGCAAGACACATTCTCTAAAGCTCCTACCCTTGTAGCAATGCAGGTAATCAATGATGTGCACTCTATAGGACCTGTGGTTTTAAAATTTTCTAACCATTGTGATATCATAACCTTAACGGGAGCAATTTTTATTTTTCAAACAACAGCAAAAAGGATCTTCAGTACAACCCTAATATCACCTCTAGAGAACATAGGCATAGCCATCTATTTCTAGGAGCCCTACATGATACCTCATTGGTTAATTCTTGCCAAAAATCTTTGTTTATTAAATTGAGGATAGTCTATATCCATTAAACCATGCTTATAGAAGCCTGGGTGCTCACATAATTCTTTCAATGTAAGAAATTATTCTTTTCGGAAAACCTAAAAGAAATACATTTATTTCCATGTGCAATGGTGCATAGGACTTGAATAGTGAGCAGGTATGAACCACCTTCATCACGTTGAGCAAAATTATCCAATCCTAATGCATACCAGATGGTATAGAATGTGGAGTCCATACCAATACTCGAGAGCAGCTCGAGATCATAGGCCTTCGCGTGAGAAAACTCATGATCTCGAATGATATTGTATGTTTGATGCTCAACATCTCTTGCTAAGTCAAGGTCGTCATTAAGAAGTTGAGGTGTAGCATCGCCTTCCTATATCAGGGTGTTGGCTTGTGTGTCTCCTCATCATGGACTTGGTGTAGGCTCCATCGAGACATACGTGCTTGAATCCTTCCGCCGATGGCTTGAGCCTGTGGGTACCGGTTGGAGTCATAAGGAATATAGAAGATAGAGATCAACCGATTTAAATTTGGATTGGTCATCTAGATAGTCTGCTTAATTTATCTCCAACTGGTGCCACACATATGTTGTACTCCTTATATATTGATTAACACGCAGGGCCCTGAAGACTCGAGTTTGAGCTTCGGGTCTTTACCTAACCACGCTCCTTCTATCAGTGGGGATTCGGGTACATGTATTGGGGAGGAATCTGTGGTTAGTGCTATTAAGGATCTTAAGAAAAAGAGGTAGTGAGGTTAGCTAGTGCAGAGGTGATAGATACGAAGCTGTAAGCAATACATTCTGAGGAAAATAGCCTCCATGAGGATGAGATGATCGATACCTTGATTCTCGAGCAGTTATGTCATGATGTAATGGAGGAGGTCCTGGAAACGGATAGTGATCATTTTGATTGTACTATCATGTTATCCACTGTGTCTAAAAATAAATCCAAACAAATAGTTTTACAATGAAAGGAGTTTTTTGGAATTGCAATGGGTTCAAAGACACGAAAAACACAGATACATTTCTGAACTCACAAAAGAAAAGAATTTAAACTTCATAGCTTTGACTGAAACAAGTGGAAAAAAATTATTATGAATTTCTTAAAGAATTTGTTGTCGGGAGGGATTATTTGTGGCATTACAAGGAGCCTAGAGGGCGTTCTGGAGGCATGTTACTTGGCATTGATCTGCTTCATTTTGATATAGGGGCGATTGTGAAGGCGACTACTACGTTAAGTTCCGTTTGTGTAATAAAATTGATGGCTTCAAATGGTCGCAAGTATCTATTTGTGGTCCTGCCCAAGATGAATACAAGCAGAGTATTTTAGCTGAATTAGTAAATATGGCACAAAGGAATCGCTTCCAATACTGTTAGGCGGTGATTTTAACATAACGAGACGTCCGGAGGAAAAAAACAAAGATAATTTCAATCATAGATGGCCGTTTTTATTCAATGCAGTAAATGATAGTTTAAACCTCCGGGAGTTAGATCTCACTGGGAGGAAATTTACATGGGCGAGTGCGATGTCCGATCCCACTTACGAGAGATTAGAAAGAATATTAATGACCAACGAATGGGAGCTAAATTTCCGTTATCTTCGGTTACAGGACTCCATGGGGGATTATCACGCCATACACCGCTGCTACTAGATTCCAAGGGGCCATCTAAATCATGCAACCCTGGTTTTAAGATTGAGCTAGGGTGGCTAATGTGTGATGGGTTCCAGAATATGGTGAAAGCAGTGTGGTCTTCAGTACAGGAAGGTGAGTCAGCCATTGATCGTTGGTGGGCAAAGATTTATAGATTATGCCAACATCTTCGGGGTTGGGCAAAAAACACTAGTGGTGAGTATAAAAAGGAAAAGAAGAAGTTACTGGACCAGATAGATATATTGGACAAAAAAGCATAATCTTCAATGTTAGCGACATCTAAGATGAATTTAAAAACTTATCTCAAGGATCGTTTAGCATGTCTGCTTATAGCGGAGGAGATTAGATGGTATCAAAGGGCTAAAACTAAACACTTATTGGGGGTGATTGAAACACTAAATACTTCCAACTAATAGCAAACGGTAAGCATAGGAAAACAAGAATATACCAGTTGCCAGAAGGTAACAGGGAGATCATTGGAGACGCGGAGCTAAAAAAATACATAACTAGTTACTACAAAAATCTCTTTGGTCCAACTGGAGAATCTTCCTTCCAGCTGGATTCTAGTTATAGGGACGATATAGTGCAGGTATCACAAACGGAAAATGAAATACTAACTGAAAATTTTGCTGTTGAGGAAGTTAAAAAAGCGATTTTTGAAATGGAACACAATAAGGCTCCTGGTCCTGACGGTTTCCTGCAGAGTTCTATCAAACCTTCTGGGAGCTGATTTAGGAGGATCTGATGAATTTATTTAGAGAATTCCATGCAGGATCACTATCTTTGTTTAGGCTAAACTTTGGGAGAATTATTTTGCTACCAAAATGAGTACAGGCAAATACCATACAACAGTATAGACCGATATGTCTATTAAATGTTAGTTTTAAGGTATTTACCAAAGTGGCAACAAATAGAATAATGCCCATAGCTCCTAAGGTGATCAAGCTGACGCAAACTGCGTTTATACCTGGGAGAAACATCATGGAAGGTGTCATAATTTTACACAAAATGATACACAAATTACATAAAAAGAAACAAAGTGGAGTGATTCTGAAAATTGATTTTGAAAAAGCGTTTGATAAAGTGAAGTGGTCTTTTGTGAAACAGACCTTACAAATGAAAGGATTCTCTGATAAGCAGTGTCAATGGATAGATGCGTATATACAAGGAGGTCACGTGGAGATAAAAGTACATGACCATGTTGGTGAGAATTTTGTCACGAGAAAAGGGTTGAGGCAGGAGATCCATTATCACCCATATTATTTAATATCGTGGCAGACATGTTAGCTATATTGATAAATAGAGCTAAAAGAATGGGTCAAATTAAAGGAATAGTAGCGCATTTGGTTGATGAGGGTTTATTAATTTTACAATATGCAGATGACACTATTAATTTTATTGATCATAGTCTCGCTAGAGCGGTAAATTTAAAGCTGCTTATATGTGGTTTTTAGGAGTTGTCTGGTCTGATGATTAAGTTTAATAAAAGTGAACTGTTGTGCTTCGGGGAGGCAAGACAATATGAGCAGCAATACTCACATATTCTCGGATGTAAATCAGGGTCATACCCGTTCAAATATTCAGGAATCCCGATGCATTGTCGAAGAGTAAGTAATAGCGACTGGAGAATGGTAGAAGAAAAGTTTGAGAAAAAACTTAGTAGTTGGAAAGTGAAGCATTTGTCTCTTGAAGGCCATCTTGTTCTAATTAATTCAGTACTTTCGAGTTTAGCGATGTTTATGCTATCTTTTTTTGAGATACCAAAGGGGGTACTCAAAAAACTGGATTATTTTAGATCAAGGGTTTTCTTGTCAAGGGCACGAACATAAGAAAAAATATCAGTTGGCAAAGTGGAGTATATTATGCCAACCGAAATATTGCGGCGGGATGGGTATTCTAAACATTGGGGTGCAAAATCAATGTCTGCTTAGCAAATGGCTCTTTAAATGATTAATGAGAATGGAGTTTGGCAGAACCTCCTGAAAAGAAAATATTTGAAAAATAAAACTGTAGGGGAGGTTCATAAGAGAGCAGGAGATTCACACTTCAGTTCAAGTTTGATGACAGTAAAAGAAAAATTCTTGAGCCTCAACTATTTCCAGATAAGTAGTGGAAAAAGTACTAGATTATGGGAGGATAGTTGGCTAGGAAACACAACTTTAAAACACCGATATCCTGCTCTGTTTAATATTGCAAAGAACAAAAATGTTACTGTAGCTACTGTTTTTAGCTCCACGCCATTCAATATCTCTTTTAGATGTGGATTGACTGATGCTAATTTAAACAGTTTGAATAGGTTGGTACTGGAGATGATACATTTTATTCCAAACGATAGAGATGATGTGTTTAGGTGGTCTCTAACACAAAACGGTCTCTTCTTGGTACAGTCCATGTATAGACTTATCGTCACTAATGATAATTTTCATCATGATAAATTACTATGGAAAGCACAGATTCCACTAAAGATTAAAATATTTTTGTGGTACTTAAAGAGGGGGGTAGTCTTGGTGAAAGATAACTTACTAAGGTGCAATGGGAAGGGAGAAAAGAAATGCGTATTTTGTTCTTTTGATGAGTCGATCCAACATTTGTTCTTTGATTGTCACTATGCCAGGTTCATTTAGAGAGTTGTTGAGTTCTCCTTTAATGTTACTGTACCAGTCTCCAGTACAATTCTTTTTGATGCCTCGAAATACATGTTTAAGTCTCAAAATAGAAAAATTATTTTGGTTGCATGTGCAGGTATATTTTGGGGATATCCAGGAATGATATCATTTTTGACAAATGTCTGATGAAATCTTATTTACTGGTTGTCTTTTGGGGGACCCATTGGTGCCGAACTTGGGCGCCCTGCAAAAGATTGAAGAAAACAGGAGGATGTTGCAGAAGGCATGCCAAGTGATGGAATCCGTCATCGTGGACATCTTATTCATAGGATTGAGTCATAATAAACACCATCTGGATGTATGATGGTGCTGTTGAAACGGTTCTTTTGGTTTTTTTGTTCCTGTTTTGTATTAAGCAGGGTCGCAACTGTTGTAATAATTGGCCATAACCTCTTTGATGTGAAGTCTGGATTTTTACCATTATCTAAAAAAACAGAAGCCAGCAGAACACATTGAGCTTATTACAGCATGTGACTTTCATATCATGCTTATTGGTTTTTGTGACTTGAAGTTTTTATAGGCCAATCGTAGTTCTTCTTTGAAGAATATTTAGAACCCCACAGATAGGACCTTATATTCTCAAACACTGTCAACATTTGATTTAGCCCTCTAACTCCTGAAAAGCTTCAATTGATAGAGGCAAATGAAACCGGGCCTCTAGAGAATCGTTAGGAAGAACATACTAACTGGGAGATTTTGATTTTTTTTCATAAGAAAATAATTTGATTATTCTGCTACTAAGATTCAAACTGTTTCAACCATTACGCGAAAAGAGTACTGTTAAACCATCTCCATGAAAGTGCATCTATGCCTCCTTTAATTTGTGCGTTTTGATGATTCATGACAACGCATTAAAGAGCTAATGGACTTGGTTGAGAATGCATGCAATTTTGGATAGAAAAGTGTGAAGTCCCTCTAAAATAAAAAGAACTAGAGGCGTGAAGTTCTATACATGTAGAATAAGGGTTTTTTACTTCCTTGAGTATAGGATCACCATACTACTAAGAGGGACACAACAAGGTAGCATGGAAATTAGGAAAAGCTCAATTCAATTTTATTGGGGAATGATTGAGTGAGAAGCCCTTGAAACAGATCTAAGGATTTGTTTGGGCCAAGTGTTGGTGATATGCCCAAGAGGCAATCATAACAATTAGGGTTAAGGCCTGTTGGATATTTGATCCATAAGCAATTAGGGTACTAATGGGCTTGCAACCTAAAAGCCCATTAGTACGCCTAGAAATACGAGGGGTAGGGTTAGGGGCTAGTTACCCCACCACGTGATAGCCCTAGCCGCCATCCCTTGCAGGCCTCACGTTGAGACCCTTGCCGCGCACGCGGTGCTAGCACCCCGGCGCACGGCGTTCCTCCCCGTACGTGTGGACTCCGTGGAGGCGCTGCTGCTACTGCGGCGCTGACCAGCTACGACGATTGTGATCGTCTACCTGCTGTCGTGATGAGGACGAGGAGGAGACGAACGAGATTGTCTGCTTCCCCTACACCGACGCACATCTACGTTCCGTTGCGCTGCGCGTCTAGTGGTAACAATCTATGACCTTTGTACTCGCATGTTTCCTATGTGATGCAGTAGAATTGCTAGAGTAGTGTTCTGCCGATTTCTCAAAAGTGATATCAAAGCCAGGTTGTGTGGTTTTATGTCTAGATCTTGTTAGTAGATGGGATCTATTGTAGACATGTTCATACGATGAATTTTAATTGCACGATTTTTCGGATTTGGAATTGGTTAGAGTATCTTGCGATCTTATATGACTAAAGGGTCAGTTCGTGCTCCTTGTCTGCTGTGTGCACAACCTGTCCCTAACAACTGGAATCACCATCGGGACTAATCGCGTACATAGCTAATAGATTGAGCCAACAGACCCTAGTCATGAGTCGCGATCTACTCATGAATAACGATCACATTAAAAATTGAGGCATTCTGAATGGCTTGGATTTGGTTTGATTTGATCAAGCTAATGATATTTTCATAGTGATTTCATAGATGCAATCTATGTAATTCTGTTTGGTGTTCAGGGCGCTGCTATAGCAATTACATAATATCGTTTCGCACTAGAAACCGTTCAATGCTTAACACTTTTTTGCAGGGAATGATGTGAATGGTATGACCTTAATGTGATGTGAGGATCTGTGTATAATATTTGTGCAGCCTGCGAGTTGCAAATTAACACAATCGGGTTGAGGTTGTCACATAATTGTATAACGACTTGCGTGTCGACCAGTGATGCTTGATCTATCATATAATTTATTTGATAGCTATTAGATGTATTAGCTTCTTTTATGTTCATGGAGATGTCTTCAAGCATGGTGGAGATGGTGATCACCACAAGAAGGGAGGCACAACAACTTTGATCATGATGGAGCCAGGGCAATGGAGACTTCTATGATTCTAAAGGCTATACTATTCTCAATGTGATATGATCATATGCATGTGATGTTTATTTATTAATATTATTTTCATGCTTTTCATATGGTAGATGTTTTGTCATGATAAACTAGTTTCCCTCGCAAAAGTTGAGTATTTGATGCCATTTACAAATAGGTGCACCTATGTTGTTTTGTCCGTTATGTGGTAGGTTTGCCAAAGCAAAATACCATTATCTATCATAATGGATAGGGTGAATTTTGGACACTCACATGCACAGTGTTGGTTTACTCAACAAAGCCATCAAAACATTTTGGGCTTTATGGCATAGAGTTGGGAGTCGGGGCATTTGATGTCACCCAACAAACAAGACTCATATAGGGATATGATTAACAATTATTGTTTACCTATGTCACTAATTTCCTAGCGGTGAAGCCAAAGCTCACTAGAAATTAGTGAATATGAATCTTGGACCACTATATGTTATTAGAGGGAGAATGATACTCATATAGTGGTGGTGTATTTTATTAAACTATTAATAGAAGATTGATACATAACATAGTGCTAAAACCCTTGCGTATTTATTTTCTATTGTAGATCATGTATTCTAGTAACAACTTTGGTTTCAATTCGCGATCTGTGCTTAAGAAGGAAAAGCTCAATGAAGCTAACTTTATCGATTGGTACTGCAACCTGAGAATCATTCTTAGGCAAGAGAAAATTGAGTATGTTCTTCTCTAACCATATCCTGATGACCTCCAAGCTAATGCAAATTTTGCGGCACGTAGAGCTTAGACGAAGCACTGTGATGATGCACCTAATATAAGCTGCCTCATGCTCACCAGTATGTCCCCTGATCTGCAAAAATAGTATGAGCATACAAATTCTTATTCTATGATTAAGATAATATGTGGAATGTTTGAGAATCAAGCTAGGACTGAGACATACAACATCTCAAAGTCCTTGTTCTCATGCAAGGTGCCCGGTCAGCCCTCATGTAATCAAAATGATTGGTTACATTGAAACTTTGGGCAAACTTGGTTCCAAACTCAAGGAACATCTAGATATTGACGTTGTTCTCCAGTCGCTCCCACCGAGCTATGAGCCATTTATATTGAATTTTCAAATAAATGGCCTGGAGAAAATATTGGTTGAATTGCATGGAATGCTTAAAACAATAGAAGAAAGCATTAAGAAATGCCACTCATGTGATGATGGTCCAATAGGAGAATAAAAAGAGGAAGCGTGTGACGCATCCTAAAGGAAAAGGCAAGGGAAAGGTTCCTGATGAGCCCTCAAGCTCAAAGTCTAAGCCAAAGGGCAAATCTGGCCCTTCTCTTGATGATGAATGCTTTCACTATCATGCTAAGGGGCATTGGTCAAGTAACTGCAAGAAGTACTTGGAGGATCTGAAGAAGAAGAGAAGTGAGACTTCCACTTTAGGTATAAATTCTATAGAAATTAATATTGCTACATCTTCTAGTGATCATGTGTATTTGATACTAGATCGATGATTCACACTTGCAAATCATTGCAGGGTCTAAGTGAGACTAGAAGATTTGCAAAAGGCGAGTTGGATGTTCATGTCGGCAATGGAGAAAAGTTGCGGTCATGGCCGTCGGAACCTACCACTTGTCATTACCCTCAATATTAGTGTTGGAATTGAATAATTATTATTGAATTCCTACTTTAAGCAAGAACATTATCACTTCTTCATGTTTAGAAAAAGTTGATGGTTATGAGATTTTAATAAAGAACAAATGTTGTTCCATTTATTACAATGATATTTCCTATGCTCAATGTTCATTGGTGAATGTATTATATGTTCTTGATCTTGAGGATAAAATTGTTTGTAACATTAATACCAAAAAGGCTCAACGAAATGATCTAAATCCCACTTTTATTTGGCATTGTCGCTTAGGTCATATAAATGAGAAATGCATCGAAAAACTCCATAAAGATGGTTTACTAAGCTCATTTGATTTTGAATCATTTGACACATGCGAATCTTGTTTGATTGGGAGATGACCAAAGCACCCTTCACTGGTCAAAGTGAGAGGGCGACTCACTTGTTGGGACTTATAAATACAGATGTATGTGGACCAATGAGTTCAGTTGCCAGAGGCAGTTTTCAGTACTTTTTCACATTTTTCGATGACTTTAGTAGATATGGCTATGTCTACCTACTGAGGCACAAGTCTGAATCCTTTGAAAAGTTCAAAGAATTACAGAATGAAGTATAGAATCAATTGGGCAAGACAATTAAACTTCTACAATCTGATTGTGGGGGTGAATATTTGAGCCATGAATTTTATGATCATTTAAAACAACGTGGAATCGTTCCACAGTTGACTCCACCTGGAACACCTCAATGGAATGGGGTGTCCGAACGGAGGAGCCGAACCTTGTTAGACATGGTTAGGTCGATGATGAGCCAAGCAGATCATCCACTATCCTTTTGCAGTTATGCTCTTGAAACTGCTGCGTTTACACTAAACAGATTCCCAACTAAGTCTGTTGAGAAGACACCATATGAGATGTGGACCGGGAAACATCTCGGATTGTCTTTCCTCAAAGTTTGAGAGTGTGATGCTTATGTCAAATGTTTGACGTCAGACAAACTCACTCCCAAATCAGACAAAAGCTTCTTTGTGGGATATCCTAGGGAAACCAACGGATATTATTTTTATAATAAAACAGAGGGTAAAGTGTTTACCGCATGCAATGGTGTCTTTTTTGGAGAAAGAGTTTCTCTCAAAAGGATTTAGTGGGAGAGAGGTGCATATTGAAGAAATTCAAGAAATACCTGAAAATGTTTCGACATCCACTGATCCTATACAGTATGTACAAGATGTTGTGCAACCAGTTGATGAAACATCAGCCCCACGAAGGTCTACGAGGGTACGTTGTGCGACTGAAAAGTTAATGCTTCTAACCACGGAGCAACATGACATGGTATTGTTGGATAATAATGAGCTCACGACCTATACCGAAGCAATGACGGGACCCGACTTTAAGAAGTGGCTTGGAGCCATGGAATCAGAAATTGAATCCATGCATGAAAATCAAGTTTGGAACTTGGGTTATCCAACCGAAGGTGTGAGATCTATCGATTGTAAATGGATTTTCAAGAAAAAGACTGATATAGATGGAAATATTCACATCTATAAAGCGCAATTGGTGGTGAAAGGTTTCAAACAAATTCAAGGTGTTGATTATTGTCGAAGTTTTTGATACGACACTTCCCCCGGACCTGCTAAGAAGCAGCCCGCGGAGGTTCTTTTATGGTTGGGGTACGCAGAGATCAAGATCAAGATGATGACACCAGAGATTTACATGGTTCGGGCCGCCTGAGCGTAACACCCTACTCCACGGGATTTGTGTTGTTGTATGTTCGCTAGTATGCAGGTCAGCTCCAATGGGATCACATCAGCCCCCCCTTTGGGTACGTGCGGTACAACCCTTTTATAGTTCTAAGGACTGACCGTTATAAAGCTTGCCTGGCCCAACATGTGGCCCTAGCGTATTTAATGGCCTAACTGTCTAAAGATTATTAAGCATGATTAATAGTGTGATAACATGCCTTAATGATTGTGTTACCCCTATTAACAGTGCTCCGATCGCGTGTCATTAATATAGCATTAATGACACACAATTACATCTTGTAACTGCCACTTTAACTATGCTTGATTGTTCGTACTGAAGGAGATCTGCTAGTGTATACGTTGATGAAGGTCCGGAAGCTCCACACGTGGGAATTCCGGAGCTTTCCCTTACGGGAGGTTAGGTCCGGGGTTACTGTACACGTGTCGACACCGGAGCTCTTCTCCGTTGGGGGTTAGGTCTGGGGCTGTTGTACACGTGTCGGCACTGGAGCTTTCCTTTGTTGGGAGCTTAGTTCCGGTTTTTCCTTACACGTGTTGGCCCAGGAGCTACCCATACAAGGGGAGCAGGTCCGGTGCAATGTGACATGTAGGGCCCAAGGAGACCTTCAACTCTGGCAGGTAGAACTCCCCTGTACTCTTTGCGGTACTATGGGGTACCCGGTACGCAGGGTACCGACAGTGGCATTCGGGCCCACCTCTGGGAGAAACCCTTTGGGTTAAGTTATTCTATTGGAGGTGGGGCCATTCTTGATTCCCGCACTTCAATTTCAAGAGTCTTCTAATATGATGTTGGAGCGATGGTCCATGAGTGAACCATTGACGTTTGGCTTGTTATGAATGCAGCAGATGAGATCTTTGAGTGAGGATCTCACGCAATTGAAGGTCGTCGGTTTCCAATACAAAAACCGTATCGGTTCCACGCACCCTGTCAGGGTGCCGTCATCGTGTTTCCCGCCGCCCATCATGACAACAGTTCGCCTTGGGTAAGAACTTCGATCTCTTCATTGGGGTGGCCCCAGGCCCACTCGTCATTGACAGGGTAGACTTTTGAAAAGTGCCTTCGATCTCGCTGCAGTTTCCATCCAAGCATCGCGGAGGCTTACTTAAGAGGGAAAGTGCGCTCGGTTTGAGGACTCTTTACGCCTTCGATCACATTTGCGCTCAAAGCCTCCCAAATTCCGCCTAAATTCCCTTCCTTCGCTCCGCTTTTCCACGATGGAGTTGGGTCTCCCCAAGAGCCGCCTCAAGAGTGATGATGATTTGAAGAAGGTCCGGACCTATATGGGGTGGTCCAGTGACTCTTTCAATCACTTGGTTTGCGTCGGCAAGCTCCCGCTCAAGAAGGAACGCAGTGGCGACATGGTGTACTTCTCGGCGTACGCCATGGTGGGATTCATTCCACCTTTCTCTTGTTTTCTTTTGATGCTGTTAGACTTTTATGGTATGTAGTTGTATCACCTTGGCCCCCATTCTATTCTTCTCGTGGCGACGTTCGTCCACTTTTGCGAGATGTGGGTGGGTATTCCCCCCTGCGTTGAGCTATTCCGCACCTTCTTCACCATCCACACCACCGGCAAGGGGGGTGGGCTTCTTGGCTTCTACTATTTTGTGAAGCGCAAGAACTGCCCCTTCAAATACTTGAAGTCGTTTCCTTCCGGTAAATGGGATGACTGGAAGAAAGATTGGATCATCATTGCAGTGGAGGAGCATGAGAAGTTGGAGCTGCCCGAAGTTCTCCCCAACGTTGACACCGATGCCTGGAGTGTAGTTCTGGTGCTGTCAGAAGCCTTCATCCCCATCTTGACTAGGATCCACGAATGCGTGGAGGGTGGAGTGACTCCCCATATGGTTTTCTACAACTTCCTGGTCAATAGATGGGCTCCGCTGAAGAAGAGGGAGAAGCTCGCGTGGGCCCACAATAGTGTCACGGATGACAACCGGATTGAAACCGGTCTGAAATCCAACTTGAATGACAAAGCTTTGAAGCTTCATCTCAAGAAGTTCTAGCATGGGATAAACGTCAACGGTGATGACTTAGTTCCACCAACAGCTTTCCTCCCTCTGATCATGGAGGCGCAGTTCAGTAGGGAGCTTCGGAGGAGAATGCCGATGCTTGATGACCTTGGTGAGGTAGAAAGGCGTCCGACCACCAGGTTGGTGATCCCCAGAGCTTCCGAGGGTGGTTCTGCCTCTGCCCCGAGCCGGAGGATTGAAGACACCAGCAAGGGCAAGGGTGAGTATCCAGTTGAGCCCTCCAGCCAAAAGAGAAAGTTGAAGCACGTTGGTGGGAGGTCCGTCAGACCTACCCCTTCTACCACGGCTCCTTCTCCCTGGCGGGGGAGGTCTTCTGCAGCTACTCCTGCTCCAGTGCAAGCATCTTCAAGAGGCGTCAGCTCCGGGCAGTCGACCCCGGCCTTAGTGCCGGCTAAAAGCTCCAGGTCCTAGAATTCTTCCCAGCTAAGAGAAGCCCCGACCGAGAGGACTCTGGTGCTGCGAGTGATCATCAACTGAGGTTCGAAGCTATTGTCTCACCAAATTTGGTGGGCTCAAGCTTCCAGCCTTAGAAGAATAGGTTCTGAGGCGACTGGGGTGGTAGCATCCCTAGGTAAGTATTGATTGCTCACCCTAAACTGCTAGTTTTGTTTTCGACGTGTTTTTAATCTTCTCTTCCCTTTATTTCTAGGGTGTCGAAGAAGGGATCAGGAACTTTGGCGCATGTCGTGGCGGTTGAGGCTACACCTGCCGAAGCTCCGACTTCAAGCGGTGAGCCTCCTCCTCAAGTGGAGGCAGAAGTTGCGACAGCTCTGGGGCCAGCTGTCGTTGGACTTGGACTCGGTGTCCTCGCCCGGAGCTCCTGTGGTAGCACCGGACCACAAAGTAGAAGTCAAAGATATACCCCTGGCGACGGTGACGGAGGCTGATGCTCCAGCACCGGCGATGCCAGAAGTCCCGTCCTTTGAGCCGGAAGTCGTTGGAGCCCTGGCCATTGTGCCAGAGATAATTGAAGCCCTGGTCATTGAGCCGGAAATAGTTGAAGGCCCGGCGGCAGAGCCGGAAATTGTTGAAGGTCCAGCCCTTGGGCTGGATGAAGCCTCGGCTGTTTCTCCGGAGGTAGTTGTCCCGGAGGTGCATGGGCCAGAGCCGGAGCAGCTTGAAGAATTGGCGAAAGGTCCTCCGCCTTCGGAGCCGAGGACTGAAGACCCAGAAGCAGCGCCTTTAACTGCTCCGAAGGTGTAAGTTCCCCTAGTGGGTTCTTCTACTACCGCTGAAGGCCTCCCGGAGAGCGTTCCTAGTGCTGTAGAAGTTCAAGGGTCCTCTCTTGTAGAGTGGGACCCTATTTTTGTGATGGAAAACCCTCTGGAGCCTGCAAAAATGGTCCCAGAAGGTCTGGAGCCTATCCCTTTGGCGTTGTCCATAGACAACGCCTGCTTGAGTCTCCGTTAGGTCCAGCTTGCCTTTGATCATGAGAGCAAAGCCTTGGAGGAGGAGCGCCACACCTTGAGGTGTTGGCGAAACAGACTCCATTTTGAGACCAGGCTTGCCCAAACGAGGTTGGCTGACCAGAAGAAGTGGATTAAGAGGGAAAAGGTCCGGTTAGAATACTGGGAGAAGCTGATGGAGGAGAAGGAAGCCGCCATCCGGGCGCTCAATGCTAGATCCAGGGAGATCCTTGAGCAAGCCAAGGAGAGGCGTGATGCTGTTGACGAGCGTCACGAAAAACTCACTAAATTGAATGAAATTCTCCTGAAGCGTCGAGCGGACCTGGATGTGAGGGAAGAAAAGCTCCTGGAGCAGCAGGAGGATGTGGTGAAGAGAGAGGCGGATGTTACCTAGAAGTTGACTCTGGGTGAGCAAAATTTGGCGGATCGCAGCAAAAAGCTGGATCTATGGAGGAAAGAAGAAAAGGTGAAGTATTGGAAGGTGGGGCAAGAGCTCTCAAAAAGAGAGGCTGATGTTGCTGCTAGGGAGGAGAGGGTAAGAGGCAGGAAAAAAGACCTGGCTGAAAGGCGGAACCGCATCCACCTCTGGGAGACAGAGCTGACCTACCGGGATAAGCAAGTTGCCGAGAACGTGCAGCAGGATGCTAAGTTGGCCGAGCGCCTTGCCCGTGAAGGTTCGAAACTTGCGGCTGCCCAGAAGTCGTTGGAGGAGCTGCGAAGCTTGAAGGAGACTAAATCCATTCAAGTGTGGGACATCTTGGGGCGGGCCAACGATGCGCTGACACCGCTGGGCTTCAGTCCCGTACGTTTGGAAAACTCGAAATTGGACTTGGACCGAGCGCTGGTGGCCCTCAACGGTGCTGGCGATGGGCGACGTCATCGCGGATCAGCTGGAGACGGAGGGGAAGACTCTGGCTACAAACGTCGCAGAATAGGTGCTGACGTGTTATGTAAGCCAAGACCCCCAGTTCTCCTTGGACCCGGTGCTTGATGGTCCCGTTGCCGAAGAGGAAGACGCCGCCAAGGCCAGCGTCCAAGAAGTTGCCCAAAAAGTCACTTCATTCTTCAGCATGTCTTAGGTCCTCCAGTAGCTAGGGCTTTCTTCCTTTTGCCTTCTGTTGTACTCTCAATTTTGTAGTCCAGTGCTTCAAAATTAATGAAATCCATTTTGCCATGAATTTGACATGAATTTTATTTTTTTGTTCTCGTCTTCAATATACTGTACTCTGTCTTGTTGGCCCCCTGGTATATGTGCACAAGTGTAGTGTGGACATGTACCAAAAGGATTTGATAGTATGTTGATGACTTGAACGCTTCAAACTTGTAAATTTTAGGTCCAAATTCTTTATCTTCGATACGTCGACTGTCGCCCCCCTGGGATAGTCGGAGGTTCGTAGTTCTGGTAGTGGCCGATGCCAACACACGAGCCATCAACGATAGATCTCCGGAGGTTGTCGGAGCTTAGTAGCTCCGACAATACCTACTGTCAACATATAAAGCGTTGATGGCCTGCTCCCTTGGAGGTTGTCAGAGATTAGTAGCTCCGGCGTCGTCTACCATTGCTATGAATTTTTGCTTTGCGTGCACATTAAAGGCAAGAGAGAAAGTAAAATTCGTTCTCTTGTCTATAATTTGGTTGTGACTTATTGTTCTTATTTGGACTTTAGGTCCGAAGAAACTTGACATGATAACAAGCGTTATGATATAATTTTTCTAGATCTGCATGTCTTTTTTGTACTCACCCTACTGAGGCCTGCCGGGGTGTAGGTAGAGCGGCATACTTAGGGTGCAGGACCTATGTTGGCTTGGCATTCAGGAAAGTAGATTGTGTAGCAATGTTAAGATCCAAAAAGACTATCAATAAGGCTTGTAATACTTGTGAAATACTTGGAACAAAGCTCAAAAAGATTTGCACAACTTTATTACAGACAAGCGGAGAGAAAATAATTCGATATATTGAGCCTTGCATAAAAAGTAAATGCACGTGGAGTCTGTTTTCACAAAACAATGCCTTTCATTATAGGTCCGGATTACAGGGGAGACAAGGACACACACTTAGGGTGTTGGACCATGCTAAATGTGCTATACATCTTGTACTAGCCCAGAGCAAGTAGTTACACTTTTAGTGCTGTGACTGTCTCAAGTGTTACTTGAACTTCCCGGACCCTCCCGGAGGGGTCCGGATGTTCTCCCAGAGGACTTGCCCGTCTCTGTATAATGACTCTACAACATGCATTGTGTGTAATTACAGACTCACCTCCATGATTCTAGGCATAAAACTTCTCGATGTTCCAAGGATTGGGAAGCGGGGTCCTATCCTCTGTTGCCAAGCGAATGCATCCTGGTCACGATACTTTAATTATTCGGAATGGACCCTCCCAGCTGGGGAAAAGTTTGTTCATCCCTTCATGGGTTAGTATCTTCCCAAGCACCAGGCCACCTTCTTCAAGCTGTCGGTCATGCACATACCTTTGATGATAGCGCCTGAGCGCTTGGCGATAATGTGCATTTCGAACAGCTGCTTGGCACCTTCCCTCATTGATAAGGTCAAGGTCTTCACGTTGGAGCTGGTCCAGCGTGGTTTCATCGAAGGTCCGGACCCGGAGGGACCCCATGGTGATCTCCAGAGGAAGGACTGCTTCAGCTCCGTACACCAAGAAGAATGGAGTCTCCCCGGTTGACCGATTAGGTGTGGTCCTGTTCGCCCATAGCGTGGACGAAAGCTCTTCAATTTAGTTGCCTCCATGTTTTTTTAGCCACTTGTACATGCACATCTTGAGTCCCTTTAATATTTCTGCATTCTCTCTCGGCTTGGCCATTGCTTGCTGGATGAGCTACTGAGGCGTAGCTTAGTTGAATGCTGAGGTATTCGCAATACTCTTGAAATGCAGCACTTGTAAATTGAGTTACATTGTTAGTTATGACTTTGTTCGGAACTCCAAATATGCATATAATGGACTTCAAGAACTTGATTGGTGATTGCTTGTTGTTTGTTACAACTGGAGTTGCTTCCGGCCACTTGGTGAACTTGTCGATGGCGACATACAGGAACCTGTAACCTCCGACAGCTTTTGGGAAAGTACCCAAGATGTCCATGCCCCACATAGCGAATGGCCATGTAGGAGGTATCATTTGTAATGATTGAGCCGGTTTGTGAATCTGTTTTGCGTGGAACTGACACGCTTCACATTTTTTCACTAGTTCAACAGCATTCTGAAGTGTTATAGGCCTGTAAAAGACATGCCGAAAGGCTTTACCGACCAGCGTGCAAGAAGAAGCATGATTCCCGCACTCGCCTCCATGGATCTCCGCAGGAGCTCGCGGCCTTCTTCCCTTGCAATGCATCACATTAGGATGCCATTGGCATCGCGTCGGTAGAGATCCCCTTCTACAAACGTGTATCTTTTAGCCAATCTCACAATCCGGTCAGAGGATACACTATCTTCAGGAAGGATATTGTCTTTCATTTAACTCCAGATCTCCGAGATCCATGCATCGGAGCTTACTTGAGCTTCTGAGTCTTGCGTACTGGGTTGCTCGGTGCTTCTGACAACACCTAAGACCCTTGGTGGACGCCATGGTAGCAGGGCCACCGGGACTGCCAACTTCGAGGTGCTGATCTCGCCCCCTTTGCTCAGTCCGGCAGGCTGAGATGTTGGTTTTGACAATCTGCAGACGAAGATTCCGTTAGGAGCTAGAGCTCTGGTTGAGGATTTCATCAAGAGTTGTCGGCTTCAACATTATGAAGACGCTGAACATGATGGAGATCCAGGACTTTGAAGACCTTGTGAAGCTTCTGGACTTCAAGGAGATAAGCAGCTAATTGAGGATTGTTGCAGGAACATTCACCTTTCACTTGTTTGATGATGAGTTGTGAATCTTCCTTTAACAACAGCTGTTTGACACCATAAGATAGTGCCACCTTGAGTCCATAGATGAGGGCTTCATACTCCACCATATTGTTGGTTGCCTTCAAATCAAGGTGTACCATGTACTTGACCTTCTCCCCAGTCGGAGCTAGGAGAAGGATTCCAGCTCTGGCCCCCTTCTTTTGCACGGAGCCATCGAAGTAGAGGGTCCAGTGGGGCTCAGTAAATACCAGAACTTTGAGTTCTGGTTTCTGTTCACTGTGGCCCCCAGGGTTTGATGGAGATGGGGTCCACTCCGTCACAAAGTCAGCCAAGTCTTGACTTTTGATTGCTTGTCTTGACACGAATTCTAGATCAAATTCGGCCAGTTCTGCTGCCCACTTTGCAATGTTCCCAGTAGAGTTAGGGTTATGCAAAATAGCAGGCAGTGGAAAGAAGTTACCACTGATATTTTGTGGGCTTGGAAGTAGTGACGAAGCTTGCTTGAGGCAATAAGAACCACATAAAGCAATTTATGCACCTCAATGTATCTTGTTTTCGCGTCGTGGAGTACTTCACTGATGAAGTACACAGGACGTTGCATGGTTCAAACCCTTTCAGAAGGACCGGTAGCTTCCTCTCCATCGACCCGGACCCTGCAGGAGGGTTCCGGACCTTCAGGTTGTGCTTCTTGGACCCTCTCGGAGGGGTCAAAAACTCCTTCTTGTTCGACCCGGACCTCACTAGGATGATCCAGATCATCTTGGTCAGCCAGGTGAACCTCCTCGGACGAATGAGGTTGATCTCCTAGCATTTTGTTTTGAGATTCCGTGTCTGGTAGCTGAGACCCAGTCACGTCTACAAGTGATTTCGGACCCTCCCAGAGGGGTCTGGACTCCTGGGTTCGATGTGGCTCCGGTCTTTCCGTAACCAGGACCATGATGACAACTTCGGGGGTTGCCGAAATGTAAAGCAGTAAAGACTCACTAGGATTAGGAGCTACCAATATTGGTAGTGTGGTGAGGAGCTGCTTCAGCTCTTGAAACGCCTTTTCTGCTTCTTCAGACCAATGAAAAGGTACGGTCTTCCTCTAGAGTTTGAAGAAGGGTAGCGCCTGTTCTACCAGCCCTGAGATAAATTGGTTGAGTGCAGCTAGGCATCCAATTAGCTTCTGGATATCTTTAATACGGGCTGGGGGCCGCATATCTTCTATGGCCTTGATCTTCACCGGATACGCTTCAATTCCTCGGTGAGTCACCAAGAAACCCAGAAGCTTCCTGGAGCGAACCCCGAAGACACATTTGTCCGGGTTCAACTTGGTGTGCGTGGTGGGCAGCTTGTCGAAGACGGCTTGTAAGTTGTCAAGGAGTGACTCCTTGTTTTTTATCTTCATAATGATGTCATCGACATACACCTCCACCAAGTCTCTAATTAGCTCTCTAAATGTTTTGTACATAGCTCGCACAAATATTGAAACAGCGTTTTTAAGACCGAATGACATGGCAGTATAACAGTACAATCCATCTATTGTTATGAAGGCAGTATGCTCTTCATCTTCCTTAGACATTTGGATTTGATGATATCCAAAATATGCATCTAAGAAACACAATAGATCACACCCGGGAGTGGAGTCCACTATCTGACCTATTCTGGGTAGTGGAAATGGATCCTTTGGACATGCCTTATTTAAGGTGCTATAGTCGATACACATCCAAAGATTCCCAACGGCCTTGGGTACAACAACTGGGTTTGCCAGCCATTTTGGATGGAATACTTCCCGAATGAATCCAGCTTCGAGAAACTTCTTGATTTCCTGTCGGATGAAGTTTTGCCGCTCGATTGATTGCTTCCAGGGCTTCTGGTGTACATGCCATGTGTCTGGGAAAATCTTCAGACTGTGCTCAATCACCTCCCTAGGGATCCCATGCATTTGTGACGGTTGCCAGGCAAACACGTCAACATTAGCCCGGAGGAAAATGATGAGCGCGAGTTCCTATTTGTTGTTTAGACCCCCCGATATACGGGTAGTCTGAGAAGCATCGGAACCAATTTGGACGACCTTGATGGGAATGTCGGTGTCGCCACTTGGTTGCACACGGGGTGCAGAGGTAGACCCTTTATGAGGAATGCTCGGAGGGTTCAGAGTTGGCTCTTTATCGGATGCTTCCTCTTGCGCTGGGATAAGCACATAGAGTTCTTCCAGAGCGGTAACCCCTGCGATGCGATCTCCGCGGATCCGGAGAACACCCGTGGTGTTGGCATCATCAACACCAAGTAGCCATAATGGGCGGCAGCCATGAACTTGTATAAAGCTGGCCTGCCCAGAATGGCATTGAACGGTAGACTGATCTGCGCAACGTCGAAGACCAATTTCTCTGTTCGATAGTTCTCCCGGGTCCCGAAGGACACTGGGAGTGTGATAGAACCGAGAGAAGTAATGGTTCTCGGACCTACTCTAGGGAAAGGTCGAGATGGTCTAAGGTTTGAAGGCCGAAGCTGAAGCTTAACGAAAGCTTCGAAGCTTATGAGGTTTAGCATGGAACTTCCATCCACCATTACATGGTGGATTTGAATATTTTTAATGGTAGGTTACACCATCAACGGGAGTTGGCCAACCCTGATCATGTTTCGTGGGCAGTCCGAAGCATCGAAAATGATGGGAGTATCCATCCACTTCCGATGTGGCTCCGCCTTAGCATTGGGAGCTGCCACGGCCATGTCCCACCGCATTGTCTTGAGGATGCGGCGAGAGGTGATGTCCCAAGAACCACCATAAATGGTGTTCAGGGTCTTCCAATGCTCATTGTTAGAAACTTCGGAATCATCGTCGACAGTGTGTAGACAGCTTTCAGGACCTTTTTGGGGTCATGGAAGCCTAGCTCCTCCTCGGTCAGAGCTTAGTCGACTTTTTGTTTTCCTTCCCATTGACGGAAAGGAGCTTCTTCCTGGCGCTTGTTGTAGCGCTCGACAAGGTTCTGGACCTTTCGGCACTCTTACAAGCTGTGTTGATTCATCTTGTGAATCGTACACCATGCTTTGGAACTGTTGCCGTCTTCTGATGAAGGGCGAGGTCATTTCTCAGGGCGTGGCCCCCAGCCACCAGGAGCTGAGGCAGCAGCAGCAGCTGGTGTGCCGGCTGACGGCTTCTTTTTGCCGTTGGGCTTCATTTTCTTCATGCCACTACCGGAGGTAGCGTCTTCATTTTTGGAGGACTTCTGGTTGGCCTCTAGAGCTGGCTTAGAATGCATTCCACGGCCCTCCGCAGCTCTAGCACATTTGTTAGCTAGGATGAAGAGTTCTGTGATGCTGGTAACTTCTTTAATGGCCAGCTTCTCCAACATCTTCTTATATCGAACACCCTGTCTTAATGCAAAGATAACAGAAGAGCTTGAGATTGAAGGAATTGTATTTTGTACTTGAGAGAACCGCTAGATGAAAGATCGCAGCAATTCCCCTGATGTTTGCTTTACAGCAAACAGATCCAATTCAGTGCCAGGTCGGGTGTAAGAACTCCCAAAGTTGGCAAGTGAATTGTTGACATAGCTCCGCCCAACTATTAATGGAGTCGGGTGGAAGACTCATGAACCAGGACCCTGCAGTCCAAGTTAAAGCCACCGAGAAGTAATTAGCCATCACAGCCTCATCACCTCCCGCTACCAGTATGGCAGTGGAGTAAATTTGAAGGAATTCGGCGGGGTTGACATTCCCGTCAATTTTTTCTGGCAAGTGAGTCCGGAACTTCTATGGCCATTTGACCATGCGCAAGTGCATGGTCAGTGCAGAACAGCCTCCTCCTATTCCTTGAGGAGCAGGGTTGTCTCGAGCCGCTCGCCTCTCATGAGCACACTCGATATGGACATGGTCGTCCTGCTGTCGGTAACGACGATCCAGTTCCGACTATAAATCATGAGTCGGAATCCTGGTAATGGTGTGGGTGCATCGTGCCCCAGGAGGCAACGAAGTCACCTGCTGTGATGTAGCACGTCTTCTTTGTTGCGAGACTTGGGGACCAAGTCGGCCAAACAAGGTCCATCGTCGTGATGGTGCTCGCCCCGAAGGGGGAGGACCTTGATTGTTGATGCCTGCAGCCGCACCTGCAACCAGATGGTCAACATTAGCCCTCCACTGCTCCATAGCACCCTGGGGTGCACCTGGAGGCAGTGGGTGTTGTAAGAGAGCTCGCGCGGCAATGAGCGCGTGCTCAGGATTGTTGTTTGTCGATGCGGTGATCGATGCAGAAGCCCCATCTTGTTGACCAGCATTGTTTGTCAGAACAGATGGCGGCTGTGGTGCCATAGCACCTATTGGAACAGTGGCACCTGCTGGTTGTTGGGTGTTGGAGGGATTGCCTCCAGCAAGTTGTCCATCGTGGTTGCCATTAGAGGATCTAGCAGCTGAATTCGCCATTTTGTGATCTCGGGATTACCCTTAAGACCCCCCTACCTGGCGCGCCAAAATGTCGAAGTGTTTGATACGACACTTCCCCCAGACCTGCTAAGAAGTAGCCCGCGGAGGTTCTTTTACAGTTGGGGTATGCAAGGATCAAGATCAAGATGATGGCACCAGAGATTTATGTGGTTCAGGCCGCCTGAGCGTAACAGCCTACTCCATGGGGTTTGTGTTGTTGTATGTTCGCTAGTATGGAGGTCAGCTCAGATAGGATCAGATCAGCCCCCCTTTGGGTACGTGAGGTAAAACCCTTTTATAGTTCTAAGGACTGACCGTTACAAAGCTTGCCTTGCCCGACATGTGGCCCTGGCGTATTTAATGGCCTAATACACTTTCTAAAGAGTATTAAGCATGATTAATAGTGTGATAATGTTCCTTAATGGCTGCGTTACCCCTATTAATAGTGCTCTGCTCGCGTGTCATTAATTCAGCATTAACGACACGCAATTACATCTTACTGTCGCTTTAACTACACTTCATTGTTCGTACTGAAGGATATCTGCTAGTGTATACGTCGATGAAGGTCCGAAAGCTCCACACGTGGAAATTCCGGAGCTTTCCCTTATGGGAGGTTAGGTTCGGGGTTACTGTACACGTGTCGGCACCGGAGCTCCTCTCTACTTGGGGTTAGATCCGGCGCTGTTGTACACGTGTCGGCACCGGAGCTTTCCTTCGTTGGGAGCTTAGTTCCGGTTTTCCCTTACACGTTTTGGCCCAGGAGCTACCCATACGAGGGAGCGGGTCCGGTGCAATGTGACATGTGGGGCCCAAGGAGACCTTCAACTCTGGCAGGTAAAACTCCCCGGTACTCTTTGCGGTACTAAGGGGTACCCAGTATGCAGGGTACCGACAATTATGATGAAACTTTCTCACCTGTCGCAATGCTAAAGTCTATTCGGATTCTCCTAGCAATTGCTGCATATTTTGATTATAAAGTATGGTAGATGGATGTCAAAACAGCCTTTCTTAATGGAAGTCTTACTTAGGATGTGTACATGACACAACTTGAGTGTTTTGTCGATCCTAAAAATGCTAGTAAAATATGCAAGCTACAAAAGTCCATCTATGGGTTGAAGCAAGCATCTCGGAGTTGGAATCTACATTTTGATGAAGTGATCAAAGGTTTTGGTTTCATCAAGAACGTAGAAGAACCTTGTATTTACAAGAAGTTTAGTGGGAGCACACATGTATTTCTGGTCCTATATGTAGATGACATATTATTGATCGGAAATGACATTCAAATGCTTGATGATATTAAATCCTCATTAAGAAAAAGTTTCTCAATGAAGGATTTAGAAGAGGCAGCATACATTTTGGGCATAAAGATATATAGAGATTGATCTAAAAGGCTAATTGGATTAAGCCAAGATACATATATTGACAAGATATTGAATCGGTTCAATATGCAAGATTCCAAGAAAGGTTTCTTGCCAATGTCACATGGCATTACTCCAAGAAAATTTCAGTGTCCTTCGACACCTGATGAGCAAAAGAGGATGAGAGTGATTCCTTATGCTTCGGCTATTGGATCCATCATGTGTGCCATGCTATGTACACGCTCAGATGTATCTTATGCTCTAAGCATCACGAGCAGGTATCAATCAGATTATGGTGATGCTCATTGTACTGTTGTCAAAAACATCCTTAAGTACTTGAGAAGAACTAAGGATATGTTCTTAGTGTTTGGAGGTGAAGAAGAGCTCGTTGTAAAATGTTACACTGATGCTAGCTTCCAAACTGATAAGGATGATTCTAGATCGCAATCCGGTTTTGTATTCTGCCTCAATGGAGGGGCAGTGAGCTGGAAAAGTTCCAAGCAAGATACAGTAGCAGATTCAACGATGGAGGCAGAGTATATTGCAGCTTCTGGAGCTGCAAAGGAAGTTGTTTGGCTCAGAAAATTCGTTTCTGAGTTGGGTGTTGTTCCTAGTGCGTCCAGTCATGTGGATCTCTACTATGACAATAGTGGAGTCATCGCACAGGCAAAGGATCCTAGATCACACAAAAGATCCAAACACATACTACGACGCTAAGACCTCATCCGAGAGATCATCGACCGAGGTGATGTCAAGATATGCAAGGTGCACACGATTTGACTGTTGCAGATCCACTAACAAAGCCACTTCCACAATCAAAGCATGAGGCGCACACGAGATGTATGGGTCTTAGATACTTACATCAGTGATCATAGTGTGTAGTGGGAGACTTGTGTCATAGCTATGTTTATGTACTATTAAATAAATTGATATATGATTATTCATTATTTACATTGATCATCAAGTATGTGACTTGTTCGTGAAACTCTTTGTTAATAGTAATGTTACTCTAAATTATCCCTAGTATATGTCATTATATGAGATAATGATGTCACAAGGACTAGCACATGTATTAATTGATGATCACATTTCACGGATCATAGATATGGAGATATCAAATTAATAATGTGAACACATATTAGTGAACATGGTGTTGGATTTACCCACTCCGAGACACTGTTGAGATTGTGATTTCCATATGTGCCATCAGTTGGTCTTGAGTGATACACCTGCTAGATCCTTAGACCTGATATCACCATTGTTTTTCACTGTGTGTAGTTGTGTACTTTGAGACTACTAAACGCTACTCCGTAACTAGGTAGTCATAAAAGTAGTCTTCAGGTACATAATGAAAAATGGAATGTGATGTGCGCAAATCAAGATGGGATTTGCCCCTCCTTAATAACAGGAGAGATATCTCTTGGCTTCTCGAGATGGTTGGATTTGAAAGTGCATGGCCATGCCAGGGTGATTAAAGGTTAATCAAAATGACTAAAAGTTATTCAAGGAATGAATCCACTATTTGATCGAGTGAATGGCCGAGCTATCACAAGGATGGCACGCATCTCGTCTTGAGCTTGACTGGTATCGTGAGGCAAAGGGATTAGCATGTTGAAAGTATCTAGGTTCAGCCGATACGATCTTTATGTACATTCGGGAATCAGGATGTCCTGCTAGGTACCTCTGCTGACTTGTGTTTGGAAACGGTTTCCATTCACAATCGACTACATATGAACCGAACGGTTCACACACTTAAGGGGTTAGAATATTGAAAAGCTTGGCTAGATGATTGTCTCTAGAGCAAGTGGGAGATTGTTGGTGATATGCCCAAGAGGCAATCATAACAATTCGGATTAAGGCGTGTGGATATTTGATCCATAAGCAATTAGGGTACTAATGGGTCTGTGACCTAAAAGCCCATTGGTCCGCCTATAAATACGAGGGGTAGGGTTAGGAGCTAACTACCCGACCATGTGACAGCACTAGTCGCCATCCCTCACAGGCCTCATGTCGAGACCCTTGCCGCGTACGCGGTGCTAGCACACCGGCACACGGCGTTCCTCCCCGTATGTGTGGACTCAGTGGAGGTGCTGCTGCTACTGCTGCGCTGATCGGCTACGACAATCGTGATCATCTACCTGCTGTCGTGACAAGTATGAGAAGGACATGAATGAGATCGTCTGCTTCCTCTACACCGACATGCATCTATGTTCCGCTGCGCTGCGCGTCTAGTGGTAATGATCTATGACCTTTGTACTCGCATGTGTTCCTGGGTGATGCGGTAGAATTGATAGAGTAGTGTTATGCCGGTTTCCCAACACCAAGGGCCAGACTAGTCCAATACCTTGGACTATCCGGAATAATACCGAAAGAGAAGCACCTGAGCAACTTCGGACTTGTCCAGGATCAGTCCAAACTAGAGAAGAAGTGGTGGAAAATCTTGAAGAAGTGGCGGCAGGCTCTACACCAGCGGAACCAGCAGCTGAGGACCCTGCGGTTGGACCTTCATCGTCAGGCCCGGAAGTAGAAGTTCCCCCAGTGGGATCTTCCTCAGCAGCGGCCGAGGAGCACCCGGAAGGCGACCCTAATGCCGTAGAAGGTCAGGGAACCATGCTTGTGGTGTGGAACCCTATATTTTTCTTGAAGACCCTCTGGAGCCGGCGGAGACGACCCCGGCAGGTCCAGAGCCTATTCCTTTGGCTTTGTCTATTGACAATACCTGCTCGAGCCTCTGACAGGTCCAGCTTGCCTTCGATCATGACAGCAAGGTCCTTGAAGAGGAGCGCCACACTTTGAGGCGTTGGCGCAACAGGATCCACTTCAAGACTGAGCTTGCACAAACGAGTCTTGCAGTTCAGAAGGAGTGGGTCTAGAAGGAAAAGGACCGGTTGGAATACTGGGGTAAATTGCTGGAGGAAAAGGAGGCCTCCATCAAGGCCCCTGACGCTAATTCTCGGGAGATTTTCGAACAAGCCAAGGAAAGGAATGATGCTGCTGACGAACGTCATGACAGCCTCAATGCATTGAACGAGATTCTCCAGAAGCATCGAGAAGACCTCGATGCAAGGGGAGAGAAACTCTTGGAACAGCAGGAGGATATTTTGAAAAGAGAAGAAGAGATCACCAATAAGCTTACTCTGGCAAAGCAAAATTTGGCAGATCACAGTAAGAAACTTGATCTGCACAGCAAAGAATAAGGGGAGAAGTACTGGAAACTGGGGCAAGAGCTCTCAAAAAGAGAAGCTGATGTTCCCGCCAGAGAAGGGAAAGTAAGAGGTAGGGAGAAGGACCTGGACAAACGATGGAACCGCATCCACCTCCAAGAGACGGAGCTAACTGACCACGAAAAGCAAGTTGATGAGAGTATGCAGCAACATGCCAAAGTGGTCGAGCGCCTCGCTCGGGAAGGTTCGGAGCTAGCTGCTGCCAGAAGGTCACTGGAGGAGCTGCAGAGCTCGAGGGCAACTGAATCCCTGCAGGTATGGGATTTTCTGGGACGTGCAAACAGAGCTATGGTGCCTCTTGGCTTCAGTCCAGTACGTCCAGGGAATCCAGCACCGGAGCTGGACCAGACGCTGGTGGGACTTGGCTCTGCTGGTAGTAAACTCGAGCGATGGTTGATGTCATCGCCGGCCAGCTGGAGACGGAGGGAAAATCTCTGGCCAAAAACGTCATCAAGTATGTCTTGGCGTGTTACAAGACCTGAGACCCCCAACTTTCTCTAGATCTAGTCTTTGAAGGACTCATTACCAAAGAGGAGGATGCCGCCAGGGCCAGCGTCCAAGAAGCTGCTGAGAAGGTTGCATCATTTTTCCACAGGACTTAGATCCTCTAGTGGATAGGACCTTTTCCTTTGACTTTTGTTGTAATCCTAATTTTGTAATCCATTACTTTGAATGAATGAAATCCATTGTTTCTGCAATGAATTCCATTTTGTTGTCATTGTCTTCAATACACTATCCTTTATCTTGTTTGCCCCCTAGTATATGTACACAATTTGATTGCGAACATGTACCAAAAGGATTTGATGATGTGTAGATGACTTGGATGCTTTGAACTTGTAGATTTTAGGTCCAAAGTTCATTTCCAACATCTACAGGAAGCTTTTGTTGCGTTGACAGTGGGTCCCCAGGGGTTGTTGGAGCTTGTTAGGTCCGACGGCACCCACTGTCAACGCGTAGAGCATCGACAGTAGGCCCCCTGGGGTTGTCAGAGCTTGTTAGATTCGACGGCACCCACTGTCAACGCGTAGAGCATCGATGGTGGGCCCCTTGGGGTTGTCAGAGCTTCTTAGCATCGACGATATCCACCATAAATCATAGAATACATTCACGGCGATCCCCTGAGGTGGTTACACCATCTTCACTATACATCACGTCAACGGCAGGCCCCATGGGAGTTGCTGGAGCTTGTTAGCTCTGGCGGCACCTAATTTAAACATCTGAAACATCGACGGCGGCCCCATTGGAGATTGTCGGAGCTTAATAGCTCCGACATTGTCCACCATCGCCATGATTTTTAATTTTTCCTATGCATCAAAGATAATAAAAACCGTAAAATTCATCCTCTCATCTATAACCATTTTTGTGACTTATTGTTATCATTTGAATTTTAGATCCGAAGAAAGTCGATATGATGACAAGAAAATTGATATAATATTTTGCAGATCTGAATGCTTTTAGGACCTGCCCTACTGATGCCTGCCAAAATGTAGGTAGAGTGGCGTACTTAGGGTGCGGGACTAGGCTAAGTCGATAGCACACTCCGGACCTATATTGGCTTGGTGTTCAGGCGAGTAGACCATGCAGCAATGCTAGGATCTGAAAATACTACCAGTATAACTAGTAAACATATGAATAACTTGGACTAAAACTCAAAAAGAATTGCACAACTTCTTATAGACAAGGAGGAGTAGGATAAATAAAAGAGAATGAGCCTGCACAAAATTAATGCACGTGGAATCTGCTTTTATATAACAATGTGTTTCATTATAGGTACGGATTACAGGGGAGACAAGGACACAATTAGGGTACAAAACCAAGCTAAGCATTCTATTCCTCTTGCGCTAACCCAGGGCAGGTAGCTACACTTTTAGTGTTGCGATTGTGTCAAGTGTTGCTTGAACTTCTCAAACCCTCAAGGAGGTGTCCGGATGTTCTCCCAGACGTCTTGCCCGACTCTGTTTATGGACTCTATAATTTACATTGCATATAATTACAGACTCACCTCTGTGACACTAAGTATAGAACTTACAGAGGTGCTCGATGTTCCAAGGATTAGGAAGTGAGGTTCCATCCTTGGTTGCCAAGCGAACGCATCCGGTACGGGATACTTTGATCACTCGGAAGGGACCTTCCCAACCGGGGGAAAGTTTGTTCATCCCTTCATGAGTTAATATTCTCCACAACACCAGATCGCCTTCCTCGAGCTGTCGGTTGAGCACATGCCTTTGATGATATCGTTGGAGCGCTTGGCGATAATGTACATTATGAACTGCTGCTTGGCACCTTCCCTCGTCGATGAGGTCAAGGTCTTCACGCCGGAGCTGGTCCTGCGTGGCTTCGTCAAAGGTCCAGACCTTGAGCGACCCCATGGTGATCTCCGGAGGAAGGACTGCTTTAGCTCCATACACCAGGAAGAAGGGTGTCTCTCTAGTTGATCGGTTAGGTGTTGTTCTGCTTGCCCACAGTGCCGCGGAAGCTCCTCAATCCAGTTGGCTCCATGTTTCTTTAAGCACTCATAAGTGCGCGTCTTGAGTCGTTTCAGTATTTCCGTGTTTGCTCTCTCGGCTTGGCCATTACTTGCCTGGTGAGCTACTGATGCGTAGTTTACTTGAATGTCGAGGTCTTCACAATACTCTTGAAATGTTGCACTTGTAAATTGGGTTCCGTTGGCAGTGATGACTCTATTTGGAACTCCAAATCTGCAGACTATGGACTTCAAGAACTTGTTTGCTGATTGATTATTGATAGTCACAACTGGAGTAGCTTCTGGCCACTTGGTGAACTTGGTGATGGCGACATACAGGAACTTGTAACCTCCGATGGCTTTTGGGAAAGGTCCCAAAATGTCCATGCCCCATAAAGCGAATGGCCATGTAGGAGGAATCATTTGCAGTGATTGAGTAGGTGTGTGAATTTGTTTTGCGTGGAATTGGTACGCTTCACACTTTTTTACCAACTCTACTGCATCTTGGAGTGTTGTAGGCCAGTAGAAGCCATGCCGAATGGCTTTGCCGACCAGCGTGCGGGAAGACGCGCGGTTCCCACACTTGCCTCCATGAATCTCCGCGAGGAGCTCGCGACCTTCTTCCCTTGCAATGCACCACATTGGGATGTCGTTATCACAGTGCCGGTAGAGATCCCCTTCTACCAGCGTGTATCTTTTAGCCAATGTGACGATCCGGTGAGCGGATATGCCGTCTTTAGGAAGGTGGTTGTCTTTCAAGTAGCTCTGGATATCTGAGATCCATGCATTGGAGCTGACTTGAACTTCTGAGTCTTGCGTGCTGGGTTGCTCGGAGCATCCTGCAGCACCTATGACCCTTGGTGGACGCCATGGTAACAGGGTCATCGGGACCGCCAGCTTCAAGGTGCTAGTCTCGCCCCCTTCACTCAGTTCGGCAGACTGAGCTGTTGGTGTTGACAACCTCCGGACGAAGATCCTGTCATGAGCCAGAGCTCCCGTTGAGGCTTTTGTAGAGAGTTCATCAACTTCAGCATGGTGGAGACGCTGAACATGGTGGAGATCTAAGACTTCGAAGTCTTTCTGGAGCCTCTGGACTTCGAAGAGATAAGCGGCTAGTTGGGGGTTGTTGTAGCAGCATTCACCTTTGACTTGTTCTATGATGAGCTGCAAATCACCCTTCACCAACAGCTGCTCAACACCATAGGATAGTGCTACCTTGAGCCCGAAGATGAGAGATTCATACTCCGCCATGTTGTTGGTTGCCTTGAAGTCAAGGTGCACCATGTATTTGACATTCTCCCCGATCGGAGCGAGGAGAAGATTCTAGCTCCGGCCCCATGCTTCTGCATGGAGCCGTCGAAATAGAGGGTCCAGTGAGGCTCAGTGAAGACCAAGACCTTGGGTTCCGGCTTCTGCTCACTGAGGCCCCCAGGGTTTGATGGAGAAGGAGTCTGCTCCGCCACAAAATCAGCCAAGGCTTGACTCTTGATAGCTTGTCGTGGTTGGAATTCGAGATTGAATTCTGCCAGCTCCACTGCCAACTTGGCGATGTTCCCAGTAGAATTGGGGTTACGCAATATAGCACACGGTGGATAGGAAGTTACCACTGATATCTTGTGGGCTTGGAAATAATGACGAAGCTTCCTTGAGGCAATAAGAACTGCGTAAAGCAGCTTATGCACCTCAATGTATCGAGTTTTGGCGTCGTGTAATACTTTGCTGATGAAGTACACTGGACGCTTGACAGTCTGGACCCTCTCAGAGGGGCCCAGAGTTTCTTCTCTATCGACCCAGACCCTCCCGAAGGGGTCCGAACCTTCTTGTTCATCTATCCGGACCCTCCCAGAGGGATCCGGATCTTCTTGTTGATCTTCCCGGAATCTCCCAGAGGTGTCCGAAACTTCTTCTTGATCAGCCATGTGAACTCCATCACATGAGAGAGGTTGGTCTTCTAACATTTCAGTTTGAAGATCCGTGCCTGGGGGCTGGGACCCAGACTCGCCTTCAGTTAGCTCCGGACCCTCCCAGAGGGGTCTGGACTCCTGAACTGGATGTGGCTCCAATCTTTCCATGACTAGGTCCATGCTGACAACTTCTATAGTTGCAAAAATGTAAAGAAGTAGAGGCTCACCGGGGTTTGGAGCTACCAGGATTGGTAGTGTGGTGAGGAGCTGCTTCAGCTCTTGAAATGCCTTTTCTGCTTCTTCGGACCAATGGAAAGGCCCGGTCTTCCTCAATAGTTTGAAGAAGGTAAGTGCCCGCTCTGCTAGTCTTAAGATGAACCAGCTGAGTGTGGGGACTGGGGTCCCGACATCCAAGGATCTCATTGGGTGGTGTCGTGCGATGCGACACCCAACAGTATACAAGAAAAGAACGAGAATAAAATACAATACCAAGTCTTTATTTATAAACACAGCGGAAGCTTTACAATACTAAGCGAAAAGGAAAGTGACCTATACATCATAGCTACGCCCTCGGTACTATCTATGCAAAAGCAAAGTCACCCATGTCCTGGATGCTTCGCACTAGCAACACCAAACTTACAGTGGCATGCAGGGCTCCCACTCGGCTGTAAACCCTGGAGGGGGTGCAGCCTCATCGTCGAACCGGTCATTAGTCGTGTAATCTGGAAAAATTTGTTAACTGCAAACGTGAACTTAAGGCTCAGCAAGACTAACCCGTCTCACTAGACATATGCAGGGTGAATACTAAGCATAGGTAAGAGAAAGCAGTACAGGACTCACCTACCAGTGGATCCTTAGCTTTCAAGTTATTATCTGCATCTTACCAGTTTAATGAAAGTAACTTTAGTGATCATATTGGACAGCAATTAAACTTCCAAAACAATTATAATTCAATACATTGTATTCTCCTGACTTCTTTAATATTTACTATGTCACAGCGCAGTGAAAAAGTGGTACTCTATTACTGCGAGGGACAGTGATTGCAATCGGGGCACACCCAGACAACATGACACATATGCACTTTCGGAAGTGCCAGCGAGTACTTACAACAGTACCTACATAACACTTCAGTACTAGTCGTATATGGCCACCTTTCACCCAACACTCGAATGCCGAACCGGTCGATCCGTCACGGGCAGGAGGTCCCTGCGTGGGGCGTACTCTGAAGTGACCACAAGCTTATTTACACCTTGCTGCCCTCACCCTACGCCTATAATACGGAACGGTATGCCTCGACAAACCAGTATCAAGCTACGTCAGTTTGCTGGAGCCCATTTCTCCAGTATGTCGCCGGTACAATTCAAGCTTGTCCAGCAGGGCCACACACGGATCGGTCCTCAATCAACACAAGCAAGGCTACGCACGTGATACCATGTCTCGTTGCATCGTACCCACTGCTCGGTCTCAATTTCATATTTATAAACCATTTCTTGATCCAATTCATCCCGTATGATAAAATCCTATCTCGCAAGTAGATTCCAACTACTCGACTTCTACAGGATTCCTATGAACATAAGCATGGTAGTTTCTACTCATCGGGCTGTAGACCTACCAAATACTCCACGGGATTTGTGGGTCATGCATGTGGATGTCAAACACCTTAAATGTAATGCACAAACATATGAAGATGTAAGGTGAATGAAAACTGCAAAGACACTGTAAGGAACTTAAATGCAAACCGGAGCTTGCCTAAAAACGAGTCTGGGTCCAAGTTAGTCTCCGGTAGATGGACTTCCAAGGCTTCCGGCTGCTCCTCGACTTCAGTTACTACACAATATGCATATACTATATATGAATGACTTTGAAAATAAATAATATGTTTAAGGTCACAAGATAATATCTTGTGATCAAAATAAGAAAAATGATCTTAATTGGCTTTGGAACTTTTATGGTAGATAAAAGTGACTATAATGGAGACTCTTGCAAAAAACAGGAGATGATCAAGGAAGTTTGTTGTCTCTAAAAATAATGGCAAGCAATAACCTTCTCTGAATTTTGGTTGAAATATGGAGGTCTATCATGGCTACCAGTGGTTGTACCATGTAGAGGGCGTCTCACTGGTTCTAGTAAAATTTGTTTCATAATTTTCTAAGCTTCCTATAAGGAGAAGTTGATTTTACAAGTTTGGGAGAATTTCTGAAATGTTTTCTGTATTTTTCCAAATTTTTCAATTACATAGAGATTTGGAACACTGATAATCCCATTAAATTAATCCAAATAAACTTGAAATCTTTACTGGAGATCAAGTGTATTATTAAGAGTGTTCTGCCCAAAATTGAGAATTTTCCAATTAACAGAACAGGAGTAATTAATTTCCCAAGCAGTTAGCATAATGGAATTAATTATGAAAATTCTGGACGTTTCATTGCCAACCAATTGCACCAATGCAAAGTTGGGATTAACATGAGTCTACCTGAATTTATTTGGAATTTTTTGAGCAACCCTACTAGGAGAAATTTAATTTAGAAGTTGGTTCAAATTCTGGAATTATTTTCCAATTGGAAAAGTTCAAATAATCAAACTGGCCCCACTCATTTAAAATGGACCAATCAGAGATGGGCCGCACCGAGGGCAAAGGGTTAACCCATGCAGCCGCACCCGATCCGGTGCCACAGCCGATCCAACGCGGTGGAAATGCCGCTGACAGGCGGGACCCGCCGGGTTGTCGTCTACCTCCCGACGCGGGCGGCGCTCCTTGCCGGAACCGCGGCGGCGCTCACCGGACTTCGTTGCATCGACCTCAACTCGGCCTGGCTCTGACTGCCTAGCCTTAAAATCGACCACGCAACACGATGGTGGGGTCCAATCGTGGCGGCGACGGCCGGAGATGGTGGTGTGACAGCGGTGGCGGAGCTAGGGTTTTGGCGATCGTGGGAATCGCTCGAAAATGGCGCAAGAAGCTCAGGGTAAGGTCGGTAACATTCCTGGGAGCATGAGGAAGATGATTTGGAGATTAATAAGGGGTGACATCGCCGGCAAAGTTGACTTCGACGGTGGACCAACGTATTTTCATTGGCGGTGGGGAAAACTTGAATATCTTAGCCTTTACTCAATGGCATTCACTGATTTTTGGCAGAGGGGTGCGCTAAGCAGTACGGAGTATAATCCTTAATTGGATTGAAGAAACATTACACGTAGAAACAAAATTAAACCGAGAAGTGAGCTAGTTCAATAGCAATGGCCGAAAGCAAAACTCGCATCATTTGCTCGATATGGAATGAAACGAAGAAAGGTTTGTACCGTGAGTTAGTAGGTGCAGAAGCAAAGATTTTTGCTGTTGGAGTCTGGCCAAGAAACCGCTCCTAGCTTTGGCTCCATGGAGGAACAGATGGTGGCACAACGACGATGTCTGCGGGACTTCAAAATATCAGCGAAACAGTGAGCAACAAGACGAGCTAAGGGGTGGAGAAGATAGAGTATAGCCTTCACGCCATCTTTGCTGTTTGCATCGAAGGGAAACAAGGCAAGGATGAGGAGCTCACCGGGAGGAACGGAGGCGGCGGTGGTGTGCGACGGCGGCGCGGAACAGAGCGCAAAGGGGCGCTGGGGTTTACCACTCGGGTTAGGAAGGAAGATAAGGGCGAGCAGAAGTGATATAGACGCCAGAAACGCCACGCAGCTGCTTGCTGATGGTGAGGTGTTGGCTTCACCGAGCGTCGATCGGCGGGGAGTCAGGGAAACAGAGCACTCATGTAAATGTCTACCTGACCAGTGGATCCCACCGTTCTCATCCTCATCCCTTCTCTGCAATTCAATTCTCTTACCAAACTTGATCCAAAAATCCTAGATTTTTGTGGAGAGGCCAATTTAAATATGGAGATTCATATTATGAAATTGGATTTCAAATTTGGATAGGCTTCATGTGAAATTCAAATTCAAATTTGAATTTGATTTGAATTTGCTAAGCATCTCAAATAAAATAGCAAATGGGATTCAAAATTCTTGAAACTTTGCAGGAAGGCTATTTGGAATATTATGAGGCCATGGAAAAATGTATAGCCTCATATTTGAATATTTTTGACAGGTCCTAAATGTATAGTAGCTATATTCAAGTTTTTGAAATAATTTGAAAATATGTAGTACTGCATATTGTTTTGCCCTACCAAATTTCCATTCAATAAATTCCAAAATTTGCAGAAACGTTACTTGAATTATCCTAGGGTCATTGGTGAAGTCCATTCCCTATGTTAATAAAATTTAATTATGAGTGAAAGAAAGATTTTTTATGAGATCAAGTTCATGTGCACAACCATAATTGATCTCCACTATGGTTGATAACAAACTGGTAGTTGAACTTTAAATTAAGGAAAAACTGGATTTTACATTCCTCCCCCCATAAAAGAATCTCGTCCTGAGATTACAATAGGAAGGATAAAAGAAAAAGATCTAATGAACATATGCTGCTAACAAGTCCGGATAGTACGTTATAAGGTATTCCTCGCTTTCCCACATTGCTTCTTCAGCGGTGTGGTTGCCCCACAAGACCTTGTAGAAATGCAAGGTGCGGCTTCTTGTGGTGCAAGTCTTCTCATCGATTATCTGGGTTGGATGCTCAGAGTAAGTAAGATCTAGTTGCAAAGCTTCCAAATCCTCCATACGGACGTCAGCTGGGGCCTTGAGATATTTCCGCAACTATGAAATGTGAAACACATTATGGACCCCTGAAAGCGATGCTGGTAGCTCTAGCCGATAGGCCACAGATTCGCATCGTTCAATTACTGCGAATGACCCAATGAAGCGTGGAGCTAGTTTCCCCTTTACTCCAAAGCGATGAATCCCTTTCATTGGGGATACACAAAGATAAACGTGCTCTCCGACATCGAAGTGAAGAGGTCAACATTGTTTGCCCTCATAGCTTTTCTGGCGAGACTAAGCAGCCTTGAGGTTGGCTTGAATAACTCATACTCGTTCTTCAGCTTCATTCCCCAAGTCGATACCATATATCACTCATTCATCGGATTCACACCAGTTCAAAGGTGTGCGGCACTTTCGGCCATAAAGAGCTTCATATGGTGCCATCTGGATGCTAGCCTGATAACAATTGTTGTAAGAAAACTCCGCCAATGGTAGATGATCATCCCAATTCTTACCATGGTGGATGGCATGAGCGCGGAGCATATCCTCTAGGACTTGGTTTACTTGCTCCGTTTGACCATCAGTATGAGGATGGTAAGCTGAGCTCCGATTCAACTTGGTACCCAGAGATGCGTGGAGCTGCATCCAAAATCGAGCAACGAATAAGGTTCCACGATCTAATATGATAGTGTGGGGTACTCTGTGTAGGCACAGGATCCTGGCAACATACAATTGTGCTTATTGCCGTGCCACATATTTGACATTGATTGGAATAAAGTGAGCTGACTTGGTGAGTCGTTCGACTATCACCCAAATCAAGTCATGCTTGTGAAAGGTGAGAGGTAATCCAACAATGAAACCATGCTGATGTCCTCCCATTTCCAGGTTGGTATGCTCAAAGGTTAAAGCTGACCGGCTACCTTCAGATGGTCGGCTTTCACCCGCCGACACGTATCACATTCGAATACGTACTTTGCTATCTCCCTCTTCATCCGTGTCCACCAGAATTTCTTCTTTAAGTCTTGGTACATTTTGTTACTTCTTGGATGAATAGAATATTTGGACAAATGAGCTTCGTCCAATATCTTCTTCCAAAGTTCCACATTGTGGGGCACCACGATGCGGTCTTTGAACCAGATGGTACCGTCATCGTCACATAGGAAACACTTCATCTCACCCTTCTTCATTCTTCGGCGAATGTGCGACATGCCCTTGCCTTCCCCCTGATCCTCCACAATATCTTCCCTTATGGTAGGAATGAGAGCTAGATTGTAGAGCGCTCCATATGAAACCAAGTAGAGACTTGGCTCTTCTTCTTCCATCGAGGTGATGGAAAGATTATTGACATGGGACTTGTGACTCAGTGCATCTGCAACTGCATTCCCTTTGCCATGATGGTAGTGGACCTCAATCTCATAGTCTTTGATCAATTCCAACCATCTTCACTGTCGCATATTCAAGTCCTTCTGGGTGAAGATGTACTTCAAGCTTTTGTGATCGCTGTAGAGATGCACTAGGTTGCCCAATAGATGATGTCTCCACATCTTCAATGCAAGTACCACGACAACGAGCTCAAGATCATGACTCGGATAATGCTGCTCATGGGTTCAAAGCTATCGTGATCCATATGCGATGACCCTTCTGTCTTGCATCAATACACAACACAAACCAATCCCAGATGCATCACAATAAACATCAAATGACTTGGTTGTGTACGGTTTGGCTAATATTGGTGCTGTTGTGAGGTGTTTCACTAATGCTTGAAAAGCATCCTCACATTCCTTCGTCCATACATACTTCTTCCCTTTCTTCAGAAGTTCTATCATAGGTTTAGCTATCTTGGAGAAACTTGGAATGAACCTCCAGTAATATCCTGCTAAACCCAGGAAGCTTCAAACTTCATGTACAAACTTTGGAGACTCCCATTTGAGTACTTGCTTAATCTTGCTTGGATCAACTGCAATCCCCTCAGCAAATATGATGTGCCCTAGAAATGGCACTTGGCTGATACAGAACTCACATTTGCTGAACTTAGCATACAGCTTGTGGTCTCATAATCGTTGAAGCATGACGAGCAAGTGTTGAGCATGTTCTTCTTCGGATTTCAAATACACAAGGATGTCATCGATGAAGACCATGACAAACTTGTCCAATTCCGGCGTGAACACCGAATTCATGAGATACATGAAATGAGCCGATGCATTGTTCAATCCAAAGGACATGACAAGGTACTCATACAATCCATACCTCATCGACAATGCCGTCTTAGGTATATCCTCTGGTCGAATCCTAATCTGATGATAACCAGAACGAAGATCCATCTTCGAGAATACCTGAGCACCTGCCAATTGATCGAACGGAATATCGATGCGTTGTAGTGGATACTTATTCTTAATTGTGACAGCATTGAGTGGACGATAGTCCACACATAGTCTCAATGTCTTATCCTTCTTCTCCACGAACAATGCAGAACAGCCCCAAGGTGATGAACTTGGCTGAATGAAACCCTTGTCCATAAGTTCCTTCAGCTGCTCCTTCAGTTCTGCAAGTTCCTTAGGTGCCATCTTATATGGCTTCCTCGAGATCGGCACTGTTCCCGGTACAAGTTCAATCTTAAACTCGACATCTCTTTCTGGTGGCATACCAGGAAGATCCTCGGGAAATATGTCCGAATACTCACATACCACTGGAATATCTTCAAGTTTAATGGGCTTGGTGTTGTATGTAGTTGGAGTCACTCGGATAATACCCTCAAGAATGAGAGCTTGGTGAGGGTGGAGTGGAGAATCCAGATATACTCTCCGAGGAACGATGTCAATAATAGCACTATTGTATAGCAACCATGTCATTCCTAAGATGACATCTAACTTCTAACTCTCCAGTATAATGAGAAAGGTAGGGTATATGTTCCCACCCAGATTAAGAGGTACCATATGGACCATCTCATCTACTACTACTTGCCCACCCGGAGAACAAATCACATATTGGGTTTTTGTGGGAACGATAGGCAATTGATATTGAATGACATAAAACATGCTAATGAAGTTGTGGGAGGCACCAGAGTCAAAGAGGATGACTACGGGATGACCAAGGAGAGAGAACGTACCCTTGAGTACGGGTGCGCCTTCCGAAACGACCTCCATGGTGACGTGGTGGACATTGCTGGTTGGCTTCTTGGGCTGGTTGCAGGGCTGGTTTGCCCCCTGGTATGACGACTGTCCTCCGCCCTGCTTGTCCTGCGAGCAGTATTTGGCGAAGTGCCCCGTACGACCACACGTGAAACACGTGTACGGGGTCTGACTGGCACAGAAGGGAGGATGGAATCCCGGTGCACGCGGTAGAGGTGGAGGTGCACGCAGAATCATCCCCTGCTGCTGCTGCGGATGAAAACCGGTGTTGTTGAACTGGCGACCATGAAAGATCAGTGGTCGTGATGGCGGTTGCCACCTCTAGCTGGATGGTGATCGATACACCATTCGGTACTTCTGAGGAGCACCACCTCCGCTGCTCTGCGGAGCACTCCTCTTCTTCTTGTCTGAGGACAGCTCCCTAGTAGCGTCCTCTTGTATGATCGTTGTGTTGACAATGTTAATGAAGCTGCCGTGATTGAACAAGGCAAGCTTGTCCTTCATCTTCGGGTTCAAACCCCGGTAGAAGCACCCACGCTTCCTATCTTCAGTACTCACTTGGTCCTGAGCATACTGGGCCAAGTGGTTGAAGGTCTTGGAGTACTCGTAAGCACTCCTTCCTCCTTGCTTCAGCTCCAAGAACTCTTGAAGCTTCCTCTGCATGATCCCGGGAGGTATATGATAGGCGTGGAACGCCTCTTGGAACTCCTCCTAGCTCACGACATAGTCTGCTGGTCGTGCGGTATGATAATTCGCCCACCACACATCAGCAGATCCCTGCAACTGTTGTGCCACAAACAGGGTCTTCTGCTGTTCGATTATTTGCAACAAACCAAACTTTCCTTCTATGGAGCGGAGCCAGTTGTCCGCCTCCAAAGGTTCATCGGCCTCCATGAAGACCGGCGGGTGCGTTGACATGAAGTCCGAGTATGAACTTGGATAGGGCTGTCGTGGACCCACATCTGGTCGCCCCCCTTGACGGGACGAATGTTGAACCAAGGTCCGCAGCAACTCGGTTTGCTCGTTGCGCGAGCCGAGCACTGCGGCGAGAACCTACGCGAGACTCCTCAGAGGTTCAGGAGGTGGTGGTGGTGGAACTTGTCGTTGCGGTGTCACAGCTTGCTCCCGGGTCGGAGTTTCGTCCTCACGACCATGGCTCGAGCCTCCCATCTCGGGCGTCGAACGTGTACGCACCATGCTGCATCCACATGATTTAAAAATCAGCAACATGTTTGTTTTTCCTTCATCCATTTCATATTACAGTAGTGCGAATCTTGACAAGGAAATAAGTGCATAACATTCACATATATTGATAAAGTACAAACTTCATACAAGATATATTATCTCATGACCAAGTTTACAGTAGTGAACTCCAAAATGACGGACTCCCACTACGGAAGTGCATCTCTACTATACTTGGTCCCCATGAGACGTCATGCACACCTTGTCATCTTATACACACCCACTACTATTTATAATATGACACAAGCATGGCCATAAAATAAACACGAAAACTACTAACTATACGTGGCCCCGTGATGGCAGGAGTGCTGCCCCATCCTACTCCGATACGCCCTCTTTGGTGTACTCGAGTATCTCAGGATCTTCTTCGTCCTCGTCCTCAGGATTTGGTGCCACAGGTGTGGGTGCTGGAGCAGGAGCTGCTGCCTCACCCGCCATCGATGATGTTGCGGCAACTAATGATTGCACATCAGCCTATAGAAGAAACATCTTATAGTCTTCCAGTTCCTTTTGTGCATGCTTGCAACTGGCTTTCCAATCCTGAGTCTCCTCCCTGGATTGATCCCGTTCTTGAGTCACCGTACTCAACTGATCATCCAACAGCTGCACCTCAAGTTGACTCGCCTCCAACGCGCTTTTTGCGCAGTCTGTTTCCTTGTGAGCTTCCGATAGATCTTGAACAGCTCGGTGCCACTGATTCTCCTTAACATTTAAACGTCGATTGAGAGGAGCAATCATGGCTCTAAGTGAGTCATTGGCCCACTCAAAATGATCTCCTCGAATCATAGCCTGCTTCAGATCACCCATCAACCCTTCAATGCTAGCATGCTGTGTAAAGCTCACTTGACACGATGATGCTGCATATAACGCCAAGATTATCTTGGGTACCTCTTTGTGAATGCCATAAGCTGCACCCATTCGACTCGCCCACTCATCACCAGCTCTACCGTTGACTGGAAAGAGCGCGAACGGGGTACCCACCATATGACGATAATGAAGCTTGCAAAACCTCGCAATAGCAACACTCGCGGCAAAACACCACGTGTCTTCCAACTGAGTCCCTTTCACCTGGACAGAGAAAGGATCCATCCAATATATGACAGATCATCAGGAACATCGACATAGATGGTGCATCTTTTCACACCTCCGTCATCGAATTCTCTGCCACAATAGCTCGGTATGCCGCATTACCCGAACCGTTGAAGCAGCGCTATCAACAACTCCGGAAAACCCCTTCGAAGAGCACACGTCGCGAACACCCATTCATTCGGTAAGTGTACCATCAAGTCTGCCATCTTTGGAAAGGATACTTGAAGAATGAAAAGGTTTCCAACTTCCAATAGTTCAAGAAAAATTTAAAACTGGAGTAGTAATCACAGTCTGTTCCAGCTGACCTTCCTGTATAGATTCAAAATTTTCATACAGGAAAAGTCAAAACCAGAAGTTGGGTTGAATACAAAAGTCGTAGTTCACTTTACAACCTTTTCATATTGTACTTATACAGCTACAGGTGAGCTAGGAAGTAAAATCTATACAGGTTTAAATTTGACCAAAGTTTTCAGGAAATTTTGACAGAACCTCCCCTTTATATGTGGTTATTTCCACAATTTAAACAGGTATATCGTAACAATATATTGAAGTAATGACAAAATAAACATTGTATAAGATCGAGTTAACAATCCAGAAATAAAAGACCTCAGCCTTGAAAATTTTGTTATACAGGTATAGCGCGCAAATTCGAAACTATGGGCAAACTGTTTCAAGTTCTGGTCTGCCAGGAACAAGTTTGCGACAATAGGAATTAAACACAGTTACACAAAGATTCAGGCCATGAGTGCAATATAAAGTTGATAGAGGACTTCCTAATATTTCCGGAGATGTATATATGTGACCATGTCGCTATTCTGTATTAAAAGCTATAGCTATCCAAACTTAACAGATGAACTGACTGGTTTTCACCAGCAATCCTGCAGTTCACTGTTTTGAACTCAAAATTTTATTCGACTCAAATTTTAATCAGGAAAAACTTTGAATAACAAATATGTAGATCTCCTTCTACCATTTCCAGATATGTATCACAATAAGGCAGAAGATGTTTCTACAGTGTGTTATGGCAAAAAATACAGAGACTGGTACAATGGTATGGTCATCTGGAGCAGTTTAAATATACTCCAAAATTTCAACAGATTATCAAGCTTTTCTGCCTTGATGGTCAACAGAAAAGTTGTATAGGTCTTCAAGAGATTTCCATCCATATAGCATACCCTTATGTTAATTAATAACTAACCAAGATCATAATCCAGCGAAGTTGAGCCAACTTCTAACAGAATTTAAGAATCTTGGTTCTAACCCTTTGTCGAGCCGATAACCAATGACACAAGTCCAAACATACCAGCAACTGATAGTTAAACTTCAAACACAATGCATCCATTCTGTCATTGGGGATGGTCAAGTACCAAATTTGATACTGACAGTACTACGTGCCTCACCAAAGAAAATTCTGACCGGTATATCCGGATACGTTTATAGGTGGCCCTAGTATCGTTCTCTCGCAAACGTGTTCTACACAGGTTGCTACCGTAGTCAGTGTAGCTGCAGAAGACAAACAATCCCCTGTCACACCTGCATGCCACAAGGGCGGTTCGCGGAAACACAACATGCAGTCACAATACACAGATATATTTTTGAAAGTAAATGCATACGACTCTGGTGTGAGTCGTCCTCTAGCGAAGTCATGTCTCGAGGTACATGGTTGTACTATGTCTGTATAGCAAAGACTCCCGCACGAACTGTCTTATACACTCTCGGGCATACGTGTTTCGCATGCTCCCATAGGACATGAATAGTTCTAGAGACGCATACTATTGGGTTATCCACCACCCGACGGGGGCTCCCACTCACTTTGAAGCACGTTGGGATACCATGTGTCATATGTTCTCAAAAACATGGAAAGTTTCATAGACTCATATTAACATTTCCGTGTCAAGCCACAGAAATAATCACATGCTACCTCCCGCATGGTGAGCTTACCGCAATTGATCCGCTTGTGGTGGCGTACCTTACCTCTTACCTGACGTCAGAGCGCCGTTACAGAATATAATAGCACATAAGTTAGTTTACCACCTTTATATCTTATACTAATACTACTCCTTATATAGGAATATAGCTAATTCCTCACTCATATAATTTTAAGATTTTGAAAATATGCTCTTTTCGAGCACACTGTTCCCAATGATGCTCTGATACCATGCTGTGGGGATCGGGGTCCCGACATCCAACGATCTCATTGGGTGGTGTTGTGCGATGTGACACCCAACAGTATACAAGAAAAGAACGAGAATAAAATACAATACCATGTCTTTATTTATAAACATAGCGTAAGTTTTACAATACTAAGCGAAAAGGAAAGTGATCTATACATCATAGCTAAGCTCTCGGCACTAGCTATGCAAAAGCAAAGTCATCCATGTCCTAGATGCTTCGCACTAGCAACGCCAAACTTACGGCGGCGTGCAGGGATCCCACTCGGGTGTAAACCCTGGAGGGGGTGCAGCCTCGTCGTCGAACCCGTCATTAGTCGTGTAATCTGCAAAAACTTGTTAACTGCAAACGTGAGCTTAAGGCTCAGCAAGACTAACCCGTCTCACTAGACATATGTAGGGTGAATACCAAGCATAGGTAAGGTAAAGCTGTAAAGGACTCGTCTACCAGTGGATCCTTAGCTTTCATGTTATTATCAGCAGCTTACCAGTTTAATAGTTATCACATTTGACAGTAATCAAACATCCAAAACAATTATAATTCAATACATCGTATTCTCCTGACTTCTTCAGTATTTACTACGTCATAGCGTAGTGAACAAGTGGTACTCTATTACCGTGGGGGACAGTGATTGCAATCAGGACACACCCGGACAACACGACACATACGCACTTTCAGAAGTGCCAGCGAGTACTTACAGCAGTACCTACATAACACTTCAGTACTAGTCGTATATGGCCACCTTTCACCCAACACTCGAATATCGAACCGGCTGACCCGTCACGGGCAGAAGGTCCCTGCGTGGGGCGTACTCTGACGTGCCCACCAACTGATTTACACCTTGTTGCCCTCAACCTACGCTTATAAAACAGAATGGTATACCTCGACAAACCAGTATCAAGCTACGTCAGTTTGCTAGAGCCCATTTCTCCAGTATGTCGCCGGTACAATTCAAGCTTGTCCAACAGGGCCACACACGGATTTGGTCCTCCATCGACACAAGCAGGGCTACACACGTGAGACCACGTCTCATTGCATCCTACCCGCTGATTAGTCTCAATTTCATATTCACAAACCATTTCTTTATCCAATTCATCCATTGTGATAAAATCTTATCTCGCGAGTAGATTCCAACTACTCGACTTCTACTAGATTCCTATGAACATAAGCATGGCAGTTTCTACTCATCGGGTTGTATACCTACCCAGTACTCCATGGGATTTGTGGGTCATACACGTGGATGTCAAACAACTTAAACTTAATGCACAAACATCTGAAGACGTAAGATGAATGAAGACTGCAAAGACACTGTAAGGAACTTAAATGCAAACCGGGGCTTGCCTGAAAACGAGTCTGGGTCCAAGTTAGTCTCTGGTAGATGGAATTCCAAGGCTTCCGGCTGCTCCTCGACTTCAGTTACTACACGATATGCATATACTATATATGAATGACTTTGAAAATAAATAATATGTTTAAGGTCACAAGCTAATATATTGTGATCAAAATAAGATAACAATCTTAATTGGCATTGGAACTTTTATGGTAGATACTAGGGACTATAATTGATACTCTTGCAAAGAACAGGACATAATCAAGGAAGTTTGTTTTCTCTAAAAATTATGGCAAGCAATAACTTTCTCTGATTTTTGTTGAAATTCTTTAGGTCTATCATGGCTACCACTGGTTGTACCATGCAGAGGGGGTCTCACTGGTTCTAAGAAAATTTGTTTAACAATTTTCTAAGCTTCCTATAGGGAGAAATTGATTTTACTAGTTTGGGAGAATTTCTGAAAAGTTTTCTGTATTTTTCCCAATTTTTCAATTACATAGAAATTTGGAACACTGATCAACCCAGTAAATGAATTCAATGAACTTGAAATTTTTACTGGAAATCAAGTGTATAATTAAGAGTTTTATGACCAAAATTAAGAATTTTCCAATTAACGGAACGGGAGTAATTAATTTCCCAAGCAGTTAGCTCAAAGGAATTAATTATGAAAATTCTGAGAGTTTCATGTCCAACCAATTTCACTATTGAAAAGTTAAGATCAAGATGAGTCTACTAGAATTTATTAGGAATTTTTTTAGCAAACGTACTAGGAGAATTGAATTTAGAAGTTGGTTCAAATTCTGGAATTATTTTCTAATTGGAAAAGTTCAAATACTCAACCTGGCCCCACTCATTTAAGATGGACCAATCAGAGATGGGCCGCACCGAGGGCCACGGGGTTAACCCGTGCAGCCGCACCCGACCCGGTGCCACAGCCGATCCCACGTGGTGGAAATGCCGCTGCCAGGCAGGACCCGCCGGGTCGTCGTCTACCTCCCGACGCAGGCGGTGCTCCTTGCCGGAAGAGCGGCGGTGCTCGCTGTACTTCGCTGCATCGACCTCCACTCGGCTCGCCTCTGACTGCCTAGCCTTAAAATCGACCGCACAACACAATGGTGGGGTCCAATCGTGGCGGCGACGGCCGGAGATGGCGGTGCGACAGCGGCGGCGAAGCTAGGGTTTCGACGATAGTCGGAATCACTCGGGAATGGCGCAAGAAGCTCGGGGAAAGGTCGGGAATGTTCCTGGGAGCATGAGGAATATGATTTGGAGGTTAAAAAAGGGTGACATCACCGGCAAAGTTGACTTCAATGGAGGAACGACAAATTTTCATTGGCGTTGGGGAAAACATGAATATCTTAGCCTTTACTCGATGGCATTCACTGATTTTTGGCAGAGGGGTGCGCTAAGCCGTACGGAGTATAATCCTTAATTGGATTGAAGAAACATTACACGTAGAAACGGAATTAAACTGAGAAGTGAGCTAGTTAGATGGCAACAGCCGAAAGCAAAACTCGCATCATTTGCTCGATATGGAATGAAATGAAGAACGGTTTCTACCGTGAGTTAGCAGGTGCATAAGAGAAGATTTTTGCTGTTGGAGTCTGTCCAAGAAACCACTCCTAGCTTTGGCTCCATGGCGGAACAGAGAAGGTCCGATGGCGGCACAATGACGATGTCCGCGCGACTTCAAAATATCGACAAAACGGTGAGCAACAAGAAGAGCTAAGGGGTGGAGAAGATAGAGTATAGCCTTGGCGCCATCTTTGTTGTTTGCATCGAAGGGAAACAAGGCAGAGACAAGGCGCTCAGCGGGGAGGAACAGAGGCAGCAGTGCTGTGCGACGGCGGCGCGAGACAGGGTGAAAAGGGGTGCTGGGGTTTACCACTCGGGTTAGGAAGGAAGATAAGGGCGAGGAGGAGTGATATAGGCACCAGAAACACCATGCAGCTGCTTGCCGACGGTGAGGTTTTGGCTTTACCAAGCGTCGGTCGGCGGGAAGTCAGGGAAACAGAGCACTCACGTAAATGTCTCCCTGACCAGTGGGTCCCACCGTTCTCATCCTCATCCCTTCTCTGCAACTTCAATTATCTTACCAAACTTGATCCAAAAATCCTAGATTTTTGTGGAGAGGCCAATTTAAATATGGAGATTCAGATTCTGAAATTGGATTTCAAATTTGGACACGTTTCATGTGAAATTCAAATTCAAATTTGGATTTGACTTGAATTTGCTAAGCGTCTCAAATAAAATAGCAAATGGGATTCAAAATTCATGAAACTTTGCAGGAAGGCTATTTGGAATATTATGAGGCCATGGAAAATTGTATAGCCTCAGATTTGAATATTTTTGACAGGGCCTAAATGTACAGTAGCTATATTCAAGTTTTTGAAATAATTTGAATATATGTAGTATTGCATATTGTTTTGCCCTAGAAAATTTCTATTAAATAAATTTCAAAATTTTCAGAATGGTCACTTGAATTATCCTAGGGTCATTGGTGAATCCATTCCCTATGTTAATAAAATTTAAGTATGAGTGAAAGAAAGGTTTTTAATGAGATCAAGTTCATGTGCACAACCATAATTGATCTCCACTATGGTTGATAACAAACTGGTAGCTGAACTTTAAATTAAGGAAAAACTGGGATTTTACACTAGTGCAGCTAGACATCCAGTTAACTTCTGGACGTCCTTGATGCGGCCTGGGGCCCGCATTTTTCAATAGCTTTGATCTTCGCCGGGTTTGCCTCAATTCCTTTGTGAGTCAGCAAGAAACCAAGGAGCTTTCTGGAGCTAATCCCAAAGACTCAGTTGTCTGGTTTCAGCTTGGTGCGAGTGATGCGCAGCTTGTCGAAGACGGCTTGCAAGTTGTCAAGGAGTGACTCCTTGTTATTGATCTTCAAGACGATGTCGTCGACATACACCTCTACCAAGTCCCTGATTAGCTCTCCAAATGTTTTGTGCATAGCTCGCACAAAAGTTGAAGCAGCAATTTTGAGACCAAATGGCATAGCAGTATAACAATACAATTCATCTATTGTTATGAAGGCGGTATGCTCTTCATCTTTCCTAGACAGTTGGATTTGATGATATCCAGAGTATGCATCTAGGAAACACAATAGCTCACACCCGGGGAGTCCACAATATGATCTATCCGAGGTAGTGGAAATGGATCTTTTGGGCATACCTTATTTACGGTGGTGTAGTCGATACACATCCGAAGCTTCCCACGGGCCTTGGGTACAATGATTGGGTTTGCTAGCCATTTTGCGTGATGAACCTCCTGGACAAAGCCAGCTTCGAGCAGCTTCTTGATCTCCTGTCGGGTGAAGTTTTGCCGCTCGACTGGTTGCTTCCGGGGCTTCTGGTGTACAGGCCGTGCGTCGGGATAAATCTTCATATTGTGCTCAATCACCTCCCTAGGGATCCCAGGCATTTGTGACGGTTGCCAGGCAAACACGTAACCATTCGCTTGGAGGGAAGTGATGAGCGCGAGTTCCTATTTGTTGTTCAGACCTCCTGATATACGGGTGGTCTGAGCAACATCGGAACCAATTTGGACGACTTTGATGGGTATGTCGTTGTCGTCGCTTGGCTGCACACGTGGTGCAGAGGTTGAGCCTCGGTGATGAATGCTCAGAGGTTGAGCAGCTTGCTCTTTGTCGGATGCCTCCTCCTACGTTGTTGCAAGTGCGTGGAGTTCTTCCAGTGTGGTGATTCCCGCAGTACAGTCTCCACAGATGCGGAGAACGCCCAAAGGTGTCAGCATCTTCAACACCAAATAGTCGTAGTGGGCTGCAGCCATGAACCTATGCAGGGCAGGCCTGCCAAGGATGGTGTTGAAGGGTAAGCTGATATGCGCGACGTTAAAGACCAGCTTCTCAGTCCTGTAATTCTCCCGATTCCGAAGGTCATCGGGAGTGTGATGGATCCAAGAGGGCTAATGGCCCCCGGACCTACCCCAGAGAAGGGTCGTGCGGGATGTAGGTCCTAGGGTCGGAGCTGGAGCTTGACAAAGGCTTCATAGCTCAGGAGGTTTAGCCCCGCACCTCCGTCCACCAAAACATGGTAAAGCTGGACATTGTTGATGGTAGGAGATACCATCAGTGGCAATTGGCCAGCTCCAATCATGTTCTAGGGGCAGTCCTTATTATCGAAGGTGCTGGGAGTGTCCATCCATTTCCGATAAGGTTCCACCCTGGCAGTAGGAGCTGCAGCGGCCATGTCCATCCGCATTGTATTGAGGACACGACAAGAATTTATGTCCCAGGAACCACCGTATATGGTGTTCAGGGTCTTCCGACGCTCATTGTCAGAGACGTTGGAATCATCGTCAACTGTGTTGTACACAGCCCTCAGGACCTTCTTGGTATCCTAGAAGCCTAGCTCTGTTTAAGTCGGAGCTTCGTAAACTTTTTGCTTTCCTTCCTACTGGCGGAAAGGAGCTTCTTCTCGGTGCTTGTTGTAGCGCTCGACAAGGTTCTGGACCTCCCGGCAGTCCTCCAGACTGTGATTGTCGGTCTTGTGGATCGGACACCGCATTTTGGAATTGCCACCGTCTTCTGACGAAGGTCCAGGTTGTTTTTTGGGGCATGGCCCCCGGCCTCCCGGAGCTACAGCAGCCGCAGCAGTGGGAGCACCGGCCGACGGCTTTTTCTTGTCGTTGGTCTTCTTCTTTCCACCACCGGAGGTAGTGGCTTCAACCTTGGAGGACTTCTTGGCCTCCAGAGCTGGTTTGGAGTGCATCTCATGGCCCTCCGCAGCTCTGGCACATTTGTCAGCCAGGCTGAAGAGCTCTGTGACGCTGGTGACTTCTTTTGTCACCAGCTTCGCCACCATTTTCTTGTCCCAGATGCCCTTTCTGAATGCGACAATAACAGAAGCGTTCAAGATAGAAGGGATGGTATTGCGTACCTGCAAGAATCGTTGGATAAATGATCACAATGACTCTCCCGATTTTTGCTGAACAGCAAAAAGGTCCAGTTCAGTGCCAGGTCGGGTGTAGGAGCTCCCGAAATTGTTGGTGAACTGTTGACATAGCTCCGCCCAACTGTTGATGGAGTCAGGCGGCAGACTCATGAACCAGGATCTAGCGATCCCGGTCAAAGCCACAGGGAAATAATTGGCCATCACAGCCTCATTGCCCCCCGCCGCAAGGATAGCAGTAGAGAAGATTTGATGGAATCCGGCGGGGTTGACGGTCCCGTCGAATTTCTCCAGCAAATGAGGCTAAAACTTCTATGGCCATCTGACCATGCGTAGATGCATAGCTAGGGCAGAACAGCCTCCTCCTACTCCCAAAGGAGCAGGGTTGTCTCGAGCTTCTTGCCTCTCATGAGCACGCTCAATGTGAACGTGACCGTCTTGCTGTCGGTAATGGCGATCAAGCTCTGACCGCAGGTCATGTGTTGAAAGCCCCGACGCAGTGTGGGTGCGTCGTGCCCCAGAAGGCAGCGACGTCACCTGTTGGAACACAGCACGTCTTCTGTGCTTTGAAGCTTGCGGACCAAGTCTTCCTGACAAGATTCGATGTTGTGAAGGTGCCTGCCCCGAAGGAGCAGGACCTTGGTTACTGATGCCACCGGCTGCAGCTGCAACCAAAAGTTCAACATCAACCCTCCACCGCTCCATCGCACCCTGGGGTGCTCCTGGAGGTGGTGGACATTGGAGTAGAGTACGCACAACAACAAGCCTGTGCTCAGGGTTGTTGTTCATCGATGATGTGATCTACGCAAGTACTCCATCCTGCTGCCTAGCATTGTTTGCCGGAACAGATGGCGGTGGTGGTGGTGCAACGCCCGCTGGGACAACGACACCCACTAGTTGATGCATGTTGGAAGGATGATTCCCGCCAACAGGTTGCACAACATTGTTGTCGTTGGATGATCCTGTGGCGGAGTTCACCATCTTGTGATCTCAGGCGCCCCCTACCTAGCGCGCCAATTGTCGAAGCGTACGAACGACACTTCCCCTTGTACTACTAAATTGTAGGCCGCGGAGGTTCTTGTATAGGTTTGGGCGCACGGAGATCTTAGACAATATGATGACACGGATGGTTTACGTGGTTCGGGCCGCCTCAGCATAATACCCCACTCCACAGGGTGTGTCTTGTTGTAGTCTGGATTCACTGGTGCTTGCATGTGTATCCGATTGGTTGTCATGTACCATGCGGTGCAGCCCTTTTGTAGTATAAGGACTGGTTGTTACAACACTAGCCTGGCCCGACATGTGGCCCTGGTGTATTTAACTGCCTAATACACGATCAACGAGTATTAAATGTGGTTAATAGAGTGGTAACACGCACTTCCCCCAGTACTACTAAATTGTAGACCGCGGAGGTTCTTGTATCGATTTGGGTGTGCGAAGATCTTAGACAAGATGATGATGCAGGTGGTTTACGTGGTTTGGGTCGCCTCAGCGTAATACCCTACTCCATGGGGTGTGTGTATTTATATTCTGGATTCACTGGTGCTTGCGTGCGTATCTGCTTGGTTGTCATGTACCATGCGGCGCAACCCTTTTATAGTCAAAGGACTGGCCTTACAACACTAGCCTAACCCGACATGTGGCCCTGGCATATTTAACTGCCTAATACACGATCAACGAGTATTAAATGTGGTTAATAGAGTGGTAATGCGCCTTAATGATGGTGTTACCCCTATTAACAGTCCACTGATCGCGCGTCATTAATATGGCATTAATAACACATAATCAGGTCTTGTAATTGTCGCCTTAACTATCCCTTGAAGGTCCGAGCCGTTGGAGATCTCTCTGTCTTCCGTTGAATTCCTAGCTCCGGAGGTTCAACACGTGGCGGCTCTGGAGCTTCCCATCATTGGGAGGCAGGTCCGGAGCCACTATACACGTGGTAGCACCGGAGCTTCCTTCTACTAGAGGTTAGGTTTGAGGTCACTGGACACGTGGCAAGTCTGGAGCTTCCCTATGGCAGGTGTTACGTCTAGACTTATGATACACGTATCAGTGTCAGAGCTACCCAAACGAGGAAGGCAGGTCCAGTACTATGCAACACGTGTGTCCTTTGGAGGTCTTCAACTTGAATGGGGGAACTCCTCAGCTTTTCTCGCGGTATCATGAGGTACCCGGTAAGCCGGGCACCGACAGTTTAGATGAAACATGACGCGTAGAATAGCCAAATCTTAGGATAACTTCCAGTTGAAAATGTTGACCGATGGAAAAATCTCAGTTTCAAGCTAGCTTTTGTAGCTGATGATCCATTGCTGAAGCAAATAACTTACTTGGATGGGAGACCCGAAGTTGACACGGATCCCAGAAGCTGTTGGAGAATCTTAGAACAGGGACGGAAGAGCATAAAAATAACCCATGAAAGAGAGTAGAAAGGAGAAAGAAATATGGATGTTTTAACCTGTAGTGAAAACAATGGAAAGGAAGCTTGACTGAATGCCAAGACAGGAAGCTAGTCAGAGGTCATCGCTGGCGACCAAGAGGCCGCTAGAAGGGAAGGGAGGGATCCATTTGGTACTTTCTTTTAAGAGTCCTAGGTCTCTTTTGGTAGAGCTTCACGGAGCTGATTCTCAGGGAGAATCAGGGAAGCTGTGTCAAACACTATTTTGCAGAAGATGTAATTCTCTAAAATGAACTAAGGGGATGGAAGCTAAAACAAGTAGCTTCTTGATTTTGTGAAGTGATTCTCTGTCCTGATAAGAGTTTATTCTAGAGAATCTTAGAGAATCATTTTCAGCGACAGAATGACTTCACTAGAGAATCAAAAGTGAATCCAGAGGATCAGCTTTGTGGAGTTGTGCAAAGGGGGCCTTAACCCCCAAACCCAATCAAGAAAGAAGATTTAGAAAGCCAAATTCTTTTCTTCAACTTCAAAAGTTTTTTCGTTATGCTCCTTCCAAATATTCCATGGTGCATACGCATGCATGATAACTAAAATAAGAAGACATCTTCACTACAATCCATCATCATGATAAGTCCAATTTGTATGTAGCTACCCAGTTCCTCCTTGAGCATAAAGAACCTTTGGTGGCGTACTGTTAGCATGGTAGATGTTAATCCCGAGGAGTCTATCCACGGTCAGTGCGATGCATCTAACTCGAAAAGCATCACAAACAGCTGGAGTGCTGCCCTGGGAGTCTTCATAGTTGCTCCAACATGACCGCCACCTATAGGGGCCCTGGTCGAACTTGCAGTAGCAGCAGGAGTCTTGTACTGGACAATTACTGAGAGTCGTCAGTCCAACTGGGAGAAATCCGAGCTGCACCTTAGAAGCTAGACCATGAGGTGAGATACTCTCCTTACATTTAATTTGGTCCAACCCCCCGCCCCCCCGCCCCACATCCAATGTGAAACATATTCTCAACAATATCCCCGTCACACATTGGTGACTCATGGGATGCACCCGGCCCACATGGTCCTCACCACCACATTTCTGTGTATCGGACAAGATCGTGAGTCTGTCTCTCTTACCAGTGTTGGCCCATACTGGAAGTTGTTGGACCAAATGGTGAAATCCTAGCTACACCTCAAAAGCTAGCTCTACTTTTAGGTTGGCCCAATGCCCCTCCACCACCAATGTGGGCCTATTCCCAACATCTCGGATGTTCCAAACAATGTTGACTCCAACAACGTACTACCAAGACGGATACTCACGAAGGACAAGGTGACAACATAAAAAGACTCAACACAGATGCAGTGATGTCACAATAAGAATAAGGGTCGTCCAACACTGAAGAGGAGATTAATCTAGGCATGCTCAAAACCTAGATGAATGGAGAGATGGTGTACACCACCCCTCAGTGAAACATACTAGTTATTGTGATCCTCTTGGACACCTTGACTCCAATATTTGAGGACACGACTACCGCGGTGAGTCCCCAACTCAAGATTGTAAAGGTAATTTTACAATCCACAGCGGTACAATCACCAAAATGATATTGATGAGAAATTTGATTCCCGATCTTCCGAAAGGTAATGATAAGTCGATTGAGGTGGAGAACTCGACGTTGATGATCTGTGGCACTCGAGAAGCTGGAATACCGCCGCAATCACTACACCACTGCTCCGTTGATTATCAACCATGCTGTACACGATTGACCTCGCCAAGAAGGCTAATCCCTGCAAGTGCAACCGAGAACACAAGCAAGAACGTAGAAGACACAATCTGAAATCGCAAAATTGTGGTTTCACAAACCGTAGAACGGTGATATTATTGATCTAAGCAAAACCCAATTGTTCATGGCAGCAACTATGGAGTATATATAGGTGACAGGACGTCCAAGGAGGTGTTGGGGTCGTGACCTAACCCTAAGATACGAAAATAATGGACTTAGACTTGATACAAGGCCCAATGGCACAATACAGTGGCGCAGCACCCTGACAGATTCTGAACTCGATTTTGTTTCAACAATTTCCGTTGACTCCGAAGGGATTTTCACATGGGACCAGCCCCATTGGAAATTTTATCCTCTCCCTTTTCCGTGCATATGTAGAATGTCCAAAACGGAGTTCTTATGCATCCTGGGCGTCCGTTTTAGTGCGTACTGCTCCTGGACTCCGAGTTGGACACGATTTTGAGTTGGGGTCGGTTTCCATCTTCTTTGAACGTATCTTCTGGTCCTCCACGCCCCTAAATCTTCCTCCAATTACTCCTTGAATCACTCCATGTATCCTAATCACAATTAAATTATTAGGTAGCGATCTATTCTCAAAAATATATAAGGAAACATATAAAAATGAGCTCACCTCTGAAATTAATTGCTGTGTGTGAATTCTATTCATTGCATCTTGTATGTTCAAAAGAGTGTTGTATAGATCCATAGGAGTGATGTCCTCATCACGATGTCTTGAGAATAAAGGAAGCTCTAGGCACCAAAGTTAAGGGTCATCAAGAGCGTGATCCAAGTCTACAAGCTCTTATTCGAGTTGAAACGAGGAGCATGCGTGTTCTGAGGCTGGCCAGGAGCAAAGATCGTCTTTGGTGGAAAATCCAGCAATCACCGGCTCTTAGAGGCGCACACTCAGAACCTAGATGGAGATCTACATCTGGAACTTCAAAAAAATCATATAACATTTGGCCCTCCATCAACCTAACATTCCGTGAGCGAGAAGAGGAGGAGCAACATCATGCGGAGGAAGAATGACACTAAGAAGGAGAAGTTGATGAGTGAACCAACATTACTAGACATGGTGATTGGGATTACCATTCTAGGTGTCATGAGCATTCTCTGACTCCCCACTCCCAGTACTATCATCATTGCCGCTCTTCTAGTCATGAATACAACAGTATTGTAGGCATGCTCCTTTTTAACATATCTACGTCAAGTATGGTGGCTGCTTTGTTTTAATAAGTCAGTATTTACAGGTACAATGGCAAGACAAGCTATAAGATTGGCTCCAAGCCTACAACATTGCCATCAAGTTGACGGGGGGTAAGAGACTACCTGCCAACTCGCCTCTACTCAAACAGGTCGGACAGGGTTTACAAGCATACCGGCTAATACCAAAATGCTAACTGGATAGAGCTCACCCAATAATTCAACTACTTTAAAGCTACCTACAATCAGCCAGGAAATCATTGGGAGATCTATTAGGTCATTGAAAAGATTAGGTACAAGAACCCCCATGGGATGATTGACGTGGGGATGACTACCCGATAGGCCAAGCCCACTGTATTTGAAGACTCAAGATCATGAACACCCATTTGTTTTAGGGTTCATGTGGAAATCACATAGGTATAAACCAGGATGATGTCTCCGTATGAGAAGAGGAGTCTAGGTGGAATACTATCAAAACTCTTTGAAAATAAAGAAAGTTATCTTAAGCATCTAGGATAGATAGATTTCATACTAGAATCAACACATTGTAACCAACTCGTAGCATGCCTTGATACATTTGGTTCCTATAAAGGTGGGGGGTCAACAACCATGATCATCCAGGACAGCTAGACAATATTGCATTAGAATCATCACCGTATCCTAAAACATCCACCCTAGCAACTCACCGAGGCATTGATAGGCAAACTACCGAATACCATTGTAACTTTCATATTGAAGAGAATCACTCAAGTAGATGTAGGGTATTACCTCACTGCAGAGGGCTCGAACCTAGGTATCTCCTGTTACTGTTGCACCCATCATATCCCTTCTAAGTACAAGTATCTTGGGAGTGACTCCCTTTTATGCAGGTATGTATTTAAAATATTTTTAGAGTCCAATAAAGTAGTTTTGTTCAAGCATGAATAATCTATTGGTAAAAGCTATGAGTGTGAAGGGTTGTTCTTTTCCTTACAGATTGTTGCAATAAGTCTTTGAAACATATATGTTATATGTTAATGATGGTAACAGTGTTTATCACAATTACTTATGGCATGTTAATTTTGATTAAATATTTGGGTTTTTTTATTTTACCCCTGGTTGGAATTCAATTGTGATTTTAGCCTCCAAATTGAGAGTTCATGATTTTATACCTCCTTTTTCAGAATGAAGCTATTGTTTGCCCACCGTTTTAAAAACTGTTAGTTTGGCAGGATTAATCAATTTTAAAAATAGAATAAAAGATTAATAAGTTGAAAAAGTTGACAATGCCCTTTACAGTTTTGCTTTACAATAGATGTACTGTTTATCTTTTAGATCACGGGGGACCATATCACCCATACGGCCCGGCCAGGTCCACGTGTCACCACCGCCATCAATCCAGACCCTGCATGATGAGTCACCGCCGCCCTACGAAGTCCACAGTGTTGGCTGCTCCACCATCCAGATAGCCCCACGTGATGATTGTTGCTGCCCTTCTAAATCAACGCACCGCCCGCCACCCCATCCGAAGATCCCTGCGCGCCAGCCTCTGCAGCCCTCCCCATTACCCCTGAATGCTGGCCGCAATTCCCTGTCCGCACCCAGGCCTTGGTAGCATGTTGTGCTTGTTCCCAACACTGCACGTGCATGTTGGGCTTGTACATTCTTTTCAGCTCACTCTCCTGGTCAAAACTGGATGGATTGGTTCATTGTCATGTCCCTACATTAATCGATGTACTCTACTTTAGCTTCTTCTTCCATTACTATTATCGTCTGATGATCCCGTGTGTATTCATTGAAAATTAAATGTGATTATGTGGTTAGGACATGGACGTGTCGGCCAGAGCTCAAACTCAAATGCAAAATGGAGGTGGAGGGCCAGGCCAGTGTCTTTTCACATCGCAAGGATATGGTTATCTATACTACATGTATGTAACATGCAAACTCAAATCACAAATAAAATTAAATGTAAGAGTAACATCACAAGGGTATTCTATCATTTCCCCTTAGATTTAACACCGTTGACAACCACTAACAGAGTAGGAGTATACTTTGGATTCATTTTGAAAAAAAAGAGGGGTAGAATCACAATTGAACTCCCAACTAGGGGTAAAATCACAATAGTTTCTTAATATTTTGGCTATCAAGTATGAACTGAATTCTGAATTTCACAATTGTGAAGTTTCTAAGTGTCATAGTTTTGTGCCTCATATGGCAGTTCTTCAGAGAAACATGTCATCCTTAAAACTCATACATTCCAATCTATAAAAGATGTGTGATGTGCTAACAAAAAATGGAATGACATATTTCATAACAATGATTGTGATGCTAGTAGATTATACTATGCTTATTTCTTACAAACAAAATATGATTTTCTTATTTATAATGTTGAAGTATAAAATAAATTAAATAGAAAGATCAAGCGTCTTGGGTCACATCATGGTGGTGAATATATTCCCAAATTAGTCCTAGGAGGACATCTATCTACTCACCTCAACTGAACAATGTTCAAGAAAAATCTTAGGCTTGATGGTACTACTAAGAAGTACAAGGTGCAAATAGTGATCAAATACTATACTCAAAGCCATGGCAAAGACTAGTTTGACACTTATTCACCGGTCGCTAGAATGAATACTATTTTCTTGACTACCTCTTCTTTCTTATCGTTATCATATGGATGTGAAAACATTATTCGTTTACAAAGAGTCGGAGGAGGAAGTTTATATGCAAAAACCTCATTGGTTCATGGTAAAAGGATGAAGAGAGAAAAGTGTGCAATTTTTTAAAATCCTTGTGTGACCGACAATAAACACCTAAGCAATGAAATAATAAGTTCGATAGAACTATGACCTTTGTGAACATCATCATTATCGAGCATGACCGACATGTATACTATCACCATGGTTAGGGTAATAGTATTATATAATGCTTGTATATGGATGACATAACCATTTTCTATACTAGCATTAATGTAATCAATGAGGCAAAGTGTTTTTTATCAAAAGATCTGGGAGAAGCTGATGTTATCCTAAACATCAAGATGAATAAGGTTGAGATTGGAAGTAGTTTATTTCAATTTTATTATGTCGAGAAGATCTTAAGCTGCTTTGAAATTATGGTAACAAGTATTATCTAACACATTATGATATCAGTGTTACACGTTTAAAGAATACTAAAGAACAGATAGATAAATTAAAATACTATAAAATAATTAACTCACCCATATACTTTATAAGCATGACACAACCTTCTATATCTTTATTGTGAGCAATTTAGTAGGTTGATGTCAAACTCGAGTATTGATCATTCACATGTATTTGAAAGGGTCATGAGCTATCTGAGAGGTACAATGAGTTGTGAGATTTACTATTTAGGATATCTGACTGTGCTTGAAGTATATAGTGACTAAAAGTGGATTACATATGTTGAGGAGCTTTATGCCACAATTGGGTATGCGTTTACCCTTGGAGGTGGTTCATTCTCATGGAGCTCTTGCAAACGGACCATATTGAAGAGGTTAACCATGAAAGCAGAACTTACTTCTTTAGAGATAGCAACTGTAGAGGCAAGATTCCCACAAAAGCTCTTAGTAGACTTTCTTGTTTTTGAAAATCAATTACAATAAATCCCTATGATATGTGATAATCATATAGTGATTGTCAAAGTGAATAATTTTATGTATGATGGAAAGTTATCAAGACACGTGAATAGACATTTGAATCCTATTAGGAAAATGAAAAACTTCATAGTAGTCATTGTTCGCATATTCAAATAGACAAAAATTTGATACATCCCTTTGTGAATGAGTATCACGAAGTGTGACAGAAAGTGCATCGAGCAGAGATGCGTATTGGACCCATGAGTGTGAAACTACAGTGGTAACATAACCGTTATGATTAGAGATTATGTGAATTAAGGTGTGGCCAAAAATAAGCCTGTGGTTAACAAAGAAGAGTATTATTTGTGACCCCTTTATGTGAAGACGCATAATGTTTCGCAAAGAAGTTGTCAACAGAGCACTCTTAAAAGAACACCTCTATATGAATTTCGACTATTCAACGCAGCAGTCTACGAAACTTGAGTGATCCCTATTAAGCTCATGAATAAACCAAGGAGTACAGCTTATATGCTCCACCCACGGGGTATAACACCGACAACCAAGTACTAATTTTGGTATCTACGTGAAACCAGTTCATACGAAACTTCCAATTCAAAACATAGTCAATTGTTTAAGTTATAAATAGGTGTAGGTCAAGGTCTAGGTAGGAATTCAATTTAACAGATGAAACACTGGTATATAAAACATGTGATGAGGATAGACAAATCTCTAAACGGGTTTCCAAAATTTGGTGGGAGATTGTTCAAATTTTGGTCCAAGAGAGAAGGATAAACCTAAATTCCCAATAAATATATTTTTTTAGAAAGCCAACGGCGACGCCATTTAGCACTTCCATTAAGCAAGGAAAAAAGTTCTGTACATCAGCCGACACAAGCCGTGTCCGCTAGACATCATTCAGGTACAGGGATGAAACAAAAATAGAACAAAGACAACACAAGCGGGTGGCTTAGTTTCTAGCTAGAACATTGTGCAGGTCGGCAGCTCCCGCACGCCCCCATAGAGTGGCTTCATCTTTGATCTCTTGCATCAGTTGATCTATGCTCTTGTACTTGCCCTCAAAAACCCTGACATTTCTCTCATGCCAAAAAGACCAACATATTAGCAAGACGATTGACCGTATGGCCTATGCGTTGCAGTGCTGCCGGCTCAGTTCATCCATCCAATATCCAGGCTTGTTTGTGTGCCACCAGTTTCCAGGGAGTAATGAGGACATCCCCAGCCAAGATTATATTTTTTCCCAAACCTCCATCATGAGCGGGTACTCTATAAAAAGATGTTGCACTGTGTCAAAATATCTGTTGCACAGCTAGCAAAATAGGCGTTTGGCCATCCCCTGCGAAGGAGTCTATCCGCAGTCCATATTCGATTTTGCAAGAAGAGCCAAGCAAAACTTCTACACTTAGTTTTTGGAACCATATGCACGCCAGATCAGTTTCGGCAAAAGTTCTACACTTTCGCCAAAAGTCCCCATGCATGCCAGATCAGTTTTTGGAACCTTGATTGAGTGATCCTGAGAATCGCAGTACATATGCAGCTTTGGGCGAGTAGGTTCCAATGGGCACTAACCTCAATTGAATTTGATCTTGCTGTTCCGGGTGTGTGTCCAGATCCAACCGCATCTACTGCATGGCAATCCACAGTGCAACTATATCCTGCAGGATTGAGACAGTGAGATCATACGCTAAGCCGTGTATCCAATTGTCAGATTGTAGTGCATCAGCCACTGTCCGGTTTTTTCGTCTACTATGCCTGTATAGTCGGGGGAAAGTCCCGGCTGGGCGCACTCTATGGAGCCAGCTAGAAGACCAAAACCGAGCCATTTTGCCATTGCATATTGTGACCTCAGTTGCAGCCGCAAATAGGTCTTCGTCATTTCTGTCAGTAGGTATATCAAGTCCAGCCCATGGCTTTATCGGGGTCTTCCACCGGAACCATAGCCATCTCATCCTAAGCGCTCTGCTGAACCTTGAAAGGACATCAATGCCCAGTCCTTCAAATTGCGTTGGCCAACAGACCTTTCCCCAACTCACTTTGCTTGGTCCTCCTCGTTGATCATGAGTTGCAGACCACAAGAAATGGTGACATATTTTGTCATGCTCAGTCAGGAAACATTTTGCGAATAGGTATGTGGGCAGGGAGCTAAGGACAGTGCGGACTAGCTCGTGTCTGCCTCCCAAGGATAGTAGCTGACTTTGCCATCTGGCTAGCCTCGCCATTGCCTTGTCTTTGACATATTGCAGGTCGACTAGTCGCAGCCTACTGACAGACAGCAGCACTTCAAGGTACTGAAATGGAAACACCTGTGTATTCCCTGGAAAATGCTGCAAAGCCTGGCTTGTAATCGCTTTTGAGCAGCGGATTAGTGAAACCAAGCTTTTTTGTGCATTGATCTTTAAACCAAAGGCCAAACTGAAATGCTCCATCAGGCGCAGCACAAAATTTACCTCTCGCTGCCTTGGGTTCACAAGTAGGAATGCCTCATCAGCATAGAGAGACATTCTCATGGTGGCCTGCCGATAAACTAGAGGAGATAAGCAGGTGCTCTGTTCAGCCAGCTCAATGATTTTTTGCAGCGTATCAAAGGCAGGGATGAAGAGATACAGGGACAGGGGGGCCCCTTGACGTAGTCCCTGACTATGCAGGATGCTGTCACCCGGCAATCCGTTCAACAATACTCGTGAGGAAGAGGTTGACAAGATTAGCGCAAGCCAGTTCCTCCACCTGTGTGGGAATCCCCTCGTTTTGAGGAGATCAAGGAGAAATTTCCAAGAAAGTGAATTGAAACCTTTTGTAATGTCTAGCTTCATCAAATGAACCGGCAAGTTCCTTCTTTGGTGCACTTTGGCCACATTCTCAACATAGAGATAATTTTCTTGTATGCATCTTGATCGGATGAAGGCGCTCTGATTACTGGAGGGCAATTGACCGATATGATGTTGTAGCCGCATTGCCAGTACTTTGGAGACTAGTTTAGTGAAAGAGTGAATCAAGCTTATTGTCCGGAACTCATTGGGTGAATCTGCTACACTGTGCTTAGGTACCAAAGCGAGAAATGCCGTGTTAACTTGGCCCAGCGAAGTCCATGCAGTCTGTATACGCTGCTGAAGGCTTAAGTGATCTGCTCCTTAACGATCGGGCAACATTGCCGGTAGAAATATCCACTGAAACCATCCGGTACCGTCCGGTACCGGCGCCTTTTTCGTCGGGAGTTCCTGTCACTACTACTAAAAGCATTCTCACAGGCACCTCGATTTTTCAAACACAGGTGGTCCATAAAAAAATGCGACTGTGATGACGAATGATACAATAACCGCCTGTGATGACCGAACATCACAGGTGGATTTTAAAAAACAACCACTCAGACGGCTATTATTAAGAACCGCTTGTACTCTAACAAACTTCACAGGCGGTTTTTGATTAACCACCGTCTGGCTAAATACATGATTTTCACGGGCGATCATTGTTTAAGAATCGTATGTACTGGTTGAAACTTCAAAAGCGGTTTCTATTGAAGAACTGCCTGGGCAAAGTCATTGTTTTCACGGGCTGCTTGTTAATTAAGAACCTCCTGTGATGTTGATAGCTCATGTCAAGATAATACCTACACAACAACCTCTTGTAGATGCAAGTAACACCCATGACTCATCATTTGGATTGTTGGAAGCCTCTATTGAAGCCTGATGATCCCTTGGAAGGATTTTCTTATCCATTTGAAGGATTTTATTTCCCTCATGTCCATTTGAAAACCTAGGAAGATGCTCCTTTATCAGTTTTAATATCTGAATATATTGACTAAAAATCAGTACCTTCTCTCTTAGTGCTTCACACAAGTGAGGAAGCAAACAACTTCAATCACAAATATTTTTTTACCCTTTCATAGGAATTGACCTTAATCTTTCAAGCATAGATTTATCAATAAGTGAAGCATCCTTATCACACATACTAATGGCAGTTATAAGCGAAGGGTGTGCTGAAGCTAACAAAATCTAAATTGGACTGAAGATAAAGAGATATGCATATGAGTGGCAATTTCTAGGTTAAACAGCGTGAAGCTATGATGGCAACCTTCAACAACATGAGAAAAGTGATGCTAAGGTTATGCTTGCATCAACCAAGGCATGTTTTGAGGGCATAACACTTGTTGGGGCAAGTATAACCGTGATGCCCTAACAAGTGTTATGTCCTCACAACATGCCTTAGTTGATGCAAGACTAACCTTGGCATCACTTTTTATGTTGTTTAAGGCTGCCACCATAGCTTCATGTTGTCTAACCTGGACATTGCCACTCAAATGCAGCATCTCTTTGTCTTTAGTCCCGTCTAGATTTCGTTAGCTTCAACACACCCTTCTCTTGTAACTGGTATTAACATGTCTGATGAGGAAGCTTCACTTATTTATAAATCTATACTTGAAAGATTGAGGTCAAATTCCTACGAAAAAAAAGGAAAAAAACAAGATTTTTGATTGAAGTTGTTCGCTTCGTCGCTTGTGTGAAGCACTAAGAGAGATGGTACTGATTCTTAGTCAATATATTCAGCCATTAGAACTAATAAAGTAGCATCTTTGTAAGTTTTTAAAATGGAGTGAAGAGAAAGAGATCATTCAAGGCTTGTTTGGGTGTACTCAATATAATTGGATTGAAGTGGCTTGGAGTGGAAAATGAACTAATTTTCTCCTCAATCCACTTATATTGAAGTGGATCCACTCCTATCCAAACAAGCCCTCAAATAGATGAGAAGTATCGTCCCAATTGAAGCTTTTAACAATCCAAATGATGAGTCTCGGGTGTTACTTGCATCTACAAGAGCTTGTTGTGAAGGGATTAGCTTGACAGGAGCTTCAAGAGTTGTGCTTCTAGATGTTATTTGGAATCAATCTGTTGGAAGGCAAGCCTGATCATCATAGGTCAGAACAAATTTATATACACATGAAATTTGATAACTTATGGAACAAGTGAAGGTGATAAATATTATAATCAACGAGTCGAAAAGGATCACTTGTCCAAATTAGTCTTCTCTACAGAAGATGAATTTAATAATGTGTGCAACTTGCTATCTAAAGCTGAAATGGAGCATTGTTCTAAGTTGATTTCAGAGGATACAAATATATACAATATATATATCATACATTTTTTCCAGCATTGGCATCTTCTCGCATATAGGGTTTCAAATCCTTCTTAATGCTTCTCTCTACGCGCTTAAATGTTTTCTTTTTCAGTGAAAAGATACATCTCTTCATACTGATTATATTCCTCTTCATTATCTCCAACATTCTCAACCCAACAATATTTTTCCTTTCAGAAACAACTACATGCATCTTCTCAGTTTCTGGATCTTGTACATAAAAAACTTGTGCAACACGTTCGGTGAGAACTCACAGGTCATTTTTATAACCCACTTTGTTCAAGTCCACCAGTGTTAGCCCGTAGTTGCCCACTTTCACAACATTAGGATGTTTGACCCATTGGCACTTAAATTTGGGCATTACCATTCTTTCATCATAATTGAGTTCTCATATTTCCTCTATGAACCCGAAGTATCTGGTCTTCTGCCCTTGTGAATCATAAGCCTCTATACGAACACCACTATATTGTGCAACACTCTTACCGTCTTTTTATTTAGTGTAAAATGTGTAATCATTGATGTCATATGCTTGCCATGATGTCACCGAAGCAGATGGGCCAGAAGCCAACTTCATCATTGTTGCCTCTTATATAGAGTTTCTGTATGGTATATTTTTGTCCATTGACCATTCAGTGAAACATGTTCTGTGCTCTTTCATGATCCAGTCCTCTATGCGGTCTTGGTTTTTTTGCGAAGCTCAATTTGGTGTTCCTCGATGTACGACTCATCTAATGCGAGCTATTGTAGTACACCAAAATGTGCATGGTGTACATTCTTATAATCTTGAACGATAAAAGTTTTCTTACTCACTTTGCCTCTCCCACGTAGTCTACCCTCATGTACTGGTATAGGCACACCTATCGGTTTTCCATCTTTGATGTAATCAGTGCAACTCTCAATCACTTCTTCAGTGGTGTATCCTTCCATAATTGAACCCTCTCGGTGAGCACGGTTCCGCACATAACCTTTTAGTACTCCTAAATATATCTCCAACAGAAACATATGATGTAAATATAGTGGCCCCTATGCTTTTATCTGATCAACAAGATGTATGATTAGGTGTACTTGCATATAAAAAAGGGATGGTGGGAAACACATCTCAAGCTTGCACATAGTCTTGATGATGTACGTTTTCAAATAGTCTAAATCTTCACGTGCTATCACCTTTTGCGATACTAAATTGAATAAGTAACACGAACGTGTGATGACAACTTTTATATGCTCCAGTTTGATGACTCTTATTGCAATGGCAAGGAGCACTGTCAACATCCTGTGACAGATGTGAGAATTGTAGCTGAATAAACACAAGTCTTTCATCGAGACTAGTTTGCGGATATTGGATGAGAAACTCGTGGGCACTTTGATCCCATGCAAGCATTCGCAAATTGCTTTTTTCTCTTCTACTATCAAGTTGTAGCTGGCTGGGGGAAGGTAATGCTTCCCGTTCGCCTTTTTCTACTGGGTGAAGCTCTGGTGTCATATCAAGATTTACTAGGTCCATACGTGAATTTAATCTGTCCTTTGTTTTCCTTGGCATGTCCAGCACAGTCCCAATGATGCTGTCAAATACATTCTTTGTAACGTGCATCAAATCAATACCACGCAAAATTCTAGATTCTTCCAATAGGGAAGATACTTGAAATAAAATTGATTATTTCTTGGAAGCCATGTCAGTTGTATCATCCAAAGATATACTTTTCTTTCTCTTTGTTTCTTTACATTTTTTCCCTTACCGAAAGCAGTATGAATGTTCTTGACCATTTCGAACATGAGTTTTCCACTATAAGGTTTTGGTGTAGTATCTTTTTAGATTTTGTTATCAAATTATTCTTTCATCTTCCTATACTTGTGTGTCTCTGTCAAGAACTGCCGGTGTCTCAAGTACACCGTCTTTCTGGACGAAGTGAGGTATAGAAATCCAGTTCTATCCACACACCTTACACAACCTTTCTTACCTTTCATTTGTCCCGATAATATAAACAGTTCGATAATCATGCACGGTAACGAGTATCATTGCTCTTAGCGTGAAATACTCCCAATTTTACTCATCCCATGTACGTACCCCTTCATTCCACAATTTTGCCATATCTTCCATTAAACGTTCTGAGAACACATCAATTTCGATGACAGGTTGTTTTGGACCTTGGATAAGAACATATAACAAGATATATTTCCTTTTGTGACACAACCACGTCGGAAGGTTGTACATCGTTAATACCACTAGTCATGTGATGTGTATGCTCCTTTTTTCACCAAACGGTATCATTTTGTCTCTACCCAAGGCAAACCTTACATTTCTGATTTCCTTTGCAAATTTTGGATACTGAATATCAAAAGTTTTCCACTGTGTTGCATCACCAGGGTGTCCAATATGTTTTTCATTCTTCTGGCGATGCTCGGAATGCCAACGCATAAGTTCAGCCTCCCTAGGGTTTGAGAACAAACGCTTCAAGTGATTAATTACTCGAAGGTACCACATCACCATGGCAGGAAGTTTTCTCTTATGCTTCTTGTTTGTATCATTAGAAGTATTGTCAACGTCACCTTCAGGGCCAGTAATAAACTTATTATTCCTCTGAGACTTTTTCATGTTGGTAACATGCTGGTGATTGTAGTCCTTCTTGTATCTACTGACACCATAGATGGGGCATCTAGTTGCGAGCTCATGCTCTTTGCGATACAGAATACAATGGTTCACACAAGCGTATATTTTTGTTGCACCTAGCTCCATCGGACAAAGAAGTTTCTTTGCTTTATAGTGCTTCTGGGCAGTTTATTTGGATTTGGAAGAGGTTTTGCCAAAAGATTCAAAAGATCAGACAAACTACAATCGGACCATCTATGTGTGGCTTTCAACATTAGTAGTTCTAGCACTGCATGCAATGTAGTAAACTCTTTATCACAACCGTTTGATTCATCATATAAAAGCTTAGATGCCGCATTCTGCAATATCTCCATTTTACTTAAACCTTTACTTGCTCCCATAGAAGTCAATACATATGATTCAATGTGGTGCAACATCTCCTCACAATCGAACTCATCATCATCACCATCTTGAGTGTCACTACCATCATCGATATTAACATTATCGTCATCTGAACCTCTCTCATTATCCTTATCAACTTCATGTTTATCTAATTCACCATGCTTTGTCCATATTGTGTAGTTTTTTTTTAAACCTCTTTTCACCGAATGAGATTGGATTACTATAGTATCTATCCAGGCAATATTATTTTTGCAATCGATACATGGACATAATATGTCATCTATCTTTTCCAACTTCGCATGTCTCTTGGATGCTTCAATAAAATTTGCAAAGTTATGAATGTACATAGGATCGGATCTTGGCATATTATACATCCACGCTCGACGGTCCATGCTTCAATAATAGAATTTTTGTAAAATTTATAAAATTTGGCCACAAATATTCCCTAAATGTGTTCTTTAAAATGAATTTACAGAGACATATCATATGAGTGAATACTGGTATCATGTAGGTCTGTTCATAAAGGTTCCAAAAAAAATTGTTTCATAATTTTTTTAGCTTCCTAGTGGCCATAATGGATTTTTGAAGTTAGGCTTACTCATTGAAACATTTCATCGAACACGTGATGTGCTTGTATTCACCTTCAACCTTTAATCCTTCAAATCTACTTCTTTTTCTAGAAAATTCATGGGTGAACTCAAGGGGAGACTCAACTACATCTTTCAACCTTTAATCTTTCGAATCTGCTACAAATCTCAAGTGGAGGGGGGGGGGGGGGGGGGGGGGGCTGGAGGCATGCAAACTCAACAAAACGAAATTGAAAAGAGGACAACAAATTGAATACATGACAGTGAAGAAGGAGTCTCTTCTAACCTTTTCTCTGTTTGAAGCTTGATCAACTGACGAATACAGGACTGGCACGCGCACGATGGAAAATTTTGGTTGTCTGGTGGCGTCGATGGAAAATCTCCCGGGATTGGGTTTTCTGTGGTGCCCGAGGGGCCCCTTATATAGGCGTCTGTTTTCACATCGGATTTTAAAGGAAAAACCGCATGTGCTAAAACTTAATTAATTCTAGACAGTTTTTAACTGCTGCACTGGCAGTTGTTCCAAAACAACTGTCTGCGATAATGGCTCGAGCCTGTTCTTCATTTTTTCCCATGCTTCTTTTTTGTTTAGATTCCAATATAAATACTCAAACATGTATAGATTCTGCAAATTGAATCCAAGTTTGATGATTCTTTCTTCTATATTTCTCAAAAATTAATATCTACTACATGGACTAAATATTTTAAAACTTGTATAGCTAACATTGTAATGTTTTGGTAAATATCAAATTAACTTAAACTCACATATTATTCATATTTCTGTTTCTCCTAAAAAAAGGATCCTTCACTGAAATTGGTTTGTATGAACATATTTGTCTTATTTATACATGTATGAATTTTGTTAATTTTGTTAAAGCATTCCAACATGCCAGAATCCAAATTATCCATCATTCTATTCAAATGCTCATATACATATGAGGCATTCATAAAATTTTGAACACACATTGAGTCAAAAAAAATTTAAAAATTATAAAAAATTCATAGAGGTTGGTATGGTGACTAAAAAGTTCCATTGAAAAAATAATTATATTTATCAAGATAGAAAAATGACAAATAGCCAGTGTTATTTGTTTTTTATGTTCTGACCAATTTCAAAGGCTTTCTGAAGTGAAATTTAATGGAAACCTTTAATACTAAAGCATATTACAAGAAAGTGGAATTTGGGCTTTTAACAGACCCCTCATTTTAAACAAGAATATTAATAAAGCCTGGACTAAGTAATTTTTTTCAAGCGGTTTTTAACTGCTGCACAGGCGGTTGTTCCTAAACAACCGTGTGGGATAATTGTCTGAGCCTGTTCTTCAGTTTCCTTTTCCCTTGCTTCTTTTTTATTTGGATTCCAATATAAATACTCAAACATGTATAGATTCTGCAAATTGAGTCCAAAATTGATGATTCTTTCTTCTATATTTTTCAAAAATTAATATCTACCACCTGGACCAAATAGTTTAAAACATGTATAGCTAACATTGTAATGTTTTGGTAAATATCAAATTAATTTATATTCAAATATTATTCACATTTATGTATCTTCTAAAAAAGGATCCTTCACTGAAATTGGTTTGTATGAACATATTTGTCTTATTTATACATGTATGAATTTTGTTAATTTTTTAAAGCATTCCAACATGTTAAAATTCAAATTATCCATCATTCTAATCAAATGCTCATATACATGTGAGGCATTCATCAATTTTTGAACACACATTGATTAAAAAAAATTAAAAGTCTAAAAAATTCATAGTTATGATGACTACAAAGTTCCACTGAAAAACTAAATAAAAATATCATTATATTCATCAAGATAGAAAAATGACAAATAACGAGTGTTATTTGTTTTATGTTCTCACTAATTTCAAAAGTTTTCCGAAGTGAAATTTAATGGTAACCTTTAATACTCAAACATATTACAAGAAAGTGGAATTTGGGCTTTTAAGAGGCCCCTCATTTTAATCAAGAATATTAATGAAGCCTACATAAACATCTTTTCGGGTGGTTGTTTATGAATAACCGCCTGAGAAAAGTCTTTATCACAGGCAAGTATTACTTACCAACCGTCTGAGATAAATACATCTTCTCAGGCAAGTGGTAATTAATAACCGCCTGAGAGAAGTCTTCTTCTCTGTCGTTTATGAATAAATGCCTGAGAAGATAGGCGTCTATATATAGCACTTTGCTTCGTTGAAAAAACCTACCCAGGGAAAATCACTTAGAAGCTGTCAGGCTGCCAAAATTTCGTTTGCCGCCAAGTCTTCGCCGCCGAGCTTCGCCGCCCTCGCCGGTGAGCTTCACCGTCTTCGCCGAGCTTCTATCTTGCCGCTAAGATTTGCCCTCGCCGCTTCCTTCCCTTCCGTCTAGGTACGCCGAGCTTTGCCCTCGCCTGCCACCGCGCCCGCACTCGTCGTCGCCCTCTCTCCCTCCTCCATGACAAGTAAGCTCATCTCCCTCTCACCCTCCTCCACAGCGGCCTGCACCTGACCTCACTCGAGCCCCCCTCTTACCCAGCCTCACCCGAGCCCCTCCATGGACGCCGGCTGAGCTCCCCTTCACACCAGCCTCCAATCGAGCACCCCCTCCACCCCGCTGAGCCCCCCTCCGACTCGGCCTCCTCAGCGCCCCCTCTCTCCCCACCGGCGGCCATGGCGGCTACCAACACGTCTACACCCGTTCTCCTCCCCCACCAACATTTCCCTCCTCATCAGCGACCCGATTATGCTATGCAATGTTGTTTAATTGTTGATTGAATTGTGCATTGTGAATTGTTGTACATAACATTGAGCATAAATTGTGGATTGTAATTGTTATTGTTTAATTTTTGATTTAATCAATGCAAATTGTGAATTGTGCATTGTTATTGTTTAATTGTTGATATAATTGTTCTTGTCGGCCTTTGATACAAGCAATATGCATGCCTAGTTAATGCCTTGGTCAGTCGCCTCAAACCCTACAATGGAACTTGGTCAGTCACCTTGATCAGTCGCCTTAAACCCTAGATTGTCTTATCAAACCCTAGAATGCTTCCATCTTTTCCTTTCATACAACACTTCATGTAGAGTTAATAAGTCATTCATTATATTTCTATTGGGTATCTGCAGATTGAACCTTGTGAATATACCATTCATGAAACCCTAGAATGCAGATTGAACCTTGTGAATATACCATTCATGAAATATCTTTATAAGCCATTTAAAAATACAGTCTAGGAGGCATATTGGTCTGTATATATTTCAAACTTTTGATATCCAGCTTCCCTTCATAAAAATCATGACCTGCTTGATTATAACTCCAACTGTTTAACAATTTTTTAATTTTTCTTAATTTGAACATGAATCTACGCAAAGCCTCTCTATCTTTGGTTAGCTCAGACCAGATCTCTTCCATCTTTTTGAGAAATTCAGGATTTTGAGAGCATTTATTTTTGTAGCTTTCATTTAAGTAAGACATATTTTTTTGTCTTATAAGTTCTAGCATGGAAAGCCCTAAGAAAGCTGTTGATGGTAGTAAAAATGAAGAAGGCAATATGGAGTTTAGTGACTCCAGTAGTTTAGGCTTCTTTCACAGTCCATCGGATCCTTTTCCAAATATAAAAATTAAAAAGACTTCAGAGGATTCGACCTAGAATATGATCCTACCGACGAGGTATGGATCATGAATCTTAACTTTAGCAGTTCAAGTTACTGTTGGTTGTCAAGTATATGAAGTCTTATAATTCTTTTCTACCTAGATTAATCGCGAAGATAACGAGGTGACTTTGGCTCCTAAAACCGCAGAAGGTTCTCCAATGGATGAATCCTCAGGTTCACTCAAGCGAAAACAAGGGCAACGAGGTCCCAATAAGGGTCCATTGAACCGCATCATGTACATAACAAGGATCGGTCCAGGTGGGCTTCCCCAAGAACCACTGGATTCACATATAAAGTACCGAAATGCATGCAGTTTTCTTGTTAGAGAGATCGTGTCGATCACAACCAAGAATTGGAGAAAATTACCTGAGGAGAACAATAATGAGTTGTGGGCGAGGATAAAGAAACAATTCAAGTTCCCAAAAGGCACAGAAGAAGCTGTAAAGAAAGCAACACTAGTCTCTTGCGGCAAGAAGTTTCGTGACTGGAAGAGTGAAATGAATGCTTATGTTAAGGCTGATAAGGTCCCTAGCCCGAGGAAGATGGGAAAAATCACACAAGCTCAGTGGCAAGAATTTGTTCATCAAAAGACCACACTTGATGCTAAAGCCCTAAGTGCAACTAGGTCAGAGCTTGCCAAAAAGCACAAATACCATCATTGCTTGGGGTCTGCCGGATATGCCCCCAAAGTCCTAAAATGGAATAAGATATTAGAGGAAATTACCAATAAGGGCAATCCTCACTCGTTAGAAGGCTGCGATGAGAGAATTCAGCGGTGGGTCTTCGCTCGGTCAGGTTTGACCAGCGAGGGCAAACTTCAAAAGCCCGACTCTGTGAACGAAGTAGTGCAAAAAATGAAAGAAGTAATTGAAAAGCAACAAAAGGGTTTCTTCAAGCCAAAGAGGGAGAATGACCAACTTACCGCTATCCTAGGAAACCCTGAACACAGCGGACAGGTTCGAGCAATCTCTTCTCAGATATATTAGCTAGATGGTTTCCTGAAAGATAAATAGACATATAGAAGACGTGAGAAGTTCAATAAAACACTTGATGAAAAGATGCCTCAAGAGGTCAAGGAAAATGTGCAAGAAATAATTGAACAACTTAGACAATCGGGACAAGTAGTGGCACCGAGTACAACGATGGTTCACGTGCCAAAGGAGCATTTGGTATCTCCAACTACCTACCGTAGAAGTGTAGGTTCTGTGTCAGGCTCAGGGTCAACCCATAAGTTTAATGTGGATGATATTGTTAAGGACAGACCTTGTCGTGTTCTTGTCCCGATCGGCATAGTAGGGAACGAAACCAAATAGGTTGCCACTGCTATGGCAAAGCCTGATCGTGACTTCAACGGTAATTCACTTCCATTGTATTATGTTGTGGTGCAAGTTCTTCAGATCATTGATAATGATTATGAAGATTATGAAATAGACTACATCACACATGAGGGGATCACGACTCTGGGGCAGGCTGTCAACCAATTAATCATTTGGCACCGACGCGATATCGTGTTGGACGATGAGCCGATTTCTAGTCCTGTCGCATCTCAAAATACTGCAACCCCGTCTTCTGAGGCAAAAGTCCATGAAGATCATCTCCCAGTCAAGGAAGATCCACTCCCGCTATGTCTCAGCAAGGATGATAGTAACCTTGCTAGTTAAGATAACCAAGAGCAACCTGTTGAACAACAGCTTGATGCAGTACCAGTGCAAGATGTTGTTACTAAAGAGCAACTAGTTGAGCAACAGCTTGAAGTAGTACTAGAGCAAGCTGCTGGTAGTAAAGAGCAAGCAGCTGAACAACAGATTCAACAACAAGCCATTGTTCAACTTCCGACGATTACTCCTCGGTCATCAGTGCCTATGAAAGTTAGCTCATACAAAAATAAGAAACCTTCTAAAGAAGTGTCAAAATATTTGGAAAATCTGAAGCAAAATATTAGAAAATCGAGTGCATCTCGTTCTTCACATGAGCCAGCATTAGAAGATATTGAGGAGTGGTAAGAAGACGGTGTCATGTATAATCGGCGAACAGCTTTATTAAACCAAGAGTTCCAATATACAAGCTTGAGTATGTTCCTCCTGAATATGAGAATGGGAAGCCGTTCATGACATCGGTACAACTTAGTAAACAACATGTCCTGCTCAAAATAATGCACGAGTGGTACATCACTGCCAGCACAAAATATGAACTTTCTTACGTCACATTTCGTGTGTCAAAAAGAAGCATTCTGGAGCACTGAAGCAGGTAAACGAGCCCTTTTCTTTGAAGATCTACATACCCTTTTCTATTGAGTCATGCTCAAAATCAACCTGCTACTTATCTGGTGCTTGTAAGTGCCTCTAATATTTTATATTTGCTTTCCTTACTACACACATACACATTTCATGAGATTATAACAATTCTGAACTTCTTCAATAGGATGCAATACATGGATAATGAAAAGATGAGACGCAAGACAGGTATCCTTGACCCTATACGGATTGCAAAGACGCTATTCGACGTTAAGCTAGATCGAGACTCAGAACAGTACAAGCACATAAAAAAAAGAATTTGATAAATCAATCGCAAAACAAAAGAAGTATAGAAGGACAGAAGTTGTAGCTTACATAGGACATGCCATGTTTAACTTTGTCAGAGATGACAAGGACATCGTAAAGGCTTTGTACCACTTCGAGTAAGTTCGACACATGATATTGAAATAGCAATTATTACTAATTGTTAACTTAACACGTGTGTTTGTACGTGTGCAATAAACACTACATAATTATCTTCATCAATCCAATGCAGGGTTTGGCAGTGTTGGACTCAGCCGATTACCCACCAGATTGTTACAAAGATTTCCTTTTAATTTTTAAACTGTACGTTTATTCGATACTTCTAATTTACACACATTTAGAACGTGCTGGCAAGTTTTATGTGACATTTCTTGTATTACAACACTTGGCGGTTTTGTGCAGAACAGCTTGGCGGTCAGCGACCTCTTAATACAGATGCATTAGACATTAAAACATATTATCAGTGTCCCAAGCAGCGTGTTGGTAGCGTCTTATGCGGGTATTATGTATGCAAGCATCTTCACACCGCCAGCGAAAATAGGGTGAGTCGTGAAGATGTAAGTTATCCTTAATGTTGATATCTTATTTTCTTACTTATGAGTTTCATTTTCATTGTAACTAGCGTATTTTAATACTTATATTCTCTGCTATTCAATATTACTAGAAACATTATTTTCATATTTTGATTCCAACTTCAAAATTCAATTGCTCATAGTACAACTGCTCCAAAAATACCAAATAAATTCCTGTATTCTCACTTTGATCTATACTTTGAGACTTTTCAAACCAACACAATCTAAAACTTGTTATGTGTTTCATTGCACCACAGGAAGAATGTGAACCAAGAATGGCCAGTTTCTAGAAGTATGCCTGGTGGAGGAGACAACAAGATTGCCGGTGAAATGTGTCAATTCATGCGTCATAAAATTTTGCATGAAAGAGGGGTGTTTATTGATGTGGATGGTGTAATAGATGATGTGACAGAACTTTGCGACTATGACAATACAAACAGTTTTTACTGAAACGTAAACTATGAGATGACTTGTGTGTGTAACTTGTACAAATGTATATTGTTTTTGTGAAATTGACTTCTGTGAGATGACTTATGTGATTATATTGTTTATTTTTGTAGTTATATTATTGACTTTTGTGATTATATTGAATTGACCTGGAAATTAGAAATCATAGCAGGTTGTACTGCATAGGGTATACTTTATCGTAGGCGGTTCTTTATCTACGGCTAGACCTGTTTGTGAAATTATATTGTCACATGCGACTAGAAATAGGTAAAGAACAACTTGTGATAACTCTATTATCACAGGTGGTTGCTATTATGGTACAAAACGATTGCGATAAATTGTCTCCACAGGCGGATTATCATAGGCGGTTACATATACTGTATGACACGCATGTGATAATGTGTCTTCACAGGCGGCTAGTCGTAAGTAAAGAATCGCCTGTGATAATACCACTATCATAGGCAGTTTCACTTTTCCGCCTGTGAAATTGCAGATTATCACGGGCTCTTCGTTTCAGGCGGTTTTTAGAAACTGCATGTGATAATACGTTTGGAGACGCCTGAGATGAGGTTTATTGTAGCAGTGTATACCGCTCGCCATATCTCATCCTCAGTAAAACGCTCTCCAAGCTGATCCAGATTCAGGTTAGGCAAGTTGAGAAGGGACCAGTTTAGGGAGATTTTCCTTCTCTCTTTGGTGCCCAGCATTGAGTGGAAGTGACCGAAGAGGACCTCTGCTTTATCTGCAGCGACGTAACGTACTGCTCTTCGGCGTTGACAAGCTTGTCAATATGCAGTTTACGTTTTCTCACATTTGCCTTGGCATGAAAAATCTGGGGCAGGCATCTCCTTCTTTAATCCAAATGAAACGTGAAGCCTGTCAGGCCCAGGACCCTAACCTTTGCGTTCAACAGCTGCCAGGCCCGGGACTAGTCCTGGCAATTGGGCCATGCCCAGAACGGGCGGCACGAAGCACGCCTCGCCGGCCCGAAGAGCGGCACGGCCCGGCACAAATTTTTTTTGCGCCGTGCCGGCCCGACACGGGTAGTCGGGTCGTGTCGGGCCGTGATATTGGGCCCGGTGGGCGGCACGGCACGGCACGGCACGAGAGTTGGGCCGTGCCCGGGCCGGCACGGCCCGAAATGGGCCCGAGGCACATCAGGCTAAAACCGGCACGAATTTTGAATCGGCCCGAAAAAAGCCCATCGGCACGAATGCAGCCCGTCGTGTAGCCAAACAAAAAAAAAGGGTGTGCCCGTGTCCCTGTCCGTGCCCATTCGATAGGGCCCCCGCCGCTGCGCCGCCTCGGCCCCGTGCCCCGCCGCCTCGAACTCGGCCCCGTGCCCCCACCACCACACCCCCCGCCGCCCCGCCTCCCGCGGCCCCGCCTCCCGGCTCCCGCGCACGCGCGTGCGCGCGCGCCGCCCTACGCCATCCACCAGGCACCCAGCTCCCACTCCCACCTCCCAGTCATAAGTCACCCCCACATGAGTGGTACTGGTACTAGAAAAAAGATTGGGGTGTCATCATCGCGTCGTCGTGGTCGTGGTCGTGGCGACAATACCGCCGATGAACCGAATCCACGTCGTCTATCCCCAAGCATGGGCGACTTTGGGATGGATGATGTGCATTTGGAAGGTGAGGATGCCTTCGACGAGTATCAAGTTGAAACTAATCAATTTCATTCGAATGATGCAGGTGCAACTGCAAGCTACTCCGTCCATGAAGATGTACCTGCACCTACACACGGTGCACCTAGCAATGAAGATGTTCAAGCATCCTCTACTGTCTCTCATAAACCTAGAGCAAAATGTTGGGAACATTTCATTGGGCATGAGGAAATGGTGAATGGTCAGATGAAGGTAACTACCACCACATGTAAATATTGTGGTAAGGTTCTTTCCGCACTATCCTCTAGTGGCACGGGTCATTTGAATCGCCATTATTCATCATGTTTGAAAAAATTTGCTTTACGACAAAGTGGTGCAACACAAACTCAATTAAACATCAACCCGGATGGCTCTGTAAGTACTTGGGTTTATAGTTCTGATGTTGCTCATTCTGAAATTGCTAGGTATATTGCAACTACTGATCAACCTATTTTTATGGGTGAAAATTCTAATTTTGAAAGAATGGTTCAAGTTGCTTTTTGCCCACAGTATAATAATGTTTCAAGGAATACTACTAGAAGTGATTTAATAAGGAAATACAAAGAAAAAAAGGAGATCTTGAAAGAAACTTTTAAGTCCATGCCATTTTCTGTTGCATTAATATCTGATATATGGTTATCTTCACATTAAAGGACAAACTATCTTAGTGTTGTTGCTCATTACATAGATCCTGGTTATAATTTGAACAAAAGAATATTAGGATTGCGATGTATTGGTGAGAATCATACTGGTGAGGCAATTGCATCACATGTGCTTGAGGTAATTACAGATTATGGTATTGATAATAGGATTGTGTCTATTACTCTTGATAATGCTTCAGCTAACACCAGGGCTATGGAGATTCTTGAGCCATACTTACAGAGTTACATTGGTGGCTTTGTGCTTCATCAAAGATGTGCGTGCCACATCATTAACCTTATTGTGCAGGCTGGATTGGCGAGGGCAAGTGCATGTATTGATAATATACATTGTGCCATCCGATATCTTTTGAATTCTCCACAGGTGTACAGGAAATTCAGGGAATATTGCAAATTGAGAGAATTGAAAGCAAAGAAATTTTCGCTAGATATGAAAGTGCGATGGAACTCGACATACATCATGTTGACGCAATTAAAAGGGTATGAGTGCATTTTCACCACTTTCATGAATGCTCAAGATGCAGGTATAGTGCTTTATGAGAGTGATTGGATCATTGCAAAGAAGCTTCGGAAGCTTTTGAAACCATTCTATAATGCTACAACACTGTTGTCCGGTATCTACTATCCTACCTCTCCTCTTTTACTTGAGTGGCTTATGACATTTGTTGAAAAATTTGAAGAGTATGAGAATGATGAAATTTTAAGCCCAATCATTCATGACATGAAAGTAAAATACCTTAAATATTTTGATGGTATTCCACATCTTTATTGTTTTGCTCTCATTTTGGATCCACGTAAGAAGCTTGAGCAATTAGAAGCTGCTTTACAATTTATTGGTGAGAGAATTGACATTGATTATTTAGCTTCTTACTCACATTTTAAGTCCGATATATTTCGAGTTTTTGCTTTGTATCAACAGAAATATGGTCAATCTCGTCCTAGACCCGAAGCACCACAAACTGACAAGAGAAGAAGCATGGCAGCTAACATGTGGAAAAAGTTGAAGACCAAAGATACTTCATCCTCACAAAACCTAGGTCAAATTGGAATCCAACTGCGGAATCGTCTCACTATCTTGATATAGATCATGTGGCTCATGATCCAATGCTTCAGGTATATGTTTTGTATTTTTTGTACCAACTTGAACGTGTATTGACATTTCTATTGATGCTCAGGACGATGTTGAGGTGGACCTCTTAGCGTGGTGGAAAGATAATATACGTCAGTTTCCGGTGCTCTCTCAATTTGCACGTGATGTTCTTCTTACTCCAGTATCAAGTGTCTCTTCTGAAGCTATCTTTAGCTCTGCTGAAAGGATTGTAGAAGAACGGAGGTATAAGCTATCTTTAGTTCACTTCATTTATTTTTACTCAACTTATGGTGTTTGAATTAAATGTTGCAGGTCGTCACTTACACCACAAATGGTTGAGGCTCTCACGTGCCTTAAAGATTGGGAGGCAGCAGAATCTAGAGATCAACACCGCATTGAGGATCCAGAAATAATGAAAGCAATGGAGGATCTTGAGCTTAGCGGCTCGAAATGATGTACTTTGTAAAACTAAAACAAACTGTACTCTTTTCCTTACAGGGGGAAGCTCACATCGAGTGTAAGGTTTTTAATGAGGCAGTTTGTAATGAACTTATAAATAAAATTTAATTCCCCAAAAACTTGTCTCATTTCTTCTTTGTTTGAAATTGTGGATAAATTTTACTCTGGAACTGGAAATCTAATATATTGTGAATGTTTGGAAATCTGATATTGTGAACTGTACTGTAAAATTTGTCCCTGGATAGTTAAAAAAATAGTGAAAAAAAATGGGCTACCAGCCAGGCACAGAGGCCCAGCTGACTGCAACAGCCCAGGCTCGGGCGCACAGGCCTCCTCAGCTGGCTGCAACAGCACAGGCTCGGGCGCACGGGCCGCGGGCAAACGGCCCACAGAAGGGCCGCGGGAGAACGGCCCACACAAGCGCGGGGGCGCGGCGCGGGCGAAGGAACACGCAGGAACGAGGAAATTCGACGGTGAAGGAGCGCCCGGGTTTTTAACCCGACGCGGCGCGCCGAGAACTACCGAGGTGGGACTATCCCCCGCGGTAGGGCGCCGTCTGCTGGGCGCTGGCGCGCGGTCGGCCGACTGGGCCGTCTTTCTCGGCGGCCCATTCGCGGACGGTTGTGGCCCATTCGCCGTTTTCCTCTTTTTCTTTTTAATTCTAATTAAAATATTTAAACTTGTATAGAATCCGCAAATTAGATCAAAATTTGATGATTCTTTTTGCTATATTCTTCAAAAAACATTATCTACCATTTCAATAAGTTATTTTCAGACTTATAACAATAACTTTTGTTTGTTTAGGTAAATCTAAAATAATCCTTATGCCCATATTGTTCATTTTTTTTATATCTCATCAAAATCAATGGATCTTGAGCTGAAATTTGTTGTGTGCATACTTTTTATATATGTATACATCTATGAATTTTGTACAAATTTTTTGAAGCACTCAAACATGTGAAAATTCATATTGCCTCTCATTTCATTCAAACTCTATTAACCTATTAGCCATTCTCTAATTTTTGAATACAAATTGATGCAAACATAAATAAAAAAATTTCAAAAAAATCAGAGAGTTTCTTATTGTGGTTTAACAACTGCACCAAAAAATCATGTCAAAATTCATTTTACTTTTTGAGATACAAAAAAGACAAATATTGCTTTTTCTTTGTTTTTTTATTCCCACCAGTATATCATGTTTTTGAATGTCAAATTTTGCAAGAACATGTAATTCAATATTTTATACCTTCTCTAATTTTTTCATATTTTTTGAAGTATTTTTGCCTATGTACTCTAATTGAATTTCTCTCAAAACCGAATTTTAAACATGATGGGCCATATGTCCTGATGTCCAGTTCTGCTGCTTTTGGGCTGCGCTGCTGGGCCTTCGTGACTTTTTTATTTATGTTCAAAAGTTAAACTTCAAATATTTGTAGTTTTTCTAAATTTGGGTGAAATTCGATGATTTTTTTTCCTAAATTCTTCAGATAATATTCTCTATAACATCCAAATTTTTCTATATTTTTCGAAATTTTTTGTCCACTTATTTCATAAAATACTCAATTTTTGTTCACTATTTCATTTTTTTGTGCTGTGGGCGAAACCATCCTTGTGGGCCGTGCTTGGGCCGGCACGGCCCGAAGACGGCCCGATGTGTTTTGGGCCGTGCCTGGGCCCTATTTCTCTGCAGTCGGCACGGTCGGCCCGGCACGAGGCGGCCCGCCGTGCTTTCGGACCGCGGGCCATTTCGGCCCGAAGCACGAACGGGCCGGGCCGTGCTGCCCCGGCACGGCCCGTGCTGCCCCGGCACGGCCCGATTGCCACCTCTACCAGGGACCCTAACCTTTAGGTCCCTTCTGAGTTTTTTGCTCCTCTGCCGTAAGTCGTCTGAGTTCTTGTGCAGTGTCTAGCCAACAGATGAAGTCATTTGCTAGTTTGAGATATTGTCTTGTTGTACCAAAAATCTTGGAGCACTAGCTGCGCAGGGCATCAGCTGTGCGTCTCAGCTTTTGCTGGAGAGCCTGGATGGGGCTGTTCGCTTGCACGTTGGCGTTCCAGGCATCCGAGAATATGTCCCAGGATGATGTTGTCATTTTCTAAGCAAACTAAGAACATTCCGTTGAATCCAGGAACTCTGATCCAAAAAGACTCGAACCTAAACTAGTGTACCTTTGCCGAAAGACCTTGACTAGAAAGGAACAACGGGTTGTGGTCTGAAACCGACAACGAGAGGGCCTGTAGCTTGTACTCTGGGTGCTCCGTGTCCCAAATAAATCTAAAAGGCATATGTATGGTAATAATATGATGCTAAATTTAGTACCACATGAAGACTTAGAGGGGTGTGAGATCTACTCTTAAGTCGGAGTGACCTTTCACTCCTCATGTGAGTGAGAAGAGGAGTGTTACACGCGTTGCACCCTCATCTCGCCTCACTCGCCGCGTGTGATGAATAGCTGAGTCAATATTTATTTTTATTGATGGGGGCATGCAACATACGTTAGACATCAAAACACATCCCAATCAAAGGATCTAAGTTTTTGTCTCTCATTGTTTGCGATGCCACCACGTAGTGTACTCCACCTCGAGTGTCGATGCGCACCAGTAAATAGCGGAGCGGGTCTTCGAAACCACTTGCCTTTATGATTCTGCAATTAATAAGAGACAGGGCGAATTAGGTTTTTGGAAAGCGCTTTCCCCGATGCCCCCGTTCATCATCATGGTTTGTCTTTCATCCATGTCGAATTATACTACTTCTCAGTGTCTTCATCGTTGTTTTCTTCGAAATTTCTTTTGCTCCCGATGGGTACGTGCGATGTGATCTAATTTTATATTTTAATATGGCTGTTGTTACTTGCGTACTACTGATGTTCTTGGTAGTTAGTATATTTTTTATGATTTATGTTCTAGAATTAATAAAGAAGTTGCCTAAATGTCTAACATTTAGTACAAACCGTGCCTGGTTGAAACTTCGGCTAGTTTTGTGGGTAGACTGGATCACACAGATTTTATTTTGTTGCAGAGATATCAACGTACAAAACGTAACTAGAAATATATCGGATATGGTTCTCGGGCTGAAGTCGACAAAAATCATGACAATGAACCCTGCAGTTCAACGACTTCAATCCATACACAAGATAATCTAAGAGAGGCCTTATCACAGAGGATATGCTTCATGCATTAAGCAAAATTAATGCAAAATTTCTCGTTTGGTCATATCATAGGTAAATATATAACAGAGTTGAGAAATGGCTATACCATTTACTAGCTACCGAGAGCACACAACCAAGAGCTCCAAATCGGTCCAACCGCAACTCCAAACATCCCTCGACGGACAACTTGTAGTCTGTAGAGTGTCGTCTCATGCGGCGGCAGCGCAGACCGGCAGGTCGTTCTCCTCGGTTGGTCGCTGCTTGAGGACGGGGTTGCTCTCGATCGAAGAAGTTGACCGGCTTGAGGTCGAAGCTCGAGGACACGGTGGTCATGATGGGGAAGTCCTCCTGGCAAGGGATGTGGTGGAACCCCAGCGTGTACCACAGGACCAGATCCTTGTTCTCGATGGGACGGTTCCTGTTGCGCCATGTATAAATCACATTGTCATGTCAGATCAAAAGTACAATACAAGGTTTCTCCAGTTCGATGGATCAAAATATGTGTGTATACACACCTCTCAGACCATGTAGTCAGCGTGTCCTCCCCTTTACTCTGGTACACACGAACAGACCACCTTCCCATTCCTCGCTCTTGTTGTAGGATGTCACCCATATCTGTTTCATTAACTAGAATAAATAAAAAACATTGTTACATAAATCATGTAATCGCTCCATTCTTAGATTGTTATTCTTAAAATAGTAATTCTAATAGTTTAATTTGAACTAAAGTTCAACATATATGTTTCATGGTTCGCGTATATCGAGAAGATATCATCTTACCTGATTGTTTGTGAAAGCACCTCACTTCTGCAGCGGATCCTATGGGTCCAGCAAGCTAGCGGCGGTACCAGCAGGGATGACCTTGTAGCCGACCGGGTTCCCAACACGTGTCTTCTTGGTCGGGTTAACAACGTGGAACTCGGCAGGCTCGTATTCTCGGTCCGGGCGACGTGCCATGTGGCCTTGAGGTAGCTCCACCGGGGTGACTAGCCGGCTGTGGCCTTGAGGTAGCTCCACCGGGGTGACTAGCCGGCCGCGGTCTCCTGATGGGCCATCTCGACACGGACGAAGGAGTTGTCTGCACCGTCCACGTCCATGTTGAGGCGGAAGGTGATGAAGTGGTCGTGGAAGACGCCGATGACATTCTGGGAGAGCAGGGTGCCATGCATGTCCTCGTTCGGCCAGGTAGGGATGAAAACGGGAGGGGAAAATCCCATCTCGATCTGAACCGTATATTGTTTTTCTCGATCGTTTTCGAATTATTCGGGATTTTTCGAAATCGGTTCGAAAACGGGACGAAGTCAATCAGGATTGGAATCGAAAACGGTTTACGGATTTTACCGACCGTTTCTTCGGTTCCCGTTTTTAATTCGGGATATCCCGTTTTCGTACCGTTTTTACTGAATTCGATATTTGGCCCAACCAGCTACTCCACACCCGGTTGGCCCACTGGCCCAGTAGCCCACCGCACTGCTCAACCGGTACTCCAACCCTAGGACTAGGGATGAAAACGGAACGGTAAATTCTCGTACCGTCTGATACCGTTTTCAAAAATTTCCGACGCGATTATCATTTTCGAGAATTTCCGAAATTTTCGATCCGATTACCGTTTTTATTGGAAATTGAAATTTGGTAAACGGAACGAAAACGATTTGGGCTGATTTCCGACCGAATTGTCGGAATACCGTATTTTAATGGAAAATTTCCGAACAATAACCGAATAATTTCTGAATAGTAGGTTGGGTCTAATGGACTGACATGTAATAAGCTCAATTTTTTAATTTTTTTATTCGGACATTGGTTTGTATAAGAAGTTAACTTTAATTGCATACAAATATTTATTACTTTAAAATGTGTTTCTAAAGTGATTTCGTTTCATATTGAATTTTTTATAAAATGAAATTAAAAGTTGTTGTCTCATATTTTGTACTTAAGTTGTTGATGTTATAGATGAATAATATTTTAGTGTGTTGATTCCGAATAAATTTGAAACCGTTCCGATATCGACATACTTTCGATCCGATGTACCCGTTTTCGATATTTCCGAAATTTCCGATACCGTAACCGTTTCCGATGATATCGTTTTCGATTCTGTTTCCGAAAATTTTATATGAAAATGAAAACGATTTCACTATTTTTCCGTCCGTTTCCAACCGTTTTCATCCCTACCTAGGACCCTCGCTCTCGCTAAAACGGCAACACCCGAGCCGCAAGCACCGGCCGCGCCGCCCACGGCCCCAGCCTCATCCCCAGCCGTCGCGCCGCAGGAGGCACCGCCCCGCCGCTGTCGCCGTGGCAACCCGCTCCCTCACCGACGTCTCTGGCATCCTGCGCGTGCTCCCGCTCCACTCCAGCTCGTGGCGAGTGGTGCAGCTCGTGCTCGCCGACGGATCCGGCGCCGGCGGGCCGTGTGTCGACTTTGCCGATGCGTCTTCGTCGACTTGTTGCTGAAGCTAGCCGGCCTTTCAAGGCGGTCGCAGACTCGCCAGTGAGCAAATACAAGACTAAAGCAGTCTGTGGACTTCCAGAAGAATGTGATCCCTAGCCTCATCCCTTCCTTGCGGAGCTGGTACTTCTTACTAATCGGTTGATTTATGCTTAGCTGGTAATGCTATGTGAAATGTAGAGGTTTCAAAGTTGTGTTACTTAACTGAAACTTTTTTATACTGGAAAATTACGACAGGCTTGATTTTGGTGAAGATTGCTAGATACATGTTAAAATAAGACATCTTAAAGTTCCATGTCTGATATTGTGCTGTTATAGGTGAATGAAGAAAATAATGGTGAATCTGATCCAGATGAATGATGAGGAAGAGTTTTTTCGATTACGTATGTAGCTGAAGAAAATGTTCAAGGGCCAAGCAGGATCTACTTTCATCAATTTTATCTTGTTAGATGATAGTCACTATGTTATTATTGTTATGTATTAATGTTTTACTGCATATGAATGTATAGACTACGTATGAAAATATTTTCATACTTTCTCATTAAGTTATTTTACATTCTTCTAATATTTAATTGTGGATGCAATTTTAATATGGTTGGGCTCTGTAAAATATGGAAGTTGTTAATTGAGTGGTATTCCTGCATAATTGTTACTAGTGATCAAGTCTGAAATATTTATACTGTTTCAAGTCATCATACCGACTTGATTATCGTTTTTCGACCGTTATCGATATATTTTCGTACCTAATTTTTTGTTTTATGCAATTTTAATATGGTTGGGCTCTGTAAAATATGGAGGTTGTTAATTGAGTGGTATTCCTGCATAATTGTTACTAGTGATCAAGTCTGAAATATTTATACTGTTTCATGTCGTCATACCGACTTGATGATCGTTTTTCGACAGTTATCGATATATTTTCGTACTGAATTTTTCGTTTTCGAATAACCGATGATTCCGATACCGTATTCCGATCGTGACTTTTCGTTTTCGTTTTCGTATCGTATAAAAAATATGAAAACAAAATGTTTTTTCGACCGTTTTCATCTCTACGGCCAGGCCTGGTTCATGTGAGTGTACGGCGTGGCCTTCACCATGAGGATCACGCTGAGACCGACCTGCATTCGACGATGCATTTACGCGCTGTTGCACAGGAACACAAGGGTGGGGGAGCCAGCCATGGTGACGTGGATAGTTCAGTAACTCGAAACGACAAAACAACGGACAAAAAAGTTGGATGACGTAATCATGATATGTTCATATGCGCTCTGAGTCTGAATTATCCGTGCAAACAACAAGTGCTCAATGGATACGTATTCTTTTTGCTAAACACACAAAAGAAAACCTAATGAAGTGGTTCATTCACTGTGCCAGATGATGACGCTTGTGTGCTGCTGACAAAGATGATAATGGACATCTGACAATCCCTTGACAGATTAAAACAAGGAAAATGACACTCACTTAGTTTTGACAAATTGGGTGACGTGCACTACGATCCAATGGTTGTAAACATTTGTGTGATGTGAACCACCACTAGCAAGGATCCCTTTAACTTTCTATTAAGAAAATTAAATAACTGGACCCACGAGAATCTAACTGCATATATGCAGCTAGTCCTCTAGACAGTAGACACATATTTTTTTTTAACGCCAATTATCTTGGGAACTAAAACTCATCGCACAAAAAAAATTTTAGAACTGAAAATGACAGCCGCTAAACTACATGTTAATGAGCGGTGGGGGTGTATGGCGGCTGGTACCTTGATCCGGACGAGACCATTCATCTGGAAGTCCCAGTCCACGATGTAGTCGTAGTTGGCCACGGACACCGCCATGCGCGCCACCAGCGTCACCTTCGACCGCGACTCCCTTATCTACATCACCGTCACTGCCGCATTGCAGGAGCACACAGCAAACATGTCAGTAATGTCACTCCAAGACACAAACCAACGCAACACTGTTATGTGAGGACCTGGTCCACACATTCCAGGAATCGCAGAGGGTGGTGCAATGCGATGCGGCACCCAATAGCACACACGAAAAGAATACGAAAAATACAAAATTTTATTTATAAAAATAGCGGAAGTCTTTTACAATACTTAATGTACAGTGGAAGTAATACTCATAGCTAAACTCTCAGCCTAGCTATGCAAAAGTGCAGCCGTCCAGCTCGGGGACGCTACACACTAGCAACACACAACAATTCATGGCGGCGTGCATGGCTCCCACTCGGCGGTATACCCCGACGGGGGCATTACCTCATCTTCGGGCCCTTCCTCATACATCTCACCTGCAAACAACTTAATATAGCAACCGTGAGTATGAAGACTCAACAAAACTTAACTGTCCCACCGAAGCATGGAACTCTACATGCAGGGATACATATAAACATAGGCAGTGATATTGCATAAATGACTCGCCTACAAGTGGATCCTTATTTCCAAGTTATTAGCAGCAATTTAAATGTTCAGAATGTAACTTTAGTGAGCAATATACTACAACATGCATGGTTGCAAAACAATTATAATTCAATACATAGTATTCACCTGGCTTCTTCAATATTTACTACGTCACAGCGCAGTGAACAAGCGGTACTCAAATAATCGCGAGGAGCGGTGATTGCAATAAGTAGACAACCGGATAACACGTCACGTACACCCGTTCGTGAGAAATGTGCAATGCTCCTCACGACATCATACGCAACAACCTTTCAGAAGAAACACAAACGCCAAACCGTTCCCACCATTACAGGCATAAGGTCATCGCACGGGGCATGTCTGTGCCCGCCGGCAGATTTACACCTTGCTGCCCTCAACCCACTCCTATCGATAGTGGGCCATGCCTCGACACCCAAGTTGTCAAGTTACATCGGTTTCTTGAGTTCCATATGCCCAGTATGCATCTGGTACAGTTCAAACTTGTCCAGCAGGGTCGCACACGGATCGGTACTCAATGGACACAAGCAGGGCTACGCATGTGAGACCACGTCTCGCTGCATCCTATCCGCTGCTCGGTCCAAAATTCATATTCATAAACCATTCTTTGATCAAATCCATCCTGTGTGATAAAATTCTATCTCGCGAGTCATAGATTCCAACTACTCGACTTCTACCGGATTCCTCAAAACATTAGCATGGCATTTTCTACTCGTCAAGTTGTAGACCTACCCAATACTCCATGGGATTTGTGGGTTATGCAAGTGGAGTAACAAGCACCTTAGCCCTAATGCACAAAACTCACCCTAGACATAAGTGATACAAATCAAAACTTTGCAAAAGCACTTAAATGCAAATCGGAGCTTGTCTGAGGTTGCGACTAAATAAAAGTTAGTACAGTCAGCTCTTGATCTCTATAATGGATCTTCTCATCGACTATTGGCTTCAAGTAATTCTACTGCTGCTCCAAATTACTTGTTGCAGCAAGTCCGCTTCCGTTGCCTCCTCCTCCATATGGTTCTCCTCGTCCCTCTCTGGTGTCGCGTACACTATCGAGATGCAATGCATACCTAACCAAAGAAACAATTTAGTAAATGATTCAATTCAGTTGTAACTAACTTAAGTACTAATGCATGAGTAAGAAGGAACTTGCTGTTTCTGGTGTGCACAGCAACAGAGGTAAATTGGGGTTGGAAATAGAGGTAAGAAAATGTCAACTTATGCTTCAAAATATGGACATAAGAATAAAATCTAATTTCAGAAGTTCAAAAGATCAAAGCAGATGTTTAACTCGAGAAGAACTACGTTGAACTAAAGAATGCAAGGACCTGCTGCTGTGGTGCACAGAAACAGGGGAGTATCAAAGTGAGACAAAGGATATTTGGACAAGAAGTGGAGTATGCACTCTATTGGACTTAAGCAAAGCATCATCTAAATTCTTGTGTTAAACAGGTCCACTGGTTCTGTAATTTCTACAGTGGGTTCCTAACGTCATGGAGGATCAACTCTAAGAGTTTCAGCTAAAACAAGTGAAGATCAAGGTCTACAAAATTCCAACAAGATTATGGTTTCTCTGAATTGTCATGGTAAAACAGTAGATTTGTCATAAGTCAAACCAAGATTTCTGGATAGTGGAGTTCATAATAAGTCCAACAAAATTGGTTTGACATTTTTATAAGCATTATAGAGTGAGATATGAATTTTACAAGTTGGAAACATTTGCTGAAATTGTTTTTGTTGTATCTTGGTAATTTTCTGGGCATAGAGCAAAACAACACTATTTGATCCATTTAGTAATGTCAACTGATGCTGAAAATTTTACTGGAAGTCATGAACCATGTAAGGAACAACTTGGACAAGTTTGAAAATTTTATATAAAGTGGATTACCTGATACAAAATTCCAAATCTTTTGCTTTAGAGAACCATAGAAAAAATTTCAGAGGTTTGCATACCAAATAAATGGTACCACTAGATATCACAGGTTAATATGGTTCTACCAAAATTTGTTTGAGAATTTTCAGAGCTACCAACAGGGAGCTATCATTTTTCAAAATTTCAACCATTTTCTATTTTTATTTTCTATTGGATTGTCTGAATATTAGTAACTGGGCCCACAAGGATTTAACTCATCCAATCCAGTGCAACCACACCTGGGACCACAGCATCACCCGCATTGGCACATAGGATCAAAAGCCACAACTGATCAAGAAATAGACGTGTGACCGACAGGTGGGCCCCAAGGTTTGAGTCATCTTCAACCTCAGGCCACACCGCTCGGGTGGCGACTCAGGGCGGCGGCGCTCGCCGTTCCCACGCCATACGGCGTTATATGGCGCAACCCAAGGAAATAAAGGCGCACAGGACTCTGGAACACGAGACAGGCAAGGTCTTACAGTGCGGCGGCTACGAGAATGTGGCCGTGGACGGCGGCGGCGACGGCGGGTTCGACGGCGGCGGTGACACGACTAGGAAATGGTCAAAACCGCTCTGTTATTGATCCTACAGTACCTTTGAGCTATGGGAAACCCGAATCTGGTCCTTAATTGCAACAAAACTCACAGCAACATTGTTTTTATCGGAGGCCTAGGGTTGGCGGGTGGAATGGGGAAAAACTCGGGTTCCGGCACTAATACTTGACGGATTTTATATGATAGTATCTAATAGGAGTTGTCGCAGATTAGGTGTGCAACGAGAATTTCACCGAAACCTAATACGGTCTAATGAGGCTATGGGAGGATGAACCATTTTGGGACCATAAAGAAAGTATAGTTGCGAACCTTTGAGACTGATTTGTCGGTTATGAACGAAGTTGGGATGGCCTCACGACATGAAGGCGATGGGACGGCTGAGAAACAGAGGTCGAAAAGCTTCACTTGCCATCGTGAGGAGAGGGAGAAACAGCGTCTTCGCGGCTAGGGGAGGGAGAGGCGACGCCGCGCTCTTTGCTGCAACCTTGGATGGATGGAAGAAGCTACGGGATGGCCTGGCGACGGTGAAGCTCAAGGCAGCGCTGCAACTTCGACAAGGAAGAAGAGACTCGCACAGCACGTCAAGTTGATGAAAGAGCAGCTTCTGGCGCCTCTGGGAAGTAGAAAGAGTGGTGGCACCACCTCCGGTGAGCTCTGTTGGCACGAAGTTGAGGAACGGTGCTCCGTCGATGGCGACAGCATGGCGGCGAGCAAAACAGAGCTCGGTTGGCTCTGTAACCTGAGGAGGAGGGGAAAAATATCGAGGACAGGGTGTAGAGCAACATGTGGAATAGATAAGGGTGAAGCTTGGAGCTGGTTGCTTCAACGTTTGGAGAAGCCGAGGTGGCGGCATGCATTGGTTCCGTGGCGCCTGGACAGAGGAAGAAAAACAGAGCACACCGCCGTTACATTGACAGGTGGGACCCACTCGCTCAACTAAATGCCCTCTCTGTAGAAATAATTTGCAACACAAACATGCTCATAAAATTATAAGATTGGGCAGCTAGGACAAATAACATATGAGGAATCCATATTTGAAATATAACTCCTCATTTGACAAAGTTGTCAAAAGAATTTGAATTCGAATTCAGTTTTGAACGGACATATGTGCCTTTATCTAAATAAAAGGCAAATGAAGTCCAATGCTGGTCAAACCTGGTAGAGCTGATGTTTGCAACATGAGAAAGACATTGGTGAATTCAAATGTGGAGTTTGACAGACTTGAATTGATAATTTGATTTGATTTTTGAAACTCCCATATGGAGTTAGATTTAAAATCCTAAAGGAGCACATTTTTTATTCACACTTAGGTGGAATCTTTATCAAGATTTTTAGGACTTCTACCTTTGCTCTCATTTGAATTTGAAACTTGCATTTCACTTTGTCATTTGAATTGAATTAGGTATTTTTTCCTCTTCCTAATTATTTGCTTAAGTGCAACATACCCTTACAAACCTCTTTGTTAAATGTGAAGTTTTTAGCAGTTCTATTTTTTCTTAACTTCATTTATTAGTACACATGGCTCAAGTGAGTTGAATTTTTTTTCGATTTCAACTTAAACTTTCAAGTTCACATTTTGAAATTCTTGCTTTATTCAAATGCGGGATTTTACAACCAGGAATCTCGTCCCGAGATTCTAAGGAAATAAAAAGGAATGTAAGATGGTAAAAGAGAGTTGACTAAGCGGATATGATAATAACTTTGACTGATATGATTAACGTTAATCTTCTTGTTTTCACGTAGCGTCTGAAAGCATTGAAAGCATCTAGGCCCCCATGAGGTATGGTTTCGGTGATTAATGACAACCGTTGGATTTTACTAATGAATTTGTAGATGCAAGATCTCCTATATCACTCATCACAATCAAATGAAATCTATATGAATATCATCTACTGCTCATTGTATATAATTGGAGACCCCTAAACAATCATTCTATGAGATCAATCACGTTTATGATGATTAGAAGTAAAAGCTCATATGTAAAAATTATTCAACCAAAATTGACAGCACTCAATGCTTGATAATCATCAGAAGAATATTTCCAACCAATGCCTAAGAGGTCAATCGAGCAAATTCCAAAAGAATCACTTAGAACAACTCGAAGCAAACAAAATCAACTCACCGGATCAACCGATGTTTCCGGAAAACAACACATCGGTCGAGTTGGTTCAGCAGAAGAAGAAGACATCAGAACTAAGTACTCATCGGATCATCCGATGATGAAGGGGATGTTACATCGGTCCATCAGTACAGAAAGCAATCTCCCTAGACCAAGTGTAACACCAGACCATCCGATGTACAACTATAAACACATCGGTCGATTACTCTAGTAAGCATCAATTCTGAACAAATTCTAGATGAAGTGCCACCGGATCATCCAATGAGAAGGCAAGTGTAACATCGGTCTAACAACGGTCATATCTGACACAGTAACATAAACTAATTTGGATTTGACCGATGATAACTGAAGGGGGAGCATCGGATCATCCAGTGTTCGCAGAATAGTGATGTCAGCCTACTTTTCCAACAGCTATTTTGTGGAGGCTGGCTATTTATACCCCTTCAACCAGTCTATTCGACATGACTTGAAGCCCAGACTTAGTCTACACATTACCAAGCATTCAAGGCATTGAGCTACCACTTCCATATCATTTTTCACCACTTACACACCAAGATATAGGCTAGAACTTGCTAGAGATAGTGCTTGTGTGCTTCCATTCTTGGTGATTAGAGTATCTAGTGTAGTGAGAGCTGTAAGGGAGCGTCCCTTGGTGATTGTATTGGAGAGAGCCTTCCAGAGCTTACCAAGACGGTTGTGGAAGCCCGGAGGATCCAACTTGTACAAGGCTTGAGCTCTACCTTGCCGAGGTTGGCGAACGGAGAAGTATAGTGAAGGTCCCTGGTCTTGGTGACTTGGGAGTGGTTATACCCTTTGGTGGGTGCCACAACGTGGATGTAGGAAGATCTTGACGATCTTGCCGAACCACGGGATAAATCTCCGTGTCTTCGTGTCTCCTCGGGAGTTTGCGCTTTCTTCCTTTCCCCTTACACTTATGAAGTTCTTATACCGCAAAGTTACTATTCACTTAAATGCATAGGTTGTTTGCATAGGGAATTGGGCTTTTAGTAATTAAGTTTCATTGCTTTAATTATTGAAAAAAGAAGCCCAATTCACCCCCCCCCCCCTTGGGCATTCGATCCTTACAATTGGTATCAGAGCGAGGTTGCTCATTGGATCATTCTAGGTTCACTGCTAGAGAGCTAAAATGACCTAGAATGGGGGTTCGATTCCTATCTTTGAGGGCAAGAACTTTGCCTATTGGAAAGCACGCATGCGTGCTTATCTAGAGGCTATTGCTCCCGAGGTATGGGAAGCGACTCATGCGGGGTTTGGTGAGCATAATTATGTTGGTGATCAAATCAAGTGGGATGCTAAAGCTAGAAATGTCATTTATGAATGCATTAGCCAAGATGTGTTTGCTAGGATTGCTAGCAAAGAAAAAGCATGTGAAATTTGGGCTTGCTTGATTGAAATTCATGAGGGTTCTTCTCGCGTCAAAGAACTAAAATATCATATGCTTAAAGCCAAATATGATGAGTTCAAAATTCTACCTCATGAAAATGTCAATGAAATGTTTTCTCGCTTGAATGTGCTTATCGAGGAAATTAATGCTCTTGACATTGCTTCTCTTGGCAAGGGACTCATCAACCGCAAGATTCTTATGCTCCTTCCCAAGCCGAAGTACAACATCATCAACTCCATGCTTCAAAAAGAATCGCTTGAACACATTGAAGTTTTGGAACTTATTGGAGAGATTCACACTCATGAGATGAGTGTGCTTGGGATGATGGAAGAATCATCTTCAACCACAATTGCTCTAAAGGCTTCCGTCAAGAAAAAAAATCTCAACAAAAAGAAAGTGGTTGAGCCTAGCCCAAGTGAAGAAGAGCAAGCATCAAGTGAAGATGACGATGATGAGATTGCATCAATGATGAGAAAGTTCTCTCGCTTGAACTCCAAGATTGCCAAGAAGGGATACACCTTTGATCCCAAAAAAAAGCATTTCTACCAAAGAGAGATGATAATAAGACTTGCTATAATTGTGGTGATCAAGGCCACATCTCCTATGATTGTCCAAAACCGGACAAAAGAAGAGAGAACCACAAGAGCAAGCATCGCAAGCTTGAAGATAGTGAGGATGATGAAGAGGACAAGCCCAAACCAAGATCCTTTGTGAAGAAGAAACATGACAAGGGCAAGAAGGCAAAACTCTTCCCAAAGAAGAGAAAAGGACCACAAAAGGTGTTCATGTGTGAGGCAAATGAATGGATCACCGACGAAGAATCAAGTGATGAAGAGAGTGAAACGGAGGAAGAAAGCTTGGCCGGCCTTGCCATTGCCAACAATGATGATTCACCTCTTCATCCACCTCCCATGTGCCTCGTGGCTAAAGGTAACACCATGGTATGTGATGATTCTAGCGATGATGAGCTTTCCCCCGATGATTTAACTTCATTAATAAATGAATACCACACTATCATTGAGAGGGAAAAGAGTAAGGTCAAGGCTCTTGAAGAAACTCGTGCTAAGCTTGAGAGTGCTAACTTCGATTTGCTTGACAAGTATGAAAGCATACTTAAGGAGCATGACATGCTCAAATCTCATGTCAAGAAGTTGAGGAGGATAAGGCTCAAATCAAGCTTGATCATCATGAGCTTGACATAGCACACCAAGCACTCTTGGTAAAAGCACAATGAGTTAATTCAAGAGCATCAAATACTTAACCTTGCTTATGAAGTTCTTGATCAAGAATTAAAAACTATAAAGAAAGAAACTCTTAATGATAAGGTATCTATTAATTCTCATGCTGCTAATGTCTTGCACAAGTCTTTGCCTTTGAAAGAGAATGCTAGGGAGAAGGACTTGTTGGAAGAAATTGAAAGTCTCCGCACTAGTGTGGCAAGACTATCTAAAGGAGAAGTCAAGCACAAGGAAATCCTCTTCCAACAAGCAAAGGCCTTCAACAAGAGAGGACTTGGATCCTTCCCGGTGCCTAACAAAGGAAAGGTGCCCTCACCGGAGCTTAGAACAAGCTTCATCAAGGAAGTTGGTTCCTATTGCCAACATTGTGAGGTCACCGGTCACCATACAAGGGAGCTTCCTCTTCCTAACCGGCCTTCTCCAAAATTGCCTACTAACTACAAGTCTACTTTCAATGATCATTATTATCTCTTGAGTAAAGTAGATGGCAAGGTGAAGGCAAGGTTCATTGGCAAGGACATAAAGGGCATGAAGGGGAAGCTCCCCAAGCAACTTTGGGTCCCAAAAACACTTGTATCACACATGCAAGGACCTAAGTTGGCTTGGGTGCCAAAAATCAAAAATTGAATTCATGTGTGTAGGTGAACTACAAAGCCGGTGGAAAGCATTGGGTACTCGATAGCGGGTGCACTCAACACATGACCGACAACGATGGTATGTTCACCTCCATAGAGGACCCCGACAATCATGATCAAGTCACTTTTGGTGATAATTCTAAGGGGAAGGTAATTCGGTTGGGTAAGATTGTATTTTTCACATGGTTTATTTATTTCAAATATGTTGCATGTTAAGTCACTTAGTTTCAATTTGCTTTCTATTGCACAAATTTTGTGATCTTGGGCTAACGTGCACCTTTAGCAAGAATGATGTTGTTGTGACAAGCCTAAAGTTGAGGAGAGCCATGATCAAGGGGGAGATTCAAGTTCCAACATCTACACATCGACGGAGAATTATTCATTTGTCAAATTTATGTCGATGATATTATTTTTGGTTCAACTAACGAAGCTCTTAGCCATGAGTTTGGCAAAATGATGTCTAGGGAATTCGAGATGTTGATGATTGGAGAGCTCAACTTCTTCCTTGGATTTCAAATCAAGCAACTTCGAGAGGGGACCTTCATCTATCAAGAAAAGTATACCAAGGACCTCTTGAAGAAATTTGAGATGGGAGATTGTAGCTCAAGAAGTACTCCAATGGCAACAAATTGTCATCTCGACGCGAATAAGGACGGTAAACCTTGACCAATCTAATTACCTTTCTATGATTGGTTCATTGCTTTATCTTACCGCATCTAGGCCCGATATCATGTTTAGTGTATGCTTGTGTGCTCGTTTTCAAGCGGCACCTAAAGAATCGCATCAGAAGGCGGTCTTTAGGATACTTCGGTATCTCAAGCATACCCCAAGTGTAGGCCTGTGGTACCCTAAAGGTGCAAATTTCAATCTCTTGGGTTACTCGGATTCGGACTTTGCCGAATGCCGTGTGGATCGCAAGAGTACCTCCGGTGGGTGCCACTTGCTTGGGCATTCCCTAGTATCTTGGTCAAGCAAGAAGCAAAATTTCGTTGCCTTGTCCACGGCGAAAGCGGAATATATTGCGGCCGGTGCATGTTGTGCCCAAATTCTTTATATGAAGCAAACCCTTTTGGACTTTGGTATTAAACTTGGTTGTGTGCCTCTCCTTTCTGACAATGAAAGTGCGGTTAAGATAGCTAAAAACCCCGTTCAACACTCCCGCACTAAGCACATTGATATTCGCCATCATTTCTTAAGGGACCATGAAGCTAAGGGAGACATCTCCTTGTGAGGTGTTAGGTCCGAAGAACAATTGGCGGATATCTTCACTAAACCACTTGATGAGAAAACGTTTCTAGACTAAGAAGTGAATTAAATGTGCTAGATGCATCGAACGTCATGTAAGTTGCCATGATCATGTAAGAATGCATCACATATAGGTCTTGTATAACTTTCAAAGGATAGGGGTGAGCAAGGGTTAGCATGGGATGAAGGTTCCTTTGGGTTTCCCCAAGGCTTGGAGAGTGGCTCTCCCTGAAGAATCCTTTGAAAGGTTCAAATTTGGCAAGATAGATTTAATTTATGTCTTGCATGATGCCTGCCATATAGACTTGCACTCACGTTTAATTTCTTGCATTATAAATTGTTTGGCATGGCATACGGTAGATTGTCACAAAGGGGAACCCACTTCATGAGAAAGAGACTTGTTTGAAATGCAATATCTCAACTCATATGATGTGGAAAGAACAAAATGTTAGGTGCGTTAATGCCTAAAGGAACATGCTTTAAAGAGATAGAAGTTTTCATCCTCTAGCTCACAAAGCATGGGCCTTACATTTTATTTGGATGTTTTCTTTCTTGCTCCTTCGGTGTTCTATTTGCTTTAGGGCTTAGCCAAGTTATTGGCAATTTTTATTTTTGAGGGGTAAGGGGTTGCCCAAAAGGTCCTAACTTGTGTTTCTCGTTGTGTGTTTATGTCAAAGGACATATATGGGATGTTGCTGTTTTGTAGTCATCGGATTATCCGATGCATAGGCCAGAAGCTCATCAGATCAGTTTGTGTTCAAATGCCAAGGGTCAATTCAGTCAGTAAGACAAATCAACCGACGAGTTCATTCTGAGAAACATCGGTGCATCAGATGTTCACATTTCTGGAGTTGTGCTAAATTCCACTAATGCAAATCCTTTCCACATCGGACCATCCGGTGTCAATGGTGCCTCTGGAATACCCTTACTGTACCATTCGACCGATGCTCCTATCATCTAACGTCGGTTTATCCGGTGTTAAAATTTGAGCTAGGGTTCGGGCCCTTCCTATTTAGCGCCTCTTCGCCTTTGTCTTCCTCTCTCCCTGACGCCGCCGACTCCGCGCCCCACTCGCCGCTGCCGCCCCACTCGCCGCCTCCTCTCTCCAGCCGCCGCCACGCCGTCGTCGTTCCCCGCCGCCGCGCCGCCGTCCTCCGGCCGCCACCACTCCGGCCGCCGCCACACGCCAACCTCGCGCCCACGCAGCGCCGCCTTCGCCGCCTCCGTCCGCCCACGCAGCGCTGCCTCCGTCCGCCCACGCAGCGCCGCCACCGTCCGCCCACGCAGAGCCACCGCCGTCTGCCCACGCACCACTGCTGCCGCCCTCTCAGTGCCACCACCCTTCGCAACCGCCGCAATTCATCTTCACCGCTAGGGTTCCCCGGCCGCAACGATCTTTGCATCGCCGTCCCGTGCGCCCGAGATCGCTCGTCTCGCGTGCTCATCCTCGTCGTTGTCATGGGCCGTGACAAGAAGGGAAAGGGCAAGGCTATTGAGGAGCCGGCCACTAAGAAGCAGAAGCTGTCGAAGGAGGAAAAGAAAGCCCTAATGGCCGCTCGCGCCGCTGAGGAGCGAGAGTGTGGCCGAGGAGGATCGTTGAGGATCCGCGAGGCTCGACAGAGGCAACCTCCCGTGCTAGAGGAGTCAGAGGAAGAAGAGGAGCCCAAAGTGCCGCTTGTTCGCCGACGCTCAGCTAGGACCCGTGGAGGTCATCCAGCTGCAGCCCCGAGACCTAGACCGTCAGCAGCTGACCTTCGAGAGGACAGGGCGGCCCAGAGAGCCGTCTATGAGATGGACACCAGCGTCCGTGTTGGTGAGGGTGTCCGGCTGACAGACTACAGGAAGTTGAAGGCCAAGCAGCTCAGGAAGCTCAGGTGGATCATTTTACTTGAGGAGTGGTTCTCGCAGCCCAGAGAGGCACTTGTGGACAACCGCTTTTGGACCCTGACACAGGCGTCACTGTACGAGACTTACAGGCGTCAGGACCATAAGCTCTTCTAGCACAATTTCCTGGATTGGGATCAGCTTGCTCTTGCAGCCAGGACAGAGATACGCCCTTACTTTGAGAGGTATAGAGGGCTAGTGGAGCTGATGTCTTACGAGAGGAGTGCCTACATGGAGGACTGGGTCCGAGTATTCTACGCCACACTCTACGTATCTGAGGGCCGCATATCCATTGACTTCATGTTTTTGCGCCAACATCATCACCTGACCAGGCAGACTTTGGGACAGCTGCTAGGAGTGGATCTCCATGACACTTGCCTGCACGAGAGGGTGTATGGACAGGCTGACCCACCGAGGAGGCCGCTCACTGGAGGAGTGGCACCACCACTTGAGGAGATACGCTCACTGTTTGCTCAGCCTTTCTCTCTAGACCAGCCGAGGGTACCGGCACTACTCACTCCAGCTGCGCACACTGTTCACCTTGCCTTGCGTCGCACACTTTTGTCGAGGTCCGGATACCTTGAGGGGTTCACCAGCTTGCAGCAGACTCTCCTGTTCTGTGTCATGAACGGGATGGAGTTCGACATTGTGGACATTCTCATTTGTGAGATGGAGGACGTAATCACTGATGGAGTCGGGATGATGAGGCAGCTTGTGTTTGGTCACTGGATCAGCTACTTGCTCTTCATGGTAGCTCCAGAGGGGTCCGTCGTGCGTGACAGTCTCACCGACGAGAGCGTCACATGGTTCAGCCACTACCGTGCTCCAGCTCCTGGAGACCGCCGCCTTGGCTATCCAGTTGAGCGTCAGGTTCGTGCCCGTCTCTCAGAGGAAGACTGGTCAGACCTGGAGAAGGAAGACGAGAGACTATCACAGGCAGAGGCTCAGGGTGAGGACCTACAACATATTTGGTCCAAGAGTGACACCAGCGACAGTGTCGAGGAGTACTTCCCACCTCCTCCCTCACCCAGGCAGCACGACGCGGAGGCTGGAGGCTCGACTGTGCCACCTCCTACTCCACCTCCCGTGACAGAGGCACAGGTCTCTCAGCCATCTGAGCTTACCTCCCTACTTTAGCAGATGGTTGAGCAGTAGCGCCTGGATCAGCTTGCAGCTGAGCAGGCTGCACGTCTCTTGGAGCTCTAGCAGCAGCAGCAGGAGATGCAGCGACAGATCGCCCGCGAGAGGCGAGAGGACACTGACAGGTTGACTGGGCTGATTGATCAGATGCACCAGCGCTCTCTCGACTAGCAGCAGCAGATGCATTAGGCGATGATGGGCATTCTGGGGTTGATCACCAACCTCTACACGTAGACCGGGATTGCCCTGCTGTCGCAGCTTCCAGGCCTTGCTCCAGGTCGGCCTGTCCTGGCACCAGCTTCAGCGCCAGTGTTGACTACGTCGATCCCGTCGATCAGCATGTCCCCACTACTTGCTCTAGGTGCTCCTATCCACTCTCCCCTACCGGCTACGATGCTTTTCCAGCAGACGCCAGCGTCCGTTGTCAGTGCCCCGTTGCCAGCAGTTCAGACTCAGCAGGCACCGACAGCAGCTTCTACAGCTCCCGTCACCGCTACTCCAGCTTCGGCAGCAGCAGGTAGCAGCTCTGACGACAGCACCCCCGACGGTGACCAGTTTGTCATAGCCCCGAGCGCTCAGGGTCCTTAGGCACTCAGCTTCCTTTTTGGTGTCTTAATGCCAAAGGGGGAGAAGAGTCAGGGGGAGGATAGCTAAGAGTTAGGGGGAGGATAGCTTAGTCTCAGGGGGAGTCCTAGCTGTAGGGGGAGCTTATCTTTTTGGGAGTTCTTTTGTAATTTGGAGATTTGCTACTCTTTTGCTATTCATTGAGTATTCATGTGCCACTTATTCTCTTGAGTTATTGATCGATTGAGCTTTCGAGTTATTGATCGTTTTTGAGCCTTCAAGTTTAAGTGTGCTAAACTTTGTACTTATTGCATATCCTCTTGAGTATCGTATTCTCAAATTCATTACTATTATGTTTTACTTGTTGTGTTGTCATCAATCACCAAAAAGGGGGAGATTGAAAGCATCGAGTCCCCCATGAGGTATGGTTTCGGTGATTAATGACAACCGTTGGATTTTACTAATGAATTTGTGGATGCAAGGTCTCCCATATCACTCATCACAATCAAATGAAATCTATATGAATATCATCTACTGCTCATTGTATATAATTGGATACCCCTAAACAATCATTCTATGAGATCAATCAACGTTTATGAAGATTAGAAGTAAAAGCTCATATGTCAAAATTATTCAACCAAAATTGACAGCACTCAATGCTTGATAATCATCAGAAGAATATTTCCAACCAATGCCTAAGAGGTCAATCGAGCAAATTCCAAAAGAATCACTTAGAACAACTCGAAGCAAACAAAATCAACTCACCGGATCAACCGATGTTTCCGGAAAACAACACATCGATCGAGTTGGTTCAGTAGAAGAAGAAGACCTCAGAACTAAGTACTCACCGGATCATCCGATGATGAAGGGGATATTATATCGGTCCATCAGTACAGAAAGCAATCTCCCTGGACCAAGTGTAACACCGGACCATCCGATGTACAACTATAAACACATTGGTCGATTACTCCAGTAAGCATCAATTCTGAACCAATTCTGGATGAAGTGCCACCGGATCATCCGATGAGAAGACAATTATAACATCGGTCTAACAACGGTCATATATGATACAGTGACATCAGCTAATTTGGATTTGACCGATGATAACTGAAGAGGGAGCATCGGATCATCTGGTGTTCGCAGAACAGTGATGTCAGCCTACTTTTCCAACGGCTATTTCGTGGAGGCTGGCTATTTATACCCCTTCAACCAGTCTATTCGACATGACTTGAAGCCCATACTTACTCTACACATTACCAAGCATTCAAGGCATTGAGCTACCACTTACATATCATTTTTTCACCACTTACACACCAAGAGATAGGCTAGAACTTGTTAGATATAGTGCTTGTGTGCTTCCATTCTTGGTGATTGGAGTCTCTAGTGTAGTGAGAGCTGTAAGGGAGTGTCCCTTAGTGATTGTATTGGAGAGAGCCTTCCGGAGCTTACCAAGACGGTTGTGGAAGCCCGGAGGATCCAACTTGTACAAGGCTTGAGCTCCACCTTGTCGAGGTTGGCGAACGGAGAAGTATAGTGAAGATCCCTGGTCTCGGTGACTTGGGAGTGGCTATACCCTTTGGTGGGTGCCACAACGTGGATGTAGGAAGATCTTGACGATCTTGCCGAACCACGGGATAAATCTCCGTGTCTTCGTGTCTCCTTGGGAGTTTGCGCTTTCTTCCTTTCCCCTTACACTTATGCATTTCTTATACCGCAAAGTTACTATTCACTTGAATGCATAGGTTGTTTGCATAGGGAATTGGGCTTTTAGTAATTAAGTTTCATTGCTTTAATTTTTGAAAAGAAGCCCAATTCACCTCCCCTCTTGGGCATTCGATCCTTACAGCATCTTCTAGGATGCCATTACATGAGTATGCCGGAGTGCTTGAACTTGCATTTGATTTTCTATGGATTCATGCCTCTATCTTGATAGACTTGATGGTTGCTCAAACTGCCATTAGCGTCTTGCAATGTTTTATCTACATTGAAAAGAGGTATCTTATCCTAACCTTGACTTGAAGAACTTAATATTTGCTATTCGCTTCTTTTGATCATCTTGATATCCTTGAACTAACCACCCAACTGCTCTTGTTGCTTTGCCTTGTTTCGCACAAGTCTTTATAATCTGAATATAGTAGTTTCCCAACATAAATCAAGGTGTTCTCCGAGAACAGCCATGGTTCACTAAACTCACAAGGAATCGGTATCTTAACATGTGAAGAAAGAATTAGACTCTTTGCAGTGTCATAAGAGAATTTAGTATTCAATTCTATTCCTCTTATGTCTTCAAAGTGCAAAGACACTCAACATATGGTAACTACAAGGTTTTTGATGTATCAATGTCACCATATATCAAATCAAGAATCCAAACCAAGTTCAAGAAGCTTCGTGAGGTTAATAATCAAATCGTACCCTTAGAGTAAAGCACTTCAAGGATTTCGTTAGTTTGATCATCAAGTTGATGATATCATGATGGAGGTTGGTATAGTTCAACAGTCAAGATACTTGAACCTAAACAAATCAAGGATGAAGGGTTCAAGCTTACCTTGGCCACAAGAAAGGTTGGTCGATTGGTTACTCATGTATTACTCAAAGGGGAAGAATCAAGGAGTTTCAGCATAATACAAGAGTGGTCAAATGGTTTAGACAACTTTGAGGTTTAAATGGAGACACATATTCTTGCTCCAAATTTTAGATATTAATAATGCATCATATAGTTTTTGTTTCATTAGCAATGGTGCTCCATGATGCATCACATGATGTATAGTGCGATGCATATGCACATGGTATGGTGCATAATGATGCATTTGTATGGTGCATACAAGATGGTTGCACATGATGGGTTGTGCAATTTTCGATGCCTGACAATATGTATGATGCATCATCTTTTAGGTTTGAGCAAGGAGTAAAACCATTCACACAAGGATAAAGAATAATTCAAGATATGCAAGTCTTGGATACCATGGTCGTGAAAGGCGCTTAATAAGGAAGGTCACCTTAATGACTCGACCACGGTCAAGGAATTCTCATTACTAATTTTGACAAGGAATGTGGGAAAACACTACACCATCTTAACCTATCTCAGCTTGTGCGTAACCTGATCCACTTCTTTATCTCTTCACCTTATTCTTGGAGCTACCTACTGACTCCTAAAGTTATATCCAAGATAGAAATCACTAACTAGGTCACCACTATAATCAAGTGTCACTGGACATAAGGTCGGGGCTACTAAAGTCGTTCTTAATAATGCTTCACTTAATCTTCCCTTCGATCATGTAGTGGTGATTGATATCATCCTTGATAGCCCTTGTGGAGTTGAAATTACATACCCTCTATAATGAGTCAACCTTGTTCTTGGAGCTGCATTCTTTCAAAGATGTAATCCCACTTGATCATCTCGTGGTTGACACAGTCGGTGCTGGGACACTTGAGTTACTTTGAGCACACTCCTTCCCCCTTAAGCTTCGAACTAGGAGGTCGAGAAACAAATTTCAAACAATAATCATGCGGAGGTGGTGTGCACTACTGGAGTGAAACCAAAGTTGGACGAGTTAGCAATTTCGGAACTGGTTCTCCTGACTACCCCACTGTACAGATTGAGCACTCTGCACTTAATCAAGATTTGAGGCAGAAAAAAGTAGAATTATCTCTGGATGTGAATAACAAAGTTGTAAATAACTTCAAGACCTTTCCATAAAGTATTGGGTTGCCAACATATCAATTGTGGTTTAGGAGATATAGCTTTGCAAAGTTTATAAACTTTCTGGAGATTCTCTGCAGCATCCAGCGGTATATACTCACATTGATCTAATGTTCTCATATCTTTCTTATCAAATTTTGACCAAACTTACAACTACAAAGTTGTAGTATAACTCCTAAGATTTGTATACATGTTACATATAACGCTTGGTGATGTTTATTTTACAAGTTAGAAGTAATGCCTAAAGGTATACAGGAACAAGATCCAGGTTGGTTGGTTCTGTACAGTTTCCGTACATCTTAAAATTACAACAACTTAGAAGGGGATTTTGGCCTTGAGGTGAATAGAAAACATGTATATGACTTCCCAAGCTTTCCAAACAGAATCTATTTTCCTTCATAGCACTTCTGGTTTGGAATTTATGGAAGTGTTAATAAAATGGTATAAGAAAGTTCAAAACTGAAGTGTTGATCACAGTTCTGATCCAACTGACCATCCTGTATGAACTCAATATTTTCATACAGTTGATGCCAGATCTAGGATTATAGTTCAATACAAAAGTTTTAGTTCATTTCCTATCCTTTCCATATTGCACTCTCACACCTCCAGGTGAGCTCTTGAACAACCATCATACAGGTTTAAAGTTGACAAGATTTTCTAGGAAATTTTGACAGAACCTCCCCTGTATATGTGAGTTTTTGTCCATAGTTTATACAGATATAAAAGTTCAAGATATGGAGATAATGTCAATTACAACATGGTACAACATCATGTTAACATCCCATAAATTCAATGGTTCAACCCTCAACAAGTATTATACATGTTATAGCGCGCAAACTTCAAAATGGGCTGTTAAGGTTCCGGTTCTGGACTGCTAGAACAGACTTAGCGACAAATTGAATTAGGCCCTATTAAGCACGTTTTAGCTCTGGAGTTGAATAAGAAATTAGTAGAGGACTTACTAATATTTCCATAAAAGGATAGTTTTGCCTATGTCAACTTGTAAGATTAGGAGACTTGACTGTCTAAAGTTGACAGGTGAGCTGACTGGTTTCCGCCAGCAATTCTGCGGAGTACCAGTTTGCACCTGGAAGTTGAATTGGTTATGTGTCGAATGGTAAGACACTTTGAATTACAAAGATTTAGGGATGCTTCTACACTTTCCATAATGCATTTTTTGTCTCCAGATCTGTTCAGATTTAGGAGATACGGATTTTTAAAGTTTGACAATTGTACCAGATTTTTAGTGAATTTTGACAGCACCTCCTTTGTATATGGCTGGTTTGAGCACAAATATACAAATAGAGAATATCAAAATTTGACAGAAATTTAAATTACAGCATTTTTTTCACATCTCGTAATGTTTCCGGAAATATATCATATGAAGCCAGTTCAAATTTTTACAGAGAGTTATGGTCGAATTAATAAAGAGTCCAGAAACTGTTTTCTGTTTCTGTCCATATTTGGCAGAGTTTGAAATTTCGAAATTTTAAACAGGTTAGGGATGGATTCTGCTCTAGGGATGAACGTAAAAGTTTTAGTGGACTCTCTTTTATTTTTAACAATGTATGATACATCTTCATTGGAGTTTTCTACTGGGAGTTATGGCTTTTCAAAATCAGGTCTTTTTCTGGCAGAAAATAGGGCTCTCTGTTTTTGAACCTTGTGAGTTCAAAACCTACTCCAATTTTGAAAACTCAGTTCAAAATCAGAGCTCGATAGCTAATATGTGTACTCTTACATCTTCTCGGTTCCATTTTATAGCAAAGTTATTAATGCATGAATGGAATATATGTCGGTACAACGTGCCTCACAAAAGTGAAAATCCTAACTGGTTATTACCGGCATATACGTATCAATCCGTGGTGCTATAAACGGTCACTCGCAAACATTTTCTAAGTGCAATATGATCATGTAGTTAGTGTACCTAAATAAGAAAGTCAATTTACAAAACACTCATTATGGTGTCGTACGGCACAACCCGCACGTGCAATCATTTCAGACAGTCACAATAATATATATGAAAGTAAGACATCCGTTCCGTATCATTCCATATGGGCCACCCCGAGCTGAGCCACGACTCAAGGTACATGACCCAGTTTTCTACCACCCGACGGGGTCCCACGTCTTTGCATATTGCTGCACCAGTAGGAGGCGCATCGGTTTATGTACCACCTGACGGGGTCCCACATCTTTGCCTAATGCTGCACCAGTAGGAAGCGCTTTCACGTGTTTATTAAAAAACACACTACATACTTTTCAACCGCACGATAGGTGGCCACATAATTTATCCTGTGCACTAGGGATCAACGCTACGTATGGCCTTTTGAACGTTGAACGTTCAAGAGTTGCATACTTCGTGTTTTTACCGCAAGATAGGGTATCCTCGCTTTTGCCTGAAGCACGCCGGGGAACAACGTTTTCATATGTTCCCAAAACCATGAGAATGTCGTTTTCATATGTTCCTAGAACCATGAGAAGGTTCAGAGACTCATATTAACTCCATGCCAAGCCACGGGGACAATCACATGCTACCTCTCGAAAGGTGAGCTTACCGCAATTGATCCACTTGCGGTGGCGTACCTTATCTCTTACCTGACATCAGAGCGTCGTTACAAAATATAATAATATATAAGTTAGCTTGCCACCTTAAGTAACTAATACTATAATAGACCTTATGTGGGCATAGTAACTAATCCTCACCCAACTACTTCTAAGTTTTCAATATAGGCTCTTTTTGAGCGTGCTATTCCCACTGTTGCTATGATACCAGGCTGAATGGCAGAGGTGGTGCCGTGTGATGCGACACCCAACAACACACACGAAAAGAATACGACAAATACAAAGTTTTATTTATAGAAACAGCGGAAGTCTTTTACAATACTTAATGTACAGCAGAAGTAATACTCATAGCTAAACTCTCAGCCTAGCTATGCAAAAGTGCAGCCGTCTAGCCCGGGGACGCTACACACTAGCAACACAAAACAATTAACGGTGGCGTGCAAGGCTGCCACTCGGCGGTATACCCCAACGGGGGCATCGCCTCATCTTCAGGCCCTTCCTCATATGTCTCACCTACAAACAACTTAATAAAGCAATCGTGAGCAAAAAGGCTCAGCAAGACTTAACCGTGTCACCTAAGCATGGAACTCTACATTTAGGGATACATATAAAAATAGGTAGTGATATTGCATAAATGACTCGCCTACAAGTGGATCCTTATTTCCAAGTCATTGGTAGCAATTTAAATGTTTAGAATGTAACTTTAGTGAGCAATATACTACAACAGGCATGGTTGCAAAACAATTATAATTCAATACATCGTATTCTTCTAGCTTCTTCAATATTTATTACGTCACGGCGCAGTGAAGAAGCTGTACTCAAATAACCGTGAGGGACGATGATTGCAATTAGTAGACAACCGGATAACACATCACGTACACCCATGCGTGAGAAACGTGCAATGCCCCTCACGACGTCATGCGTAGCAACCTTTCACAAGAAATTCATACGGCAAACCAGTCTCACCATCGTAGGTATAAGGTCCCCGCACGGAGCATGTCTGTGTCCGCCGGCAGATTTACACCTTGCTGCCCTCAACCCACCCCTATAGACAGTGGGCTATGCCTCGACACTCAAGTTTTCAAGCTACATCAGTTTTTTTGGGTTCCATATGCCCAGTATGCATCCGGTACAGTTCAAACATGTCCAGTAGGGCCGCACACTGATCGGTCCTCAATCGACACAAGCATGGCTACGCATGTGAGACCACGTCTCGCTGCATCCTATCCGCTGCTCGGTTTCAAATTCATATTCATAAACCATTCTTTGATCAATCCATTCATTTTATAAAATTCAATCTCGCGAGTAGATTCCAACTACTCGACTTCTACCGGATTCCTCAAAACATTAGCATGACATTTTTCTACTCGTCAAGATGTAGACCTACCCAATACTCCATGGGATTTGTGAGTCATGCAAGTGGAGTAATAAGCACCGTAGCCCTAATGCACAAAACTCACCCTAGACATAAGTGATACAAATTAAAACTTTGCAAAAGTACTTAAATGCAAACCGGGGCTTGTCTGAGATTGCGACTAAATAAAAGTCAGTACAATCAGCTCTTGATCTCCTGAATATATCTTCTCATCAACTCTTGGCTTCAAGTAATTCTACTGCTGCTCCAAATAACTTGTTGCCGCAAGTCCACCTCGGTTGTCTCCTCCTCCATATGGTTCTCCTCGTCCCCCTCCGACGTCGCGCACACTATCGAGATGCAATGCATACCTAACAAAAAAACGATTTAGTAAATGATTCAATTCAGTTGTAAATAACTTAAGTACTAATGCATGAGTAAGAAGGAACTTGCTGTTTCTGGTGTGCACAGCAACAGAGGTAAATTAGGGTTGGAAATAGAGGTAAGGAAATGTCAACATATGCTTCAAAATATGGACATAAGAATAAAATCTAATTTCAGAAGTTCAAAAGATCAAAGCAGATGTTTAACTCGAGAAGAACTACGTTCATCTAAAGAATGCAAGGACCTGCTGCTGTGGTGCACAGAAACAGGGGAGTATCAAAGTGAGACAAAGGATATTTGGACAAGAAGTGGAGTATGCACCATATTGTACTTAAGCAAAGCATCATCAAAATTCTCGTGTTAAACAAGTCCACTGGTGCTGTAATTTCTACAGTGGGTTCCTATCGTCATGGAGGATCAACTCTTAAAGTTTCAGCTAAAACAAGTAAGAACCATGGTCTACAAAATTCCAACAAAGATTATGGTTTCTCTGAACTGTCATGGTAAAACAGTAGCTTTGTCACAAGTCAAACCAAGATTTCTGGATAGTGGAGTTCATAAGAAGTCCAACAAAATTGGTTTGACATTTTTATAAGAATTATAGAGTGAGATATGGATTTTACAAGTTGGAAACATTTGCTGAAATTGTTTTTGTTGTATTTTGGTAATTTTCTGGACATAGAAAAAAACAACACTATTTGACCCATTTAGTAATGTCAACTGATGCTGAAAATTTTAGTGGAAGTCATGAACCATGTAAGGAACAACTTGGCCAAGTTTGACAATTTTATATAAAGTTGATTACCTGATACAAAATTCCAAAACTTTTGCTTTAGAGAACTATAGAGAAAATTACAGAGGTTTGCATACCAAATAAATGGTACCACTAGATATCACAGGTTAGTATGGTTCTACCAAAATCTGTTTGAGAATTTTCGGAGCTATCTACAGGAAGCTATCATTTTTCAAAGTTTCAACCATTTTCTGTTTTTATTTTCTATTTGATTGTTTGAATATTAGTAGCTGGGCCCACAGGGATTTAACTCATCCAATCCGGTGCAACCACACCTAGGACCACAGCATCACCCGCATTGCCACATAGGATCAAAAGCCACAACAGATCAAGAAATAGACATGTGTGACCGACAGTGGACCCCAAGGTTGACTCATCTTCAACCTCAAGCCACACCGCTCGGGCGGCGACTCAGGGCGGCGGCGCTCGCCGTTCCCGTGCCATACGGCGGTATACAGCGCGACCCAAGGCAAGAAAGGCGAACATGACTCTGGAACACGAGAATGGCAAGGTATGACAGTGCGGCGCCTACGAGAAGGTGGCCGTCGACGGCGGGTTCGACGGCGGCGGTGACACGGCTAGGAAATGGTCAAAACCGCTCTGTTATTTATCCTACAGTACCTTTGAGCTATGGGAAACCCGAATATGGTCCTCAATTGCAACGAAATTCAGAGCAACATGGTTTTTATCGGAGGCCTAGGGTTGGCGGGTGGAATGGGGAAAAACTCGGGTTCCGGCACAAATACTTGACGTATTTTTGTTGTTATTCTTCAATTGAACTCGAAATAGTCACTGGATGATAGTATCTAATAGGAGTGGTCGCAGATTAGGTGTGCAACGAGAATTTCACCGAAACCTAATAACAGTTCATAAAACTAGCCGAAGCAAGACTCCATTTTGGGAGCATAAATAATGTATAGTTGCGAACCTTTGAGACTGATTTGTCGGTTATGAACGAAGTTGGAATGGCCGCACGACATGAAGGCGATGGGACGGCTGAAAAACAGAGGTGAAATGAAAAGCTTCACTTGCCATCATGAGGAGAGTGAGAAACAGCTTCTTCGCGGCTAGGGGATGGAGAGGCGACGCCGCGCTCTTTGCTGCAACCTTTAATGGATGGAAGAAGCTTCGGGATCGCCTGGCGACGGTGAAGCTCAAGGCAGCGCTGCAACTTCGACGAGGAAGAAGAGTCTCGCACAGCCCGTCAAGTTGATGGAAGAGCAGCTTCTGGCACCTCTGAGAAGTAGAAAGAGTGGTGGCACCACCTCCGGTGAGCTCTGCTGGGCGCGAAGTTGAGGAACGGTGCTCCGTCTATGGCGACAGCATGGCGGCGAACAAAACAGAGCTCGGTTGGCTCTGTTGGAAAGTAAGAGGCAATTTACTGAATAATTCCGGAAAAATACGAGAAAAACAACAGCGATTGGCGGACAGACGGGACGAGAAATAACGCGTACCGATTTGAAGTCGATCGCACCGCTGTAGATTGCCGCTGCAGGCGTTGATGACGACGTTGAGCCGCAGCGCCCGATCTGGTCGGTAGACGAGCCGTGGTGAAGAACGCGAGCAGTCGCGCAGTGCGCTTCCCAAAAACCTTATTCGCCCTCTCCCGGTGCAGGATCGCAAGGGCGAGCGGTTCCGGAGACCTGCTCTCCCGATCGTCGGTGCACGCCGGCGCTCGGGATGGAGTAGACTAGAAGGCGGCGCAAGGAACGCGAACGTGGGAACGATTTTATCGTGGGGTTCTCTGCCGTACCGCGGACGCCCGTATTTATAGAGTCCCAGGAGGCGGTTCGTATGCGATCTGGATCCTAACCGACTCCGCAGTCGTAGACGCGTCCGTCTCTAACGACTTGGACTCTGACTCGGTAGCCCCAAAAATTCGGAGGCCCAAAAACCCAATTTAATTTCCTGCAAAAATATAAAATCTGGGATCGGCTCGAGGCTCGAATTCACACGAACACACGCGCGCGCGCGCGCGCGTGTGCGGGGCGGGGCGAGGCGAGGCGTGGCGTGGCGAGGCGAGCGAGCGAGGAGGAGGAGGAGGAGGAGCGCGCGTGGGCCACCCCTCTCTTCCTCTCTTCTCTCTCACTCAAGGAGTGGAAGAGCAACCTCCCTTATATGTAGGGGTTGCTCCACTTTCACTTCCCATGTGGGACTAAACACTTAGCACCACTCCCTCTTGCCCTAATGGGCCTTTGAGATTTTCTAGGATTTATTTCTGAATTAATATTGGGCCAAGCCCATTAATTCCAACAATCCCCCACCAGATCTCAAAGCCACTAGGAGAGAGGTCATTCTCGTTCCTTGTTTAATATACTAGTGTTTTCGGCAGAGACTGTAAAGTTGAACTTCTGCCTAGATCCTCAAGTTTTATCAGGTCACAACTTGAACAATGGACTACGCCTTGAATTGCAAGTTTTGTGTGAACTGACTTCACCCAAAGACCATTACCAGTACTTGGCTACCAGTAGTCTACCCCGCGGGTGGAGCATATGCGTCGTACTCCCTGGTCTCTTCATGAGCTTTCTAGAGATCACCCAAATCTCACAGACTGCGACGTTAGACAGTCGGAGCTCATATAGGTGTGTTTCCTTCAAGACTGCCCTGTAGGACGGCATCTTTGCTACACATAGCCAACAGAAACACATTAAGGCAATTCGCCAACCTGCCTTACAGTTTGAGAGTACAAGTGTGCATCTTCACATAGAGAGGGTATAAAGGAAGTACTCTCCTCGGTGAACCACTAGCTTGTTTTCCCATGTCCTAATTCACGGGATCTCCGATCACATAGGTTGGGTTACTACTATGGTGTCACATCAATGGGTCTCAGACCCATCTCTCTCGATGCACTTTCTATCACATTACGTGATAGACCCTTCGTAAAGGGATCTGCCAGGTTTTTATCTGTTTGTATATACGAAACAGTAATAACTCCGGAGTTTCTCATTTTCCTGACAGATTTTAAACGTCTCTTGACATGTCTTGATGATTTTGCATTATCCTTAGAACTGGTCACTTTGGCAATCACCGTCTGATTGTCACAGTTCATAAGGATTGCCGACAATGGTTTCTCAACTACAGGCAAATCCATCAAGAGCTCTCGCAGCCATTCCGCCTCCGCAGTGGCTGTCTCTAAAGCAGTGAGTTCTGCTTCCATGGTTGACCTCGTCAAAATGGTCTGTTTGCAAGACCTCCATGATATAGCACCACCAGCTAGAGTGAACACATATCCACTCGTGGCATAGAGTTCATCAACATCAGAGATCCAGTTCGAATCACTATAACCCTCAGGCACGGCCGGATGCCCAGTATAGTGAATTCCATAACTCATTGTACCTCTCAGATAGCGCATAACCCTTTCAAGTGCATGCCAATGATTTGTACCCGGGTTTGACATGAACCTGCTCAGTTTGCTTACAGCAAACGAGATATCAGGACGGGTTGCGCTAGCTAAGTACATGAGTGAACCAATCATCTGAGAATATCTGAGTTGATCTCTTGACTCTTTCTTGTTCTTTCTAAGTATCACGCTGGGATCATAAGGCGTTGGAGAAATCTTGCTATCCATAAAGCCGAACCGGCTCAAGATTTTCTCAACATAATGGGATTGACTTAAAGTAATTCCACTCTCATCCTTATTCAGCTTAATGTTCAAAATAACATTAGCTTCTCCCAGATCTTTCATATCAAAACACTTTGATAGAAAAGACTTGACCTCAGAAATTATATTAATGCTCGTACCAAAAATGAGTATATCATCTACATACAAGCATAACATAACGCTATCGCCCCCACCATGGCGATAGTACACGCACCGATCAGCCTCATTAATGACAAAGCCCGCAGACGTCAAAGTGCTATCGAACTTCTCATGCCATTGCTTAGGTGCTTGTTTCAGGCCATACAAGGATTTCAACAATTTGCACACCTTTGTCTCTTCACCTTTTACTACGAATCCATCAGGCTGTTCCATATAAATCTCCTCTTCCAACTCTCCGTTCAGGAAAGCTGTCTTTACATCCATTTGATGGATGATTAGACCATAAGAGGCAGCCAAAGAAAGTAGTACACGAATTGTCGTCATTCTGGCGACAGGTGAATAGGTGTCAAAATAGTCTTCTCCTTCCTTTTGAGTATAGCCCTTTGCAACTAGTCTTGCCTTGTACTTTTAAATAGTACCGTCAGGTCTGAGCTTCTTCTTGAACACCCACTTGCAGCCTACTGGTTTGCACCCGTATGGCCGTTCAGTTAACTCCCAGGTTCCATTGGAAAGAATTGAGTCCATCTCACTATGAACTGCTTCTTTCCAGTCATCTGCATCAGGTGATGCATATGCCTCTGCTATGGATCTAGGAGTATCGTCCACAAGGTACACAATGAAATCATCACCAAAGGATTTTGCAATCCGTGATCTCTTACTTGACTGAGTTATTTCATTGTGTTCTTCCTCTGGGACATTCTCAAATGGTGTATCAAGAAACTCGCTAGTTGTGGTGGATTCAAGACAAATTTCAGAAGAGATCCTAGCAATACTATGCATATCTTTCATAGGAAAAATATTCTCAAAAAATGTTGCATCACGAGATTCCATAATAGTATCAACATGCATATCAGGTACCTCAGATTTAACTACTAAAAATCTATATGCGATGCTCCGATGAGCATAGCCTAGAAAGATACAATCCACTGTCTTTAGTCCTAGCTTGCGTTTCTTGGTAATTGGCACATTGACTTTTGCCAAACATCCCCAAGTACGCAAGTATGAGAGTGATGGTTTTCTCCCAACCCACTCCTCATAAGGGGTTTTCTCTTTATTCTTGTTTGGAACGCGGTTTAGGACATGACATGAAGTCAATAGAGCCTCCCCCCACCATGCCTTAGATAAACCGGACGTGTCTAACATGGCATTCACCAAGTCACACAATGTGCGGTTTTTCCTCTCGGCTACCCCGTTTGATTGGGGTGAATAGGGAGGCGTCCTTTCATGTATAATACCGTGTTCCGCACAAAAATCATCAAATATTTTGGGAAAATACTCACCACCACGATCTGACCTAAGACGTTTGATCTTTCTTTCTAATTGAGTTTCTACTTCAGATTTATAGATTTTAAAGTAGTCTAAAGCTTCATCTTTAGTTTGCAACAAGTAAACGTAGCAGAATCTAGTAGAATCGTCTATTAATGTCATAAAATATTTCTTTCCACCTTTTGTCAACACACCATTCATCTCGCATAGATCAGAATGTATGAGTTCTAATGGTGCCAAGTTTCTCTCCTCGGCTGCCTTGTGAGGCTTTCGAGGTTGCTTTGACTGCACACAACTATGACACTTAGAACCTTTGACAATAGTGAATTCCGAAATTAATTTGAGACTAGATAGCCGATTCATTAAACCAAAATTAACGTGACATAAACGAGAATGCCAAACACTTGCATTATCATTAATACCGCCACAAATATGGTTTACTGACTTATTATTAAACTCCGAAAGAGAAAAGCGGAACAGGCCTCCGCATTCATAGCCTTTACCAATAAATTGTCCATGCTTAGACACAACTATTTTATTGGACTCTAAAACTACTTTAAACCCATCTCTACATAGAAGGGTACCGCTAACAAGATTCTTGTTCATAGTAGGGACATGCTGCACGTTCTTCAGCTGGACAATCTTTCCCGAAGTGAACTTCAGATCGACCGTGCCAACACCACGAACAGAAGCATGTGACCCATTCCCCATTAGGACGGCGGAATCCCGGACGAACTGGTAAGAAGTAAACATGGACATGTCAGAACATACATGAACATTAGCACCCGTATCAAACCACCAAGATGATGTTTGAGAAACAGAAAGAACAGTAAAGGAATTACCGTACTGAAAGTGCATCTAGGTTCCCCGTGGGTTTTGGATGATTGATGACGACAATTAAGTCGCTAATGAGCTCAAGTGATCTTAGCACAGGTATGGACTCAATTGGAGACGCAAACCCTCAAAAAGGAAAAGGAAGGAAACGGAGTCAACTCGAAGCATAGAAACTAGGGTTTCTTGCGTGATTGAGTTAGACTAGCCGTAGTAATAGGAGGGTGTGTGTGTCAAGTGCATTGAGATCAAGTTTGGGAGCTCAAAGTGGTTTAGAGGTCAAACCTATGAAAGAAATGAGTGATTGAGTGGTCTGGCCGTAGGGCCGGACTAGTCCGTGCAGGAGGCCGGACTAGTCCGTTCCTGGCCGGCCAAGTCCGTTTCTGGCCGGACCAGAAGGGTCTGACTGAGATCGGACTAGTCCGTTTGTGACCGGACTAGTCCGGCTAGCTGTAAGTGGGTTTTGGGATGAAGTCCCAAAACCACGGACCTGTCCGTTTTGGACCGGACCAAGAGGTCCTGAGTGAGAACGGACTAGTCCGCCCGTGGGGCCGGACTAGTCCGGGTTGGCTAAGAAAAGGTGCTTCTATGGCTAAGTCTGGGAGGACCGGACTAGTCCGCCCTAGGGGCCGGACTAGTCCGTGGTCCTCAGACTAGTCCGTTTTCACCCGGAGCAGAAGGCTCTGTGTGTGATCGGACTAGTCCGGTGTTGACCGGACTAGTCCGTTCTGGAAGTGACCGTTTGAATTTGAAGTTTGGCGGGTAGCGTGACGATCGTGTGTCAGCTGTCGGGACCTGACAAAGGAGTCAGTGGTCCCCTAGGCCGGACTAGTCCGGGCCAGTGGCCGGACTAGTCCGTCCTTTTGCTGAAGTCAGCAAATTGGGGTTGGGACCTCTATAAAAAGGGGACCCCCGGCCTCATTTCAAACACCCTTGGAAAAACTCAAACCCTAGCGCCGCCACAGCCAACTTGGAGCACTCCTAAGCCTCCTTCTTGCCTACTTTCCCTCTAAAACTAATTCTTGAGTGGATTAGGGTTTAGTGAGGTGGAGAAGAGGAAGAACATCGCGCTTGTGCTCCCGGTTTGATCTCTTGCACTTGTTGAGTCTTTGTGGGCTGTGTGTTGAGTTTGTTTTATTGTGTTGATCATCTTTGTGGTGTGGGAGCCTCAGTTTGTGAGAAGCCCCAACGAACTTTGTAATCACCGTTGTGATTAGTGGAGAACCAAGTTAGGCCCGTGCGGTAAACTTGGTGAGGGAAGGGTTGTTGGACCCGGTCCTTTTGTGGACTCCTCAACGAGGACGTAGATTCCTTGTGTGGGATCGAACCTCGGGATAAAACCCTTGCCTCCTTGTGTTCTTTGCATTCATTCTATTGATTACTTTGTTCTAGGGTTGGTAGTCTCGTTTCATACTCCGCTTTGCTATAAACTTGTGGAAACTTGACTTGCTCTTGTTTAGGTTGTTGCTCAACTTGACTTAAACATATACACACTTGGAGTAAAGAGAAAATACCCTAATACTTGCTAGAAACATCTTTTTAGGGTTATTCACGCAAGCTGACCGGACTAGTCCGCCCCCTGACCGGACTAGTCCGCCCCCTGTGATTTAATCTTGTTTTATTAAGTCATTTGCAGGTCGATTAGCCTATTCACCCCCCCTCTAGGCAACTTTCAATTGGTATCAGAGCAGGACTCTCCACAAAGAGTCTAACAACTCGGAGAGATGGCCGGAGTGGTGAATGACGATGCATCGAGCAGCAACTACGAGGCGACCCGTGAGGAGACGTTGGCTTATCAAGATAAGCCAACGGACGATGAGGAGACTCGCCAACTCAAGGCGAAGCTCCGGGAGAAGTTGAACATTTCCAAGATTGATCCATCAAACCAATCAAGCGGTGGTGGTGGAGTCAACTACAACCGGCAAGGGTTCAACTATGAACGCCTTGCCGCCAACAACCACTACCTGTCCATCCCATTGGGGAAACCTCCCCAATTCGATGGAACGGACTACGGTATGTGGAAACATAACATGAAGATCCACCTCGTGTCACTCAACCCAGCGTTGTGGCAAATTGTCATGACCGGGGTGGAGATTCCAAAGGATGAGGACAACATAACTCAAGAACAAGCCATCCTCATCCACCGCAACGCTCAAGCTGCGGGTGTGATCATCTCATCTCTCTCTAGAGATGAGTTCAACCGTGTCGATGGCCTTGAAGTGGCCAAAGACATATGGAACACCCTCAAGACGGCGCATGAGGGAAACCGAGTGGTCAAGGAGGCCAAGATCGAGCTCATCGAAGGAGAGCTTGGGAGATTTGCCATCTTGGATGGTGAATCCCCCCAAGACATGTACAATCGGCTAAAGGTGCTAATCAACAAGAGCCGATCTTATGGCTGCACCAAGTGGACCGACCACGAGGTGGTGAAGAGGATGATCCGGGCATTCATGCCTAGGAACGTCTCTTTATGCTCCATGATTCGGGAAAGCCCGGGGTTCACTCAAATGACCCCGGAGGAGGTCCTTGGGAGGATCATTAACCATGAAATCATGGAGAAGGAGGCGCTCTTCTACAACGACCTCCAAAAGTTCACCGCCTCCAAGATGAAGAACGTTGCACTCAAGGCAACGCCCTCTTCAAAGGAGCAAGAAGAAAGTGATGAGGAGAGCCTCGACACCGATGAGGAGGAGGCCTTCTTCATCAACAAATTCAAGAGAATGATGAGGAGGAAGAAAGGGGGGCACAACCATGAAGGCAAGGGAAAGGAAAGAGCAAGACCCAAATCAAGAAGGTCTTGCTACAACTGTGGCGAGTATGGGCACTTCATCGCTGATTGCCCACACGAAGAAACGAAGAAGAAGAAGGAAGGGAAGCCTCAAGAAAGGAGATTCTTCAAGAAGAAGAGGTCCTCCGGACAAGCCCATTTGGGGAAGGAGTGGGACTCTAACGATGAGTCCTCCTCCGAAGAAGAAGAGGAGAAGATGGCCACCATAGCCATCGGGAGGAACTCCAAGGGAGGCAAGCTCTTCCCCAACCTCAACAACGACCACAAGCCTACTTGTCTTATGGCAAGGGAAGGAAAGAGAAAGGTAACATCTCATCCTTCCTCCCCAACTTCCTCACATGATGATTTTGATAGTGCTAGTGAAAATGAGCATATGTTTAAGGACATAAGCAAAAGCACCTTGCGTAGGATGAAGTTGCTTATGGATGAGATCTTTGAGAAGGAAGATCTCATCAATAGACAGGAGGACATGCTCATCCTTGAGAAGGAGAGATGTCAAGAGCTTGATGAGATCCTTGAGCTCGAAAGAGAGAAAAGCAAGGCATTGGAACACGAACTTGCACTTTGCAAGAAAACGTGTTCAAGTCTTGAGGAGAAGTCGATTGAGCTCAAGGATGAACTTGGGAGCTTGTCAAAAGCTAACAAGATCCTTGAGACTCAAATTGAGTCACTCAAGAACAATGTAACCTCTTCCCTCAAGAGCTCAACCTCCTCAAAGGCCTCATCCAAGGCAACATCACCTTGCAAGTGCTCCAACTTGATCCTTAAACTTAAGGATGAACTCAACCTAGCACAAGGCAAACAAGCACCTAAGGGTGCCATCTTTGACAAGGAAAAGGTGGCATATGCACGAAGTGCATTCACCAACACAAGACCACCCCATGTCAAGGATGGTCTTGGCTATACTAGAGGTGCAAGGCATAACACCAAAACCTCCAAGTATGGCAAAGACATGATTGTCTTTGTTAAGGGGAGTTCATCCCAAAATAAAAATGAAAAGAACTCACCCTCAAGCAACAAATTGCCTAAATCTGAATTGCATCCTCTATTTCATGATTTTGATGCATCCTATGTGCTAAAGAGGAACAAACACGGCAAAGTGTTTGCTAGATATGTTGGGCCACTCCGCAAGAGCCCCAAGCCTTGCGTGTGGGTGCCCAAATGCCTAACTACTAACGTGAAAGGACCCAACTCAGCTTGGGTACCTAAAAGGAAGGCATAAACTTGTTTTGTAGGCATACTCCTCCGGTGGATCGAAATGGGTGTTGGATAGCGGATGCACCAACCACATGACCGGAGAGAGAAGCATGTTCATAGAGTATGAGGAGAATAAGGACCCAAGTGAAGGAATCTTCTTTGGGGACAATAGCCAAGGGAAAATCCTTGGCTCCGGTAAAATTTCTATCTCCTCATTACATACTTTATCAAATGTCTTGCATGTTGATTCCCTAGACTATAATCTCCTATCCATATCACAATTATGTGATAGAGGATATAAATGTGTGTTCTCTAGTGAGGGAGTGAGTGTCATTAGAGAAGGTAATGACTCGATAGCCTTTAAGGGAGTGCTCAAGGGAAAGCTCTATCTTGTGGACTTCACCGCGGATAAAGCTCAACTTGACACATGCTTGATGGCTAAAGCCAACATGGGATGGCTTTGGCATAGAAGGCTAGCCCATGTTGGAATGAGGAACCTTCAAAAGCTCCTTAAGGGTGAGCATGTTCGTGGCCTAAAGGATGTAGTATTCGAAAAGGATAGGCCATGTAGTGCTTGCCAAGCGGGAAAGCAAGTAGGAGCTCAACACCCCTCTAAGAATGTCATGACGACAACTAGACCTTTGGAGTTACTCCATATGGATCTTTTTGGCCCCATTGCTTACATTAGCATTGGTGGTAGCAAGTATGGTCTAGTCATCGTTGATGACTTCTCTAGATATACTTGGGTGTTCTTCTTGCATGATAAAAGTGAAACTCCCGGTGTCCTCAAGAAATTCCTAAGGAGAGCTCAAAATGAGTTCACCTTAAGGATAAAGGCTATAAGGAGTGACAATGGCACCGAATTCAAAAACATGCAAGTAGAAGAGTTCCTAGATGAGGAGGGCATCAAGCATGAGTTTTCCGCTCCCTATTCTCCACAACAAAATGGCATAGCCGAAAGAAAGAATAGGACGCTTATTGAGATGTCAAGGACGATGCTAGATGAGTACAAAACATCGGACCGGTTTTGGGCGGAAGCGGTTAACACCGCGTGCCATGCCATAAATCGATTGTACCTTCATCGCCTCCTCAAGAAGACTCCTTATGAGCTTCTCATTGGTAAGAAACCCAATGTTTCTTACTTTCGGGTCTTTGGTAGCGAGTGCTATATCCTCAACAAGAAGCCTAGGACTTCAAAGTTCGCTTCAAAGTCCGATGAGGGTTTCTTGCTTGTATATGACTCAAACACTCATGCGTACCGTGTGTTCAACAAATCCTCCGGAGTTGTTGAAGTAGCACGTGACGTGGTGTTTGACGAAACCAATGGCTCTCAAGTGGAGCAAGTTGATCAACATGCCCTTGATCAAGAGGAACCTCCACTAGAAGCTCTAAAGAAAATGGCACTTGGAGATGTTCGCCCTCAAGAACCATCTCAAAGCCCAAGTGACCATCATCATTATGAAGTAGGTCAAATCCCCATTGGACAAGTTGAAGATCCACTAGAAACTCCCCAAAGTAATAATGAGAATGAGGATCAAGGGGGAGGCTTGGATCAAGGGGGAGACCAAAGTGAAGAAGATGAACCAAGTAATTCAAGAGGTCAACCCCCGCATCCTCGTGTTCATCAAAGTGTTCAACGGGACCATCCCGTTGACAACATTCTAGGAGATATCACAAAAGGAGTAACTACACGCTCACGTGTTGCAAACTTTTGTGAGCATTTCTCTTTCGTCTCATCCTTGGAACCACATAAGGTTGAAGATGCCTTAAGAGATCCGGATTGGATAGTTGCCATGCAAGAGGAGCTCAACAACTTTGAGAGGAACAAGGTTTGGGAGCTTGTCAAGCGGCCTCAAGCTAATGTTGTTGGAACCAAGTGGGTGTTTCGCAACAAACAAGATGAGCATGGCGTGGTAACTAGGAACAAGGCACGACTTGTGGCAAAAGGATACTCACAAGTTGAAGGTTTGGACTTTGATGAGACATTTGCCCCCGTAGCTAGGCTTGAGTCAATTCGGATATTACTAGCCTTTGCTACTCATCATGACTTCAAGCTCTACCAAATGGATGTTAAGAGTGCATTCCTTAATGGACCAATCAAGGAAGAAGTTTATGTAGAGCAACCTCCAGGGTTTGAAGATCGAGACTATCCTAACCATGTTTACAAATTACGAAAGGCTCTTTATGGTCTCAAGCAAGCTCCTAGAGCTTGGTATGAGTGCCTAAGAGACTTTCTAGTTGAAAATGGTTTTAGGATAGGAAAGGCGGATTATACCCTTTTCACAAAACACTTCAATGAGGATCTTTTTGTGTGCCAAATATATGTGGATGACATCATATTTGGTTCCACAAATAAAGTGTTTTGTGATGAATTCTCCAAGATAATGACGGAGAGGTTTGAAATGTCCATGATGGGTGAGTTGAAGTTCTTTCTAGGATTTCAAGTGAAACAACTCAAAGAAGGAACATTCATAAGTCAAACTAAGTATACTCAAGACATTCTAAGAAAGTTTGACATGGACAAAGCAAAACCCATCAAAACCCCTATGGGGACAAATGGACACCTAGACCTAAATGAGGACGGTCCAAGTGTGGATCAAAAGCTATATAGGTCTATGATCGGATCACTCCTCTATCTTTGTGCATCTAGGCCCGATATCATGCTAAGTGTGTGTATGTGTGCACGCTTTCAAGCAGCACCCAAGGCTTGTCATTTGACCGCCGTTAAAAGGATCTTGAGATACCTTGTACACACACCCACCCTAGGACTTTGGTACCCCAAAGGATCCAAGTTTAACCTCATTGGATATTCCGATGCGGACTATGCGGGGTGCAAAGTTGATAGGAAGAGCACATCGGGTACGTGCCAATTCTTAGGTCGATCTCTTGTGTCTTGGTCCTCTAAGAAGCAAAACTCTATTGCTCTATCCACCGCCGAAGCGGAATATGTTGCGGCCGGAAGTTGTTGTGCACAACTTCTTTGGATGCGACAAACTCTTAGGGACTATGGGATTAACTTGCGTAAAATTCCACTCTTGTGTGACAATGAGAGTGCAATCAAGATAGCCCATAATCCGGTGGAACACTCTAGGACCAAACATATAGACATTCGACACCATTTCCTGCGAGATCACTCAATGAAGGGAGACATTGAGATTTCGCATGTGAGGACGGAACATCAACTTGCGGACATTTTCACAAAGCCTCTTGACGAGAAGCGTTTCTGTGAGCTAAGAAGTGAGCTCAATGTGTTGGATTCTCGAAACGTGGCTTAAAGCACCATTCCTCATATTTTTTTTTTGGCCACATTTCGAAAAACTCCTCTCTATGTCGATTTCTCCTCAAATTTGTTTGAGAAATCTATTTTCCTCATGAAAATGTCCACAAGTTGTTCCTTATTGGCTCATAATCATGCTTGTCATGTTTTCCTTGCTATATTCGTTCAAAAGGACTTATCTCTATGGGCAAAACCCTAATATAATCTTTTTCAGCCCAGCTGAACCGGACTAGTCCGCCCCTACGGCCGGACAAGTCCGGGTCAGACTAGTCCGCGGCTAGTCCGCACACCGGACTAGTCCGGCCTTCCACCGGACAAGTCCGGACCCGGACTAGTCTGGGTCTGGTCCGCAGACCGGACTAGTCCGGCCCATCAACCGGACTAGTCCGGCCCTTGGGGACTTAAACCCCCAGGCGGCCCAAACCCCCCCTCTCTCTCCCTCATTTGTCTCTCAAACTTCCACACGCGCACAACCGCCCCCCAAATCGGCGATTTTGCGCTCCAACCACCAAAACTCAACTCCAATCCGCGCATCGAAGCCTTTGGGAGTTAGGGACCACTTCCCCGCGCTCCACCTTCGAGATCCACGCCTATTTCGACGAATCTAGCGGATTTTTGAAGGTATTTCACCGTTCCTCAAAAACTAGCCCCATTCTTGATTCTTCAAGTTTTTGATAGGAACACCTTCATTAATGTTGTTCCATACATCCCTGTGATCATAGCCTAGGAGTATTGCGCATTGATTCACAAATTTTTCGATGAATTGATTAGGGTTAGGGTTCTTCCTGTGTAACCCGGACTAGTCCGGCCACCAGGCGGACAAGTCCGGCCAGCGGACTAGTCCGTCCCTGGGGCAGACAAGTCCGGTCTGCACAGGGCAAACCCTACCTCTAGTTGGTTCTCGAGATCTTTTCGGCAATACTTCTTCTTCCTAGGCTCATATCTTCCTTCCTCCATCTTTTTACAGAATGTCGAACTCCGAGCGCTCTCCTCCGCGTGTCCACCTCGAGGGGCGTACCAAGGCCCAAATTGCCGAGGCTCGAACTAAGGCTGCGCTAATTGAGGCGCAGAAGGCCAAGGAGGAAAGAAAGCTCAAGGCACTCGAAGCATCCAAGGTGGCTGCGAGCATTTACAATGAGGATGAAGCCATTGCTCGTGCCACCGCGGAATCCCTCCATGAGCTGAGGAAGAAGAAAAGAGAGGATAGGGAGGCCCACAACTCCAGGGCTGCTGAGGCCAGCGCTCCTAAGCGAAAGAAGCTCGTCACTGTTGGCGAGAAAGCGAAAGGCAAGGAGCCAGCCCAAGAAGAGGCTGCCCCTAGGGTCGAGCGCGACCCAAAGAAGGGAAAAGCCCCGGCTCCAGTCGAGCCGAGAAAGAAGAAGCCCTCCATCAAGGTGCCAGCCAAGAAGGCACCCGGAGGGGTTGTGATCAGGGAAAAGGGGAAGGCCACCTCTATTGGCCCCCTTGAAGTCCACACACCGGAAAGGAATCCCAACCGGCAAAAGGAACTGTCGGCCAATGTATTTCATGGCAAGGGGTCTGAAAAGGCCAGGAGGCTGAGGGAAGAAAAGGTCTACAAGTACGAGAGGAGCACGGCAGATCCCAGATTTTGGTGTGACTTCCACTGTGATTATTACAGGCTAGTCTACCAACAAATGAAGAGGCCAGTGATAGAGGCTCAATGGGTGGACTGGGACTACATGGCAAAGAAGGAGCACTCGGCCTTTGATGCCGTGATTGAGGCTGCCGAGCGCCATGATCTCAAGAAAATCATGGGCTTCAAATATGATTGGAATGTGGAAGTCATCCTCCAATTCTACTCCACAATCTATTTTTCAACCTCTGGTGACAGGAAAATTATCTGGATGACTCATGGTGAGCAATACTCTGTCACCTATGCTGAGTTTGCAAGGATCCTTGGTCTTGAGGTTCACATGGACCACGATATCATTATCTCGAACCTCAAGGCTGTGGATCGTGAGGAGCTGGCTTACATGTATCCAAGCCACCTCCCGTTTGATGCCGGACTCGCTCGAAACATCAAGCCCTTCTACAGCATCATGAACAGAATCCTCAGACGGACGATAGCACCAAAGGATGGTGATGCTGGGGTGATTCAAGGGAATCTGAGGCACCTACTACTTCTGATTGATGGGGAAGAAAAGTTCAACCTCGTCGATTACATCTTCGACGACATCTTCAACATCTCGCATACTCCCAACAGGGCGTGCGGGTATGCCCCCTACATCATGTGCCTCATTGAGAAGGTATCGGGCGTGTCCTTTGTCAAGGATGTATCGCACCGACCTCTGCGCCCCCAGAAGCCGCCAAATGTGCCGGTGCCTCCTCGTCGCAAGAATGCAGATCCTCCGTCTCGCCCAGTGGCACCTCCTTCTCCGCCTCCGCCTCAATCCATGAGTGCGTTCTTCAAGTGCTTCAAGGCCATCTTCACCTCGTGCCGGAAGCAAGAGATTCGCGCTCAGAGGGCACACAAGCGCCAAGAGAAGTATCTTAAGGCGGTGTGCGACAAGCTGGAGGTCCCGATGTCCTCTCCGGAGGTGAGTGATGGGGAGATCACTCCTTTCCCCACCTTCACCGCCGATGAGCTCGCCCAGCTCCAAGAGGATGGAAGCTCCTCTCGGGCTGCTCCCTCAGCAAGGAACTCCGACGATGACGACGACGATGTCAATGAGGAGGACGACGTCGAAGATTCCGAGGCCACGGAGAGTGGAAGTGGCGAAGATGAGGACTAGCTCTTAGGTCTTAGCTTCCTCCCTTCTTTTCCTTTTTGGTGCCTTGATGCCAAAGGGGGAGAGTTAAGGGGGAGTTAATCTTTTGTGGGCGTGTGTTGTGATGTTTGACTTATCTTGTAACATATTTATGCTTTTACATTTGTGCAAGACTCGTTAATGTTGCTTACTATCAATATATTGCTCTTATTGTCAATCTTATGAATGTAATGATGTCATTTATGTCTTGTCACAATTGTTGAGCACATCACGTAGGCACCCCACCATAACGTGTGTGGGTATGAAAGAACTCCTCCACCTCTGTCGACTGTTGGAGTCGGCAGATCCCCTAACACTATGAAAAGTGTTTGAAGGAGTTTGTGGTTCGGTCTGGGCGCGCGGAGATCTAAGAAAGTGAAATGCGATTCGGACACGAGTGACACGGTGGTTTACGTGGTTCGGGCCGCCTGAGCGTAATACCCTACTCCACGGGTGTGTGTTTGTTGTATTAACTTGTAAGCTTCGAGTGTTCCCCTCCTCTCGTGTATCGTCGGTTTGTCCTTTTATAGCACAAGGACAAACCGTTACAAGTCAGCCTGGCCCGACATGTGGCCCTGGCGGTTACTAGTATTGATACGCGAGATTAATTGTTGCTAATAACCCTGTAACGGCTCCGACAGTGCCGTTACAGGTGTTAATATCATCCGATTAAGTGTCATTAATATGGAATTAATGATAATTAATCGGGTCTTGAAGTCTGCATCTGTCCTTTGGAGATCCGGAGCCGTTACAACGTCTCCCGGGGATTTGAAGCGGTTTAGCTCCGACGTATGGACACGTGGCAGCTCCGGAGCTTGCTTGGGAGAAGCGGGAAGCTCCGGGGTGACCTGGCACGTGTCATGTCCGGAGCTTCTCTCGGTCGGGGGCTACCTCCGGAGGTGCCGTTTCAGTACTTGGCCCGGAGCTTCACCCTTGCGGGTAATAGCTCTGGGCTGACAGTACACGTGGCAACCTAGAGGTTAACCATGTTGGAGAAGCGGGTCCGGTTACGTCTGGCGAGTGGGCCCCCAAGGGTTTTTAATTTGAGTTGATGTCCTTCCCTTGAGATCTTTGCAACCTCAGGGGGTGTATGGTTTTTAGGGTACCGACAGTGGCCCCCTGGACCTACCTCCGGGGAAGGCCAACGGGATGAAGTCGTTCCGCCGGAGGTGGGTCCATACTTGTGACTCTTGAACTGGGTCTTCAAGAATCTTCGGAGGTGCCTTTGGCGGGGCTTTATGGTTGAGTCCCGACGCGTGGCGCACCTCAGGCGGCAGATAAGATCTTTGACGTGCGGATCTCTCGCAATTGAAGGTCGTCGGTTCCCGATACGAAAACCGTATCGGTTCCGCGCGCCTTGTCAGTCCGCCGCCTTTGGGTTTCCCGCCTCGTGATGACAACTGTTCGCCTGGGTAAGAGCCTCGACTTGATCGTCAGGGTGGTCCCGGGCCCTCTTGTCATCGGCTGGGTTGAATTCTTGAGTAGTATGCTTAACTCCCCTGCAGTTTCCATCCGAGCTTTGCGAGGGCTTACTTAAGAAGGAAAGCGCACCGTCGGGAGTTCTTTACGCTTTCCATCTGTTCTTGCGCTCAAACTCCCAACTCGTGCTTTGCTTCTCTTCTCTCGCCTAGCAGTGCTGCGATGGAGTTGGGTCTGCGTGAGAGTCGTTTGAAGACGGAGAGCGATCTGAAGAAGGTCCGAGCCCTCATGGGGTGGTCGTCGGACTTCTTCAACCGTTCAATCCGCACCGGAGGAGAGCTTCCCTTTAAAAAGGAGCGCTCCGGCGAAATGGTATACTTTTCATCGTATGCCATGGTGGGGCTGATCCCACCATTTTCTTCCTTCTTTTTGATGCTGCTGGACTTCTATGGTCTGCAGCTATACCACCTTGGCCCTCACTCCCTTCTCCTTGTATCCGTCTTTGTCCACTTCTGCGAGATGTGGGTGGGCATTCCTCCCTGCATCGAGCTCTTCCGCACTTTCTTCACCGTCCAAACCACCGGCCGAAGTGACGAGTACCTTGGCTTCTACTACTTTGTGAAGCGCAAGAAGTGCCCGTTCAAGTACCTCCGGTCGTTCCCTTCCGGGAAGTGGGATGACTGGAAGAAAGATTGGGTAGTCGTCCGGGTGGAGGAGCATGAGCGGTTGGAGCTGCCAGACGGTCTGCCCGGCATTGACACGTCGGTGTGGAGCGAAGTTCCGGTGCTGGCGGCAGCTTTCGACCCCGTCTTGTCCAGGATCCGCCAATGTGTAGAGGGAGGATTGACTCCCCAGGCGGTGTTCTGCAACTTCCTGTCGAACAGGTGGGCGCCGCTGAAGAGGAGGGAGAAGCTCGCCTGGGCCCTCAACAGCGTGATGGACAAAGACCGGGTCGAAACCGGGTTGAAGTCCAGCATGGTGGGGAAGTCCTTGGAGTCTCACCTCAAGAAATTCCAGCACGGCATCGATGTAAACGGAGCGTACTTGACTCCGCCACCGGCTTTCCTCCCCCTGAACGAGGAAGTTGAGTTCAGCAGGGTGCTCCGGCGGAAGATGCCCGTGCTTGACGACCTTGGCGTCGTCGAGAGAAGATCGACCGCCCCGTTGGCGATCCCCGGGTTGTCGGAAGGCGGCTCCGCCCCTGTCTCTCAGCCAAGAGCTGAGGTCACCGGCAAGGGCAAGGAGCTGGCGGAGGAGCCAGAGAGCCGGAAGAGGAAGTTGTGTCATGCTGACGGGAGGTCCGTCGGGCTTGCTACTTCCCCGCCAGTTCCCCGTTCTCAGGGAGGAGGATCCTCCGCTGCTGTAGCGTCTGTCCCCGTGGTGGGGTCTTTTCGGAGCGCTACTGTTCCGGCGGTGGGATCCTCCCGGAGTACGGCTGTCCCCATGATGGGTCCCTCCGGAGGTGCCAGCTCCGGACAGGCGACTCCGGTTCGAGAAGCGGTGAGGGCCTCCAGGTCTAGGAGTTCCTCCCGGTCAAGGAGAGCTCCGACCCGGGAAACGCCCGCGGCTACGGCAAGTCCTGGGAGTCCTCCCGGAGCTCCTACGCCGACCGTGGCCAGCCCGGAACGTCCGGGAAAGAGGTTTCGCGCAAGCTGGTGCGTGAACCTCCCAAGGTAATTTTTCTTGCTTACCTCAATTAATTTTTAATTATAGCATCTGTTTGCTCAATTTCTTCATTCTTCATCTGCAGCGTTCCCAAGAAGGGGAGTGAAGCTCCGCCCTCAGCCACAGTGTCTGAGGCTGCGAGGGCTTCTGCTCCAGCCCTGGTGCCGCCCCAGGCGGAGGCTGCGACAGCTCCGGCGCCGGCTGTCGTGGTCATGGACCTCGACTCGTCTCCAGAAGTTCCCGTGGTAGCGCCGGACCACGGGATCGAAGATGCGCCAGCGGCACCCGCTTCGGAGGTTGAAGCTCCGGGCCCTTGTGCTGCAGAAGTAGATGCTCCGGCTGTCGAGCCGGAGGAAGTAGCGGTCCCGGCTTCAGAGCCGGAAAATGTTGGAGCTTCGGCGGTTGAGCCGGAGGCAGCTGAAGCCCCGGCGTGCGAGCCGGAGGTTGAAGTGATTCCGGCAATTGAGCCGGTTACTTCTGAAGCTCCGGTCGCAAGGCCGGTAGTTATTGGAGCGCCGGCTGCAAAGCCGGTGGTGGTGGAGGCGGGGGAGCTTGAGCTCCCCTCAGAAGAAGCGTCCCGGCCGGAGCCATTGGAGGCGACGACGTCGATGGTACCCGTGGCGGAGCCAGAGTGCCTGAACGGAGTCGCCGGCCCCCAGCCTGAGGGGGCGAATGAAGATTTGGTGGCGGGACCTTCTTCAGTGGCGACTGAGGCCATCCCGGAGGAGGGCCCTAGTGCCTTGGAAGCTCGGGGTTCCGCTCTCGCAGAGTGGAACCCAATTTTTGTAAATGAAGACCCGCTGGAACCAGCGGAGGAGACCCCAGAAGGTCCGGAGCCCATCTCGCTGTCGATGTCCATCGACAACGCTTGCTCCAGTCTGCGCCAAGTCCAACTAGCCTTCTTCCACGACAGCAAGGTTCTTGAAGAGGAGCGCCAAACCCTTAGGAGGTGGCGTAATAGACTCCAATTCGAAACCAAGCTGGCGCAGTCGAGGATCGCTGCGGACAAGGAATGGATCAAGCGGGAGAAGGTCCGCTTGGAGCTCTGGGGTGAGATGCTGGATGAGAGGGAGAGCATGACTCACAACCTCGACGCCAAATCCCGGGAGTACCACGACCAAGCTAAAGCTGCCAATGATGCGGCCAACGCCCGGTTCGATGAACTCGAAGTCATCAGTACCGCACTCATCAAGCGCCGAGAGGCGCTTGAGGGAAGGGAAAAGCGGCTCGAGGATGAGGAGCAGAAACTCCTGGAGCTACGGGATGACGTCTTGCGACGTGAAGAAGAGCTCGCCGAGAAGACAGCTCTGGCGGACAAGGGCCTCGAGGAGCGCGCTAAAAAATTGGAAGAGCGCTGCCTCGAGGAGGAGGAGAAGACCTGGGTGCGAGGGCAGGAGCTCTACGAGTATGAGTGTGCCCTCATCGCCCGGGAGAAGAAAATAGAGGCTAGGGAGAAAGACCTGGTCGATCGCCGGAACAAGATCCACCTCCGGGAGGAGGAGCTCGGAAGACTCGAAAAGCGGGTTGCTGCGAAAATTCAGCAAAACGCCAAAGAAGTTGAGCGCCTCTCCCGCGAGAACTCAGAACTGGCGGCGACCCGGAGGTCCCTGGAAGAAATGAAGGGCCTGAGGAAGACGGACTCCCTGCAAATTTGGGAGTTCCTGAGCAAGGCCGACGACGCGCTAGCGCCGATGGGTTTCAGCCCCGTGCTTCCGGATGATCCGGAGCCGGAGCCGGAACTTGCATTGCAGGCGTTGAGCGCTGCGGGTGGCAAGCTCTCCAAGGTGGGCGACGTCATCGCGGACCAGTTGGAGGTCGAGGGGCAATCCTTGGCTAGGAACGTCACAGAATATGTGTTGACGTGTTACACCAGCCGGAACCCCCGATTCCCTCTGGACCCGGTGCTTGAAGGTCCCGTCGAAGGAGAGGGCGAAGCTACCCGAAGCAGCGTGTCGGAGGTCGCCCAGAAGGTCGCCGAGTTCTTCCATAGGGTCTAGGACTATCTTTCTTAGCCTTTATTTGTATCTTCTCTTCTTCCTCAATTTTGTAATCCTTTGTCCCTAGATGTAATCTCCGGTCTTCTGATGAAATGAAATCCCCAATTTTTCGTGAATTTCATTTTTTGTCTTCAACATCTTTGTCTTTACTTGGCCCCCTGGTAGATGTGCACAATGTGATTGTGGACATGTACCAAAAGGTTGTTGAGTTTTGTTGAAGACAAATTTGCTTCGAACTCGTGTAGTTTAGGTCCGAAGTCTTCGATAGTGAAGGTCCCTTGAAGTCGTCGGAGCTTAGAAGCTCCGGCATTGCCCATCGTCGGAGCTTAGTAGCTCCGGCAATAGCCTCTACCAACACGTTGAGTGTCGATAGTTAATACTTCAAGGTGTCGGAGCTTAGTAGCTCCGGCAATGACCCTTGCCACGCCTGGCTTGCTGGCAACAGACTCTAGTGATAGAGTCTTCTCACCATCTTTAAGTTAACGCCGGTGGGAGTCGGAGCTTGATTAACTCCGGTTTTTCTCCATCAATATTGAGTTTATTTTTCCTGCACACTTAAGCCAAGAAAAACAGTAAAATTCGTTTCTTATCTATAACTTCGTTGCGGCTTACGGTTCTCAAGAGAATTTCAAGTTGAACACGATTTTTAGTATGATTGGATGAATTGTCTTTTCTTTTAGATCTAATTGTCCATGGACCCACCTTACTTTGGCCTGCCGGGGTATAGGTAGAGCGGCGTACTTAGGGTGCTTGACCAGGCTAAGTCGATAGCGCACTCCAGCCCTAGAATGGCTTGGCGGCTTTCAGGCGAGTTGGCCACAGACGATATTTAAATCTAAAAAATCTGACAATTCAACCCAAATCGTACATAAACCGGTTAAACTAGAACTTCTTAAGAATTGCACATTCCTGTTATAGACAAGAAAGAGAAAAATAAAAATGTCGAGCCTTATGCAAAAATGAATGCACGTGGAGTCTATTTCACATGAAGATGTCTTTCATTATAGGTCCGGGGTACATGGGAAACGAGTACACTCTTAGGGTACGGAACCAGGCTAAGTGTGTTTGGTTTCTCGTTTGACCCTGGGTAGTTAGCCACACTTCTAGTCCGGAGACTGTATCAAGTGTTGCATGAGCTTTTCAAACCTTTCGGGAAAGGTCCGGCTGCTCTCCCGGAGGAACTACCCGACTCTGTACAATGACTCTATAACATACACTTCAAGTTACTTAAGACTCACCTCCGTGGAATTAAGTGTAGAACTTACGGAGGTGCTCGATGTTCCAAGGATTTGGGAGAGGTGTCCCATCCTCGGTAGCCAAGCGAACGCTTCCGGGACGGGATACTTTGATCACTCGGAAGGGTCCTTCCCAGCCGGGGGAGAGTTTGTTTTGCCCTTCTCTGGATAGTATTCTCCGTAGCACCAGATCGCCTTCCTCGAGCTGTCGGTTGTGTACATGCCGCTGATGATAGCGCCGTAGAGCCTGGCGGTATCGGGCATTCCGAACAGCTGCTTGGCACCTTCCCTCCTCGAGGAGGTCTAGGTCTTCACGCCGGAGCTGGTCCTGCGCGGCTTCGTCGAAGGTCCGGACTCGGAGGGAACCCAGGGTGATCTCCGGAGGAAGGATCGCTTCTGCTCCGTACACCAGGAAGAAGGGTGTTTCTCCGGTTGCCCGACTTGGAGAAGTCCTGTTAGCCCATAGAGTGGGCGGAAGCTCCTCGATCCAATTAGCTCCGTGCTTTTTCAAACGCTCATAAGTGCGCGTTTTTAGTCCTTTAAGGATTTCTGCGTTTGCTCTCTCGGCTTGCCCATTGCTGGCAGGATGAGCTACGGAGGCGTAGCAAACTTGTATGCCGAGGTCTTCGCAATATCCTTGAAATGAGGAGCTTGTGAACTGAGTCCCATTATCAGTGATGATCTTGTTTGGGACTCCGAATCTGCTCACGATAGACTGTAGAAAATTGATTGCAGATTGTTTGTTGATCGTCACAACAGGAGTAGCTTCCGGCCACTTGGTGAACTTGTCAATGGCGACGTACAGGAACTTGTAACCTCCGACGGCTCTTGGGAAGGGTCCCAAGATGTCCATCCCCCACACGGCGAAAGGCCACGTAGGAGGTATCATTTGTAAGGGCTGAGCAGGTGTATGAATTTGCTTTGCATGAAATTGGCATGCTTTGCATTTCTTCACTAGCTCAGTAGCATCCTGGAGCGCTGTTGGCCAGTAGAAGCCGTGCCGAAAGGCTTTTCCGACCAGCGTGCGGGAAGACGCGTGGTTCCCACACTCGCCTCCATGGATTTCTGCGAGGAGCTCGCAGCCTTCTTCCCTTGTGATGCACCGCATTAGGATGCCGTTGGCACCGCGCCGGTAGAGATCCCCTTCTACCAACGTGTATCTTTTAGCCAATCTGACTACCCGGTCAGCGGATACATCATCGTCAGGAAGGATGTTGTCTTTCAAGTAGTTCCGGATCTCCGAGATCCATGCATCGGAACTGACTTGAGCATTTGAGTCTTGCGTGCTGGGTTGCTCGGAGCTTCCGGCAGCACCTACGACCCTTGATGGCTGCCATGGTAACAGGGCCATCGGGACCGTCAGCTTCGGGATGCTGATCTCGCCCCCTTCGTTCAGCTCGGCAGGCTGAACTGTGGGTTTTGACAACCTCCGGACAAAGGTTCCGTCTGGAGCTGGAGCTCCGGTTGACGCCTTTGTCGAGAGTTCGTCCGCTTCAACGTTGTGAGCACGCTGAACATGGTGAAGGTCTAGGACTTCGAAGTCCTTCTGAAGCCTCTGGACTTCAAGGAGATAAGCAGCCAGCTGGAGATTATTGCAGGAGCATTCACCCTTCACCTGTTTGATAACAAGTTGTGAATCTCCTTTGACCAGCAACTGCTTGACACCAAAGGATAGTGCCACCTTTAATCCATATATGAGTGCTTCGTACTCCGCCATGTTGTTGGTTGCCTTGAAATCAAGGTGCACCATGTATCTTACCTTCTCCCCGGTTGATGTGAGGAGAAGGACTCCAGCTCCGGCTCCCTGCTTCTGCATGGAGCCGTCGAAGTAAAGGGTCCAGTGAGGCTTGGTGAAGGCCGGAACTTGTGGTTCCTTCTTCTGCTCGCTGGGGCCCCCAGAGTTTGATGGAGAGGGAGTCCATTCTGCCACGAAATCTGCCAACGCTTGACTCTTGATTGCTTGTCTTGGAATGAATTCGAGGTCGAATTCAGCCAGTTCCGCTGCCCACTTCGCTATATTCCCAGTTGAATTGGGATTATGCAGAATCGCTCGAAGTGGATATGAGGTTACCACCGAGACTTTATGAGCTTGGAAATAGTGTCGAAGCTTCCTTGAGGCAATAAGAACTGCGTAGAGCATCTTATGTACCTCTAGGTATCGAGTCTTGGCATCATGTAACACTTCACTGATGAAGTATACTGGGCGTTGAACGGTCCGGACCCTCCCGGAGGGGTCCGGAGCTTCCTCTCCATTGATCCGGACCCTGTCGGAGGGGTCCAGACTATCTTTGGGGACCTCCGGGTTCTGGGTGGAGGAACCCGGAGCTTCTTCAGGAATGACCTGGATCCTATCAGAAGGATCCGGGTCCTCTGAAGTGGCTTCTTGAGGATTCAAGTCTGGGAGCTGGGACCCAGACCTGCTTTCAGGAACCTCCGGATCCTCCCGAAGGGATCTGGATTCCTGAGTATTGGGTAGTTCCGGTCTCTCCGCAACCAGAACCATACTGACGACTTCGTCAGCTGCTGAAATATAAAGCAATAAAGGCTCACCAGGGTTCGGAGCTACCAAGACTGGTAGAGTGGTGAGGAACTGTTTCAGCTCCTGGAATGCCTCCTCTGCCTCTTCAGACCATTGGAATGGTCCGGACTTCCTCAGTAACCTGAAGAAGGGAAGTGCCCTTTCCGCCAGTCTTGAAATGAATCGACTGAGGGCTGCTAGACATCCAGTTAATTTTTGGACGTCTTTGATGCGGGTTGGTGGCCGCATGTCTTCGATGGCTTTTATCTTCGCCGGATTAGCCTCTATACCCCGGTGACTTACCAGGAAACCAAGAAGCTTTCCGGAACTAACCCCGAAGACGCACTTGTCTGGGTTTAGCTTCGTACGGGTGGCCCGCAGCTTGTCAAAGACAGCCTGCAAGGTATCCAAGAGGGACTCCTTGTTTTTGACTTTGACCACAATGTCATCAACGTACACCTCCACTATGTCTCTGATGAGTTCTTCGAAAGTTTTGTACATTGCTCGTACAAAAGTTGAAGCTGCATTCTTGAGACCAAAAGGCATGGCTGTGTAACAATACAATCCATCCACTGTGATGAATGAAGTATGTTCTTCATCTTCCCTAGACATCCGGATTTGATGATATCCCGAATATGCGTCTAGAAAACACAGCAACTCACACCCAGAGGTGGAATCCACTATCTGGTCTATTCTAGGTAGTGGGAATGGATCTTTTGGACATGCCTTATTCAGGGTGGTGTAGTCGATGCACATCCGAAGTTTCCCGCCGGCCTTAGGCACAACGACTGGGTTTGCCAGCCATTTTGGATGGTAGACTTCTCGGATGAATCCGGCTTCGAGCAACTTCTTCACTTCTTGTCGGATGAAGTTCTGTCGCTCTACAGATTGCTTCCGAGGTTTCTGGTGTACAGGCCGAGCGTCGGGGTAAATCTTCAGATTGTGCTCAATCACTTCCCTGGGGATCCCAGGCATTTGTGACGGTTGCCAGGCAAACACGTCAACATTAGCCCGGAGGAAAGTGATGAGCGCGAGTTCCTATTTGTCGTTCAAGCCACCCGATATACGGGTAGTTTGAGTGACATCGGAACCAATTTGGACGACTTTGACGGGAATGTCGGTGTCGCCGCTTGGCTGCACACGGGGTGCAGAGGTCGAGCCTCGTTGACGAATGCTCGGAGGTTGTGGAGCTTGCTTCTGTCTGGAATCCTCCTCTTGCGCTGTGGTGAGTGCATGGAGTTCTTCCAGAGCAGTTACTCCGGCAGTGCGATCTCCACGGATCCGGAGAACGCCTACTGGTGTCGGCATCTTCAACACCAGGTATCCATAATGAGCAGCTGCCATGAATTTGTACAGGGCAGGTCTACCCAAAATGGCGTTGAATGGTAAGTTGATCTGAGCGACGTCGAGGACCAACTTTTCGGTGCGATACTTCTCCCGGGTCCCGAAGGTAACAGGGAGAGTGATAGCTCCGAGTGGGGTTATGGCCCCCGGACCTACTCCGGAGAAAGGTCGAGAGGGCTGGAGGTCTGAAGGTCGAAGCTGAAGCTTAGTGAAAGCTTCGAAGCTGATGAGATTAAGCCCCGAACCTCCATCTACCAGGACATGATGGAGCTGGATGTTATTGATGGTGGGGGATACCATCAAGGGCAGCTGGCCAGCTCCAACCATGCTTTGAGGACAATCCGAAGCATCGAAAGTGATGGGTGTGTCCATCCACTTTCGATGTGGCTCCGGTCTAGCTGTAGGAGCTACAGCAGCCATATCCCGTCGCATGGTCTTAATGACGCGACGAGAGGTGATGTCCCATGATCCACCAAAGATGGTGTTCATGGTTTTTCGACGTTCGTTGTCGGAGACGTCGGAATCATCGTCGACGGAGGTGTAGACGGCTTTCAAGACCTTTTTGGGGTCTTGAAACCCTAACTCCTCTTCAGCCGGAGCTTCATCGACCTTTTGTTTTCCCTCCCTCTGGCGGAAGGGAGACCCTTCCCGGCGCTTGTGGTAGCGCTCGGCAAGGTTTTGGACCTCCCGGCAATCCTCCAGCTTGTGGCTGCCCGTTTTGTGAATGGGGCACCACATCTTGGATTTGCCACCGTCTTCGGAAGACGGTCGAGGTCGCTTCTCGGGGCGTGGCCCCCGGCCACCAGGAGTTGCAGTGGCTGCAACGTTGGATGTGCCGGCCGACGGCTTCTTCTTGCCGTTGGTCTTCTTTTTCTTCTTGCCACTCCCGGAGGTAGCGGCTTCTTCTTTGGAGGATTTTTTATGATCCTCCAAGGCTGGTTTGGAGTGCATTTCACGGCCCTCCGCAGCTCTGGCACATTTGTCGGCCAGGCTGAAGAGCTCCGTGACACTGGTGATCTCTTTGATCGCCAGTTTCTCCAACATCTTCTTGTCTCGTACACCCTGTCTGAATGCTACAATGACAGAAGCGCTTGAGATAGAAGGGATTGTGTTACGTACCTGAGAGAATCTCTGGATGAATGACCGCAAAGATTCCCCTCCTTTTTGCACGACCGCAAAAAGGTCCAGTTCGGTGCCCGGACGGGTGTATGAACTCCCGAAATTGGCGGTGAACTGGCGGCATAGCTCCTCCCAACTGTCGATAGAGTTGGGCGGAAGGCTCATAAACCAGGACCTAGCAGTCCCAGTTAAGGCCACTGGAAAGTAATTGGCCATTACAGCCTCATTTCCTCCAGCTGCTAGGATCGCAGTGGAGTATATCTGTAGAAATTCTACGGGATTGACAGTCCCGTCGAATTTTTCCGGCAAATGTGGCCGGAACTTCTGTGGCCATCTAACCATACGCAGGTGCATGGCTAGGGCGGAACAGCCTCCTCCTACTCCTTCCAGAGTAGAAAGATCTTGAGCATCTCGTCTTTCTCGAGCTCGCTCGATGTGGACACGGCCATCCTGTTGGCGGTATCGGCGATCAAGCTCCGCTCGGAGGTCGTGTGTCGAAAGCCGAGATGCAGTATGGGCACGTCGTGCCCCAGAGGGCAACGACGTCACTTGCTGTGACGCAGCTCTTCTCCGGTTGTTGGAGACATGTGGACCAAGTCTTCCAGACAACGTTCGTCGCTGCGACGGGGCCCGCCCTGAAGGAGGTGGACCCTGATTGTTGAGGCGTTCGGCCGCTGCTGCGACCAAATGCTCAATATCAGCTCTCCATTGCTCCATGGCACCTTGAGATGCATCTGGAGGTGGTGGTCGCTGAAGGAGAGCACGCGCTGCATGGAGCGCGTGTTCTGGGTTGTCACGACTTGCCGGCGCAGAATGTGACGCCGGTGCACCATCATGTCGTTCGGCATGTCTTGCCGGAGAAGATGGTGGAGGTGGGAGTGTGACTCCCGCTGGAACTGAGGCTCCTGCCGGTGGTTGCATGTTGGAGGGATTGCCTCCGACAGTCTGAGCAGCAGGTTGCCCGTTGGATGATCCAGCTGCAGAATTCACCATTCTTGAAGATCTCAGGCGCCCCTACCTGGCGCGCCAACTGTCGACTGTTGGAGTCGGCATATCCCCTAACACTATGAAAAGTGTTTGAAGGAGTTTGTGGTTCGGTCTGGGCGCGCGGAGATCTAAGAAAGTGAAATGCGATTCGGACACGAGTGACACGGTGGTTTACGTGGTTCGGGCCGCCTGAGCGTAATACCCTACTCCACGGGTGTGTGTTTGTTGTATTAACTTGTAAGCTTCGAGTGTTCCCCTCCTCTCGTGTATCGTCGGTTTGTCCTTTTATAGCACAAGGACAAACCGTTACAAGTCAGCCTGGCCCGACATGTGGCCCTGGCGGTTACTAGTATTGATACGCGAGATTAATTGTTGCTAATAACCCTGTAACGGCTCCGACAGTGCCGTTACAGGTGTTAATATCATCCGATTAAGTGTCATTAATATGGAATTAATGATAATTAATCGGGTCTTGAAGTCTGCATCTGTCCTTTGGAGATCCGGAGCCGTTACAACGTCTCCCGGGGATTTGAAGCGGTTTAGCTCCGACGTATGGACACGTGGCAGCTCCGGAGCTTGCTTGGGAGAAGCGGGAAGCTCCGGGGTGACCTGGCACGTGTCATGTCCGGAGCTTCTCTCGGTCGGGGGCTACCTCCGGAGGTGCCGTTTCAGTACTTGGCCCGGAGCTTCACCCTTGCGGGTAATAGCTCTGGGCTGACAGTACACGTGGCAACCTAGAGGTTAACCATGTTGGAGAAGCGGGTCCGGTTACGTCTGGCGAGTGGGCCCCCAAGGGTTTTTAATTTGAGTTGATGTCCTTCCCTTGAGATCTTTGCAACCTCAGGGGGTGTATGGTTTTTAGGGTACCGACAACCTCTTTTACATGTTGCATACATTGAGGGGGAGTCATTCATACGCACACATGTTATGAAAACCAAACTTTATACTCTTATTTGTGAAGGACTTAATGTGTTGTCATCAATCACCAAAAAGGGGGAGATTGAAAGTGCATCTAGGTTCCCCGTGGGTTTTGGATGATTGATGACGACAATTAAGTCGCTAATGAGCTCAAGTGATCTTAGCACAGGTATGGACTCAATTGGAGACGCAAACCCTCAAAAAGGAAAAGGAAGGAAACGGAGTCAACTCGAAGCATAGAAACTAGGGTTTCTTGCGTGATTGAGTTAGACTAGCCGTAGTAATAGGAGGGTGTGTGTGTCAAGTGCATTGAGATCAAGTTTGGGAGCTCAAAGTGGTTTAGAGGTCAAACCTATGAAAGAAATGAGTGATTGAGTGGTCTGGCCGTAGGGCCGGACTAGTCCGTGCAGGAGGCCGGACTAGTCCGTTCCTGGCCGGCCAAGTCCGTTTCTGGCCGGACCAGAAGGGTCTGACTGAGATCGGACTAGTCCGTTTGTGACCGGACTAGTCCGGCTAGCTGTAAGTGGGTTTTGGGATGAAGTCCCAAAACCACGGACCTGTCCGTTTTGGACCGGACCAAGAGGTCCTGAGTGAGAACGGACTAGTCCGCCCGTGGGGCCGGACTAGTCCGGGTTGGCTAAGAAAAGGTGCTTCTATGGCTAAGTCTGGGAGGACCGGACTAGTCCGCCCTAGGGGCCGGACTAGTCCGTGGTCCTCAGACTAGTCCGTTTTCACCCGGAGCAGAAGGCTCTGTGTGTGATCGGACTAGTCCGGTGTTGACCGGACTAGTCCGTTCTGGAAGTGACCGTTTGAATTTGAAGTTTGGCGGGTAGCGTGACGATCGTGTGTCAGCTGTCGGGACCTGACAAAGGAGTCAGTGGTCCCCTAGGCCGGACTAGTCCGGGCCAGTGGCCGGACTAGTCCGTCCTTTTGCTGAAGTCAGCAAATTGGGGTTGGGACCTCTATAAAAAGGGGACCCCCGGCCTCATTTCAAACACCCTTGGAAAAACTCAAACCCTAGCGCCGCCACAGCCAACTTGGAGCACTCCTAAGCCTCCTTCTTGCCTACTTTCCCTCTAAAACTAATTCTTGAGTGGATTAGGGTTTAGTGAGGTGGAGAAGAGGAAGAACATCGCGCTTGTGCTCCCGGTTTGATCTCTTGCACTCGTTGAGTCTTTGTGGGCTGTGTGTTGAGTTTGTTTTATTGTGTTGATCATCTTTGTGGTGTGGGAGCCTCAGTTTGTGAGAAGCCCCAACGAACTTTGTAATCACCGTTGTGATTAGTGGAGAACCAAGTTAGGCCCGTGCGGTAAACTTGGTGAGGGAAGGGTTGTTGGACCCGGTCCTTTTGTGGACTCCTCAACGAGGACGTAGATTCCTTGTGTGGGATCGAACCTCGGGATAAAACCCTTGCCTCCTTGTGTTCTTTGCATTCATTCTATTGATTACTTTGTTCTAGGGTTGGTAGTCTCGTTTCATACTCCGCTTTGCTATAAACTTGTGGAAACTTGACTTGCTCTTGTTTAGGTTGTTGCTCAACTTGACTTAAACATATACACACTTGGAGTAAAGAGAAAATACCCTAAAACTTGCTAGAAACATCTTTTTAGGGTTATTCACGCAAGCTGACCGGACTAGTCCGCCCCCTGACCGGACTAGTCCGCCCCCTGTGATTTAATCTTGTTTTATTAAGTCATTTGCAGGTCGATTAGCCTATTCACCCCCCCTCTAGGCAACTTTCACGTACCCATCTGCATTGCTGGATGTCACGATGTTGACATTCTTTTTCCCTTTGCGATCTGCCCTCTCAGGACAGTTCTTGGAAATATGTCCCTGCTCCCCACAGGTGTAGCAGCAGCCATCATTGGCTTTGTTTGACTTCTTCTTCTTGAAAGCAGTAGTTTTGTTTGGCTTGAATAGAGACTTGTTCCCTTTGTTCTTGACATATGGTTTCTGCACCATATTAGCATTGGCGCTAGATTGACCCTCACCTCCTTTCTCAGTAGCGTCCTTAGCCCGAGCCTTCTCCTCAACATCAAGAGATGCTATCAGGTTTTCAACTGATATTTCCTGTCTCTTGTGTTTGAGGGCTGTAGCGAAGTTCCTCCATGATGGAGGTAACTTTGCAATAATGCACCCAGCCACAAACTTGTCGGGTAAAGGACACTTAAGGAGATTGAGCTCTCTCGCAAGGCACTGTATTTCATGAGCTTGTTCAACTACAGGACGGTTGTTAACCATCTTGTAGTCATGAAAATTCTCCATGATATACAGTTCACCACCTGCATCGGCTGCACCATACTTAGCGTTAAGTGCATCCCAGAGCTCCTTCCCATCTGTGACTGTCAGATAGACATCACAGAGTTTATTATCAAGAACACTTAGAATGCATCCTCTCAGGGCAGAATTGGCTTCCTCGAACTTTGTCTGTTCTTCAATAGACAAAGGACCTTGAGGCCTGCCCTCAGTTACCCAGAAGATCTTCAGCGATTGGAGCCAGAGCGTGGCCTTAACTTGCCACCTCTTGAAGTGCACGCCAGAGAATTTCTCCGACCTCAGTGCATCGGCCAAAGTCATCATGTTCAATTCAGGAAATTGCCTAATAAGGTTTTTGGATTGTTGGAAAGTAAGAGGCAATTTACTGAATAATTCCGGAAAAATACGAGAAAAACAACAGCGATCGGCGGACAGACGGGACGAGAAATAACGCGTACCGATTTGAAGTCGATCGCACCGCTGTAGATTGCCGCTGCAGGCGTTGATGACGACGTTGAGCCGCAGCGCCCGATCTGGTCGGTAGACGAGCCGTGGTGAAGAACGCGAGCAGTCGCGCAGTGCGCTTCCCAAAAACCTTATTCGCCCTCTCCCGGTGCAGGATCGCAAGGGCGAGCGGTTCCGGAGACCTGCTCTCCCGGTCGTCGGTGCACGCCGGCGCTCGGGATGGAGTAGACTAGAAGGCGGCGCAAGGAACGCGAACGTGGGAACGATTTTATCGTGGGGTTCTCTGCCGTACCGCGGACGCCCGTATTTATAGAGTCCCAGGAGGCGGTTCGTATGCGATCTGGCTCGAGGCTCGAATTCACACGAACACACGCGCGCACGTGTGCAGGGCGAGGCGAGGCGAGGCGAGGCGAGGCGAGCGAGCGAGGAGGAGGAGGAGGAGGAGGAGGAGCGCGCGTGGGCCACCCCTCTCTTCCTCTCTTCTCTCTCACTCAAGGAGTGGAAGAGCAACCTCCCTTATATGTAGGGGTTGCTCCACTTCCACTTTCCATGTGGGACTAAACACTTAGCACCACTCTCTCTTGCCCTAATGGGCCTTTGAGATTTTCTAGGATTTATTTCTGAATTAATATTGGGCCAAGCCCATTAATTCCAACAGGCTCTGTAACCTGAGGAGGAGGGGAAAAATATCGAGGACAGGGTGTAGAGCAACATGTGGAATAGATAAGGGTGAAGCTTGGAGCTGGTTGCTTCAATGTTTGGAGAAGCCGAGGTGGCGGCATGCATTGGTTCCGTGGCGCCTGGACAGAGGAAGAAAAACAGAGCACACCACCGTTACATTGACAGGTGGGACCCACTCGCCCACTAAATGCCCTCTCTGTAGAAATAATTTGCAACACAAACATGCTCAGAGAATTATAAGATTGGGCAGCTAGGACAATTAACATATGAGGAATCAATATTTGAAATCTAACTCCTCATTTGACAAAGTTGTTAAAGGAATTTGAATTCGAATTCAATTTCGAACGGACACATGTGCCTTTATCTAAATAAAAGGCAAATGAAGTCGAATGCTGGTCAAACCTGGTAAAGCTGATGTTTGCAACATGAGAAAGACATTGGTGAATTCAAATGTGGAGTTTGACAGACTTGAATTGATAATTTGATTTGATCTTTCAAACTCCCATTTCGAGATAGATTTAAAATCCTAAAGGAGCACTATGTTTTACTCACATTTTTATTTCTCCCTTTGATTCTTAGGTGGAATCTTTATCAAGATTTTTAGGGCTTCTACCTCTGCTCTCATTTGAATTTGAAACTTGCATTTCACTTTGTCATTTGAATTGAATTAGGTATTTTTTCCTCTTTCTAATTATTTGCTTAAGTGCAACATACCCTTACAAACCTCTCTGTTAAATGTGAAGTTTTTAGCAGTTCTATTTTTTTAACTTCATTTATTAGTACACATGGCTCATGTGAGTTGAATTTTTTTCTATTTCAACTTAAACTTTCAAGTTCACATTTTGAATTCTTGCTTTATTCAAATGCGGGATTTTACATGTTACCTCAGGGGTAGAGGGATAGATCGGTTGATAGCTAGAATTCTTTCCACCTACTCTGTTGCTTTGGAGCCTTCTGTAGGAGCGAGTTGATGAACAGGTTTTGCATCCCGTATCATGGAATTTCCGCTCTTTTACACGAGGAAACAAGTGATCTTTCTGAACGTAACTGCAATATTTATTTTACATAAGTCATGACTTTTGAAAACCAAATATATCAGGGAACTATTTATAAATTTCATTTAAGATTCCTCTTTCAAAACTAGTGTTTAAGATTCTTTTTTTTGACGGGATGTGTCAAAGATTCTTATAAAGTAAAGAAATGGAAAAGCACACCAGCGTTGAAAATATCACTAATCTTTACGAGTGTCTCGTCACATTTTGCACAAAAAGGATATGAGCTATATATTTGTCGTGGCATGCCTTAGCTTGATGCTGCTGCATAGTTCCTTTGAAAACAACTCAGAAATGCAGAGTGCAAGCTTTTGTTATCTAAAATTCGTTACCATCATAACTGTTCAAATTGATATAGATTTCAAAGTGTATATAAGGGAAAAATATATATACTCAATCATCCGTGACTTAGAGTCAGTTATAACCACAAGCACCGGAAGCAGATAATTTTCATTTGGTATTATAAACTAGAAAAGTTTAAATCGAACGATCAGAAATACGTCAAGTGGTTGTTGGTTTTGGTTTCATGTGCAGATAAAGATTCGATCTTGATATTTGTTCTGTAACTTTATTTTTTATGCAAATGTTCTTAAACTTTAGTTCCTAGTGTTGGAAATATCCTAAGCCAAAATCTATGTCACCTTCTGCAAGTAGCAAAAAAACATGAGGAAGAGGCCCTTGTCATGGCGTGCACCTACACCTACCTAGCATACGTGTGTTACTCGAAAGCATCGGCATCCTGACACACACACACATAGAAATGGACAAGATGTGCACTTACATTCATGCTTGTGATGGGGCTCCCCGAGTGTCGCCACGCGATGTCGCCGACGTACCTCTCGAAGACGCATTACATGTTCTCCCGCACGTACGGCCGGCCGGCGGTGGCGACGAAGACACCGCCGAGGTAGCGAGCGTGGCGCGGGCATAGTTGAGCGGCACCAGCAGCATGGCCTGCGGGCGGAAGCCCTACTCGCCAGCATCCATGTACGTCTTGAAGTACCACACCTCGGTGGGGTCCATGTACGGAACGAAGAGCTCCGATGCCATGCCCTTGTACAGCACCTCCCGGTGCACGCCGGTGGTTGGGTCCTGCACCCGCGCGCGCGACACCACCATGCCGGCACGCACGTCCACCTTGAGGTGGAGCTCCCACCTGCCCAACCACACTGTGTGTCCGTACTCCACCTCAAGTCCCGGCCCCAACGCCGGCGGCTCCATCGACAGTGCACGCACGCTCTGGAAGCGGGCACCGTCGACCTGGGCATCATGGAGGGTGTAGCGGTAGTCGATGTTCTCCGCGGCTGGGATGGGGATGCCTGCGCCACGGTTGGAGATGTGGACGACCTCCCTTGTATCCATGTCAACCAGCACGGTGAGGCGCTCGATGGGGCTCATGTAGAAGTTGGTCGTGCCCTCAGCGAAGTAGCACTGGACCTTGATCAGCCGGCGGTTCTCCTCGGTGGGGCCGTACAACCCGAGGGAGATGCGCAGGCAGGCGATGTCTGACAACCGGATGCCACGGGCCCACGGCGGTGGATGGTGGCATTGAACGTCGGGTCGCTGAACGGCGCCCAGCAGAGCATCCTCTGCTCATCCATGGTCATTGTCGGGTACCCAGAGGCGGAGACTGGCAGAGGAGCCACGGCGCCGGCATCAAGGTCGGCAGCGAGCACGTGGGTCTCGCTGCGTAAGAGGACGATCGCCACGGCGAGGCGTGGGGGGAGCGGGTCGGCGCCCTTCCGCCAGCGCAGGACCATCGGCTTGTTAGGCTCCTTGAGCTCGAGCGAGTGCACGAACATGGAGGATGGCGACGACGCGAACGGCGGGTGTGCGAGGAGCTCCCGGGCGCGGTTGATCTCAGTGACTGTGAGCGGGTCGAGTCAGTGCCGCGGCACGTCGGTCTCATGTGACCGCGGCTTCGGTGCCTTACTGTGTGTCGTGCCCCACGGTGCGCACCAGCTGCAACCTGTGCTGTCAGCGTCGTCAAAGAAATAGGAGGTTGCCATGTCGATGTCGCGCGGCAGGCGGAAGGTGGAACAGACTACGAGAAGGACGAGGGCGACGCCGAGGGTGAGGAAGATGAGCCGGAGCACGGAGGTGGAGTGATCCATTGGAACGCACGGTGTCTTTTTTGGCCATTGGTGCAGTGAGCTGAGTGAGTAGCGGTCCAGTGACCTGTATATATTGGGAAATCCTCCTTTCAAAAAAAAAAAAGTGGTTGCTTGGGGGTTGGTACGATGTTGACATCCATGGTGTTCAGGATCGGACGGCGCCAGCATCTGGTACCTTATACATTTTCTTTGGATGAACAGCCTTGTTTGATGCTGGGAAAATTCGAAAACATTTATTTGATACACTCTGGTAAAATTCTTGCAATACATTTTAATCCCTGTACCTTTCTAAAATTATAATTAGACTTCAGACACCTACTATTTTTTGGTTTCACCCCTAAAAACCAGAATAATTATATTCAGGTTCAAAAATATTATGTAATAACATTTTAGCCACTGAGTTTTTATGATAAGCCCCCTGCTTTGTTCCTAAAATTACATATTAGTCCCCAGAAGCACTATGTTAAAAGAAGTTTATTGTGTATCAGTTTGGCCCAAACCTTATACAAAATAGTTTTGATACTTCAAATATAATTGTAAAAAGCTTAAAATCATTTGTTTAACTCTAAAATCCATGTAATTAATTATAAACCTTTATCATATGCAAACTATCACAGTTAACCTTTATATATAAACCATATGACCCTAAAAACACCATAAGCCTCAAACCATAAGATCTTCATAAAAGCAAAGCATATGCATTCATAACATTTATATTGATTAGTATTATTGCAAAACATTTATTGTGTATGCTTATTTTGCATGTGTTTGTTCACGAGCAGAAGTGTATGTTTAAGATCTTAGGCTTGACAATATTTAGCAAAAACACTTTTCTGTGTTTGCGCAACCAACCCTCAGCAGGAAGGCAAGTGTCCTTTACCATGTTGCTCCTAGCTAGTTTATAAAATGTTTCGTTTGCAAACATGCATGTTTGTGCCAAACATGATGGGAACCTGTTGTTTGGGTTCACCGGTTATTGTTTGATCATTCTTTGTCGCCTAGCCTGTTTAGTATGGTCAATGGCTTATTATGGTTAGCCTTGCTTAATAGGTACGATTTTAGGTAATTTACACGTGAGGGTATTATGGTAGATTGACATGGATGATTACGGAAGTCATGGTTTGAGTAAGTGGATGCCCAAATTGGTGATGTAATATGCACGAGAATTGGTTTTGTGCAAGTCTTGCTTAGATTATCTAAGGACTGATTTTTGGGGTCGCAAGTCCAGAAAGTAGTGTCTCCACAAGATTGAAAATGGGTAAGGTTTGGCCAGGTAATTAGATGCACTCACAATATTGTATGAGCCAATTATTGGAGCGGGAGAAAGAGTCCGAAGGACCTTCTTGTTATCCGAACAACACAAGGGGGACCCTTGGGTGGACAGTTTGAGGGTCAGGGTCTCAACATTACAGGAATCACACTGGATGGTGCCATGCAATGTGACACCCCACAACATACACGAAAAGAAACTCAAAATACATAACATAAGTGAGCATGTTACATTATTTTCTCATTTTACAATAAAAATAATTACAACAGCGGAAGTCTTCATAGTGTACTCTCTCGAATCTAGCTTTGCACAAGTGGTCGTATCCAGCCCGTTGATACTCCACGCTAGTAACATAGAAAAAGCAGCGACATACAAGGCTTCCATTCGGCAATACAACTCGAAAGGGATAATGCCTCACTACAAAACCCAAACCCTTCGTATGCAACATTTTGCATGCAAAACATTAATCCACAAACTGCGAGCACAAAACTCAGCAAGTCTTATCTGTCTCAACATAACCCTATATGAAAGAACTTTAACAACAGAAGGCTTAATTTGCATAAGAGAACTTTCCTACAAGTGGATACTTAGTTTTCACCATTTGCAACAATTTTACAGTGTGGCGGTGTGGAGTTGACATTGTTGAACTGGATGTTGACTTGTTGCTACCAATCGTGGGTATCTAGGATGTGGTCTTGAAGGGTGTCGAGGATTGCACTGGTCCTCACATCAAGGTCTCCGATCCATTGAGTGAGACCCGTTATTCGTTAGCCATGGTCATGATAACCTCTAGCCGAAAAGGGACGATGCACACTCAATGGTGAGGGGCAGCTATTTGAGCTTGAGTTTGCCCGTGAGGATCTCACCGCCTCCAGTGGCCCACTGGTCACTCGTCGTCGCTTGCCACAGTGATGCTTCAACCTCATATGGTTGAGGTTGGGTCCAACCAGATACATCATAGGCAGGTTACAATCCACTAGGTACTCATATGCAGGAGTGTGTCGTGGTGGCATCTCCATGGCTGCATTTCTTGATCGACTCCTTATCATCCTGCCTGCAATAAAACTGCTACAAGCTTCTTCGAGGGGTCAAAGAGTAATGGCTAGCTCCCGATACTTAACTAAATGAAGAATCGATTTAGGTAACTGGATTTCATTTACATAGAAAAGAAAGAAAAACAATAAAGAGCCATCGGGTCCATATTTTAGAGTGTGCCCTTGAACAAGATAATCCTTATCGGTAAGATAGCGACATGTTGGAATATAAGTGCAAGACACATTCTCTAAAGCTCCTACCCTTGTAGCAGTGTAGGTAATCAATGATGTGCACTCTATAGGACCCATGGTTTTAAAATTTTCTAACCATTGTGATATCATAACCTTAAAGGGAGCAATTTTTTTCTAACAATAGCAAAAAGGATCTTCAGTACAACCCTAATACCACCTCTAGAGAACATAAGCATAGCCATTTATTTCTAGGAGCCCTACATGCTACCTCATTGGTTAATTCTTGCCAAAAATCTTTGTTTATTAATTGAGGATAGTATAAACCTATTAAACCATGCTTATAGAAGCCTGGGTGCTCACTTAATTCTTTCCATGTAAGAAAGTATTCTTTTTGGAAAACCTAAAACAAATACATTTATTTCCATGTGCAAGGGTGCATAGGACTTGAATAGTGAGTAGGTATGAACCACCTTCATCAAGTTTAGCAAAATTATCCAATCCTAATGCATGCCAAATGGTATAGAATGCAGAGTTTATACCAATATTCGAGAGCAGCTCGGAATCATAGGCCTTCTTGTGAAAAACTCATGATCTCGAATGAGATTGTACGTTTGATGCTCAACATCTCTTGCTAAGTCAAGGTCGCCGTTGAGAAGTTGAGGTGTAGCATCGCCTTCCTATATCGGGGTGTCGGCTTGCGCGTCTCACCATCGTGTACTTGTTGTAGGCTCTATCAAGACATACATGTTCGAATCCTTCCGTCGATGTCTTGAGCTTGATGAAGCACCTTTCATCTTGCCAAATAACCTCTTCATTTCTTTCTTCATGGTTGCATAAATGTGAGAAAACACAACAAAACAAAACTCGAAACAGGATTATGTTATTGAAATCAAAACAAAATGTTCGTCCAATTGCTTTGCTAAACTTGAGAGCAGCCTGCAAATGCAATGAGAGTAAACATTTTTGGATTGAAAACGAGTGAAGCATTTCAGTGAAGAGAAAGAAAACACATTGAGCAAGTATGTAAGAGAGTCAGGGAGATGAAAATGAGGTTAAGTGTGAAGTAACAACTTCTCTTGGACACAATTTATAGTGCTTCACTCTCCAACAGGCAAAAGACGAAAGAATATAGCCGTTGGTGGAAGAGGGGACCAAATGGCCCTGCCCCCAAGTCGGCCAAACCAGGGTTCAACGGCTATATTTTTTGGCAAGTGGCCTCCTGGTTTCCCTTTTGGCAAGTGGCCTCCCAACGGCTATATTTTTTGTCGTTGGGTGCAGGGGCCACAAATTTTGCTCAGAAATTTATTTTCCAAATAGATCTGTTCTCAAATCCAAAGTTTTCAAACAAAAATATTGATTGAGAATATAAAGTTGTCAGCATCCAAAGGAAAAATCTGAATATGTTATGAAAAATCGAAACTATGTGGGGAAAATCAAATATAGTTAGAAAAAGCAAATATGAGATAACTATCAATTATCCAATTGGCGAGGTCTAACCCAAATGCTTTAAAGCCCGATGAGCAAAACTTTTCTTCGTCTTATTCAACTTGATGACTTAACATCTGGGCCCGAAGAAGAAGACTCAGACGATTTCATTTCTTTCTTCAACCATTATTTCCTTGGCGGCCTTGTGGACTTAGGTCATTTAGACGACACTAGCCTCCTCATCGACTCTAATTGTTGTCTTCGACGTAGTGATTGTGTCTCTTCTTGGAGTAGATTCCTCATAAAGAAATGAGGCTTTCCACTTGTGGGTGTGTCACTTCAACTTCCTTTATGTGTTTTAAATTCGGGCCATACTTGATGTTGATCATGGAGCAATGCTCCTTTCTTGGCCCAAAGTCAAACTTTTCCTCCTTACTGTAGATATAAATGCAGATTTCGCCAGTCCCGCATTGATGCGAGCATCTGCGGTGCTAAGGAACGAGTGCCCAAGAATGAGCGGTGTTTCCTTCTTGACCTCAATGTGATGCGGATATTCTGCCCTGTCTGAACTTATTGGAGCTGTCCGAATGTTGCGCTGCAGAAGCTCCAACTTGACGTGCAACTCTGTACTAACCTGGCACGTCCCCTGGTGCATAGTGCACATGGTGTTAAAGAATATCAAGTCTAGTTTCCAACGCAACAAACGGTGCATCATTTGGACTTTCCAATCCTGAGTAATGACTGTTTTACTTCAATAAGGTCAAGGGTTGAAATACTGCACGAGGCACCTTGGGAATGCATTATGTGGAAGCTAGTCATCTAAACACATCAACTCAGGTTACTTCCACACCTAAACTAGGAGTGTTGTTCCTAGTATAAATATGTAGCATTTCTGTGGATTCTACAAGACTTCAAACATGAGAAATTATCCTTTTGTTTAGGTTTGTTCTAACAATTTTTTTGAGAGAAAGAGAGATCTCTACCCCTTTGCTCTTGTGATTTCCTCGCGAAATTATAGTAGTGGCTGCTTCATCAGCTCCCAATCGGTGCTCCTGGTCCATTGATTCTAGGTTGTGTTGGTTGGTTCTTTGAGAGTGTGATTTGGCGAATCCTCGATTCAGGCTGCCGGTTAAAGATGGTGGTTGGCTTCGAGTTTTTCGTTAAGTTGCACTAGTTATCTTGGCTTCTTTGAATCTAGTTATCGTGTTGCTTCATCGGCTCCCAACTGGTGCTCCTGGTCCATTAATTCTAGGTTGTGTCGGTTGGTTCATTGAGAGTGTGGTTGGGCGAATCCTCGATTCAGGTTGCCGGTTAAAAATGGTGGTTGGCTTTGAATTTTATTCGTCAGGTTGCACTAGTTATCGTGGCTTCATTGAAGCTAGTTATCGTGCCGCTTTATTGGATCCCAATCGGTGCTCCTGGTCCATTGATTCCAGGTTGTGTTGGTTGGTTCTTTGAGAGTGTGGTTGGACGAATCCTTGATTCAGGTTGCTGGTTAGAGACGGTGGTTAGCTTCGAGTTTTATTCGCCAGGTTGCACTAGTTATCTTGGCTTCTTTGAAGCTAGGTATCTGTCTTGGCTTCTTTGAAGCTAGTTATCGTGTTTGTGATCATACCTCGTGAAGATCGGGACCCCAAATCCGTATCATTTGATATCCGAGCTTCTGTTGACACGGTAGGATCCTTTACTCTTGGGTGATGAAGAAATAGAGTCGAGGACAACTCCTTTTAAAGAGGGGGGAATGATGCGGATATTCCACCCTGTCCGAACTTGTTCGAACTGTTCGAACATTGTGCTGCATAAGCTCCAACTTGACGTGCAACTCTGTAGCAACCTTGCACATTCTGTGGTGCATAGTGCACATGGTGCGAAAGCATATCAAGTCAATTTTCCAGCGCAACAAACGGTCCATCATTTGGAATTCCCAATCAGGAGTAATGATTGTTTTACTACAAGAAGGTCAAAGGCTGAAACACTGCACGAGGCACCTCGAGAATGCATTTCGTGGAAGCTCATTAAGTAATCTAAACCCATCAACTTAGATTCCTTTCACAGCTAACTAGGAGGGTTGTTCCTAGCATTTCTCTAGATTCTACATGACTTCAAACACGAGAAATTATCCTTTTGTTTAGTTGTGTGCTAACAAATTTTTTTAGAGATAGAGATCTCTACCCCTTTGCTCTTGTGATTTCCTCGCGAGATTACAGTAGTGGCTGCTTCATTAGCTCCCAATTGATGCTCTTTCATTGATTTCAGGTTGTGTTGATTGGTTCTTTGAGAGTGTGGTTGGGTGAATCCTCGATTCAGGTTGCCAGTTAAAAGACGGTGGTTGGCTTTGAGTTTTTGTCAGGTTGCACTAGTTATCTTGGCTTCTTTGAAGCTAGTTATCGAGCCGATTCATTGGCTTCCAATTGGTGCTCCTGGTCCATTGATTCCAGGTTGTGTTGGTTGGTTCTTTGAGAGTGTGGTTGGGCGAATCGTCGATTTAGTTTGCTGGTTAAAGACGGTGGTTGACTTTGAGTTTTATTCGTCAAGTTTCACCAGTGAGCTTTGCTTCTTTGAAGATAGTTATCGTGCCGCTTCATCAGCTCCCAATTGGTGCTTCTGGTCTATTGATTCCAGGTTGTGTTGGTTGGTTCTTTGAGAGTGTGGTTGGGTGAATCCTCGGTTTAGGATGCCGGTTAAAGACTGTGGTTGGCTTCAGTTTTATTTGTTAAGTTGCACTAGTTATGTTGGCTTCTTTGAAGCTAGTCATCTACTTGGCTTCTTTGAAACTAGTTATCGTGTTTGTGATCCTATGTTGTGATGATCGGGACACCAATCCGTATCACCAAGTCGAGCACCACGAAATCTATGAGGATGAAGTAGTTCCAGATTCTCATCAAAACATCTTCTGAAATTCCCACAGCGTAGCAGACCAAAGAGTTAGCCAAGTGGAGCTGCATTGACATTGGAGATAATGTCGTGAAGTTGACCTTGTCAAAAACCACCTTTAGCATGGCACTCACACCCGCACCAAAGTCACAAGAAGCCTTGTCAAAGTGTTGAGTCCAAATTGAACATGATATGGTGGGACACCTTGGATCTTTTTGCATTCTACCGCCTTTTGTGAGAATCATGTTGACGCTCTCAGTGGGAGGTTTGTATCGCCCGAGAACCTTCCCATTCTCCATAGGCAGTACAACAGTTTCCAGTTGAGCTAACTGTGTCTCCAACATCTTATTGAAGCTCGACTGGTTCTTGAAGGTTGAGGATAATCCTTCAGTCATGGCATTGACATTCTCCAGGGTCTTGTCATTAGTTAACAACTATTTTGATATGGCTTCATTGATCTTCAACTGGCTCATGAAAAGTTCTCTCAAGTTGGGCGGATTTCCATTATTGTCATTGTTGTAGCCTTCTTGAAAGAATGAGTGTGGTTGACCCGACCATTGACCTCCTGGATGGTACCCATCGGTGTTGTTTCCAAAGTATAAGGCATCTTCATGGGTTTCGGGGCAATGTCTCCCCATGTAGCTCATGTTGCAATAGATCTCACATGTCATGCAAGCATCCAAGGCTTGGGTGGTGCCAAATACTTCTCCATTGGCTTGAAGTCTAGCTTATTATGAGTAGGTCCAATTTGGTAGCGATCATGTCTACCTCTTTCAAGGTGTGCATGCCTCGCTGACAGGATTGGAGTTACTCATTGCTCCAACCCATATTGGCAACAATCTCCTCGATCAATTCTGTCGGTGGTTTTGATCCAGCAGATCTCCCGACACTACTAAAGTGTTCGCGGAGTTTGAAGTTCGGTGTGGGCGCGCGGAGATTCAAGAAGGTGAAATGTAAAATGACACAGGAGACAAAAAGATTTACGTGGTTCGGGCCGCCTGAGCGTAATACCCTACTCCACGGGATGTGTTGGTATTGTATTGGATGTATGAACTCAACTCAGGTGACGTGAGTTGAGTGCACGTGTGAGCCGATTGGACCAGATCAGATCAGAGTAGGTCAGATCAGTCTCTCTCTATGTATCGTCGACCTGTCCTTTTATAGTATAAGGACAAGCCGTTACAAGTTGGCCTGGCCCGACATGTGGCCCCGGCGGTTACTAATATTGATACACATTTGATGTGCTTAATTACCCTTAATGACCGAGTTACGAGCTTTGATAGCGTCATTACTGGTAATAAGGGTCGTCCGATCATGTGTCATTAACATAGTATTAATGACACTTAATCGGGTCTTGAAGTCCTTGATTCCCCTTTGAAGATCCGGAGCCGTTGTGGAGTCTTCCGGAGGTTTGAGGCTGAAGATCCGATGGTTGGACACGTGGCAGCTCTGGAGCATACTGTGGGGAACAGATAGGTCCGGTGCCACCAGACACGTGTCAGTTCCGGAGCTTCCCTCAGTCTGGGGTTAGGTCCGGGGGTGCCATTATGGTACATAGCCCGAAGCTTCCCCCTTGTGGGTGGTAGCTCCGGTTTGATGGTACACGTGGCGAACCTGGGACTAACCATATTGGGGAAGCGGGTCTGGTTATGTCTGACATGTGGGCCTTCGAAGGTCTTCAAATAAACTAGATGACATTTCTTTGAGATCTTTGCAATCTCAAGGGGTATACGGTACCCAGGGTACCGATAGTGGCCCCCTGGGCCCACCTCTGGGGAAGACCCCTTGGGTGAAGTCACTCCGCCGGAGGTGGGTCCATCCTTCGACTTTTGAGTCGAGTCTTCAAAGGTCTTCAGATGTGCCGTTGGTGATAGTTTTGGAGTTAAATCCTCGCCGCGTGGCATATCACGGGTGTGGCAAATGAGATCTTTGGCGTGCAGATCTCACGCGATTGAAGGTCGCCGGTTCCCGATACGAAAATCGTATCGGTTCCGCACACCTTGTCAGGCCGCCGCCTTCGGGCTTCCCGCCTTTCATGATGACAACCGTTTGCCTGGGTAAGAACCTTGACTTGATTGTCGGGGTGGTCCCGGGCCCTCTTGTCATCGGCAGGGTAAAATTTTTGAATAGTATCTTCGGCTTCCTTGCGATTTCCATCCAAGCGTTGCGGGGGCTTACTTAAGAAGGAAAGCACGTACTGTCTGGGGTTCTTTACGCCTCTCATCTGAACTTGCGCTCGAGCTCCCAAACTTGTGCTTGCTTTTCCTCCCTTGCCTCGCTGTGCTGCGATGGAGTTGGGTCTCCGCAAGAGCCGCTTGAAGACCGAAAGTGACCTGAAGAAGGTCTGGGCCCTCATGGGGTGGTCCCCGGACTTCTTCAACCACCTGGTCCGCGCTGGAGGAGAGCTCCCATTCGAGAAGGAGCACGCTGGCGAGATGGTGTACTTTTGTGCGTATTCCATGGTGGGGTTGATCCCACCTTTTTCCTCCTTTTTCTTGATGCTGCTAGACTTCTATGGTCTGCAGCTGTACCACCTTGGCCCCCACTCCATTCTTCTAGTGTCTGTCCTTGTCCACTTCTGCGAAATGTGGGTGGGCACCCCCCTGCATTGAGCTTTTCCGGACCTTCTTCACCGTCCATACCACCGGAAGGGGTGATGAGTACCCTGGCTTCTACTACTTTGTGAAGCGCAAGAAGTGCCCATTCAAGTACCTCCGGTCGTTTCCCTGTGGAAAGTGGGATGATTGGAAGAAAGACTGGATAGTCATCCGGGTGGAGGAGCACGAGAAGCTGGAGCTGCCCGAAGGCCTCCCCAACATCGACACTGCAGTCTGGAGTGAAGCTCCGGTGCTGTCGGATGCCTTCAACCCTGCTCTAACCAGGATCCGCCATTGTGTGGAGGAAGGATTAACTCCTCAGACGATATTTTGCAATTTCCTGGTTAACAGGTGGGCACCGCTGAAGATGAGAGAAAAACTCGCTTGGTCCCTCAACAGTGTGATGGACGACGACCGGGTCGAGACCGGGCTGAAGTCCAACATGGAGGGGGCGACCTTGGAGTTTCATCTCAAGAAGTTTCAGCACGGCATCGACGTCGCGGGTGATGACTTGACCCCGCCACCAGCTTTCCTCCCTCTGAACGTGGAAGTAGAGTTCAGCAGGGAGCTCTGGCGGACGATGCTGGTGCTTGACGACCTTGGTGTCGTTGAGAGAAGATCGACTTCTAGGGTGGTGATCCCTGGGGCTTCTGAAGGTGGCTCTGACCCTGCCCCGAAGCCAAGGACCGAAGTCATCGGCAAGGGCAAGGAGCCGACGGACGAACCCTCGAGCCAGAAGAGGAAACTGAAGCATGCCGACGGAAGGTCCGTCAGGCCTGCATCCTCTGCAGTAGCTCCTTCTCCCCAGAGGGGGAGGTCTTCTACAACTGCGGCGACTGTACCTGCAGCAGTGTCTTCCCGGGGTGCTAGCTCCGGGCATGTGACTCCAGCACCAGGGCCAGTTGAGGCCTCTAGGTCCGGAGGTCCTTCCCGGTCGAGGGGGGCCTCGACTAAGGAAATGCCCGCAGCTGCAACAAGTTCCGGGGGGCCTTCCGGAGCTACCACGCCGGCGGCGGCTATGGTCAGTCCAGAACACCCGGGAAAGAGATTCCGTGCAAGCTAGTGCGAAAGCCTTCCGAGGTAATTTTTAATCTTTACCTCAGACAGTTGTTTTGTTGTAGTAACTGTTTTTTAAGTTTTTTCATCCATCATCTGCAGCGTCCCCAAGAAGAGGAGTGAGGCTCCACCCTCAGCCACAACAGCTGGAGCTATGAGGGCGGAGGCTTCTTCTCCTGTCCTGGTGCCGCCCCAAGTGGTGGCTGAAGCTGCGGCAGCTCCGGCGCCAGCTGTCATGGTCATGGACCTCGACTCATCTTCCGAGACTCCCGTGGTAGCGCCGGACCACGGGAGAGAAGATGCGCCAGCGGCACCTACCCCGGAGGTTGAAGCCCCGGGTCTTGATGCTGAGATGATGGAAGCTTCAGCCGTTGAGCCGGAGGAAGCAGTGATTCCGGCCCCAGAGCCGGAAATTGTCGAAGCCTTGGCGGTTGAGCCGAAGGTTATTGAAGTCCCGGCGAGTGAGCCGGATGTTGAGGAAGTCCCGGCGGTTGAGCCGGCTACCTCTGAAGCTCCAGCCTCAGAGCCGGTTGCCACTGAAGCTCCGTCTGCAGAGCCGATTGCAGTTGAAGACCTTCCGGCGCCTGAGCTGGTTGAGGTTGAAGCTCCAGCCTTAGGGCCGGTTGTTGTTGACCTTCTGGCGCCCGAGCCAGTCGTTGCGGAGGCATCAACACTCGAACCCATGATGGTCGAGGTGCCAACACCCGAGCCACCAGCGGAGGAGGAGCCCAGGCCGGAGCCGGAAGTAGCCCCTGCTCCGAAGTGATGACGACAGAGGTGCCTGCTGCTGAGTCAGGGTGCCCAGATGAAGTCGCTGGCCCCCTGCCTGAGGGGGCAAATGAAGACTTGGCAGCAAGGCCTTCGGAACCACTTCCGGAGGTCGGAACTTCTTCTGCGGAACCCTCCTCGGTGGCGATTGGGGCTATCCCAAAGGACGGCCCTAGTGACGTGGAGGCTCAGGGGACAACTCTTGTGGAGTGGGACCCAATTTTTGTAAGCGAGAACCCGCTGGAACCAGCGGAGGAGACCCCAGCAGGTCCGGACCCTATTCCCCTGTCGTTGTCTATTGACAACACTTGCTCAAGTTTGCGTCAAGTCCAGCTAGCGTTCTACCACGACAGCAAGGCTCTTGAAGAGGAGCGCCAAACCCTTAGGCGGTGGCGTAATCGGCTCTACTTCGAGACCAAGCTGGCGCAGTCGAGGCTGGCAGACGACAAGGAGTGGATCAAACAGGAGAAGGTCCGCCTGGAATACTGGGGAAAATTATTGGATGATAGAGAGAGCTTGACTCGTGCCCTCGATGCTCAATCCCGGGCCATTTATGAGCAGATCAAGGCAGCTAATAGTGCGGCTGATGATCGCCAAGAAAGGCTTGAAGCCATTAACACTACTCTCATCAAGCGCCGGGAGGCACTTGAGGAGAGGGAGAAGAGGCTCGAAGACGAAGAGCAAAAACTCCTAGAGCTGCGAGATGATGTCTTGAAGAGGGAGGAGGAGCTCGCCGAAAAGGTGGCTCTGACTGACAAGGGCCTCGAGGAACGTGCCAAGAAATTGGAGGAGCATTGCGTTGAGGAAGAGGAGAAGGCCTGGGTGCGAGGGCAGGAACTCTACAAGCAAGAGTGTGCCATCGCTGCCAGGGAGAAGAAAGTTAGGGGTCGGGAGAAGGACCTGGTCGACCGCCGGAACAAGATCCACCTCTGGGAGGAGGAGCTCGGAAAACTCGAGAAGCAGGTTGCTGAAAAGATTTAGCAAAATGCCAAAGAGGTTGAGCGCCTTGCTCGTGAGAATTCTGAACTGGCAGCGGCCAAAAGATCCTTGGAGGAACTGAAGGGCTTGAGGACTGCGGACTCCCTACAGGTTTGGGAGTTCCTAAGCAAAGCCAACGACGCGCTGACACCAATGGGCTTCAATCCCGTGTGTCCGGATGATCCGGAGCCGGAGCCGGACCTGGCGTTGCAAGCGTTGAGCTCGGCGGGTAACAAACTCTCCAAGGTGGGTGACGTCATCGCGGACCAGTTGGAGTTTGAGGGGCAGTCCCTGGCAAAGAACATCGCAGAGTATGTGCTGATGTGCTACACCAGCCGGGATCCCCAATTTCCTCTGGACCCGGTGCTTGAAGGTCCTGTCAAAGGAGAAGGTGAAGCCACCCGAGCCAGCGTGTCGGAGGTTGCTCAGAAGGTCGCCCAATTCTTCCATAGGGTCTAGGATAATCTCTGTGGCTCCCACTTGTATTCTCTCTTTTTCTTCCCCAATTTTGTAATCCCTTGTCTCCAGATGAATGAAATCCAAATTTTTGTGAATTTCATTTTTTGTCTTCAACACTTTTGTCTTCACTTGGCCCCCTAGTAGATGTACACAATTTGATTGTGAACATGTACCAAGAGGATATTGTAATTTGTTGAAGACTCGTTTGCTTCGAACTTGTAGAGTGTAGGTCCGAAGTCTTCGATAGTGAAGGTCCCCTGAGGTTGTCGGAGCTCAGAAGCTCCGGCATTGACTACCTTCGGAGCTTAGTAGCTCTAGGAATAGTCCCTATCAACGCGTAGAGCATCGATAGTTAGCCCTCCAGGGTGTCGGAACTTAGTAGCTCCGGCAGTGACCTTTGCCAACGCGTAGTTTGTCAGCAGTAGACTCCGCTTGTGGGGTCTTCTCACCATCTTTTATTCTGCGTCGACGGCTTGCCCCCCTAGCTTTACCGGAGCTTGGTTGCTCCGGTGATGCTCGTTTTCAATGTTTAACATCGATTACAAGCCACCTAGGGGGAGTCGGAGCTTTGTTAGCTCTGGCTTTTCTCCATCAACGTGGATTCTTTATTTTTCCTGCACACTGAAGCCAAGAAAAATAGTAAAATTCGCTCCTTTCCTATAACTTCGTCGCGGCTTACGATTGTCAAGAAAGTTTTAGGTCAAACACAATTCTGAATACAACCGAATGCATTGCCTTCTTTCTTCCGGATCCAATTGTACTTGGACCCGCCTTACTTCGGCCTGCCGGGGTGTAGGTAGAGTGGCGTACTTAGGGTGCTTGACCAGGCTAAGTCGATAGCACACTCCGGCCCTAGATTGGCTTGGCGGCATTCAGGCGAGTGGGCCATGAACAATATCTGAATCCAAAAGAATTGACAATACAACTCGAATTGTACATGAACTGGTCGAACTAAAAGTTCTTAAGAATTGCACAACTTTGTTATAGACAAGAAAGAGAAAAATAAAAAATGTTGAGCCTGTACAAAATAAATGCACGTGGAGTCTGTTTCACATGAAGATGTCTTTCATTATAGGTCCTGGGTACAGGGGAAACAAGTACACTCTTAGGGTACGGAACCAGGCTAAGCGTGTTTAATTTCTCGTTTGATCCAGGGTAGCTAGCCACACTTTTAGTCCTGAGACTATGACAAGTGTTGCATGAACTTTGCGGACCTTCCGGGAAAGGTCCGACTATTCTCCCGGAGGAAGCACCTGACTCTGTACAATGACTCTATAACATACACCTCAAGTTACTACAGACCCACCTCCGTGATATTAAGTTTAGAACTTACGGAGGTGCTCAATATTCCAAGGATTTGGGAGAGGTGTCCCATCCTCGGTAGCCAAGCAAACGCTTCCGGGACGGGATACTTTAATCACTCGGAAGGGTCCCTCCCAGCTGGGGGAGAGTTTGTTTAACCCTTCTCTGGATTGTATTCTCCGTAGCACTAGATCGCCTTCCTCGAGCTGTCGGTTGTGTACATGCCGCTGATGATAGCTCCGTAGGGCTTGGCGGTATCGGGCATTCCGAACAGCTGCTTGGCACCTTCCCTCCTCAAGGAGGTCTAGGTCTTCACGCCAGAGCTGGTCCTGCGTGGCTTCGTCGAAGGTCCGGACCCGGAGTGACCCCAAGGTGATTTTCGGAGGAAGGATTGCTTCAGCTCCGTACACCAGGAAAAAGGGTGTCTCTCCAGTTGACCGGTTTGGAGTTGTCCTGTTGGCCCATAGAGTGGGCGGAAGCTCTTCAATCCAGTTGGCTCCACAAGCGCTCATAGGTGCACGTTTTGAGTCCTTTCAGGATTTCAGCATTTGCTCTCTCGGCCTGGCCATTGCTTGCCGGGTGAGCTACGGAGGCGTAGCAAACTTGAATGCCGAGGTCTTCGCAATATCCTTGAAATGTAGAGTTTGTGAATTGGGTCCCGTTATCAGTAATGATTTTGTTTGGGACTCCAAATCTGCATACAATGGACTGCAAAAAGTTGATAGCAGATTGCTTGTTTATTGTCACAACTGGAGTTGCTTCCGGCCACTTGGTGAACTTGTCAATGGCGACGTACAGGAACTTGTAACCTCCGACGGCTCTTGGGAAAGGTCCCAAGATGTCCATCCCCCACACAGCGAAGGGCCATGTAGGAGGTATCATTTGTAGAGGCTGAGCCGGGGTGTGAATTTGCTTTGCATGAAATTGGCATGCTTTGCATTTCTTCACCAGCTCAGTTGCATCCTGGAGTGCTGTAGGCCAGTAGAAGCCATGCCGGAAGGCTTTACCGACCAGCGTGCAGGAAGACGCGTGGTTCCCACACTCGCCTCCATGGATTTCTGCGAGGAGCTCGCATCCTTCTTCCCTTGTGATGCACCGCATTAGGACGCCGTTGGCACCGCACTGGTAGAGATCCCCTTCTACCAACGTGTATCCTTTAGCCAATCTGACTATCCGGTCAGCGGATACATCATCATCAGGAAGGATGTTGTCTTTCAAGTAGCTCCAGATCTTCAAGATCCATGCATCAGAGCTAACTTGAGCATTTGAGTCTTGCGTGCTGGGTTGCTCAGAGCTTCCGGCAGCACCTACGACCCTTGATGGCTGCCATGGTAACAGGGCCATCGGGACCGTCAGCTTTGGGATGCTGATCTCGCCCCCTTCCCTCAGTTCGGCAGGCTGAGCTGTGGGTTTTGACAACCTCCGGACAAAAGTTCCGTCAGGAGCTGGAGCTCCGGTTGACGCTTTCGTCGAGAGTTCGTCAGCTTCAGCGTTGTGGACACGCTGAACGTGGTGGAGGTCTAGGACTTCGAAGTCCTTCTGAAGCCTATGGACTTCAAGGAGGTAAGCAACTAGCTGAAGATTGTTATAGGAGCATTCACCCTTCACTTGTTTAATGATGAGCTGTGAATCTCCCTTGACCAGTAGCTGCTTGACACCGTATGACAGTGCCACCTTTAGTCCGTAGATGAGTGCTTCGTACTCCACCATGTTGTTGGTCGCCTTGAAGTCAATGTGTACCATGTATTTTACCTTCTCCCCGGTTGGTGCAAGGAGAAGGATTCCAGCCCCGGCCCACTGCTTTTGCATGGAGCCGTTGAAGTAGAGGGTCCAGTGAGGCTCAGTGAAGACCGGAGCCTTGTGTTTCGGCTTCTGCTCACTGGGGCCCCTAGGGTTTGATGGAGAGGGAGTCCATTCCGCCACGAAATCCGCCAATGCTTGACTCTTGATTGCTTGTATTGGAATGAATTCAAGATCGAATTCGGCCAATTCCGCTGCCCACTTTGCAATATTACCAGTTGAATTGGGATTATGCAAGATTGCTCGAAGTGGGTAAGAAGTCACCACTGAAATCTTGTGAGCTTGGAAGTAATGGCGAAGCTTCCTGGAGGCGATAAGAACTGCATAGAGCAGCTTATGCACCTCTAGGTATCGAGTCTTGGCGTCATTAAGTACTTCACTGATGAAGTACACTGGGCGTTGGATGGTCCGGACCCTCCCGGGGGGGGGGGGGGGCAGAGCTTCCTCTTCATTGACCCGGATCCCCCCGGAGGGATCCGGAGCTTCTTCGAGGACCTCCGTGTAGTTGCTGGAGGGACCCGGAGCTTCTTCAGAAGCGACCTGGACCCTCCCGAAGGGGTCTGGGTCTTCTGAAGTAACTTCTTGTGGACTCAAGTCTGGGAACTGGGACCCAAACTCGCTTTCAGGAACCTCTGGACCCTCCCGGAGGGTTCTGGATTCCTGAGTATGGGATAGTTCTGGTCTCTCCGCAACCAGGACCATACTGACGACTTCGGAAGTGCTGAAATGTAAAGCAGCAAAGGCTCACCAGGGTTCGGAGCTACCAGAGTTGGTAGGGTGGTGAGGAACTGTTTTAGCTCCTGGAACGCCTTTTCTGCTTCTTCAGACCTTTTGAATGGTCCAGACTTCCTCAATAACTTGAAGAAGGGAAGTGCCCGTTCTGCCAGTTTTGAAATGAACCGGCTGAGGGCTGCTAGACATCCAGTAAGCTTTTGGACATCCTTGATGCGAGCTGGTGGCCGCATGTCTTCAATGGCTTTGATCTTCGCCGGATTAGCCTCTATGCCCTGGTGATTTACCATGAAACCAAGAAGTTTTCTGGAGCTAACCCTGAAGACACACTTGTCTGGGTTTAGCTTTGTGCGGGTGACCCGCAGCTTGTCGAAGACAGCCTGCAAGGTGTCAAGGAGTGACTCCTTGTTCTTGATCTTGACCACGATGTCATCTACGTACACTTCCACTATGTCTCTAATGAGTTCCTCAAAAGTTTTGTACATAGCTCGTACAAAGGTTGAAGCTGCATTCTTGAGACCAAATGGCATGGTTGTATAACAGTACAATCCATCTACTGTGATGAAAGAGGTATGCTCTTCATCTTCCCTAGACATTCTGATTTGATGATACCCAAAATATGCGTCTAGGAAACACAGTAATTCACACCCGGAGGTGGAATCCACTATCTGATCTATTCTAGGTAGTGGGAATGGATCTTTTGGACATGCCTTATTTAGTGTTGTGTAGTCAATACACATCCGAAGCTTCCCGCCGGCCTTGGGCACAACGACTGGGTTTGCCAGCCATTTTGGATGGAAGACTTCTCGGATGAATCCAGCTTCGAGGAACTTCTTCACTTCTTGTCGAATGAAGTTCTGTCGCTCCACAGATTGCTTCCGAGGCTTCTGATGCACGGGCCGGGCGTCAGGGTAGATCTTCAGATTGTGCTCAATCACGTCCCTGGGGATCCCAGGCATATGTGACGGTTGCCAAGCAAACACATCGACATTAGCCTGGAGGAAAGCGATGAGTGCGGGTTCCTATTTGTCATTCAGTCCCCCCGATATACGGGTGGTCTGAGCGGCATCAGAACCGATTTGGACAACTTTGATGGGAATGTCGGTGTCGCCGCTTGGCTGCACACGAGGTGCAAAAGTCGAGCCTCGTTGACGAATGCTCAGGGGTTTTGGAGCTTGCTCCTGCCTGGAGTCCTCCTCTTGCGCTGTAGTAAGCGGATGAAGTTCTTCCAGAGCGGTTACTCCCGCAGTGCAATCTCCGCGGATCCGGAGAACGTCTACTGGTGTTGGCATCTTTAACACCAGGTAGCCATAATGAGCAGCTGCCATGAATTTGTACAAGGAAGGCCTACCCAAGATGGCATTGAAAGGTAAGTTGATCTGAGCAACATCAAAGACCAACTTCTCAGTGCAATACTTCTCCCGGGTCTCGAAGGTAACGGGGAGAGTAATAGCACCGAGTGGGGTAATGTCCCCCGGACCTACTTCGGAGAAAGGTCGGGAGGGATGAAGATCCGAAGGTCGGAGCTGAAGCTTGGTAAAAGCTTCGAAGCTTATGAGGTTCAGCCCTAAACCTCCGTCTACCATAACATGGTGGAGCTGAATGTTATTGATGGTAGGAGATACCATCAAAGGTAACTGGCCTGCTCCAACCATGCTTCGAGGGCAGTTCGAAGCATCGAAGGTGATGGTTGTGTCCATCCACTTCCGATGAGGCTCCGCCCTGGCTGTAGGAGCTACAACGGCCATATCCCGACGCATTGTCTTGAGGACGCGGCGGTAGGTGATGTCCCATGATCCACCAAAAATGGTGTTCATGGTCTTCCAACGCTCGTTGTCAGAGACGTCAGAATCGTCGTCGACGGAGGTGTAGACGGCCTTCAGGACCTTTTTAGGATCCTGAAAACCTAACTCCTCTTCAGCCGGAGCTTCGTCAACTTTTTGTTTTCCTTCCCTCTGTCGGAAAGGAACTTCTTCCCGGCGCTTGTTGTAGCGCTCGACAAGGTTTTGGACCTCCCGGCAGTCTTCCAAACTGTGGCTGTCCGTCTTATGAATTGGACACCACACCTTGGGTTTGCCACCGTCTTTAGAAGACGGTCGAGGTCGCTTCTTGGGGCGTGGCCCCCGGCCACCCGGAGCTGCAGCAGCTGCAGCATTAGATGCATCGGCCGACGGCTTCTTCTTGCCGTTGGTGTTTTTCTTCTTCTTGCCACTCCTGGAGGTAGTGGCTTCGCCTTTGGAGGATTTCTTGTGATCCTCCGAAGGTGGTTTGGAGTGCATTTCACGGCCCTCTGCAGCTCTGGCACATTTGTCAGCCAAGCTGAAGAGTTCCATGACACTGGTGATCTCCTTGATCGCCAGTTTCTCCAACATCTTCTTATCCCGTACGCCCTGTCTAAATGCCACAATGACAGAAGCGCTAGAGATAGAAGGGATAGTGTTTCGTACCTGAGAGAATCTCTGGATGAATGATCGCAGGGATTCTCCCCCTTTTTGCACGACTGCAAAAAGGTCCAGTTCGGTGCCTGGTCGGGTGTATGAACTCCCGAAGTTGGCGGTGAACTACCGGCACAACTCCTCCCAACTGTTGATGGAGTTGGGTGGAAGGCTCATAAACCAGGATCGAGCGGTCCCAGTAAAATCCACTGGAAAATAGTTGGCCATTACGGCCTCATTTCCTCCGGCTGCCAGGATAGCAGTGAAGTAAATCTGAAGAAATTCGACGGGATTAACGGTCCCGTCAAACTTCTCCGGCAGGTGAGGCCGGAATTTCTGTGGCCACCTGACCATACGCAGATGCATGGCCAGGGCTGAACAGCCTCCCCCTACTCCTTCAGGAGCAGGAATGTCCTGAGCTTCTCGTCTTTCACGAGAACGCTCGATATGGACTCGGCCGTCTTGTTGACGGTATCGGCGATCAAGCTCCGCCCGAAGGTCATGAGTTGAAAGCCTTGATACCGTGTGAGTGCGTCGCGCCCCGGAGGGCAACGACATCACTTGCTGTGACGCAACACGTCTCCTGTTGTTGGAAACATGCAGACCAAGTCTGCCAGACAAGGTCCATCGCTGCGACGGGGCTCGTCCTGAAGGAGGAGGACCCTGGTTACTGATGCGGTCGGCTGCTGCTACAACCAAGTGTTCCACATCGGCCCTCCACTGCTCCATTGCATCCCGGGATGCATTCAGAGGTGGTGGGCGCTGAAGGAGAGCACGTGCTGCATGGAGCGCGTGTTTCGGGTTGTCATGATTCGCCGATGCAGTGATTGACGCCGGTGCACCATCGCGCTGCCCAGCTTGATTTGCTGGTGGAGGCGGCGGTGGTGGAAGTGTGACTCCTGCTGGAACTGAGGTTCCTGCTGGTGGCTGCATATTGTAGGGATTGCCCCCAGCAGCTTGAACAGCTGGATGACCATTGGATGATTTAGCAGCTGAGTTCAACATTCTTGAAATCTCAGGCGCCCCCTTCCTGGCGCGCCAACTGTCGGTGGTTTTGATCCGGCATATCTCCCGACACTACTAAAGTGTTTGCGGAGTTTGAAGTTCGGTGTGGGCGCGCAGAGATTCAAGAAGGTGAAATGTAAAATGACACAGGAGACACAAAGATTTACATGGTTTGGGCTGCCTGAGTGTAATACCCTACGCCACGGGATGTGTTGGTGTTGTATTGGATGTATGAACTCAACTCAGGTGATGTGAGTTGAGTGCGCGTGTGAGCCGATTGGACCAGATCAGATCAGAGCAGGTCAGATCAGTCTCTCTCTATGTATCGTCGGCCTGTCCTTTTATAGTATAAGGACAAGCCATTACAAGTTGGCCTGGCCCGACATGTGGCCCCGGCGGTTACTAATATTGATACACATTTGATGCGCTTAATTACCCTTAATGACCGAGTTACGGGCTTTGATAGCGCTGTTACTGGTAATAAGGGTCGTCCGATCGTGTGTCATTAACATAGTATTAATGACACTTAATCGTGTCTTGAAGACCTTGATTCCCCTTTGAAGATCCGGAGCCGTTGTGGAGTCTTCCGGAGGTTTGAGGCTGAAGATCCAACGGTTGGACACGTGGCAGCTCCGGAGCATACTGTGGGGAACAGATAGGTCCGGTGCCACCAGACACGTGTCAGTTCCGGAGCTTCCCTCGGTGTGGGGTTGGGTCCGGGGGTGCCATTATGGTACATAGCCCGGAGCTTCCCCCTTGTGGGCGGTAGCTCCGGTTTGATGGTACACGTGGCGACCCTGAGACTAACCATGTTGGGGAAGCGAGTCCGGTTATGTCTGACATGTGGGACTTCGAAGTCTTCAAATCAAGTAGATTACATTTGCTTGAGATCTTTGCAATTTCAAGGGGTATACGGTACCCAGGGTACCGACAAATTCTTTGGCATTTCGAACTTCAGCAAGAAGAAGGTACCTTTAGCAGCAACATCCACATGATCACAGGCCGACGATCTCAACCCATTGTAGAAATTTTGGATGATGAGTCCGTCATCCATTCATGGTGAGGACAGGCCAGGATGTACTCCTGAAGCCTCTCCCAAGCCACGGGAGTGGAGTGCTTGGGCTCTTGATGGAAGCTTGAGATTCTTCACGTAGGGCATTGGTCTTGACAAGTAGGATAATTTTGTGAGGAACACCACGGACCACATTTCTCAAGTGTCCACAACTCTTTGTTTCATGTAGAACCACTGCTCCGCTCTCTGAAGGAGGGAAAATGAAAACAATCGAAGAGGATCACATCTTGAGTTGCATCCTTGATCTTGAAAGTGTTGCAGATGTTCAGGAATTGCTGCATATGAGCACTTGCATCCGCATTGGCTTTCCCACAAGACTAACTTGCACCATAGTGATAAGGCCTGTCTTGATCTCATAGTTTGTGTCTCCCGTATTGACATCGGGTCCAATGGGCACATTGGCAACAGAGGGAGCAGATAACTCGTGAAGAGTTTTTTGACCGTTGGCTTGACACTTGATCGTGCGAAAATGAATGGTAGTTTTGCCGAAATAATAACCTAAGGAAGAACGATACTAGGTCGAACTCTTCTCAGAAGTGATTCAAGATCTTCAACTTAGTTTGCCGACAAGCAGAAACTATTCATACACTATCCTGTTTTCACATTAAAAAAATGCGAAAACAAAGTAAGTTTATCCTACTAAATAAATACTATGATTCCTAACTACCACAAGTAGCTATGATATACTTTTGTGCATTCCCCGACATAGGCACCAAAAGTGCTTGTTGGTATTTCTTACGAACACAGTTAATATCCGTAGGTGCACAGAAAGTACCATTGTAGCACTTCACCTATGAGTATTCCCAAAGTTATCATATTTTTAATCTCAAAGTAAGGTGATGGAGTATGGCATAACTAGTGTGTGGATAGTGTAGGAATTTACTAATAGGTATCTAGTTGGAAGGTAATTGATAATAGAAGAGTACTGTGACACACACGCAAGCAACCTACTCTGAAAGAAAATGTAGTCCTAGTAAGAGTTAAGCAATACAAGGGATGTTCCTAATGTGCTTCTAATATACATATACATAGCCTAATAGTGGACACGTGGATATGCTAGTGGTGAATACTAGGTCTTAGTGGTCGATCTTACCAGACACGAGCTTATACATGGCTTGCAACACTACGTGAGAAAGGCTCATCCAAGTCATGCCCAAACAAAGAACGAAGACAAACAAATAGTGCATTTCCGTTCTCGCATCTCGCATTACATAGTCATCAGAGATGGGCGGTGGGCGCGTCACTGATCAGCATAAGTGGGAGACAAGGTCAAAGATATCGTGTCTCCTTTCTTTGAGTCATACCAGACAAGCTTTAAGGAGTCATCAGAGACGTGCAACTAGCACATCACCCATCAACATACATGCGAGACAAGATCTAATACATCGTGTCGCAGATTTATTGACTGATCCAAGACGGGCTTTATTTTAGCTCGTCGTAGATTTGTTTACTGATCTGAGACGGTCTTTAAAGAAGCACATCTCCTTATTTAGGTAATCCGAGACAATCTTTGTTACAGTTCATCGTGGATTGTTTGTAGGCAGGGTCTCCTATTAGGTGCCCCCCATCTCGGATTATCCTGTTGCCGGCTGCATCCTGGAGCTAGCCAGGATTTGGCAGCCGCATTGCAAGTGTGAGCAACATACACATACATGAACATATGTATAGCCAAAAAGATCACACCTTAAATTATATTTACCAATTAAATATTAACAAAGTGTCAATCGTGGTTATCAAGTATACTAATTACACAAAGAATGCCCCTTCTATTCATCCTAATTACAAAGTAACTAATTAAACACATCATAATTGTCATCATCTAATCCTGTATACCGTAATGAAGATTCTCCCGATCAATTACTTCATTAATGTTGAGCCTTCATAGCCTCTAATGCTCTCATTGAGACATCCTAAAATTGAATAAAATCATTGAAATCAAATAAAACATTATCAAATTGCAGTCACATTTGCTTAAACAGTCACATAAGGGAGCAAATATCTAAAGGCTTAGGAATAAATTGGTATACAATTGTAATAAACACATGAGATGTTAGTGAATGGAGAGTCGAGCTTACTTGTAGCACAAACAGTTGGTGAGCATCTACAAAGTATCATCAGAGTAATTGTTATCATCATAAAGGACATGGTAGTGAGCTGGTGTGCTTGTCCCCTGACAAAAACAAACAATTTACATTCAACTGATGCATTAATAGCCCGATATCAAAAACTTGTGAGAGCAACACCAATTATCGCATAGATACCTTGATTCCAGCATGGCTATAGAGGTAGAAATCAAACTCACTGGTATGGCAAATGCTAGTGTCAACCACAGTTCCTGTTGTTTCAAGGGTTTGCGAATTAAAATTCATAATATACATTGATAGTCAAAACAAATACATTACTTCCGCATTGGACATAAACAAGGAATATGAATGTGTTCCAGGATACCAACCAGGAAGAACATTTTCACTTATGTGAAGGCGGCAGCGTGCTCATACCGATTACCGAGGTCAGGGTCTAGGAAGTAGCGTACTCTGGGGACAGCGGACGAGGCGGCGTGCTCCAGCGTGCTCAACTCTTTGATGACGAAGGTCGGGCTTGACGGCGCGGTCGGGGTCGACGACGGCAGCGTGATAATGATGAAGAGCAAATTGAGGAAGAGGAACGGTAGCGACGTGCTCAGGAGCTGTGGTTTCAAGGTCGAGAGAGCGTGTGAGAGCTAAATTTTCTTGCCAAGTGTTGGGAGAGAGCGCACGAGAGATAAAAATAGCAAAACTCGGAGACGAGCCTCTATAACACCCATCTCACATTTGAGCGTCTCCCTTAGATCGAGAGAGCGCGAGTAAGTTTTGTGCTTGTTTATTGTTCGTCTCTCATGTGCTCATCTCCCTTTTGTGACTCACAATATGTAAGAAACCCAAATAGGAGACAAAGATGGGCGACGTGCTCAAAGGCGTGCATCTCTGATAAGGTTAAGCAAGATGAGCCAGCTTCAGTGAAGATCTAACATGGCTCGGTTGAACGTACAAGGAGACATGTTACAATATAGCCTGTCTCAGTTAAGTAGGCATCCGAGACACACCCTCCTCTCTGACAAACGGGAGACGTGTGTCTAACAAACCACATCTCCTATTAGCGAAAGAAATGAGATGAAGTTTACAGAAAGCACATCTCCTTTGTCTTTGGTTACAGACAGACATGAACACGTTGCTGAACGATGAACACATTCATTCATTAACAGTTGAACACAAAAGATAATATTCATCACAAAAATGAACACAGATAACACATTCATTCATTAAAAATATATAACAAAACATAAGAAAAAAGTACAAGACACAACAAACGAAAAACAACATCAACTAAAAACAACAAAAGAAACCTAAATCCTACCCCTCCTCCCCCTCCTCCTCCTCTGGTGACCATCCAGTGTCGGTGCAACAAGAGTCCTGGCCGGCTGCTCTGGATGCTCCGCCAGTTGCTTCGGCTGGTCCAGATATGGCGGTGCTACCTCGCGGCCGAGGTTCCACACCATCGTCACAACTAGGTAACTACGGCCTCGGCACCGAGCACCCCACCCATCGTCTCGAGCAGGCTCTGGAACCGGTCGAACAGCTTGTCGAACAGCATCTCAAGCAGCTCATTGTTGAGCCTCTTGGCAGAGTGGCAACACTATTTCTTACAGGGTGGTTCCCTCGCCAGGCATGGCGGCAGAACATTGACCATTGTGGGTTGTCTGCACGGGGAAGACAAACAAAGAGAAGAGGAGAGATTGATGGTGCCTTATATAAGGTCTGTGCGAAGAAGCAGAATGGAGACACACTTAGCAGCGAAGTGCGTCTCCCACGCTGGACGTGTCGCTCTCCTTTGCTAAAAGGGAGACACGCTCTTATGAAAAGCATGTCTCCTATTCCCCATGTCTCCTTTAGCTTCATGATTTTCTCCATTTTGCTTTGGTTCACTGTTAATATCACACATCACTGAACTTAGAGCAAATTCACTTGATAACTAAACCATTCATTTGTCCAGAAAATAATCAAATTCTTCATGTTTGCAATTACTTTCACATAGTTCACTGTCCACACAATGAACACACCACATATTCATTCATTCACATAGTTGAACACATAAGAAAATATTCATTCACAACAGTGGAACACACAGTTGAACATAGATAAATTTTATTCGCCAACACAATATATTACAAAACACAATAAAAAGTACAAGAAGACACAAGAATAGAAAAACATCAACTAAAATAAACAATGAATAACTAAATCCTACTCCTCCTCCTCCGACGGCGACGACTCCAGCGCCGGTGCAACAGGAGCCTGGGTCGACTGCACCGGCGATGCAACCCCGAGACCGAGGTTGCTCTCCGTCGCCGCCACCAGGTTTCTGCAGCCCTCGGTGCCAAGCACCTGGGCCATTGTCTCGAACAGAATGTCGAGATGACGGACCACCCCCGTGAGGGCGTAGAGGTAGTGGTTGATGGTACCTATTCGAGTAAACTGTGGAAGGGTACCCAGACCCAAGGAACTCATGGCGTGAGACGTATTGTTGTACGCCTCTTGCATCATAAGGAGGCACTTCTTGGTGTTGAGCCTCTCGGAGGAGCTGCAGCACAATTTCTTGTAGGGTGGCCCTCAGCAGGCTTGGAGGCAGAATGTTGGTCATGGTGGTTGTGGGTCATCGGTGCGGAGAAGACAAAGAAGAAGAAACATATGCAAAAGGAGCGACGCGCTTGTGGAGAACTGACGGGTGATGCCTCGTCTTATATAAGGTCTGACGGAAATGACGATGGAGTGGTTGGTTTCCCGCGCATTGATGGAATGATGGGACACATCGATACCACCTTGGGGAAACGAAAGGTCGCGCACGCCGGTGGCACGCGTCTCTGCACCACCGCTGCCAAAATTAAGTTTTCCGCATTCCTCGTGCCACGCATCTCTCTTCCAACAGTGGAAGACACACTTTCATATCTTGCGCGTTTCACTTCAGTCTCGCGCATCTCACATTTATCTCACTCGTCTCTTCGCCCCTGGTACTCCTTTACTAATCAAAAAACTCCAATGGGACCGCCGTCTCTGTTCGACAACCTCTAGCGCGACCGCCGCCTTTGTTCGCCATCGCCGTCCTCGTCATCATCACCGTCCTCGTCGTCGTCACTGTTCATGGCTGGGTTTGATATCGGCTTGGCGCGTAGCCGACTGAAGGAGGAGTGCTTGGCGTGGCACAAGAACCACCCCCATGTATGTACATATGGAACACCGGTCGCATGGTTGTATATATGTAGCTCTACAATGGACTGATGAACTTAACTATAGTTTTGTTTTTCCGTCTTGTTTATTCTTGGTATTTCCAATTTCTCTACGAGGGTTTCTGTGCAAAGCCCGAGTCAGGGGATTTATTGAACTGGCAGTGCATCGTTTCCGGTAAAGAAGGGGTAAATCATGAAGAACAACCACAATCATATGAGTATAACCATCGTCCTCTTATTAATGAATTTCCATTGTAGATTGACTGGGAAGGTAGTTACTACCCCCCGACAATCTCCTTCTCGGAGGACTATCCGTTGATGCCTCCAAGATGCGCCTTTCCACGTGGTTTCTTCCACGCAAATGTCCCTTGCCCAGGAGCACTCTACCTTGGGGTTCTTGATCAAGAGACTGTAAGATAGAATTATTTTGCTCACGTAATTAGTAATTGTTGCTGAAGTTATTTGAACTGGTTTCTTATGTTGCTTAAATTGATATTTCATAGGGAGGTGTACTGGTTTTACAATCGAAACTAAAATACTTGAAGTTTAACGTTTGATTCATTAGCCAAATGTGCCCGATGTTGAAAATGATTGCTATAATCTACATATCAAGGTTAGTAACTTTGTGTTAGTTACCAACGTAGGTTATTCATTCCTGATTCAATATTTGTTAATTTAAAGAATGTCAATATTTTCAGGATCCAGAGAATACAAGAGACGTGTTCGGGAGCAAGCTGGACGGTACAATTTAGATTGATCGATAGGAGCTTCATAGGAATAAGTTTAGAATCGAAATGTATAGTTTAGAGGGCACGCAATGTGTATGAACTATGCAATTCATTGAGTTGCAAATTATCTCTGAATTGCAATGTCATTGCATTTGTTTATCCCTGAATTCCAATTATATCCTTTAATTGCAATGACATTGCGTTTGATTATCCCTGCAACGGACGCTAACGATGTTAACACTGCACGGGAGTCGCAGCAGACGCTCACGATGTTGTGCGAGTGGCAAAAGGGAGACGAGCACACGAGAGATGAACTTTAAACAAGAGCATCTCCGGTTTTTGACCTCCGGCAAAAGGGAGACGCGCTATTTTAAGGCACGTGGGAGACGAGCTAATGTGAGATGCGCCTTACCTAGGCACGTCTCCGATTTATGAAGAAGATCTTTTCCTCACCACGAAAAGCTGAGCGCGTTGCAACGATCATATAAAGCATTGGCCACAGTTGCCAGTTGGACATGCCTGCATGCCAAACATGTTGTTCCTGGCTTCAGCACACCGTGGCACATCTTTGGCATACAATGTGCTTATCCGGCCACAAAATAATGCAACACGAGCGTTATATATTCCTAAATTGCAATGTCATGCTTTTGTATATGAGTTCATCCCTGAAAGAGCACATGAGAGACACACTTTAAAAAGGTCCATCTCCGATTTTTGACCTCCAGCAAAAGGGAGATGAGCCTTACTTGGGCACGTCTCTGATTCGTGCCGAATATCTTTTGTCCCACCATGGAAAGCTGAGCACGTTGCAACAATCATATAAGGCAGTGCGCACAGTTGCCAGTTGGACATGCACGGATGCCAAAGATGTTGTTCCTGGCTTCGACACACCATGCGCATCTTTGGCATACGAGGTGCCTGTTCGGCCACCAAATAATGCGAGACGCGCCTTACTTGAGCTCGCCTTTAATTCATGTCGAAGATCTTTTGTCCCACCACGGAAAGCTAAGCGCATTGCAACGATCATATAAGGCATTGCGCAAAGTTGCCCATTGGACATGCCCGCATGCAAAGATGTTGTTCCCGGCTTTAGCACACCGCTGTGCATCTTTGCATACAGTGTGCCGGTTCGGCCACAAAATAATGCGAGACGTGCACTATATATGTGCATCTCTAATTTTTGACCTATTTATAGCTCTTGCACGCTCTCTGGAGAAAATTTTCTCGCAAAACATACTCATGCTCTCTCGACCAAAGGGAGATGCTCAAATGAGAGACGGGTGTTATAGAGGACCGTCTTCGAGTTTTGCTATGTTATCTCTTGCGCGCGCTCTCTCAACACTTGGTGAAAATTTTAAGCTCTAGCGCGCTATCTCAAACTAGAAACCACAGCTTCTAAGCACGCCGCCGCCGTCCCTCTTCCTCAACCCGCTCGTCATTGTCACGCTGCCGCCATCGACCCTAACCATGTCGTCGACTAAGACCTTCGTCATCAGTAATTTGAGCACGCTAGAGCACGCCGCCTTGTCTCCTTTCCCCAGAGCACGTCGCCGCCTCGACCCCGAGCTCGATAATCAGTATGAGCACGCCGCTGCCTTCACATAAGTGGAAATGTTCTCCGTCTCCCTGGAGCACGCTGGCCTACTATCATCAGAGAGTTAAGGAACCGCCGCTCTGGTGCCTCCACCAGCTCGTCTCGGAGCACGCCGCCGCCTCGTCCCCTGTCCTTGGAGCATACCGCCGCCGCGACCCTGTCCTCAGAGCGTGCATTTCCTTGATTTTATTGAATTTGAGGATGTCCAATGAAGGCTCATCGTTAATGAAGTCATTGATCCAAAGGAAGCATTTTCATTACGGTATATATTCATCTTTCTTGTTTATGTGCAATGCAGAAGTAATGTATTTGTTTTGACTATCAATGTATATAATGAATTCTGATTGCAATCCCTTGAAACTGCAGGAACTGTGGTTGACACTAGCATTTGCCATCCCGGTGAGTTTGATTTCTACCTCTGCAGCCATGCTAGAATCAAGGTACCTATGCGATAATTGGTGTTTCTCTCACGAGTTTTTGATATCAGGCTATTAATGCATCAGTGGAATCTAAACTGTTTGTTTTTTCAGGGGACAAGCACACCAACTCACTACCAAGTCATTTATGATGAGAACAATTTCTCTGCTGATGCTTTGCACATGCTCACCAACTGCCTGTGCTACAAGTAAGCTCAGTTCTCCATTCACTAGTTGTTCATGTGTTTATTACAATGCTATACTAATTTTTTTCCTAAGCCTTCAAATATTTGCTCCCTTCTATGACTGTTTAAGCGAATGTGACTACAATTTGATAATGTTTTATATGATTTCAGTGATTTTATTGAAATTGAGGATGTCTCAATCAGAGCATTAGAGGCTATGAAGGCTCATCTTTAATAAGGCCATTGATCGGGAAAATTTCATTACAGTATACAGGATTAGATGATGACAATTATGATGTGTGTAATTAGTTACTTTGTATTCAGGATGAACAGAGGGGCATTCTTCATGTAATTAGTATACTTGATACTTACGATAAATACTTTATTAATATTTGATTGGTCAATATAATTTAATGTGTGATCTTTTTGGCTATACATATGTTCATGTATGTTTATATTGCTGACACTAGTAATGCGGCTGCCAAATCCTAGCTAGCTTCTGGATGCATTCGGCAACCAGGATAATCAAGGGTGGGGGGCACCTAATCAGAGACCCTGCCTGTAAACAATCCGCGACAAGCTGTAACAGAGATCGTCTCGGATTAAGTAAATAAAGGAGACAAGCTTCCTTAAAGCGCATCTCAAATCGTTCAACAAATCTGCGACAGGCTACAGAAAAGCTCGTCTCGGATCAAACAATAAATCTACGACACAATATATTAGAGCTTGTCTCGCATGTATGCTGATGGGCGAAGCGTGCCACTCATGTCTCCAATGACCATGTAAATCTCGTCTGTTATGACTCGAAGAAAGGAGACACGCTATCTTTCATCTTGTCTCGCACTTAGGCTGATCGACAATGCACCAGCCGCTCGTCTCCGATGATAACATAATGCGAGATGTGGTGACGGAGACACACGGTTTGTTTGTCTCCCTTCTTCGTTCGGGCACGTCTCAGATGATCCTTTCTTATGTATTGTCGCACAACATCGTGAGCGTCCGTTGCCACTTGCACGCAGAGTTAACATCGTGAGTGTCGTTGCAGCGATAAACAAATGCAATGACATTGCAATTCAGAGATATAATTGAAATTCAGGGATAAAAAAACACAATGACATTGCAATTCAGGGATATAATTGGAATTCACAGATAAACAAACGCAATGACATGGCAATTCAGAGACAATTTGCAACTCAATGAATTCCATAGTTCATACATATTGTGTTCCCTCTAAACTATACAATTCGATTCTAAACATGTTCCTATGAAGCTCCCATTGATCAATCTAAACTGTACCATCCAGCTTGCTCTCGAACACGTCTCTTATATTCCCCTAGATCCTAAATATATTGACATTCTTTAATTAACAAATTTCGAATGAGGAATGATATATAACCTACGTTGGTCACGAACCACAAAGTTACTAACCTTGTTAAGTGGATTATAGCAATCATTTGGCAGATGAAGTAAACACTGAACTTCAAGTAGTATAGTTTTGATTGTAAGAAATATCAATTTAAGCAACATAAGAAACTAGTTCAAATAAGTTTGGCAACAATTACAAATTACTTGAGCAAAATAAGTCTATCTTACAGTCTCTTGATCAAGAACCCCAAGGCAGAGTGCTCCCGAGCGATGGACATTCGGATGGAAGAAAGCATGTAGAAAGGCACATCATGGAGGCACCAACAGATTGTCCTCCAAGAAGGAGATTGTCAGGGGATAGTAACCACCTTCCCAGTCAGTCCACAATGGAAATTCATTAATAAGGGGACGATGTTATACTGGATATGATTGTGCTTGTTCTTCATGACTTACCCCTTTTTTACTATGGACGATGCACATACACTTCAATAAATCTCCACACTCAGGCTTCACAGAGAAACCCTACATAGAGAAATCGGACAAACAAGTGACGCAAATGGCAGCGAGCCATGAAATTGCAAATACCAAAAAACAAACAATAAGGAAAAACAAAACTACAGTAAAGTTCATCAGTCCATTGCAGAGCTACATACAACCATGCGACTATTGTGCCATATGTACATACATGGGGCCGATTCTTGCACCACGCCAAATGCTCCTCCTTCACTCGGTTATGCGCCAAGCCGATATCTAACCCAACCATTAACAGTGACGACGGCGAGGACAATGATGACGACGGCAATAGCACACAGAGGGGGCGGTCACAATAGATTTAGTCAAACAGAGGCGAAAGTCGCACTGGAGTTGGTCGATTAGTAAAGGAGCACGAGACTAAAGCAAGACAAGCTATATATGAAAGTGTGTCTTCCATTGTTGAAAGAGAGACGCACGGCACGAGGACTGCAAATAACTTAATTTCAGCAGCGGTGGTGCAGAGACGCGTGCGAGCGACGTGCGTGACCTTTCATTTCCTCGAGGCGGTATTGATGCGTCTCATCGTCCCATCAGTGTGCGCGAAACCAACTGCTTCATCGTCGACTCTTCACAAACATTATATAAGATGCGCCATCACCTGATAGTTCTCCACAAGCGCGTCTCTTCTTTTGAGATCATTTCTTCTTCTTCTTTGTCTTCTCCGCGATGACCACCCACCACCACCATGGCCAACGTTCTGCCGTCAAGCCCGTCGACGGAGCCACCCTACAAGAAACAGTGTTGCAGCTCCCATGAGAGGCTCAACACCGAGTGACACCTTGTTCTGGCGCAAGAGGCGTACAACAGTATGTCTCGCGCCATGAGTTCCTTGGGTCTGGGTACCCTTCCATAGTTTACTGGAATGGGCACCATCATCCACTACCTCGACACCCTCACGGGCACGTCTGATCGTCTCGACATTCTATTCAAGACGATGTACCATGTGCTCGGCGCCAAGGGATGCAATAACCTGGTGGTGGCGACGAAGAGGAACTTCTATCGCGGGGTTGCACCACCGGTGCAGCCGAAGCAACTGACCCAGGCTCCTTTTGCACTGGCGCCGGAGTCATCGTCATCGTCATCGTTGGAGGAGGAGGAGCAGGAGGAGGAGGAGGAGGAGGAGAAGGAGGAGGAGGAGGAGGAAGAGGAGGATTTAGTTTTTCTTGTTGATTTTAGTTGAGGTTTTTATTTTCTTGTGTCTTCTTGTACTTTTTCTTGTGTTTTGTAAGATATTGTGTTAATGAATAAAATTTATCTGTGTTAATCTATGTGAATGAATATTATCTTGTGTGTTTAACTGGGTGAATGGTGTAATGTGTGGTGTGTTATCGTGTTCCTCAGGAATCATAAGGAAGGATTTGATTATTTTTTGGACAAATGAATGATTTATATATCAAGTGAATGTACTCTAATTTTAGTGATATGTGATATCAATAGTGAACCGAAGCAAAATGGAGAAAATCACAAAGCTAAAGGAGACGTGAGGAATAGGAGACGCGCTTTGCCATTAAGCACGTCTCGTGTCGAAGTGTGCGATCGACACATCCCCCGATACTACTAAAAATTAGTCTGTGGAGGTTCAAATTGAGGTAGAGCGTAATATCAAGATCTCAGGAACAAGGTGAGACAGTGGTCTTTACGTGGTTCGCAGCTTCCAGTCCTAGCTCCAGGCCCGCCTGTCCTGGCTCCAGCTTTAGCACCAGTGCCGACTACGCCGATCCCGTTGATCAGCATGTCACCTCTGCTAGCTCCAGGCACTCCTATCCACTCTCCCCTGCCCGCTATGATGCTTTTCCAGCAGACGCCGACATCCGTTGTCAGTGCCCCTCTTCATATAGTCAAGTCTCAGCAGGCACCGACAACAGCTCCTGCAGCTCACGTCTCCTCTACTCCAGCTTCGGTAGCAGCAGGCAGCAGCTCCGGCGATAGCACCCCCGACGGTGACCAATTCGTCATCGCCTCGAGCGCTCAGGATCCTTAGGCACTCGACTTCCTTTTTGGTGTCTTGATGCCAAAGGGGGATAAGAGTCAGGGGGAGGTTAGACTTAGTCCCAAGGGGAGTCCTAGCTGTAGGGGGAGCTTATCTTTTTGGGAGTCTTTTGTAATTTGGAGATTTGCAACTCTTTTGTTGTTCATTGAGTATTCGTGTGCCACTTATTCTCTTGAGTTATTGATTGATTGAGCTTTCGAGTTATTGATCGTTTTTTAAGCCTTCAAGTTTAAGTGTGCTAAATCTTGTACTTATTGCATATCCTCTTGAGTATCGTATTATTAAATTCATTACTATTATGCTTTACTTGTTGTGTTGTCATCAATCACTAAAAAGGGGGAGATTGAAAGCATCTAGGCCCCCATGAGGTATGGTTTCGGTGATTAATGACAACCATTGGATTTTACTAATGAATTTGTGGATGCAAGGTCTCCCATATCACTCATCACACTCAAATGAAATCTATATGAATATCATCTACTGCTCATTGGATATAATTAGAGACCCCTAAACAATCATTCTAAGAGATCAATCGATGTTTATGAAGTTTAGAAGTAAAAGCTCATATGTCAAAATTATTCAACCAAAATTGACAGTACTCAATGCTTGATAATCATCAGAAGAATATTTCCAACCAATGTCTAAGAGGTCAATCGAGCAAATTCCAAAAGAAACACTTAGAACAACTCGAAACAAACAAAATCAACTCATCGGATCAACCGATGTTTCCAGAAAACAACACATCGGTCGAGTGGGTTTAGCAGAAGAAGAAGACCTCAGAACTAAGTACTCATCGGATCATACGATGCTAAAGGGATGTTACATCAGTCCATCAGTACAGTAAGCAATCTCCCTGGACCAAGTGTAACACCGGACCATCCGATGTACAACTATAAACACATAAGTTGATCACTCCAGTAAGCATCAATTCTGAACCAATTCTGGATGAAGTGCCACCGGATCATCCGATGAGAAGGCAAGGGTAACATCGGTCTAACAACGGTCATATCTGACACAGTGACATCAGCTAATATGGATTTGAATCATGATAACTGAAGGGGGAACATCGGATCCTCCGGTGTTCGCAGAACAGTGATGTCAGCCTACTTTTCCAAAGGCTATTTCGTGGAGGCTGGCTATTTATACCCCTTCAACCAGTCTATTCGATAAGTCTTAACAACCAGAGCTACTCTACACATTCTCAAGCATTCAAGACATTGAGCTAACACTTTGACATCATCTACACCACTTACACACCAAGAGATAGGCTAGAACTTGCTAGAGATAGTGCTTGTGTGCCTCCATTCTTGGTGATTGGAGTCTCTAGTGTAGTGAGAGCTGTAAGGGAGTGTCCCTTGGTGATTGTATTGGAGAGAGCCTTCTGGAGCTTGCCAAGAAGGTTGTGGAAGCCCGGAGGATCCAACTTGTACAAGGCTTGTGCTCCACCTTGCCGAGGTTGGCGAATGGAGAAGTATAGTGAAGAACCCTGGTCTCGATGACTTGGGAGTGACTATACCATTTGGTGGGTGCCACAACGTGGATGTAGGATGATCTTGACGATCCTGCCGAACCACGGGATAAATCACCGTGTCTTCGTGTCTCCTCGGGAGTTTGTGCCTTCTTCCTCTCCCGTTACACTTATGCATTTCATATACCGCAAATTTACTATTCACTTGAATGCATAGGTTGTTTGCATAGGGAATTGGGCTTTTAGTAATTAAGTTTTATTGCTTTAATTTTTGAAAAGAAGCCCAATTCACCCCCCCTCTTGGGCATTCAATTCTTACAATTGGTATCAGAGCAAGGTTGCTCATTGGATCATTCTAGCTTCACCGCTAGAGAGCTAAAATGACCAAGAATGGGGGTTCGGTTCCTATCTTTGAGGGCAAGAACTTTGCCTATTGGAAAGCACGCATGCGTGCTTATCTAGAGGCTATTGCTCCTGAGGTATGGGAAGCGACCCATGCGGGGTTTGGTGAGCATAATTATGTTGGTGATCAAATCAAGTGGGATGCTAAAGCTAGAAATGCAATTTATGAATGCATTAGTCAAGATGTATTTGCTAGGATTGCTAGCAAACAGAAAGCTTGTGAAATTTGGGCTTGCTTGATTGAAACTCATGAGGGTTCTTCTTGTGTCAAAGAACTAAAATATCATATGCTTAAAGCCAAATATGATGAGTTCAAAATGCTACCTCATGAAAATGTCAATGAAATGTTTTCTCGCTTGAATGTACTTATTGAAGAAATTAATGCTCTTGACATTGCTTCTCTTGGCAAGGAACTTATCAACCGCAAGATTCTTATGATCCTTCCTAAGACAAAGTACAACATCATCAACTCCATGCTTCAAAAAGAATCTCTTGATCACATTGAAGTTTCGGAACTCATTGGAGAGATTCACGCTCATGAGATGAGTGTACTTGGGATGATGGAGCAATGATCTTCAAAGACAATTTCTCTAAAGGCTTCCACCAAGAAAACAAGTCTCAAGAAAAAGAAAGTGGTTGAGCCTAGATCGAGTGAAGAAGAGCAAGCATCAAGTGAAGATGAAGATGATGAGCTTGCATTGATGATGAGAAAGTTCTCTTGCTTGAACTCCAAGATTGCCAAGAAGGGATACACATTTGATCCCAAGAAGAAAGCTTTTCTACCAAGGATAGATGACAACAAGACTTGCTACAATTGTGGTGATCAAGGACACATCTCCTATGATTGTCCAAAACCGGATAAAAGAAGAGAGAACCATAAGGGCAAGCATCGCAAGCTTGGAGATAGTGAGGATGATGAAGGGGACAAGCCCAAACCAAGATTCTTTGGGAAGAAGAAGCATGAAAAAGGAAAGAAGGCAAAACTCTTCCCAAAGAAGAGGAAAGGTCCTCAAAAGGTGTTCATGTGTGAGACAAATGAATGGATCACCGACGAAGAATCAAGTGATGAAGAGAGTGAAGCGGAAGAAGAAAGCTTGGCCGGCCTTGCCATTGCCAACAATGATGATTCATCTCTTCATCCACCTCCGATGTGCCTCATGGCTAAAGGTAACAACAAGGTATGTGATGACTCTAGAGATGATGAGCTTTCCCCCGATGATTTAACTTCATTAATAAATGAATACCACACTATCATTAAGAGGGAAAAGTGCAAGGTCAAGGCTCTTGAAGAAACTCGTGCTAAGCTTGAGAGTGCTAACCTCAATTTGCTTGACAAGTATGAAAGCATACTTAAGGAGCATGACACACTCAAATCTTATGTCAAGCAAATTGAGGAGGATAAGGCTCAAATCAAGCTAGATCATCATGAGCTTGACTTAGCCCACCAAGCACTCTTGGGAAAGCACAATGAGTTAATCCAAGAGCATCAAGTACTTAATCTTGCTTATGAAGTTCTTGATCAAGAATTGAAAAATATAAAGAAAGAAACCCTTAATGATAAGGTATCTATTACTTCTCATGCCACTAATGTCATGCACAAGTGTTTGCCTTTGAAAGAGAATGCTAGGGAGAAGGACTTGTTGGAAGAAATTGAAAGTCTCCGCACTAGTGTGGCAAGACTATCTAAAGGAGAAGTCAAGCACAAGGAAATCCTCTTCCAACAAGCAAAGGCCTTCAACAAGAGAGGACTTGGATCCTTCCCAGTGCCTAACAAAGGAAAGGTGCCCTCACCGGAGCTTAGAACAAGCTTCATCAAGGAAGTTGGTTCCTATTGCCAACATTGTGAGGTCACCGGTCACCATACACGGGAGTGTCCTCTTCCTAACCGGCCTTCTCCAAAATTGCCTACTAACTACAAGTCTACTTTCAATGATCATTATTATCTCTTGAGTAAAGTGGATGGCAAGGTGAAGGCAAGGTTCATTGGCAAGGACATAAAGGGCATGAAGGGGAAGCTCCCCAAGCAACTTTGGGTCCCAAAAACACTTGTATCACACATACAAGGACCTAAGTTGGCTTGGGTGCCTAAAGTCAAAAATTGAATTCATGTGTGTAGGTGAACTACAAAGCCGGAGGAAAGCATTGGTACTCGATAGAGGGTGCACTCAACATATGACCGGCAACGATGGTATGTTCACCACCATAGAAAACCCCGACAATCATGAACAAGTCACCTTTGGTGATAACTCTAAGGGGAAGGTAATTGGTTTACGTAAGATTGCAATTTCAAATGATCTATCTATTTCCAATGTATTGTATGTTAAGTCACTTAGTTTTAATTTGCTTTCTATTGCACAATTATGTGATCTTGGACTAACGTGCACCTTTAGCAAAAATGATGTTGTTGTGACTAGTGAAACAAGCCAAGAACTAATCTTCAAAGGATTTCGGCATGGACATCTCTACCTAGTAGACTTCTAAACAAGGATGCTAGCTTGACCACTTGTCTTTTCACTAGGACGAGTTTGGGTTGGCTATGGCATCGACGCATAGCGCACATTGGAATGAGCAAGCTCAAGAAGTCATTCAAGCTTGGGATGGTGATCGGCGTGAAGGATGTCACATTTGAGAAGAACAAACTTTGTAGCGCTTGTCAAGACGGGAAGAAAGTTGCTTCACACGACCCGATGAAGACAATGGTGTCAACCTCCAAGCCACTTGAGTTACTCCACATGGACCTCTTCGGACCGTCCACATATCAAAGTCTTGGCATTAACCTCTATTGTCTTGTTATAGTTGATGACTACTCTCGCTATGCTTTGACTTTGTTTCTAGGTGACAAGAGTGAAACTCCGGAAGTGTTCAAGACCTTCGCTAACCGTGCTCAAAGGGAATTTCAACTTCCCATCATCAAGGTCCACAGTGACAACGGCACCAAATTCAGGAACTACAACATTGGGGAGTGGTGTGATCGTGAAGGCATAAAGCATGAGTTTTCGGCCACATACACTCCTCAACAAAATGGTGTCGTTGAAAGGAAGAAGAAGACTCTCATCACTCTTGCACGAGCAATGCTTGATGACTATGGCACGTCTGAGAAGTTTTGGGCTGAAGCAATCAACACGGCGTGCCATGCCGCAAATCGGGTCTACCTACATTGACTACTTCAAAAGACCCCGTACGAACTTCTCATTGGGAGAAAGCCCAACATCTCCTATTTCCGAGTCTTTGGGTGCAAGTGCTACATCTACCGCAAGAAAAGGCTCGGTAAGTTTGAAAGAAGATGTGATGTTGGTATATTTCTTGGTTATGCATCAAACTCAAAAGCATATCAAGTATTCAACCAAACCTCCGGTTTAGTCGAGGAAAGCTCTGATGTTGAGTTTGATGAAACTAATGGCTCCCAAGAGGAGGGTTTTGGTCATGATGAAATATATGATGAGCCTCTACGAGAAGCTATGAATAACATGACCATTGGAGACATCAAGCCTAAAGTTGAGGAGAGCTATGATCAAGGGGGAGCTTCAAGTTCCAACATCAACACATCCATGGCGCCTCAAGTTGACGAAGAAGAGAAGGATGATCCATTGCCGACACAAGATTCACAAGCCACACAACATCAAGAAGAAGAAGAAGTCCATGATCAAGTCCAACCACAAGATGAGGAACACGCATCACCACCTCCAAGTGCTTCACAACCACTCATGAGGCATGAATGCATCTCCAAGGCGCATCCGATTGACCAAATTATCGGAAGTCCGTCAAGGGGAGTAAGTACACGTTCTCGCCATTTCGCTACATTTTGTGAGCACTACTCGTTTGTTTCATGTGTAGAACCCACTCACATTGAGGAAGCACTCCAAGATCCAAATTGGGTGATGGCCATGCAAGAAGAACTCAACAACTTCATCCGCAATGAAGTTTGGGTGTTGGAGGTGCGACCCAAGGACAAGAACGTCATCGGAACAAAGTGGGTGTACCGCAATAAACAAGATTAGAACGGCGTTGTGGTCCGCAACAAGGCAAGACTTGTGGCCAAGGGTTTCTCACAAGTTGAAGGACTATACTTTGGGGAGACATTTGCTCCGGTCGCCCGACTAGAAGCCATTTGTATACTTCTTGCCTTTGCATCACATCATAACATAAAACTTTACCAAATGGATGTGAAAAGTGCCTTTCTTAATGGTTATATTAACAAGCTTGTTTATGTTGAACAACCTCCCGGGTTTGAAGATCCGAGGAATCCTAATGATGTGTTTAGGTTGCACAAGGCGCTCTACGGGCTCAAGCAAGCACCTAGGGCGTGGTATGAACGACTACGGGATTTCTAGATCATGCAAGGATTCAAGATCGAGAGGGTGGACACTACTCTCTTCACCAAAGACATCGACAGAGAATTATTCATTTGTCAAATTTATGTCGATGATATTATTTTTGGTTCAACTAACGAAGCTCTTAGCCATGAGTTTGGCAAAATGATGTCTAGGGAATTCGAGATGTCGATGATTGGAGAGCTCAACTTCTTCCTTGGATTTCAAATCAAGCAACTTCGAGAGGGAACCTTCATCTATCAAGAAAAGTATACCAAGGACCTCTTGAAGAAATTTGAGATGGGAGATTGTAGCTCAAGAAGCACTCCAATGCTAACAAATTGTCATCTCGACGTGGATAAGGACGGTAAACCTATTGACCAATCTAATTACCGTTCTATGATTGGTTCATTTCTTTATCTTACCGCATCTAGGCCCGATATCATGTTTAGTGTATGCTTGTGTGCTCGCTTTCAAGCGGCACCTAAAGAATCGCATCGGAAGGCGGTCTTTAGGATACTTCGGTATCTCAAGCATACCCCTAGAGTAGGCCTGTGGTACCCTAAAGGTGCAAAATTTCATCTCTTGGGTTACTCGGATTCGGACTTTGACGGATGCCGTTTGGATCGCAAGAGTACCTCCGATGGGTGCCACTTGCTTGGGCGTTCCCTAGTATCTTGGTCTAGCAAGAAGCAAAATTCTGTTGCTTTGTCCATGGCGGAAGCGGAATACATAGCGACCGGTGCATGTTGTGCCCAAATTCTTTATATGAAGCAAACCATTTTGGACTTTGGTATTAAACTTGGTTGTGTGCCTCTCCTTTGTGACAATGAAAGTGCAGCTAAGATTTCTAAGAACCCCGTTCAACACTCCCGCACTAAGCACATTGATATTTGCCATCATTTCTTGAGGGACCATGAAGCTAAGGGAGACATCTCCTTGCGAGGTGTTAGGTACGAAGAACAATTGGCGGATATCTTCACTAATACACTTGATGAGAAAACTTTTTCTAGACTAAGAAGTGAATTAAATGTGCTAGATGCATCGAACGTCACGTAAGTTGCCATGATCATGTAAGAATGCATCTCATATAGGTCTTGTCTAACTTTCAAAGGATAGGGGTGAGCAAGGGTTAGCTTGGGATGGAGGTTGCTTTGGGTTTCCCCAAGGCTTGGAGAGTGGCTCTTCCTGAAGAAGCCTTTGAAAGATTCAAATTTGGCAAGATAGATTTAATTTATGTCTTGCATGATGCCTGCCATATAGACTTGCACTCACGTTTAATTTCTTGCATTATAAATTGTTTGGCATCGCATACGGTAGATTGTCACAAAGGGGAACCCACTTCATGAGAAAGAGACTTGTTTGAAATGCAATATCTCAACTCATATGATGTGGAAAGAACAAAATGTTAGGTGAGTTAATGCCTAAAGGAACATGCTTTAAAGAGATAGAAGTTTTCATCCTCTAGCTCACAGAGCATGGGCCTTACATTTTATTTGGATTTATTCCTTATTTTTCGGTATTCTATTTGCTTTAGGGCTTAGCCAAGTTATTGGCAACTAGTTTTTTTTTTAGGGGTAAGGGGTTGCCCAAAAAGTCCTAAGACTTGTGTTTCTTCGTGTTTGTTTGTTTGAGTCAAAGGACATATATGGGATGTTGCTGTTTTGTAGTCATCGAATTATCCGATGCTTAGGCCAGAAGTTCATCAGATCAGTTTATGTTCAAATGCCAAGGGTCAGCTCAGTCAGAACGTCAAATCAACCGATGAGTTCATTCTGAGAAACATCGGTGCATCCGATGTTCACATTTTCTGGAGTTGTGCCAAATTCAACCGATGCAAATCATTTTCACGTCGGATCATCCGGTGTCAATGGTACTTTTTGGAATACCCTTACTGTACCATTCGACCGATGCTCCTATCATTTGACGTCGGTTCATCCGGTGTTAAAATTTGAGCTATGGTTTGGGCCCCACTTTTTTTGCGCGCCGCTTCACCTCTCTTCTCTCTCCCCGATTTTGCTTTCTTCCACCGACGCCCCGACACCTCCGCCGCCGCCGCTCCCTCACCCTGCCGCCGCCCTCCGGCCGCCGCCGTCCTCTGAGCCGCCGCAGCCGCCGCCTCCGGCCGCCGCCGTCCTCTGAGCCGCCGCCGCCTCCGGCCGCCGCCGCCGCTCACCCTGCGGCCCATGCAGCACCGCCACTGCCGCTCCACGCAGCACCACCACCGCCGCTCCAAGCAGCGCCGCCGCCGATTTCCCACGCGTCACTGCAGCCGCACCACTGCCGCCGCCCCACGCCATCCTAGGCGCCGCACCACCGCCCTCTGCGCCGCCATGGTGCCCTCCTTTCGGTTGTCGTGCTTCGCCGTTAGGGTTACCCGGCCGCGAAGATCTTTGTGTCGCCGTCCCGTCCGCCCGAGCTCGTGTCCCGCGACCCCGTCTTCGTCTTCGTCATGGGTCGTGACAAGAAGGGAAAGGGCAAGACTATCGAGGAGCCGACCGCCAAAAAGCAGAAGTTGTCGAAGGAGGCAAAGAAAGCTTTGATGGCCGCTCGCGCCGCTGAGGAGCGAGAGCGAGGCCGAGGCCGAGGCCGAGGAGGATCATTGAGGATCCGCGAGGCCTGATAGAGGCAGCCTCCGGTGCCTGAGGAGTCAGAGGAGGAAGAGGAGCCCGAAGTGCCGCTTGTTCGTCGCCGCTCAGCCAGGACCCATGGGGGTCACCCAGCTGCAGCCCCGAGACCGAGACCGTCAGCAGCTGACCTTCGGGAGGACAGGGCTGCCCAGAGAGCCGTCTATGAGATGGACACCAACGTCCGTGTCGCTGAGGGTGTCCGCCTGACCGATTACAGGAAGATGAAGGCCAAGCAGCTCAGGAAGCTCAGATGGAGTGTTCTGCTTGAGGAGTGGTTCCCGCAGCCTAGAGAGGCACTTGTGGACATTCGCTTTTGGACCCTGACACAGGCATCACTGTACGACACTTAGAGACATCAGGGCCATAAGCTCTTCCAGCACAATTTCTTGGATTGGGATCAGCTTGCTCTTGCAGCCTGGACAGAGATACACCCTTACTTTGAGAGGTATAGAGGGCTAGTGGAGCTGATGTCTTACGAGAGGAGTGCCTACGTGGAGGACTGGGTCCGGGTATTCTATGCCACACTCTACGTCTCTAAGGGCCGCAGATCCATTGACTTCATGTTTATGGGCCAGCATCACCACCTGACCAGGCAGACTTTGGGACAGCTGCTAGGAGTGGATCTTCACGACACATGCCTACACGAGAGAGTGTATGGACTGGCTGACCCACCGAGGAGGCCGCTCACTGGAGGTGTGGCACCACCACTTGAGGAGATACGCTCACTGTTCGCTCAACCTTTATCTCCAGACCAGCCGAGGGTACCGGCACTACTCACTCCAACTGCGCGCACTGTGCACCTTGCCTTGCACCGCACACTTCTGCCGAGGTCCGGATACCTTGAGGGGTTCACCAGCTTGCAGCAGACTCTCCTGTTCTATGTCATGAACGGGAGGGAGTTCAACATTGTGGACATTCTCATTTGTGAGATGGCGGACGTAATCACTGATGGAGTTGGGATGATGAGGCAGCTTATGTTTGGTCACTGGATCAGTTACTTGCTCTACATGGTAGCTCCAGAGGGGTCCGCCGTGCGTGACAGTCTCACCGACGAGAGCGTCACATGGTTCGGCCACTACTGTGCTCCAGCTCCTGGAGCCCGCTGCCTTGGCTGTCCAGTTGAGCGTTAGGTCCGTGCCCGTCTCTCAGAGGAAGACTGGTCAGACTTGGAGAAGGAAGATGAGAGACTAGCACAGGCAGAGGCTCAGGGTGAGGATCTACAGCATATATGGTCCAAGAGTGACACCAGCGACAGTGTCGAGGAGTACTTCCCACCTCCTCCCTCACCCAGGCAGCACGACGCGGAGGCTGGAGGCTCGACTGTGCCACCTCCTACTCCACCTTCGGTGTCGGAGGCACAAGTCTCTCAACAATCTGAGCTTACCTCCCTACTTCAGCAGATGGTTGAGAAGCAGCGCCTGGACCGGCTTGCAGCTGAGCAGGCCCGAGCTGAGCAGGCTGCACGTCTCTTGGAGCTCCAGCAGCAGCAGTAGGAGATGCAGCGATAGATAGCCCGTGAGAGGCGAGAGGACACTGACAAGCTGACTGGGCTGATTGATCAGATGCACCAGCGGTCTCTTGACCAGCAGCAGCAGACGCAGCAGGCGATGATGGGAATCCTGGGGTTGATCACCAACCTCTACATGCAGACCAGGATTGCCCTACTGTCGCAGCTTCCAGTCCTAGCTCCAGGCCTGCCTGTCCTGGCTCTAGCTTCAGCACCAGTGTCGACTACGCCGATCCCGTTGATCAGCATGTCACCTCTGCTAGCTCCAGGCGCTCCTATCCACTCTCCCCTGTCGGATACAATGCTTTTCCAGCAATGCCAACATCTGTTGTCAGTGCCCCTCTTCATATAGTCCAGTCTCAGCAGGCACCGACAGCATCTCCCGCAGCTCACGTCTCCTCTACTCCAGCTTCGGCAGCAGCAGGCAGCAGCTCCGACGACAGCACCCCCGACGGTGACCAGTTCGTCATCACCCCGAGCGCTCAGGATCCTTAGGCACTCGACTTCCTTTTTGGTGTCTTGATGCCAAAGGGGGAGAAGAGTCAGGGGAGGTTAGACTTAGTCCCAAGGGGAGTCCCAGATGTAGGGGGAGCTTATCTTTTTGGGAGTCTTTTGTAATTTGGAGATTTGCTACTCTTTTGCTGTTCATTGAGTATTCGTGTGCCACTTATTCTCTTGAGTTATTGATCGATTGAGCTTTCAAGTTATTGATCGTTTTTTAAGCCTTCATGTTTAAGTGTGCTAAATCTTGTACTTATTGCATATCCTCTTGAGTATCGTATTATTAAATTCATTATTATTATGATTTACTTGTTGTGTTGTCATCAATCACCAGGGGAGACTGAAAGCATCTAGGCCCCCATGAGGTATGGTTTCGGTGATTAATGACAACTATTGGATTTTACTAATGAATTTGTGGATGCAAGGTCTCCCATATCACTCATCACACTCAAATGAAATCTATATAAATATCATCTACTGCTCATTGGATATAATTAGAGACCCCTAAACAATCATTCTAAGAGATCAATCGATGTTTATGAAGTTTAGAAGTAAAAGCTTATATGTCAAAATTATTCAACCAAAATTGACAGCACTCAATGCTTGATAATCATCAGAAGAATATTTCCAACCAATGTCTAAGAGGTCAATCGAGCAAATTCCAAAAGAATCACTTAGAACAACTCAAAGCAAACAAAATCAACTCACCAGATCAACCGATGTTTCCAGAAAACAACACATCAATCAGTGGGTTTAGCAGAAGAAGAAGACCTCAGAACTAAGTAGTCATCGGATCATCCGATGCTAAAGGGATGTTACATCAGTCCATCAGTACAATAAGCAATCTCTCTGGACCAAGTGTAACACCGGACCATCTGATGTACAACTATAAACACATCGGTTGATCACTCCAGTAAGCATCAATTCTGAACCAATTCTGGACGAAGTGCCACCAGATCATCCAATGAGAAGGCAAGGGTAACATCGGTCTAACAATGGTCATATCTGACACAGTGACATTAGCAAATTTGGATTTGACTGATGATAACTGAAGGGGGAACATCAGATCCTCTAGTGTTCGCAGAACAGTGATGTCAGCCTACTTTTCCAACGGCTATTTTGTAGAGGCTGGCTATTTATACCCCTTCAACCAGTCTATTTGATAAGTCTTGACAACCAGAGCTACTCTACACATTCTCAAGCGTTCAATACATTGAGCCAACACTTCTACATCATCTACACCACTTACACACCAAGAGATAGGCTAGAACTTGCTAGACATAGTGCTTGTGTGCCTCCATTCTTGGTGATTGGAGTCTCTAGTGTAGTGAGAGCTGTAAGGGAGTGTCCCTTGGTGATTGTATTGGAGAGAGCCTTCCGGAGCTTGCCAAGAAGGTTGTGGAAGCCCGGAGGATCCAACTTGTACAAGTCTTGTGCTCCACCTTGCCGAGGTTGGCAAACGGAGAAGTATAGTGAAGAACCCTGATCTCGGTGACTTGAGAGTGGCTATACCCTTTGGTGGATGCCACAACGTGGTTGTAGGAATATCTTGACGATCTTGCCGAACCACGGGATAAATCTCCGTGTCTTCGTGTCTCCCCGGGAGTTTGCGCCTTCTTCCTCTCCCCTTACACTTATGCATTTCATATACCGCAAAGTTACTATTCACTTGAATGCATAGGTTGTTTGCATAGGGAATTGGGCTTTTAGTAATTAAGTTTTATTGATTTAATTTTTGAAAAGAAGCCCAATTCACCCCCCTCTTGGGCATTCGATCCTTACACCTACCCCACAGGGGCGTTTGTGTATTGGATTGCTCTAAGTGTAATCACCTTGGCCTTAGATGGCTTTTGATGCTTGAGTTCTACCGTGCAGCGCTGTCCTTTTAGATGCCAAGGATTATTTGTTACAGTGTGCTGTGACCCGCAGATTGCCCCAGCGGTATTCACTACGTTATACATGATCTAAGTGTATAAGGGCGGTTTTATTATGGCGATAACAAGCTTTTATGGCAGTGTTACCAGGCTTCATGGTCCTCTGATTGTGCATCATTAATGTAGTATTAATGACGCATTAACCAAGTCTTGTAATGGCTAATTGATTGCCTTTGAATGACTGCGCCATTAGTAATCCCAAAGTTCCTCCCATTGAAGATGTAGATCCAGACACGTGACATGTGGCAACACCGGAGCTTCCCCTAGCAGAGAGGCAGGTCCGATGCTATGGGAAACGTGGCAGCGCCGGAGCTTCCCTTAACAGGGAGGCAGATTCGGCAGCATGGGACACGTGGTAGCGCCGAAGTCACCCTATGGAGGGAGACAATTCTGGAACTGTGGGACACATGGCAGCTTTGCTACCACCCTAAGGAGGGAGGCAGGTCTAGCACTACGGGACACATGGCAGTGCCGGAGCCACCCTAAGGAGGGAGGTAGATCCGACACTGCGGGACACGTGTTGGCCTCTGAAGGTCCATTTTCCTGGAAACTGGGACTCGATGTTCTTTTTCAAGTATGAAGGGGTACCTGGTCTGCAGGGTACTGACAGTGGCCCCCGGGCCCACCTGGGGTGAGGTTTTGATTTCGGAGGTAGGGCCACCACAACTTCCCGCGTTGCTGCTTCAACTTTTCACTTGGGCTGTAGAAAGGATGACACACTCCTATGACATCGCTATGTGGCCCGTCTTGGTTTGGCATATGAGATACATGACATGTAGAACTCACGCAATTGAAGGTCCTCGGTTGCCAATACAATTTTTGTATCGGTTCCCAGCGCAATCTTGGTAGCCCTGTCAGGCCGTCGCCCTCGGGCTTCCAACTTCTCATCATGACAATGGTCTACCGGTGCGACTTTTTTTTTTGGTAAAGTGGCCTCGGGCCCCCTTGTCATAAGTGAGGTAACTTCGCGGTGAGTAACTGTGCTCCGCATGCAGCTGCCATCCAAGCGTTGAAGAGGCTAATTAAGGAAGAGGATTTGCAAGAGGAGAGAACTCTTACGCTTCAATCTATTTGCTTGCACATATAACTCTCCGCTTCGTCCAATGCATCGCGTTCTCCGCTTTTGCTCTGCATTGCGGTGATGGAACTCGGACTTTTGCCCACCAAGCCTGTGAGCGAGAAGGATATTGAGAGGGTTCAGAAGATGAGGGGGTGGCAGATCCCCTCCTTTAACAACGCGACTCACCACGGGAAGCTCCCTTTCAAGGAAGAGAGCTCCAATGACATCGCCTTCTTCAGGGTGTACGCCATGGTTGGGCCAGTTCCGTTGGTGTCCAGCTTCCTGCTGATGCTGCTGGAAGTATACGGCCTTCAACTTCACCATCTCAGCCCCCAATCAATCTTGCTAGTGGCTATATTTGTCCACTTCTGCGAGATGTGCGTGAGTGTGCGGCCCTGCGTGCCGCTATTCAATACCTTCTTTACAATCCGTACGACTCGTAAAGGTAATAGTCTGATTGAATTCTACTACTTCGTGAGACATAGAAATCTTCCTTTCAAGTACATCAAGTACTTTGCCTCTGGGAAGTGGGAAACCTGGAGGAGCGACTGGGTGCTTGTGCGGATGGACCAGCACGCCCAATTGGAATTGCCAATCGGACTCCTGACAACGGACAGCGACTTATGGGAATTGCTCCCAGAGCTATCAGAGGAGTATAACCCAGTGCTCACCTGGATCCGACACCTAGTTGAAGGAGGCTTGATGTCCTTGATGGTGCTTGGCAACTTCTTGACCAACCGTTAGGCTCCACTTAAGCAAAGGGAATTTCCTTCTTGGAACTACACTTGAGAGATGAATTTTCTTCGGATTGAAGTTGTCCTTGGAACCAATTTGAATGAGGAAGCCCTTCGTCTCCAACTGCAGAAGTTGTACAATGGCTCTGTCTCAAGGGATGACCTGATGCCACCAATAGAATTCCTTCCGCTGTCTATAGTCCCAAAGACCAGAAGGGAGCTGCAAAAGGAGATGCCAATCCTCAATGACACTAGTCTTGCAGTGCATTAGAGGAGTAACCTGCCCAGAGGGATTGTCATCCTCGGAGTTTTGACCCCTTGTCAGCACAAGAGGTCCAAATCTAACTCTGTCGGCGGCAAAGGCAAAGTTGTTGCAGAGCTGAGCCAGAAGAAAACTAACTCAAGTCGGAGCAAGGGGAAAGATCCTATAGATTCCTCCAACCGGAAGAAGAAGTTGACACGAGTTGATAGTAGCTTCATCAGGGCAGCTCTGATGGAAGCGGTGTCATCATTGGTGCCATGCCCGACCTTGAGGTATGTGGTTGTTGTACCTCCAGCTACTGCATCTTCGGTCCTGAGACCCAAGACAATCTCCAGTTTCGGGAAATTATCATCTTCAGTCCCAGTGCCAACAGCGGGCACTAGGTCATACAAGTCTTCTCCTTCGGCTCCGGTGGCAACGGTGGGAACCGAGTCCGGAATATCTTCTCTGACGGTAGCACCAGCAGTTGTACCATCTGCCTCACTGGCGATGGTGGGTTCAGGTGACTCCGGCCGCCTGAGAAAGAGGTTCCGCGTTGACTGGGGCTGCGGCGCTCCAAGGTAAGAATCAGCACGAGAAACCTATCTTTTCTTTCATTTCTTGCTTTTTGTTAAATTTTGCATTTCTTTTGTTTTAGAGTGTTCAAGCCAGCTACTGCTGCTGCACCACCAACCAACCAGGTCAGTGTTGCTACTGAAGAGACCATGCCGCCGAGAGCACCGGCTATCGTCATGGTTCCTCTTATGGTTATGGTGGGCAGTGCGACAGTTCCGGAGCCAACTGACGCCGGGATGACCTCAGTGCTAGAAGCTAGAGATGTTGCAGTTGCACGGACCACACAGAAGATCTTGCGGCAGCGCCAGAGCAGGCTACAACATCACAAGAGCCAACTCTGGAACTAGCAATGAATGCTAAAATGGTGCCAGAGGTACCAGCTTAAGCCTCAAATATGCCAAAGCCATTGATTGACACTGCAATGATGGCTGACACTGCGACGGTACTAGAGCCAACAACCAGTGTATATAAATCTATGAATAACGTCATACCAGAGTTATCGGCAGACACCATGATGGTGCCTTTGTTTGCACTTGGAGAATCAGATGTTGGTGCTTAACCATCTTCACCATGGGAAGACAACCTGCCGTAGCTTGGCGCAACTGATGAAGACTTCTTGGGGTCGATGCTTGTGCCATAAGTTCCAATGACTGTCCCGGAGGCTATGGAAAGTCCGGCGGATCCGAAGGAAGGTCCGAAGATGATTCCCCTATCGCTCTCGATTGAGAACACTTGCTCAAGCCTTCAACAAGTTTAACTCGGCTTCGACTATGAGCAAAGTGCTATAGAAGCATGAAGGGAAACTCTGCAGCGGTGGCGGAGGCTTCTCAACTTCAAGACGAAGTTGACATAGACCTGCCTTGTTGACTTTAGGGACCTGCTTGCAGCAAAGAAGACATGGCTGAAGCAGCTAGATGAGTTGTAAGATGACAAGTGGGCTGCCATAGAAGCTCAAAGCTAGAAGACTCGTGAAATCTATGATAGGGTGACAGACGCCAACAATTTGGCGGATGCTCGTTTTGAGAGCCTAAACAAGCTGAGGGATGAGATCCTCAAGCGACAGGAGGATATTGACAATAAGGAGCAAGAACTCCGAATGAGAAATGTTGAGATCTCTCAAAAGTTGGAGCGCGATGAGACGGACTTAGCTGTCGCATTGAGAAATTCAAGACGCAGTGCGAGAAAAAAAAGCACTATGTGTTCATGGCTGGAGAAGGAGTCTCCAAATGGGAGCTTGCTATCTCAGCGAGAGAAAACAAGGTGAAGGCAGATGAAAAGAACCTGGCAGCAAAGAAAGACCGCCTAAACCTCTGCGAGAAACAAATTGCAGAACAAGAAAGGCAGCTAGCTGAGCGGATGCAGCAACATGGCAAGGAGTTCGAGCGATTCTAGAAAGAAGGTTTCGTAGAGCTAAAATCTTCCAGGATGTCTCTGGAGGATCTCTGGACCACGTGAAATGATGAAGCTCAACAGATCTGGAACTTCCTTGGGCATGCATAGAGTGCACTGGTACCTCTGGGCTTCAATCCAGTTCGACTAGCGGACCCCAATCCAGAAATGAAGCAAGCCTTGACAGCCCTGAATTCGGCCGAAGAAAAGTTTGAAGCGATGGAAGACGTCATCATCAACCATCTTGAGACTGGGGGAAAACCCTAGCCAAGTTAGTCGTAGTGTATGTGATGACTTGTTTCCGTAGCCGGGACTCCTCAATGTCGCTAGCTCTGGTGCTTGAAGGGCCTGTCGCAGAGACAGAGGAGGCTGCCAAGGCAAGTGTTCAAGAAGATGCCCAGAAGACCGCCACGTGGTTCCACCGCAACTCCAGCTAGTAGCTAGGACCTCTTTTTCCCTTCGTACCTTCAACTTGTAAAGAGTTGGAATTTGAATGAAATCCTATCGAACCTCATTTTTTGTCTTGACTGTTGTCATTGTCATAATCTTCTTGCCCCCCTGACGATGTGCTCAATTGATTGAGGGCATCTACCATCTGGAGATTGGAAATGTCTTGAAGTATTTGTGTTAGCTCAGAGAACCGCTTGCCAACGTATGGAACGTTGATGGTGGGTCCCCTGGGAGGTGTCGGAGCTAAGTACCTCGATGGCACATGCTCCATTGGTGGCCATCATCAACGTACGAAACATCGACGCCGCCCCCCTGGGTGGTACTAGAGCTAGGTGCTCCAGTGGCACCCACCATCAACGTGCAAAACGTCCACACTAGGCCCCCTGGGTGGTACCGGAGCTAGATTCTCTTGTGGCACCCATCATCAACGTGTGAAACATTGATGCCAGCCCCTTGGGGACATCGGGACAGTGATAACGAGCATGAAAATCATCTGTCCTACACATGAGAGGCAAGAAAAGTAGTAAAATTGCTTCTTCTTGCTTATAGTTTAGTTGTGATTTAATATCCTTCTTTGAATTCTAGGTCCTAATCAATTCAACATGATAATACTTAGTATACTGGTTGTACTTTCATAGGTACTTGTGCCTTCCAGACCCGCCTTACTTTGACACAACACTAGAATAGGTAGAGTGTCGTACTTAGGGTGCTGAATTAGGCTAAGTCTGTAGCTGACTCTGGAACTGTCATTGGCATTGGTTTTCAGGCGAGTAGAATATTCAGCGAACACTAGATCCCGACAAAAGACTACCAATAATACTTGAATATGTATCACATAAATTCTTAGAAACCAATTTACAAGAGGATTGTAGCTTCAGTATTTGCAAGAAGGTAAAGAGAAAATTAACTAAGAGCATGTGTAAAGGAAATGCACGTAGAGCCTTTTTTCATGTAATTGTATTTCATAATAGGTCGGAATAACAGGGTAGGCAAGGACACACAAAAAGTACATGACCAAGTTAAGCGTGCTATACATCTTAGACCAACTTGACTCCATTTATAGACTCTATGAAATACTATACAAAAACAAACTCACCTTTGTGCTAAGTGTAGAACTTACCAAGGTGCTCAATGATGGAGGGGTTGGGAAGTGGTATCCCATCCTCTTTTGCCAAGCGAACGCATCCGGGGCGGGAAACTTTGATTACTCAGAAGAGACCCTCCCAACTGGGGGAGAGTTTGTTCGCTCCTTCTCGAGAGAGTATTCGCCGTAGCACCAGATTGCCTTCTTCAAGTTGCAGATTGCGCACACACCTCTAATGATAGCACCAAAGTGCCTAGCAATATCGTGCATTTCGAACAGCTCCTTGGCACCTTGCCTCGTCAACGATGTCCAGGTCGTCACGTTGGAACTGATCCTGTGTGGCTTCATTGTAGGTCCGGACTCTAAGAGAACCCATGGTGATCTTCGGAGGAAGGACTGCTTTGGCTCTGTACACCAAGAAAAAGTGTGTCTCTCCAGTGGCCCGATTGGGTGTTGTCCGGCTTGCGCACGGTGCGGATGGAAGCTCCTCAATCCATTTGGCACCATGCTTTTTCAAGTGTTTGTAGGTGCGGGTCTTGAGTCACTTGAGAATGTCCGCATTTGCTCTCTCATCCTGCCCATTACTTGCCGAGTGATCTACCCATACGTAGCTGATGTTGATACCGAGGTCTTCGCAATACTCTTGGAAGGCTGCACTTGTTAATTGGGTCCCGTTGTCAGTGATGATTCCATTCGGTACTCCAAATCTGCAAACAGTGGACTTCAAGAACTTGATCGCTGACTGCTTGTTGATTGTCACAATGGGAGTTTCTTCCGACCACTTTGTGAACTTGTCGATGGCGACGTATAAAAACTGGTACCCACTGATGTCTTTTGGGAAGGTCCCAAAATATCGATGCTCCACATAGCGAATGGCCATGAGGGAGGAGTCATCTGCATCGACTGCGCCGGTGTGTTGATTTGGTTTGCGTGAAACTAGCACGCTTCACATTTCTTGACCAGCTCGACTGCATCCTGGAGAGCTATAGGCAAGTAAAAACCATGCTGAAAGGCCTTACCGACCAGTGTGCGGGATGATGCGGGATTCCCACACTCGCCTCCATGGAACTCTGCGAGGAGTTCGATACCTTCTTCTTAGGAAATGCACCGCAATAGGGTTCCATTGGCGCCATGTCGGTAGAGATCCCTTCTACCAACGTGTATTTTTTAGCCATCCGAACAACCCATTCAGCAGATACACCGTCTCAGGAAGGATGTTTTCCTTCAAATAGTCCCGAACCTCTGAGATCCATGCATTGGGACTAACTTGAGCTTCTGGATCTTGCACACCTGGTTGCTCGGAGTTTCCTGTGGTGCCTATTATCCTTGGTGGATGGCATGGCAACAGGGACACCAGGACCGCTAGCTTCGCGGTGCTGGTCTTGCCCCCATCACTCAGTTTGGCAGGCAGAGCAGTAGGTGCTGGTAATCTCCTGACAAAAACTCCATCGGGTGCTGGAGCCCCGGTTGAAGCCTTCATTGAGAGGTTGTAAGCTTCAACATTGTTGAGACACTAGACATGGCATAGGTGTAAGACCTGAAATCTCTCTGCAACTTCTGGACTTCAAGAAGATATGCTGCTAGCTGAGGATTATCGTAACTGCATTCACCTTTGACTTGTTTGATGATGAGTTACGAATCCCCCTTTACCAGCAACTGCTCTGAATGATAGCGTTGTCTTCAGTCCGAAGATGAAAGCTTCATATTCCGCCATGTTATTCGTTGCCTTGAATTCAAGATGGACCATGTTTTTTACTTGCTCCCGGTCGATGCGAGGAGAAAGATTCCAGCTCTGTCCCTCTGCTTCTGCACGGAGCTGTCAAAGTACAGGGTCTAGTGAGGCTCTGTGAAGATCGGGACCTTAGATTCCGGCTTCTCATCATTTGCCCCCCCCCCCCCCCCCCGGACCTGATGAAGATGGAGTCTACTTCGCCAGGAAGTCAGCTAGTGTCTGACTTTTGATGGCATGTCGAGGAAGGAATTCTAGATCGAATTCTGTGAGCTTCGCAACCCACTTTGAAATATTTCCTATTGACTTGGTATTATGCAGGATAGCTTGCAGTGGATAAGAAATTACAACTGATATCTTGTGAGCTTGGAACTTGTGGCAGAGCTTTCTTGAGGTAATAAGAACTACGTACAACAGCTTGTGCACTTTAAGATATCAAATCCTGGTGTCGTTGAGGACCCCGCTAATGAAGTAAACAGATTGTTTGATAGTCCGAACCCTCTCAGAGGGGTCCGGTCCATCCTTTCCATCAACTCGGACCCTCCCAGAGGGGATTGGCTCTCCTTCCTAATTGTCGGGACCCTCCCAGAGGGGTATGGCGTGTTGTCTTGTAGAAGTTGGTCCACAGGCACTCGACCTTTAGGACCCGTGCCTAGGAGCTGGGACCTAGACTGGCCTTGATTGTCTCCTACAGGTGACTCCAAACCTCTTGGAGGGTTCTGAGCCTATGTGTGGAGGAGCCTAGAGATGTGTCTGGTCTCTCAGCAACCAGGACCATGCTGATAACTTCTGTAGTTGCAGCAATATAAAGCAGAAGAGGCTCACCAGGTTCTGGAGCTACCATGATAGTCAGTGTAGTGAGAAACTGCTTTATCTCTTGGGACACCTTGTCCTTTTCTTCGGACCAATGGAAAGGTATGGACTTCCTCAGAAGCTTGAAGAAGGGGAGTGCCCGATGAGCCAGCCTAGAGATGAATCGGTTGAGTGAGGCAAGACACCTGGTGAGCTTCTGGACATCTTTGATACGGGCAGGAGGCCACACCGCTTCAATAGCTTTTATTTTTGCCAGATTTGCGTCTATTCCTTGGTGAGTTACCTGGAATCCGAGAAGCTTTCCGGAGGAGACCCAAAGACACACTTGTCAGGGTTCATCTTTGTGCACATCAATCACAGCTTTTCAAAGACGTTCTGGAGATTGCCTAGTAAGGAGTCTTTGTCCTTGACCTTCACGACGATGTAATCGACGTAAACCTACACTAGGTCCAAAATAAGATCCCCAAATGTTTTGTTCATAGCTCGCACAAAAGTTGAGAGGCATTCTTGAGACCATAAGGCATTGTAGTATAGTAGTACAAACCATGTACTTTATTGAAGGCGGTGTGCTCCTCATCTTCCTTAGACACTGGTATTTGATGAAAATCGGAGTATGTGTCTGGGAAGCAAAGTAGAATCCACTATCTGATCTATTCTTGGTAGTGGAAAAGGGTCTTTACGACATACCTTATTCAAAGTGGTGTAGTCGATGCACATCCCAAGCTTTCCTCCAGCCTTTGTCACGACGATTGGATTTGCCAGCCATCGTGGATGATGTACCTTCCAGATGAATCCATCATCAACCAGCTTCTTGACTTCTTCTCCAATGAAGTTCTGCCGCTTAATAGATTGCTTCCGGGGCTTCTGTTGTATAGGTTGTGCATCTGGATAGATCTTCAGATTGTGCTTGATCACCTCCCTGGGGATCCCAGGCATTTGTGACGGTTGTGACACAAACACATCAAAATTCGCTTGGAGGAAAGTGATGAACGCGAGTTCCTATTTGTGACCTAGACCTCCCGCAATGCGAGTGGTCTGAGCGGCATCAGAACCGATTTGGATGACTTTGACGGGAATGTCAGTGTTGCCGCTTGGATGCACTAGGGTGTAATAGTTGAGCCGCACTGTTGCGAACTTGCGGGTTGTTGAGCAGATTGCCCCTTGCCGGATTAAACTTCTTGGGCAGCAGCTAGCGCATGAAGTTTCTCCAACACCGTAACTCCAGCAGTTCGGTCCCCTCAGATCCGGGGGACACCTTATGGAGTTGGCATGTTCAACACCAAGTAGCCATAGTGGGCCACCGCCATGAACTGGTACAAAGCCGGTCTGCCCAAGATGGCGTTGAAAGGATGGTTGATGTGTGCCACATCAAAGACTAGTTTCTCTGATCGGTAGTTGTCCGGTGTCTTGAATGTAACCCGCAGAGAGACAATAAAGTGGAAAAATGGCTCATGGACCCACTATAGAGAATGGACGTGAGGCCCTAAGGTCTGAGATGGGGATTTGCAGCTTCATGAAGGCGGCAAAGCTAATTAGGTTGAGTGCAGCTCCACCATCAACCAAGACGTGGAAGAGCTAGACGTTGTTGGTAGTTGGGGAGACCATCAATGGTAGCTGCGCAGCTCTGGCAATGTTCTTCGGGCAGTCAAAGGTGTTGAAAGTGATGACAGTGTTCATCCACTTCCAATGAGGCTCTGGCTTGGCAGTGGGAGCTATAGTAGATATCTCCCGACACAAAGTTTTCACTATGCAGCAAGAGGTAATATCCCAGAACTCTCCATACATCATATGGAGAGTCTTCTGATGCTCGTTGTCGGAGCTGGTGTTGGAGTCGCCGACGTTGTTGTAGACCACTTTTAACGCCTTTTTGCCATCGTGGAAGCCTAGCTCCTGCTCTGACAGAGCTCTGTTGACTTTCTGTTTACCTTCCTGATGGCGGAAAGGCGCATCATCTCGACGCTTATTTTGGGCGTGCTTAGCGAGCCTCTTGACCTCGCGACAATCTTCAAGGTTGTGGCCTATGGATTTGTGGATGAGGCACCACATCTTGTCATCGTTTTGAAATGATGGTCGAGGTCGCTTGTCAGGGCGTCGCCCCCGCCACCTGGTGCTGCTGCTGCAACAGCAGTAGGTCTGTCGGCAAGTGGCTTGTTCGTGCCACTCGACTTCTTGTTCTTCTTTATACCACTGCCTTGAGCAGTAGCTCCGGCTTTGGAGGCAGATGGCGCTCGTGCCTCTGCAGCTATCTTGGAGTGCATCTCACAGTCTTGAGCATCCCTGGCACTTTTATTAGCCAGTCTGAAGAGTTCGGTGACACTACTGGTGTTTTTGGTTGCCAGCTTCTCCAACACCTTCTTGTCTAAACCACTTTATCGAAATGCTACAACCACAGAGGCGTTGGAGATAGAATGAATGGTGTTCCGCACCTGGGAGAACTGCTATATGAAGGAATGCAGTGTTTCTCTTGTCTTCTGTTGTACGGCGAAGAGGTCTAGTTCGGTGTCTAGTCGGGTGTAGGAACTCTCGAAGTTGACAATGAACTGGAGGCATAATTCCCCCCAATTGTAGATGGAGTCAGGGGGTAGGCTCATAAACCAAGACCTAGTAGTCCTGCTCAAAGCCACTGGGAAGTAATTGGCCATGATGGCCTCATTCCCTCCAGCAGCGAGGATAGCAGTGGAGTAGATTTAAAGAAATTCGACGGGATTGGCTGTCCTGTCGTACTTCTCCAGTAAATGAGGTTGAAACTTGGGTGGCCACTCCACCATGTGTAGGTGTGATGCAAGTGCCACACAGCCACCACATGCTCCTAGAGGAGACTCCTCTAGGATGCATCGTCTCTCGCGGTTATGATCGATGGCAACGCGACCATCTTGCTCCGCATAGCGGCGGCTAAGATTCTCTCAGAGGTCTCGCATCAGGAGTCTTAACACCGTATGTGTACAACGAGAGATTGAAGGAGTGTGAGATGTTGCATGATGTGACATTGCATGTCCCCTCTGTGACGACCTATGTCCAAGTCGTCCTGACAAGATCCTATTGCACGCAGGTGGTGCCTGCCTAAGATCAGGCTGCGGCAAGTTGTTGAGCACCGTGGCTGCAGTGGTGACCAGATGGTCGATGTCATTGTGCTGTTGTTCTAGCATTGCGGGAGGTGTGTCCAGCGCAGGTGGACGCTAAAGAAGAGCCCGCGCTGCAATCAGCGCGTTCTTGAGATTGCTGGTCGATTCCGTGACTGATGCAAAGACACCATCCTGCTGTTGACCAACAGCGCTTGCTGCTACAGCAAATGGTGGTCTGTTGTTCCCAGGTTGTTGTCCTAGAGCCTCACCTTGTGGATCAGTGACAGGATTGGCACCAGGACAGCGAGAGTTGTAGCCAACCTCATTGCCTTTGCCCGCCCATGGACCCGGGCCAGTGGAAGCAGCAGTGGACTTCACAATTGCCGATACTGAGATTTTTGAATTTTTGCCCCTACCTGGCATGCCAAATGGCTAAGTGTGCGATACATACTTTCCCCAATACTACTAAGAAGTAGTCCGCGGAGGTTCGTATTTAGGTGGGGTGTAATATCAAGATCTCAGGAACAAGGTGAGAAAGTGGTCTTTACATGGATCGGGCCGCTTGAGCGTAATACCCTACTCCACGGGGGTGTTTGTGTATTGGATTGCTCTAAGTGTAATCACCTTGGTCTTGGATGGCTTTTGATCGCTTGAGTTCTACCGTGCAACGCACTCCTTTTATATGCCAAGGACTGGCTATTACAGTGTGCTGTGACCCGAGAGGTGGCCCCAGCGGTATTCACTACGTTATACATGATCTAAGTGTATAATGGCGGTTTTATTAGCGTGATAACATGCTTTGATGGCAGATTTACCAGGCTTCATGGTAATTTGATCGTGCATCATTAATGCAATATTAATTACGCGTTAACCAGGTCTTGTAATGGCTGATTGATTGCCTTTGAATGTCTGCGCCGTTAGTAATCCCAAAGTTCTTCCCGTTGAAGATGTAGCTCCGAACACGTGACACATGGCATTATCGGAGCTTCCCCTAGCAGAGAGGCAGGTCCGGTGCTACGGGACACATGATAGCGCTGGAACTTCCCTTAGAAAGGAGACAGATCCGGCGCCACGGGACACATGGCAGTGCTGGAGGCAACCTAAGGAGGGAGGTACGTCCAACACTGCAGGACACGTGCCAGTGTTGGAGCCACCCTAAGAGGGAGGTAGCTCCGGCACTGCGGGACATGTGGCAGCGCCGGAGCCACCCTAAGGAGGGAGGCAGATCCGGCACTGCTAGACATGTGGCTGCACTGGAGCCACCATAAACAGGGAGGCAAGTCCGACACTGCGGGACACGTGTTGGCCTCTGGAGGTCCAATTTCCTCAAATGTGGGACTCGATGCTTCTCTTTCTGGTATGAAGGGGTACCTGGTCCATAGAGTACCGACATCTCTCGTTTAACAGAGGAGAGGGAGACGTCAAGAATAGGAGACGCACTTCATTGTTAGGCATGTCTCCATTTTGCATCTCCGCATAGACCTTATATTAGGAGTGCCATCAGTCTCTCCTCTTCTCTTCTTTCATCTTCTCCACGCAGACAATCCACCATGGCCAACGTCCTGCCGCCAAGACCACTGAGGGAGCCACCCTGCAAGAAACAATGTTGCAGCACCACCGAGAGGATCAACAATGAGCTGCTTGAAACGATGGCCAAGGTGCTCGAGAGGCTTTTCGACAGGTTGTTCGACAGGTTTGAGAGGTTGCTCAAAATGATGGCTAAGGTGCTCAGCGCCGAGGGCCACAGTAACCTGGTGGCAGCGATGGCTAGGAACCTCGGTCGCAAGGTTGCACCGCAGGACCAGCTTGAGCAACCGGCAGAGCCGCCGGCCAGGTCTCCTATTGCACCGGCACAGGTGTTCCTGTTAGAGGAGGAGGAGTAGGATTTATGTTTTCTTTTGTTCTTTTTAGTTGATGTTGTTTTTCTTTTATTTTGTCTTGTACTTTTTTCTTGTGTTTTGTAATATACTGTTAATGAATGAATGTGTTATCTGTGTTCATATGCGTGAATGAATATTATCTTTTGTGTTCAACTATGAATGAATGAATGGTGTGTTCATTGTGTTCCTCAGGAATGACAAATAAGGAAGGATTTGATTATTTTTTGGATTTAAAATACTACAGTGAAAGTACTCTACAATGTAATGATTTAGTTATCATGTGAATGTTCTCTACATTCATTCAACGATTTATTCATGTCTGTCTATAACCAAAGCCAAAGGAGACGTGATTTCTATAAAGTTCATCTCATTTCTTTCCCAAATAGGAGACATGCTCTATTAGCTGCTCGTCTCCCGTTTGTCAGAGGATCGGGGTCCTCTCAGATATTTCATTAAATGAGCGCGCCTTATAGTACCTCGTCTCCTTTTACGCTTAGCCTTGCCTTTCTTTGCGTGACCAGCATCCTCACTAAGGTGGGCTCGTCTCGTTTACCCATATCAGTGACGGTCGCCTTTGCGTTCGTCTCTGATCTTTGTCTCCTATTTGCGTTTCTTACATAGTGCAAGGTGACTCCCACTAATAGCATGTGCCATAGTCGAACATGGGAGAGTACAAAGGACAGATAGAGCTATCATCACCTGCCGCCTATCCTACAATCGATGGGATTACGAGACATCCAACGCTACTTAACCATCCAAGGACAACGTATGCATGCTAAGTAAATATCATAGAAGCCATGGTACAAATATCTTTTTATGATAACTACTAACACCTAAACATTGTTGAACCACTATCAGAACTATGTTGTTCCTACTAAAGTATTTATATTGTACGTACTAGACTACAATGGAGTCCTATTGTGTTTATGATAACGTAATAACATGATTACTATACTATAATAACAACTAGTCCTACCACATGCATGGATTCCACAATCAAACATGGAACGCTTCACCCAAGCATATGAATATGAGAAGACTAATATTATTGAAATGCATAAAGTCACAAACAAGAGAAAAGATACATGATCCATCCTTTTCCCAAAATGGACTTGGGAACTAGATGCTCCTCTCTATAGCCCAAACTCCACTATGGACAAGGGGAAGTGCATATATAAGACAGGGATGCTCAAGTGGTGTGTGTGCTGAAGTTAGGGGTCCTATTTACATTGATTCCTATGTTGGTTCCCGTCATCTTTTGTGCCCGAAGCAATCTGGACCGCCTTAAGGGCACCACAGGGAGTCGACACATGTCAGAAGACCAAGTTTGGCGCCAGGAATAAGTCGGTTGAACACCTGGTTGGGCCGCACTTTGGTTGGGCCTTCTGACCTTGTGCTTCCTACTTGAGACTGATAAGTGGGCCCTCTGACCATTCTGGGTGGTTTTCCAATGGATTCCCTCGAATATTCTTGGAAGGGGGCCATTGGATGCATGCACTGCAAGATGTCGCTTTCTGATTGGTTAGGAGAGTACTTTTCAAGATTCCTCCCCTGGATTCACTTCATTATGCATAAAATACTTGCATGCACAATTCTTCCTGAGTACAAGTGAAACTATGATATTTGTAAAAGCAATTCGTGCATGAAATTTTATTGCTTCACATATTTGAGATATATTGATAGTCGAAATTGGTACTTAACGACCGTCAACAACGTCCTTCGAGAGATTGGTGTGGTTCCCGGTGCTAATTTGATTTTGAATTCCACATCTGACTTAGGCGGCAAGTCTGGCAGATCATCGGGAAACACATCTAGATATTCACATACCACTGCAATATCCTCAAGCTTGGTGGTTCCTACGCTATATACAGTTAAAAGTTTTTGTGTCGGATCTTCAAAATTCAACATATTGTGGCCATGGATTGGGAACATATTTGAACGGTCCGTGAGTCGATGTCAAATATAGCTCCATGATGCGTCAACCAAGACATCCCCAATATAAGATATATCTCTTGACCTTCCAATATGAAAATGTTTGCAGGGTAAATTTTTCTCTCATACATAGAAGTGCGCGAGAGACAATTTCGATGGCTGATATCCTACCTCTGAGTGAACTAACATGTAGTGGATATGTTATGGTAGTAAATGGTAGTTGGTGTTTGAGGACGAAGAATTTGCTAATTAAATTATGGGTGACAAGGGAATCAAATAGAATGAAGGCCAGTTGTTTATATAGAGTAAACATGCCTACCCAAACAGGTTCTCATTTCGGAATGTCCTTTATTGCGGCATAGTTAATGCTCTAGGACTTTAATAATGCTTTCTTCTAATGTTCATGGTGTTGATTAGAACCTTCATAAGAGGGTATTTGGCTGCAGCTCTGTTGGACTTTTACGACAATCACTCGAGAAAATGAACCCTTTGTTTTTCACACTACAGGAACCCCGACGATTTGCGACGGCCAAAGCCGTCGCAAATAAGCTATTTGCGATGATTTTATTTATTTGCGATGGTTTTCGGCCGTCGTTCGAATTTTGTCGCAATTTAGCTTATTTGCGACGGCTTGTGATAGCTGTCGCAAATAAGGGCCTAGACCTGGCCGTTGGTCTGGGCCCGACTATTTGCGACGTCTTACAAAAGCCGTCGCAATTAATACCTTATTCACGACGGCTTTCGCAAGCCATTGCAAATTATTTTGGTTTATTTGTGATGGACGCTGCAGCCGTCGCAAATAGTAGAGGTCCTATTTGTGATGATGTTGTATAAAAGCCATCGAAAATAAGGTTTTTTATTAAAAAAAACAGGAAATGTTGCCCGACTTGATGGCCAGAAACACAACAGATAGCAACAGGAGAATATCACATATAACAGCAACAAAAGTATCAATTACACCCACCACATCACAAAGCGTCTCGTATCACATAACAAGAACACAAAACAAAGAAGAGAGGCTATCCGCTAGCATCCACTACCTCCCGAGCTGCCAACGTCCTCGCCGCGCATCAGTCCAGGCACCGGTATAGACGACGACGAAGTGTGAGCCTCTGCTGCTAATCCCTGCGACACATAGAAGTTGTTTGACATATTGATTAGTTTGGAACTTCGGTTTTGACTAGAATTGATTAAACAAGCTATAATTGATCATATTGAACTTACTTTAGATAATTTGAGTTAGATTTAGCTATGTTTGATTAATTAAGACTTAGTAAGACTACAATATCTAAGTTGAGTTAGATTTTCCTATGTTTGATGAATTAAGACTAAGTACGAACGTTTTTTATTACCTGAAAACCCGAAGAAGGGTGCACTGGTGGCAGTACGTGCACTTGTGGCGGTGGCAGTGGTGGTAGCTCGAGCTGCACCCCCTGGCCTCCCCGGCCTTGAAAGAAACTCTGTCATTGCAAACGTTACAAGTTAATTCATATTATTAAGAATGCGATGAATTTAAATTACTATAACTTACCGCCATCGCCCGCTTTTGCACCTCCATTGCCTCCCGCATCTAGTCCATGCAGGCTTGCTGGTAGGAGATGGTGGCCTGAATCACCGCCCTCTGCACCTCCATCTCTGCTTGGTGCTTCTCGCGCCTCCATATTAGGCTGAGAAGGGACCCTGTGACCTCTCTTCCAGACCTCAGCAGTGGTCAGCGGCACCCCCGTCTCGCTTACCTGTCAATACGTGTTCGTACGAACAATATATTATGAATATATAAACATAAGTTAGACACACATACCATACGTTTAGCTAAATGCAAGTGGTTATCTTGGTCGTAGTTGTGCTTCTTGTCGACCCCTCTGCACCCTCGAGCCTTCTTGGACTTAGCCTTGAACTCATCGCTATCCAGTTACCGACAAAGGGCTCGGTATGCATCGAATCAACCCTGCAGCCAGCTCACGTGGCCCTGCACATAGTAGTAGGTCATTAAAAATACCGTTGAGACAATTATCATAAATAATATTTACTACACCTCATGTACCTGCGCGTACTCCTCCTACGTCAGGTGCTTGTTGCTCTCCTACTGGAAGCGTCGCACGTCGTGTTGGTTCGCCTTCAAGTACTCATTGATAACTTGAATACGAGCATTCGACAAAGCTTGCCGAACCGCGTTCGCAGCGTTGAAGTGAAACACTTTCCTCGCATCCTCATACATGCGAGGGTTGTCCGGGTCCTCTAAAATATAACTTTCCTGTGATAAAGAATATATTGAAGAGATCTTCATTAAAAGAGTTTAAGAGTTCAAACATAGAAATTTTATTTAACATAATTACCATAAAATCGGTGCTCCTCGTGAGGGGCGCATGCATAGTCCTGCCACGAAGTAGCAGGCACCCAGTCGATGACCCCGGGATAGAACATACGCACTAAGGACCCAAGTGCACCGTTCACCGGACTGTGGTGCCTGTCACCAGTGAAAGACACGTTGAACCAAACTCTGCAAGATATTTGTTGATTATTTACTTAAGTAACCAAAAGAACCAGAATTGAACAATACGATTCTATTACCTGTCTCCGACCAGACTAATCGCGATCTTCTAGGTAGTAACCGGAGGAGGACTAACAAAGTGAGTCGTCCTCGTCCGCCACCTCTGCTCGGGCACCAAATCTGGTGACGCAGAAGGCTCATCACCAGCCGAGCCAGAGGGCTGAGGAACAGATGGCTTGCTAGCCGAGGGCTGGCTGGCTGAGGGCTGGCTCACCGAAGGTTAGCCAAGCTCAACTAGGGCCCTAGCCTCAGAGTCAATCTGTGAGGACTATAACATTTGAATGATTCCTAAGTAAGTTTAATTGGAAATTAGAATTTAAGAATTTGTCAAAGACTAGTGAAATTTACCTGTGTGGGCTGCTTTGACGAAGCCCTAGAGCTGGTCAGAACGTGACCTAGCAGCTGAGAGCTTCTGCTCCCGATTGACGAGGCACCAGCGAAAGCATCCTCAACACTAGAGGGGAAGAACCCCCTCGTCGTTGATACCTTCTTACCCTTTTTGACACCATCTTGTTTTAAGAGATAATCAATAAATATGCAAATAAGATATACAAAATTCATGTTACTTTCTTGAAGAAAATGTTACTTGTAATCACTTTCAAAATTCATCAACATCATTATCATGTGCTCTACTCCTTAATCCAGCCCAACGATCTTCCATCGTGACCTGTTCTAATTTTCGTTTTCGCATATCAGCTGTTTCTACATCTTCAACATCTCCAACAAATTTATCCTGCTTATGATGAGACATAGAACCTCAATCCAAACAAAATTTCAACAGCATAAGCTTGCTTGTTTAACACTGCACCCCCAAAAATGGTGTAGTTCTTCAAGCTCGGGGGTCAACTGTCCTAAATTAACTTACGACGACTTTATGGTTAGCCATCATAAGTAGGTGAACTAAGTTAACATACGACGGCTTTACGGTTAGCCTTGTATGGTGAAAGATGAAAGATAGAGAAGTTAGCTAATTAACCAAGCAATAGGAATAAAGTGTGGAGCCGCTGACAGTGGGACTAGACACATCTCAATCTATGACATTGGCCCACATTAATCTTTCATTTTTGAGTCATTTATGAGAGAGAGAGAGAGAGGAAAGAATGAGAGAGAAGGCCAGGAAAGAACGAGAGAGGGGGAAAGAACGGGAGAAGAGGACAAGAATGGGCATGGTGAGATGCCGCGTTAAGTGGTGGCACGACTGAACTCCGACGAACTGATGTCTCCTGTTGAAGGCTCCACCGGCACCATCACCTCCTCCTCCCCCTCTCACATGGAGGCCACCAGCGGAACAGCCAGACCACCACGCCTCCGCATCTACCGAATAAGTCATGTAGTCACTTTGCTCCATCCGACGACCACTCACCAACTCGTATCTTTAGGGCATGTACAATAGTGAGATGGCTGCAGTCTGCAAATGTTCTAAAAACACACACAGACAGCAAAATAGACAACTCATACTGTCTATTTACATCATCTATATGATATATAATTCATATAATTAAGGTCTTTTATTGCTCATGTGATGAAATATATAAACGAACTTTGTAACTATTGTGTTGTTTGTATAATAAAATAGACAAAATAAGATACATGATCACATAACAACTTGAATGTTCACACAGGATAGTTAATTGCAAGTCTGAATTTTGAAACTAAATTGTGTAATTAACAATAATTTATAGGGAACTCTACATATGCATACAGCCTCAATGAATCTCTACCAGCGTGATCGTGTCCATTGCAAAACAGAACCGTTAGCTAATAGTGCACAAATTATTTTGCAGTCACCCAAACAGAAATAGCAATCATTTCAATATTAGGTGTCTCTTCCAATCAAAAAATTTCTTTGGCACCTAACAGTTAACTCAAGCAAATCAAAAAATTGCTTATTGACCAGCATTGCTCGGGGGGTGGGGGGTGGGGGGGCATACCTGTTTGCTGAGGCGGCCGAGGTGGGGGAGGCAGCGACAGGGGCTGGCTGCGCCGGTGAGGCGGCGACGGGTGGGGCGGCTGAGGTGGGGGAGGCAGCAACGGGGGCGGCCGCACGGCAAGGCAGGCCACACGCGACAGTCGATGGGGCCGGTGGGAGGCGGCCAAGGGGGCGACCGAGCTTGGGGAGGCATCGATGGGGGCGGCCGCACGGTGAGACAGCCACGATCGACGAGCGGCCACAAGCGACGGTCAACGGGTCAGGTGGGAGGCGTCCACGGGCGACGGGCGACGCGTTGGGGAGCTCGATAGCTCGGGAAACGGGTGGCGGCAGCGCTTGGGAGCTCGCGAGACGGGTGGCGGCCGATGTCCGGGGCTGGAGCAAGGGAGGCGGCCGGCGTCTGATGCCGATGAGCAGCGGTGGGTGCACTGCGCGGCGGTGGGAGCACGGCAGCGGTGGCGGGAGGGCGCAAATTCTAGGGCGCGAGTGCCAGGGCGGCAGGCGGTGAAATGGTGTCAGTCCGAGTCGGGCTGGGGTGTATATTCAAAAATTTGCGACGGCCACCTCAATTTGCGACGGCCCTAGGTTTGACCGTCACAAATTAAATAACTTGCGACGGTTTTGGGTTGGGCCGTCGCAAGTAGACCACTTATTTGCGATGGCCTTTGGGCCTTCCGTTGCACTTTGACCTTTTGTTAGCGATGGTAGGCTAACTTGCAATGGCCATGTGTGGGCCGTCACAAGTTAAATCATTTGCAACGGCCGCTCGTTGCAAATTAAAATGTCCATCGCAAATGGTTGGGTTTCCTGTAGTGTCACGGAATTGGGGTGGCCATAAGCCTTGTAAATTTTGCTTAGGTAAGGCTGCATGAGAGACCTTTCATTGCTGCGGTTGAGGTGGATGGAAACTCTGCAACGGGTATGGATGATGTTGTATTTGTGGTGGTTGCACAACTAGTGGAACTTCTTGACTGGATGGTAAGCAATACACCACCTGACACTTGTGAGTAATGTCACTTGATTATCCTACAGTGTGCTCCTTTTCTCTTCTCCGCATGATAATGCAGATGAGCATCTTCTTGTATAATACCAGTATCAACTAACTCATTGTAGTTGTCTTGGTTGAAAAGGGTCAATTTATCCCGAAGCTTGGCACTTAGCCCCGGAAGAAGGAATCACACTTTAAGGCCTCCGTACTCATATAATCAAGCATATCTTTCGCCAAACGATTGAACTCCTGGGCATACTCATGAGCACTCATCTCCTCTTGCTTTAATTCCCTGAATTCCTTAAACTTTGTTTTAGTAATACCCATAGGAATATAGCGAGCATGTAAGGCATCACAAAATTCAATCCATGTGACACGATTCCTTCAGGGAGGGTGGCGAGATAATCTGCCCACCAGTCCCCCATAGATCTATAAAGCTGCTGAGTGGCAAATACCATCTTCTAGTACTCGTCACACTGGAACAACCCAAATCTGGTTTCAATAAGATGAAGCCAATGGTTTGATTCCAATGGCTATGTTTCTTCCGTGAAGACTGTCTATTGTCGCACCAAGAAATACAAATAAGAGTTCTGAGTCAAATTACACTATCTTGTTTCTTGATGTATGCCTTGTTGCACCAATACTTGGAGTAACTTATTGTTCTCCTGCTGAGAATGTACCATCTTTGTCATGACTTCCGTCAATACAGTTGGCGTTGGTGCCTGTGGTGGAGGCTAATGTCATCTCTTCCTTGACTAGGACCTCCAACCTAAGACTGAGATCCTGTACCAACCATAATGCACGAATTGTATTTTCAAAGTCAAAATTCAATCCACTACAAGGATTTCGCCCTGATGCAATGATTGTACTGCAACGAATACTAAATCGTTGCAGTAAGCTTGGTCTTTTGCCACGATTCACTAGTTCGTGGCACTAGCATCTATCGCCACGGAACACGATCGTTGCATTAGGATCTGTTTCCACGATTCACTAGTTCGTGGCATTAGGATCTATCGCCACAAATCTGTTGCCACGATTCACTAGTTCATGGCATTAGCATCTATTATCACAGAACCCGATCGTTGCATTAAGATCTATTGCCACGATTCACTAGTTCGTGTCATTAGCATCTATCACCACGGAACCCGATCATCGCATTAGAATCAGTTGCCACGATTCACTAGTTCATGGCATTAGCATCTATCACTATGGAACCCGATCATTGTATTAGGATCTGTTGCTACGATTCAATAGTTCGTGGCTTTAGCATCTATCGCCATGGAACACGATCATTGCATTAGGATCTGTTGCCACGATTCACTAGTTTGTGGCGTTAGCATCTATCCCCGCGAAACACAATCGTTGCATTAGGAACTTTTGCCACGCATCACCAGTTCGTGATGATAGGATCTATTGCCACGAAACACACTCGTTGCATTAGGATATGTTGCCACAAAATACCGGTTCGTGGTGTTAGAATATATGGCCACGAAACACAATCGTTGCATTAGGATCTGTTGCCACGAAATACCGGTTCGTGGCGTTAGGATCCATTGCCACGGAACACAATCGTTGCATTAGGAACTTTTGCCAAGATTCACCAGTTCGTGGCATTACGATCTATCGCCACTAAACACAAACATCGCATTAGGAACTTATGCCGTGATTCACAAGTTCGTGGCGATAGGATCTGTCGCCACGCAACACTATCGTTGTATTAGGATCTGTTGTCATGAAATACCGTTTGGTTGCGTTAAGATCTATCACCACAGAACATAATTGTTGCATTAGGAACTTTTGCCATGATTCACTTGTTCGTGGCGTTAGGATCTATCGCCATGAAACACAAACATTGCATTAGGAACTTATGCCACGATTCACAAGTTCGTGGCAATAGGATCTATCGCCACGAAACACTATCATTGTATTAGGATCTGTTGCCACGAAATACCAGTTGGTGGCGTTAAGATCTATCGCCACAGAACACAAATGTTGCATTACGAACTTTTGCCACGATTTACCAGTTCGTGGCATTACAATCTATCGCCACAAAACACAAATGTTGCATTAGGGACTTATGCCACGATTCACCAGTTCATGGCTTGCTTGTAAGCTTGCTGCTAAATAGAATAGCGGCTTCTATCTTCTCAAAAAAGAAAATCAAGTAGTTCACGTACAGCTAGCTCACACAATACTTATATAAAAAAATCATCGTCTTTGCTGTCCTCCCCCAATATTGGAGGTACAATACCATCAATTATATATGTATCATCATCATCGTCGTTGTCGTCATCGTCATCTTCATTTGAAAGAGCGGAAGCATCACCGGTTGCTCCCTCAATGTCATTCCTATCCCATGCGGTCATATCCTCATTTATATCAATAAGTCGTCGATCATCAAAAGTCTCAGCCTCCATTGTCTCAGTGACATTATTTTCACTGTCTCCAGGGGGCATGGCAAAAATGTTTCGTGGCTTCGTTTTAACAATTGTAGCCCATTTAGGTTGCTTCACACTTCTAACGTAAAAAACTTGTTCTGCTTGGGTGGCTAGAATGTAAGGCTCATACTTAAATTAAGAAATCGTAGTGTCAACATCTATCATTCCGTATCGATCCATTTTGTAGCCTCTGTACTGGCTCTGACCGGAATGAGGCCGATCAATCCATTCACATTCAAATAACATAACCTCTTGATTTTTTTTAGAAATCATTTTCTTGATTACTCCTACCACTCATAATCACCATCCCGAACAACAACACCACTATTTTGCATCTGTAAATCTTTTTCCACCTCTGCTGTTCGAAAGAAGAAGCCATTTATGAATAATCATCTAAAAAAACGTGCCCAACGATCAGGTCCTCTAGATAATGCATACAAATAATCGGTTACTTTGCCTTCTTTGTGTAATGTCGTAATCTGTACACATTAATTAGTGTAAAAGGGGTCATCGATAAACCAACTTCAGAACATATATTTCTTAAATATTTTATCAAAGTAAAAACTTGCATGTACTTACTCATTTCTGAAACTAATAAACAAACTCATCTCTATGGCGTTTTTCAACATCACGAGAATGAATCTTTTTCAGCTCTTCAAAATGCTCACTGAAAAGGGTACAAAATTAAATTAGCCATCTACAATAAGCATGATCCAATATAGTATAGAACATCTGAGTTATACATACTTGATCCATGGAGCGGCCTCTTCAACATTAGAAATAATATAATGCCTGATGTTATGTAGTTCCAACATAGTAAGTTGGCCCCATTTAAACCCTTTTTTAGAATTATCAATTTCTGTAAATATACTAGACTCGAGAGAAGGTTCTTTCCTAGCTGCAGCTTCATGATGTTCTGGCCTACTAAGCTTGATGCTGATGTTATCCAAAATCTGACTACAAAAAGTCATACACTCTTCCATAATATATCCCTCAGCTATAGAACCCTCTGGGTGAGCTCTGTTACGTACATACCTCTCCAATGTACCAAGGTACCTCTCAATTGGATACATCCATCTATAAGAAACAGGTCCACCGAAACGAGCTTCTTCGCCAAGATGGATTGGAAGATATACCATAATACCAAAGAAAGCGGGAGGAAGCAACATCTCAAGCTTACAAACTGTTTCAGAAAATTGTTCAATCATCTTATCCAAATCTGGTTCCGCCAATTCTTTAGAACAAATTCTAGAAAAGAATCTGCTAAACTCAATTAAATGTTCAACAACCTTTTTAGGCAATATGTCACGTATTGCAATAGGAAGGAGCTTCTGAAATATAATATGGCAGTCATGAGTTTTTAGACCTGATACCTTACGTGCTGTTATGTCCACACTTCTCTTGATGTTTGAGGCATAACCGTCGGGCATCTTCACACCTGCCAAAAACTTGCACAAGGTGGTCTTCTGATCTTTTTGCAAAGTATATGATTCTGATGGACAATCATACTTCCCTTTAATACCCATCGGATGTTGCTTTGGCCGTATACCCATTTCCTGCATATCAAAACGAGCTTGTAGACTATATTTTGTTTTACCATCCATATTAAGCAATGTCCCCAATATTATATCACAAAATATTTTTCTCAATGTGCATGACATCTAAGTTATGCCTTAGTAGCAATGTCTACCAATAGAGGAGCTGAAAAATATACTTTTCTTCTTCTAACTATGCCACCTATCTTCCTCAGTGCCCTTTCTCTTATTATTCCTCTATCCAAAACTCACTTGATCAAAAGTCTCGTATTGTTGGAGTACTTCATGACTAGAGAGTGATGTTGGAGCCTCTCTATTCTCTATTTTGTTGTTGAAAGAAGCTTTGTCCCGACGCCACCGGTGATCCCGAGGTAGGAAACAACAATGACCCATGTAGCAATACTTTCGTCCATGTTTCAACCACAAGGCGTCAGTGTTTACATGGCAGTATGGAGATGCTAGCCTACCTTTTGTGCTCCATCCACATAGCATTGCATATGCTGGAAAATCATTTATTGTCCACAATATAGAAGCTCACATGAGAAATGTCTCTTTCTTTGAACTGTCGTATGTTTCAACACCATCAGACCATAATTTCAGTAGCTCATCAATCAAAGGCTGCAGATACACATCAATGTTGTTTCCAGGTGACTTTGGCCAAGGAATTATCATTGACATCAACCAATAAGGCTGCTTCATACACAACCAAGGTGGTAGATTATAAGGGATTAGAATCATAGACCATGTACTGTAAGAAACATTCATTACTCCAAAAGGATTGAAACCATCAGATGTAGCCCAAGTCTTATGTTACGAGGATTAGAAGAGAAATTTGGGTTAATGCTATCAAAATGCTTCCATGCTTTCGAATCTGCAGGATGGCGTAATATTCCATCACCAATATGTTCTTCTTTGTGCCAGCACATGTTTGATGCCGTTGATTCTGCCATATAAAACCTTTGAAGATGAGGAATAAGAGGGAAGTATCGTAGAATCTTGCGTGCTACAAGATTCTTGGCTTTTCCATAAGGTAAAGCCTCTATTGCATCCCCACCAGTACTATTTTTCCATCTTAATTCACCACATTTTGGGCATCGATCCAACAGAGAATAGTCCTTCTAGAATAACACACAGTCATTGACACATGCATCGATCTTTTCGTAGCTCAGCCCGAGGTCACGAACAACCTTCTGAACTTTATCAAGTGTATTTAGAATGCAATGGCCCTATGGAAGCACATATGAGAATAGTTCAAGGATCAACTCACACGCTTTTTTGCTCAAACCAGTTAAAAACTTTATCTAGTACAACCTGACAATGAAGAATAATTGGGTCACCTTCTCACAACCTGGATACAACTCCTTTTTGGCATCATTTAATAAGTCATAGAATGCCTTTGCACACCCAGTTTGCTCCTGCTGGTTTATAGCATTTTCTAGATCATCAACATCTGTTGAAGTACCACCATGATCAGTGCCTCTAAGAAGACTGTACATCATATTTTCCATAGCAGCATCATCACAAATTATCTCCTCATTATTTGCTGATTGCTCAGCAATATTTTTCTCAACTCATTTTTCTCCATAGTGTACCCAACAAGTGTAATCAAATGACATCCCATTATGAAGCAAGTGAATATGAACTTCCTTGCGTGTCCCGTGGCAAATATTACGACATTTTGTGCAAGGACGAGGCTTAGTTTCTTCTTCACGAGTGCCCTGGAATGCTAAATTTAAAAATGACTTCATTCCATCCTGCCACTTCTTCGTGCGTCTATCTTTTCGCATCCATGTCTTATCTTCTGACATCGCTTCCTACAATTCAATCAGCGTATTCGTAAGAGGATTGAACTACAATAACATTATGTGAGCAATTGTACCTAGCGTTGTTGCTCCTCCACGTGCGGCGGCCAGCGGATGCTCCTCCACGCCGGTGGACGGCGGATGCTCTTCCAAGAGCGTGGACTGTACGTGTACCCGGCTAGCCGCGTAGCTTCATTTTATATTTTATTCCCTAGGCTCAAAGATTTTCATCCGTTTGATCTATACGTCCTACGGTTATTACATCTTTTCATTTAACCTCTTCCACCACCACCACCACCCCTCCACTTGGTGGAGGGGGTTAAATAAAAAGATTCAACGACCGTAATGTAGATCGATCCAATGGTTGAAGATGGTTGATTGCACGATTGCACCAAACATCTGATTACATTCTACTTCAACCCAACTTTAAAACAAGAAATCTTTTGACACTGATTAATCCAGTCGTGTTGTTTTTCTCTTCTTGTTTTTGTGATGTTTTATTTTTTCTTGTTTCGTGATGCTAATTTTCATGTTTTGTACTTCCTCCTTCCCATATTACTTGTCGCTAATAATCAGGACAAATTTTTTACTTTAAATATGAACTAAAAACTTGTTCTAACGATAAGTAATATAGGTACGAGGCAGTAATGTTTTATGATAATGAACTCAATGTTGTTTGCCTGTTCCATCTGTTATTTTGTTTTCTATCTACTGTTTAGTGAACTATCTGTTCTATCTATATTCTCTGAACAAACATCCACACCGCCGGTGGCTTGTAAAGTTGCCTGTACGATACTTTAGCCGCTGGAGGTGCCAGGAGATCGCCCGCAGCGGGGCCTGCAAAGCGGTTTGTAAAGTAGTATACAATACTAACAGGTAGTGACGACTGGAAAGAAAAGTGGAGACATTCAATAGAGAGAAAAGAAAAGAAAGGACGAGAAAAATGTTATTAAAAGATAGGTAGAACTCCAACATACCACTGGCCCTATGCCCCTATACACGGTGTAATCATTACCACTACTCCTATACGTGGCCAAAAGTTATTACCACTGCTTCAAGGGAAGTGTTGTGGACTAGATGTGTTGATTAGTTTAGTTTGTGTTTATCGGGGATTATGTAACAGCTAGTTATGTCGATTAGTGACGACTGGAATGAAATGTGGAGACAATGAACAGAGAGAAGGGAACACTGATTTCCTTTGTTCCAAACTACTGTATGATTGAATGTATTCATTTCCGGAAGAATCCATTTCTTTAAATTGTCCCGTGAGTTTCCTTTGATGCAAACAGAGCTAGACAAAAGATGAGTGCGCATAGGGGAAATACAACAAGTACATCATTCATCCGAGACGAGCGGGCATAGGGGAAACACATATACTACAAGTCTATTTTACATACTTCCTTTGTTCTCTTTTAATTGGCGTTGGGAAAACTAGGGGTGCATCCAAATGGGAATGGAGGGAACATTTATTTCCTTTGTTCTCGACGTCCTCTGGGAGACGATGGCGGACGAGATCGGCGTCTCCGGTCGCGACAACCTGGTGGCGGCGACGTCCATGAAACTGGGCTTCCCATCTCCGCCGCGGGAGGCGCCCCTGCCTAGCCAGGAGCCCAAGGAGGAGGAGGAGTAGAAGGAGAAGTAGGTGGAGCGAGGTGGAGGAGAAGTAGTTTTTTTTCTTTTTCTTAGTTGTGTTGTTTTTCTTTTTGCTTGTTCGTATGTATCATCTTAAGGTAATGAACCTTATTTTTCTGTTCATTGGTGCGCAAAAATAGTTCTAATATTGTTGTTTTAACGATAAACTAGTGGACTATTTATCTCTTTTATCTTTTAGAATGAAATATATTTCCACTTCCAACTCTACTGAGCTGGAGATCCACAAAGTGACTACCACCTAGTTTATTTGACAGGACCAGCAGGGAGAACCCACTCTCTATGTTCAAACCATACACAGATCCAACATAAGGAGCAATCAACATCAAAGCACGTAGTAAATCACAAAAAATGCAACAACAGTTTCTGGAGTACGTATCAACTTTAGCCCAGATTAAATGCTCGTGGGCTTCATTGCAAAAGGGTGAAGACAAAAAGGACATGATTCGGATGGCTCGCAAAAACAAACTAGAAGTCAGGGTCATCGAAATTTTTGCCCGATTTGGAATGAGTCTTAGTTATAGACTTCCATAATAATAAAATATATCAGGTACTTTACTTTCACAAGTGTGTCATAAAATGTATGAGGTGTTTTACTTTCACTAGTGTGTCGGGTTGAGTCTTTTGTTGTTGATCTTTACAACTTGGTGTATCAGTGTGGCCGTACTGTACAATATAATTGCATGCCTTGCACAGTAGTACAATATAATTTCCAACCATGCTGTACTCCTCTTTTCAATGAAACGACAGTCGTAGGCGCTAGCCGCTTTTAGGAACAAATGAACACACTTGTGAAAACACGTATGCCAGATCCGATCTTCAAGATCATCAAATTCAACTAGGGGAGCAACGTCTCTCCACGACGTTCCGCCTAGTGTTGCAGACACGGCTCTCGCCTCACGTCGGCCACGTATCCTGATCCAACCGTACAACTTCAAATAAAGGAGGGCTAGAAGATTGGTAGAAAATAATACGAAATTATAAGAAAAAGGGAAGAAGAAAAAGGATGGCGCACATTTTGATACATGAACCGTGACAGTACTGACATCCATCTTCATTGGCCAGTTCCCGATTCCGCTGATCTCTCCAGCATGCATTCACACTAGCTACTCTCTGGTAACTGGACCCAGGGTATCCTGTGGCCCACCCGGCATACCCAGTGGGTGGGCTCCTGAGAAATGTTATTGTTGTTGTACGTGGTGTTAGGTTGAGACAATCAACTTGTGGCCATAACGATAAGAATTAAAAATTAGAAATAGTATATCAGATTCAAAAATCTTCATTACTCTTTGTACTCTAGGCTTGGGCCCATCAAATTTGGAAACTCCTCCGCTCATATCATAACTGCATCAGTTATATATCCAGGCCCGTTTCCCATTAAAATCCAAACTAAAAGTGTAGACGAAGGTTTTGCACAATAGAGAACTTACATCGCGCCGCTGCAGACGACAACCGTAGGGACGACAAGGAGAGAGACCCAATGGCGGGGTCTCAGGTGTACAACGTGACGTTCGAGGAAGACGTGATCACCACCACCGTGACGTCCTCTGGCGAGGCCGTGGAGGACTAGCTCGACGAGGTCCTCTCCGACCACCGCTGGTGCCTTCACAAGCTCGTCGTCGGGCTCGACGTCGAGTGGCACCCCAGCTACTCCCCCGACCAGAACCCCGTTGCCGTTTTGCAGCTCTGCGTCGGCCACCGCTGCCTCATCTTCTAGGTTATCCATGCTGACTACTTCCCCGACGAGCTGGAATATTTCCTCGGCGATTTCGACTACCACATCGTTGGCGTGGGCGTGGAGGGTGACGCCGACAGACTTTGGAAGGACTGGCAGCTGAAGGTGGCCAAAATAGTGGACATGGCCGACCTCGCGGCAGAGGAGATGGATCGCCCGAGCCTCCACTACGCGGGGCTGAAGGACATCGCGAGCGCCGTGATGGGCGCCAACAAGGAGAAGCCTTACGGGGTGAGGACGAGCAACTGGGACATGTACAATCTCTTCGGCGAGCCGATCAGCTATGCGTGCATCGACGCCTTCGTCTCCTTCGAGGTCGGCTGCAAGCTGCTCTCCGGCGACTACTGATATTACCATTGAGTTTGCGGATCGTCTGCCGTCGATCATCCTGGCATATGGAATTCGTAGGTGCATCGCTCAAGTTCTAGCTTAGCTGCTTGTGCGCCCAATCTCTCATAAAATTATTTTTTCTTGAGGAAACACTATATCTTGCTTCTAAAAACATGCATGTTATTTCACATGCATCGTGGTCTTTCACATGCATGTTAGTTGTCTATGCATGTTACGACCCAAACATGATCAACCAATCTCAAACATGACAATCTCTCAACAAAAAAGAGAACACGTAATGTCAGCAAACATGATCAAGGTCTTTCACATGGATGTTAGACGTAGATATGCATGCTACGTCCCAAACATGTATTCCAAGAATAGAATAATATTTCCTATCATGTATATATATTTCTATATTTATCATATTCTCTACCATGCATGTGTGTATGCTCTCAACCTATATGGCAGTTTATCTACCAAACTAATGAAGAATATTATCCTGTCATCAATAGAGATAACAAATTTGACACAAGGATGTTCCCTGGACGGTACGAGGATAGAATGTGGACTACCATCGTCTAATAAGCACACAGCTCTCACTACGTACGTACGTGTTTCATCAAATTAATCGATCGCATGCTGCCATTATGTATCGCTGTACTCGTATTTTGAAGAAACGACAGGCGTAGGCGCTAGCCGCTACATGTTCTGATTTTAGGAACAAATGAACACACTTGTGAAAACACGTACGCCACATCCGATCCTCAACGTCATACAATTAACATGTTCCTCAACAAGGGGGCACAAAAACACGTGACCAAACATGCTTGATCGCGAGTCTCTTTCACATGCATTACATTCATGTCCACCATCATCCATGATCATGACAATTATCAGTTCGATATGGACTCTCGGTCGGCAAAGGTCGGATCCTTCAAAAAAAAGATATGGACTCTTGATCAATTGCCACGCGCCTTCACATCAATCTTTGGACCTCGTTGAAATCATTTGCACGAAATGTTACGAACACTGCGACGGACCTACAAAGTATGCCAGGTGGGCCATTGCATATCCTGAGCCCTTTGTGTGTCAAATTAAAAAACAGGCCGGTGGGACGTGTTGAGCTGTTGTGATAACCGAGAGGAGGCAAAATGCAGTTTGGAGTAACTCTGTCCGTCGATTCAAAAGCACAATTTTTGAAGTGTCCGATCCTCTCCACTCACTCGCTTAGACGACGACCCGCTATAAAGGCACACTATCCTCTTCTTCTCCGCCGCACCTCTCGACCGATTTTAGCCTCCAAACTTCTCCTCTTGCTTCTCCGCCGCACCACCGTCAACCACCTCTCTCTCTTTGTTCACACCTCCGTCGCCGCACCAATGGGTAGCCCCACACCGAAGCGCTCTAGGTCATCGACGTCCTCCGGACCTCCTTCTCCCTTTTCGTTGCCGCCAAGGCCGATGGAACTGGAGGCGGCGCCCGCACCTCCTCCACTCCTGTCTCCGCCCGCACCTCTTCCGTCTGACTATGATGAGATTGTCCGCCTCATTTGGGAAAGCATCGACAAACTCGACGGCAAGCTTAAGGAGGTCACCGACAGCCTATTTGCCACCGACGTGCAAGCAAAAGCGCTCGACAAAATGGCGCAGGATGTATTTCACAATACATCTCACTCCTGTCATCGACTGGGACTTGGTATCCTTCCCCACCACACTTGCATGGACTCCGCCGGCTACTACATCTTCGGTTAGGCTTTGTTGCCACTCTTCTCGACTGCCTCTACGAGACGATCAGTGAGGAGGCTAGGGTGGAGTTTCGAGAGAAACTCATGAACGCCATCAGTCGGAAGAAGTTCGATCTGGTGTTGGAGGATGCTGCGCCGGAGGATGCGGTGGTGGCGGCAGAGGAGGTGGACAAGTCCTCCTCCGAGTAGAGTAGGATTAGTAGTGGTTTTTTCTTTTGTTTTCTATGTGTTTTTTTTCTTGTTTGTAATATATGTGTTGTTTTTATGTAAATGAAAAATGTCTTTTATTTTATGTTCATGAACAATGTGTCCTACAGTACATGCACTAACGAAAAACTCCTCCTTTTATCGAAAAACATCGCATATGGAAAATTAACACATTAGTAATATTATACTGTATCTAATAAATACTATTAAACACATTAGTAGGACGTACATAGTAGAATTATATTTCAAAAAATTACGAAAATAAAAAGCTACACACTGATTAATTTTATTTCTTTTCTCTTTACCAGTTGTCATCGTGTCTGCCCCACCACCCCCACCCACGGGCCTGGCCATAGGCAGTAGCCCCTCCCGCCTAGGCCCAGAGCCGGGCCTGCCTTTAAGACCATCCGTAGTGGTTCACGGTAAAGCTTAGGCTGTGTTTAGGAGCACAATTTTTCAATACTAAAGTTTTGGATACCACAGTTTTTAAAATGACACGAATACCAAAGTATTTCAATAACAAAGTTTTGTAATACCACAATTTTGCAATACATAGGACTGTTTGGTTGAAAAACACCATTCTGTAAAAAATACCATAGTACTCTAAAATACCACGGTATTGCTATAAAACTCAAAAAATACCGTGTTCCCAAACACCATTACTGTACTGCGGTCTGCGAATCAGATGGTCTTATCTCTTAACCCCTTGGTGCGGAAATCGAATTATCTACGACCCTTCCGCACAGCCATCTCTGTGCGACCCTGCCCAAATGGTTGCCACGTACGTTCATACTCCAAATCTTACAGCCAAGGGCGCAGTGCACGGTTCCCGGGACTGTGCCACCCTGCCCTGATGATTGCCACGTACGCGAACGCACCGAATCTTGCAGCGCGCACGGGCACACGAACTCCACGTCTGAAATTTGCTCAGTGATCCAATTAACTCGGCGCTCGGCGTGCACGATCCATAATTATGTGCACGAGCACATACGACGCGACCAACAAGATCTGTGTTTGGTTGCTTGTCTTGGATTGAATTGACTTGGATTAATTGGATGGTCCAGTCATGTGTTATTTGTTTGCGGTCAGACAGGTGACCCAGGTTTGAGGAATATAAAATATTCCTCGCAGATGCTGGATGAGATGGTCCAGGATATATGGTTGGATGTGAGTCCATCCACCATATGTAGTTATGCTTCTTAGTAATGTAATTAGTGATAATTACCTTGTTTATTGTTGATTAATAATTACAACTATGATATTAACATTAATATTTGCTAGTAATATGATAATTAGTATGTAAACAATTAATATCATGAAATTATCAACTTAGATGATTCAATAATCCAATCAAGTTTCATCCAACCTACCACAAAAAATTGGATCGTCTAGTCCATCCAACCAAACGTTAATTTGGATCATCCAAGATATAAAGAAGTGGATGATCCTATATCTCCAATCCAATTTCGACGTCAAACCAAACGCAATTGATGACTGAGCACTTTGTCACATGTCACTAGAGTGTATGCACAAATGACAAATACACGGCCTCAACACCGGGTTTATGGTGCATCGTGGACTAACCACATGACCCGACCAAACACTCACGTAATTGGAATACACCTGCAAGAGCAACTACCTGGCCGCATCCTTCGCGTACGAAGGGCAACGCCGACCAACTTATTCTTTTTGTACTACGTACAAAGAATTTTCCTTGTCCATGAGCCAATAAACAAGCTCTTCTGATGCGGCTTTGTAGTTAAAAAATGAACTACAAAGCGACAAGTTAAGGGAGACGGGGGGGGGGGGGTATATATGATCATCAACGTCCCTCTCATATGCATGTTATAGTTGTTCATGCATGCTACCCTACACCCCAAACATATGATCAGCGAGCCAAACTATATATATATATATATATATATATATATAATATGTTAGTTGTCATGCCCCAAACACGATCAACGAGCCTTCAAACTGTATATGACGATGTTTCAACAAAAAACAGAGAAAACACGTAATAATGTTGTCATCAAACATGATCGTGGCGAGGTTTTCAAGTGCATATGTTACTTGTGCATGCATGCTTGCTATACCCCAAACATGATCAACGAGTCTCAAATATGACGATCTTTCAAAAAAGTTAGAAAACACCAAATGTCATCAAACATGCATGATCGAGGTCTTTTGCATGTCAAACTGAGAAAACATGAACGAGGGTTTGTGATATATATATATATGTGTGTGTGTGTGTTAATGAATGCATGAATGTGTGGTGTGTTCATCGTCTTGTACGTTTTTCTTGTGTTTTCTGATGATCTTTCAACTATATATATATATATATGACGACCTTTCAAAAAAAAAGATAAAACACGTAACGTCATGAAACATGATCGAGGTCTTTTGCGTGACAAACTGAAAAAAACTAGAACATTGCATATACCTTGGGCCGGTGGGCCCTTTGCGTGTCAAACTTAAAAACTGGAACGGAAAATCTGATACACCGCCGGACGGACCTACAAAGTATGCCAGGTGGGCCACTGCATACCCTGGACCCTTTGCGTGTCAAATTAAAAAACTGACTGTGAAGCAGAGATGGGACGCGTCGAGCCACTGCGACAACTTAGAGGAAGCCAACCGCGGTTTGGATTAATTCGAAAGCGCAATTTTCAAAGCGTCCGATCATCTCCACTCCCGCTCTTAGACAGCAATGACTGCTATGGAATCTGAATTCCTGTGCAAGCGTGTAATCTGCGAATCTCAGCCATTCGACGGACATCCAAGGGTGGCTGACATTTTACACATAGATCCTTCCCTTTACACAGACATGTGGAATGATTTATGTGTAAAATGTCAGCCACCCATGGATGTCCGTCCAATGATTGAGATTCGCGTATTGCACGCTTGCACAGGAGTCCAGATTGCACAACAGTTTGCTTAGACGAGGACCCGCTATAAAGGCACACCCGTCCTCTTGCATCTCCGCCTCACCACTCCCTCTCCATCGATCGTACCCTCCAAACTTCTCTTCCTTCACCGCCACACCATCGCCGACCACATCTCGCTCTTTCTCCGCACCTCCATTGTCGCACAAATGGGTAGCCCCGCACTGAAGCACTCCAGGCCGTCGACTTCCTCCGAACCTCCTTCTTCTCCGTTTCCGTCTCAGCAAATGCCGGTGGAAATGGAGGCGGCGCCCACACCTCCTAATCCCGTTTGGGTTCAGGAGATTGTCTGTCTCGTCGAACACCGCTTTCATGAACTCGATCGGCGCCTGATGGAGGCCACCGAGCACCTTTCCGCCACCGTCGGGCACGCAAAAAAGCTCGACAAATTGGCGCGGGATGTATTTTCCAATACATCTCGCTCGTGTGACCGTCTGGGTCTTGGGAAACTTCCTGTCTGCACCAACATGGACACCGCCGACCACTATTGCATTGGGTTAGGGTTTGTGGCCGGTCGTCTCAACGTCCTCTACGAGACGATCGGGGAGGTGGCCGGGGTGGAGGGCCGCCAGCATCTTCTGCGGACCGTCGCCAGGAAGCTTCAGACTCAATTGCCGGAGGTGGTGGTAGCAGCGGCCACAGCGGAGGAAGCAGCGACAGCAGCGGCGGAGGAGGCGGTGGCGACAGTAGCGGCTGAGGAGGAGGAGGCGACAGAGAAGGAGTGGAGGAGATCTCCTCTGACTCCGAGTAGAGTAGTATTTGTAGTTTTTCTTTTTCTTATTTTCTATGTGCTTTCATAGTTCTTGTTTGTAATATATGTGTTGTTTTTATGTTAATGAAAAATGTCTTTTCTGTTCATGAACGATACGTCCTATGCAGTATCGAAAAACAACTCCTTTCTGAAAAAGTGGCGTTATAACTATTGTTCAATGTCTAGCCAAGAATTCGTTGTGTTGCGACAATCGACAACTCTTGGTTGAAACTCCATTGAGATCATGGTTGAGGCTGCGTTTCTCCTCTTTTGTGTTCTTTCACTCAATTTTTTCATTTGTAGTCGGCGCATGGGAAAATGTATTTTTAGTAGTAGTATATACTACATGTTATCATTTCATTGTGATTAATATTACAAAATGCTGATTGTTTGCCATCGTCCTTTCATGGACTTTGGTGTTCTGTATTTGCATATTGTTTGCATTACCACATATACATTTGGCAATTCATATTTTTTCGTATTTTTTTGGAATGTCCCACTAGCTTGCAGATGACTGCTTTTAGATTTTGATCTCCATGCATGGCAACAAATATGAATTAAGAAGTGAGCAAGTTGTCCTAAGACGAAGTCTACCCCTCTAGCTACACGCACCATGTGCAGGAATCGACGCAACATGACATGTAATTAATCATGATTGCATGGGTGCACAAGGGCACGGCTTGCGTCAAATTCTCCACTCCCGCGAAAATTTTTTCGTTCTACTTGGCGCGCCACATTTGAGATTTTGACAATTCATTTTTCACTACCTGGGCCTCCAATTTCAGTCCCGCCTATTATTGTAACCCTATTTCAGCCACAATGAGTATAAATGGAAACACTGGCTTCGTTCCCGACACACCGCTGCCCCGCTCTTCTGGTGATATCGCAGTACTCCAAATGTGTTGTCTCTCTGTCCTGTGTTCCATACTTGTATTCCTAAGAAATTCCTGTGTTTTCATTTCCCACGGTTTTTACAATTTTTTCCCCCATGGATCTCGCAGTGACGCATCGAAGCTCTTAGTGGTGTTGACTCCTGGGTACGACGCTGGGCAACCAAGTTTGACAGGCTCTACCGAACCTCTTCGTCGCCGACACCTCCCTGCGACATCACATCCCGGACTCCAGTTTTGTGCTGGGTAAACTACACGATCCATGCCGTCTTTTTATAGAGCTATATTGGCTTGATTCTACACGATCCATGCAGTTTTGGGCTAGACGAATTTATATATATATATATATATATATATATATATATATATATATATATATATAACATATACTACATCTGTCTCTAAATAAATGTCGCTCCGATAGCTTATTACGGTAGTGTATTTCTAGTTCAATTCTTGGTCAGGAATGACAAAAACTAAAAACAAGAGGTAGTAGTATGTAATTTCTTGATTTGGAAGTAAATGACGCACGGGTTATCTGATCAACCACTCCAAATGTTGTACTCTCATTCCTGTTTTACAAATTTGTATTCCTAAGATTTTTAGTTTCCATGATTTTTACACTTTTTTCTTTCTTGTGGCTTTCTCGGATCATACGTTTTTTCTATTCTTTCTTTTCTAATTCCTCCCTTCGTAACAAACACTGCAGTTTATAGAAAGCACACCATCCGATCCAAAATCTATGTCGGTCATGTAATCTGACGTTATCACTGTTATTTGGAATAACTACTTACAATGCTCTTTATATTAGGAACAAGACATCAAACTGTGATGTCGTCTACAAGCATTCATGTTGGCCAACAAGCACCTGGTATAACAATAAATGTGCTTACCATCAAAATTAAACAAATTTAGACAACATTAAATCCTTTGCATAGTACGCAGAGAATATTGCAGCACATGATGTTCAGGAACCCCGAGGTTCTTCACTCCTTGGTATTACGATGCATGAACCAACAATAGATATAGATATACAAACCAGAAATACTCCTTCGGCCCAGCATAACTTTGCTTTTGGAGCTTAAATTATGTCCCACTCAAACTCTATCGGTAGCTTCCTACTACCCATATCACATCACATTACTACCTACCTCTCTACCGTGCCATTTGTTTTGGCAGAGCGTGTTAGTTTTTTACTCCTTTAGCATTGAATTTGGAGCATTTTGAGAGACTACGTTTTGTCCTTTAGATTTATTGATGATGGGTGTATCATGGTCATTTGCATTCTTTCTAGGCTCTACTAATTGTTTTAGCATGCCTTGCGATTCTACTTTCTTAGTACTTAGTCTTTATAGTTAACAGTTCATCAGCCTGTGTGATGGCGTGATTTTTTTATGCCTCCACGCTGTGCTCTCTCGCCGCCTGCCACTTTGGCCGGCACCGGCGCCCACGCCCTGCTACTGGTCACTTCAGTGTCCTCCCCGACGCATCTCCCTCGCCCATCGCCACGTCCCATCCTTCGCGTGCCATGATTACCCCGCCGCCCGCAAATCTCTGGCCATTACTCGCCCTGCCACCAATCCTCCTCGAAAGTTTCGGTGAGACCTAACCCTCAATTTGTTGAGCGTCACAAGCTGGCACTATGTAGTACTTCACCTGCAGTAGCCGCCACTTACAAGTAGACCTTATGTCTCATGGGCCCACATGTCAGTGGCAGCTAATGCAGGTGCAGTATTGCGGAGGATTTCAATCCTGCAAGCTACCTGCCTTATCTGTCTTTCTGTCGCCACCTGCTACCGCTGACATTCATTACTTTCCCTGCAACTAATAATTATCTTCGAGACGCGCTCTGGCTGATGTCAGTCAGACCAAACCAGCGAACCCTATCTTTGTCTAGTCTAGCGTTGCCAGTTGCATGCCCCCTCACAGTCTTGCCTGCTTCACTCATGGACTGAAAATCCTCTGCAGTACTACGAGTGCGTACCGCCACTGACATGTGTACCTGATGGCTCATTTTAGGGTATGAACAACAACAAAGAAGTCAACAATGTACCCCCCCCCCCCCCGATCAAAATAGTTGCCGTTCAGACAGTCCTAACTAGTAGTTCATTTTTAATTCATTTGTTGGTCTGATACGACAATTAATATAAACCAGGAGGGATTACTACAAAACAAAATGGTGTTGGGACGACGCGGTCGTCCCATGCTTGTATTTGCCGCACTCGTCCTGAAGATTGTATGAAGATCAGACTTTTCTTCTTTTCACACTATTTATACATGATACTAAACTTGTTCAGGCTGTAATTTGCTTTAATCGTTTACTGTTTGAATCAATGTAACAGAAGGAAGGAAGCTAGGAAGAAGTGTGACTAAAGGACTTAAGGTTGCCAGAATACGCTATGCATCCCAAGTTAGTAGAATGGAGCATGTGAAGCTACCAATTCAGTTCTCCGCTAGGGTTGGTGCTGCGGTTGGTATTAATCAGCGGCACATTGTCGATGATGTGGTTATGTTTACAAAAATACATGCATCCCTCAGCGGTGCAAGGAAGTGGGCAGAGGTTGGCCATAGTAACAAGAGAGATATAGTACGAGACATTCTGGTTAGTGTTGTCACACCCCCACACAAGTATTTTTTTTCTTGCAATCTCCATCCTGTATGTTTATAACAACTTGTTATACAATGTACAGGATTCCTGGGACATGGAGGACACACCAGAGAGTGCAAGAAAAATTTTGAAAATTGCTGGTGAGCGCTACAAGGGGTGGCGCTCCGCTTTGCATGCCACCTATAAGAGTTATTCTACCGATGAAGAACGTATACGAAACAAGCCTGCTGACGTAACGGCGCCCGAGTGGTTGCACCTAATAGAATATTTTGGGTCTGAGCGATTCAAGGTCAGCTAACTTTTTAATAGCTTCGCATCATACAAAAAATATTTCATTTACTTTCATTTGTGGAATTAATTCTTAAAATTATTGCAGCCAATAAGCAAGACCAATTCTCAAAATCAAAGAAGACAAAAGGAGAGTCACTTACTTGGCTCCAAATCCTACGCCCAACTTAGTTACGAGAAGGTATGAAAAATAAATCATGCTTTTACTTTGCGCTGCAAACAATATGTATACCAACATGTTGAAGTTTACTTGTATTTTATGTAGCGAGACCCAGAGACCGGGGAAGAACCCGATGACGTACAACTGTGGGAGGCAAGCCATTTGTTGGAGAACGGTAACTGGGCAAACAAGCTGGCAGAAGTTGTACATGTGAGTAACACTTCAAACAATCTCCAATTAAATAAATATTTGCAAATTACCTATGACTTTTCTTTTCGTATTTAGATCTAGGCACGTGCCCAAGTGGACGTCATGGAAGCTGAGCAAGGAGGCCAAATTCCAAATGAGGAGAGAAACCACATCTTCCAGCATTGTTATAGATCCTCAATCGGTTGTGCAGGATCACGGGTTTGGAGGCGTGGTGTGGGGACCGAAATCCTGACCTCCAAGGATATCATTGGGTGGTGTCGTGCGATATGACACCCAACATTATACAAGAAAAGAATGAGAACAAATTTACAATACCAAGTCTTTATTGACAAGCATGGTGGAAGTTTAAAAGTACTAACGGAAGGAAAGAGTATTATACATCATAGCTATGATCTCAGCACTAGCTATGCAAAAGCAATGCCATCCATACCCTGGATACTTTGCACTAGCAACAGACAATTCACGGTGATGTGCAGGGTTCCCACTCGGCTGTAAACCCTGGAGGGGGTGCAGCCTCGTCATTAAACCCGTCATCAGTCGTATAATCTGCAAAAACTTGTTAACTGCAAACGTGAGCATAATGCTCAGCAAGACTAACCCGTCTCACTAGACATATGCAAGGATGAATACTAAGCATAGGTACGGAATAGCATAAATGACTCGTCTACAAGTGGATCCTTATAGTCATGTTTTAATTAGCACATGACATTCCTCAGGCCCGACACATCATAGACTCCACAATCAAACAAGGTACGCTTTGTCGATGATATGACGTGCACAAAACACATAATGCTATTACAGGTAAAGTATGGGGAAACTGTAAACTTTTAATTGTATTATCTCTAAGAAAAACAAGGTTGTCCAAGCAATTTATAAACCAATATATCATATTCTCCTGACTTCTTTAGTATTTACTACGTCACGGCGCAGTGAACAAGTGGTACTCTATTACCGCGAGGGACAGTGATTGCAATCAAGACATACCCAGAACAACACGACAAATACGCACTTTTGAAAATGCCAGCGAGTACTTTCAGCAGTACCTACATAACAATTTAGTACTAGTCGTATATGGCCACCTTTCACTAAACACTCGAATGTCAAACCAGTCGATCCGTCACGAGCAGGAGGTCACTGCGTGGGGCGTACTCTGACGTGCCCACCAGCTGATTTACACCTTGTTGCCCTCAACCCACGCCTATAAAACAGAACGGAATGCCTCGACAAACCAGCATCAAGCTACGTCAGTTTACTGGAGCCCATTCCTCCAGTATGTCACCGGTACAATTCAAGCTTGTCCAGCAGGACCGCACACGAAACGGTCCTCAATTGACACAAGCAGGGCTACGCACATGAGACCACGTCTCACTGCATCCTATCCACTACTCGCTCTCAATTTCATATTCATAAACCATTTTCTTATTCCAGAATCTCCCGTGTGATAAAATTCCTATCTCGCGAGTAGATTCCAACTACTCGACTTCTACCGAATTCCTATGAGCATAAGCATAGCAGTGTCTACTCAACAGGCCGTAGACCTACCCAAAACTCCATAGGATTTGTGGGCCATGCAAGTGGATATCAAACACCTTAAACGTAATGCACAATCATCTGAAGATGTAAGGTGAAACAAAACTGCAAAACATTGTAAGGAACTTAAATGCAAACTAGGGCATGCCGGAATGCGAGTTTGAGTCTATGTTGGTTTCTGACAGCTGGACCTCCAAGGCTTCCGGCTGCTCCTCGACTTCAGCTACTACACAATATGCATATACTAGGTATAAATGATTTTGTGAATAATTAATATGCTTAAGTGGGGTGAGTATATTAAGATAAAATAAGATAATTACCTTAATTGACTTTGGGATTTTTATGGTGGATACTAGAGATTATAGAGAAGACTCTTGCAGAGAATAGGAGATGATAAAAGATGTTTGTTATTCTTAACAATTATGGTAAACAATAATTTCTCTAAATTTTGGTTGAAATTTTTGGAGATGTATTATGGATACCAAGGGTTGTATCATGTAGAGGGGGGTCTCACTGGTTCTAGGAAAATTTGTTTCACAATTTTTTGAGCTTCCTACAGGAAGAAACTAATTTTCCAAGTTTGGGTAAGTTTCTAGAAATTGATTTTCCATTTTTCTCAATTTATAACTACACAGAGATTTGGAACATTGATCAACCCAGTATTTTAAGTCCAAAGAGCTTGAAACTTTTACTGGAGATCAAGGGTATTAACAATAGTGTTCTGAGCAAAATTGGAAATTTTCCAATACAGAACTGTGGGAATGAATTCTTTAAGCATTTTTCTTATCTGCATTATGGAGAAATTTCTATAGCTTTTCATACAAATCCAAGTGCACCACTGGACAATATTCTTCATGCTGGTTCTAACAAAATTTATTTGGGTACTTTTGGATAATTCTACTATAAGTTATGGATTTTCTAAGTTTGGATTGACTCTGGATTTATTTTCCTATTGGAAATTTCAAATAAAAGGGGCCGGTCCCACATCATTTGAATGGGCCAATCGCATATGGGCCACACCGGGGGCCATGGGGTTCAACGGTGCAGCCGCACCGGATCCAGTGCCACAGCTGATACCGAGCGTTCGAATAGGCGCTGACAAGTGGGGCCCATATGCCTTCGTCTACCTCGCGACGCGACGGCGCTCCTCGTCGGAACCGCGGCGGTGCTTCGCCGGACTTAAGTGTGTCGACCTCCGTTCAGCCTCGCCATGACCGCTCAACCCTAAAATCGATTGCGCAAGCCGATGGTGGTGTCCAATCACGCCAACGATGGTCAGAGACGGCGGCGCAACGGTGGCAGCGGAGCTAGGGTTTCAGCCTTTGTCGGAAATGCTCGGGAATGGCTCAATAGACTCGGGAAAAACTCGGAACGGTTCCTGGGAGTACCAGGAGTATGATTTGGGGGTCAGATTGGGGTAAAATCGCCGGCAAAGCTGAGTTCGACGGTGAAGTGCGGTGTTTCAACCAGCGGCCTCGAAAACTTGAAATCTAAGATGCCCGGTTGATAACTTTCAGGGGTTTTGGGCATGGATCTTCTTTAGGACACATAGAAACTATCTGCTAACCAGATTTAAGGATGATTGCAAGAATGAAATGAATTTAAGCGCGAAGCTTTGCTGTTCCATTGAGAAACCGATCGGTGCTCGAACAAGAACTCAAGTTACACTTCATGTCATATGATTAGATTCTGTGAGCATGAAATAGAGAGGATTGCGAACCTTTTTGCTTAAAGGATCGAGGCTGGAGATGGGCTAGAACTGGTGTTCGACGGCGAAACAGTGAAGGTTTTCAACGGCTTCCTCGACGGCGACTGAGAAACTTCAAAATATACCAAGCAGAAGCTATGTCACGATCAATGACCAAATGGAATACGTAGAGGAGTTTGTGACATGCCTTTTATCTACTTACAGCTCGGGAAGAAACGGCTGCAATCGTTGGCGAGAGCACGATTGAACAAGGGCGGCGAAAATGGCGTGAACCGGGATGGTGTCCAACGGCGACGGCCAAGGGGTATTTATAGGGACTGAGGGGAGAGGGGAGCACGCCACGGCGTCAAGCAGGCAAGCAACTCGGTGGATGCATGCGCGTCGTGGTGTCGCGCGCTACCGGCATCGAACGTCGGGGTGAGCTGGAGAAAGGGCACCCCCCCCCCCCCCCCCCCCCCCGTGGGTTTCACTCGAGTGCTTTGGCTAACAATGGGCCCCACCTCCTCTTATCTACTTCCCTTCTCTCTAACTTCAATTCTCCTACCAAATTTTGTCCAAAAATTCTAGATTTTTGTGGGGAGGCTCAAATAAATATCTAGAATTTGATTCCGCAATTGGATTTTGAATTGGAGCATGTTTCAATTGAATTTCAAATTCAAATTTGAATTTGGATGAAATTCAATGGTGCCACTGATTTAAATATCAATTGAGTTCCAAAAATTGTGAAACTATGAGGATAAGTCAAGCAAGTTATGCTGACCATGAGTGTGTGTTCAAATCTTGATGTTCAATCTAGTTGAACATAATTCAAAATTTGAATTCAAAACATGGTTTGAATTTGCTAAGCGTCTCAATTAAAATAGAAAATGGAGTTAAAAATTTATGAAACATTGCAGGAAGTCCATTTGGAATATTAGAAAACCATGGAAAAATTTATGGACTCTGAATTGAATAATTTTGACAGGGCCAAATATACAGTAGTATATATTCAATTTATATTAATTTGAATATCTATTTGGTACTGCATATTAAATTGGCCTAGCAATCTTTCTTCAAATAATTCCAAACTTTGAAGAGAGGTCAAAAGAATAAATCTAAGTTTATTGGTGAAGTTCATTCCTCATGTTAATAAATTTAAGCATGAGTAGAAGAAAAGATTTGATGAGATCAAGTTTATAAGCATGGCTATAATTGGTCTCTATTAGGGTTAACGACCAATTTACACTGAACCTCATATGAAGGAAAATGTGGGATTTTACACGTGGTTATATGGCTAACCCAACTGGTCCCGAACGTGAACGTATGCGTATCCAGATGTCTGAACACCTCAACGACCAAGTTCAAAACTTAGAAGATAGAAATGCAGGCCTCAATCAAATAGTGCAGGAGTTGGAAGAAAGAAATGATAGCTTAAACACCCAGATGAACTGCATAAAACAGAAGAACGAAGAGTCAAACGTTCAAGTCCAGAACTTATAAGGTCAAATAGTAGCTGATCATGAACAGACAGCTAAGGAAATGCAGGACATGTGCGCCTCAATGGCTGAAATGCACAAAATGATGATGGAGACCACTCCACAAAAGGTCCACCAAAGGAATCGCCAAAAGCCACCTGCTCCAACAATTAGTCCCGGTCAGCTTAGGAAAACTCTTAGCATGCAAACATGTCGCTTTAGTAATCCTTGAGTGTTGTTATGTGTGTTGTAATATTAATTGATGAATGTTTATTGTTAAGCTCGTAATTCTGTTGCCACTAATTTTCAAACCTGGTGCATTCGGGTTCTACTGCAGCTAATTATAAAACTTGGCATTACAAATTTCTTGTCACAAATGATAAATTGTTGCAATAGGAAGCTATTGCCAGGAATTACAAAATGTTGCAGTATAAACATTTGACAACGACTCAAAAAAGGTTGCACTAGACTGCTATTGCCACCACGTAGAAAATGCTGCATTAAAACACTATTGCCACAGATAAGAAATCGTTGCAATATCAAACTATTCGTCAGGATACAAAATCGTTGCAGTACCATACTAGTTCTCACGGATATGAAATCGTTGCAATACGGTACTATTCGCCACGTTTGTGGACTCGTTGCAATACCAAACTATTCGCCACGGATGCGAAATCGTTGCAGTACCAGACTAGTTCCCACGGATCTGAAATTGTTGCAATATGGTACTATTCACCACGTTTGTTGACTCGTTGCAATAACATACTATTTGCCACGGACGTTAAACCGTCGCAGTACCATACTATTTGCCACGACTGTGACATCGTTGCAGTACCATACTATTTGTCATGGATGTGAAATTGTTGCAATACTATGATATTCGTTGCAATATGGTAAATCATCGCAACACCATAACTCGTTGCAATATGGTACTATTTGCCACGGCTGTGAAAATCATTGCAATATTGTAGTATTTGCCACGAATGTGAAAATTGTTGCAATCACATACTATTACCACGAACGCGAAATCGTTGTAATACAATGCTATTCATTGCAATACGTTAAATCGTCGCAATACGCTAAACCATTGCAATAACATACTATTTGCCACGAATATGATATCTTTACAATACAGTACTATTGTCACGCCTGTGTTGCAACTACATACAATTACCACGAACGTGAAATTATTGTTTTACCATGCTATTAGTTGCAATACGTTAAATTGTCGCAATATGCTAAATCGTTGTAACAACATACTATTTGCCACGAATATGAAATCGTTGCAATACCATACTATTTGGCACGATTGTGAACCCGTTGCAATACCGTACTATTCGTTGCGATACGTTAAATCATCGCAATACATGAAAACATTGTAATAGCGTCCTATTTGCCACCGATGTGAAATCGTTGCAATACCATACTATTCGTCACGGATGTCAAGACATCACAATAACCTATCGCCACGGGAATTATTTCGACAATTCGTAAAAACTATCGCCATGCTTTTTTCGCTGCAACAGCGACCTATTGCCATGAAAAACAACCTATTGCGACGAATTTTTTCGTTGTGATAAACCGGAATCCTTGCAGTGATCCTAGAAGCAAAGCGAAGACAAGGGAAACATGAACATATTGAGAACTTTATGGAGTTATAACAATATCCATGTTTACACAAATCTTAATATATGCAAAACCGATCAGTTTTCTAACTAACTTGATTAGTTTGCACTAAAACCAGATTTTGACCAAGTAAACATCAGATTGATTTGCCCCCATATAAGTTTTGGATGAAAATATATGAGGTTTCAGAGTTGACAGGTATTCTGAAAAATTCAACAGCACCTCCTTTGAAAGTACCTGATTTGATCCCACAATTCTAGATAGTTCTGATCAACAAATGGGATAACTTTGGATTAAATATTTGTAACACATCTCACAGGCTTTCTAAGGATGTATAATATGACCCTTAGAGAGTTTTGTACAGAATGTGATGGTCAAACTACAGAACAATACGGAGACTCTTGTGTCTGTCCTGTTTCTGGAATAGGTTTCACCATTATGTGATTTTCACTAATTTGGACTAGGATTCTGTTCTTGGAGTGAACATAAAAGATTTATAGGACTTTCCTATCTTTCTAACTATGTATTATACACTTCCATTGGTGCATATAAACAATGTTTTGACCTGGCAAACTCCAGCAAAAAATTTTGCCAGAAAACACAGGGAACTTTGTTTAGATAGTTTCTATTTCTATATCACCTTCACCAAGTTTAACGTGGAAATGTGTTCCGGAAGTGAACATAAAGATTGTAGAGGACTTATCCACCTTCCTGACCTTGTATCCTACAACCCCATTGGTTACATCTACTCTGAGTTATACCTTGTCAAAGTCCAGAAAAAAATTCTGCTAGAAAACACATGGGGCTCTAGTTTTGAATCTTTGAGTAGGTAACTCTACTCCCATTGCATCTTAGTTCAAAATAAGTGTCCAGTAACTAATATTGGCTCCTAACTCACCGTTGTAGTTGCAAGTTATGTCTTAACTCAATTTTACGGAGATGTGATTATGTTGATATAAGGGCAGTAATGCATAGATGAAAATGATGTTGGTACTACGTTGTCTTACCAAATAAAAACCTAACCAGATTATAATAGACAAATACATGTTAACAATGGAACTAAGACGGTCGCTTGCAAATGTGTTCTATTTGCAATACGATCACATTATTATTGTCTCTGCAGAAGATGGATCACAACAACCTACATGTTTCCGGCAAGCTTAATGCATTCCGGTAGCATTACAAGCATCCCGACACAGCAACTCGTAACAGTTCTGTAACAACATCATGGTCCTACAACTACTTCACATCTTAAAGATCCAAATGAAGATCCCAAAACAATCCATAAACAAATTGCAGAAAAAAATAAAAAAAAAAGTCCACAATCACAACCTAGTTAGGTTAAAGTAGCAGAAACAAAAAAGTGAAACATTGAAATGTGCACTCACCAATCATTCATTCAACCTCATTAGCTACCTATCGCAATAAATCCAAATCCGTAGTTACCAAACAATTAAACATTGTTAGCTTGACACCTGAGTTAACTATGCTAATAATACTCCTTATGCCGGCGTACTATCGATTCCTTACTAATAATCACTTAAGTTTTCAAAAATATGCTCCTTTCATGTGTGCTTTTACCAATCCGGCTCTAATACCAATCTATGAGGATTGGAGTCCTGACATTCAGGAATCACGTTGGGTGGTGCAACACGATGTAACAACTAACAACAAGTTACATTGTTTTCTCATTTTATAAAAAAAGTAATTACAACTGTGGAAGTTTCATAATACAATCTCTCGAAACTAGCTATTGCACAAGTGGTCGTATCCAGACCGTGGATACTCCACACTAGCAACATAAAAGAATGCATCAGTGTACAGTGCATTCATTTGATAATAAAACTCGGAAAGGGTGTTGCCTCACTATGAAACCCTTCGTATGCAAAATTACCTGCAAAACATTAATCAACAACATGTAAGCACAAAGCTTAGCAAGTCTTACCCATCTCAACAAATCCCTATATGAAGGAACTTTAATAACGAAATGCTTAATTTTCATAAATGATCTCGCCTACAAGTGGATCCTTAGTTTTCACCTTTTACAAAAAGTTTACAGTTAAGGGAATGGACGCTTAGTGAGCTCTCCTTAATACAATCACCAAGAAATACAATTTGTAGTTCAAAAGCAATATCAAGTCAAAATTTCAGACTCACTTATAACTGCTCGCGACTGTGAGAACAAGTTGTAACCAATCCATAACCGCGAGTGGCAGTGATGGAATCAATTACACCTAGACTGCATGACACATATGTTAGGGAATCAGCGGTAAGCTACTCTAGCAACTCTACCGCATCACCCAGGAAACATGCGAGTACAGAGGTCATGGATCGTTACCACTAGACGCGCAGCGCAGCGGAACGTTGATGCGCGTCGGTGTAAGGGAAGTAGATGATCTCGTTCGTCTTCTCCTCGTCCTCGTCACAGCAGCAGGTAGACGATCACGATCGTCGTAGCCGATCAGCGCAGCAGTAGCAGCAACGCCTCCACGGAGTCCACACGTACGGAGAGGAACGTTGTGCACCGGTGTGCTAGCACCGCGTGCGCGGTAAGGGTCTCGGCGTGAGGCCTGCGAGGGGTGGCGGCTAGGGCTATCACGTGGTGGGATGATTAGCCTCTAACCCTACCTCTCATATTTATAGGCGTACTAATGGGCTTTTAGGTCGCAGGCCCATTAGTACCCTAATTGCTTATGGTTCAAATATCCAATAGGCCTGAACCCGAATTGTTATGATTGCCTCTTGGGCACATCACCAACAATCTCCCACTTGCACTAGAGACAATCATCTAGCCAAGATTTTTCGATATTCCAACTCCTTAAGTGTGTGACCCGTTAGGTTCATGAGCAGTCGGTTGTGAATGGAAACCATTTCCAACCACAAGTCAGTAGAGGTACCTAGCAGGACATACTGACTCCCGACTGTACATAAAGATCATATCGGCCGAACCTAGATACATTCAACATGCTAATCCCTTTGCCTCACGATACCAGTCAAGCTCAAGGCGAGATGCGTGCCATCCTTGTGATAGCTCGACCATTCACTCGATCAAATAGTGGATTCATTCCGTGACTAACTTTTAGTCACTGTGATTAACCTTTAATCACCTTGGCATGGCCATGCACTTTCAAATCCAACTATCTCGAGGGGCCCAGAGATATCTCTCCTGTTATTTAGGAGGGGCAAATCCCATCTTGATCCGCGCACATCACATTCTATGTTTCATTATATACCCGAAGACTACTTTTATGACTACCCAGTTACGGAGTAGCGTTTGGTAGTCTCAAAGTACACAACTACGCATAGTGAGAAACAATGGCGATCTCAGGTCTAAGGATCTAGCAGGTGTATCACTCAAGACCAACTGATGGCACATATGGAAATAACAATCCCAGCAGTGTCTTGGAGTGGGTCAATCCAACACCATGTTCACTAACATGTGTTCACATTATTAATTTGATATCTCTATATCTATGATCCGTGAAACGTGATCATCAATTAATACATGTGCTAGTCTGTATGCAATCATTATATCATATAATGATATAGACTAGGGATCATCTAGAGTAACATTACTTTTAACAAAGAGTTTCACGAACAAGTCACATACTTGATGATCAATGTAGATAATGATTACTCATATAACAATTTATTTAATAGTACATAAACATAGCTGTGACACAAGTCTCCCACTACACATTATGATCACTGATGTAAGTATCTAATACCCATAGATCTCGTGTGTGCCTCATGCTTTGATTGTGGAAGAGGCTTTGTCAACGGATCCGCAATATTCAAATCCGTGTGCACCTTGCATATCTTCACATCACCTCGGTCGATGATCTCTCGAATGAGGTGATAGCGTCGTAGTATGTGTTTGGATCGTTTGTGTGATCTAGGCTCATTTGCCTGTGCGATGGCTCCACTATTGTCACAGTAGAGATCCACAGGACTGGACGCGCTAGGACCAACACCCAACTCAGAAACAAATTTTCTGATCCAAACAGCCTCCTTTGCAGCTTCAGAAGCTGCAATATACTCCGCCTTTGTGGTTGAATCTGCTACTGTATCTTGCTTGGAACTTTTCCAACTCACTGCCCCTCCATTGAGGCAGAATACAAAACCGGATTGCGATCTAGAATCATCCTTATCAGTTTGGAAGCTGGCATCGGTGTAACCTTTTACAACGAGCTCTTCTTCACCTCCAAACACTAAGAATGCATCCTTAGTTCTTCTTAAGTACTTAAGGATGTTTTTGACAACGGTCCAATGAGCCTCACCAAAATCTGATTGATATCTACTCGTGATACTTAGAGCATAAGATACATTTGGGCGTGTACATAGCATGGCATACATGATGGATCCAATAGCCGAAGCATAAGGAATCGCTCTCATCCTCTTTTGCTCATCAGGTGTCGAAGGACACTGACTCTTGCTTAGAGTAATGTCATGTGACATTGGCAAGAAACCTTTCTTGGAATCTTGCATATTGAACCGATTCAATATCTTGTCAATATATGTATTTTGACTTAATCCAATTAGCCTTTTAGATCTATCTCTATAGATCTTTATGCCCATAATATACGTTGCCTCTCCTAAATCCTTCATTGAGAAACTTTTTCTTAATGAGGATTTAACATCATCAAGCATTGGAATGTCATTTCCGATCAATAATATGTCATCTACATATAGGACCAGAAATACATGTGTGCTCCCACTAAACTTCTTGTAAATACAAGGTTCTTCTACGTTCTTGATGAAACCAAACCCTTTGATTACTTCATCAAAACGCAGATTCCAACTCCGAGATGCTTGCTTCAGTCCATAGATGGACTTTTGAAGCTTGCATATTTTACTAGCATTTTTAGGATCGACAAAACCCTCAGGTTGTGTCATGTACACATCCTCAGTCAGACTTCAATTAAGAAAGGCTGTTTTGACATCCATCTGCCATATTTCATAATCAAAATATGCAGCAATTGCTAGAAGAATCCGAACAGACTTAAGCATTGCAACGGGTGAGAAAGTTTCATCATAATCAACACCTTGAATTTGTTTGAAACCTTTCGCTACTAATCGCGCTTTATAGATGTGAACATTTCCATCCATATCAGTCTTTTTCTTGAAAATCCATCTACAATCGATAGGTCTCACACCTTCGATTGGATCAACCAAGTTCCAAACTTCATTTTCATGCATGGATTCAATTTCAGATTCCATGGCTCCAAGCCACTTCTCAGAGTCGGGTCCCATCATTGCTTGAGTATAGGTCGTGGGCTCATTATTGTCTAACAATACCATGTCATGCTGCTCCGTGGTTAGAAGCGTTAACTTTTCAGTCGCACGACGTACCCTCGTAGACCTTCGTGGGGCTGGTGTTTCATCAACTGGTTGCACAACATCTTGTACATCCTGTATAGGATCGATGGGTGTTGAAACATTTTCAGGTATTTCTTGAATTTCTTCAATATGCACCTTGCTCCCACTAACTCCTTTTGAGAGAAACTCTTTCTCCAAGAAGACACCATTGCGAGCGGTAAACACTTTACCCTCTGCTTTATTATAAAAATAATACCCTTTGGTTTCCCTAGGATATCCCACAAAGAAGCATTTGTCTGATTTTGGAGTGAGTTTGTCTGACGTCAAACGTTTGACATAAACATCACATCCCCAAACTTTGAGGAAAGACAATCCGGGACGTTTCCCGGTCCACATCTCATATGGTGTCTTCTCAACAGACTTAGTTGGGACTCTGTTTAGTGTAAACGCAGCAGTTTCAAGAGCATAACCCCAAAAGGATAGTGGAAGATCTGCTTGGCTCATCATCGACCTAACCATGTCCAACAAGGTTCGGTTCCTCCGCTCGGACACCCCATTCCATTGAGGCGTTCCAGGTGGAGTCAATTGTGGAACAATTCCACATTGTTTCAAATGATCATAAAATTCATGGCTCAAATATTCACCCCCACGATCAGATCGTAGAAATTTGATTGTCTTGCCCAATTGATTCTGTACTTCATTCTGAAATTCTTTGAACTTTTCAAAGGATTCAGACTTGTGCCTCATTAGGTAGACATAACCATATCTACTAAAGTCATCGGTAAATGTGATGAAGTACTTAAAACCACCTCTGGCAATTGAACTCATTGGTCCACATACATCTGTGTGTATAAGTCCCAACAAGTCAGTTGCCCACTCACTTTGACCAGTGAAGGGTGCTTTGGTCATCTTCCCAAACAAACAAGATTCGCATGTGTCAAGTGATTCAAAATCAAATGAGCTTAGTAAACCATCTTTATGGAGTTTTTCAATGCGTTTCTCATTTATATGTCCTAAGCGACAATGCCAAATAAAAGTGGGACTTAGATCATTATGACGAGCCCTTTTGGTATTAATGTTACAAACAGTTTTATTCTCAAGATCAAGAACATATAATCCATTCACCAATGGACATTGAGCATAGAAAATATTATTGTAATAAATAGAACGACATTTGTTCTTTATTACAATCTCGTAACCATCAACTTCTTCTAAACACGAAGAAGAGATAATGTTCTTGCTCAAAGTAGGAATGCAATAACAATTATTCAATTCCAAAACTAATCCTGAGGGTAATGACAAGTGGTAAGTTTCGACAGCTATGACCGCAACCTTTGCTCCATTGCCAACACGAACATCCAACTCGCCTTTTGCAAATCTTCTAGTCTCACTTAGACCCTGCAATGATTTGCAAGTGTGAATCATCGATCCGGTATCAAATACCCATGATTCACTAGAAGACAATGCAATGTTAATTTCTATAACATTTATACCTGAAGCGGAAGTCTCACTTCCCTTCTTCTTCTTCATATCCTCCAAGTACTTCTTGCAGTTCCTAGACCAGTGTCCCTTACCATGACAGTGAAAGCATTCATCATCAGGAGAAGGGCTAGATTTGCCCTTTGGCTTAGACTTTGAGCTTGAGGGCTCATCGGGAACCTTTCCCTTGCCTTTGCCTTTAGGATGCGTCACACGCTTCCTCTATTTATTCTCCTTTTGTACCATCATCACATGAGTGGCATTTTTCTTAATGCTTTCTTCGGCTGTTTTAAGCATCCCATGCAATTCAGCCAAAGTTTTCTCCATGCCATTCATTTGAAAATTTAGTATGAATGGCTCGTAGCTCGGTGGGAGCGACTGGAGAACAACGTCAATAGCCAGATCATCCTTGAGTTCAGAACCAAGTTTGCCCAAAGTTTCAATGTAACCAATCATATTGATTACATGAGGGCTGACCGGGCTACCCTCCGCCAGTTTGCATGAGAACAAGGACTTTGAGATATTGTATCTTTCAGCTCTTGCTTGATTCTCAAACATTCCACGCAGTCCCTCAATCATAAAATAAGCATCTGTATGCTCATACTGTTTTTGCAGATCAGGGGACATAGTGGCAAGCATGAGGCAGCTTACATTAAGCGCATCATCGCAGTGCTTCGTATAAGCTCTACGTGCTGCATTAGTTGCATCAGCTGGGAGGTCATCAGGGTAAGGCTGCAGAAGAACGTACTCGGTTTTCTCTTGCTTGAGAACGATTCTCAGGTTGCGGTACCAATCGATAAAGTTAGCTCCATTGAGCTTTTCCTTTTCAAGCACAGATCGCAAATTGAAACCGGAATTGTTACTAGCAGACATGATCTACAATAGAAAATAAATATGCAAGGTTTAGCACTATGTTATGTACCAATCTTCTATTAACAGTTTAATAAAAGATATTACCACTATATTATCATCGTCTTCCCTCTAACGATATATAGTGGTTCAAGATCCATGTTCACTAATTCCTAGTGAGCTTTGGCTTCACGGCTAGGAAAATAGTGACATAGGTAAACAACAATTGTTAATCATATCCCTATATGACTCTTGTTTGTTGGGTGACATCCAATGCCCCGGCTCCCAACTCTATGCCATAAAGCCTAAAACCGTTTTGATAGCTTTGTTGAGTAAACCAACACTATGTATGTGAATGTCCAACATTCACCCTATGAATTATGATAGATGATGCTACTTTGCTTTGGCAAACCTACCACACAACGATCAAAATAACATAGGTGCAGCTATTGGTAAATGGCATCAAATGCTCAACTTTTGTGAGGGAAGCTATTCTATCATGACAAAACATCCACCATATGAAGAGCATGAAAAGAAAGTAATAAGCATCACAGGCATATGATAATATCACATTGTGAATAGTATGGCCTTTAGAATCATAATGGTCTCCATCGCCATGGTTCCATTAAGATCTGAGCTGCCATGCCTCCCTTCTTGTGGTGATCTCCATCTCCACCATGCTTAAGGACATCTCCATGATAATAAAAGAAGCTAATACAACTAATAGATACCAAATAAATTACAAGAGAGATCAAGCATCACAGGTCAACACGCAGGTCGTTATACAATTATGTGACAACCTCAACCCGGTTGTGTTAATTTTGCAGCACGCAGGCCACACGAATATTACACACAGATTATCACATCACATTAGGCCATACCATTCACATCATTCCCTGCAAAAACGAGTTAAGAGTAGAACGGTTTCTAGCGCAAAATGATATTATGTAATCGCTATAGCAAACAGAATTACATAGATCGCATCTATGAAATCACTATGAAAATCTCATCGGATTGATCAAATCACCCCGAATCCGAGACATTCAGAATGTCTCAAATTTTCAATGTGATCAGTTATTCATGAGTAGATCGCGACTCATGACCGTGGTCTGTTGGCTCAATCTGTTAGCTATGTACGCGATTAGTCCCGATGGTGATTCCAGCCGGTAGGGACAGGTTGCGCACACAGCAGAGAAGGAGCATGAACTGACCCTTTAGTCATATACGATCGCAATCTACTCTAACCAATTCCAAACCCCAAAAACCGTGCGAAAAATTCATCGTATGAACATGTCTGCAGTAGATCCAGACCAAAAACTACGCAAGTCGGCTCTGATGCCACTGTTAGGGAATCAGCGGTAAGCTACTCTAGCAACTCTACCGCATCACCCAAGAAACATGCGAGTACAGAGGTTATGGATCGTTACCACTAGACGCGCAGCGCAGCGGAACGTTGATGCGCATCGGTGTAAGGGAAGTAGACGATCTCGTTCGTCTTCTCCTCGTCCTCGTCACAGCAGTAGGTAGACGATCACGATCGTCGTAGCCGATCAGCGCAGCAGTAGCAGCAACACCTCCACGGAGTCCACACGTACGGAGAGGAACGCCGTGCATCGGTGTGCTAGCACCGCGTGCGCGGTAAGGGTCTCGGCGTGAGGCCTGCGAGGGGTGGCGGCTAGGGCTATCACGTGGTGGGGTGATTAGCCCCTAACCCTACCTCTCATATTTATAGGCGTACTAATGGGCTTTTAGGTCGCAGGCCCATTAGTACCCTAATTGCTTATGGATCAAATATCCAATAGGTCTGAACCCGAATTGTTATGATTGCCTCTTGGGCACATCACCAACAACATACACCCATTCGGCACACACGTAGGTGCTCTTCACTCCACATCGTATATGGCAACTTTTCACAAGATACCCTAATGTTGAATAAATTCTCCATCTCGAGCAAAAGAACTCCTAAACAGACACGTTGAAGTTGTCCGCTAGAAGATTTATACCTTTATGCCTTCACATCTCCATTCAAAGACCAAGGAAGATTTTCCACACCAAGATCACCAAGTCACGTCAGTTTGCTGGCTCGTATATATCCAGTATGCATCTAGTACACCTCAAACTTGTCCAACAAGGTCGAGCATGGCACGGTCCTTAATCGACACAGGCCGTGCTACTCCTACAGAAACCACATTCCATCGTAACCTATAATTGTTTTCCGGTCTCAAATTCAGATTTTGTTAATACTCACTAAACCTACCCATGTGATCCCATTTCTATAAGAAAACGAGTAGAGTACGACTACCTGACTTCTACCAGATCATCTAGAACTACCTCATTAGCATAACATTAACCCTACAATGAAATCCATCTACCCAAACACTCTTGGGTTTCTTGGGTCATGCATTTGAAGTGTCCTTCAAATCTAAACTTAATGCACAATACACTTCTAATCAATAAAGTGGATATAAAGGAAAACATTATAACTTATTAATTGCAAATCGTGGCTTGCCTTAATATTAGTCGGTGGAGACTATAATCAGCAGCTCTATGATCCAAGTGAAGCTCTTCTATGATCTTCTTCTTCACGACGTCTACCAAGATAAACAAATACAATTAACATAATTACTATAAGCATAAGTAATGAGAGCTATACAAGAATTAATTCTACAGCAAGGCAGTGCCCAATGGAGTTCAAATTTTTACAGTGGCTTTCAGGGTTGATAAATGAATCATCATAAAACTTGCAGATTTTTCTACTGAGCAGATTGGTCACAATAATTTCCTAATTCTTTCATCATTACTAAAGTTACAGAGAAAATGATAGGTTTTAACATGCTGATAATTATGATAAACAGGTAGGGTTGGTCATTAGGTGTCCAACAAAATTGGTTTCACAATTTTGTGAGCTTTCTACAGGGCTTATGAATTTTACAATTTCATCAATTTTCTGAAATAAGTTTCTGTTGTTTTTCTTGACTTTCATTAACCTAGGGAAAAGTTCCATAGTAAAATTATCTTAAACATGATTTCTGGGGCTCAAAGTTTTACCAAACGTCCTAGATGGTATAAGTTATTGGGACAAATTTGAGATTTTTCTTCTAAGTAATACTCCTGGAATTAATTTCCAAAGGTTTAAAGAAAAGGAATTATTCAGAAAACTCCAGGGATTTTTCATACCAAGGAAATTGCTGCAATGAAGAGTAATGGTCAATGGGAATCCAATAAAATTTTGTTTGGCAATATTTGAAATTTTCTACAATTACTTATTATTATCCAAAGGTTGGCATATTTCTGTAATTGTTTTCCTCTTGAAAACTCCATTACAGTCCCTGACAGCTGGCCCATGTGCTGACTCCTCCTTTGACTGACAAATGGGTCCTATGGAATATTACTTCTTTAAGCCTACAACTGGGCCCCGCGAAACCTTCCTCGTTAGGTCGACAAATGGGCCTTACAGGGACCTTCTTCCGCTTGCAAAACGGCAAGGGGCGGTGGCACTCTTCGCAGGAGCAAGGTTCCCGGCCTTCGCCTTACTCGAGACTCACTGCAAGGGAGTAAACAAGGATGGGGAATATGATGGTGGAATCAGCGAGGGTCAATGGTGGAAGGAGCATAGCTCTTATTGGTGGCGGCGGCTCGAAGCTCGCCGTCGAGGTCGATTTCCCTCGGGGAAGCACTATTGCGCACGTGGTTTACACCAGGAGCATCATGGGAACCTCAGTAACTCAGAGCTGGATCGCAATCGAAGTGAAAATGGTTGTAACATACAGCTCAATGGTAAACCTAGGGTTTGTGGCAGAAAAGGGGAAAAAACAGCGTTCCAGCATCAAAACTCGTTGGTTATTCGATCCTTCTGCTCAGGGTGACTCGCAATCAAGCGTAGAAGATAATATCTCATGGGAATGAGCTTCGATTCAGTGTCTGCAACGAATTGCAGCAAAATCTAACTGATGTGCATAAAATGTGCGGGCGCAAGAACTGACAATCCGGATCACCGGCGCTATGGCATGATGATTGACTTGGGGAGAAGAAAGAGGAGACCGTGGCGAACCTTGTGGACAGATTTATTGAACAGGAGATGGCTGGAGGCAATGGGCTGACGAAGAAATTATCATCACGGCTCAACGAAGATGATGAAGCTCGATTCCAGTGAAAGGCGTGGGGAGGTGTCGCTTGGTTGTGTCGGGGAGGGAGAGGAGATGCTCGCGCTTCCTTCGGTGGCCACGGTTGATGGAGGAAGCGTCGGACAGCGTCAGGCGATGAAGGAGTAGCAGGAGGGTGCACGGTGGCGATGAAAAAACAGGAAACAGAGAGCGTGTCCTGCTGTGGAAAGCCAAGAAATCAAAGATGAAGTCTCGGGCAAGCGGCGAATGGGTAAGGACAGCTCTGGGCCGTCCAGGCTGATAGGAGGAGGTGCCTGCATACCTGTGTGTGTCGCGCACGCACAGAACAGAGAGGAGAAAAGCATTCGGCTTTGGTCCTGACAGGTGGTGCCTGATGACCGGTGGGTCCCACCTATCACACCACATTCTGCAGTAGCTTTCTAAAATCCGAAATAACTAGTCAATGGGATCCAAAAAAATGAAAAATGTGCAGGGTGTCAAATTTAAATATGAAGAACACAATGGTGAATTAAAATTCTGAATTTTGACTGCTCCAAGTTGGAAAATTAAATTGAATTGAAATTCACACATTATGTGTGGATTTGACTTAACTCAAGAGATATTTTATATTTGACTTTTACAGCATGGACGTGATAAACAGCAGAGGAATGACTTAATGAACAGTAGAGGAGTGGGAATTTATAGACAGGTGCTCAAACGAGTCGTCCTCCACTAGTAAAATCCCAGTGGGTTTATACTTGCCATGTGAACTCTGTAAATGCTATATTGTGATATCTTAGTCGCACACTGAAGGTAGCATGCATGGGCATAATAAAGGTTCTTTCTAGTTGTTGATGGATGATAAATCATGACTTGTGGATAAAATTATGCAACCTCTACAGAGTTTAAAAGTGTCAAGACAGTCGTGCTCATAGTCAGAAGCGGTTTAGATCCCTCACTTGATTAGTTGGTTTGGTTGGGAATGGTTTGGTAATGGTTGGTTATGGTGGTTTAGTTAAGGTTGTTTTTGTCATGAATGGTTATGGATATGTATGAATATGGATGGATTTCATGTTATGGTTTGTTGGTCATAATGCTATGGCTTAGGTAGAACCAAGTTGTTTGACGGATATATTTGATAGTTTCTAGGTAGGAGCCATATTTGGTTATTGTTCATGTAGTACCAAGTGGTTGTTTTCGATATTTTGGATGGTTAACCTCACATATAGTAACTAGGTTGCTTTTGAAATCATTGCAAATAAAATAACATTGATGCAAATAGAACAACTAGTACCTTTTTTGACTTTAGCCAACAATATCATATTTTTTCACATATGCTGAGTATAACATGCACTCACACGTGCTATCATCATATATTAATGGTATGAATGGAGACATTGAGAAGCATAACGGAAACATTGAAGAGAAGAACTAGGCATGCTATCTTCTGGTTGACTACCTGTGGACTTAAAGATGCCAACACTCAATCATTATTCCTCTGCATTATTTTAATTAATTTCGTAGAGATATTGTTCGGTTTACCACTTATAATATCCCGTGTGCGTGGAAACTACATCCCAGACACACATACAGATGCATTTGGTTCTATATTAAAACAGGATTTGACACTCATATATTCATGTTTGAGTTCAGTATTATCCTAGAGAATGTAAGACTGTACATATTTTAGCTGCACGATTGTTTTGATCTGAATACAGACAAAACTTCTGATCATCTTGTCTCTGTTGCCAGGCGATTTGCAGGAAAAATGGTCACTTGCAGGAGAAGCTTACCAGTGAAATACAAACACACCATTGCACTCCGTTCTTGTCGGCCAAGTTCTTGTTTTGAAAGCCCCAGGCATGCACTAGGCCTTATCACAAATCATAACAGCTTCTCGGCAGTCCAGAGTGTCAAGAGTGAATTACCTAGGGTGGGGGAGCAGGTAGTACATTACGCATGAAACACTTGCTGTAAAACAGCAGCTAGACTGGAAGCTCCCGCCTGAATTCAGTTTCTTGCTTGCTCCTTGATCCAATCAGTAATCTGTCAGAACTGATTGAGTTCAAATGGAACAATTTGAACACGAAATCGCTCGCACTCACACACAAGGAGAAAAACAAAGGATTTCCATTGGACTTCGAACACCGGCAAAATTAACTCGAAATTTTTCCTCAACTCGATACAATCGATCATCGCCGATGTACAGGAGTATATATAGGCCCGAGAGCTACTCTTCCCGCTGGCAATTGTGCTACAATCAGCTCAATCGTGCTCTACCAACGGCTGGTGACCAAGTCCCACGTTTTGGCTGTTGAGGCAACAATTCTGGCTGACCTGCGTCTTTCACTCCACACCTCACACATGATCACTACAACCCATTCTACACGTTCGCCAACTGAATTCAGACTCCAACGTGCGAATTGCTTCCCGCACCATTCGGTGGTCATGACAAAGCTTGTCACACTCGCACTCACACTGCGCAACTCACACATCTGACACATTCGTGGTGTGGTTTATTCAACACTCACCCTCTAAACTATGAGACGACTCGACGTTTCACATAAGCACCACCGATTCGTCAACATCGGCAATGAAGGCTTCTTCTTTCTTCTCCGAGCATCAATTCATTGTCCTGTGGCCATGCTTGCCACATTCGAATCATGTTTCTCGGTAGTGACTCCTTCCTAGCCTGCTTCCTCCGGAAGTTGAGCTTCCATCGTCGCTGTCGGTGTTATCTTCATTGCGTTCATTGCTTCTGCCACCGCTGAGGCATTCTTTATTACTTCCTTTCACTCGTTCCGTCTTACTCCATCGCTGTTTTTTATCGCACTGACATCGTCGTGCCTCCCACTGCTCCTTTGTAAGCATCAATTGCCCGACGTGATTGACAACAAGATCCACATTGACCGTTCTTCCGCGACTCAGAGCCGCCCGACGAGTTCTTCAATGGTCATGATGTTTAAATCAAGTAGTATCTCGATTGAACACGTGATTTGGTAGAACTTCGAGAGGAGCACGTGGAGCATCTTCCTCACCGCTCGATTTTCTTTGATCTTCACACCTAACATTCACTAATTTCCATCAATTTTCGTGTTCCTAACCACAAATTCATCAATGGACTCAGCGTCGGCGAACAAAATTGTCTCGAATTGCTTCATAAATTGATGAGCATCGGCTCCCTTCATGTGATCATCTCCCATGCGCATCCGCCTGATCATTGCTCAAGCTCAAATGTTGTCTTCTTCAATGCAATTAGGCACTTCATGTCCGCCAACACTCCGCGCAGAATTGCAGCCTGTGCGAGGAGATCTTCACGGTGGTCGGTGGTGACCATTCTATGGCGTCCCACAGGCCAAGGGCCTCGAAGCTTAGCTGCATTACCAGAGCTCACTCGTGATAATTAGTTCGAGATAGCATCGGCAATATAAACAATGAGGGATTGGAGATGGTCTGCTCCGCCGTGGCAAATGCGCTGGAACTTACAATTGTCGGGGAGCCAATCTTCGGTGGTGGGGTCGCCATCTTCTCCTCCGCCTGTGGTGCCACTTGTTTGAACCGATTGAGTTCGATATCGAATGAATTGAGCAAGAAATAGCTCGCACTTGCACACAAGGTGAAAAACAGAGGATTTCCACCGACTTCAAACACCGACAAAATTAACTCTAAATTCTTCCTCAATGGGTGTAATTAATTGATTATTGCCGGTGTACAAGAGTATTTATAGGCCTGAGAGCTATTCCTCCCTGGTGGCATCTGTCCCACAATCAACTCAATCGTGCTCTACCAACGGCGGGGACCAAGTCCCACATTCCGGCCGTTGTGGCACCGATTCAGGCTGGCCAGCATCCTTCACTCCACACCCACACGTCGCACGTGATCACTACAACCCAGTCTACACGTTCAACGGCTGAATCAGGACTCCATCGTGCGAATTGCTCCCCACGCCCTTCAGCGGTCATGGTGCGGCGAGTGTGCTCATGCTGCGTAATCATTCAACACATTCGTGGCGTATTTATTCAACATAATTGGTCCACCGTCTGCACTTATGTCCTCAAAACTCTCACGTTAAGCTCCTCCTGCAGGGCCCAATATACTAAAATTGGTAAGTTGTGTTGCCTGAGATCAACAAAGCGCACCGCCATTTGAGTGCTTTGACGCCAATTTACCGTTTGCATCCTTATAATTGAGACCATATTGCCATCTCATCCCAGACGTAGCTAGCAAAGGAGCAATCTATGAATAAGTGCACTGCAGTCTCAGATTCCTATAACATAAGAAACAAAAACATTGATTTTGTTGTTGTCTCTGCTGCAGTCCTGATCTTGCAGAAGCAGTCAGAGGAAGAAACATGCAAGGAGCCAGCGCCCAAGTTCACCAGACTTTCGCTTGGAGCCATGATCCCGTACTCTATTTGAATTGCATCCGATATGCAGATTTGGTTGAATATTCCTCATTACCATTCTTGGCCAAGCTTGATTGCGCTGTCCAATCAATGTTGCATCTAGGTTGAGCCGACCCTTGATTCACTGCACCCAACTTGTCCCCCCTTCCGCACCTCGTACTCATAAAACATACGTGTAGTTGCAAATTTCGCACACGTGTCCCTGCAAAAGAACTATTACTTTCTCTTTTATCAAATAAATAACGTTTAGGATAGATAATTTAGTTTAAATCAAACTATATTTTTTGTCACACCCGGTTTTATTAAGCATAAAACCAGCTGCAAAGTACATGTATGCCAGGATCAGTTTCACCATACATGTACGACAAAAGTGATAAACAGTTCCATAACGCATGCAAACAACATTTATACCTTTAAAAGAGTTTTGAAGTAGCAGCGGAAGAGGAAAACTTTAGGGCAACCACAGGCAAGTTGACTGGCAGCAACGCGACCTATACACCGTCTTCACTTGTCACGGTCCTCATTAGATCTTCTCTTCACTGAGCAGCATATCAAAAATACAACAACGCAAGTGTGAGTACCATCCCGTGGTACTCAGCAAGTGTGGGAAATAAATGACATGAAGGCCAATCAACGGAGAAGGCTGATAGTTGTTTAAGCACTAAGCATTAAACCTAACCTTAGCTTTCATTAGCAACCTACCTCTAGGTGAGTAATCCCAACCGTAATATAATAACAGTAATAGTAATTATAATAATATCCACATCAATTCCAAACATTATCCCAACCACCATTTCAACCATTGACTAATTATGAATTCGACACCAAGCCGCTCTTGTCCGTGAGCACGGCTGTCATGACAGTTTCCCAATCTCTGCAGAGAATGTATCCTTTACCCACAAGCCGTGATTTCATCCCCTGTTGCCAGGTGGACTAAGCAAACCTCCCTGATGCCAGTGGTGATCAACCACATTTCACACTTCCGTAGGTGTGCGGCCAGGAGATCACTACGAGGTCTTTACAAAGGTACTCCCGACTAGTGCTAGCCCTCTAAGGTTTCCACCACTGGGGATTCTCGGAGTAACCCTCCGCCCCAGAGCCCCCTCTTGAGCCTTGCGGATCCAAGAGCAGATCACCCGCATCATTCCCCGCACCATCCAATTACTAGCATTTCATCGGGAGAAACCTAATTAATTGACCAAGCTGCCCCATCTCAGTCTTGTGGCGATACTGTATAGCTTAGTGGCTACTCCATAAACCGGTCCTTAGAATCCGGCAAGGTTCCAACCCCAATCCCGGGTCTCGTGCGTACTGCACCATACCATTCAACCAACCCGCCAGATTCATATTTACTACACTTCATATTCCAACATCATAGTCATAATCACAATAATAAGTAATGAGTAACAAGTGTAGTTAAATGTATTCTCACCCAACTATTATGCATGGCTAAGCGTAAAGTAAATCCCGTTTATCACCCTTCCATGACCCATGCGACAAGGTAATAAGGATACAACAACAGGACATGATATAGGATTCATATTAATTAGCATGCAACTAACTAAACCCTTAAAAAGGTGCAAGATGGTCAAGGACACTTGCCTTTGTATAAATAGCTGCTCAGTTCTTCTTCATTGAACTCTTGATCTTCACATCTTCATGTAGCTTCTTGATCGTAGAAATACGAGTGCGTATAAACTACCGTCAAAAGAGAAATAAAAACAATCAAGAACAATACACCATACAAGCAATACAAATATTATGATTGAAATATGTTATAATTATGATTTAACTCGGAGTTACGAGTAATTTATTATTTTTCATAGCTAAAGAAATGCATTTACCATTTATTTTCCATTTTTAGTATTTATTTACAAGCTAAAAACATTTTTAATGAGTTTTCTATAGCCAAAATATATTTTATATGTATTTTATAAATTTTATTTCAGCATAAAACATTTTATAAATAATTTTCCTACTATTTCCATATTTATTCTCTATTTTTAATATTTATTTATAGCTAAAAGCATTTTTATTAAATTTTCTATTGTTAAAATATATTTTACATGAATTCTACAAATTTTATTTTAGTATAAAAGATTTATAACCATTTTTCCATTATTTTCTATATTTATTTTATCACTTAAAAACATTTTCTATGCACAAAATATATTTTATTTGCATCTATAATTTTATTTCAGCCTAAAAATGGTTTATAACTAATTTTACACTATTTTCTATATTTATTCTATCATTTATAAACATATTTTATTCACTAAATACATTTTAAACTATATTCCACAATTAAATAATACCTCAGGGGTTGCTCTGTAAATTTTCCTAACTGAGGAGTGCCCTAAAGTGTGATTCATGAAAATTACAGGGGTCTCCTAGCAAGTTCCACAAAAATGCATGGGTTTTATCTATTTTAAGTAAAGTTTGGGGTCTTTTGTGTAGGGCCAGGGGCATATTCATAATTTAATAAAAGTGCTTGAGGACTTAACTGCAAAATACCATTTTTCTTTCTATTCTGATTTACTTTTGTTAAGGAAAATGCATGAAATTGGTCCATGGGTCTATGGACCAAGGGGAGGAGGTGCGGTCCATGGGTCCACGGTGGACCTGGACCATACCCCTTCGGGGTGTTATAATCTGGACCGTGGATTAAAATCCAACGGCCCAGAGGGGATCCGGTGGGGCGGGGCGGCGGCCGGCGGCCATTGCGGCGGCGCCATGGCCGGCCTCGCCGGAAAGCTCGCCGGAATGGCGTCCGGTGGCCCAAATTCGACGGAAATTGCAATAAAATGGAGAGGGGAGGATGGGGAATCTAACCATTGTGCGTTGCGTGTGCAGAGAGGGCCGGAGAGTGGCGCCCAACGGCGAGGTCGACGGCTTGTACTCCGGCGACGTTGGGGTGGTGGCTCCGGCGATGAAATTCGTTGCGGAAAAGCCCTACGGGGGCGGCGCGACGTGGCCAACCTCGACGAGCCATCGGGGACAGCCGAAACGCTAGGGAATCGCGGGGCATTGAGCTTGGGGTGCGGCCATGGTGGCGGTTGGGCTAGGGTTTCGGAGTAGGGAGCAAATGGGGAGTGGGGGAAGGGAGATGGGGGTGGGGCCAGTAATTTTGAAGGGGGGGGGGGGGGCGGTTGCACCGGAGCGACGGGACAAGGGGCGCGCGGTTGCCGGTGCACGCGCGCACGGGCGGGCAAGGCGGCGGTTGTCGGTTGGGGAAGAAGGCGCTGCCACGTAGGGCCCACGCACAAGAGAGAGAGGAGAGGGAGAAAAGGAGGGGGGCGCAGTTGGGCCGAGCTGGGCCGGGGGAAGGAAAGATGGGGGGGGGAAAGGAAGTTGGGCCGCAGGGTAGATTTAGGCCCGGGGGTTTTTCTTCTTTTTCTTTTTTCTTTTTCTTTTCTCTTTCTTTTTATTTCTTTATCATTTAATTAGATTATGCCCTTTTCTTCTAACTTATAAAAATATGGGTGTTACAATTCTACCCCCCTTAAACGGAATCTCGCCCCGAGATTCTGGGTCGCGTAAAGTTTTAGGGTGGGATTTTTAGCTAAATCAATTAATTACCAATTTCTCCTTTTGAAAATATTATTATACATCTTTCTTTCTATTTCAAATTTTGATCTTAAGTTATTTTGGGAGTTACAAAATATTACACAGATGTACAAATACGATGCAATAATTTAGTTTGAATTAATTTTAAAGAAAACTAACTTTCAACACCATGAAAATTTGTACACTAAAGTTTTATTTCTTCTTCCCCTTTACTGTGTTTAGTTTCTCATCTTACTATCATTATTCTTCTTATTATTGCTTGAATGAAAGGTTCAAGAGCTTGAACATTGGTTTATTTTATTTGAACTTAAAAGTCTTCTTAAGCAATTGAAATTTTGTTTTTCCGACCAAAGCACCTCGATATATTAGTTCTAATTAATTAGCATTTGGTACAACAAATTAATTTTGTTTTCCTTCATTTAGGCTATATTTATTTATTCATTCGTTTATTTGCTAGGATCTATTTATTTTATTTATTTATTTATTATGTTGTTGCTATTAATTGAGTAAAATTTTTTTAATATTATATAATCATTATTTTTCTCTAGGTGTTATAATTTCATCCCACTTACAAGGAATCTTGCTCTCGAGATTCAAGGTTAGGTAAAGAATAGGATTAGGTTTTTTTTACTCATCAATAAGTTAATTATTGTTTTGATAATAATTTACTTCTTGTCTTATTTATAATGATCTTCTAACACCTTTATAAGTTTAGGAGTGCATACAGCTGAATGTATAAAAACATATGTTTTTGTCCTAAATTGATTTAGAAATTTTTTTTTTTATCACCACACACAAATTTATATCTTATTCTACTATCATTATTATTATTATTATTATTATTATTATTATTATTATTATTATTATTATTATTATTATTATTATTATTATTTTATATGTAGACTTCACTATCAATGTATTCTAATTTTTAACAGAGTGTTATGAGCCCTGATTGAATTTTCCTTTTTCATGCCTTAATTTCTTGTGGATTCAAACTTATTCCTTAAAAGTTGAAATTTGCATTTTTCACAAATAAGCACTTATGATGAAATATGTTGTTTAGTTAAATTTAAAGTATTATTACACAACCACACACATATTATTTTTATGCACTTCTACATTCTTATTTTTCTTCTTCTTATTATTATTTTGAACTTGACTTAAATGTGCACTACGATTTTAATTTTAAAGTCTTCTATTTCAAATGCATTGTCATTATTACTATATTTATTATTATTATTTTCTTTTCCTTTTTGGTAATTATGAGGGTTAGGTGGGTCGGCTACCCCCTTAAACAGACAAATGCTATAATTTTATTGTTGTTGTTATTATTAATCTTGTGCAATGCATCAAGCAACGTATTCTAATTCGCTGTGAAGAAGGCATGGACTTCACTTGCTAAGCAAAAAGGGGACCTAAGCAAGTGATGTATGATAATCTTTAAGAGTCTTCTTCTTCCTTCGCATTGTCCTCATATGTCGATCTTCATGCTCCTGTCCGTCGATACGAATCTTCGTCTTCATGAGAAAGGTCAAAGGAGAATCTAAGAGATCCATTCTAACTAAGGTCACGTGCCTAGAGTCAACCTGGCTCTGATACCACTTTGTCACACCCGGTTTTATTAAGCATAAAACCAGCTGCAAAGTACATGTATGCCAGGATCAGTTTCACCATACATGTACGACAAAAGTGATAAACAGTTCCATAACGCATGCAAACAACATTTATACCTTTAAAAGAGTTTTGAAGTAGCAGCGGAAGAGGAAAACTTTAGGGCAACCACAGGCAAGTTGACTGGCAGCAACGCGACCTATACACCGTCTTCACTTGTCACGGTCCTCATTAGATCTTCTCTTCACTGAGCAGCATATCAAAAATACAACAACGCAAGTGTGAGTACCATCCCGTGGTACTCAGCAAGTGTGGGAAATAAATGACATGAAGGCCAATCAACGGAGAAGGCTGATAGTTGTTTAAGCACTAAGCATTAAACCTAACCTTAGCTTTCATTAGCAACCTACCTCTAGGTGAGTAATCCCAACCGTAATATAATAACAGTAATAGTAATTATAATAATATCCACATCAATTCCAAACATTATCCCAACCACCATTTCAACCATTGACTAATTATGAATTCGACACCAAGCCGCTCTTGTCCGTGAGCACGGCTGTCATGACAGTTTCCCAATCTCTGCAGAGAATGTATCCTTTACCCACAAGCCGTGATTTCATCCCCTGTTGCCAGGTGGACTAAGCAAACCTCCCTGATGCCAGTGGTGATCAACCACATTTCACACTTCCGTAGGTGTGCGGCCAGGAGATCACTACGAGGTCTTTACAAAGGTACTCCCGACTAGTGCTAGCCCTCTAAGGTTTCCACCACTGGGGATTCTCGGAGTAACCCTCCACCCCAGAGCCCCCTCTTGAGCCTTGCGGATCCAAGAGCAGATCACCCGCATCATTCCCCGCACCATCCAATTACTAGCATTTCATCGGGAGAAACCTAATTAATTGACCAAGCTGCCCCATCTCAGTCTTGTGGCGATACTGTATAGCTTAGTGGCTACTCCATAAACCGGTCCTTAGAATCCGGCAAGGTTCCAACCCCAATCCCGGGTCTCGTGCGTACTGCACCATACCATTCAACCAACCCGCCAGATTCATATTTACTACACTTCATATTCCAACATCATAGTCATAATCACAATAATAAGTAATGAGTAACAAGTGTAGTTAAATGTATTCTCACCCAACTATTATGCATGGCTAAGCGTAAAGTAAATCCCGTTTATCACCCTTCCATGACCCATGCGACAAGGTAATAAGGATACAACAACAGGACATGATATAGGATTCATATTAATTAGCATGCAACTAACTAAACCCTTAAAAAGGTGCAAGATGGTCAAGGACACTTGCCTTTGTATAAATAGCTGCTCAGTTCTTCTTCATTGAACTCTTGATCTTCACATCTTCATGTAGCTTCTTGATCGTAGAAATACGAGTGCGTATAAACTACCGTCAAAAGAGAAATAAAAACAATCAAGAACAATACACCATACAAGCAATACAAATATTATGATTGAAATATGTTATAATTATGATTTAACTCGGAGTTACGAGTAATTTATTATTTTTCATAGCTAAAGAAATGCATTTACCATTTATTTTCCATTTTTAGTATTTATTTACAAGCTAAAAACATTTTTAATGAGTTTTCTATAGCCAAAATATATTTTATATGTATTTTATAAATTTTATTTCAGCATAAAACATTTTATAAATAATTTTCCTACTATTTCCATATTTATTCTCTATTTTTAATATTTATTTATAGCTAAAAGCATTTTTATTAAATTTTCTATTGTTAAAATATATTTTACATGAATTCTACAAATTTTATTTTAGTATAAAAGATTTATAACCATTTTTCCATTATTTTCTATATTTATTTTATCACTTAAAAACATTTTCTATGCACAAAATATATTTTATTTGCATCTATAATTTTATTTCAGCCTAAAAATGGTTTATAACTAATTTTACACTATTTTCTATATTTATTCTATCATTTATAAACATATTTTATTCACTAAATACATTTTAAACTATATTCCACAATTAAATAATACCTCAGGGGTTGCTCTGTAAATTTTCCTAACTGAGGAGTGCCCTAAAGTGTGATTCATGAAAATTACAGGGGTCTCCTAGCAAGTTCCACAAAAATGCATGGGTTTTATCTATTTTAAGTAAAGTTTGGGGTCTTTTGTGTAGGGCCAGGGGCATATTCATAATTTAATAAAAGTGCTTGAGGACTTAACTGCAAAATACCATTTTTCTTTCTATTCTGATTTACTTTTGTTAAGGAAAATGCATGAAATTGGTCCATGGGTCTATGGACCAAGGGGAGGAGGTGCGGTCCATGGGTCCACGGTGGACCTGGACCATACCCCTTCGGGGTGTTATAATCTGGACCGTGGATTAAAATCCAACGGCCCAGAGGGGATCCGGTGGGGCGGGGCGGCGGCCGGCGGCCATTGCGGCGGCGCCATGGCCGGCCTCGCCGGAAAGCTCGCCGGAATGGCGTCCGGTGGCCCAAATTCGACGGAAATTGCAATAAAATGGAGAGGGGAGGATGGGGAATCTAACCATTGTGCGTTGCGTGTGCAGAGAGGGCCGGAGAGTGGCGCCCAACGGCGAGGTCGACGGCTTGTACTCCGGCGACGTTGGGGTGGTGGCTCCGGCGATGAAATTCGTTGCGGAAAAGCCCTACGGGGGCGGCGCGACGTGGCCAACCTCGACGAGCCATCGGGGACAGCCGAAACGCTAGGGAATCGCAGGGCATTGAGCTTGGGGTGCGGCCATGGTGGCGGTTGGGCTAGGGTTTCGGAGTAGGGAGCAAATGGGGAGTGGGGGAAGGGAGATGGGGGTGGGGCCAGTAATTTTGAAGGGGGGGGGGGGCGGTTGCACCGGAGCGACGGGACAAGGGGCGCGCGGTTGCCGGTGCACGCGCGCACGGGCGGGCAAGGCGGCGGTTGTCGGTTGGGGAAGAAGGCGCTGCCACGTAGGGCCCACGCACAAGAGAGAGAGGAGAGGGAGAAAAGGAGGGGGGCGCAGTTGGGCCGAGCTGGGCCGGGGGAAGGAAAGATGGGGGGGGGAAAGGAAGTTGGGCCGCAGGGTAGATTTAGGCCCGGGGGTTTTTCTTCTTTTTCTTTTTTCTTTTTCTTTTCTCTTTCTTTTTATTTCTTTATCATTTAATTAGATTATGCCCTTTTCTTCTAACTTATAAAAATATGGGTGTTACATTTTTTGACTAAACGTCATTTATTTTAGAACATAGGAGGTGTCTTATTATTATGCTTTCGATATTCTATTGGCATCAAGAGGCCACAATATTAGAACAACAATGTAATTAAACTACAGAAAGAAAAGCTTGCCTTGGATTTTGTGCTACTACAAAAAAACCGTCTATTCTTAATCTACAAATCTTCCTCACGTGAAACAAAGGATCTCTCGTATATTAAAGAAGCATGGTTCTCGTAGTTTTATATGAGGGCAGCCAAAATCTTAGGTGCATTGGGCAGAGATGAGCAATGTTATTGTCGAAGTGTTCGATCGACACTTCCTCCGGTACTACTAAGGAGTACTCCGCGGTGGTTCTTTTTTAGAGGGTGTAACTCGAAGAACTAAAGAACAAAGCTGACACAAAGATTTTTACGTGGTTCGGGCTGCTTGAGCGTAATACCCTACTCCACGGGGGTGTATTGTATGTGTGAGTGCGTTGCGTATGTCTAAGATCAGATGAGATTGTTTTCTACCGTGCAGCGCATACCTTTTATATGCCAAGGTCTAGCTGTTACAGCGAGGTCGAGACCCGACAGGTAGCCCCGGGCTATTAAGCACCCTGACACGATGTAAGTCACTTAATAGTGGTTTATTCGTGTGTTAACGTCTAATGGCAACGTTACTACACTCCTGATTGTGCATCATTAATGCAAAATTAATGATGCGTTAACCAGGTATTGAAATGACTGATCTATAGCCTTGAATGTCCTTCCTATTGAACACCCCACAATCCTTCCCGTTGGAGAGGTAGGATCAGACACGTGGGAGATCTGAAGCCACCCTTAGTATGGAGGTAGGTCTGGAGCCGCGAGACATGTGGCAGCACCACAGCCATCCTTAAGAAGGAGGCAGGTGTGGGGCTGCAGGACACGTGGCAGCACTGGATCTACACTTGGCAAGGAAAAAGGTTCGGCCCCACGGGACACGTGACAGCCCTAGATCCACCCTTAGGAGGGAGGCAGGTCCGGCGCCACGGGACACGTGGCAGCACTGGAGCCACCATTAAGAGGGAGGCTGGTCCGGTGCTACATGACACGCGGCCTTCGACGGTCTTCTCTCCTGGAAAGTGGGACTCAACGCTTCTTCTTCTGGTACGTGAGGGTACCTGGTCCGCAGGGTACCAACAGTGGCCCCCGGACCCACCTCAGGGGAGGTTTTGATCCTGCAAGTGGGGCCACCATCTCTTCCCGTGTTGCTGCTTCAATTTTTCACTTGGACGTTTGAAATGACGGCATGTTCCCGTGCCACTGATACGTGGCATTTCTTTATTTGTCAAGTGAGATACATGGCATGCGGATCCCTATAATGGAAGGGCGTCGGCTCACAATTATCAGTTCCCAGTGCAATCTTTGTAGCCCTATTAGGCCGCCTTCCTTGGGTTCCCCACTTCTCATCATGACAATGGTTCACTTGGTGCGACTTTTTTGCCAAGTGGACCTGGGCCCCCTTGTCATCGGCGAAGGTGAGTGTGTGGTGCGTAACCAAGCTTCACGTGTAGTTGCCTTCCAACCATCGCAGAGGATAATAAAGGGAGGATTTTGCAAAGTGAAGGAATTCTTACGCTCTGATATGTCTCCTTGTGCATAGAACTCCCCACTTCCTTTTTTGCATTGTGCTTGTGCTTTTTGATGTGCTCTAGCCCGACCTTCTCCCGTCCAAGCTTGTGAGCAAGAGGGACATTGTGAGAGTTTGGAAGCTGATGGGTTGGCAAAGCCCTTCCTTCAACAATACGGGAGCCTTCCTTTCACCAAGAAGAGCATCAGGGACATCGTCTTCTTCACGACATATGACATGTTGGGTTAGTCCCGCTAGTTTCCTCCTTCATTTTGATTCTACTAGAGGGGCACGAACTGCAACTCCAACACCTCAGCCCTCACTCCATACATCCGGTGGCCATCTCCGTCCACTTCTATGAGATGTGGGTGTGCGTGCGGGCCCGCGTGCCGCTTTCAAGACTTTCTTCACCCTTCGGCCGACTGGGAAAGGTACCAGCCTCATCAGAGCTTACTACTTCGTGAGGCCCAATAATGCTCCGTACAAGTACATTCCATCTTTCTCCTCTAGGAAGTGAGAGACCTGGAAGAGTGACTGGGTGATAGTCCAGACAGATAACCATGACTGCTTGGAGTTGCCTGCCGGACTTCCCACCACATACACTGACTTCCGAAAAATCATGCTGGACCTACTAGCAGAGTACAACACAGTGCTCACAAGGATCCAACACCTGACTAAAGGAGGTTTGACATCTCTGACGGTGCTTGTTGACTTCTTGTCTCGGTTCTAGGCTCCTCTTCATCATCGACAGTTTCCAGCTTGGAACTATGGCGAGGAGATGGACTTCAACCGGCTTGAGGTCGGCCTATGAACTGAGCTGGATGAGAAGGCTCTGCTATTTAATCTGTCGAAGATGTACAATAGTTCTATCTCTAGAGATGACCTCATGCCTCCATTAGAGTTCTTGCCAGTGTTTGCTATGCCGGAGGTGAGGTCGCAACTGCTGAAGGAGATGCCGACTCTCAATGATACCAGCATTACTGTGCGGCTGAGGGGTGACGCTTCCTGAGGGATAGTTATCTCTGAACCTTCGACCCCAAGTCAGCAGGAGGGGTCCGAGCCTCCCGCTACAAGTGGCAAAGGGAAGTTAGTTGCGGAGATGAGTCAGTGGAAGAGGTCAAGTCGAAGCAAGGGGAAAAAGCATGTTGAGTCCTCCAACAAGAAGAGAAAGTTTGAGCGGGTGGATGCAAGCTCCACCAGGCCAGCTCTGACGGAAGTAGTGTCATCGTCGGTGTCGCGCCCAATCCTGAAGTCACTGGTGGTCATACCTCCCGCGACATCAGCCTCGGCCCCAACGCCCAAGGCGTGCACTAGGTGCAGGAAGTATTTAGCTTCGATCCTTGTGCCAATGGCGGGCACAGGGTATGAAAAGTCTTCAGGTTCGATCCTAGCACCAACGGAGTGCACTAGGTCTGGAAAAAAATCCATCAATAGTAGCACCAGCGGTAGGAGATTTGGCGCAAGCCCCGGATGTCCCAACAGTTGTGAAGCTAGTTTCTTCTTCGGGAACTCCCAAAGCTAAGTTTGGACCATCTGCATCGCCAGTGACGCTTGGATCAAATGACTCCGACCGCCCAAGGAAGAAGTTCCGCGTCGACTAGAGTTTTCGAGGCCCGGAGAATGAAGTGTCATCAGGGATTGGATTTCATTTTCGTTTCTTACTTCTTATTGATTTTTTATTTCTTCTACGTCGCTAAAAGGAAGGCTTTGAGTCTAGCTGCTGCTCAGGCGCCACCAGTAGGCCAGGCCAGCATTGCGGCTAAAGACACATGACCGGTTGATCTGACGGTTGATGTCGTGGCCTCTTCCAAAGTTGCAGCCGATAGTGCGGCGGAACCGGATTCAACTGACGTTGGGATGACCTCGACGCTTGCTGGTGATGCTGCAGTCGTGTCAGACCGGTCCGAAGAAGTCGCGCCAGCGCTGGAGCTGGCAACTGTGCTGAAGCCAACTGAGCCAGTGATAGGTGCTGAAGTGACACCAGAGCTGCCGGCTAAGACCTCGGAAGTGCCAGAGCCAGGGATCGGCACCGCACCGGAGTTGCCGGCTGACGCCACAACAACATTGGGACTATCATTTGATGCTGCGGAAGAGCTGCCGGCTGACGCCATGGAGGTGCCAAAAGCCTCATATGCTGTTGAACCAGTGTCGCCGCCAAGGGAGGATGACCTCCTAGAGATAGACGCAGTTGACGAAGACATGCCGGAGTCCTTGCTTGTGCCATGGGCTCCAACATCTGTTCCTGATGCAGTGAGGCGATGGTGGACCCGATGGAAGGTCTGGAGCCGATCCCTCTGTCTCTCTCCATAGAGAATGCCTGCTCAAGTCTTTGCCAAGTGCAACTCGGCTTCGACCATGAGCGCAATGTTCTAGAGGCAGAGCGGGAGACGCTGAGGCGGTGGCAGAAGCTTCTGAATTTACAAGATGAAGCTGTGCAGACCCGCCTGGCCGACGAGAGGGACCGCCTTGCAAGTGAGCGGGTGTGGTTGCAGCGCATGGACGAGCTATTCAATGCCATGTTGAGGTTGGAGTTGAATGAGATTCATCTTGCTCCTCCATTAGGCCACCATCTTGAGCATTCCTCCACCATGAACGCAAAATGAAATCGATGGAGGGATATACGCCTGATGAGGCCTTCCAACCTTTTTACAAATTTTGTCCTGGCTGCAATAAAACCAAGAACAAAAAAGACAACTCGAAAACGGGTTATGTTAGCTCAAAAGCATGTTATACACTCTATCAAATTGTTTTGCCAGCCTTGAAACAACTTGCAAATGCATTGAATTAATAAGGGAAATATTTTTGGTTTGAATTAGGAAGATGAATTCAAGTGGTTACACCCAAGGTTCATATCCAATTAAATTTATTTCCTAATTCAAAATTTTAGTTTTATGATGGTTGGAAACTTTATTTTCCAATATGCAAGTGTGAAAATTTAAACATGCTAAATGCAAATGCAAATATTGATCGGAACTTCAAATTTGAGATAACTACCAATTAACCTATTGGCAAGGACTCATTGAATATTTTTTTTGAAGTCCGATGAGTAGGACTTACCTCCGTCTGTTTAGTGTGATGATTTATTGTCCAATATCGGAGTTAAAGATGTGTACAACTTCTCTTGATCGATATGCCAATCTCCTCGGCATGTTAGTTGGAGACACTACAAGGACTATTGATTCACTAGTTGTAGTAAGCTTGGTCTTTTGCCATGATTCACTAGTTCATGGTAGTAGGATCTATCACCACGGAACATGATCGTTGCATTAGGATCTATTGCCACAATTCACTAGTTCGTGGCGTTAGGATCTCTCACCACAGAACACGATCGTTGCATTAGGATATATTGCCATAATTCACCAGTTCGTGGTGTTAGGATCTATCACCACGGAACACAATCATTGCATTAGAATCTATTGCCACGATTCACCAGTTCGTGGCGTTAGGATCTATCACCATGGGACACAATCGTTGCATTAGGATCTGTTGCCACGATTCACCAGTTCGTGGCGTTAGGATCTATTGCCACATAACACAGTCGTTGCACTAAGATCCGTTGCCACGATTCACCAGTTTGTGGCATTAGGATCTACCGCCACAGGATACAGTCGTTGCATTAGGATCTGTTGCCACGATTCACTAGTTCGTGGCATTACGATCTATCGCCATGGAACACATTCGTTGCATTAGGATCTATTGCCACGATTCACTAGTTTGTGGAATTAGGATCTATCGCCACGAAACACAGTCATTGCATTAGGATCTTTTGCCACAATTCATCAATTCATGGCGTTAGGATCTATCACCACAGAACACAATCATTGCATTAGGATCTGTTGCCACGATTCACATGTTCGTGGTATTAGGATCTATCATCCTGGAACACAGTCGTTGCATTAGAATCTGTTGCCACAATTCACTAGTTTGTGGCGTTAGGATCTGTCGCCATGGAACACAATCGTTGCATTAGGATCTGTTGCCACAATTCACTAGTTTGTGGCATTAGGATCTATCACCACGGAACACAATCGTTGCATTAGGAATTTTTGCCACGATGTACCAGTTTGTGGCATTAGGATCTATCACCAGGAACACAATCATTGCATTAGGATCTGTTGCTACAATTCACCAGTTCGTGGCATTAGGATCTATCGCCATAGAACACAATCGTAGAATTAGGATCTGTTGCCATGATTCACCAGTTCGTGGCGTTAGGATCTATCACCACGGAACATAATCATTGCATTAGGACTGTTACCACGATTGTACTAGTTTGTGGCATTAGGATCTATCGCCATGGAACACAATCATTAGCCTCATGATATATTACAAAACGTTGGCCACTGTTTGAACGAATGAATGTGTGTGGTGTGTTCATTGTGTTCCTCATGAATCATAAGGAAGGATTTGTATATTTTCCGGACAAGTGAATGATTTAGTTATCAAGTGAATGTGCTCTAAGTTTGGTGTGTGATATCAACAGTAGTGAATCGAAGCCAAAATGGAGAAAATCACGAAGCTATAGGAGACATGGGGGAAGACACGCTTTTCGTGTAAGAAACGCACTTCGATGCTAAGCGCTCTCCATTTTGCTTCTCTGCACAAACTAAGGCGCCATCAGTCTCTCCTCTTCTCTCTTCGTTTGTCTTCTCCGCGCAGACAACTCACCAGGGTCAACATTCCGCCACCAAGCCCGCCGAGGGAGCCACCCTGCAAGAAATAGTGTTGCCGCTCCCCTGACAGGCTCAATAACGAGCTGCTCAAGATGTTGTTTGACACGCTGTTCGACCAGTTCTAGAGTCTGCTCGAGACGATGGACGAGGTGCTCGCCGCTGAGTGTCGCAGTATCCTGGTGGCGGCGATGGCGAGGAACCTCAGTAGCGAGGTTGCACCGCCGGAACCGGACCAGCCGGAGCAACCGGCGGAGCAGTCGGAGGAGGAGGAGGGAGAGGAGTAGTATTTAGGTTTTCATTTGTTGTTTTTTTTAATTTTGATGTTGTTTTTATTTCTTATGTCTTGTACTTTTTTCTTCTGTTTTGTAATATATTTGTTAATGAATGAATGTGTTATCTGTATTCATTTGTGTTATGAATAATTTTGTGTGTTCAACTATTATGTATCACCACGATACACAATCATTGCATTAGAATATGTTGACATCATTGTACTAGTTCCTGGCCTTAGGATCTATCTCCACAGAACACACACGTTGCATTAGGATCTGTTGCCAGGAATCACTAGTTCGTTGCAGTAGGAATTTCTACAGGAGCGTCATTTCAAATTTTGGGTATCTTCTGTAGAGGTGGGATTATTCAATGTCGCCTTGCTTCTAAGCTTGCTACTAAATAGAAGAGGGGCTTCTATCTTATAAAAAATCAAATAGTTTACAGCTAGCTCACACAAATCTTATATAAAAAATCATCATCTTCGCTGTTGTCCCCCCGCTCCCCCCCAATAATGGAGCTACAAGACCATCATTGATATATGTATCACCATCGTCGTCATCGCCATCTTCATTTTCTTATGGAACTCCATGTGCCTCAAACCGATCACATGTTCTCATTTGAAGAGCGGAAGCATCACCTTTTGCTCCCTCAATGTCATTCCTAGCCCATGTGGTCCTATCCTCACTTAAGTGTGGCATATTAATATCAGTAAGTCATCAATCATCAAATCTTAGCCTCCATCGTCTCAATGACATTATTTTCACTGTCTCCAGAGGGCATGGAAAAAAGGTTCCGTGGCTTCGTTTTAACAACTGTCGCCCGTTTAGGTTGATTCACACTTTGAATGTAAAAAAACTTGTTCTACTTGGGTGGCTAGAATGTAAGTGAATGCAGCCTAAGGGGGGTGAATAGGCTTTTTGAACATTTAGCGATCCCTAAAACACTTAACAAAGAGATCAAATACATGGAGGATGGACTAGTCCTTTATGGTGCGGACTAGTCCGGTATACGCGGACTTCAAAATCAAGGTAGATCTTTAATTTACTTCTAGTAGTCTATACAACGGAAAGCAATTTACAATTTAAGTGTATTATGACAATGAAGTAAGATATTGCAATTATAGAGTTTAATGCAATGTTTCAATGTGAGTTACACAAGACTATGCAAACCCTAGAGTATGATGAAAATAAAACACGAACACGAGACACTAGAATTTATCCCAAGGTTCGATTCCAAGAAGGAACCTACATCCCAGTTGAGGAGTCCACGAAGGACTGGGTCTTCACCAACCCTTCCCTCGTTGAATCTCCATGGAGGCCGATTCACAATCACAAACCACAAAGGGGCAAATAACTTGTTCAAGGGGCCTTCTCACAAGTTGGGGGGCTCCCTAAAGATTACAATGATCAAACATCACCAAACACACTCAAAAGATGTACAATAAACAATGAGAGTGTGTGAGAGATCAAACCCAAGAGCTTAAGATCGTGTAGAACAAGTTCTCTCCTTTGTGCAATCCCTAATCCTCAAAGATTTGATCCTTTTAGGTTTATAATGAGTGGAGAGAAGTGTTTTTGGGCTCTTGGGAGGTGTGACGGCTCAGGGAGTCGAGAGTGTTTGTTGTGTGGCTGTGCACCTCTTTTTATACTAGGGTTTCCAAATGTTACCATTAGGGTTTGGTAGGTCCGTACGAGTCCGTGGTGGACACCGGACTATTCCGGTGTGCATTTGTGAAAAACCGTAAGTGTTGATGGATACCGGACTAGTCTGTTAAGGTGCAGACTAGTCTGATTTTAGCCAGGGACTTTTCGGACTAGTCCAGTGTACATCGGACTGTTCTGACGTGATGAAAAAGTGTAGAGCTAAGAACAAGTCCGCACTTGGAGGACTTGTCCAATTTTAGTTAGAAAGATTTCGGACTGGTCTGGTGGATATCAGACTTGTCCTGTGTGGTGAAAACGTGTAGAACTGAGGACAAGTCTGCAGTTGGAGGACTTGTCCGATTTTAGTCAGAGAGTTCTCGGACTAGTCTGTTGGATATCGGACTTCAATTTTCCTGATACTTGTGCAGTGAGTGCAATCTTTTTCACTTGAGCTCTTGGGGTGTGTTTCTCCAACACACTCCTTTCAAAATAAATCTATTCTTTTCAAGTATTGAGCTCTTTTCCTTTCGGATCCTTATTCTCCTTTCTTTTTGTGATTTCCTTCTATTCTTTTTAAAATCTACGCTCATCCCAAAGATTTTGTTAGGATCTCATTTGTTTGTCATTAATCAACCAAAACCAACAAGTGATGCCTAGATGCACTTTCAATCTCCCCTGTTTTGGTTATTGATGACAACCAATTGAGGTTACACAAATATGATGATAAATTAAGATTTTTCATAATGTGTGCACATATGAGTTTTGAGAAAAATTTTGAATGTAGAAGTACTACTCATATGAGCACTTTTTATGGTGAGGTGAAAACTATGTGTGTGTGAGCAATAATATTAATGTGAATGAGGTAAAAGGCATAATCATAACATCATCAAGATTATCAAGTACACATCGAAACTTTAAGGCATAAAACATTGATCATAATAAAGCACAATCATAACTTCATAATACATGTCCAAACCATAATGAGAACATAATATAAGTTTTACAGGACCAGATAAGAGCAGCATACACAAAAGAGATCTAGGACTCTCCTTCTCAACGTGGGCTATGACCTAAGACTCCCTCTCAATCTCTCCCCCTTTGGCATCAAGGCACCAAAAAGGAAGAGAAGGAGGGATCTACTCGATGTTGGTCCTTTCTTCATATTCTTCATCAGGCTGAGGGGGAGGAGGAGAGGAACCACTTGTCATGCCCCTAAGGACAAAGTAAGCAACCTCGAAGTCGGTGAGAGTAGGAGCCACCGAAAAATCAGATATATAGTCCTGTGAAATAACGGGAGACCCAACTGGCTCAATCTCCAGTTTTTGGTAAATGGCTTTGACATTTTCCTTCATGTACCACATTTGCTCCTTTCTTGCCTTGTTCATCTTGTGCATCTTCACCTCAAATTTATGGCAAGATCCAAAGATAGCAGCCAAATACTTCATTATCCCACTAGCAGACCCCTTGCGAGATGGAGGGGCCCTAGAGCTGGAGGGAGCCCTTGCTTCTTCTTGGGCTCTCTTTGGGGGCTCTTCACTCGATGCATGGGAGGGAGCTTTTGGGAGAGAAGCTTGAGATGGCTTCTGAGGCCTTAAAGTAGTATGCTCCAGATCCTTCACAAACTCAATTCCTGTGACCTTCTCAATCATAAACATAATGTATGACGCATAGCCACAGGAACGTTTTGGAGTGCAAGAGATGTTCACCATATCATTCCAAATATAGTCGAACACATCAAATCTTCTCCTCTTTGTTATCACCTTCATCAAGGTTCTCAAGTAACCTTGGACGCTGCCTGCATCCCCATCCTTAGGAGCAATCGTCTTCCGAAGCACCCGATTCAGGACAACAAAGAACGGCTTCATGTTTTTGGTTGATGGAGGATAGTAGGGAAGATAAGTGTAATAGAAGAACTCCATCTTGTCCTTCTCCAGAGGGTTGTCATTGTGGATTATGATCTCATGGTTCTTGGTATCCTCAAGATATAGCAACTTGGCAAAGTCAACATAATTGATGGAATAGATTGATCCATGAGTCATCAAAGTTACTATTTCTTCACTCGTATTGGCAAAGTGGCAAGTGGCAAATAATTGAGCAATTACCTCATCATTCTAGTTGTATGTAAAGGATCACAGATCCTTTAGACCATGTCTCTCTGCTGCAGCCACTAGCTCATCAAAAGCATCATAGCTCTTCCTTTCAATGTAGTTCCAGTATCTCCACTGACTGTGAACTACTGGAGTCTTCATCGTGAGGTAAACACTGTTGTAGTAGTCCGAGTGGAAATCACTCCAAAAGCTCGGATAAGCAGCTACCTTCCCACTAGTGTAATCATCAACCTTCCCGAGCTTCGAAGCAACATCGCTGCCCTTTCCGTTGAATCTTTCTTCTGATGACTTTCTGTTTCTCTGTCTTGGAGGAGCCATCTTCAGGGGACCGATCGGTCCAGACGCAATTCCTTTCCCTTTGCCCTTAGTTTCGTGAGGAGCCACCGAGCTGGGTCCAACTACATCTTTGCCCTTGGAAGTGGGTTTCTTAGTTGGGACCTTCCGCCGCCCCCGAGGTGGAGTTAGAGAAGGTTCTGCAACATGCTCTTGCCTTTTGTTGGGACGAGGCTCCGAAGCATGAGGCAATGTCTATTTATCTTTTTCATCCTCAAAGTCAGAGAGATTTACATTTGAGGTCAACATTATCCTGACCAAGAAGAGATACATGACATGGATAAGAATTGGTGACAAGGGATTGCATTGAGTTGAGATACGCTAGAGATTTGATCAGTACACACCGGACTTGTCCGTAGCTCTGGTGCGGACTAGTCCAGAGCACTGGACTTGTCCGCACAGATAACAGACTAGTCCAGTATGCGTCTGTTGAAACCCTAGCCAAATGAAATTTGGAGTTTCTCAATGCAAACGTGAAATATAGTAGATTGATGCATCATGGAAACATATATTGGTAGGAGGAATCAAGCTGTTTGAGGAATGCCAAGGAAAGTTGAAGATTTAGTGTTCGGTGAGAAAGATTACCAAATCCTTCGATTCGAGGAGTTTGATGTGTTGTTGGTGCGGATTAGTTAGTTAGGAGAGAGAACATGAGGGAAGTTGTGAGGCAGAAGAAGAGGGTTCTGCACCGGCCTAAGGGGTTAAGGCGTCGATATACAAGACTAATCTGGACAAGCGGACACTACGCGGACTAGTCTGTAGTGTGCGGACTTGTCTCGGGTAACCACGGACTAGACCGTGGTCACCTAGACAGGGAAGTATAAAAACCTTTTGTATATATATCTGAAAGTGCTTAATAAAGAAATAGAGGACAATGACACACAAATATTCTCTATGAATATTGTCAGTAAACACACAATAATCAAGCTATAACCATAATTCATCAGGATCTAATAATTAACATAGTCTTTGGGAGAAAACAAGAAAGATGAGTTTTCAACAAAAAGTACTTGATTTTGAAGATGGCATATAGATATGCAAGATTTTAAGCCATGTTCCAGGCATCAAGGATATTTAGTTCTTTTCGAAGGTCACAAAAGTGTTTTTTCATCAATTGGCTTGGTGAAGATATCGGCTAGTTGTTTCTCTATTTTGACATGGGAAATGGCTATGTCTCTTTTCATTGAATGGTCTCTCAAAAAGTGATGCCGGATATCAATATGTTTGGTTCTATAGTGCTCAATAGGATTGTGTGCAATTTTAATGGCACTCTCATTATCACAAAGGAGTGGGATACGGTTCATATTGTAACCGTAGTACCTTAGAGTTTGTCACATCCAAAGGAGTTGCGGACAATAACTCCCGGCTGCAACATACCCTGCTTCGGCTATGGACAAGACAATGGAGTTTTGTTTCTTGGAGGACCAAGAAACTAGGGACCTACCCAGAAATTGACAAGGACCGGAGGTGCTTTTTCTATCTACCTTGCATCCGGCATAATATGCATCGGAGTATCCAATGAGATTAAACTTTGAACCTTTTTGATACCAAAGGCCTAGATTGGATGTATGAACTAAATATCTCAAGATCCTTTTTACGGCTGTCAAATGACATTCGTTAGGATTGGCTTGAAACCTTGCACACAAACATACACTCAACATGGTATCTGCCCTAGATGCACATAAATAAAGTAGAGAGCCAATCATGGAATGGTATACCTTTTGATCTACATTAGGTCCATCTTCATCGAGGTCTAAGTGTCCATTTGTCGCCATGAGAGTCTTTATGCGCTTTGCTCGGTCCATGCCAAATATCTTGAGAATGTCTTGGATGTACTTTGTTTGGATTATGAACGTTCCTTCATTTAGTTGTTTCACTTGGAATTCCAAAATGTATCTTAGCTCTCCCATCATGGACATCTCAAGTCTATCTGTCATGATTTTACTAAATTCTTGACAAAAAGATTTGTTAGTTGAACCAATATGATATCATCAACATAAATTTGACAAAAGAATAGATCATCATCAAAGTGCTTGGTAAATAAGGTGTAATCAACTTTACCATTTTTGAAGCCATTTTCAACAATAAAATCTCTAAGTCACTTATACCAAGCTCTAGGAGCTTGTTTGAGGCCATAGAGAGCCTTACGCAGTTTGAACAAATGGTCAGGGTACTCTTGATCTTCAAACCCAGGGGGTTGCTCCACGTACAGCTCCTCCTTGATCGGTCCGTTGAGGAAGGCACTTTTTACGTCCATTTGATATAGCTTGAAATCATGGTGAGTAGCATATGCAAGTAATATTCGAATTGATTCAATCCTAGCTACGGGAGCAAAAGTCTCGTCGAAATACAAACCTTCGACTTGTGAGTAACCTTTGGCCACATGTTGTGCCTTGTTCCTTTTCACCACTCCGTGTTCGTCTTTCTTGTTGCGTAAGACCCATTTAGTGCCGACGACGTTGGACTTGGGTCTTTCAACAAGTTCCCATACATCGTTCCTCTTGAAGTTTTTCAATTCTTCTTGCATCACCATAACCCAGTCAGGATCTCTTAATGCATCTTACACTCTGTATGGTTCCAAAGAGGATACAAAAGAATAGTATTCACAGAAGTTAGCTATATGATATCGAGTTGTCACTCCCTTTTGGATGTCACCAATTATGTTGACGATGGGGTGATCTCTTTGTACGCTTTGGTGTACTCTTGGATGTGGCACTTGTGGTCTTGAATCCTCATGATCATCATAGTTTTTGTCTCCCCCTGGATAGTTGCCCTCATTAATGTTTTGATTATCTCTATCTCCTTGAGGTTGACCTTGTGTGGAAGCTCCCCCTTGATCATTTTCCTCCGTTTGTGGTTCATCTTCTTCATTCGGATTTTGAAGTGATGCCTGTGGTCGAATATCGCCCAGTGCCATTCTTCTCAATGCTTGACATGGAGCTTGTTCTTGATCTAGCACACACACCAGTTAACTTTCTCTACTTGAGAGCCGTTAGTTTCGTTGAACACTATGTCTTGTGCTACTTCAACAAGTCCAAAGGCTTTGTTGAAGACACTATAAGCGTAGGAGTTCCAATCATAGCTATGCAAGAAACCTTCAACGGACTTCAAAGCGAACTTCTAAGCCCTAGGCTTCTTGTTTAGAATATAAAATTTTGAACCAAAAACTTGAAAGTGTGAAATATTTGGTTTGTTACCGGTGAGTAGTTCATATCAGGTTTTCTTGAGTAAATGATGAAGGTATAATCGGTTTATGGCGTGACAAGCGGTATTAACCACTTCGGCCCAAAAACGGTCCGAAGTCTTGTATTCATCGAGCAATGTCCCCACCATCTAAATGAGTGTTCGGTTCTTCCTTTCGGCTACTTCATTTTGTTGAGGAGAATATGGTGCTGAAAACTTATGCTTTATTCCTTCCTCATCTAGATACTCCTAAACTTGAGTATTCTTAAATTCTGTTCCATTGTCACTTCGTATGTTCTTGATCGTCAATGAGAATTCATTTTGAGCTTGCCTGAGAAACTTCTTGAGTGTTCCTTGAGTTTTTATCTTATCATGCAAAAGGAAAACCCATGTAAAGCGTGAAAAATCATCGACGATGACTAAACCATATTTATTACAGCCGATGTTTATGTAAGAAATTTGACCGAATAGGTCCACGTGGAGGAGTTCAAGCTGTCTTGTTGTAGTCATGACATTCTTCACGAGACGAGGTGCTCCTACTTGCTTCCCAGCTTGGCGTGCGCTACAAGGCTTGTCTTTCTCAAAAACAACATCCTTCAAATCTCGAATGTGATCGCCTTTTAGAAGTTTTTGTAGATTCCTTATACAAACATGTTCTAGATGTCTATGCCACAGCCAACCCATGTTAGTTTTTGCAATCAAGCATGTGTCAAGTTCGGCTTTATCTTTGTTGATGTCAACTAGAAACAGTTTTCCCTTTAACACACCCTTGAATGCAATAGAGTTATCACTCCTTCTAGACACGGTCACACCCTCATTAGTGAATAAACAATTAAAAATCTTTGTCACAAAGTTGAGATATGGAGAAGAGGTTATAATCTAAGAAATCAACATGTAAAACATGAGAAAGTGTATGTTGTGATGAAATTGCAATTGTACCGGTACCTAGCACCCTTCCTTGACTATTATCACCAAAATAGATGCCTTCGCTTGAGTCTTCATTTTGTTCATAATCCACGAACATTTTTCTTTCTCTGGTCATGTGATTTTTTTCGTCCACTATCTAGCACCCATTTTGCTCCACTGGATGAGTACGCCTGCAAAAAGAAATCATGCTTTGGTCTTGGTACCCAAGCTTGCTTGGGTCTTTTGAGGTTAGTCACAAGTGATTTAGGCACCCACACACGAGACTTGGTGTTCTCATGGCCTGGCCCAACATATTTAGCATAAGTTTTTTCCATGACCATTTTTCATAAGCACATGTGAAGCTTCAAAGGTTCTAAACAAGATTTGTTGTTCATATGAGTTTGTAATGTTCAATTTATCAATGTTATCATGTTTTTCAACTTGGGAAGAATTCCCCTTGACAAAAGCAATGTGATACTTGTCATTCTTGTGGCTTCTAGCATTTTGGTTTTTACCATGAGAATACCCAATGCCATATTTAACATTAGGAGGTCTTGTGACCGAGTATGCACTGCGCGCATACTTGACCTTCGCCTTGTCAAATTTGCCACTTTGGGATGGATGCTTGTCTTTTTTCAAGTTGGACTTTTCTTTCAAGTTGGTGTTATTTTTAGCACATGTATACTTAATGATAGTTTCAGATCTGATATGTTGAGAAGGTGAGTTTGAAGCGGATGAAGAACCACTTTGCTTGAGTTACTCAACTTGTGTCTCAAGGATCTTGTTAACTTTGGTTAAGTTAGCAAGTTCATCCTTGATAGTCACGTTTGACTCTTTTAACTTCAAACAAGCTTCCTAGCTTGAAGCTAACTCAAGTTCTAGTGATTTACTTCACTCCTTTTCAAGCTCAAGGAGCTTTTCAATCTCAAGATATTCCTCCTTTTGGAGAATGATCATATCTTCTTGGCGATTGACTAGCCCTTCCTTATCAATAATCTTATCCATTATAAATTTCATTTTAGCAACAGTCTTTATATCTAAACCATTAAGCATGTATTCATCATCACTGGAATTATCAATATCACTAGTAAGAGAAAGCGAGGAGGAAGATTTAGTTATAACTTTTCTCTTTCCTTCCTTGGCCATTAGACATGTGTGGTCGGTGTCCTTCCATGTGCCCATGGTTGGGAAAAGAATGGAGAATGGACTTCTTAGTAGACTTCATGATGGCTATAGTGGCCATCTCCTCTTCTTCTTCAGATGAGGACTCAACATTGGAGTCTCACTCCTTCCCTAGATGTGCTTGGCCATATTTCTTCTTTTTCTTGAATACTTTCTTTTGTTGAGGCGTGTTGTCTTTACTCTTCCTGTTATTATATTCATGTGGACAATCAACTATGAAATGATCATACTCTCCACACTTATGGCATGCACGTCCCATCTTGGGTCTTTGTTTGTCCCTATGTCTTCCTGCATTAGAGCTGCCACCCTTTCGTCTTCGCATCATTTTTCTTGAACTCTTACATGAACAAGATCATGTCTTCCTCTTTCCTTTTGGAGAGAGTGCCTTCTTCCGCAGAAGAGCCTTGAGTTCAAGCATGTCCTCATCATCATCCTCATAGTCTTGAATGGCATCAAGGAGTTTCTCTAGTTTTTGGTTCCATTCATCATCACCCTTTTGTTGTTGAAGCTCTTGTGTTCATCCTTCATGTCTGGCATCGTCTCTTCGAGCGGTGAGTCTCTTTTGAAGAGTTTGGCTCTGATACCAATTGAATGCAGCCTAGAGGGGGGGGGTGAATAGGATTTTTGAACTTTTAGCGATCCCTGAAACACATAACAAAGAGATCAAATATAATGAGGCCAGACTAGTCTGTTATGGTGCGGACTAGTCCGATATACGCGGACTTCAAAATCAAGGTAGATCTTTAATTTTACTTCTAGTAGTCTATGCAGCAAAAAGCAATTGACAATTGAAGTGTATTTTGACAATGAAGTAAGATATTGCAATTATTAAGTTTAGTCCAATGTTTCAATGTGAATTACACAAGACTATGCAAACCCTAGAGTATGATGAAAATAGAACAAGAACACGAGGCACAAGATTTTATCCTGAGGTTCAATTCTAAGAAGGAACCTACATCCCTGTTGAGGAGTCCACGGAGGATCGGGTCTTCACCAACCCTTCCCTCGTTGAATCACCACGGAGGCCGATTCACAATAACTAAGAACAAAGGGGCAAATAACTTGTTCAAGGGGCCTTCTCACAAGTTGAAGGCTCCCCAAATATTACAATGGTCAAACACCACCAAACACACTCAAAAGATGTACAATAAACAATGAGAGTGTGCGAGAGATCAAACCCAAGAGCTCAAGTTCCTGTAGAACAAGTTCTCTCCTTTGTCCAATCCCTAATCCTCAAAGATTTGATCCTTTTAGGTTTAGAATGAGTGGAGAGAAGTGTTTTTCTGATCTTTTGAGGTGTGACGGCGCAGGGAGTCGAGAGTGTTTGTTGTGTTATCGTGCACCTCTTTTTATACTAGGGTTTTCCAAAAGTTACCGTTAGGGTTTGTGAGGTCCAGGCTAGTCCGTGGTGGACACCGAACTAGTCCGGTGTACATGTGTGAAAAACTCTATGTGTTGATGGATACCGGACTAGCCCGATTTTAGTCAGAGACTTTTCGGACTAGTCCGGTGCTTTTGTGATCCATCCACATAGCATTGCATATGCTGGAAAAACATTTATTGTCCACAATATAGAATCTCGCATGAGAAATGTCTCTTTCTTTGAACTGTCGTATGTTTCAACACCATCAGACCATAATTTCAGTAGCTCATCAGTCAAAGGCTGCAGATACACATCAATGTTGTTTCCAGATGACTTTGGCTAAGGAATTATCATTGACATCAACCAATAAGGCTACTTCATACACAACCAAGGTGGTAGATTATAAGGGATTAGAATCATAGGCCATGTACTGTAAGAAACATTCATTATTTCAAAAGGATTAAAACCATCAGATGCTAGCCCAAGTCTTATGTTGCGAGGATCGGCTGAGAAATTTGGGTGAATGCTATCAAAATGCTTCCATTCTTTTGAATCTGCAGGATGGCGTAATATTCCATCATCAATGTATTCTTCTTTTTGCCAGAGCATGTTTGATGCCGTTGATTCTGCCATATAAAACCTTTGAAGATGGGGAATAAGAGGGAATAATCGTAGATTCTTGCATCCTACAAGCTTCTTGGCTTTTCCACAAGGTAGAGCCTTTCTTGCATCCCCACCAGTACTATTTTTCCATCTTAATTCACCACATTTCCGGCTTCAGTCCAACAGAGAATAGTTCTTCCTGAATAACAAATAGCCATTGACACATGCGTCGATCTTTTGGTAGCCCAGCCCGAGGTCACGAACAACCCTCTGAACTTCATCAAGTGTATTAGGAATGTAGTGGCCCTCTAGAAGCACATATAAGAATAGTTTAAGAATCAACTCGCATGCTTTTTTGCTCAAACCAGTTACATACTTTATCTAGTACAACATGATAATGAAAGATAATTGAGTCACCTTCTCACAACCTGGATACAACTCCTTTTTAGCATCATTTAATAAGTCATAGAATATCTTTGCAAACCCAATTGGCTCCTTCTGATTTATAAAATTTTTTGGAGCATCAACATCTGCTGAAGTACCACCATGATCAGTGCCTCTAAGTAGACTGGACAACATATTTTTCATAGCAACATCATCATAGATTATCTCCTCATTATTTGCTGATTGCTCAGCAATATTTTTTTCAACTCGATTTTCTCCATGGTGTACCCAACAAGTATAATATAATGACATCCCATTATGAAGCAAGTGAAGATGAACTTCCTTGCGTGTCCCGTGGCAAATATTACGACGTTTTGCGCAAGGACAAGGCATAGTTTCTTCTTCACGAGTGCCCTGGAATGCAAAATTTAAAAATGACTTCATTCCAACCCGCCACTCCTTCGTACACCTGTCTTCTCCCATCCATGTCTTATCTTCTGACATCGCTTCCTACAATTCAATCAGCATATCCGTAAGATGATAGAACTACAATAATAGTATGTGAGCAATTGTACCTAATGTTGTTGCTCCTCCATGTGCAGCGGCTTGCGGATGCTCCTCCCCACGCGGTGGCCGGCGGATGCTCTTCTAAGAGCGTGGCAGCCGGCGAATGCTCCTCCAAGAGCGTGGCGGCCGGCAAATGCTCCTCCAAGCGCATTTTGTACAGTCGGGAGAGGGCCCGTTGTGGATTGAAGGGTCCCGCGGGTAGGCATCCAGGACAAAGCGTACGTGAAGCTATCAGAGTAGGCCCAACACTGCATTGGGCCGCTTGTTATTCGTGGGCTGAAACTGCGCTGAGTCACTTTGTATTCATGTGCCGAATCATCGACGATGACTAAAGCATATTTATTACAGCCGATGTTTATGTAAGAAATTTGACTGAATAGGTCCACGTGGAGGAGTTCAAGTTGTCTTGTTGTAGTCATGACATTCTTCGCGAGACGAGGTGCTCCTACTTGCTTCCCAGCTTGGCGTGCGCTACAAGGATTGTCTTTCTCAGAAACAACATCCTTCAAATCTCGAATGTGATCGCCTTTTAGAAGTTTTTGTAGATTCCTTATACAAACATGTTCTAGCTGTCTATGCCACAACCAACCCATGTTAGTTTTTGCAATCAAGCATGTGTCATGTTCGGCTTTATCTTTGTTGATGTCAACTAGAAACAATTTTCCCTTTAACACACCCTTGAATGCAATAGAGTTATCACTCCTTCTAGACACGGTCACACCCTCATTAGTGAATAAACAATTAAAAATCTTTGTCACAAAGTTGAGATATGGAGAAGAGGTTATAATCTAAGAAATCGACATGTAAAACATGAGAAAGTGTATGCTGTGATGAAATTGCAATTGTACCGGTACCTAGCACCCTTCCTTGACTATTATCACCAAAATAGATGCCTTCACTTGAGTCTTCATTTTGTTCATACTCCACGAACATTTTTCTTTCTCTGGTCATGTGATTTTTTCGTCCACTATCTAGCACCCATTTTGCTCCACTGGATGAGTAAGCCTGCAAAAAGAAATCATGCTTTGGTCTTGGTACCCAAGCTTGCTTGGGTCTTTTGAGGTTAGTCACAAGTGATTTAGGCACCCACACACGAGACTTGGTGTTCTCATGGCCTGGCCCAACATATTTAGCATAAGTTTTTTCCATGACCATTTTTCATAAGCACATATGAAGCTTCAAAGGTTCTAAACAAGATTTGTTGTTCATATGAGTTCGTAACGTTCAATTTATCAATGTTATCATGTTTTTCAACTTGGAAGAATTCCCCTTAAAAAAAGCAATGTGATACTTGTCATTCTTATGGCTTCTAGTGTTTTTTTTTTACCATGAGAATACCCAATGCCATATTTAACATTAGGAGGTCTTGTGACCGAGTATGCACTGCGCGCATACTTGACCTTCGCCTTGTCAAATTTGCCACTTTGGGATGGATGCTTGTCTTTTGTCAAGTTGGACTTTTCTTTCAAGTTGGTGTTATTTTTATCACATGTATACTTAATGATAGTTTCAGATCTGATATGTTGAGAAGGTGAGTTTGAAGCGGATGAAGAACCACTTTGCTTGAGTTACTCAACTTGTGTCTCAAGGATCTTGTTAACTTTGGTTAAGTTTGCAAGTTCATCCTTAATAGTCACGTTTGACTCTTTTAACTTCAAACAAGCTTCCTAGCTTGAAGCTAACTCAAGTTATAGTGATTTACTTCACTCCTTTTCAAGCTCAAGGAGCTTTTCAATCTCAAGATATTCCTCCTTTTGGAGAATGATCATATCTTCTTGGCGATTGACTAGCCCCTCCTTATCAATAATCTTATCCATTATAAATTTCATTTTAGTAGTAGTCTTTATATCTAAACCATTAAGCATGTATTCATCATCACTAGAATTATCAATATCACTAGTAAGAGAAAGCGAGGAGGAAGATTTAGTTATAACTTTTCTCTTTCCTTCCTTGGCCATTAGACATGTGTGGTCGGTGTCCTTCGATGTGCCCATGGTTGGGAAAAGAATGGAGAATGGACTTCTTAGTAGACTTCATGATGGCTATAGTGGCCATCTCCTCTTCTTCTTCAGATGAGGACTCAACATTGGAGTCTCACTCCTTCCCTAGATGTGCTTGGCCATATTTCTTCTTTTTCTTGAATACTTTCTTTTGTTGAGGCGTGTTGTCTTTACTCTTCCTATTATTATATTCATGTGGAAAATCAACTATGAAATGATCATACTCTCCACACTTATGGCATGCACGTCCCATCTTGGGTCTTTGTTTGTCCCTATGTCTTCCTGCATTAGAGCTGCCACCCTTTCGTCTTCGCATCATTTTTCTTGAACTCTTACATGAACAAGATCATGTCTTCCTCTTTCCTTTTGGAGAGAGTGCCTTCTTCCGCAGAAGAGCCTTGAGTTCAAGCATGTCCTCATCATCATCCTCATAGTCTTGAATGGCATCAAGGAGTTTCTCTAGTTTTTGGTTCCATTCATCATCACCCTTTTGTTGTTGAAGCTCTTGTGTTCATCCTTCATGTCTGACATCGTCTCTTCGAGTGGTGAGTCTCTTTTGAAGAGTTTGGCTCTGATACCAATTGAATGCAGCCTAGAGGGGGGGGGGAGGGGGTGAATAGGATTTTTGAACTTTTAGCGATCCCTGAAACACATAACAAAGAGATCAAATATAGGGAGGCCAGACTAGTCTGTTATGGTGCGGACTAGTCCGATATACGCGGACTTCAAAATCAAGGTAGATCTTTAATTTTACTTCTAGTAGTCTATGCAGCAAAAAACAATTGACAATTGAAGTGTATTTTGACAATGAAGTAAGATATTGCAATTATTAAGTTTAGTCCAATGTTTCAATGTGAATTACACAAGACTATGCAAACCCTAGAGTATGATGAAAATAGAACAAGAACACGATCACAAGATTTTATCCTGAGGTTCAATTCCAAGAAGGAACCTACATCCCCGTTGAGGAGTCCACGGAGGATCGGGTCTTCACCAACCCTTCCCTCGTTGAATCACCACGGAGGCGTGTTTTTCTGATCTTTTGAGGTGTGACGGCACAGGGAGTTGAGAGTGTTTGTTGTGTGGTCGTGCACCTCTTTTTATACTAGGGTTTCCAAAAGTTACCGTTAGGGTTTGTGAGGTCCAGGCTAGTCCGTGGTGGACACCGAACTAGTTCGGTGTACATGTGTGAAAAACTCTATGTGTTGATGGATACCGGACTAGTCCGATGTTAGTCAGAGACTTTTCGGACTAGTCCGGTGCTTTTGTGCTCCATCCACATAGCATTGCATATGCTGGAAAAACATTTATTGTCCACAATATAGAATCTCACATGAGAAATGTCTCTTTCTTTGAACTGTCGTATGTTTCAACACCATCAGACCATAATTTCAGTAGCTCATCAGTCAAAGGCTGCAGATACACATCAATGTTGTTTCGAGGTGACTTTGGCTAAGGAATTATCATTGACATCAACCAATAAGGCTACATCATACACAACCAAGGTGGTAGATTATAAGGGATTAGAATCATAGGCCATGTACTGTAAGAAACATTCATTATTTCAAAAGGATTAAAACCATCAGATGCTAGCCCAAGTCTTATGTTGCGAGGATCGGCTGAGAAATTTGGGTGAATGCTATCAAAATGCTTCCATGCTTTTAAATCTGCAGGATGGCGTAATATTCCATCATCAATGTATTCTTCTTTTTGCCAGAGCATGTTTGATGCCGTTGATTCTGCCATATAAAACCTTTGAAGATGGGGAATAAGAGGGAAGTATCGTAGATTCTTGCATCCTACAAGCTTCTTGGCTTTTCCACAAGGTAGAGCCTTTCTTGCATCCCCACCAATACTATTTTTCCATCTTAATTCACCACATTTCTGGCTTCGGTCCAACAGAGAATAGTCCTTCCTAAATAACAAACAACCATTGACACATGCATCGATCTTTTGGTAGCCCAGCCCGAGGTCACGAACAACCCTCTGAACTTCATCAAGTGTATTAGGAATGCAGTGGCCCTCTAGAAGCACATATAAGGATAGTTTAAGGATCAACTCGCATGCTTTTTTGCTCAAACCAGTTACATACTTTATCTAGTACAACATGATAATGAAAGATAATTGAGTCACCTTCTCACAACCTGGATACAACTCCTTTTTAGCATCATTTAATAAGTCATGGAATATCTTTGCAAACCCAGTTGGCTCCTTCTGATTTATAACATTTTTTGGATCATCAACATCTGCTGAAGTACCACCATGATCAGTGCCTCTAAGTAGACTGGACAACATATTTTTCATAGCAACATCATCATAGATTATCTCCTCATTATTTGCTGATTGCTCAGCAATATTTTTTTCAACTCGTTTTTCTCCATGGTGTACCCAACAAGTATAATATAATGACATCACATTATGAAGCAAGTGAAGATGAACTTCCTTGCGTGTCCCGTGGCAAATATTACGATGTTTCGCGCAAGGACAAGGCATAGTTTCTTCTTCACGAGTGCCCTGGAATGCAAAATTTAAAAATGACTTCATTCCAACCCGCCACTCCTTTGTACACCTGTCTTCTCCCATCCATGTCTTATCTTCTGACATCCCTTCCTACAATTCAATCAGCATATCCGTAAGAGGATAGAACTACAATAACAGTATGTGAGCAATTGTACCTAGTGTTGTTGCTCCTCCATGTGCAGCGGCTGGCGGATGCTCCTCCCCACACGGTGGCCGGCGAATGCTCTTCTAAGAGCGTGGCAGCCGGCGAATGCTCCTCCAAGAGTGTGGCGGCCGGCGAATGCTCCTCCAAGCGCATTTTGTACAGTTGGGAGAGGGCCCGTTATGGATTGAAGGGTCCCGCGGGTAGGCATCCAGGACAAAGCGTACGCGAAGCTATCAGAGTAGGCCCAACACTGCATTGGGCCGCTTGTTATTCGTGGGCTAAAACTGTGCTGAGTCACTTTGTATTCATGTGCCGAATCTGCGCTTGGATGCTTGGCGTTCGTCCCTATGACGCATGGGCCCATCTAAGGGCGCGCGTCTGACTCCGGCAATTTGTTATATAAATAAGTTAATGTACCAATGGGTGTGGTATTCCGATCAAAATAAAGCATACGCATAAAATCTCTTGGACCGCAACAACACAGTGATATAAAGAAGGATTAAATACTAGATATAAATATCGACGAACCAAATAGTAGTATTCAATGTACCATTCAAGGCAACAAACTTATCGACAGAACTAGCTGTTACATAATCCCCAATAAACACAAAATAAACTAATCAGTACATCCAGTCCGCAACACTTCCCTTCAAGCAGTGGTAAACTTCTGGCCGCGTATAGGAGTAATGATGACACCGCGTATAGGGGCATATGGCCAATGGTACGTTGGAGTTCTACCTAACTTTTCTAACATTTTTCTCATCCTTTCTTTTCTTTTCTCTCAGTTCATTGTCTCCACTTTTCTTTCCAGTCATCACTACCTTTTGTGATTTCCTATTACTATGTACTAGTACTGTATACTACTTTAGAGACCGCTTTGCAGGCCCCGCTACAGAAGATCTCCTCTGGCACCTCCAGCAGCTAAAGTACCGTATCGACCACTTTAGAGGCTACAAGCGCTGTGGGGTGTCGTTCATTAACAGAGAATACAGATAGAACAGATAGTTTACTAAACAAATATATAGAAACAAAATAATAGATGGAACAGACGAACAACATTGACTTCATCAACATAAAACATTACTACAAAACAAGAAAAATGACATCATGAAACAAGAAAAACAACATCACAATCTTATAAGTCTATTTTATATATAGCCCATACCAGATAACATCGCACGGCAGAATGCGACATGCTCGTGCTTAATCCTAAAGTCTTCACTACAAAAGACCCTGCAGCCGCTCCACCCTTGCTTCCCAAAGCTGGTAGCCATGCACGGGTCAACCTCCTTGTTGGGCAGCAACACCATCGACGGTCTCAGGGGCGGGCACGAATGCGCCCACGTCAGATTACCAATTTTAGCCAGGGCTTGAATCCGACACCGCCTGCACTCACTATTGGTCCTCATCATGGTGATGGACCCAATCACTTTCTCACTGACGTCAACCTATTCTTTGACCTGCCGGATATACTCGAAAGCATCAGGGTCCCCGAGGTTGGCATCGTAGCGGAGGACGCCAACAATGTCAGCCGCCTCCATGTGGCTGGCCCAGCCGCCCGGGCAAGAAACTGGGCGCCCGGCTGCACGCGATCGTCCACGAAGACGAGCTCGAGCCGGTGACATAGCACACACGAGGGTTGCCGATGAAGGCCAGATTCTCCACGAGGACTTCGTAGCGCCCCGGGTCATGCCGCATCCTCTGGGTCACTCGCTCCAGCGCCACGCACCTGCCCACGGCGCCATCCCGGCACGCTGCATGCATGGCCTTGTAGGTGGCAAACAGACTGGAGAGGTCATCGAAGGGTCGCAGGGAGCTTGCTGCGAGGCACCCCGCGATCTTGAATGCAATATCGTGCATGAACGACAACTCCATAGGCTTCAGCGTCACCGTGCTATGAAGGGAACCAATGAGGGTGCATGCGTCAGAGACAAAGAGGAAGCTAGAGTACGTGTTGAAAAGACAGTGGTGTGTCTTTATGGACTATGCGCGGAGAAGACGATGGAGACATTATATAAATACATGTGCCATTGTCTTCTCCATGCGTACTGATGGGGTCACACGCAGTGATGGATCGACTTCCGGTGGTGGCGAATTCACATCCTCTGCAGTACTGTAGGTGCATTAAGGGTCGCTGACATGTGAGCACAACAACCTATGGCACCAACACCTCTCGTATGCACTGATGGGACGTGCAAAGTAATGGAACCACTCTATTTTCAACATCAACACAAGAATAATATACTGTAATCAATAGAGATAACATACTATGTTTGATAGAGTAATCTGCGCCAAAAATTTCCTATTTTACAGTTTGGTTCTCACGCTCTTTCACCTTAATTCGTATGTAATACCTATGTTTTTACAACATTTTCTCGTCCGTTCTTTTCTTTTCTCTCTGTTCATTGTCTCCACTTTTCATTCCAGTCGTCGCTAATCGACATAACTAGCTGTTACATAATCCCCTATAAACAAAAATTAAACTAATCGACACATATAGTCTGCAACACTTCCCTTCAAGTTGTGGTAATTACTTCTGGCTGCGTGTAGGAGTAGTGGTAATGATGACACCGCATGTAGGGGCATAGGATAGTGGTACGTTGGAGTTCTACCTATCTTTTTCTAACATTTTTCACGTCCTTTCTTTTCTATTCTCTCTGTTCATTGTCTCCACTTTTATTTCCAGTTGTCACTACTTGTTGCGTTTTCCTGTTACTATACTACTTTACAGATCGCTTTGCAGGCCCCGCTGCGGGCGATCTGCTGGCGCCTCCAGCGGCTAAAGTATCATACAGGCAACTTTAGAGGCCATCAGCGGTGTGGAGGGTCGTTCTAACAGAGAATACAGATAGAACAGATAGTTAACTAAACAACAGATAGAAAAAAAAAATAATAGATGGAACAAACGAACAACATTGAATTTATTAATATAAAACATTACTCCCTCATTCCTATATTACTTGCCGTTAGAAGAAGTTTTTTTGTTCATTTTTGAACTAGAAAACTTGTCATAATTATTAACGACAAGTAATATGGGAAGGAGGAAGTAGAAAACAAGAAAAACAACAGCACGAAACAAGAAAAAATAAAACATCAGAAAACAAGAAGAGAAAAACATCACGATTGGATTTATCTGTGTCAAAAAATTTCCTGTTTTAAAGTTGGGTTCAACTAGAATGTTATTAGATGTTTGGTGCAATCGTGCAATTGACCATCTTCAACTGTTGGATCAATTTACATTACGGTCATTGAATCTTCTTATTTAACCCCCTCCACCAGGTGGAGGGGTGGTGGTGGTGGAAGGGGTTAAATGAAAAGATGTAATGACCGTAAGATGTAGATCAACCAGATGAAAATCTTTGATTACACGATTGGACAAAACATTAATTGCATATAGGACTGTCAACGAGTTGAACTCGAGCGAGCTTGTCTTTCTAAGCTTGAGTTTGATAAAACACTGAGTCGATCTCGAGTCGAGCCAAGAATTTATGTATATACACTAGAATCTACTAAATTTAGATTCACAACTAATGGAGTAGGAAGGTGGACGATGTTGCACATTATTTGTTTCTATCATATATGAAAATTGTGTCCCATAAAAAATTTTTAATAGAATTATATAGTTTAGTTAATCATACGTACATATCATAGATGACAACAATAAATGAGCTTAATCGAGCTTTTCAAGCTTGATCTCATCAATGTTGAAAGCTCAAGCTTGGCTCGTTTAGAATTGGTACAATACTCAACTTCATCCTTAAACTTTCAATCAAAACTCAGTTTGGTCCTTGAACTTTCAAATGGGTCAATTATTTAGTCCCTCAACTTCACAGAACTGTTTCACTTTCATCCTTAGTCTGAGTTGGACATCCACATTGGCATGCCACATAAGCTATTATGCCCCATCATCTACCCCGACCACCTCACTTAGAAAAAGATAATAATTTTTTATCATCTTAAAAAATAACTAGCTAATTAATTGGGGTGGATTTATGTAGTTGCATGGGATTTACATATTTCTCCTCCATTTTCTTTTGCAAAACTATCAAGTGATATATCCTATGTCATATTACATATGTAAAAATATTATAAAATATAAAACTTTTAAGCCTAGGGAAGAGCAAACAGATAGTAAGAGAAAACTTTTAAGCCATGGGAATAAAAATATAAAACGAAGCTACACGGCTGGCCGGGTATATGTACGGTCCGAGCCTGTGTGCTGGTGCACCTTAACCCCCGTTGTGCGTCCCCGGTTGTTGCTGGGAAGACCCTTGCCAGTATGCTCCAATTCCTGTCCTCCCAGTCCATCTAGACTTCTGATGATGCATGCGGTTCACCACCAGACTGTAGAAAGGATAAGCACACACACATGTAACAATCATTGTTGACTGTACCTGTGCCGGTGAAGATGGAACTCAGCAGTCTTACGGTTCATGGATAGAAAAATAGAAAGACTAAAGTGCAGGCACCAGAGCCAGCGCGGGACATCAGACGACGGGCAAAGCACGGCCAAGAACGCGCGCCAAGCGCCAGCACACCACGCGGGTAAAATTTTTATTATTTTGTTAATTGTTAATCCATAATTTGTAAGGATTATGTTAGTTGTATAATAATCAAACCAAATAATTTTGTGATTGATTAACCAGTACAATTAAGGGTTAACAACTATTTTTAATGATTAGTAATGAATAGTAGTAACTAATTGCTAATTACCCGGTGCCTAAAATTTTCTCAGTTCAGGCACCTAAAATTTAGACAGCCCCATAAGAAAAAAAAGGAAGAAGAAAAAGGATGGCGTGTGTTTCGATCCATGAATCGTGAGACTATTGAATTCTATATTAATTGTTCAGTTCCCGATTCTGCTTATCTCTCCAGCATGAGCTACTCTCTGGTGGCTGGACCCAGGGTATACCGTGGCCCACCCGGCATACCCAGTGGGTGCGCCTCTGAGAAAAGTTGTTGTTATTGTACGTGGTGTTTGCATGGTTGAGACAATTCAACTTGCGGTCATAACGATAAGAATTAAAAAAAGTTTATCAGATAAAAAATCTTCTTTACTTTCTTTACTCGGGGCTCGGGCCCATCAAATTCGGAAACTTCTCCACTCATATCGTAACTGCATCAGTTATATATCATCATCCATTTCCAAAATCCAGACTAGAGGTTTAGAAAAAGGTTTGCACAAGAGAAAATTTGTGCCACGCCGCCGCAGACGGCAACCATAGGGACGACAAGGAGAGGACCCAATGGCGGAGACTCAGTGTACAATGTGACGTTCGAGGATGATGTGATCACCACCACTGTGACGTCCTATGGCGAGGATGTGGAGGATTGGCTCGACGAGGTCCTCTCTATCCATCGTCGGCGCCTTCACAAGCTCGTCCTTGGGCTTGACATCGAGTGGCACCCCATCTACCCTGCCGACCAGAATCCCATCGCAATTCTGAAGCTCTGCGTCAGCCGCCGCTGCCTCATCTTCCAGGTCATCCACTCTGACTACTTCCCCAATGAGCTGGAAGATTTCCTCGGTGATTCTGATTACCGCTTCGTTGATCCGCGTGGTGGAAGGGGTTAAATGAAAAGATGTTATAACCATAAGATGTAGATCCAATGGATGAAAATCGTTGATTACACAATTGCACCAAAACTTTAATTGCATCTAGGGCAGTCAACGAGTCAAATTCGAGTGAGCTTCTCTTTCTAAGCTTGAGTTTAATAAAACACCGAGTCGATCTCAAGACGAGCCCAAAATTCATGTATATACAATAGAATCTACTAAATTTAGGATTCAAAACTAATGGAGTAGGAAGGTGGACGATGTTGCACATTATTTTTTGCTATCATATATAAAAATTGTGTCCCATAAAACATTTTTAATAGAATTATATAGTTTAGTTAATCATACGTACATATCATAGATGACAACAATAAATGAGCTTACTCGAGCTTTTCGAGCTTGAGCTCATCAAGCTTGCAACCTCAAGCTTGGCTCGTTTAGAATTGGCACAATACTCAACTTCATCCTCAAACTTTAAATCAAAGCTCAGTTTGGTCCATAAACTTTTAAATGGGTCAATTTAGTCCCTCAACTTCACACAAGCATTTCACTTTCATCCTTATTCTGAGTTGGACATCCATATTGGCATGCCGCATAATTACCTCCGTCCCATGTCAACTATATTTTTAGGTTTGATGAAATCTATCTTTGACCAAAGATTTACGTAATTTTGATCAGTTTTAACAATACAAGAACTGTACTTTTAGATTCACCATGAAAAATATTTCCATAATATACAATTTACATGTTATTGAAGTTAATAAAATCCATATAAATCCTTGGTCAAAGGTAAGTTTGACCAAAACTAGAAATAGAGTTGAGGTGGGACGGAGGATTTGTAGCTGTTTGCCGCATAAGGTTTGGTCCTTGAAGCTGTAGCCATTGTACAGGCGGCTGATGCGACCAGGCGCACTAAGCTTACGCGCACGCCAGTTACCGAGGTGCCTTAAACACGCGCAACACATGCGCATCTTTGAATTCATATCGAACCGCTCCGCATCCCATCACCACTACTGCGCGCATCGAGAGACGAACCGCCAGGCTGCTACTATGCTATAAGATCACCCAGGCATGCCATTGTCTTCTCTGCATAGCCACTCTTCCAAAAACCATGCAGAGAACACCATAGCTGACAAGAAAACGCCGTTGCAAGCCCGCCGAAGAACGCCAAGGGGAAGCGTCTCCGAGTGGACTCCCCCCCTCCCACCCCGAACATGGAGGTGGATCTCCGGAGAATGGCGCGTGATGTATTTGACAATACATCACACTCTATGCGCCGCCTTGGGCTTGGTCCCCTCCCAGATCATACTAGAACGGGGACCATAGGCCACTACGTCTTTGGCTTGACGCACTTGGCCGGTCGCCTCGATGTCCTCTAGGACATGCTAGCGGTCGAGCTCGGTGTCGCCGGCTGTGACAACCTGGTGCGGTGAAGTCCAAGAAACTGTGCTTGCCGTCCCCGCCACAGGAGGCGCCCCCGCCCTGCTAGGAGCCCAAGGAAGAGGAGGATGCAGAAGAGGAGGAGGAGCAGAAGTAGTTTTTTTTCTTGTTTTTAGTTGTGTTGTTTTTCTTTTCTTGTTTCTAGTTTGTGTTTTTATTTTGTCTCGTTTGTAATACATCATCTTAAGGTAATGAACTTTATTTTGCTGTTCATTGGTGCGCAAAAATAGTTCTAATGTTGCTATTCTAACAATAAACCAATGGGCTATTTATCTCATTTATATTTTAGAATGGAATATATTTCCACTTCCAATTCTACTGAGCTGGAGATCTAGGAAGTGACTTACACCTAGTTCTGACACAGCACCAGAAAGAACCTTCCCCCTCACCCTGTGCCCACTCTCTATGTTGAAACCCAACACGGATCCAACATAATGAGCAATCAAACAGTCACATCCTTCTACATCAAGCTAAGAAAACTACGTAGTAAATCACAAAAGCCGTAAGAACAGTTTTTCGAGTATCAGCTTTATCCTAGATTAACAAAGCTAAACTTAACAGACCACAGGTCCTAGAAGCAGCATACCAAAATAGCATCGACTCCATTTACGATCATTTTTTGGAGCGCTTTTTACTTCTCTCCAGTGCATCACTTCTAGTCCGCAGCACACCCCAGATCACCGCTCGCTCCATGTGCTGGTAACATCAACCGGAGCCCTCTGTTTGTTTTGGAGCCTAATTGCCCAAAGCATAGTGTCCGCCCCTAGACGATTCGTCTCCTGTATGTCTTCGCCATAAATATCTGCCCAAAAGAATAACAAAGAACAGGCATGACCCATAATCTCCACTGGATTTTTTAATGGTTCATGAAATTAATCGCATGCATTATACAATATAATTTCCAACATGTTGTATTCGTCCTTTCGAAGAAACGACAGCCGTAGGCACTAGCCGCTACGTGTTCTGTTTTTAGGAACAAACGAACACACTTTTGAAAACACGTATGCCACATTCGATCCTAAACGTCATCAAATTAACATGATCCTTAACAAGGGGAGCATTGTCTCTCCACGACATTCCGCCTGGTGTTGCACACACGGCTCTCGCCTCACGCCGGCCACGTATCCTGATCCAACCATACAACTTCAAATAAAGGAGAGCTAGAAGATTGGTGGAAAATAATATAAGAAAAAAGGAAGAAGAAAGAGGATGGTGCGCATTTTGATCCATAAACCGTGAGACTACTAACTTCCATCTTCATTGGCCAGTTCCCGATTCCGCTGATCTCTCCAGCATGCATTCACACTAGCTACTCTCTGGTGGCTAGACCCAGGGTATCCCGTGGCCCACCCGGCACACCCAGTGGGTGCGCCTCTGAGAAAAGTTGTTGTTGTGCGTGGTGTTTAGTTGAGACAATATGCAACTTGTTATCATAACGATAAGAATTCAAAAATGGAAAGAGTTTTTTCGATGGGAAGGAGAAGACTGAACAACAACTATTTTTTGAGATAATGGAGATGGCCCGTACTTTGACTTTTGAGGGATCCCCCGCTTTGATCTCCTGAGGGGTCTTGGATGCCTATTTTTTTTTGGTTCTGTTTTAGGTGTCTTTCATTTTCTTTTTCGGTGCTCAACTGGTGCATCAATCTATTTCTGTATGACTCTGACTTTGTACCTTTTATTCCTTGCTTATGACAATGGCTAAGCGTCGACTCAGAGCTTTCTAAAGAAACAAAATAGAAAGAGTATATCAGACTTAAAAATCTTAATTACTTTCTTTACTCGGGGCCCGGGCCCATCAAATTCGGAAACTCATCCACTCATATCGTAACTGTATCAGTTATATATCCACGTCCGTTTCCAAAATCCAAACTAGAGGTAGAGGAAGGTGTGCACAAGAGAGAAGTTATGCCGCGGCGCCGCAGACTGCAACCGTAGGGACAAGGAGAGGACCCAATGGCTGGGACTCAGGTGTACAACGTGAGGACACTACAGGAAAAGCGATAATAAACAACGGCCAAGAACCGTCGTGTATAAATACCTACCGTCGTCTATAACTTATAGACGACGGTATATCCTTATAGACGACGGTTCTTGGCCGTCTACAATTTTTTGTCATCTATAAACTCATCGACGACGTAACCATTGTCAATTAACTAATTGACGACGGCCAAACTTAGCTGTTGTCAATAAGTTAGCTCCATCCATGGGCAGTGTGGAAACCCTATAGACGACGGCCAAAGATGAACCGTCGTCTATAAGGACTATTATAGATGACGGCCACAAAAGAACCGTCGCCTATAAGGACTATTATAGACGATGGCCACAGACGAACCGTCATCTATAAGGACCCCGAGAGATGATGGTTTCCTGATGTCCGTCGTCTATTAGAGTTCCTTATAGACGACGGCCTCAAAACAACCGTCATGTATAAGTTTTGATTGTTAAAAAAAAAAACTGAAAACAGATATTACACAGACAGTTTCAAAGTTTCACAGATAACAGATATTACACAGACAGTTTCACAGTTTCGCAGAAAACTGACATTTCACAGATACACAGAAAAGACACTATAAAGTTCACAGGAAGTGCTCGAAGTGCTTCGTCCCCGACCGCAGCGCGTCGTCCCACGGGATTGCCATCCCGGCCTCCGAGTGCTCCAGGGAAGCAGCACTGCACACACCACGAAAGCAGAATCAGCATCAACATGAAATGGCTCGAAATCTGTAACTTTGACGTCTGCTGTAATTACGCCAGTTTTTATGAATTTTCTTGTAGAAATGATGCTCTTATCATCATAGTGCATGGAGATTTCTTTGTCGAACTGTTTATTGCTTTTAGTTGATTAACATAATATAGAGATATTTCTTGCTTCTTTAAAAACAATGTATCTTTCACAACAGATCTTTCAGCCATGGATCCAGAGGAGAAGATTAGAGTATGCAAGACTGAATCATGTAATGTCTGGACTTCTAAGACGTGCTTAGAAGCATTCTTTCGGTCTTCTTTTGTATGACGATGGAACACGAAACGTTCCTGTGATAGAAAAATATGTCTCTGGGAATGTTTGAGTAAAAGTTACAGAAAATGTGGTGATGTAAAGACGTGGCCAAATTGGACGCCATTTAAATGAACTTTACAAGTAAATTATCAACACTGATTTTCGTAAATGATAAGCTGGAAAACTATTGTCAGGCTGTTGTATTGAAATGTCTGTCTAACTGGGTAAATTAAGAAAACTGGACCTGAAACTACGAAAGACAGTTAAGAAAAAGCATAGATTACAGCCTGGCGTCATATACTATTGACAAATGGTGTTTACGACTTATTACTCTGACAGAGAGGCATGTCAAAAGAAATAGCATACACCATAGTAAGTCTAAATTCAAAGTAACGCATATGTGTAATCGAGAACTGGTCCTTTTTGTCTTCTTATAGTTGCAAACTTGTAACTTATCAAATTGAAAACAGATAGCAGCAATGTTAGATGGAAAACCAACCTTGCGAGTAATCACTATGCTTCCTAGAAATACCAATAACTAGTGGTAATTCTTGTGTACTTGGTTTTTTTTTTTGGGTTACCAAAAAGAAGACTAGATCATCTTTCAAAACAAAAACAACATTTTGTACTTGTTTTTTTTCAAGTAGTTTTGCTCTCCCTTTTATTCCTAATTCCCTATACAATGATGCAGGAGACTGGCATTCCACTACATTAGAGACGAAAGGATGCAAGTAGATTTCAAATCGGCTGACCTGACTATCACACGCTACCCGTCCACTGCTGCTGGAGTTCAGATCGGTTGACCTTACTATCACACGCTATCCCGTCCGTAGTGGGAAAAGCAGCGGCGGCGGCCCTCGAGCACGAAAGATCGAGGAAAATGAGGACTTAGACGCGTGCGGGCCAGAAATAGCCTCTAATAGATGACGATAATAGGTCACCATCGTCTATAACCCCTAATAGACGACGACCGCCTGTCACCGTTTAGCACATAATTGACAACGGTCAGCCGTTGTCCTTAATTAATTGACGATGATACTAGGTCAATCGTCATCAATTATGGGAGTATTGAAGACAGCTAAAGTTCACCATCGTCAATTGTGTTAGAGACGACGTCCTCGTCGTCTATTATTCTGGCCGTCGTCTATTGCCGTGATTCTTGTAGAGGATGTTCGAGGACGACGTGATCACCACCACCATGGCATCCTCCAGCGAGGCCGTGGATAACTGGCTTTATGAGGTCCTCTCTGTCCACCGTCGGTGCCTTCACAAGCTCGTCGTCAGGCTCGATGTCGAGTGGTGCCCCAACTATTCCGCCGATAAGAACCCTGTCGCCATTCTGCAGCTCTGCATCAGTTGCTACTGCCTCATCTTCTAGGTCATCCACACTTAATACTTCCCCGACGAGCTGGAAGATTTCCTCAGCGATTCCGACTACCACTTCAGACTACCGCTTCATCAGCATGGCCGTGGAAGGTGACACCGACCGACTTTGGAAGGACCGGCAGCTGAAGTTGGCCAAAACGATGGACCTGGCCGAGCTTGCGGCGGAGGAGATGGATCACCCGAGCCTCCACCGCGCGGGGCTGAAGGACATCGCGAGCGCCGTGATGGGCGCTGAAATGGAGAAGCCTTACCGGGTGAGGACGAGCCACTGGGACATGTAAAATCTCTTCGGTGAGCAGATCAACTATGCCTGCATCGACGCCTTTGTCTCCTTCGAGGTCGGCCGCAAGCTGCGCTCCGGCGACTACTGATCTACCCACTGAGTTTGCAGATCGGCTGCTTTCGATCATCCCAGCATGGAATTCGCAAGTGCAACACTCAATTTCTAGCTTTTCTACTTGTGCGCTCAATATCTCATAATTTTTTTTGAGGAAACACTATCTAGGATTCGTATCACATGTGTGCCCCACCGTTGTCGGGTCCACATGACAGCTGAAGTAATAACTGCATGGCAGAGGATTTCATCGCCACTGTCTTAGCATTTAAGTTAATATTTTAGTAGTTCATGTGATGATTGTTCAAAAACAAAGAATAGTTTTTGTGATGGAAGAATTTACTGGAGTCTATTTGTCATGTGTCTGAAATTTGAGAAAATTTTAGGCAACATATCATTAGAAGGTAATAATTACTATCATTAAAGTCACTTATTTTGCAATTAATCATTAACCATTAATTTTATCGGAAAAGCTATATAACAAGTGCCTGAAACAGCCTCCGCATCAGGCAACAGTTACAACGCGGCACGGAATGCACGCAAGTCAAGCAGATCTGTTTTTATTTTATTTTTTAATCATAATTTGTAAGGATTGTGTTAATTGTAAAATAATCAAACAAAATAAATTTTTGATTGATTAACCTTTAAAATTAAGAGTTAATGACTAATATAAAGATTAGTGGTTAATAGTCGTAATTAGCTGCTAATTACTTGTTTCTTGAATTTTTTTAAAATTTCAGGCACCTAATATTTAGACAACCCCTAATTTTATAGGTTAAGAAATTACAAATTAACATAGTCCTTGCAATTATGGAATTACTACTACTCCTTCCCAAATTACTTGTCACTCTTTTTAGTTCAAAAATGAACTAATTAATTAAAGAGCAACAAGAAATTTGGGAGATGGAGGGATTACATATTAATAATTTCAAATAAGTAAGAAACTTCACCCTTCTTCAATTCTAGCCGGTCGACTGGCGGCGGTGCCGCCTCTGCGAGCTTCGAGCACTGCCGACCCGAGCTCCACGCACCACCGCGCAACGTGATCCGCCTCCGCGTTCCACCGTGAGGCTGCAAACTGCGAGCCAAAAGGTCGGCACCGTGCAACATCGGTCCGGCCTCTGCCTCGTCGTCGCATCACTATGCCACCGTCTTGACGCTGCCTTCAGCCTCCGTGCCGCCACCGTCGGTTAGATCAGTGGCACGGGCCGAGGCAAGGGCTTTTAAAAACATGCATGTTATTACACATTCATCGAGGTCTTTCACATGATCAATCGTTGTTTTTCTCATGCATGTTAGTTGTCCATGCATGCTACGCCCCAAACATGATCAATGAGCCTCAAATATGACAATCTCTCAACAAAAAGAGAAAACATGTAACGTCACCAAACATGATCGACGTCTTTCACATGGATGTTAGATGTCCATATGCACGCTACGCCCCAAACATGTATTCCAAGAATAGAATATTTCCTACCATGTATTGATATGTATTTCTGTATTTATCATATTCTCTACCATGCATGTGTATACTCTCAACCTATATGCCAGTTTATTACCACACTAATGAAGAATATTATTCTGTCATTAATAGAGATAACAAACTATGTTTGGCAGGAAGGATGTTCCCTCGAGGGTATGAGGATAGAATGTGTACTACCATCTAATAAGCACACAACTCTCACTACGTATGTGGTTCATCAAATTAATGGATCGCATGCTGCTATGTATATAGTATATTTTCAAACATGCATGCGCTGTACCCGTCTTTTGAAGAAATGACAGCCGTAGGCGATATCCGCTACGTGTTCTAATTTTAGGAACAAATGAACACACTTGTGAAAACACGTACGCCACATCCGATCATCAACATCATCAAATTAACATGATCGTCAACATGGGGCACACAAATCCTCAACACCTGATCAAACATGCTTGATCGCGAGTCTCTTTCACATGCATTATATTCATGTCCACCATCGTATATGATCACGACAATAATCATCGGTTCGATATGGACTCTCTGTGGGCAATGGTGGGATCAATAAAAAAACATATGGACTCGCTGTCGATTGCCACATGCGTTCACGTCAATGTTCCGCAGCTCGTTGAAATCGTTCGCACAAAATGTTACAAACACCGCGGGACAGACCTACAAAATATGCTAGGTGGGCCATTGCATACCCTGGGCCCTTTGCGTGTCATATTAAAAAAACTGGCCGATGTGACGTGTCAGGCCGTTGCCATAACCGAGAGGAAGCAAACCGCAGTTTGGAGTAACTCTAACCGTCGATTCAAATGCACAATTTTCGAGGCATCTGATCATCTCCACTCGCGAGATTAGACAACGACCCACTATAAAGGCACACCGTCTTCTTCTTCTCCACCGCACCTCTCCATCGATCTTAGCTTCCAAACTTCTCTTCTTGCTTCTCCGCCGCACCACCGTCGACCACCTCTCGCTCTTTCTCCGCACCTCTGTTGCCGCACAAATGGGTAGCCCCACACTGAAGTGCTCTAGGTCATCGACGTCCTCTGAACCTCCTTCCTCGTTTCTGTCGCTGCCAATCCCAGCGGAACTAGAGGCGAAGACCGCACCTCTTCAGCCCCCGTCTCTGCCCGCGGCACCCGCACCTCCTTCGATCGACTATGTTCAGACTGTCTGCCTCTTCGAGGACCGCATCGCCAAACTCGAGGGCCAGCTTAAGCAGGCGACCGGTGACCTGTTTGATGCCAATGTGCGAGCAGGCCCTCGACACAATGGCGCGGGATGTACATGACGATAAATCTCGCTCCTATCATTGTCTAGGACTTGGGATCCTTCCCCAGGACACCAGCATGGACTCCACCGGCTACTACGTCTTCGGGTTAGGTTTTGTGGCCGCTCGTCTCGACTTCCTCTAAAAGACGATCAGTGAGGAGTCTGGGGTGGAGTTTCGCGAGCAACTGGTAAACAGCATCGGTCGGAAGTTCAGTCGGGTGTTGGAGGAGGCATCGCTGGCGGTTGCGGCTGTGACACACAGTTCTTAAAATGAACCAAGCTTAATGCATATTTGTGCCCAGGATGTTTAACACACATACACAAATGATTCACAAACGATAAACTAATATAAACCATGTCTGAAATAATAATACAATTAATAATAGTACCTTATTACAAACCCAATAGTCTCGATTACAAGCTCTAATGAAATTGTAGTGAAAAAACTAAACACTAATGATTCCAATCTCAACAGGCAGGTTTGATAGCAAAAACATGCCTAGAACTCCTCAAAGACATCCTGGTACTCCACCTGTTCGCCCGCGTCTAGATTTGGTGGGTGAATAGCAAGGGTGAGCACATGTCATACTCAGTATGTGTGGGAACATATGACATGTAGCGTAAACAAAGGACGATGATAAACAATTGCTAATTGCACAAAAGTACATTAAAACAGTTGAAAAATGCAATTATATCATTATTAAGTGAGGTCCTTCCCAAATAACCCAAATAATAATCAATTCCAACTTAATTAATCAATTTCAGCAATAATAATCCATAATCAACTCATAACTGCTCATTTACCTCATTTTCTTCAATTCCATATACCAAAGCCATTTAATTAACCAACACCAGTTACCAATTCAAGTTCAGCCATTAAACCATGTTAAAGTTCAAATTCTAATCATGTGAGGGTCCAGGTTGCTATTGACCGGTAGCACGGCTATCATGATAGTTTTAGACACACTCTGCAGAGGTTGCACCACTTTACCCACAAGTTTGTGATTTCATCACCTTTCGATGACTGTGGAATCTCAATTGTGCCGTCTCACACTTCCTTAGGTCTGTGGCCAAGAGATCACAAAATAGCCTTTACAAAGTGATTACTAGCCTATTTAGACCCCACTGAGGTTTCACCGGTGGTGATGTCTCCATCTGAGCACATCCAACCAAGGGCCCCATCTTGAGCCGTTCGGATCCCAGGGTAGTCCCACCAATCTCTACAAACCCAATCCGACTACCCCTTCCTCGAGCATTCTTAATGGTAAAAACAGCACCGGCGATTCACAAATTAGTTAGCTAAGCCGCACCCATACTTGGCCTTGTGGTGGCACCGTAAATCATGGATGATCGCTCCAAGAATCGGTCCTTAGATCTAAAGCAAGCAAAACCACCGAAACAGTCCAACCCATTCCACATTACCATCTTGGTCAATATTACCAATTCTCATCATTCACATGGTCAATAGTTCTCAGTTAAGCCATCTGACTGTTTCCCGAATCAAATTTAGCATTGCGAAGCAAAAAGTGCAAAATACCATTCCGACTCTATACATAGTGTTCAAGCGACAAGGGTGGTCATACAAAACTAGTAAACTCCTACAATTTGGGTTTTCCGATCATATTAACCCAAGCATGCAATTTTGCAAACAAAAACTTTAAAACAGGATCAACATGGTCAAGGACATTTGCCTTGCTCTTGAGCTTGGTTTGGATCAAAGGCTTCGTAGTTCTGGTTCTGCAGGTCCTCGAAAGCACTCTCTACGACAATACCTTCTATTCCAAGCGACAGACATGCAAAACACATAATTATACCAAATAATGCTCATATTGTACTCAGTATGCCATGATATGCATGATTGATGAAATTGTGAGGTAAAACCTGTTAATGAGTTGCTATTAATGTTTACTAACTAGTTTTAATAGTTTTTAACAAGTTTAAACAAGTTTGGAATTGATTCGAGCCAATTTGGAATTAATTCAGCACAATTCAGATTCAGAGGCTGGACCAGTCCGTATGCAGGGGCCGGACTAGTCCACCTTGGAAAGACTACAAATGAGGGTTTTTCTAATCTGAGAGAATTGGTTTTGAATTGGCGTAGAAGCTCGAATGTAGAGGGTATACCACGTGTTTAGATATCCAAAGATCATGGTTTTGACGTGAGGCTTTGGATCTTGGCAATTAGGGTTTGGTGGAGATGAGTTAATGAAGAGTGGTGATGAAGAGCATCAATTTGTCAAAGAATCGATGAAGATCGATATTGATTGATCCTTCTTCGAGTGTCTCCCCCCCTCCTTTCTTCCGGACATGATCTTGACGATGACACGAGATCAAAGGCGGTAGCAAGGGGTTTTCCTCAGAGGTGGAGAGGTGAGGGTATTGGGTTGTTTATAGAGAGTGGAGAGGTTTGGGTTTTGGGGTGGATTCCAAGTGGAATTCTGTAGGTGGACGTGTAAGGGCCGAGGTGTTGTCCACTTGGGCCCCTCTGAGGTTGGGCACGAAGTTCTTGGGCCCAAATTAGGAAATTACCCAAAAACAAATCATGGATAAATAAAAGAATTTGAGTTGGTTTCCGAAGGCCGGACTAGTCCACATTTGGGACAGTACAAGTCCATTCTCGTACAGCAAGGGATTTCAGACTAGTCCGTTGTTGATACCGGAAAGGTCCATGGTTGGATCGGACTAAATTAGGTGTTTTCGGACAAGTCTGAAGTGTTACAGAAAGGCTGACCGGACTAGTCTGGTGTCATAAAGGGGTAGTCTGTTTTGGTCCAGTAAGGCTGATAGGACTAGTCCTTGGTGATAAAGGACTAGTCCGCACTTCTAAAGGGAAAACCGGATTAGTTCGATGGTAGACTGGACAAGTCCGTACTCTGACAGATTGAAACTTCCAAATTAAGCCTATGTTCCTTTTAATATTGTTCTATTTTACATGGATTAATGTGAAACATGTATGAGGATATATGCAATGTATTATGCATGAAAATGAGGGTGTCACAAACCTACCCCCTTAAAATGAATCTCGCCCTCGAGATTCGACGCAAAAAGAAAAATGTAGGGGAATTCCTTCTTGAGATCATCCTCTTGCTCCAAAGTTGCTTCCAATTCTGTATGATGCTTCCATTGCACTTTGCACCATAGAATCACCTTGTTCCTTGTGACCCTCTCCTTGGTGTCCAAAATTTTGACAGGTTGCTCGGCATAGGTAAAATCCTCCTCAAGCTCAAATTCTTCTATCGGTACTTGCTCTTCTGGTACCCTCAAGCACCTTTTGAGCTGAGAAACATGAAACACATTATGAACATCTGATATATGTGTTGGCATCTCCAATTTGTAGGCTACTTCTCCCCGTTTGTCCAAAATCTTGAATGGTCCAATATAGCGAGGTGCTAGCTTGCCTTTGACATTAAAATGCTTGTGACCTCGCATAGGTGACACTTTGAGGTATACGAAGTCTCCCACCTCAAAAGATAAGCTCCTTCATCTATTATCAGCATAAGCTTTTTGTCTTGACTGAGCAACCCTTAAGTTCCCGTGGATGGTCCACACTTGCTTTTCGGCTTCTTGGATCACATAAGGTCCAAATACTTGAGTTTCCTCTATCTCATTCCAAAACAAGGGTGTTCTAAACTTTCTCCCATACAAGGCTTCATATGGTGACATTTTCAAGCTTGCTTGATAGCTGTTGTTGTAGGAAAACTCATCTATGGTAGACTCTTGTCCCAACTTCCTCCATACTTTAGCACACAAGCTCTTAGCATGTCTTCAAAAATCTGGTTTGTCCTCTCGGTTTGCCCATTTGTTTGAGGGTGATATGCAGAACTAAATTCAACTGAGTTCCCATCGATTCGTGCAGCTTTTGCCAGAACCTCGAGTTAAACTGAGAACCTCTATCAGACACTATTCTCTTGGGCACTTCGTGTAGACACACTATCCTTCCCATGTATAGTTCTGCAAACTTGGTTCCACTATAAGTAGCCTTGACAGGAATGAAATGAGCCGATTTTGTCAATCGATCCACAATAACCCAAATCGAATCATATTCAGCTGAAGTGCGAGGCAAACCAACTATGAAATCCATACCAACCTCTTCCCTTGTAATAATCCGGCTGGTCTTCAATGTTGAGCTTTTACTTGTTGGCACACATCACATAATGCAACATATTCTGCTATATCCCTCTTCATACCATCCCACCAGTAGCATGTCCTCAAGTCCTTGTACATCTTAGTACAATCGGGATGGATAGAATAAAGCGAGTCATGTGCCTCCTTCAATATCAATTGTCGGAGACTCTTGTCATTGGGCACAACAATATGTTTTCGAAGCCATAGAGTACCTTGGTCATCCTCATCAAATCTGAATTCTCTCCCTTCTTGGGTCTGTTCCTTGATTTCCTAGATTTCCTTGTCCTTATTCCGTCCGTCTCGAATTTCATGTTTAAGGGTTGGATTCACTTCCATCGCTCCCATCTCATTTACAAATCCAAGATTTAACCATTCGAACTCCTTGCAAAGCTCAGGTGCAACTACCTGACGATAAGCTGGTGGCTAGCTCCCATTCAACCCAAGGCATCAACCACTACGTTGGCTTTCCCTAGATGATAGTTGATTCCCACATCATAGTCCTTAATTAGTTCCAACTATCTTTGTTGCCTCAAATTCAGATCCGTCTGAGTGAATATGTACTTGAGACTCTTATGATCCATATAAATCTCACATCTATGACCAAGGACATAATGTCTCAAAATCTTCAATTCTTGCACTACGGCTGCGAGTTCGAGATCATGCATCGGATAGTTCTGCTCATGTTTCTTCAACTGCCTGGATGTATAAGCTACTACTCGACCTTCTTGCATTATTACACATCCAAGTCCTGGCCTTGAAGCATCACAATAGATGTCGAAGCTCTTGCTCACATCTGGCAATACCAACAAAGGTGCTATTGTTAACCTCTTCTTTAGTTCCTCAAAACTGTCTTGACATGCTTGAGTCCACCTGAAGGGCTTCTCCTTCATCAATAGCTCAATCATAGGCTTTGCTATCTTGGAAAAGTCCTTGATGAACCGATGGTAATATCCTGCCATTCCAAGAAAACTCCTTATCTCTTTCACATTCTGCGGCGGTTCCCACTTTAGCACATCTCTAACCTTCCGTGGGTCAACTGACACTCCTCCTCCAGATGTGATATGGCCTAGGAATGATATCTCCCTCAACCAGAGTTGGCACTTGTTGAACTTGTCATACAACTGATGCTCTCGCAATTTCTGCAATGTCAGACTTAAATGCTTTTCGTGCTCTTCTTCACTTTTCGAGTATATCATGATGTCATCGATGAACACTACCACGATCTTATCCAAGTACTCCATGAAAACCTTGTTCATAAGATACATGAAGTATGCGGGTGCATTAGTCAATCCAAATGACATGACTGTGAACTCATAGGATCCATACCGTGTCCTGAAAGTTGTTTTGGGTATGTCTGATGGTCTAATCTTCATTTGGAAATATCCCGACCAAAGATCAATCTTAGACAATATTCTGGCTCCCTTCATCTGGTCGAATAGATCTTTAATACGGGGCAGCGTGTACTTTTTCTTGATCGTCATCTCATTGAGAGATTGATAATCTACACACATTCTTTGGGATCCATTCTTCTTATCTACAAAAACCACTGGGGCTCCCCAATGTGAAGAGCTTTGGCGTATATCCCTTCTCTAACTGCTCTTGAATTTGCTTCATGAGCTCTGCTAATTTCTTAGGAGGCATCCTATATGGCCTCTTTGCTATAGGTGCATTTCCGGGTATTAAATCAATGATGAACTTGATGTCACGATAAGGTGGCATGCCTGGAAATTCCTCAGGAAATACGTCTGGATACTCTTGAACAACTGGAATCTCCTCCAAGGTCACTCCTTTTGCGTGATTCACCATTGCCTTCTTGGTTGTCGGTTGTACTGCCTTGAACTCTATACTGACTCCTTCCTCATTTATCAATTGCACTGTTCGAGTAGCACACTAAATCACTCTGTTATGCTTCCTTAACCAATCCATTCCAAGTATGATGTCCAAGCCTTGGGAATTCAGGACTATAAGGTTGGCAATGAATTCTACCCCCTTATGAAAATACTTACTTTTGGGCATACTATATTTGTCCTCATCTCTCCTCTAGGAGATTTAAGCAATAAACTAAACTTGAGATATGATATGGGCATGCTATGATTTGCAACATACTTTGATGAGATGAATGAATGGGATGCTCTAGAGTCAAATAGTATAGTCGTGGGGTTGGGGTTTGCGAGAAACGTACCAATCACAACATCTTCAGCTTTCTAGACCTATTCTGCACGCACATGGTTCACCTTGCCACGAGCGAAATTCTGGGGCCCACGGTTGCCTTCAGTTTCTCCTCCATTGAGCTTGGGTTCTACCTTGGAACATTGTTCATCTGACCGTGACCTGATCTTGGGTATTGATTTGCAAGGTGTCCTATCTGACCACAAGCATATCAAGTCTTCCCACCTGTGGCGCCAACAAAGTTAGGACGAGGCTGATTTTGAGCATAAGCAGGCATATTTGGGCGTGGCGCATGCTGCATAGGTAAGCGAGGTGCTTGCATGGGTGGGTGTGGCTGCATTGGTTGTTGCGGTCGCGGTGAATAAGCAGGGTGATATGCAGCAGCAGATGGGTTGTAATAGGGTACAACGGGTGGTGCATAGCGAGGATGGACATTGCTTCCTTGTGGCTGTCCCTGATATGGCATCTTCCTCTTGTGGTCCAGCTCCATCTCACAAATCTTGTTCTCAACCACAATGGCCTTGACAACTAGCTCCTGGTAGTTTATGTATTCACTATTGAGCAACTGAACTTGAATTTCATTATTGAGACCCCTCATGAACAGATATTGCTTTCAGCTATCAGTGCTAATGTGTTTTGGATCATATCGAGACAGCTGAGTGAATTTATTGAGGTATTCACTCACACTCATTCTTCCCTGCGTGAGGTTTTCAAATTCTTGCCTTCTCAGTATCATGACTCCCTCTAGCACATAGTGAGAACAAAACTTCTCCTTAAATTCAGCCTAGGTGATTCTCTCTTGATTTTCATGGGCATTACATAGAGATACCCACCAGTCTGCAGCTGCTCCAACTAGTTGATGATAAGCAAAAAGCACTTTCTCCTGGTCGATGCATTGAACAATGGCTAGCTACTTTTCTACATATTTGAGCCAATTATCAGCATCCATAGGGTCGGTGGCTTGAGCAAAGGTTGGTGGCCTAGTCCTCATGAACTCTCCCAGACGGTTGTGGTGTGGCGGGGGTGGCAGTGGTGGCAGCATGTGGGGCTGATTGTTGTTGCCAGCTTGCAGCTGTCCCGTAGTCTGTATTATGGTCTGCATGAGCTGGTTCTGCATAACCAATAGCTGCTCAAGGTTGGTAGCCCCCTGGGTAGGTCCCTGGTTTTTCTAAGGTGCTTCATTGCTCTCCTCCTCTCCATTGGCATTTCTTTGGTTACGAGTCATCGGCATCTCTTGGTGAAAGAATAGTAGATACGGAAGAATTTAGAATTTGAAAAAAAAACGCCCCAACTATATGCATCAAGGTATGTGTGACTAACAACTCCTTTATTAGTACTAAGCCCTATTAGAGGATGTGGACAATGATCCCACAACACTCTACTATGTGCGGATGTGGACAAAATGCTAGACGTCTCCACAACGCGCACCAAGCACACAGACACAAGCGCACACAATCAAATAATCATACAATCAGCACACCGAATCTAAGCGCTTACTATTCCTACTGAGGGTAAGCCTAACCTCAAAATAAATGGTGCGTGAAAAAGACGGTTGGTGCGAGTGTGGGACATAAAGGAAAGGCATGGCAGCAGCGAGAAAGAAACAGATAATTTGATTTCAGTGCAGTAGCCATAAACTAAAATGAGAGGATGTGCATTTTCTCAAAAAAATGCAAAAACAACAAAAATTGCAGCAGTAGCAAAAACGCAATTTTGCCCACTTTATATAGCTAGTGGGAGGAAAAAATAGTGTAAAACAGGCTAATTTTGAATAGGAAAGAAGTCCTAAGTGTTTTGTAGTGTCCATTCTACCTAGGCATGCGTCCTACGGTCAAACATGGCTCTGATACCAATTTGTGATTCCCAGATTCAAAAATGAACCAAGCGTAATGCATACGTGTGCCCAGGATGTTTAACAGACATACACAAGTGATTCACAAACGATAAACAGATATAAACCATGTCTTGAATAATAATACTAATTATAGTACCTTATTACAAACCCAATAACCTCGATTACAAACTCTAATGAAATCGCAGCGGAAAAACTACACACTAATGATTCAAATCTCCGCAGGCAGATTTGACAGCAAACACACATCTAGAACTCCTCAAAGACCTCCTGGTACTCCACCTGGTCGCCTGCGTCTGGATTTGGTGGGGGAATAGCAAGGGTGAGCACATGACGTATCCAGCATGTGTTGCAAAGTATGACATGTAGCTTAAACAAAGGACAATGATAAACAATGGCCAATTGCACAAAAGTACATTAAAACAGTTGAAAATGCAATTATATCATTATTAAGTGAGGTCCTTCCCAAATAACCCAAATAATCATTAATTCCAACTTAATTAACCAATTTCAGCAATAATAATCCATAATCAACTCATAACTGCTCATTTACCTCATTTTCTTTAATTCCATATACCAAAGCCATTTTTTAACCAACACCAGTTCCCAATTCAAGTTCAACCATTAAACCATGTTAAAGTTCAAATTCTAATATTTGAGGGTCCAGGTTGCTATTGACCGGTAGCACGACTATCATGATAGTTTTAGATACAATCTGCAGAGATTGTACAACTTTACCAACAAGTTCGTGATTTCATCGACTTTCGATAACTATGGAATCTCAATTATGCCGTCTCACACTTCCTTAAGTGTGTGGCCAAGAGATCACAAAATAGCCTTTACAAAGTGATTAGTAGCCTATTTAGACCCCACTGAGGTTTTACTGGTGGTGATGTCTCCATTTAAGCACATCCAACCAAGGGCCCCCTCTTGAGCCATTCAGATCCCAGGGTAGTCTTACCAATCTCTACAAAGTGAATCCGACTACTCCTTCCCCGACCATTCTTAATGGTCCAAACAGCACTGGCAATTCACTAATTAGTCAGCTAATCCACACGCATACCTGGCCTTGTGGGGGCACTGTAAATCCTGGATGGTCGCTCTACGAACCGGTCCTTAGATCTAAAGCAAGCAAAACAATCGAAACAGTCCAACTCATTCCATATTACCAACTTGCTTAGATCCCTAGGTACCATGTTGCTAAAGGGTCAATCTTACCAACTCTCACCATTAACATGTTCAATAGTTCTCAATTAAGCCATCTGATTGTTTCCCAAACCCAATTTAGCATTGCGGAGCAAAAAGGGCAAAATACCCTTCCCGACTCCCAACATAGTGTTCAAGCGACAAGGGTGGTCATACGAAACTAGTAAACTCTTACAATTTGGGTTTCCCATCATATTGATACAAGCATGCAATTTTGCAAACAAAACCTTTAAAACCGGATCAATATGGTCAAGGACACTTGCCTTGCTCTTGAGCTTGGTTTGGATCAAAGGCTTCATAGTTCTTGTTCTGCAGGTCCTCGAAAGAACTTTCTACGGCAATTCCTTATATTCCAAGCGACAAACATGCAAAACACACAATTCAATCAAATAATTCTCATATAGTACTCAATATACCATGATTTGCATGATTGATGAAATTGTGAGGTAAAACTTGATAATGAGTTGCTATTAATGTTTACTAACTAGTTCTAATTGTTTTGAACAAGTTTAAATAAGTTTGGAATTAATTCAAGTCAATTTGGAATTAATTTAGGATAGTTCAGATTCAGAGGCCGGAGTAGTCCGTATGCAGGGACCGGACTAGTCCGCCCATGACTGACAGCAAATTAGGGTTTTTCTTATCTGAGAGAATTGGTGTTGAATTGACGTAGAAGCTCGAATGTAGAGGGTATACCACGTGTTTAGAGATCCAAAGATAAGATTTTTGACGTGAGGCTTTGGATCTTGGCAATTAGGACATAGTGGAGATGAGTTTATGGAGAGTGGTGATGAAGAACATCAATTTGTCAAAGAATCAATGAAGATTGATCTTGATTGATCCTTCTTCGAGTTTCTCCCCTCCTCCTTGCTTCCGGACTTGATCTTGATGACGACACAAGATCAAAGGCGGCAACAAGGGGTTTTCCTAAAAGATGGAGAGGTGAGAGTATTGGGTTGTTTATATAGAGGGGAGAGGTTAGGGTTTTGGGGTGGATTCCAAGTGGAGTTCGGTAGGGGAACGTGTAAGGGCCGAGGTGGGGTCCACTTGGGCCCCTCTAAGGTTGGGCACGAAGTTCTTTGGCCCAAATTAGGCAATTACCCAAAAACAAATCATGGAGAAATAAAAGAATATGAGTTGGTTTCCGAAGGCCAGACTAGTCCGCATTTTGGATCGGACAAGTCCGTTCTCGTACAGCAAGGGACTTCGAACTAGTCCGGTGTTGATACCGGACAAGTCCGGGGTTCGATCGGACTAAATTAGGTGTTTTTGCACAAGTCTGAAGTGTTACAGAAAGGCTGACCGGACTAGTCCGATTTCATAAAGGACTAGTCCGTTTTGTTCCAGTAAGTCTGATAGGACTAGTCTGTGGTGATAAAGGACTAGTCCGCACTTCTAAAGGGAAAACAGGACTAGTTTGGTGTTAGACCGGACAAGTCCGTACTCTGACAGACTAAAACTTCCAGATTAAGCTTAAATTCATTTTAATCTTGTTCCTTTTTACATGACTTAATGTTAAACATGTATGAGGATGTATGCAATGCATTATGCATGAAAATGAGGGTGTTACAACGGCGGTGGCAGAGCCGCCGCCGGAGGATCCGACGGTGGAGGTGGAGGCGGAGGTGTCGCCGGCGGATGCGGAGGCTGCGACGAAGGAGGTGGACAAGTCCACCTCCGAGTAGAGTAGGATTAGTAGTTGTTTTTTCTTTTGTTTTCCATGTGTGTTTTTTTCTTGATTGTAATATATGTGTTGTTTTTATGTTAATGAAAAATGTCATTTATGTTCACGAACAATGTTTCCTACAATATGCATTAACGAAAATCTCTTCCTTTTATTGAAAAACATCGCATATGGAAAATTAACACATTAGTAATATCATCTCTAATAAATATTAAACACATTAGGATGTAGTATTATATTTCAAAAAATTAAGAATATAAAAAGCTAGACTGCGTAACTGTACATCGCATACTGATGATGCAAATACTAATTAATTTAATTTCTTTTCTCTTTAACAGCTGACATGGTGGGCCTCTCCCCGGCCTGGCCCTAGGCGGTCGCCCCTCCCACCTAGGCCCAGAGCCTTTCCTTTGTCCATCCACAACAGTTTCCTCTAAAACATACTCTATCCCTCATATTTCCAGTATATCCTCTATACTTCCAGCATATCACTTGGACACTTACTCTATACTTCCCATAATCTATTCTTTACTTACTGTCCAGTAAGCTTTACAGTGAACCACTGCGGATGGTCTGACCCCTTGCTGTGGGAATCAAATTTTCTGCGGCAGGGCTGCACAGCCGTCTCTGTGCAACACTGCCCAGATGGATGCACGTTCACGCTCTTAATCTTACATCCATACAACCAAGGGTGCACTGCAAGGTTCCCGTGACTGTGCCACCTTGCCCTGATGATTCCCACGTACGCCAATGCCCCAAATCTTGCAGCACGCACGACCACAACGCAACAATCGAACAATCAATGAACATCATTTCAAAGTGTGAAACGACCCATGTAGGGAAAAAGCTGACGAACTGTAAGAACTAATGATGAACAAGTGAGCGAACTATAAACAGAGGAAAGAAAAAACACTATCCAATCAAACGTTAATTTGGATGATCCAATACATAAAGAAATGAATGATCTTATCCAATCCAACTTCGACGTCAAACCAAACGCAATTGACCGAGCACTTTGTCACATGTCACTAGTGTACACACATACACGGCCTCAACACCGGGTTTAGGGTGCATTGTAGACTAACCACGTGACGCGGCAAAACACTACTCACATAATTAGCATACACCTGCAAGAGAAACTACCTGGCTGCATCTTCGCGTATGAACGGAAACGCCGACCAACTTACTTTGTACTATGTACAAAGTATTTTCCTTGTCCATGAGCAAAACAAGCTCTTCTAATGCGGCAACTAATAATCAGCACCAGACCACTCTTGTGCACGAACTCACAAACACAACCTGAACTCATCAGGTGTTCATTAGTCCCCAGGAAGTCAGGATTAGCACTAACACGGACAACGCAACAATAATAAGCGGTGCTGAGAGTTGCCTACGGCTCCGTGACCCTCAGTCAAAAAAATTGCCACCGTGCAAAGAGCGCTACAACCTCACCTGCCATGAACTCCGTGCTTGGAAACAGCAAACGCCCTTTGACATCGCGGCTTGAGTATGAGCATGACACGGGAGATCGAACTCGTGAGTGCATCTTGAAGACGAAGTGATTATGCAGACTTAGCTTGAGAAAACAATACTCTTGGTGGAGCACACGTTAGAAGAGAGAGACGATGAGCCAAGAATAAGAACAAACGAAACTACAATAATAAAGAATAGAATAGATAAGGCCATTGCCTAGACTCTAGATTTTATTCACTCATCAAGAAATTTATTTATTTTCTATAGTATTTACTGTTTAATTAAGACTCCCTCTTGGTACGAAATATTTGTCACCAGATAGTTCATTTTTGAACTAATCGGTGACAAATATTTCAAACCAGGAGCGAGGCACTAATTTTTCCCTTGAACTAAAATATTTTCTAAACTCAAGCACGTAATTTTTTTTGTTCTTAATTAATGTGCCTTATTTGAATATAATCATGCATTCTCTTAATCAAGCCAGCCAACAAATTTAATCCTTGCTTCCTGTAGCTATCACAAATGAATTCTTCTGATCAATACATATTCAACACAACAAGGATTTTGTTTATATATCTAACATTTATTGCATTACCTTATATAAGCAAAAAATATCAAAACATTCTAGCTAATGTTGGATGGAAAATTTGAATAACATTTGTACAATTAACACGATGATACAAAATTGATTGCCTAATCCGAATCATGAAAAATTATCAAATTTATGACGTTACTTACTACTTGTGTATTGAATTATAAACTTTATATTTTTTATTAAATTATTAACAAGTTGTATATATTTTTCAAAGCGTATACCCTTCAGTTAAATCCTAGGTCCGCCATTATTTTGACATGCATGTTAGTTGTCATGCATATGCTACGCCCCAAACATGATCAACGAGCCTCAAACTATATATATATATATGACGATCTTTCAATAAAAAGAGAAAACACGTAATGTCGTCATTAAACATGATCGCGAGGTCTTTCAAGTGCATGTTACTTGTCCATGCTTGGTATGCCCCAAACATGATCAACGAGCCTCAAACATGACAATCTTTCAACAAAAAGAGAGAAAACACGCGTAACATCATCATACATGATCGTCAACGTCTCTCTCACATGCATGCTATGCCTGAAACATATGATCAACGAGCTTCAAACTATATATATATATATATATATATATATATATATATATATATATATATATATATATATATATATATATATATATAACGATCTTTCAACAAAAACGGAAAACACCTAACATCATCAAACATCCATGATCGAGTTCTTTTGCATGTCAAACTGAAAAACATGATCGAGGGTTTGTGATATATATATATATATATATATATATATATATATATATATATATATATATATATATATATTGTGTTAATGAATGAATGTGTGGTGTGTTCATCGTGTTCCTTGGGAATGACAATTCATAAGGAAGGATTTTATTATTTTTTGGACAAATGAATGATTTAGTTACCAAGTGAATGTGCTCTAAGTTTAGTGATGTGTTGTCTCTAAGGAGGAGGATGAGGAGTTATGTTTTCTTTTGTTATTTTTATTTTCTTGTGTGTGCTTTTAGTTTTTTCTTGTGTTTTGTGACGATCTTTCAACTATATATGACGATCTTTCAACAAAAAGAGAAAACATGTAACGTCATGAAACATGATCGAGGTCTTTCGCGTGATAAACTGAAAATCTGGAACATTGCATACCCTAGGCCCTTTGCGCGTCAAACTCAAAAACTGGAACTGAATAACTGAAACACTGCGTGACGAACCTACAAAGTATGCCAGGTGGGCCATTGATACCCTGGACCCTTTGCGTGTCAAATTAAAAAACAGCTTGTGAAGCCGAGATGGGACGCGTGGAGCCATTGCGATAACCTAGAGGAGGCAAACTGCGGTTTGGAGTAACTCCGACCCACCCACTGGTTCGAAAGCATAGTTTTCGAAGCATCCGATCATCTCCACTCTCGCGCTTAGACAACGACCCGCTAGAATGGCACACCGTCCTCTTGCATCTTTGCTGCACTACTCCATAGATCGTAGCCTCCAAACTACTCCTCTTGCTTCTCCTCTACACCACCGTTGACCACCTCTCGCTCTTTCTCTGCACCTCCTTCGCCACACAAATGGGTAGCCCCACGCCGAAGCGTCCAGGCTATCGACGTCCTCCAAACCTCCTCTGTTTCTGTTACCGCCAATACCGGTTGAATTGGAGGCAGCACCCGCACCTCCTCTGTCCCCTTCTCCAGCCGCTGCGCCTGCACCTCCTCATCCCATTTGGGGTTCAAGGATACTGTTTGCCTCCTCGAATACCGCATCGAATAACTCAATCGTCGCTTGAAGGAGGCCACTGAGCACCTGTCCGCCATCGCCGAGCGCACAAAAAAGCTCGAGAAATTGGCGCGGGATGTATTTTCTGATACATATCGCTCGTGTGACCGTCTGGGTCTTGGGAAACTTCCCATCTACGCTAGCATGGAGATCGCTGGCCACTACTACTTCGGGTTATGCTTTGTGACCGGTCATCTCCATGTCCTCCGCGAGACGATCGGGGAGGTGGCTGGGGTGGAGGGCTGCCAGCAAATTCTATAGACTGTCGCCCAGAAGCTTCGGACTAAACTGCTGGAGGAGGAGGCGGTGGCGTGTAATACCCTCATTTTCATGCATCATGCCCTACATACATTCATATTCATGTTTAACATTAATCCACATAAAGTGGAATGAGTTTAAAATTGATTTGGATCAAAACCGCACTTAAAATGCTGAAAAGTGCGGACTAGTCCGATTTTAGTGAGGACTAGTCCGATTTCTCTCTAACCTTGATCATACTTGTCCATTTTTGCTATGGTCTAGTCCGATTTTGCCTCTAGACACTTTTGGACTTGTCCGATTTTATGCAGACTAGTCCGGTGTTCCAAGAATCCTTGAAAATTTGCTAAGTCCCTGGACTTGTTCGGACTAGTTCGGTGTTCCAGCGGACTTGTCCGTTTTCCTCTCTGACTAAAGTCGGACTTGTCCAATTTTTGGCCAAACTTGTTTGATTTCTTTATGACTAACTTTGGACTAGTTCAGTCCTTGTCTGGCTTGTCCGATATTTCGCGACTCAGAATTAATCCTTCGTTTTACGACTTGATTCTTGGGTTTCACGTTAAGTGGGCCTAGGGACGTCGTTCCTAACTTATTTAGAGCCCATGAGGGACTCTAAGATGGCCTCTAATCCTCTCAAACTCGAAATCCATCTAACCCTAGACTCCACCTCTATATAAACAACCCCACTCCTTGGCTCGACCTATATATATTTGCCACTTTTCCACCCCACCCAAACCCTAGTTTGTGGAGAGACACCATCAAGGAGGGAGGAGGAGATACCAAGCAAGAAGAAGAGGAGGAGGAAACGAAAGAGGATCAAGATCTCCATCCAGTCTCGTTCTTCATCATCAATTCATCTCCATGTTCATCCCCAACCCTAGATCATCAAGATCCAAGTGCTACCTCCAAGTTTCTCGATTCATTGCAGTCCTAAACACCTGGTATATCTTCTATTCTCTTTTTCTTACGTGAATTCAATCCCAAGTCTTCAAATTCACGTCGATCTAGAAAACTCTAATCTGCTGATCTCGCAAAGTGCCGAATTGTACAGTCCCTAGCGGACTAGTTCAATTTTCGTTGTTAAATTGTGTTGACTAAAATTTGATCTAATCAAATCCAAACTTGTATAGACTTGTTAGAATCTATTAGAACTAGATAGTTATCATTAAAAGCAATCTATTAACAAGTTCTACCTTGCATTTGCATAAATCATGCATATCATGTCATCTTGAGTAATATTTGTGCACTCTTTGATTGTGTTTATTGTTTGTATGTTTATTGTGCAGATTAGACGGATTTGCGCTAGAGAGTGCCGCGGAGGATCCTCAGCACCAAGAGTTTGAAGTCTTTGATCCTAATCAATCCCAAGAGCAAGGCAAGTGTCCTTGAAGCATATTGATCCTGTTCCTAAAATAAATGTTTTGTTTGCAAAACTGCATGCTTGTGTCAATTTGATGGGAATCCTATGGTAGGAAGTTTACTAGAATTATTTAACCACCCTTGTCACCTGAAATATATGGTAGAGATTCGGGATGGGATTTTTACCTTTTCCCTTCGCTTAATTAATTGGGATGGAAGAACAACTATACTACTTAATTTAATTATGCATTAATGAGATTGAGATTAACATGAACTGGTTAAATCTGATATGGTAATGGGTGATCTAAGCAAGCCAGGTATGTGGAGGGGTTGGACGTATGGAGGTTTACTTGTTTTAGATCTAAGGACCGGTTCGTGGAGTGACCATCCAGGATTTACAGTGCCACCACAAGGCCGAGTATGGGTGCGGCGTAGCTGATTAATTAGGGCTTTGCCAATGCTATTTGGACCATTAAGGATGCTCGGGGAAGGGGTAGTCGGATTGGGTTTGTTGATGATTGGTGGGACTACCCTGGGATCTGAATGGCTTAAGAATGGCCCTTGGTTGAAGATGTGCTCAGTTGGAGGCATCGCCACAGGTGAAACCTCAGTGGGGTCTAAACAGGCTAGTAATCCCTTTGTAAAGGTTATTTAGTGATCTCTTGGCCACACACCTACGGAAGTGTGAGATGGCATAATTGAGACTCTATAGTCGTCGAAAGGTGATGAAATCACAAACACGTGGGTAAAGGAGTACAACATCTGCAGAGTGTGTATAAAACTATCATGATAGCCGTGCTCCCGGTTATGAGCAACCTGGAACCTCACATGATTAGAAGAAAATTGGGATTTAGGACAGTTATGGTTTGTATTATGGTTATGGATGGTTATGAATTGAATTGTGGTATTGAATATGGATATTCGTATATGATGATGGATATTGAATATGGAGTGGTATTAAGATAGCTACCTGGCTTATCATGGGTTTATTCGCATACATGTAATATATTGCTTTTCAAATGTTTTAATATACTTTTCATCACTCAACCATTATTATATTCGTCATTTGAATCAGCCACATGTCATACTTTCCACACTTGTTGAGTACGACATGTACTCACTCTTGCAATCCCCCCCAACAGTTGCAGGTCAGGATTGGGAGTTTAATGGCGATAATGCAGAGTTCTAGGCTGTGTCTACCGTCAGCTTTGCCTGTGGTATTGGTTGGAGCTACGCTACCCTATTGCTTATGCTGCCTAGCTGTTTAGTTTGCTTATTTAGTTTATTTCCGCTGCATTAGTTGAACTTGTCATTAATATTCATTAGAACCTGTATTCGAGGATAATATGGTTTGTGTAGTAAAATTTGGTTAATTAATCTTGTTCTATGGTAATTTTCTGTATACTCTTTTGTGAATGCACTCGTGTATGTGTGTTGAACGTCCTGGGCACACATATGCATTCACTTGGTTCATTTTCTGAACCGAGTGTCACAGATTGGTATCAGAGCCACAGGTTGACTGTAGGACGCAACCTATAAAGAATGGACACTTTAGAGCACATACGAGCACTCAGGAATCGATGTGTTTTTGGTTGGTGTGCCGTTTGCTATATATTATTTGCTTGTGTGCTTAATAGAGGATGTTGGAATGCTTTAGCATTGCCATGTCCACGTAGGCTAGTTAGTTGTCTAGTTTCACATCCCTTGATGCATATAGTTGGGGACGTTTTCTAAAGTCTTATCTCTTGCTTTTCTCCACATGGTGAGGACTCGCAACCAGAGGGATGGCAATGATGAAGAGGAGAACCATGGAGTACCCCAGAACAACAATGGACAAGGACCTGCTCACGGAGCTATCAACATTGAGTAGCTATTGGCAATGCAAAACTAGCTCATGCAGACCATGATACAAACTATGGGACAGCTGCAGGCTGGCAACATCAACAATCAGCCTCACATGCCTCCACCGCCACCCCCACCTCCTCATAACCAGTTGGGAGAGTTTATGAGGACTAGGACGCCAACCTTTGCTCAAGCTGCTGACCCTATGGATGCGGATGATTGGCTCAAGTCCATGGAGAAGAAGCTTGCTATTGTCCAATGCAATGACCGGGAGAAGGTCTTATTTTCTTTCTCATCAACTAGTTGGAGCAGTTGCGGATTAGTGGTATTTTTATTGCAATGCTCATGAGAACCAAGAGAGGATCACTTGGGCCGAATTCAAGGAGAGTTTTCGTTCCCATTATGTGCCCGAGGGTGTTATGATTTTGAAGAGGCAAGAACTTGAGAACTTAAGGCAAGGAATATCAAACGTGAGTGAATATCTCAATAAGTTCACTCAACTCTCAAGGTATGCGCCTGAGGATGTGAGCCGGGACAGCCGGAAACAATACTTGTTCATGAGGGGCTTGAACAATGAGATTCAAGTGCAATTGGTCAACTGTGATTATGCCAATTTTCAGAAGCTTGTGGACAAAGCAATTGTGGTTGAGAACAAGGTCCGTGAGATGGAACAAGACAACAAGAGGAAGGCGCCATATCAAGGACAGCAACAAGGAAGTAATGTGCACCCTCGCTTCACACCACCCAATGTGCCTTACTTCACCACTTTTGCGCCTACTCATCGCCTTGGATTTGCACCGCACCCAAATCAGTTTGTGCAGCAGTGCCCAGTTATGCAAGCACCTAGGCCTCCGATGCCATATGCACCTCGTGCTAATTTTCCTGGTGCAAATGTTCAGAACCAAGCTCACCCCAATAATCTCGGTGGAGTAAAGAAGTGCTATACTTGCGAATAAGCTGGACACTTCGCACATCAATGTCCTAAGTCAGGACTTGGTCAGGGAAGCAATGTGCCGAGGCAAAACCCAAGACCCAATGGAGGACAACCGCAAGGGAACAGTGGACAGCTGAATTTTGCTCGTGGCAACGTGAACCATGTCTCTACGGAGGATGCTCAACAAGTGGATGACGTGGTCATTAGTATGTTTCTCGCAAACTCCAAACCCGCGACTATGTTGTTTGATTCTAGAGCATCGCGTTCATTCATTGCATCGAAGTATGTTGCCAAGTATAGTTTGCCTATCTCTCATATGAAGTTTACTCTATTTGTTAAGTCTCCTGGAGGAGAGATGAGGACAAATATAGTATGTCCAAAAGTAAGCCTTAGAATAACGGGGGTATACTTCTCCGCCAACCTCATTGTTTTGTATTCTCAAGGATTGGACATTATACTTGATATGAACTGGTTGAGGAAGCACGATGGAGTTATTGAATGTGCCACGAAGATGGTGAAGTTGACCAATGAGGAAGGGATCACCGTAGAGTTTGAAGAATCTCAAACCGCACCAAAGCAATTGGTGCTGAATCATATGGATGGTGCCACAATTGAGGAGATTCTGGTGGTGTGTGAATTTTTGGATGTTTTTCCGGATGAGTTGCCAGGTATGCCATCTGATCGAGACATTGAGTTTGTTATTGATTTAATACATGGAACTGCACCAATATCTAAGAGGCCGTATAGGATGCCTCCTATGGAACTAGCGGAGCTCAAGAAGCAAATTCAATAGCAACTAGAGAAGGGTTTCATTTGGCCAAGATCTTCACCTTGGGGAGCGCTCATTCTATTTGTGGACAAGAAGGATGCATCCCAAAGGATGTGAATAGATTACCGAGCCCTCAATGAGGTAACAATCAAGAACAAGTACACCTTGCCATGCATAGAAGACTTGTTTGATCAGATGAAGGGTGCTCGTATCTTCTCTAATATTGATATGAGGTCGGGATACTTTCAAAATAAGATTAGACCATCGGACATACCCAAGACAACTTTTAGGATGCGGTATGGATCTTACGAGTACACCGTGATGTCCTTCAGATTGACCAATGCACCTGCGTACTTTATGTACCTCATGAATAAGGTCTTCATGGGGTACTTGTATAAGTTCGTTGTGGTGTTTATTGATGACACTGTGATCTACTCGAAGGATGAGAAGGAACATGAGGAACACTTGAGGCTTACATTGCAGAAATTGAGGGAGCATCAATTGTATGCCAAGTTCAACAAGTGTCAGTTTTGGTTGAGAGAGGTGTTGTTTTTGGGTCATATCATCTCAGGAAGAGGAGTATCGGTTGACCCCGGAAAGGTGAGAGACGTGTTGAAGTGGGAACCACCGCAAAATGTAAAGGAAATAATGAGTTATCTTGGAATGGCTAGATATTATAGTGAATTCATCAAGGACTTCTCCAAGATAGCCAAGCCAATGACGGAACTACTAATGAAGTGAAAAAGCTTTCCATTGGACCCAATCTTGTAAAGAAAGTTTTGAGGAGTTGAAGAAGAGGTTAACAACAGTCCCAGTCTTGATATTGCCGGATGTAAGCAAGAGTTTTGACATATATTGCGTCTCATCGAGACAAGGACTTGGATGTGTATTGATGCAAGAAGGTCAAGTGGTCGCCTATGCATCAAGAGAATTGAAGAAATATGAGCAGAACTACCCAACCCATGATTTGGAACTTGCAGCCATAGTGCATGCATTAAAATTTGCAGACACTACATCCTTAGACATAGGTTTGAAATTTATACAGATCATAAGAGTTTGAAGTATATTTTCACACTAACGGATCTGAATTTGAGGCAACGGAGATGGTTGGAGCTCATCAAAGATTATGATTTAGAAATCAACTATTGTCGGTACCCCGCAGACCGGGTACCCCCGCGCACAAGGAGAAAACAGCTAAGGACTCGGACTCTACTTGAGAGGACGAATCCGAGGCTGCCACGTCGTGGAGGGAAGGACCAGATCCTTCCTCTCCGCCGGGGTAAGATCTCGGGCTGCCGCGTGGCCGGTAGAACTGGACCCTCGCCTCCCCACTGAGGCGGGCTCCAGGGTCGTCACGTGGCCAATTGGAACCTCGGGGCCAGGCCCACTTCCTTGCAGGGAAAGGCACTGGAACTACCACGTGGCCCGCAGGGCTGAGCCTCCACCCCTCCACAGGGGTGGGCTCCGGATGCGCCACATGGCCTGTACCATCAAGTGCTCGACTCCCCACAGAGGCAGGCTCCGGCGCAACCACGTGGCGGACAGCCAACTCGGTGCGGTAGGAGGCCGCAGTAATGGAAGACGTGCACTGCTCGGCCAGGCATTAAAGTACGTGCGCCTTCCCCAGGCGAAGCGGAGTCGCGCATGCGTAAGTCAAGGCTCCAGTGTCCTGTCTTGTCCAAGTAGCCGGTACAGACCTACACCACAAGACGGACGAATGAGCCGCAAGGACAAGACAGGCGGGACGTGCACCACCATCATCACCAACTATGTGTAGCCCTGGCGCACAACGCGGCGGGATGGCACATTGATGCCCCTGACAAAGGGAAGTAGATAGCATTTAATCATAGATCTTGTATAGGATTTGTCTCTCCTCGGGACCACCACCTGTCGGGCCCCGGGGCCCACCTTGTGACTGCAGAGTCCTTGAACTATAAAAGGACTCGGCAGACGACCTGGGGAAGGGATCGAAAAATCAGACTAGGACTCATACACGCCCTAGCAAGGCAATACACAAACACTCCCGTGGAAGTAGGGTGTTACGCCCCGGTGGCCCGAACCACGTAAAACCCTCTGTGTTCACCATCCTGCTGCGCTCAATCTCCTGGGATTAGCCCTCATGAATCCAAAGAACCTCCGCGGGCTGCTCTCTAAACAGGTCCAGGGGAAGTGTCGTTTAAGACCTTCGGCAACTATTATCCGAGAAAAGCCAATGTAGTGGCCGATGCATTAAGTCAGAAAGGAGTAAGTAATCAGCTCACAGTTCGAGAGTTGCCATCCGAGTTATGTAAGGAGTTCGAACGGTTGAACCTTGTATTCGTAAATGAGATGGAGATGATGGAGTTAAACCCAACCTTAGAGCAATAAATTCGGGAAGGCCAAACTAAGGATGAGGAAATTCAAGAAATCAAGGAAAGGACCCAAGAGGGGAAAGAATTCAGATTTGATGAGGCTGAACATGGTACCCTGTGGCTTGGTAAGAGGATTGTTGTGCCTAATGTGAAGCATATTCAGGAGACAATAATAAAAGAGGCACATGACTCACCATACTCAATTCATCCTGGTTGTACGAAGATGTATAAAGACTTAAGGACCTGCTATTGGTGAGATAGCATGAAGAAGGACATAGCTGAATATGTAGCATTGTGTGATGTGTGCCAACGAGTCAAGGCGGAACATCAAAGGCCAGCTGAACTATTACAACTATTAAAGATTCTGGAATGGAAGTGGGAAGAAATCGGTATGGACTTCAAAGTTGGTTTACCACGTACTCAGTCCGGTTACGACTCAATTTGGGTAATTGTGGATCAGTTAACTAAGTCAGCCTACTTTATTCCCGTTAAGACCACCTATAATGGAGAGAAATTGGCGGAACTGTATATTGTAAGAATAGTATGTTTGCATGGAGTTCCGAAGAAGATAGTCTCGGATAGAGGTTCACAATTCACTTCCAGGTTTTGGCAAAAATTGCATGAAGCTTTGGGAACGAGGTTGAATTTTAGTTCAGCATATCACCCTCAAACAGATGGACAAACTGAGAGGACCAATCAGATTTTAGAGGACATGCTAAGAGCTTTTGCTTTAAAGCATGGGAAAAGTTGGGACAAGAGCTTGCCATATGCATAATTTTCATACAACAATAGTTACCAAGCAATTTTGAAGATGTCACCATATGAAGCACTATACAGAAGGAGGTCTAGGACGCCCTTGTTCTGGAATGAGACAGGGGAGAATCGAGTATTTGGACCCGATGTGTTGCAAGAAGCTGAAAAACAAGTCCAGGTTATTCTTGAAAACATGAGGGCTGCCCAATCAAGACAAAAAGGCTATGCGGACAATAGGAGGAGGAAATTAGCCTTTGAAGTGGGAGATTTTTTTTACCTCAAGGTGTCACCGATGAGGGGTCGTAAGAGGTTTAACATAAGAGGCAAGCTAGCACCTCGCTATATTGGACCATTCAAGATTTTGGACAAAAGAGGAGAAGTAGCGTATAAGTTGGATATGCCAGCTCATCTTTCAGATGTCCGTGATGTCTTTCATGTTCCCCAGCTCAAGAAGTGCCTGAGAGTACCGGAAGAACAAGTGCCAATGGAAGGATTGGAAATAGGGGCATATTTGACTTATGCAGAACAACTGATCAAAATCTTGGAAACCAAGGAGAGGGTCACAAGGAACAAGGTTATTAGATGGTGTAAAGTTCAATGGAAGCACCACACAGAAAAAGAAGCAACGTGGGAATTGGAGGATGATCTCAAGAAGGAATTTCCCTATCTCTTCTCTTCCGCGTCGAATCTCGAGGGTGAGATTCATTTTAAGGGGGGTAGGTTTGTAACCCAATCATTTTCATGCATCATGCCCTACATACATTCATATACATGTTTAACATTAATACACATAAAGAGGAATGAGTTTAAAATTGTATTGGAACAAAACCGCACTTAAAATGCTGAAAAGTGCGGACTAGTCTGATTTTAGTGAGGACTAGTCCGATTTCTCTCTGACCTCGATCAGACTTGTCTATTTTTACTGCGGACTAGTCCGATTTTGCCTCTGGACACTTTCGGACTTGTCCGATTTTATGCGGACTAGTCCGGTGTTCCAAGGATCCTTGAAAATTTGCTAAGTCCATGGACTTGTCCGGACTTGTCCGTTTTCCTCTCTGACTAAAGTCGGACTTGTCCGATTTTTGGCCAGGCTTGTCCGATTTCTTTCTGACTAACTTTGGACTACTCCGGTCCTTGTCGGACTGGTCCGATATTTCGTGACTCCGAAATAATCCTTTGTTTTACAACTTATTTCTTGGGTTTCACGTTAAGTGGGCCTAGAGACATCGTGCCTAACTCTTTTAGAGCCCATGGGGCACTCTCAACTGGCCTCTACTCCTCTCGAACTCGAAATACATCTAACCCTAGCCTCCACTTCTATATAAACAACCCCACCCCTTGGCTTGACCTCTATTTGCCACTTTTCCACCCCACCCAAACCCTAGTTCGTAGAGAGCCACCATCAAGGAGGGAGGAGGAGATCCCAAGCAAGAATAAGAAGAGGAGGAAACGATAGAGGATCAAGATCTCCATCAAGTCACGTTCTTAATCACCAATTCATCTCCAAGTTCATCCCCAACCCTAGATCATCAAGATCCAAGTGCTACCTCCAAGTTTCTTGATTCATTGGAGTCCTAATCACCTGGTATATCTTCTATTCTCTTTTTCTTACGTGAATTCAACCCCAAGTCTTCAAATTCACTTGTCCGGCCCCTAGCGGACTAGTCCGATTTTCGTGGTTAAATTGTGTTGAATTAATTCTAAAATTTGATCTAATCAAATCAAAAGTTGTATATACTTGTTAAAATCTATTAGAACTAGATAGTGATCATTAAAAGAAATCTATTAACAAGTTCTACCTTGCATTTGCATTAATCATGCATATCATGTCATCTTGAGTAATATTTGTGCACTCTTTGATTGTGTTTCTTATTTGTATGTTTATTGTGCGGATTAGACGGATTTGCGCTAGAGAGTGCCGCGGAGGATCTCCAGGACCAAGAGTTTGAAGTCTTTGATCCTAATCAATCCCAAGAGCAAGGCAAGTGTCCTTAAGCATATTGATCCTGTTTCTAAAATAAATGTTTTGTTTGCAAAACTGCATGCTTGTGTCAATTTGATGGGAATCCTATGGTAGGAAGTTTACTAGAATTGTTTAACCACCCTTGTCACCTGAAATATATGGTAGAGATTTGGGATGGGATTTTTACCTTTTTCCTTCGCTTAATTAATTGGGATGGAAGAACAACTACACTACTTAATTTAATTATGCGTTAATGAGATTGAGGTTGACATAAGTTGGTTAAATCGGATATGGTAATGGGTGATCTAAGCAAGCCTGGTATGTGGATGGGTTGGATGTATGGTGGTTTACTTGCTTTAGATCTAAGGACCGGTTCATGGAGCGACCATCCAGGATTTACAGTGCCACCACGAGGCCAAGTATGGGTGCATCGTAGTTGATTAATTAGGGCTTTTCCAGTGCTATTTGGGCTATTAAGGATGCTCGGGGAAGGGGTAGTTGGATTGGGTTTGTTGATGATTGGTGGGACTACCCTGGGATCCGAATGGCTCAAGAGGGGGCCCTTGGTTGAAGATGTGCTCAGTTGGAGGCATCGCCACCGGTGAAACGTCGTGAGGTCTAAATAGGCTAGTAATCCCTTTGTAAAGGCTGTTTTGTGATCTCTTGGCCACACACCTACGAATGTGTGAGACGGCATAATTGAGATTCTATAGTCATCGAAAGGCGATGAAATCACAAACACATGGGTAAAGTGGTACAACCTCTGCAGAGTGTGTCTAAAACTATCATGGTAGCCGTGCTCCCGGTTATGAGTAACATGGACCCTCACATGATTAGAAGAAAATTGGGATTTGGGATGGTTATGGTTGGTATTATGGTTATGGATGGTTATGAATTGAATTCTGGTATTGAATATGGATATTGGTATATGATGATGGATATGGAGTATGGACTGGTATTAAGATAGCTACCTGGCTTATGATGGGTTTACCACATACATGTAATATATTGTTTTTCAAATTTTTTAATGTACTTTTCAGCACTCAACCATTATTATATTCGTCATTTGAATTAGCCACATGTCATACTTTCCACACTTGTTGAGTCGGACATGTACTCACTCTTGCAACCCCCCCCCCCCCCCCCCCCCCCAACAGTTGCAGGTCAGGATTGGAAGTTTAATGGCGATAATGCAGAGTTATAGGCCGTGTCTACCGTCAGCTTTGCCCGTGGTGTTGATTGGAGCTGTGCTACCCTATTGCTTATGCTGCCTAGCTGTTTAGTTTGCTTATTTAGTTTATTTCCAGTACATTAGTTGAACTTGTCATTAATATTCATTAGAACCTGTATTCGAGGATAATATGGTTTGTATAATAAAATTTGGTTAATTAATCTAGTTTTGTCGTAATTTTATTTATACTCTTTTGTGAATGCACTCGTGTATGTGTGTTGAATGTCCTGGGCTTACATATGCGTTCACTTGGTTCATTTTCGGAACCGGGTGTCACATGGCGGCGGTGGAGAAGGAGGTGGAGGAGATCTACTCCGACTCCAAGTAGAGTAGTATTAGGAGTAGTTTTTATTTTTCTTGTTTTCTATGTGCTTTTGTAGTTCTTGTTTGTAATATATGTGTTGTGTTATGTTAATGAAAAATGTCTTTTCTGTTCATGAACAATGTATCCTATGCAATATCAAAAAACAACTACTTTTTAAAAAAAGGGGCAAGATAACTTGCGTTCAATGTCTTTTTTGTATGTGTGCTAATGCAAAAGACATGCAAATACAGAATACCCAAGTCCACGAAAGGACAACGGCAAATCCATGGTATAGTAAAAGGTAAACAATCAATATTCTGTAACATTGATCACAATAAAATGATAACATATAGTATATACTACTACTAAAAATACATTTTCACATACGCCATGATTTTTTGTCAATGTATGAGCTATAGAAAAAAAATCTCGTCAATTATGAAATTTTACCGGATTAGTTTTACCTAAGGTTGCCTGAATTTTTAACGGATTTCAATCTTTGAGACACATGCAATATAAACGGTCCCTAGTTACAAACAAACAGGAGATATTTTTTGATACTGCATAGGACACATCTTTTATGAACATAAAAGACATTTTTCATGAACATAAAAACAACACATATATTACAAACAAGAAATACGAAAACACATAGAAAACAAAAAAAAACTACTCCTAATCCTACTCTACTCGGAGAGGTCTCCTCAGCCTCCGCCGCTGCCACCGCCTCTTCCTCCTCCGACACCTGAGTCCAAAGCTTTCAGGCGACGGTGTGCAGAAGGTGCCAGCGGCCCTCCACCCCAGCCACCTCCACGATCGTTTCGTGGAGGGCATCGAGACGAGCGGCCACAAAGCATAACCCGAAGCAGTAGTGGTCGGTGCTGCAGAGTCCATGCTGATGTGGACGGGAAGGGTCCCAAGAACTAGACGTCGACATGAGCAACTACTTGAAATCGCGTTGTTGGAAAGATCATTGAAATCCTTAGAATCCGATGCGTAACAGGGACGTCACACACTGTGCCACCACACGTGAGAGGCAATAACTAATTTTTTTTTTAAGACATGCACCGATGAGAACATCAGAAGCCCGATTCAGAGATTGGACCCCAAACTTATAAGTGGCCACCTATCCTTAATGTTGATCCATGAGTTTGTTCTCCACAAACTTTTAGTATGAAGACAACAGTAATCTTAGCCTTGGTGAAGTTTGATCGCCAGATCAATCACGGGCTAAGATTATGTAAAATCTATCACTATCGGTCTTCTTTTAGGAAAGATGATGATAACAATTGCAGTACGTAAATCGCCGACTACAGATGAAAAAATTTAGTGAAATAACACAAAAGAGGAGAAATGTAGCCTCAACCACGCTCTCAATAGAGTCCTGACCAAGAATCTTCGATTGTCGCAACACAACGAATTCTTGGCTAGACATTGAACGCCAATTATCTCGGCCCTTTTTAGAAAGGTGTTGTTTTTCGGTATTGCATAGGACGCATTGTTCATGAAAAAAAGACATTTTTCATTAACATAAAACAACACATATATTATAAACAAGAACTATGAAAGCACATAGAAAACAAGAAAAAGAAAAACTACTCCTAATACTACTCTACTCGGAGTGAGAGGAGATCTCCACATCCTTCTTCGCCACCGCTGATGTCGCCTCCTCCTACGGAAATTGAGTCCGAAGCTTCTGGGCGACGGTCCGCGGAACTTGCTGGCGGCCCTCCACCCCAGCCACCTCCACGATCGTCTTGTGGCGGACGTGGAGATGATCGGCCACAAAGCTTAACCAAAGCAGTAGTAGCTGGCGGTGTCCATGCTGGTGTAGACGGGAAGTTTCCCAAGACCCAGACGGTCACATGAGCGAGATGTATCAAAAAAACATCCTGCGCCAATTTGTCGAGCTTTTTTGCGCACTTGGCGGCGGCGAACAAGGTCTCGGTGGCCTCCTTCAGGTGTCGATTGAGTTCTTCGATGCTGTATTGGAGGAGGCAGACATTATCCTAAACCCAAACGGGATGAAGAGGTGCATGCGCAGTGGGCATAGAAGGGGATAGAGGAGGTGCGGTGCCGCCTCCAGTTCCACCGGCATTGGCAGCAACGAAAATGGAGAAGGAGGTTCTGAGGACGTCGTTGGCCTGGAGCGCTTCGATGTGGGGCTATCCATTTGTGCGGCGATAGAGGTGCAGAGAAAGAGTGAGAGGTGGTCGATGGTGGTGTGGTGGAGAAGCAAGAGAAGTTTGGAGGCTACAATCGATGGAGTGGTGCGCCATAGATGCAAGAGGATTATGTTCCTTTATAGTGGGTCGTTGTCTAAGTGCGAGAGTGAAGGTGATCTGATGCTTTGAAAACTGTGCTTTCGAACCGGATGGCGTGTCGAAGTTACCCCAAACCACGGTTTGCCTCCTCTAGGTTATCGCAATGGCCCGACGCGTCCCATCTCGGCTTCACAGGCTGTTTTTCAATTTGACACACAAAGGGTCCAGGGTATCAATGGCCCACATGGCATACTTTGTAGGTCCGTCTCGCGGTGTTTCAGTTTTTCAGTTCCAGTTTTCAAGTTTGACACGCAAATGGCCCAGGGTATATATGCAATGTTTTAGTTTTTCACTTTGTCATGCAAAAGACCTTGATCATGTTTTATGATGTCACATGTTTTCTCTTTTTGTTGAAAGATCGTCACAAAACACAGGAAAAAACTACAAGCACACACGAGAAAAGAAAAACAACAAATGAAAACCTAAATCCTCCTCCTCCTCCTTAGAGACAACACATCATTGAACTCAGAGAACATTCACTTGGTAACTAAATCATTCATTCATCCAAAAAATAATCAAATCCTTCCTTATGAATTAAAACACGTTTTTCAGTTTGACACGCAAAAGAACTCGATCATGCATGTCTGATTACATTAGGTGTTTTCTCTTTTTGTTGAAAGATCGTCGTACATATATAGTTTGAGGCTCGTTGATCATATGTTTGGGCCGTAGCATGCATGGACAACTAACATGCATGTGAGAGAGATGTCGACGATCATGTATGATGATGTTACGCTTGTTTTCTCTCTTTTTGTTGAAAGATCATCATGTTTGAGGCTCATTGATCATGTTTGGAGCATAGCAAGCATGGACAAGTAACATGCACTTGAAAGACTTTGCGATCATGTTCGATGACGACGTTACATGTTTCCTATTTTTGCTGAAAGATCGTCATATATATAGTTTGAGGCTCGTTGATCATGTTTGGGGCGTAGCATATGCATGACAACTAACATGCATGTCAAAATAATGGCGGACCTAAGATTTAACCGAAGGGTATGCGCTTCGAAAAATATATACAACTTGTTAATAATTTAATAAAAAATATAATGTTTATAATTCGATACACAAGTAGTAAATAACGTCATAAATTTGATAATTTTTCATGATTCAAATTATGTAATCAATTATTTTATTAGCATGTTAATTTTCCAAATGTCATTCAAATTCTCCATCACAGCATTAGCTAGAATGTTTTGTCATTTTTTTGCATATATAATGGACTACAATAAATGTTAGATATATAAACTAAATCCTTGTGTTGAGTATGTATTTATCAGAAGAATTCATTTGCGATAGCTACAATAAGCAAGGATTAAATTTGTTGGCTAGCTTGTTTATGAGAGCGCATGAGTATATTCAAATAAGGCACATTAATTGAGAACACATAATATTACGTGCTTGAGTTTAAAAAATATTTTAGTTCAAGGAAAAATTAGTACCTCGCTCCTGGTTTGAAGTATTTGTCACCGATTAGTGCAAAAATGAACTATCCGGTGACAAATATTTGGAACCAAGACAGAGTATTAATTAAACAGTAAATACTATAGAAACTAAATAAATTTCTTGATGAGTGAATAAAATCTATACTCTAGGCAAAGGCGTTATCCATTCTATTTTTTATTTTTGTAGATACATTCGTTCTTATCCTTGGCTCATCGTCTCTCTCTTCTAACGTGTGCTCCATAAAGAGCACATGTTTTCTCAAGCTAAGTCTCCATAATCACTTCGTCTTCAAGATGCACTCACGAGTTCGATCTCCCGTGTCATGCTCATACTCAAGCCGCGATGTCAAGGGGCGTTTGCAGTTTCCAAGCACGAATTTCATGGCAGGTGAGGATGTAGCACTCTTTGCATGGTGGCAGTGTTTTTGACCAAGAGTCACGGAGCCGTAGGCAACTCTCAGCACCACATATTATTGTTGTGTTGTCTGTTCTAGTGCAAATCTTGACTTGTTGGGCTAATGAACACATGATGAGTTCAGGTTGTGTTGGTGAGTTCGTGCACAAGAGTTGTCTGGTGCTGATTATTAGTAGCCACATCAGAAGAGCTTGTTTGGCTCACGGACAAGGAAAATTCTTTGTACGTAGTACAAAGTAAGTTGGTCGGCGTTACCGTTCATACGCTAAGATGCGGCCAGGTAGTTGCTCTTGCAGATGTATGCTAATTACGTGAGTGTTTGGCCGGGTCATATGGTTAGTCAACGATGCACCCTAAACCTGGTGTTTAGGCCGTGTATGTGCATACACTAGTGACATGTGACAAAGTGCTCAATCAATTGCGTTTGGTTTGACGTTGAAGTTGGATTGGATAGGATCATCCATTTCTATATGTATTGGATCATCAAAATTAACGTTTGGTTGGATAGTGTTTTTTGTTTCCTTTCTTTATAGTTTGCTCACTCGTTCATCGTTAGTTCTAACAGTCCATCGACTTTTTTCATGCATGGGTCGTGTCGGTACCCTAAAGACTGGGTACCCCCTGCATACAAGAAGAAGCTTCAGACTTGGCCTCCCTGCTGAGGCAGGCTCCGGGGATGTCTCGTGTCTTCCATCTCCGGGCCCATTGCTCCTACCAAGGAGGGCTCTGGGGCTGCCACGCGTCCTCGGGCTCCGGGTTCTTGCTCCCACCAAGGGGGGCTCCGGAGCTGCCATGCTTCCTCCGGCTCTGGGCCCTTGCTCCCTATCAGGTACCGCTGTGTCCAATCACATCATAGTGAAGGCACCGCAGGCCTACCTCACACTACCAAGTGGGTAGCTTACGGGGACAAGACAAATGGGACGTTCCCTGCCATCATTAACAACTACGTATAGCCACTAGCGCCCGACACGGCAAGACATTGGGTCTTCAAGCTGCGGTCAGAGGCAGCGTACGAAAGAAACCTTAGATCTTGTACAGAATAAGATCACCCCGAGGCCACCTGTCGGGCCCTGTGCTCCACGTGTAAGCTACCCGGCCTTGGATTATAAAAGGACTGGGCAGCCATCGATAGGCAACTTCTCTGGTCCGCTCGGACTTGGAGATGGACCGTGTGATACTCTCTTTCACTAGAACACTTGATCCAGGCTTAAGCCTTGCCGAACAAAGAACCTCTGCGGGCTGCTCCTAAGAAGATCCGGGGGAAGTGTTGCATTAACACTTCGACATTTGGTGCGCCAGGTAGGAGGCTTTTCCCTCGGGATGTTATGCCTCCATCGCAGCCGAAGCACCCAGCATCGACACCTCCAGGAGGCCCGCCGTCGATGTTTCTTAGCAATGATTGTGGGTGCTGTCGGAGCATCCAGCTCCGACACCACCCAAGGGGTCTGCCGTCGACGTTTCTACAGTGACGATGGGCGACACCGGAGCAGCCAGCTCTGGCAACACACAGGGGGACTGCCGTCGATGTTTCTACACCAACAATGGGTGACGTCAGAGCAGCCAGCTCTGACACCACCCAAGGTATTTGTCGTAGACATTTCTACAGTGATGATGGGCGACGCTGGAGCAGCCAGCTCCAGCACCACCCAAGGGGTCAACTGTCGATGTTTCTATAGCGACGATGGGCGACGTGAGAGCAGCCACCTCCGGCACCACCCAGGGGGCCCACCGTCAACGTTCTTCTCGTTGATGATGGGCGACGCTGGAGCATCTAGATCTAGCACCTCTCAGGGGGCCCGTCGTCGACGTTTCTTAGCTTTGATGGTGGGCTCCGCTGGAGCATCCTGCTCCAGCACCTCCCAGGGGGCCCGCCGTCAATGTTCCACACGTTGAGGGTGGGTGCCGCCTCGGTTCAATGGCTACCTCGTTGCCATCGCCGCTGGAGACTTCTCTGATGATGACCACACATCTCAATTCAAGGTTGGCGCTCCCCAGGGGCCCCACCAGCGTAATTATCCATGCTCCCGTGCTCCGCTGGGGCCTGCCAATGACATCCTGCGACTATGTGGTAGGCGTGCCCAACCAGTTGGCCACACCTACCAGGGGGCTTTAAGGGGTCTTATGGGCAGTACGTCAAGCGGTTTCCCGCCACCACAACGACAACGACGTCACCAAGGCATTATGGTAAGTTCGACCTGAAGCTCCAATATAAGTTTTACTTTTTGCACTGTAGGAGGTCCATAGTATGCAGCCTGCTTGGCCTGGTCCTGCACCCTAAGCGTGTACACATTGCCTTCCTAGCGCCACTTCGATGAAACTTCACCCTGGGCGTAGTGGTAGGATAGTTATTATTTTTTATAAAATGGGTGTCATAGTGTCTAGTAGCAACGCTCGAAGCAACTAAGCTTCGGTGGGTCCAGTCCATGGTGTTCAGTCTGCTTAGCCTGGTTCCATACCCTAAGCCTGTACATTTTTCCTCCCTTGTCGTCCTGAGCGGGTCGTTGCCTCCTTGTAAAGCCTACCTCCTCCCATGATTACCGAGTTAGAAGAACCACTATCTTGCCCTATGCTCTATTTAGGTTCATTTAATTATGCATTAATTTTATGATCATCAAATCATGCTTGTTCTGGCATATTCTCTGTCATATGCTAGGGCACTCTCTCCTTGTCTCGCACCTAGTGGAGTTATGCAATCCTGCTACTGGAGGGTATGCTTGAGGTTCCAGTGATGCATTTGGGTTCTTTGGTTGTTTTCCTGCTCGAGAGTCTGTGGCTCCAAATGGTCACTCCCCTGAAAAGCTTATGCCAGTGGGAGGTCCAGAGTGTACAACCTGCTTAGCCTGGTCCTGCACCCTAAGCGTGTACACTTTGCCTCTTTAGCGCTAATGGCTGAGTACAGGGGGTCAGATGGTGCACACTCATGATCAGGGCGATAACCATAACCCGGATACCATTGCACTAAATTACCGCACTGTAAGCCTGGCTTGGGACCATAAGACATAACAAGACTAAAAGCTGGAAGGGAGTAACCGACGAGCAAAATTATTTATATTATGCTTTAATTTTTTGCTTACTTTCGCATATCGTCTTCCATATGCCTGGTTACATTTCTTCTGACTCGTCCTAGTTGGAGTTGTGTTATCCTAAGGCGGATCCGCATGAGGTACCTGCAATGTGTTTGGGGTCCGATGATCATTTTATTGGTCGGGGTCCATGGTGTCCAATGGTTCTAACTCTTGAAAGGCTAATGCCGTGCTGGAGGTCCTGGGTATGCAGCCTGCTTAGCCTGGTTCTATACCCTAAGCATACTCACCTTGCCCCTAGTGCTAACTGCTGAGTACAGGGGGCCGGACGACTGAGGACCTGAGCAAGGCAGCGACCATACCCTGAATGCTATCGCACCGAATTACCCATGCCCCTTGTCTTAGTTAAGGACCGTAGGCCATAACAAAACTGAAGAGCAGGGAAGTGGTGACCGACGAGCGAAAATACTTTTTGTTTACCGAGTGTACAGGACATACAGGGAGCTCGCCGCTGACGTTATACACGTCAGTGGTAGGCGTCGTCGACTCTTCTTCGAGCTCCGACGCCTTCCATGGGGACCGTTGGCGTCATTTCTTCGAGCTTTGGCACCCCCCAAGGGGGCTTCGATGTCACTTCTCTGAGCTCCGACGCCCCCAAGGTTGCCACTGGCATCACTTCTCAAAGCTCTGGTGCCTCCAAGGGGGCCGCTGGCATCACTTCTCTGAGCTGCGGCATGTCCCATGGGGACTGCCAGTGTCACATCAGCGAGCTCTGGCGCCCACCAAGGGGGCCACCGGCGTCACATCTGCGAGCTCTGGCTCCTCCCAACGGGGCCGTCGACTTCACTTCTCCGAGCTCCAGCGCCCCCTAGCTGGCCGCTGGCATCACTTCCCCGAGCTCCGGTGCCCCCAAGGGGGCCGCTAGCGTCACTTCTTCAAGCTCCAGCGCCCCCCAAGGTGGCCATCGACGTTACTTCTCCGATCTCCGGCGCCCCCAACAGGGCCACTGGCGTCACTTATCCAAGCTCCGTGTGAGGGCCGGGTCCACACATTCCAGGAATCGCAGAGGGTGGCGCCGTGCGATGCAGCACCAAACAACACACACAAAAAGAATACTACAAAATACAAAGTTTTATTTATATAAACAGCATAAGTCTTTTACAATACTTAATGTATAGCAAAAGATAATATTCATAGCTAAACTCTCAGCCTAGCTATGCAAAAGTACAGCCGTCCAGCCCGCGGACGCTGCACACTAGCAACACACAAAGTTATGGTGGTGTGCAGGGCTCCCACTTGGCGGTATACCCCGACGGGGGCATCGCCTCATCTTCGGACCCTTCCTTATACGTCACACCTTCAAACAACTTAATATAGCAACCGTGAGCACGAAGTCTCAGCAAGACTTAATTGTCTCACCTAAACATGGAACTCTATATGCAGGGATACTTAACATACGAATAGATATAATAGTAAATGACTCACTTATATGTTGATCATCATTTTTCAAGTTAATAGCAGCAGCTTAATTGTTTAATAACAGTAAATTTAGTGAGCCTGATCTATAGAATCATAGTTCCAAAGCAATTATATTTCCATACATCGTATTCTCCTGACTTCTTCAGTATTTACTACATCACAGCGCAGTGAACAAGCGGTACTCAAATAACCGTGAGGGACGATGATTGCAATCAGGACACACCCGAATAACACGTCATGTACAACCGTGCCTGAGGAGCATGCCGTGCTCCTCACCACGTCATACGCAGCAACCTTTCACTAGAAACTCAAACGCCGAACCGGTCCCACCATCGCGGCACAAGGTCCCCGCACGGAGCGTGTCTTTGCCCGCTGGCCGATTTACACCTTGCTGCCCTCAACCGACCCCAATACACAGTGGGCTATGCCTCGACATCCAAGTTATCGAGTTACATCAGTTTCCTAGGTTCCATATGCCCAGTATGCATCCGGTACTTTTCAAACTTGTCCGGCAGGGCCCCACACGGATCGGTCCTCAATCGACACAAGCAGGGCTACGCATGTGAGACCACGTCTCGCTGCATCCTACCCGCTGCTCGGTCTTGTTTCATATCTATAAACCATTCTTCGATCAATTCTTTCCGTATGATAAAATCCTATCTCGCGAGTAGATTCCAACTACTCGACTTCTATTGGATTTCTGAAAACTTAAGCATGGCAATTTCCACTTGTCAAGCTGTAGACCTACTCAATACTCCATGGGATTTGTGGGTCATGCAAGTGGAGTTTCAATCGCCTTAGCCCTAATGCACAAAATTCATCCTAGACATAAGTGATACAAATATAAACTTTGAAATAGCACTTAAATGCAAACTGGGGCTTGCCTGGCTGCGAGTCATAGGAATAGTTAGATTCTGGAAGAATGCTTTCCAAGGGCTCCGGGTCCTCCTCAATCTCGGTCACTATATGATATGCAATATATAAGTTACTTGAGTGATATTGAAACTATAGAAAAGATCTTATAAATACTGATCAGGTATGTAAATGATTTTAATTGGCTTTGGAATTTTTACAGTGGATACTAGCTTCTATGAGGAAGATCTGGACCAACAATTGGAGATGTTCAACGAAGCTTGTTGTCTCTAAATCACAGCAAATAAAAGCTTTCTCTGAATTTTGGTTGTAATTCTGGAGCTTTTTCATGGACAACAGTTGATGATCTTGGTAGAGAAGGTCCTTCTGGTTCTGGGAAAATTGGTTTCACATTTTTATGAGCTTTCTACAGGGGGAAACTGATTTTACAAGTTTGGGGAAAACGTTGAAAATGTTTCAGGACATTTTCCATTTTCCAATTGACATAGGTGATTTGAACACTGTTTGGTCCAGTAAATGAAGTTCAATGAACTTGAACTTTTTAGTGGAGATCAAGTTATTTTTAAGAGTGTTCTGACAAAAATTGGGAATTTTCCAAATAACAAAACTGGAGAAATTAATTTCCCAAGCAGTTAGGTCAAAGGAATTAATTATAAAAAATTCTGGTACTTTCATGTCCAAAAAATTGCACCACTGCAAAGTCTGGATCAAGAGGAGTCTATCAGAATTTATTGGGAATTATTTGAGCAAGTATGCTAGGAGTAATGAATTTTTGAAGTTTGCTCAAAATCTGGAATTATTTCCCAATGGAAAAGTTTGAATAGTCAACCCGGCCCAACTTCATTCAAATGGGACAAGCAGAGCTGGACCGCACTGAGGGTCACGGGGTTAGCCCGTGCAGCCACAGCGGATCTGAGGCCACAACCGATCCGCGCGGTTGAATGCGTCGCTGACATGCGGGACCCGCTGGTCTACGTCTACCTTGCGACGCTGCGGCGTTCCCGGCTGGAACCACGATGACGCTCTGCCGGGCTTGCTGCGTCGACCTCCTCTCGGCACGGCCTTGGCCGCCTGACCCTAGAATCGGCCGTGCAACACGATGATGAGGTCCAATCACGGTGGCGACGGCCGGAGGCGAGCGTACGACGACGGCGGCGGAGCTAGGGTTCCGGCGATGGTCGAAATGACTCGGAAATGGTGCAAGCACATCGGGGAATAGCTGGGAATGTTCCTGGGAGCATGAGGAAGATGATTTGGATGTGCAATAGGAGTGAAATGGTCAGCAATATCGACTTTGACGGTAGACCGACACTTATTCCATGGCAGTGGGGAAAACACAAGAACTCGACCATTACTCGATAGATCTTCTTGATTCTTGGTAGATATGTGCGTTAGGAGGTATAGAATATAATCCTTAATTGGATTGAAGAATCGTTACACATAGAAATGGAATTAAATCGATGACCTAGGAAGCTCAAAATGAACTAGCGTCGGTAAAACTAAAACCATTTGCTTGATACTGAAGGAAAGGAGGCACAGGTTTTACTGTGAGAAAGAGCTCGCGTTAGCGATACTTCTTGATGTTGAAGTTGAGGTGCAACACAGCTTGTGGAGGGCTGGCGACGGTGACGCAGAGGCGGTTCCCGAGGGCTTCACCGTGAATGTCCGCGGCACTTCAAAATACGGGCAAAACAATGAGCCAATTGGTGGAGATGATAGAGCATAGCCTTGGCGCCATCTTTGCTGCTTGCATCGAAGAGAAAAGAGGCAAGACCACGGTGCTCACCAGGGAAGAATGGGAGGCGGCGGTGCTCTGTTTTCACGGGAGGGAGGAAAATGAGCGGCGCTGCTGTCCTCGTCGATGGCGTGAGGAAAGGGACCAAGGGAGGGATAAGGGGCATGCCGGGATGCGCTCAAGCTGGCAAGCAGCTCGCTGGCGAGTGCATGCCTTGTGGTGTCGAGTGGAGCAGCGATGCAAAAACGGTGTGCAGAGCACTGAAGTCCCACTGACCAGTGGGTCCCACAATCCTTTTAAGCCTATCTTCTGTGCTCCTTTAATTCTACCACCAATATTGATCCAAAAAATCTAGATTTTTGTGGAGAGGCCAATTTAATTATGGGGATTATGATTCTGCAATTGGATTTCAAATTTGGACAAGTTTCAGGTGAAATTCAAATTCAAAATTTGAATTTGAATGAAAGTCAATGGAGCCACTGAATTAAACAGCAAATGAGCTTCAAAAATTTTGAAACTTTGCAGAGAGGCTACTTGGAATATTTGGGATTTAATGGTGAGCTCAGATTTTCATTTTGGCATAGTTTGAAGATGAGGTAATTTGAATTTTTGAATCCCTTCTATTGAAACTTGAATTGGTTTTATTTTTCCATTGCCATTTTGATTTCTTATTCCCATTCAAATTTTTGATTCTCCTATATGACTGTGTACCTTGAATTTAGGGCTTTTACACTCCGGCGCCCCCAAGGAGGCCGCTGGCATCACGTCTCTGAGCTCCGGCCCCCTCAAGGGGTCCCGGTGGTGTCACTTTTACAAGACATGATAAAGGCCCCACGTACGGGATCGTCGTCTCTCCTGAGGTGGGCCCGGGGGCCACTATCGGTACCCTCAAGACCAGGTACCCCTGCATACAAGAAGAAGCTCTGGACCCGGCCTCCCCGCTGAGGCAGGCTCGGGGGCTGTCTCACGTCCTCCGGCTTTGGGCCCCTTGCTCCCACCAAGGAGGGCCCCGAAGCTACCACACGTCGTCCGGCTCCAAGCCCTTGCTCTCACCAAGGAGGGCTCTGGAGCTGCCATGCGCCCTCCAACTCCGGTCCCTTGCTCCCACTAAGGAGGGCTCCGGAGCTGCCACGCGCCCTCTGGCATCGGGCCCTCTCTCCCACTGAGGAAGGCTCCAGAGCTGGAGTGTGTAACATGACTGCAATAAGCCGTGGGCCACGAAAAGTAAACGGCGGTGCGTCATATGCAGCCGCACATTGAAGGCTCACGCCTTCCCCAGGTGCACGCTGCTGCACACGCCCCCTATCAGGTACTGCTGCGTCCAATGACGTCGCAGTGAAGGCACAGCAGGCCTACTCCACACCGCCATGTGGGTAGCTTATGGCGACAAGACGGATCAGATTGTGGGGACCGGAGTCCACACTTTCTAGGAATCGCACTGGGTGGTGCCATGCGATGCGACACCCAACAACACACATGTAAAGGAACAATTATTACATAAATCATTTGCTGAAATTTTGAAATATATTCAGTTTATAAATAGTTTATAAAATTAAACTACAGCAGAAGATAAGATTACGACTCTCGTACTCCAGTCTAATAAGCAAAAGAGAAGGCATCCAGTCCACGGATGCTCCTCACTAGCCACGAAAACCAAACAGCAGCGGCATGGTTCCCACATGAGTATATTACTCGGAGAGTCCCGAGTCTCATCGGACAACCATAATCATAAGCGTAGAGGTTAGTACCTGCAAAACAACTTATATAGCAACCGTGAGCACGAAGGCTCATCAGGACTTAAACGTCTCAGCTAAACATGAAACTCTACATGAGGTTAAAGACATAACATAGGATGCAAGATTTGCATAATGGACTCGCCTAAATGTGGGTCCTTATTTTCAGATTTATAGCAGCAGCTTAAACCTTGTGTGGGGCAATATCGTAACTCCACAGTCAAACAAGAAATGCTTCACCACGATGTTGCATGCCCAAGGTGGAAATTGAATTTAGCGAGGACTATACTAATACATACAACATAACAATACCATGATAATATAATGTTCATAACAACAGCAATTAATTCTCATCTCAAGTGCAAGTATTTAACTACGTCACAACTCAGCGAACAAGTGATACTCATAACCGCGAGGGACGGTGATTGCAATCAATGATACCCGGAAAACACGACACGTACGCCAGTACTGGAAGTCACCTACGTGCACTCCACGGACGTCGTACGCAACCACCTTTCTCAAGTTCTGCCCAAGTTGAATCGATTCAATCGTCTAGGACAGTATCCCCACTCACGGTGCACCCTTCCGTTGTGAAGATGTCGTGAGCGAGTTTCCGTCTACTGTGCTGCGGCTGAAAGCCCGAGGCGATCGAAAAAGTCTCAACAAAAGCTTCCCAAGGTGCATAGGATTCCTGGACCCCATATATCCAGTATGACTCCGGTACAGTTCAAAACTTGCTCAAAAGGGCGGCATACGGATCGGTCCGTAACCGACGCAGGCAGGGCTACGCACCCAGGACCATGTCTTGCTGCATCCTATGCCCCTGCCCGGTCTCATTTCCAGATTACTACTTCATTTTATTTGAACAAATCCCATGTGAAAAAGTCCTAGCTATGCGAGTAGATTCCAACTACTCGACTTCTACCGAATCCTATACGACATTTAGCATAGCATAGTCTACACGATGACTTAACAACTAACCAAATACTCCATAGGTTGATCTGGTCATGCAAGTGGGTTTTCAATCACCTTAGCCCTAATGCACAATACTCACCCTAGACATAGGTGATACAAATCAAAATTTTTGTAATAGCGCTTAAATGCAAACCGGGGCTTGCCTGGTTGCGAGACAGTGTCAAAGTTAATCTCCAGAGGGATGACTTCAAGTAGCTCCGGGGTCTTCTTGAGCTCGTCAACTAATTGAAATGCAAAGAATTATGCAAGTTAATCAATACCGGTATTATATTATAGTTCAAAGAAAGACAATTAAGTATATGAATTTAAGCTTAATGGTTCTGGAAATTTTACAGGGGACATTAGGTACTATGGGGAAGATCTGGACCAAAAATTGTAGATGTTCAAGGAAGCTTGTTGTCTATAAAACTCCAACAAGTAAAAGCCTTTTCTGAATTTTGGTTATAATTCTGGAGGTTTATCATGGCTACCAGTGGCTGTATCATACAGAGGGGTTCTCTCTTGTTCTATAAAAAAATGTTTCATAAATTTCTAAGCTTCCTATCGGGATATATTGAATTTAGAAGTTTTGATAAATTTCTGAAATAGTTCTGATGTTTTTGGGCATTCTATGACCAGTTAGTAAAATCTCTATATTGAACTAGGTTATTTAATTCCAATGAAGCTGAAATTTTTAAAAGAATTCAGAAACTTACTAAAGAACATTTTGACGAAATTTAATATTTTTCTATGAAGTGAATTATCAGATAAAAATCAAACATGATTTTACTTTTAAGGGCTGTACAGGAAAATCTATGAATTTTCATGAAGATTGGGTTGTAGTTCGGTTGAGTGTGGACAATAAGCAAACCCACAAAATTGGTTTGACAAATTTTGAAGCTTTATACTGAGATTTATTCAATTTAGAAGTTTGCACAAGTTTCTGTCCAAACTCTAAATGAATTTGACTATTTTTATGTGCATAGAGAATACACAGGTGATAAGACCATGTAAATGAAGTCTAATGACCCCTGATATATTTACTGGAGTTCAAGGATATTCAAATAAAGGTTCTGGAAAAATTTAGTATTTTTCCAAAGAGCAGAACCATATGAATTAATTCTATAAGCATTTTGCTTATTTGAATTATGGAGAAATACATATGGACTTTCATACAAATCCAAGTGCACCACTGGAAAGTATTCTTCATGCTGGTTCTAACAAAATTTATTTGGGAATTTGTGGACAATTCTACTAGGAGTTATGGATTTTCCAAGTTGGGGCAAAATCTGGAATTAAGTTTAAATGGGAAAGTTTAAATAATCCAGGGGGTCCACGGGTTTAAAATGGACCAATCGCTGGGCAGCAATACAGAGGGTTACTGGGTTAACCGCGTGGTCACAAAAGATCCTGAGCTGCAGCTGATCCGGGCGCGCGTTGTGCTTCCACTGACGACGGGCCCCATGGAGTCGTCGTCTACCTCCCGCCAGGCGCGCGACCGCGGCAGCACCTCGCCGGAGCTCTCACCACCAGTCGATCCATGGCATGTCTCCTCACCAAACTCGCCGCCTAAGCCTATTTCGAGGTGCTGAGCACGCCGGTGGGGTCAGCGCACGCCGGCGATAGCCAAAAAGGCTTGCACGACGGCGGCGGCGGCGATTAGGGTTTCGGCCATGTCAGTCGAGCCCTACGATGGGTGAAACTGATCGGGGAGACCTTGGGAAGATTCATGGAAGCATGAGGAACAAGAATATGGCCATAAGAGGGAGAGAAAAGGCTTGGAAACTGGCGGCGACTACGGACCGAGGAGGGAAATATCCGCGGTTGGGGGAAAATGTGATTCCGGTGTGAATACACGATGAAACTCGATGACTCCTGTTTTAGGTGATGCGCCTGGCCATATAGAACAACATAGCACAGGTGCACAAGGAATAATTAACTGTATAGAAGGAATTTCAAATGCGAAGCAACTCTACTCATAACCGAAGTTCGTCGGGAGAAAAGCAAATACGGGGGCTAGGAGGCATGGCATGTGCTGAAACTTTACGAGCAGCTATAACATGAGTAAGCGAACCTTTTTCCTTCTAGGACCGAGGCGAGATGATGGCCGTATCGTCGGGTCGACGATGAGCAGAGGCGCGGCAAAACAGGGGAGATTTCCGGTGGCCTCGGTTTCAAAGTTAACAGCTTCGGGGATGGCCTAGCTGTGCAAGAAATGGATGACAAGGCTGCGCAAGAGGTTGGGGAGTGAGGAGAGGCAAAGAAAAGTGATTAACACGGAGTACCTTTGCTGCAAATCGGCTGGACAGAGAAGGAATCGGGAGAGAAGTGAAAATGGTTCTGGAGACTTCAAGGTGAAGAAAGATCAAGCCTGGGGCATGGAGGGGTATAAGTAGGAGGCCAGGGCGAGCTGGGGGCAGCTGTAGTCGGCCACAACAGTGCAAGCAGATGCTTGGACTTTGCATGCAATGTGGTGTCACTTGGAGAGCCAAAACAGCACTTTGCTCTGGATGAGAAGTGGGTCCCACCTTATCTTCATCCTTGCCCCATCCATTCTGCCACCTAATGCATTCCAAAATTTGCTAGATATTTGTGGGATGGCTGTATTAACCATATATAATTTGATTTTGAATTCCCATAGTTGATTTGACAAAGTTTTATTTAAATTCAAATATGAATTTGAATTTGAGTTGAATTCAATGAAGCTATTGAATTAAATAGCAAACTTGTATCAAAAATTATGAAACTTTGCAGGGATGCTATTTGGAATATTTGGAATCCATTGGCCAACTCAAATCTTCATGTAAACTTTATTTAAACTGTAGCTAATTTTTTTTTGAATTTCCTCATTAGGAGTTTGAATTAATTTGTTTTTCTCAATTCCTTTTTAATGCTTTTTGTCATTCACAATTTTTTGTCCTAACTGAACTTTGAATTTTTTGAAATTTTGGCTTTTACATTCCCCCCCCCCCCCTAAAAAGAATCTCATCCCAAGATTACAATGAAGAGACGGAAGTAGGAGAGAAATTACCGGATATGAGACGATAAGAAATCTGGATAGTTGGAGCGGAGATATTCTTCGGATTCCCAAGTGGCTCCTTCAACAGTATGGTTGCTCCATAACACTTTATAGAACCAAAGCGTGCAGTTCCGCATTGTTCGAGTCTTCTCGTCGAGAATCTGAACCGGATGTTCGGAGTACGTCAAATCTGGTTGCAATTTGCCGATGTCGTCGGTGTGGACTGCAGCTGTCAACTTCGGACATTTCCGGAGCTGAGATACATGGAAAATGTAGTGTACACCAGCGAGAGATGCCGGTAATTCGAATCGATAAGCCACAGGTCTGCACTTCTCTGTGATAGTAAACGGGCCAGTAAACCAGGGAGCTATCTTTCCTTTTACTCCGAATTGGTGAATTCCTTTCATCGGTGACACGCGGAGGTACATGTGATCCTCGACATCAAAGTGCAGCGGTCGACACCGCTTGTCCGCATAAACCTTCTGTTGAGATTGAGCTGCTCTTAGATTTGCTTGAATGATCCTAACTTGTTCCTCGGCTTCGTTGACTAGATCAATCCCGAACGTCACCCTCTCGCCGGACTCACACCAATTCAGCGGTGTGCGGCATTCCGGCCGTATAGATCTTCATATGGTGCCATTTTGATACTCGCTTGATAACCGTTGTTGTACAAGAATTCCGCCAACGGCAAATGATCATCCCAATTTTTACCGTGGTGGATGGCACATGCACGCAACATGTCTTCAAGGACCTGGTTCACCCTCTCGGTTTGTCCATTGGTCTGGGGGTGATATGCAGAGCTTCTAATCAGTTTGGTACCCAACGAGGCATGCAGTTGCTCCCAGAAATGAGCAACAAACAGCGAGCCTCGATCTGAAATAATCGTGCGAGGAATGCTGTGTAGGCACACGATTCTTGATATGTACAACTCCGCATATTTCTTGGCGTTGAATCCGACATTTACCGGAATGAAGTGTGCTGATTTGGTTAGTCGATCGACTATCACCCAAATCGAATCATGCTTCCGGAATGTGAGTGGCAATCCGACTATGAAATCTATACTCACATCCTCCCATTTCCATGCCGGAATATTCAGCGGTTGCAGCTGTCCCGCTTTCTTCATATGGTCGGCCTTCACTCGCCGACACGTATCACACTCGGATACGTACTTCGCTATTTCCCGCTTCATCCGTGTCCACCAAAACTTGGTCTTTAAATCTTGATACATTTTATTGCTGCCTGGATGAATAGAAAATTTTGACATGAGAGCTTCATCCAATATTTTCTTCCGGAGCTTAGCATCTCGGGGTACAACTATACGTTCCTTGAACCATAATGTATCGTGATCATCTTTCCGGAAACATTTTACTTCCCCGCTGTCCACTCTTTCTCGTATGTGTGACAAGCCCTTGTCCTTCTTTTTGGCTTCAATAATGTAAGACCTATATGTGCTGAATACATTGGCTTGTAGTGAATACACTTGGCTTTGATGATAAAAGTTTTGAATATCACCAAAACACCTTTTTATCAAGGTCTGACTCTAGCTCCGAGCTACAGCAAGGTCCGACGGTAGGTCCGGCTTGTTTTGGGTAGCTCCGGCTACGTTAGATGCTAGGTCCGACTTCTTGGTAAGGTCCGACTAGCTTTGGTTAGCTCCGGTGAGCTTTATCTTTAGCTCCGACATGTCTTTGATAGCTCCGGCATATATTTGATAGCTCCGGCATGCCTTTGCTAAGCTCCGACGTACTTTGTCTAGCTCCGGTTTTGGGTTGACTAGTTTTGACTAGTTTTTGGTAAGCTCCGGCGCTAGGTTCTACTAGCTTTTGTTAGCTCCGGCTCAAGGTCCGGGTTGCTCTGGCAAGGTCCGGAACTTGACCGTAGTGCTTCTGCTTTTTATTTGCAAAGTTTTGAACTTGCTTTACATTGTTGGAAAGATTGCTTAGTATTCATTTGCTAAGTTTTTGGTGCATTTTCATTGATATAGATGATATCGTATTACTGTGGTTTTGCAACATGCTTATGTGAGGTGCTCACGTAAGGTGTTGTGTTCGGAACTAACTTGAGTCAAGTCGAGGACTTGGGCTCGTATGGATTGGTTGTTTATTCATGTGCAGGTGTTGCTTGAGTTCAAGACATGGCTGGTGACGGGATCCATTGGACTAGTCTCAGGGAGGAGATGAGGTTCCAACAACCAAGTTCGGGAGGAATTGTGGTTGAGCTGATCAGGAGGTTGCGCAGCATGATTGGATCAAGAACAATGCATATGAAGGTATCGTGGACGTCATTGGAAGATGTTTGCACGTATGCAAGTAGTGCATGGACGTGGCTACATGGTTCCGAGACGTGATCAAGAGATGTGGACGTAAAGAATTGGTCGGAAAGGTCCAACCGACTAGGTTATGGACTCAGGCTGCGGCTGAGTCGTGTTTGACTCAAATATGGGAAGATTTGAGTTGGTTATGATAGGATTTCATGTGGGTCACGAATTTGAGTTGTTTAGGAATGTGGGATACGTTCCTAAGGTGTTTGGAAGTCTTAAGATTGCTTCTATCTGCATATAGAAGAATCTTGAGCAGTTATGGAAAGTTACGATTCGTGATCTGAGTAGGATTGGAGTCCTAGTTGGTATTGGGTTGGCCTAAGGGCTGGTTATATAAGCAAGGGAGCCAAGAGCTCGTGGTGCACGACTTTGGGGCTGTTCCTCTTGTGTTCTATTGAATAAAATTCGTAGTTCGAAGGAACTTTTGTGCCTTGTTCGTCCGACTTGTTCCAGACAAGTTTTACTCGTCGAGTTTCTGGACAGCACTACCTTTCGTCGGTGGTTTTATCATAACTCGAGTTTTACAGATCCAATTGACGTGATTCTTTTTGGTTTGTCTTCACAAATTGATTATCCATCGTATTTCAAAATTTCACGGTCATTGGATTTGTGGTTTCTGATCTACACGAGTTTCTTTGCAGCGTTCCAGAACTGTTTTTCTCGGGTAGGGCAGATTGACCTTTGTTTTATCCTTCGATCATAACTTGAGTTTTCCTCGACGGATTTGAGTGATTCTTTTTGTTTTGTCTTCGTGACTTGATTCTCTCTGATATCTACCACTTTTGTCACAGTGGAACACATTTAGATTAGTCTCACACACGATTTCTTTAACAGATCGTTTTTCTGCCGAAAGGGTTTGGGGTTTAATTGTTTCCGCTGCGTAAGATTTTTATATCTACCATTCACCCCCCCCCTGGTAGCTTTTCACATGCTCTTCGATCCTACAATTGGTATCAAAGCCACAGTGCTCTAATCTTTGTGATTTGCACGTGTTTTTGACTAATCATCATGGAGAAGTACTCCGCCAAACCGTGTGTGTTTGCTGGTATTGATTTTCAGGTTTGGAAGGCACGCATGGAGGCTTTCATCCAGGCACAAGGCTTTGCAATTTGGGAGAAGGTATACAAGCCTTACAAAGTGCCATCAAACGATCAAGTTACAGCTACAAATCTGAGAGATGTCAACAACAACAACAAGGCTCAGAACTTGATCATACAAGGATTAACACAAAGCGACTTCGACCGTGTTGCACACCTCCGATCTGCATACGATGTGTGGAAAGCACTTTGTGACTACCACGAAGGATCCAACACGATCAAAGAGGTAAGGCAAAACATGTTCTCAGCAACTTGCGTAGTGTCAATGTTAATTTTTCAGATGCTGAAAATGCTAGGCAATTGCTAAGTGCATTAGATATGTCGATTTGGGAGATGAAAGTCACATCTATTCGTGAATCTACTGTCATGAGTTCTCTTACATTAGATGTACTCTATTCTAAACTAAAAACTCATGAAATTGACATCCTAGCACGTAAGAACCCAAATAAGTCTATTGCATTTGTTTCCCAACGTGCTATGTCTAGCTCCGGCCAATCATCATCCTGCAATACTCTTGCTTTGTTGTCCTCACTAACCTTGGAGCAGATCGAAGAATTTCCAGAAGAGGAGTTGGCACTCATCTCTACTAGATTCTCAAAAGCATTGCAAAATGTGAGAACTAGAAGGAGAGGAAGCTTCGGACCTCAACGGTGTTTTGAATGTGGTAAAACAGGACACTTTCGTACAGAATGCCCTAACTTTTCAGGTCCGATCACCCGGGAAGAAAAACAAAGCAAGGTTCGGACCTCCTCTAGAAATTCCAATAACAAGAAGAAAGGTACCATAGGACGCAAGATGATCAACAGTTTCATCACCGCGCTTCAAGAGTTCAGTTCAAGCGACGTGGACATTGGAAGTGATGAAGATGAAGATGATTTGGCAAACTTGTGCTTCATGGCGGGCAAGTCAAGATCAAGTATGGAGGAGGCAGAACACAACAGCAACAATGAAGAGGTATGTCCTACTTGTAAAGAAATGTGTGATGCTATTTCTCGTGCCACTATTATTATTAAGAAAAAGGACAAAAAGCTTAGGGATAGTGCTGCTAAAATTGAATCACTAGAATCTGAAATCAACCGTTTAAAAACTTTGATTCCTAGTGATGATGCATGTTCCTCATGTGATTTAATATATGAACAATTGTCCTCATTAAGAAGTGCGCACACCTCCACACTTAATAAACTTGAGTTTGAAATTGAAAAGAACAAAGAGCTTGCTACACTTAATGATAAAAACTTGAAAGATGCTAGCTGTTCTACAATTGATTTGCATTGTTCTACTTGTGATGATATTGATAAGAAACTACAGGATGCTATGAATGAAATTTCTATATTGAACAATGCTTTACGTTCTTATGAAGTTAAATTTTGTTCCAATTGCAAACTAAAAGGAAAAACTTCATGTGAAAATTGTCTTGATCCGTCAAATAAACTTGATGACATGCATAGGACATTAGATCGGTTTTTTAATGGGAATAAGAACCTAAACTTACTGCTAAATTCTTCCAAGTCTTGCAATAATAAAACTGGTTTAGGTTTTGATTCTCATGCTCATGCTAAGGCACATCCACCTAAAATTGTAAAGTCATTAGGAAGTGGTTTGATTCAAACAGTTCCTAAACAAAAAGGAGTGGTTTTCAAATCTGCAAGAGTGTTGCCTCATTCGGTTTCAAATAAAAATATTGCTTGCTCATCTAGACATGAACACAAATTTAAATTTCATTGTACTTTCTGTGGTAGAGTTGGTCATGTCATAGATTTTTGTTATAGACTAGCTAAACAACAGAAAAGGGAAAGAATGGTTGCTAGATCTCATAACTTTCATGCAAAATTTGCTGCACACATTAAACCGAATGTACAACCTGCTGTTTTGAGTAAAAAACATTCAAAGTTTACCTCCGAACCTTCTGTTTTTGCCTCCAGAGCTACTGATTTTTGTGCTACACAAGTAACACCTTATAGGTCAGTAGTCAAGAATAAAAAATCTCAAACTTTGACTCATAAACCTGCTGTTTTGTCTCAGCTTTCGCGTGTTTTTCCTGCTGCACATCGCGTGACTCAGTACTGGATTCCTAAATGCCTTTTGACTAACCCCAGTATTGAGTCATCGACGTATTGTGCTTCTATGTAGGTTACACATTTGAGGAAGGAGAACATTTGGATTGTGGATTCAGGTTGCTCACGCCACATGACCAGTAACAAAGATTGGTTCTCCTCCCTCTCTTTTGTGTCACGTGTAGAGAATGTTACTTTTGCCGATAATTCTTCAACTCCTATAATTGCTAAGGGCTCGGTTAGAGTAAATGATCACTACACTTTGAAGGTTGTGGCACTTGTCAAAAATTTGAAATACAACTTGCTTTCTGTTTCACAATTGCTAGATGAAAATCTAGAAATTATTTTCAATAAAAACTGCTGCAAAATTGTAGGTTCAAATAGTGAGCTTATTTTTAACATGTCTCGGTTTAGAAGAGTTTTTAAAGCTGATTTTGATATTTCCTCCTCTAAGCATAGGTGTCTAGTTGCTAATGATTCAAAGGACTTATATTTTTGGCATCGTAGACTTGGTCACGTAGGCTTTGATCACCTAACGCGTGTTAGTGCTCTTGATCATATACGTGGGCTGCCTAAGCTTAAAGGGGACAAAGAAATTGTATGCTCTTCTTGTAGACATGCTAAGATGGTTGCAGGTTCACACACTCCTCTCACAATGATCATGTCAACTTTTGCATCTTGACACCGTAGGACCTTCACGTGTTCAATCCTTCAGAGGTAAATGGTATTTACTTGTTATCGTTGATGATTATTCTAGATACTCTTGGGTTTACTTTATGGCGTCTAAGAATGAAGTTTTTAGTCACTTTAGAACTTTTTTTCTTAGATTATCAATTGATCACCCAGGATCATTAAAAGCAATTAGAAGTGATAATGAACTGAATTTAAAAATCAATCTTTTGATCACTTTTGTGCTGAAAATAGAATAGATCATCAATTCTCTTCACCATATGTACCTCAACAAAACGGTGTTGTAGAAAGAAAGAACAGAACCTTAGTTGAGATGGCTAGGACTATGCTTGATGAATATCAAACTCCTAGGAAATTTTGGGCTGATGCGTTAGCAACCGCTTGTTATGTCTCAAATCGTGTTTTCTTGCGTGCTAAGCTAGGTAAAACACCATATGAGCTCCGGTTTGGACATAGGCCTTGTGTTACATACTTTCGGGTTTTTGGTTGCAAATGCTTTGTTAAGAAACATGGTAATCTTGATAAATTTGAACCTAGATCCATTGATGGCATCTTTCTTGGTTATCCATCTCATACTAGAGGCTACCGTGTGCTTTTACTTAACACTAACAAAATTGTGGAGACTTGTGAAGTGTCTTTTGATGAAGCTAGCCCAGGTACTAGCTCCGATGCTGCAGGACCAGATCCGTATCCTCAGGGGGAGGGTATTTTCGAAGATGAAGAAGAGCCGGTGATACTGCCTAGTAGTTCCGAAGTTGACACGTGTCCAGCTCCGGACATTGAACAAGCTCCGGCTATCACCTATGCTGGTCCTGATCGTCCACAAGTCACAAGCTCATCAATCTACGATGAAACTAATGAAGAAGAAGCTTGTGAGACATCTGTTCCCCTACGTTTTTACAAAGATCATCCCCCACAACAGATGATTGGAAGCTTGCACGAACGAGTCACACGATCCAGCAATGATGAGTTCCAAATTTGAAATGAGTATGATGGGTGAACTCACTTACTTTTTGGGGCTGCAAATCAAGCAAACCAAAGAGGGTACCTTTGTGCATCAAATGAAGTATACCAAAGACCTCCTAAGGCGCTTCAACATGGACAAAAGCAAGCCTCTTCGGACACCAATGAGAACAGCAACAACTCTTGAACTTGATGAAGATGGTGAATCCGTGGATCAAAAAGAATATAGAAGCATGATCGGATCACTTTTGTACCTCACGGCATCAAGACCGGACATACAATTCAGCGTATGTCTTTGTGCACGGTTTCAAGCTTCCCCACGTGTTTCACATCTTCAAGCCGTCAAAAGGATTCTCAGGTACTTACATGGAACCCAAGAATTTGGCATTTTTCTTCCTTCTTCCTCAACCGTTACTTTGAAAGCTTTTTCGGATGCTGATTTTGGGGGTTGTAGGATTGATAGGAAAAGTACTTCCGGTGCTTGTCATTTTCTTGGTAATTCTCTCGTTGCTTGGTCCTCTAGAAAACAAAATTCAGTTGCACAATCCACAGCCGAATCTGAATATGTAGCTGCTGCTAGTGCTTGCTCACAAATTCTTTGGATTGTTCAAACACTTAAGGACTATGGGGTTGATCTAGATAGTGTTCCATTATTCTGTGATAACACTAGTGCCATTTGCATTGCTAAAAACCCCGTGCAACATTCTAGAACTAAGCACATTGACATTAGGTATCACTTTCTCCGAGATAATGTTGAAAAGGGAAACATTGTGCTTCACCATGTAGATACCAAACAACAATTGGCTGACATTTTTACAAAACCTTTGGATTTCACTCTTTTTTGTTACATTCGTAGTGAAATAGGGGTTATGCATCCTCATGGCTTAAATTGAGGGGGAGTTTTTGAAACTTGGAAAGTCTATGTGTGAATCTGAAATTAAAATAATATGAGCATAGTATTTCATACATATATGACTTTGTGATTCCTTTTACATGCTGAAAGTTCTTACTACATTACTCGTGTTATACATTTTGTAGTTTTTTCCATGTCTAGTAATTGGAATAATTACTTACACTAAATCTGGTCATGGTCGAACTTTCTTGCTGTTTTGAAATTGTTGCATGCTCACAAATGCTTTTAATCATTAAGAATTTATCAAGTAATCAACTCACATGTTGAGTTTTTATGAACAAATATAAATTGAGAAAAGATCAAGAGAATATGCATGCATCACACTTCTTATTTTGAGATGGCTTGTCATTGCACTTAGATATGAACTTGGAAGAAGTTGTGTATGACTAAAACCATGTCCTTAAGCTTCTGATTGTCAAATGACATACACTTGGCTTGGTTGGTTAGAATAAGGCAGATGCGCATATAATCTCTTGCAAATATCATATGATCTAAATTTATGCTTTGAAAAATAATAAAATGCAGCAACTAAGTGTCATGCTTTCAAGTTTTGAAATAGTTAAGTTTGTGAGATCATGACTTGATTAAATTGAAAATTATATTTGATCTCTAGCATGGCTTACACTACTTTATGTATCTCATTGATGTGATAGTGTAAGTTACTTGATAGTATGACTTGGATGAGCTTTGGTTATATGCATATGTTATAATATGCTCATAACAATTAAAGGAGGAGAGATAAATTGTTTATATGCTCATGACTTGCTGAATACATTGTCAAAAGGGGAGAGATAAGCATGAAGAGAAAGAAAATATGTGCATAAGGAGAAATAATAAAGGGGGAGAGATAATTTTATTTTGGGTTTTCTTCTCATTTTATTTTTTGATTTACAAAAGGGGAGAAATTGTTTTCAAAACTTTTATTGAAAATAAGCCAATGTTCGGATATTAAATGGTGTTGCCAATGCATTCATCAAGGGGGAGATTGTAAGACCTATATGTGATGAATACATTGGCTTGTAGTGAATACACTTGGCTTTGATGATAAAAGTTTTGAATATCACCAAAACACCTTTTTATCAAGGTCCGACTCTAGCTCCGAGCTACAGCAAGGTCCGACGGTAGGTCCGGCTTGCTTTGGGTAGCTCCGGCTACATTAGATGCTAGGTCCGACTTCTTGGTAAGGTCCGACTAGCTTTGGTTAGCTCCGGTGAGCTTTATCTTTAGCTCCGGCATGTCTTTGATAGCTCCGGCATATATTTGATAGCTCCGGCATGCCTTTGCTAAGCTCTGACATACTTTGTCTAGCTCCGGTTTTGGGTTGACTAGTTTTGACTAGTTTTTGGTAAGCTCCGGCGCTAGGTTCTACTAGCTTTTGTTAGCTCCGGCTCAAGGTCCGGGTTGCTCTGGCAAGGTCCGGAACTTGACCGTAGTGCTTCTCCTTTTCATTTGCAAAGTTTTGAACTTGCTTTACATTGTTGGAAGGATTGCTTAGTATTCATTTGCTAAGTTTTTGGTGTGTTTTGGTTGATATAGATGATATCGTATTACTGTGGTTTTGCAACATGCTTATGTGAGGTGCTCACGTAAGGTGTTGTGTTCGGAACTAACTTGAGTCAAGTCGAGGACTTGGGTTCGTATGAATTGGTTGTTTATTCATGTGCAGGTGTTGCTTGAGTTCAATACATGGCTGGTGACAGGATCCATTGGACTAGTCTCAGGGAGGAGATGAGGTTCCAACAACCAAGTTCGGGAGGAATTGTGGTTGAGCTGATCAGGAGGTTGCGCAGCATGTTTGGATCAAGAACAATGCATATGAAGGTATCGTGGACGTCATTGGAAGATGTTTGCACGTATGCAAGGAGTGCATGGATGTGGGTACATGGTTCCGAGACGTTATGAAGAGATGTGGACGTAAAGAATTGGTCGGAAAGGTCCAACCAACTAGGTTATGGACTCAGGCTGCAGCTGAGTCGGGTTTGACTCAAATATGGGAAGATTTGAGTTGGTTATGATAGGATTTCGTGTGGGTCACGAATTTGAGTTGTTTAGGAATGTGGGATACGTTCCTAAGGTGTTTGGAAGTCTTACGATTGCTTCTATCTGCGTATAGAAGAATCTTGAGCAGTTATGGAAAGTTACGATTCGTGATCTGAGTAGGATTGGAGTCCTAATTGGTATTTGGTTGGCCTAAGGGCTGGTTATATAAGCAAGGGAGCCCAGAGCTCGTGGCGCACGACTTTGGGGCTGTTCCTCTTGTGTTCTATTGAATAAAATTCGTAGTTTGAAGGAACTTTTGTGCCTTGTTCGTCCGACTTGTTCCAGACAAGTTTTACTCGTCGAGTTTCTGGACAGCACTACCTTTCGTCGGTGGTTTTATCATAACTCGAGTTTTACAGATCCAATTGACGTGATTATTTTTGGGTTGTCTTCACAACTTGATTATTTATCATATGTCAAAATTTCACGGTCATTGGATTTGTGGTTCCTGATCTACACGAGTTTCTTTGCAGCGTTCCAGAACTGTTTTTCTTGGGTTGGACAGATTGACCTTTGTTTGATCTTTCGATCATAACTTGAGTTTTCCTCGACGGATTTGAGTGATTCTTTTTGTGTTGTATTCGTGACTTGATTCTATCTGATATCTATCACTTTTGTCACGGTGGGACACGTATAGATTAGTCTCACACACGATTTCTTAAACAGATCGTTTTTCTGCCGAAAGGGTTTGGTGTTTAATTGTTTCCGCTGCGTAAGATTTTAAATCTACCATTCACCCCCCCTCTGGTAGCTTTTCACATGCTCTTCGATCCTACAAATAATTTCCTCTCAGATGGTGGGAATGAGAGCAAGATTATTGAGAGCCCCATATGGAATCACATACAGACTTGGTTCCTCATCTTTCGTTTCAGCCATGGTGATATTGTGGACACGGGCTTTCCGACTGAGCGCGTCGGCAACCACATTCGCTTTACCGGGGTGGTAGTGAATTTCAATTTCGTAATCTTTGATTAACTCTAACCACCTTCTTTGTCTCATATTCAGCTGCTTCCGCGTGAAAATGTATTTCAAACTCTTGTGGTTGGTGTATAGGTGTACAAGATTTCCAAGCAAGTAATGCCTCCACATTTTTAATGCCAATACCACGGCAGCAAGCTCAAGGTCATGAGTCAGATAGTGATGCTCATGGTTTCAGAGTTGGCGAGATCCATATGCGACCACACGTTCTTCTTGCATAAGAACACAGCCAAGTCCGATGCCGGATGCATCGCAATAAACGTCAAATGGTTTTGTCGTGTCCGGCTGAGCAAGAACCGGGGCTGTTGTAAGGTGATGTACTAATGTCTTGAATGCTTCTTCACAAGCTGAACTCCAAATATATTTGGTTCCCTTTTTCAGCAGCTCCGTCATCGGCTTAGCGATTTTTGAAAAGCTCGGGATGAACCTCCGATAATATCCCGCTAAACCGAGGAAACTTCGGACTTCACGTACTGACTTTGGAGATTGCCATTTCACTACTTGAACAATTTTACTTGGGTCCACAGCGATACCCTCAGCTGAAATAATGTGTCCCAAGAATGGCACTTGGCTGATCCAAAATTCACACTTGCTGAATTTTGCGTATAACTTGTGATCTCTCAACCGTTGCAGCACGATATGCAAATGTTCAGCATGCTCTTCCTCTGACTTGGAATAAACCAATATGTCGTCGATGAATACCACGACGAACTTGTCCAACTCCGGCATAAATATTGAGTTCATGAGATACATGAAGTGAGCCGGAGCGTTGGTGAGACCAAAAGACATGACGAGATACTCGTATAATTCAAATCTCGTCGAGAATGTCGTCTTCAGTATATCCTCCGGTCGGATTTTGATTTGATGATATCCGGACCGAAGATTCATCTTTGAGAACACCCTCACACCAACAAGTTGATCGAATAAAATGTCGATGCGGGGCAGCCGGTACTTGTTCTTTATAGTCACGGTGTTGAGCGGTCGATAATCCACACATAACTGCAATGTTTCATCCTTCTTCTTGACAAACAGCGCCGAGCAACCCCAAGGTGACGAGCTTGAGCGAATAAAACCTTTGTCCAAAAGGTCCTTCAAATGATCCTTTAATTCCGCTAGCTCATTAGGCGCCATTCGATACGGTCTTCGAGAAATCGGTGTGGTTCCAGGTACAAGTTCAATCTTGAACTCAATGTCCCGTCGGCATGGCCGGTAAATCATTGGGAAATACATCGGGATACTCGCGGACCACCGGACTATCTTCAAGTTTAGTTGATTCTGTGTTATATGCAGCTGCACTGTCCTGCTCCAAACTGTCCAAAAACAGCTCGTGTTGTCTGTGCATCCGAGAGTCAATTTGGATAGTCCGGGTACCGATATTAAGAACGGCACCATGATGGTTCAACCATGACATCCCCAATATTACGTCGATCTTCTGTCCATCCAATATAATCAGCAACATTGGAATATTTTGCCCCCCAAACATAAAGCTGCTCGGGGAACAATCTGAATAGCCGAGATACTTCCACCCGGTGAGCTTATAAGATAACTTTTCTTGGGAGTATTGGTGGACAATTGGCGCTGATACACACATGATTTACTGATAAAATTGTGGGTAGCACCAGAATCAAAGAGTATGAGGACGGGTATGTCTTTGATAGCAAACATGCCCGCTAACACTGGTGCTCCCTCCGGAACACCCTCGATCGATATATTTTGATCACTTCCGGTTTGCAGTGCTGTCTTCCGTGGTTGAATACGGGGCTGAATACACCGTTGTAATGGTACTTGCCCGCTGCTCAACATTTTCTCCGGGCAGTCCCTGGTATAGTGCCCTACACGATTGCATGTAGAACACTTGTACTGATTCAACGTCCCACTGATTTGAGGCCTGAATTGTCCTGCATCTCTTGCTGAGATAGATGCCCCTGGAACCATTTGGGACAGTTCTTGCTGCTGATGTAATGCTGGCTGAAAATCTGATACTTCAAACGGCCGACTCCGATACAAACTCGGTTGTGCAGCCGGCTGCCATATCTGACCGGACGGTGATCGGTACACCATACGGTATTTCTGAGGAACATTATCTGTGCTGTCCTGCACAGCAAGTCTCTTCTTTGACTCCTCCGCGATCCGCTCACGTGTGGCATCCTCTTGCGTAATCGTGACATTAAGCATAGTGTTGAACGAGCCATGATTGAACAATGCAAGCTTTTCTTTCAACATGGGGCTTAGACCCCGATAGAAATACTCTCGCTTTTGATCCTCCATACTCACATACTCCGACGCATATTGCGCTAGATTAACAAAAACTTTGGAGTATTCTTGAGCACTTCTTTCTCCTTGCTTCAAATCAAGAAATTCCTGAAGCTTCCTTCTCACAATGGAAGGAGGAACATGATAGGCATGGAATGCCTTCCGGAACTCTGTCCAAGTGACTTGCTGTCCAGCGTCCAAGGAGGCGATGTGGTTTGCCCACCAAGCACCAGCGATGCCATATAGTTCTTGTGCCGCATATAAAACCTTCATATGATCACTGCACTGTAGCAGTCCGAACTTAGCTTCAATGGTGCGGAGCCAATGGACCGCATCTAGAGGTTCACCATCACCACTGAACATGGGGGGGGGGGGGTGCAGTCGCCAAGAATTCTTGATATGTTGCTTGTTGAGTTTGATGATTGCCTTCGGCTTGACGTCCCCCCTGATTCGACGTAATCTGCACGAGGGTTCGCAGCAGTTCGGTCCGCTCGTCACGCGAAACCAGCATGGCTGCGATAAGATCCGCCAATGTAAGCTGAGACGGAGGTGGCGGTTGCGCAGGCTGTTCTGGCTCTCGGAAGTCATCCCTTCCCTGACTTGAACCACCGACCTTGTATGTTGTGCGAGTGCGCACTATTCTGCAGTTACAGTCATTAATCCAACATGAGACGTGATATTGCAAGATCACACTAGGATGAAAACAATAGTGTGTGTATTGATAGCCAAATTTGCATAATGGTCATATATTGTTAAATTATAAACTTTATACACAATACATCATCCCTGGACCAATGTTACGATAGCGAGTTCCAAAATAATGAACTCCATGGATGGAAGTTCATTTCGACTATTGTTGGTCGCGACAGGACGTTATGTGCGTTATCGTGCGAAAACACACTTTTATCTTTAATATGACACAAACATGGCCATAAAAGAAAAGAGGTTCGAGTGAGTCAAACCATCAATTCCACTGGTAAATAGTTGAGTATTGACAACTGTTCCGTTACGACACTTCTCGAAGTGAATTCGAGGACCAGATTCATAACAAGACCAAAATGTCAAACCGATAAAGTTTCTGTTGAAACCTGACCAGGTTGTACTCAAACACAAATTTTACCCAGTAAATGGAAGAATCAGATCTTGAAGTGAACTACAAAGTTGAAGTACACTTTAAGAACTTTCCAAAAAGTATTGGTTTTCCTTCAGATTGTTTCTGCTTGAGATAATATGGTATCATAAACCTGACAGTTTTTCTGGAAAATTTTGACAGCATCTCCTTTGTTTATGCTGGATTTGGGCCACAATTTCCAGATATAAAACAGAAGAATTTACAAAAGCCACAATATACAAATTTGTAATAAGTATTACAAGGATTCCAGAAATGTCTAGCATGACCCGGTTCGAATTTTCTAGAGTGAGATATGGTGAAAAAAATCAGCAGTCCAGAGAGGGTTATAGTTTCTGTCCAGTTTTGGCAGAGTTTGGAACTTTGAAATTTTGAACAGGTTAGAGTGAAATTAAGTTCTGGATTTGAATATAACAGTTTTAAAGGACTTTCTAAACATTCCATCCACGTATGGTACACATTCATTGGAGTTTTCCACTGGGAGATATGTTTTCTCAAAATCAGGTCTTTTTACGGTAGAAAACAGAACACTCTGTTTTTGAATTGGTGACTTCAAACCTACTCCCAATTTGAAAACTTAGTTCAAACTCAGAGCTCGATAGCTAATATAAGTATTTTTACATCTTTTCAGTTAAATTTTACAGAAAAGTGGTTAATGCATAATTGGAGTATATGTCGGTACTACGTGCCTCTCAAACCAAAAATTCTAAGCCGGTATTCCGGCTTACGTCTCAATGGTGGCCATAATGACGTTCACTCGCAAACGATTTCTAAATGCAATACGATCACGTGGTCAGTGTACCTGTCACTACACACAAACTATTGATCAACCATATGGTGTCGTACGACACAACCCACACGGGCGAACAGTTCACAATTATATATACGAAAGTAAAAACATTCATCCCGTATCGTTCCATACAGTCCCTCGAGTTACGCCACGTCTCGAGGTACATGACCGGGTTTTCTACCACCCGACGGGGTCCCACGTCTTTGTATAGTGCTGCACCAGTAGGAGGCACATCGGGTTATGCCCCACCCGACGGGGGCTCCCACTAACTTTGAAGCACGCTGGGGTTCCGCGTGTCATATGTTCTCAGAAACATGGAAAGTTTCAGAGACTCATATTGACTCTTCCGTGCAAAGCCACGGAAAGATTTCCATGCTACCTCTCGCATGGTGAGCTTACCGCAATTGATCTGCTAGCGGTCGTGTACCTTACCTCTTACCTGACGTCGGAGCATCGTTGCAGAATATAATAACACATAAGTTAGTTTTGCCACCTGAATAACTTATGCTAATATAGTCCTTATGTGGGCCTAGTATTGTATCCTCACCGTATATTATGTTTTTCTTGTAATATGATCCTTTATAAGTGTGCTATTCCCAATATGGCTCTGATACCACGTCTGTGGGGACCGGAGTCCACACTTTCCAGGAATCGCATTGGGTGGTGTCATGCGATGCGACACCCAACAGCACACATGTAAAGGAACGCGTATTACATAAATCATTTGCTGAAATTTACAAAGATATTCAGTTTACAAATAGTTTATAAAAATAAAGTACAGCGGAAGATAAGATTACAACTCTCGTACTCCAGTCTAATAAGCAAAAGTGAAGCCATCCAGCCAACGGATGCTCCTCACTAGCCTCGAAAACCAAACAGCAGCGGCATGGTTCGCACATGAGTATATTACTCGGAGTGTCCCGAGTCTCATCGGACAACCATAATCATAAGCATAGAAGTTAGTACCTGCAAAACAACTTATATAGCAACCGTGAGCACGAAGGCTCAGCAAGACTAACCGTCTCACCTAAACATGAAACTCTACATGAGGTTAAAGACATAACATAGGATGGAAGATTTGCATAATGAACTCGCCTAAATGTGGGTCCTTATTTTCAGATTTATAGCAGTAGCTTAAACCTTGTGCGGGGCAACATCGTAACTCCACAATCAAACAAGAAACGCTTCATCACGATGCTGCATGCCCAAGGTGGAAATTGAATTTAGTGAGCACTATACTAATACATACAACATAGCAATACCATGATAATATAATGTTCATAACAGAAGCAATTAATTCTCATCTCAAGTGCAAGTATTTAACTACATCACATCTCAGTGAACAAGTGATACTCATAACCGTGAGGGATGGTGATTGCAATCAATGATACCCGGAAAACACGACACGTACGCCCGTACTGAAATCACCTACGTGCACTCCACGGACGTCGTACGCAGCCACCTTTCCCATGTTCCGCCCAAGTTGAATCGATTCAATCATCTAGGATAGTATCCCTACTCACCATGCTCCCTTCCGCTGTGAAGATGTCGTGAGAGAGTTTCCGTCTACTGTGCTGCGGCCGAAAGCCTGAGGCGTTCGAAAAAGTCTCAACAAAAGCTTCCCAAGGTACATCAGTTTCCTGGACCCCATATATCCAGTATGACGGCGGTACAGTTCAAACTTGCTCAGCAGGGCGGCATACGGATGGGTCCTTGACCGACACAGGCAGGGCTACGCACCCAAGATCACGTCTTGCTGCATCCTACATCCCTGCCAGGTCTCATTTTCAGATTACTACTCTATTTTCTTTGAACCAGTCCCGTGTGAAAAAGTCCTAGCTATGCGAGTAGATTCCAACTACTCGACTTCTACCGAATCCTATACGACATTTAGCATAGCATAGTCTACACGATGACTTCACAACTAACCAAATACTCCATAGGTTGATCTGGTCATGCAAGTGGGTTTTCAATCACCTTAGCCCTAATGCACGATACTCACCCTAGACATAGGTGATACAAATCAAAATTTTTGTAATAGCGTTTAAATGCTAACCGGGGCTTGCCTGGTTGCGAGACGGTGTCAAAGTTAATCTCCATAGGGATGACTTCAAGCAACTCCGGGGTCTTCTTGAGCTCGGCAACTAATCAATATGCAAATAATTATGCAAGTTAATCAATACCGGTATTATATTATAGTTCAAAGAAAGACAGTTAAGTATATGAATTTAAGCTTAATGGTTCTGGAAATTTTACAGGGGACATTAGGTACTATGGGGAAGATCTGGACCAAAAATTGGAGATGTTCAAGGAAGCTTGTTGTCTATAAAACTCCAACAAGTAAAAGACTTTTCTGAATTTTGGTTGTAATTCCGGAAGTCTATCGTGGCTACCAGTGCTTGTATCATACAGAGGGGTTCTCACTTGTTCTAGGAAAATTTGTTTCATAAATTTCTAAGCTTCCTGTTGGGAGATATTGAATTTCGAAGTTTGGATAAATTTCTAAAATAGTTCTGATGTTTTTGGGCATTCTATGACCTGTTAGGAAACTCTTCATATTGAACTAGGTTATTAAAGTCCAATGAATCTGAAATTTTTACAGGAATTCAGAAACTTATTAAAGAACCTTTTGGCGAAATTTAATAGTTTTCTATGAAGTGAATTATCAGATTAAAATCAAACATGATTTTGCGTTAAAGGGCTCTACAGGAAAATCTAGGAATTTTCATGAATATTGGGTTGTAGTTCTGTTGAGTGTGTACAAAGGGAAATCCCACAAAATTGGTTTTTCAAATTTTGAAGCTTTATACATAGAGTTATTCAATTTAGAAGTTTGCACAAGTTTCTGTCCAAACTCTAAATCAATTTGACTATTTTTATGTGCATAGAGAATACACAGGTGATAATACCATGTAAATGAAGTCTAATGACCCTGATATTTTTACTGGAGTTCAAGGATATTCAAATCAAGGTTACGGAAAATTTTGGTATTTTTCCAAAGAGCAGAACTATAGGAATTAATTCTATAAGAATTTTGCTTATTTGAATTTTGCTTATTTTGCTCATAAGTCCAAGTGCGCCACTGGAATTTATTCTTCATGCTGGTTCTAACAAAATTTATTTGGGAATTGTTGGACAATTCTACTAGGAGTTATGGATTTTCCAAGTTGGGGCAAAATCTGAAATTAAGTTTAAATGGGAAAGTTTAAATAATCTAGGGGGTCCACGGGTTTAAAATGGACCAATCGCTGGGTGGAAACACGGAGGGTTACTGGGTTAACCGCGTGGTAACAAAAAATCCCCGAGCCACAGCTCATCCGGGCGCACACTGTGCTTCCACTAACGACGGGGCCCCACGGGGTCGTCGTCTACCTCCCGCCAGGCGCGCGACCGCGGCGGCGCCTCGCCGGAGCTCTCGCCGCCCGTCGATCCATGGCATGTCTCCTCGCCAAACTTGCCGCCTAACCCTATTTCGAGGTGTTGAGCACGCCAGTGGGGTCAGCGCATGCCAGCGATGGCCGGAAAGGCTTGCGCGACGGCAGAGACGGCGATTAGGGTTTCGGCCATGTCAGCCGAGCCCCACGGTGGGTGAAACTGATCGGGAAGACCTTGGGAAGATTTGTGGAAGCATGGGGAACAAGAATCTGGCCATAAGAGGGAGAGAAAAGGCTTGGAAACTTGTGGCGACTACGGACCGAGGAGGGAAAAATCCGCAGTTGGAGAAAAAATGGGATTCCGATGTGAATACCCGATGAAACTCGATGACTCCTATTCGAGGTGATGCGCCTGGCCATATAGAACAACATAGCGCAGGTGCACGAGGAATAATTAACTGTATAGAAGGAATTTCACACGCGAAGCAACTCTACTCATAACCGAAGTTCGTCGGGAGAAAAGCAAATACGGGGGCTGGGAGGCATGGCATGTGCTGAAACTTTACGAGCATCTATAACATGAGTAAGCGAACCTTTTTCCTTCTAGGACCGAGGCGAGATGATGGCCGTATCGTCGGGTCGACGATGAGCAGAGGCGCCACAAAACAGGGGAGATTTCTGGCGGCCTCGGTTTCGAAGTTAACAGCTTTGGGGATGGCCTAGCTGTGCAAGAAATGTATGACAAAGCTGCGCAAGAGGTTGGGGAGTGAGGAGAGGCAAAGAAAAGTGCTTAACACGGAGTACCTTTGCTGCAAATCGGCTGTACAGAGAAGGAATCGGGAGAGATGTGAAAATAGTGCTGGAGACTTCAAGGTGAAGAAGGATCAAGCCAGGAGCATGGAGGGGGTATAAGTAGGAGGCCACGGCGAGCTGGGGGCAGCTGGAGTCGGCCACAACAGTGCAAGCAGCTTCCTGGACTTTGTATGCAATGTGGTGTCACTTGGAGAGCCAAAACAGCACTTTGCTTTGGATGACAAGTGGGTCCCACCTTATCTTCATCCTTGCCCCATCAATTCTGCCACCTAATTCATTCCATATTTTGCTAGATATTTGTGGGATGGCTGTATTAATCATATAGAATTTGATTTTGAATTCCCATAGTTGATTTGACAAAGTTAAATTTAAATTCAAATATGAATTTGAATTTGAGTTGAATTCAATGAAGCTATAGAATTAAATAGCAAACTTGCTTCAAATGAAACTTTGCAGGGATGCTATTTGGAATATTTGGAATCCATTGGTCAACTCAAATCTTCATGTAAACTGTATTTTAACAGTATCTAATTTTATTTTTTTGAATTTCCTCATTTGGAGTTTGAATTAATTTGTTTTTCTCAATTCCTTGTTAATGCTTTTGTCATTAAAAATTTTTTGTCCTAACTGAACTTTTAATTTTTGGAAATTTGAGCTTTTACACAGATGTTCCCTGCCATCATCAACGATTACGCATAGCCACTGGCGTCTGACACAGCAAGACAACGGGTCTTCAAGCTGTGGTCAGAAGCAGCGTACGAAAGAAACCTTAGATCTTGTATAGGACAAGATCACCCCGGGGAAACCTGTCAAGCCCCGGGATCCAGCTGTAAGCTGCCCGACCTTGGACTATAAAAGAATCGGGCAGCCATCGATTTAGGCAGCTTCTCTGGTCCGCTCGAACTAGGAGAAGGACCGAACATCACACACACGCATACATACATACATACTAGAAATACCACCCACCGTGGAGTAGGCTGTTACGCTCCTTGCAGCCCAAATCACGTAAAAACCACCATGTCATGCTCTCTTCCGCTAGAGCACTTGATTGAGGACTAAGCCCAGCCAAACAAAGAACCTCCGCAGGCTGCTCCTTAGTAGATCCGGGGGAAGTGTCGCATTAACACTTCGATAGGTCGCTTCACACTTTGAAACGACATTCATCGATTGTTCAATTGTTGCGTGGTAATTGTGCACGCTACAAGATCCGAGGCGTTGGCGTACATGGCAATCATCAGGGCAGGGTGGCACAATCGCGAGAACCGTGCAATGCACCCTTGGTTGTATGGCTGTAGGATTCGTAGAGTGAATGCACGTGGCAACCATCTGGGCAGGGTCGCACAGAGATGGCTGTGCGGCCCTGCCGCAAAGATTTTGATTTCCGCACCAAGGGGTTAGACCATCCGCAGTGGTTCACTGTAAAGCTTACTGGACTGTAAACATAGAGTAGATTACTGGAAGTATAGAGTGTCCAAGTGAAATGCTAGAAGTATAGAGGGATAGAGTAAGTTTTAGAGGAAACCACTGCAGATGGTCAAAGGTGGGTCTCTGGGCCTAGGCGGGAGGGACGACGGCCTAGGGCCAGGTTGGGCAGGGGCCCACGATGTCAGCTGTTAAAGAGAAGAGAAATAACATTAATTAGTATTTGCATCATCCGTATGCGTGTGCAGTTACACGATCTAGATTTTTTTATTTTCGTAAATTTTTGAAACATAATACTATGTCCTAATGTTTTTAATATTTATTAGAGATAATATTACTAATGTGTTAATTATCCATATATGATGTTTTTAGATAAAAGGAGGAGTTTTCGTTAATGCATACTGTAGGACACATTCTTCATGAACATCAAAGACATTTTTCATTAACATAAAAGAACACATAAATTACAATCAAGAAAAAAAAGACACATAGAGAACAAAAGAAAAAACTACTAGTAATCCTACTCGACTCGGAGGAGGAGTTGTCCACCTCCTCCGCTGCCAACTTCGCATCCACCGGCGGTGCCTCCGCCTCTGCCGCCGCATCCGCCGGCGGTGCCTCCTCTGACACGAGACCAAACTTCTGGCCGACAGCATTCACCAGTTGCTCATGAAACTCCACCCCAGACTCCTCACCAACCGTCTCATATAGGAAGTTGAGACGAGCGGCCACAAAGCCTAACCCGAAAGATGTAGTAGCTGCCAGAGTCCAAGCTGGTGTGGTGGGGAAGAATCCCAAGTCCCAGACGGCAATATGAGTGAGATGTATTGTCAAATACATCCCGCACCATTGTTTCAAGTGCGCTTGCTTGCACGTTGATGGCGAACAGGTCGCTGGTGACCTGGTTAAGCTGGCCCTCAAGTTTGGCGATGTGGTCCTTGAAGAGGCGAACAATCTCAACATATTTGGTCAAAGTAGGTGTGGGCGCCGCGGGCGGAGGAGGTGCTGGTGCCGCCTCCAGTTCCACCAGCATAGGCGACAATGGAAACGAAGAAGGAGGTTCGGAGGAGGACGATGGCCTGTAGCGATTCACTGTGGGGCTGCCCACTTGTGCGGCGATGGAGGTGCGGAGAAAGAGCAAGAGGTGGCCGAAGGTGGTGCAGCGGAGAAGCAAGAGGGGAAGTTGGAGGCTAAGATCGATAGAGAGGTGCAGCGGAGAAGAAGAGGACGGTACTTTATGGGTCATTGCCTAAGCGCGCGGGTGGAGATGAACAGACGACTCGAAAATTGTTCTTTTGAATCGACGGTCAGAGTTACTCCAAACTGTGGTTTGCCTCCTCTCGGTTATCGCAACGTCTCGACATGTCCCATCAACCAGTTTTTTAACCTAACACGCAAAGGGCCCAGGGTATGCAATGGCCCACTTGGCATACTTTCTAGGTCCATCCCGCGGTGTTCGTAACATTTCGTGCGAACGATTTCAACGAGGTGCGGAAGATTGATGCGAATGCGCGTGGAAATCGACTGAGAGTCCATATATTTATTTTAAGGATCCGACCGTTGCCGACCAGGAGTCCATATCGAACAGATGATAATTGTCGTGATCATATACTATGGTGGACATGAATATAATGCATGTGAAAGAGACTCGCGATCAAGCATGTTTGATTAGGTGTTGAGGATTTTTTTTGCACCCTTGTTGAGGATCATGTTAATTTGATGACATTGATGATCGGATGTGGCGTACGTGTTTTCACAAGCGTGAAGATAAAAGGTATACTGACATCTAGGCAGCCAGACGGAGGTTCAAATGAAGCTACACGATGCTACAAGAAGCTGCCTAGATGGTTGCCTACACGAAGCTACATGAAGCTTCCTTTGAACCTCCGGCTGGCTGCCCGGACGATGGTATAGCCTCTATCCTCAAACCCTCGAGGGAACATCGTTCCTGCCAAATATGCATGCTGGGGGCCGCCCTTGTAGTCAAATTCTCATCAAGAAACTTGCATGTCGCTCATCACCGAGGCTTTGCTGGTTTGTCTGGTGGTGAACTGCCCGCGTTATCGGAAACCTAGATAGAGTTGTAGGACATGAATTGGAGCATACCTGCAAGGCTCTTCACAACCACCACCGGGGGTGCACGACGGGGTTAAGGTAAACTGGCACAATCGGATAGTACGTGTACCCAGCGAGCCGTGTTGCTTCATTCGAACCTTCGGCTATCTGCCTATACGATGGTATACCTTTTATCATCAAACCCTCAAGGGAACATCCTTCCTGCCAAACATGCATGTTGGGGGTCGGCCCGCAGTCAACTTCTCATCAAGAAACTTGCATGCCGCTTATCACTGAGGCTTTGCTGGTTTGTCTGGTGGTGAACCACCTGCGTCATCAAAAACCTATATCGAGTTGGAGGACAGGAATTGGAGCATACCTGCAAGGCCCTTCCCAACCACCACTGTGGACCCACGAAGGGTGTTAAGGTACACTGGTACACCCAGACCGTACATGTACCCAGCCAGCTGTGTAGCTTCCTTCAAACCTCCGGTTGGCTGCCTAGATGATGGTATACCTTTTATCCTCAAACCCTCGAGGGAACATCCTTCCTGCCAAACAAGAATGCCAGGGTGCCCCCATAGTCAGTTTCTCATCAAGAAACTTGCATGCCGCTCATCACCGAGGCCTTGCTGGTTTGTCTAGTGGTGAACCACTTGCGTCATCGAAAAACTAGATGGAGTTGGAGGACAGGAATCTGAGCATACCTGCAAGGCCCTTCCCCACCACCATTGATGATGGACGACGGGAGTTAAGGTACACAGGCACACCCGGACCGTACGTGTACCTAGCTAGCCGTGTAGCTTCCTTCGAACCTCCGGCTGGCTGCCTAGACGATGGTATACTTTTATCCTAAACCCTCGAGGGAACATCCTTCCTTTCAAACTTGCATGATGGGGCCACCCCCGCAGTTAGTTTCTCATCAACAAACTTGCATGCTACTCATCATTGAGGATTTGCTAGTTTTGGAGTCGACACCATGGCAGAAGAAAGCGGTAGCTTGCAGGGAAAGATTATTGAGGTCTCGTGATACCATATAGAGAATGGTTACTAGACTATTCTGTATGGAGAATGTTTGTTGTGTATTCATCAGGGAACACAGGTACACATTCTATAGGCTTGCTAGTGTAGTGCGAAATTAAAACTAAACCCTTTCACACTAATAGATTCAAAGGCCAGCGTTAATGACTAAACGTAGGCCAACGTAGTCAAACAATGACTGTTAACATAGACCAACGCAATAAACAATGACTGTTACATGTGTGCATGCTTATCCTTTCTGGTAGTGAGTTGCTTGCATCATTGGAAGCCTGGATGGAGCTGGAGGACAGGAATCAGAGCATACCTGCTAGGGTCTTCCCAACAACCACCGGGGACGCACGACGGTGGTTAAGGTGCACCAACACCGGCCCGGACTGTACGTGTACCCAGCCAGCCGTGTAGCTTCGTTTTATATTTTATTCCCTAGGCCTAAAAGTTTGCTTTTTCTCTCTGTTTGCTCTATTTTCTCTTCCCTAGGCTTAAAAGTTATATTTTTTACTATATTTTTACATATGTAATATGACATAGGATATATCACTTGATAGTTTTGCAAAAAAAATGGAGGAGAAATATGTATATCCCATGCAACTACGTAAATCCACCCCAATTAATTAGTTAGTTATTTTTTAAGATGATAAAAATTTATTATCTTTTTCTAAGTGAGGTGGCCAGGGTAGATGTTTTGGCATAATAGCTTATGTGGCATGGGATGTCAAACTCAGACTAAGGATGAAAGTGAAATGGTTGTGTGTAGTCGAGGGACTAAATAATTGACCCATTTGAAAGTTCAAGAACCAAATTGAGTTTTGATTGAAAGTTTAAGGATAAAGTTGAGTATTGTGCCAATTCTAAACGAGCCAAGTTTGAGCTTGCGAGCTTGATGAGCTCAAGCTCATAAAGCTCGAGTAAGAGCTCAAGCTCATAAAGCTCGAGTAAGCTCATTTATTGTTGTCATCTATCATATATACGTATGATTAACTAAACTATATAATTCTATTAAAAATGTTTTACATGACACAATTTTTATATATGATAGAAACAAATATTGTGCAACATCGTCCACCTTCCTACTCCATTATTTGTGAACCTAAATTTAGTATGTTCTATTCTATACACATGAATTCTGTGCTCGACACGAGATCGACTCGGTGTTTTATCAAACTCAAGCTGAGAAAGACAAGCTCGCTTGAGTTCGACTCATTGACAGCCCTATATGCAATTAATGTTTTTGTGCAATCGTGTAATCAAAGATTTTCATCTATTGGATCTACATCTTATGGTTATTATATCTTTTCATTTGACCCCTTCCACCGCCACCACCCCTCCACTTGGTGGAGGGGGTTAAAAAAAAGATTCAACAATCATAATGTAGATCGTTCCAACAGTCGAAGATGGTTGATTGCATGATTTCACCAAACATCTGATTATATTCTAGTTCAACCCAACTTTAAAACAGGAAATCTTTTGACATGAATTAATCCAGTCCTGATATTTTTCTCTTCTTGTTTTGTGATGTTTTATTTTTTTTCTTGTTTTCTAATGTTTTTTTCTTGTTTTGTACTTCCTCCTTCCCATATTACTTTTCGTTAATGATTAGGAAAACTTTTCTAGTTCAAAAATGAACTAAAAAACTTGTTCTAACGACAAGTAATATAGGAAGGAGGGAGTAATGTTTTATGATAATGAACTCAATATTATTCGTCTGTTCCATCTATTATTTTGTTTTCTATCTGCTGTTTACTTAAGTGTCTGCTCTATTTGTATTCTCTGTTAATGAACGAACCTCCAACCATCGGTGGCCTCTAAAGTGGCATGTACAATACTTTAGCCATTGGAGGTGCCAGGTGATCGCCCGCAGTGGGGCCTACAAAGCAGTCTGTAAAGTAGTGTATAGTACTAGTACGTAAGTAATGGGAAAACGCAATAGGTAGCAACGACTTGAAAGAAAATCGAAGACAATGGACAGAGAGAAAATAAAAGAAAGGACGAGAAAAATGTTAGAAAAAGATATGTAGAACTCCAACGTACCACTGGCCCTATCTCCTATACGCGGTGTCATCATTACCACTACTCCCATACGAGGCCAGAAGCTATTACCACTGCTTGAAGGGAAGTGATGCGGAATAGATGTGCCTATTAGTTTATTTTGTGTTTATTGGAGATTATGTAACAGCTAGTTCTGTCAAATACGACTTGAATGAAAAGTGGAGACAATGAACAAAGCGAAAAGAAAATAAAGGACGAGAAAAATATTTGAAAAAGATAGGTACCACATACAAATTAAGGTGAAAGAGCGTGGAGAACCAAAATGTAATAAAGGAAATGTTTGGCGCAGATTACTGTCAAACATAGTATGTTATCTCTATTGATGACAAGATATTATTCTTGTGCTGATGTTGAAAACAGAGCGGTTCCATTACTTCACGTGTCCCATCAGTGCATGCAGAGAGGCGTGCGTCCCATAGGTTGTGGTGTTCACATGTCAGCCACCCATAATGCACCTGCAGTACTGCAAAGAATGTTAATCCGCCACCACAGGAAGCTGAACCATCATTGCGCGCGACCCCCATCAGTACTCGCGGAGAAGACAATGGCGTGTGTCTTTATATAATGTCTCCATCGTATTCTCCGCGTGTACTCTATAAAGACACACCACCGTCTTCTCCGCACGTACTCTAGCGTCCTCTTTGTCTCCGCCGTGTGCACCCTCAATGTTTCCCTTCGCAGCACGGTGACGCTGAAACCTATGGAGTTGCCGTTGACACACGATATTGTGGTCGAGATTGCTGGACGCGTCGCCGCAAGCTCCCTGCGACCCTTGGACGACCTCTCAAGTCTGTGTGCCACCTTCAACGCCATGCACGCGGCGTGCCGGGATGGTGTCGTGGGCAGGCGCCTGGCACTGGACTGAGTGACCTGGAGGATGTGGCGCGACCAGGGGCGCTACAAATCCCCCATGGAGAACCAGACCATCATTGGCCACCCTCATGCATGCTACATCACCAGGATCAAGCTCGTCTTTCCGGTCGATCGTGCGCAGCAGGGCACCTTGTTCATCACTTGGGAGGTCGGGGTCGGCCACATGGAGGCATCCTACGTCCTTGGCCTCCTCCGCTACGATGCTGAACACGGGACCCGCGACGCCGTCGAGTATTTTCGGCAGGTCGAAGATGAGGTCAATGTTGGTGAGAAAGTGGTCGGTTCTGTCACCATCATGAGGACCAACAATAAGTGCAGGCGGTGTTGGATTCAGGCCCTAGCAGAAATCATTAATTTGAGGTGGGCGATCCACGCCTACCTCTGAGACCGCCGATGGTGTCACTGCCCAACAAGGAGGTTGACCCGTGCACGACTGTCGGCTATGGGAATCGAGGGGGGAGCGGCTGCAGGGTCTTCTGTAGTGAAGATTGTAGAATAAAACACGAGCATTTTGCATTCTACCATGCTGTGTTTTCTGGTATGGGCTATATACTTATATGGCTGTGATGTTGTTTTTCTTGTTTCATGATGTCCCTTTTCTTGTTTTTTAGTAATGTTTTATGTTGATGAACTCAATGTTGTTCGTCAGCTCCATATGTTATTTTGTATTCTATCTGTTTGTTTAGTGAACTTTCTGTTCTATCTGTATTCTCTTTTAATGAACAACCCTCCACACCGTCGGTAGCCTCTAAAGTGGCCGATACATTACTTTAGCTGCTAGAGGTGCCAAAGGAGATCGCACGTAGCGGGGCCTGCAAAGCAGTCTGTAATGTAGTGTACAGTACTAGTACGTAGTAACAGGAAAACACAACAGGTAGCGGCGACTGGAAAGGAAAGTGAAGACAAAGAACAGAGTGAAAAGAAAAGAAACAACGGGAAAAATGTTAGAAAAAGATAGGTAGTACGTACGAATTAAGGTGAAAGAGCGTTGAGAACCAAATTGTAAAATAGGAAATTTGCTGTGTTTGGGAACACAATTTATAATATCAAAGTTTTTGTAAACCACAATTTTTAAGATGTCATGACAACATCAAAGTATATCAATACCACGTTTTGTAATGCTGCAGTTTTGCAATACATAAGACTGTTCGGGAGCAAAGTAGCAAGCATCAAGAGGAAGCAAAGCACAGAAAAACTTTTGTTTTAAATACAATAGTATAGACAAAACCAAAGTTTTAAATACATAGTTTTTGAGTTGGTTGCCAAACATGATTCTGTAAAAAATACGTAGGTAATCTCAAATACCAAAGTATTGCTCTAAAACTCCAAAAATACTGTGTTCCCAAACAAAGCGTTAATCCTATCAAACATAGTATGTTATATCTGTTGATAACACAATATTATTCTCGTGCTGATGTTGAAAACAGAGCGATTCCATTACTTAGCGTGTCGCATCAGTGCATGTGAGAGGCGTGGGTCCCATAGGCTGTAGTGTTCCCATGTCAGCCACCCTTAATGCACGTGCAATACTGTAGCAGATGTGAATCTGCCACTGTCAGAAGCCGAACCATCACTACAACCCCCATTAGTACGGGCGGAGAAGACGATGACACATGTGATTATATAATGCCTCCATCGACTTCCCCGCATGTACTCTATAAAGACACACCACTGTCTTTTCCGCACGTACTCTTTCTTCCACTTTGTGGCCATCGCACGCACCCTCATTGGTTCTCTTCGCAGCACGGTGACGCCGAATCCTATGGATTTGCCGTTCACACACGATATTGTGGTTGAGATCGCGATGTGCCTCGCCACAAGCTCCCTACGACTCTTGGACGACCTTTAGTCTGCATGCCACCTGCAAGGCGATGCATGCAGCGTGCCAGGATGGCACCTAGGCAGGCGCGTGGCGCTGGAGCGATCGACCCGAAGGATGTGGCGCGACCCGGAGTGCTACGAAGCCCTCGTGGAGAACCTGGCCATTGTTGTCAACCCACGTGCATGCTATGTCACAAGGCTCGCGCCCGTCTTCGCGAACGATCGCGCGCAGCTGAGTGCCCAGTTTCTCGCCCGGGCGGCTGGGGCCGGCCACATGGAGGTGGCCTACGTCCTTGGCCTCCTCTGCTACGACACCAACCGCGGGTCCAACGACGCCTTCGAATATATCTGGCACGTCGAAGGCGAGGTCAACGTCAGTGAGAAAGCGGTTGGGTCTGTCGCCATCATGAGGACCAACAATGATTACAGGCGGTGTCAGATTCAAACCATGGCTGAAATCAGTCATCTAACGTGGGCGCATCCGCGCCCGCCTCCGAGACCGCTGATGGTGTCGCTACCCAACAAGGAGGTTGACCTATGCACGGATCCTAGCTGCGAGAAGCAAGGGTCGAGCGGTTGTAGGGTCTTCTGTAGTGAAGACTGTAGGATTAGGCACGAGCACGTCGCGTTCTGCCATGCGGTTTTATCCAATATGGGCTATATATAAAGTAGACTTATAAGGCTGTGTTGTTGTTTTTCTTGATTCATGATGTCATTTTTCTTGTTTTGTAGTAATGTTTTAGGTTGATGAACTCAATGTTGTTCGTTTGTTCCATCTGTTATTTTGTTTTCTATTTGTTTGTTTAGCGAACTATCTATTCTATCTGTATTTTCTGTTAATGAATGACCCAACACACCGTCGGTAGCCTCTAAAGTGGCCGGTATGGTACTTTTGCTGCTGGAGGTGCCAGAGGAGATCGCCCGTAGCGGGGCCTGCAAATCGGTCTGTAAAGTAGTGTACAGTACTAGTACATAGTAACTGGAAAATGCAACAGGTATCGTCAATTGGAAAGAAAAGTTGATACAATGAACAGAGAGAAAAGAAGAGAAAGAACGGGGAAAATGTTAGAAATGGATAGGTAGTGTAACACCCCAGCCACTATGAGCCTGGCGGTCGTTACTTCTGGCAGCTCTCAAGGATCACAAACTAGCCCCACAGACCAACACTAGTCTTTTCTGTGCATTTTGTCCTGACTCGTGCGCACCTGGGAAGACTTCTCAATCGGTCACCCATCTGTAAATTGCTCTGGGCCAAGCACGCTTAACCTCGGAGTTCTTTGCAAGTGGACTCCTGGAAAATTATGTATACCTTGGTGGTATAAGTTATTCTATCAATCCTATTAAGTCTTGAGCCAGGATGTCACAATCCACCCCCTCTTAGAAGACCGACGTCCTCGTCGGTCAACTCCCAAACCAGGAACGTCCCCTCTTGGCAATGTCCATACGTGTATTACTATCATACGTACCATATTGTGTCCCTCCTAGAGGACCCACGTGTCATGCGTACGTACCCATGAAACCGCGAGGGTCGGCACCGATACCATTTTGTAACACCCCAGCCACTACGGGCTTGGCAGTCACTATTAGAGCCGCATTGGGAATAGCACACTAAATAAGGATCGTATTACATGAAAAACATAGGATACGATGAAGATACGGTACTAGTCCCACATAAAGATTATATTAGCATAAGTTATTAAGGTGGCAAAGCTAGCTTATGTGTTATTATATTCTGTAGCGACGCTCCGATGTCAGGTAAGAGGTAAGGTACGCCGCCGCAAGCGGATCAATTGCGGTAAGCTCACCATGCGAGAGATAGCATGAAAATCTTTCTGTGGCTTTGCACAGAAGAGTCAATACGAGTCTCTGAAACTTTCTATGTTTTTGAGAACATATGACACGCGGTAGTCCAGCGTGCTTCAAAATTAGTCAGAGACCCCGTCGGGTGGGACATAACCCGATGCGCCTCCTACTGGTGCAGCACTATGCAAAGACGTGGGAACCCGTCGTGTGGTAGAAAACCCGGTCACGTACCTCGAGACGTGGCTTAACTCGGGGTGGCCCGTATGGAATGATACGGGACGAATGTATTTACTTTCATATATATTATTGTGGACTGTTCGCCCGTGCAGGCTCTGTCGTACGACACCGTATCGGTACACTGACCACATGATCGTATTGTGCTTAGAAATCGTTTGCGAGTGAACATCATTAAGGCCACCTCTGAGACGTATGTTGGAATACCGGCTTAGAATTTTTACTTGGTGAGGCACGTAGTACCGACATATACTCCATTGATGTATTAACCACTTCTCTGTAAAATGGAACTGAGAAGATGTAAAACTACTTATATTATCTTTCGAGCTCTGAGTTTGAACTAAGTTTTCAAATTTGGAGTAGGTTTCGAAGTCACCAATTTAAAAATTAGAGTGTTCTGTTTCTTCCTGAAAAAATACCTGAGTTTGAGATACCATATCTCCCAGAAGAAAACTCCAATGAATGTGTATCTTACATGTATGGAGATTTTAGGAAGTCCTTTAAAACTGTTATGTTCAACTCCAGGACTGAATTCCCCTCTAACATGTTCAAAATTTCAAAATTCCAAAATCTGCCAAACTGGACAGAAAATGGAACCCTCTATGGACTCCTGATTGTTTCACCATATCTCACAATAATAGTTTTGAACCGGGTCATCCAAGACATTTATGGAATCCTTGTAATATTTATTATAAATTTGTAAATTGTGGCTTTTGTAAATTCTGCTGTTTTATATCTGGAAATTGTGGCCCAAAATCCGCATAAACAAAGGAGATGCTGTCAAATTTTCCATAAAAACTGTCAGGTTTACAATGCCATATCTTCTCAACCAGAAAAGATATGGTGGCAAACCAACACTTATTGGAAATTTTTTGAACTGTCCTTCAACTTTGTAGTTCACCTCAAGATCTGATTCTGCCAATTACTGAATTAAATTTATGTTTGAGCACAAGCTGGTCAGGTTTCAACAGAAACTTCATCGGTTTGGTATAATTTGGTCTTGTTATGAATCTGGTCCTCGATTTCACTTCGAGAGGTGTCGTAACGGACCAGTTGTCAATACTCAACCATTTAACAGTGGAACTGAGGGTTTTACCCACTCGAACCTCTTTTCTTTTATGACCATGTTTGTGTTATATTAAAAACAAAAGTGTGTATTCGCACGATAACATGCATAACGTCCCGTCGCGACCAACATAGTCGAAATGAACTTTGATCCATGGAGTTCATTATTTTGGAGCTTGCTATTGTAACATTGGTCCAGGGATGATGTATGTTGTATAAAGTCTATATTTTACCAATATATGTTACCGTTATGCAAGTTTAGTTATTAATACGCACACTATTGTTTTAATCTTGAGTGATATCACAATATCACGTCTCATGTTGGATTAATGACTGTAACTGCAGAATGGTGTGCACTCGTGCAACATACGAGGTCCGTGGTTCAAGTCAGGGAGGGGATGACTCCCGAGAGCCGGAACAACGGGCGCAACCGCCACCTCCATCTCGGCTTACATTGGCAGATGATATCGCAGCCATCCTGGGTTCGCGCGACGAGCAGACCGAACTGCTGGGAACCCTCGCAAAGATTACGTCCAATCAGGGGGACGTCAAGCCGAAGGCAATCATCAACCTCAGCAAGCAACATATCCGGAATTCTTGGCGACTGCACCCCCCGTGTTCAGTGGTGATGGTGAACCTCTGGATGCGGTCCATTGGCTCTGCACCATTGAATCTAAGTTCAGAATGCTACAGTGATGTGATCATATGAAGGTTTTATATGCAGCACAAAAATTACATGGCATCGCCGGTGCTTGGTGGGCGAACCACATCACCTCCTTGGCCGCCGGACAACAAGTCACTTGGACAGAGTTCCGGAAGGCATTCCACGCCTAATATGTTCCTCCTGCCATTTTGAGAAGGAATCTTCAGGAATTTCTTGATTTAAAGCAAGGAGAAATGAGTGCTTAAGAATACTCCAAAGTCTTTGTTAATCTAGCGCAATATGCGTCGGAGTATGTGAGTACGGAGGATCCGAAGCGAGAGTACTTCTATCGGGGTCTAAGCCCCATGTTCAAAGACAAGTTTGCATTGTTCAATCACGGCTCATTCAATGCTATGCTGAATGCTGCGATTACGCAAGAGGATGCCACACGTGAGCGAATTGCGGAGGAGTCAAAGAAACTTGCTGTGCAGGACAACACACATAATGTTCCTCAAAAATACGGTGTGGTGTACCAATCACCGACCGGTCAGATGTGGCAGCCAATTGCACAACCGAGTTCGTATCGGAGTCGGCCGTATGAGGTATCAGATTTCCAACCAGCATTACATCAGAAGCAAGAACAGTCCCAAATTGTTCCAGGGGCATTTATCTCACGGCGAGACGCAGGGCAATTCATGCCTCAAGTCAGCAGGACGTTGAATCAGTATAGGTGTTTCACATGTGATCGTGTTGGGCACTATACCAAGGATTGCCCGGAAAAGATAAACTACAGTGGAAGATAAGATTACAACTCTCGTACTCCAGTCTAATAAGCAAAAGAGAAGCCGTCCAGCCCTTGGACGCTCCTCGCTAGCCACGAAGACCAAACAGCAGCGGCATGGTTCCCACATGAGTATATTACTCGGAGAGTCCTGAGTCTCATCGGACAACCATAATCATAAGCACAGAGGTTAGTACCTGCAAAACAACTTATATAGCAACCGTGAGCACGAAGGCTCAGCAAGACTTAACCGTCTCACCTAAACATGAAACTTTACATGAGGGTAAAGACATAAACATAGGATGGCAGATTTGCATAATGGACTCGCCTAAATGTGGGTCCTTATTTTCAGATTTATAGCAGCAGCTTAAACCTTGTGCGGGCCAACATCGTAACTCCACAATGAAACAAAAAACGCTTCATCACGATGCTGCATGCCCAAGGTAGAAAAATAAATTTAGTGAGCACTATACTAATACATACAACATAGCAATACCATGATAATATAATGTTCATAACAGCAGCAATTAGTTCTCATCTCAAGTGCAAGTATTACTATGTCACAAGTCAGTCAACAAGTGGTACTCCTATCCGTGAGGGACGGTGATTCGAATCAATGATACCGGAAATACACGACATGTACGCCCGTACTGGAAGTCACGTACGTGCACTCCATGGACATTGTATGCAGCCACCTTTCTCAAGTTCCGCCCAAGTTCAATCGATTCAATTATCTAGGATAGTATTCCCACTCACAGTGCACCTTTCCGCTGTGAAGATGTTGTGAGCGAGTTTCTGTCTACTGTGCTGCGGCCGAAAGCCTGAGGCGATCGAAAAGGTCTCAACAAAGGCTTCCCAAGGTACATCCATTTCCTGGACCCCATATATCCAGTATGACTCCGGTACAGTTCAAACTTTCTCAGCAGGGCGGCATACGGATCGATCCTTAACCGACACAGGCAGGGCTACGCACCCAAGACCACCTCTTGCTGCATCGTACGCCCCTGCCCGGTCTCATATTCATATTACTACACCATTTCTTTAAACCAATCCCGTGTGAAAAAGTCCTAGCCATGCGAGTAGATTCCAGCTACTCGACTTCTATCGAATCCTATACAACATTTAGCATAGCATAGTCTACTTGATGACTTAACAACTAACCAAAAACTCCATGGGTTAATCTGGTCATGCAAGTGTGTTTTCAATCACCTTAGCCCTAATGCTCAATACTCATCCTAGACATAGGTGGTACAAATCAAAATTTTGTAATAACGCTTAAATGCAAACTGGGGCTTGCCTGGTTGCAAGACAGTATCAAAGTTAATCTCCAGAGGGATGACTTCAAGTAGCTTCGGGATCCTCTTGAGCTCGGCAACTAATCGATATGCAAAGAATTATGCAAGTTAATCAATACCGGTCTTATGATATAGTTTAATGGAAAGGCAGTTAAGTATATGAATTTGAACCTAACGGTTCTAGACTTTTTACAGGGTTTACTAGGTACTGTGGGTGAGGCTCTGGCCAAAATTGGGATCAATTCATAGAAGTTACAGTTGTATAAAATTCAATGAACCTAAACACTTATTAGAATGTTGAGGAAAAATATGTAGCTTTGAAATGGCCAAAAGTTGGTGTCCTATTTAGGGGATGTCAAGAGTGACTTAACAAAATTGGTTTAATAATTTTATAAGCATCCTATTGTGATATATTTAATTTACAAATTTGGATAATTTACTGAAAAGTTTCTGTTATTTTTGGGCATTCTATGACTAGTTAGGAAAGCCTCCAGATTGAACTAAGTTAATAAAGTCCAATGAAGCCAAAAATATTACAGGAATTCATAAACTTACTGAATAACATTTTGGAAAATTTCAGTTTTTTATATGAAGTGAATCATCAGATAAAAATCAAACATGATTTTACTTTAAAGGGCTATACAGGAAAATCTATGGATTTTCATGAATATTGGGTTGTAGTTATGGTTAGTGTGGATAAATAGCAAACCAAAAAAGTTGGTTTGACAAATTTTGAAGCTTTATACTGAGATATATTCAATTTAGAAGCTTGCACAAGTTTCTGTATAAATTCTAAATGAATTTGACTATTTGTATGTGCATAGATGATACACAGGTGATCAGACCATGTAAATGTAGTATAATGACCCTAAAAGGTTTACTGGAGTTCAAGGATATTCAAATTAAGGTTGTGGAAAAATATGGTAATTTTCCAAAGATCAGAACTATAGGAATTAATTCTATAAGCATTTTTCTTAGTTGAATTATGGAGAAACTCCTATGGACTTTCATACAAATCCAAGTGCACCACTGGAAAGTATTCTTCATGTTGGTTCTAAAAAAATATTTGGGAATTTTTGGACAAGTATCCTAGGAGATATGGATTTTCCAAGTTGGAGTAATTTATGGAATAAAATTCAAATGGGAAATATTTGAATAACGGGCTGGACCCACAGGTTTGAAATGGGCCAATCGGGTTGAAGCCGCACGGGGACCACGGTTTCATCCCACGTAGCTGCACGCGATCCTCGGCCACAGCTGATCCGGGCGCGCGCGTTCTTTGATTGACGACCGGGACCCACCCGGTCGTCGTCTACCTTCAGCCGCGTGTGCGACCGCGGCGGCGCCTCGCCGAACTTCTCACCGCCCGTTGAACCACAGCACTGTTCCTCACAAAACGTGCCGCCTAGCCATAACTCGAGGTGCTGAGCACGCCGGCGGGGGTCAGCGCACGCCGGTGATGGCCGGAAAAGCTTGCGCGACGGTGGTGGCGGCGATTAGGGTTTCGGCCATGTCGGCCGAGCCCCATGGTGGGCTAAACTGATCGGGAAGACCTCATGAAGCTTCATGGAAGCATGGGGAACAGGAATCTGGCCATATGAAGGAGAGAAAGGGCTTGGAAAATGGGGCGGCAATGGACCGAGGAGGGGAAAACCGGCGGTTGGGGAAAAGTGGTATTCCGGCGTGAATACGCGATGAAACTCGATGAATCTTGTTCGAGGTGATGCGCCTGGTCACATAGAACAACATAGCACATGTGCACAAGGAATAATCAACCGTATAAAAGGAATTTTGCGCGCGAACAGACTATACTCATACTTGAAGCTCGTCGGAATAAATAGAAATATGGGGGCTAGGAGGCATGGAATGAGCTGAAATTTTACGAGCAGCTATAACATGAGTTGGTGAACCTTTTTGCTTCAAGGATCAAAGTGAGATGATGGCTGTATCGTTGGGTCAACGATGATCAGAGAAGCGGCGAATAGGGGAGCTTCTCCGGTGGCCACGGTTCCACTTCGATTGGCATCGGGGAGGCTCCGGCTGGACAAGGAAATGGTCAAGGAGGTGCGCCCAACATTGGTGAGTGAGGAGAGGAAAAGAAAGGGGATCAAACCTGAGTAAATTTGCTTCTATTCGGCTGGACAGAGGGGATTTCGGGTGGGAAGCGAAAATGGCGCTGGACACTGCAAGTTGAACAATGCTCGAGTCAGGGACAGGGAGGGGGATAAAAAGGAGGTCAGGGCGAGCGGGGGGCAGCTGGAGGCGACCTCAACAGTGCAAGCAGCTGCCTAGACCTTGCATGACGTGTGGTGTCACCATGGGATGAATAGAGCAGAGACTCTTCCAATGACAGGTGGGTCCCACTTCTCTCCCTCGTCCTCATGCTTTCCCTATAAATTCTACCACCTAATTCATTCCAAAATTGGCTAGATTTTTGTGGGATGGCTGGATTAATCATATAGAATTTGATTTTGAATTCAATTAGTTGATTTGACAAAGATTCATTTGAATTCAAACTTGAATTTGAATTTGAGTTGAATTCAATGAAGCTATTGAATTAAATAGCAAACTTGCATAAAAAATTATGAAAGTTGGCAGGGTGGCTATTTGAATTATTTGGAATCCATTGGTCAACTCAAATCTCCATATTAAATTCATTTGAACAGTAGCTAAGTTTTATTTTTTTGAATTCCCTCATTTGGAGTTTCAATTTATTGTTTTTCTCATTTCCTTTTTTATTGCTTTTTATCATTAAATTTTTTTTGTCCTAACTGAAATTTGGATTACGGAAATTAGGGCTCTTACAGGTAGAACTCATACATACCATTGGCCCTATGCCCCTATACGCGGTGTCATCATTACCACTACTCCTATACGTGGCCAGAAGTTTACCACTGCTTGAAGGGAAGTGTTGCGGTCTAGATGTGTCAATTAGTTTATTTTGTGTTTAGGGATTATGTAAAGCCTGGTTCTATCAATAAGTTTGTTGCCTAAAATGGTACGTTGAACACTACTGTTTGGTTTCATCGATGTTTATATCTAGTATTTAATCCTTGTTTATACCACCGTGGTGCTGCGGTTCAAGATATTTTACACGTATGCTTTATTTTGATCGGAATAAAACCCCCATTGCTACATTAACTTATTTAGATAACAAATTTCCAGAGCCAGACGCGCGCTCGTAGATGGGCTCATGCGTCATAGGGACTAACACCAAGCGTCCCACCGCAGTTTTGGCCCACGAATACAAAGTGTCTCAGTGCAGTTTCAGCCCACGAATAACAAGCGACCCAACGAAATATTGGGCCTACTCTGATACCTTCACGTATGCATTGTCCTTGCTGCCTTCCCGCGGGACCCTTCAATCCACAACGGCCCCTCTCCCGACTGTACGAAACGCCCTTGAAGGACCATCCGCCGAATGCCACGCTATTGGAGGAGCATTCGCCAGCCACCACACTCTTGGAGGAGCATCCGCCGACCGCCACGCTCTTGGAAGAGCATCTGCCGGCCATCATGCGCGGAGGAGCATCCGCCGGCCGCCGCACGTGGAGGAGCAAAAGCGCTAGGTACAATTGATCACATAATGTTATTGTAGTTCTATCCTCTTACGGAAACGCTGATTGAATTGTAGGAAGCGATGTCAGAAGATAAGACATGGATGACAAAATACATGTGTACGAAGGAGTGGCAGGAAGGAATCAAGTCATTTTTAAATTATGCTCCCGGGCACTCGTGAAGAAGAAACTATGCCTTGTCCTTGCACGAAATGTCATAATATTTGCCACAGGACACACAAGGAAGTTCATCTTCACTTGCTTCGTATTGGGATGTCATTGGATTATACTTGTTGGGTACACCATGGAGAAAAACGAGTTGACAAAAATATTGCTGAGCAATCAGCAAATAATGAGGAGATAATTTCTGATGATGCTGCTATGGAAAATATGTTGTCCAGTCTACTTAGAGGCACTGATCATGGTGGTACTTCAGCAGATGTTGATGATCCAGAAAATGCTGGTGTGCAAAGGCATTCTATGACTTATTAAATGATGTCAAAAAGGAGTTGTATCTAGGTCATGAGTCGGTGACCCAATTATCCTTCATTGTCAGGTTGTACCAGATAAAGTGTTTAATTGGTTTGAGCAAAAAAGTGTGTGAGTCAATCCTTGAACTATTCTCGTATGTGCTTCTAGAGGGACACTGCATTTCTAATACACTTGATAAAGTTCAGAAGGTTGTTCGTGACCTTGGGCTGGGCTACCAAAAGGCGATGCATTTGTCAATGACTGTGTGTTATTCCGGAAGGACTATTCTCTGCTGGATCGATGCCCAAAACATGATGAATTAAGATGGAAAAATAGTACTAGTGGGGATGCAAGAGAAGATTTACCTTGTGGAAAAGCCAAAAAGCCTATAGCGTGCAAGATTCTACGATACTTCCCTCTTATTCCCTGACTTCAGTGGTTTTATATGAAAAAATCAACGGCATCAAACATGCGCTGGCACAAAGAAGATCGTACTGAAGATGGAATATTATGCCATCCTACAGATCCAAAAGCATGGAAGCATTTTGATAGCATTCACCCAAATTTTTCATCTGATCCTCGCAACATAAGACTTGGGCTAGCATCTAATGGTTTCAATCCTTTTGGAATAATAAATGTTTCTTACAGTACATGGCCTGTGAGTCTAATCCCTTATAATCAACCACCTTGGTTGTGTATGAAGCAACCTTATTGGTTGATGTTAATGATAATTCCTGAGCCAAAGTCACCTGGGAACAACATTGATGTGTATCTGCAGCCTTTGATTGATGAGCTACTGAAATTATGGTCCGATGGTGTTGAAACATACAACAGTTCAAAGAAAGAGACATTTATCCTGCGAGCTTCTATATTGTGGACAATAAATGATTTTCTAGCATATGCAATGGTATGTGGATGGAGCACAAAAGGTAAGCTATCATGTCCATACTGCCATATAAACACTGACGCCTCGTGGTTGAAACATGGACGAAAGTATTGCTACATGGGTCATCGTCGTTTTCTACCTCAGAATCACAGGTGGCGTTGGGACAAAGCTTCTTTCAACAACAATATAGAGAATAGAGAGGCTCCAGCATCACTCTCTGGTGATGAAGTACTCCAACAATACGAGAGTTTTCATCAAGTGAGTTGTGGACAGACGAATAATAAGAGAAAGCGCACTGAGGAAAATAGGTGGCATAGTTGGAAGAAGAAAAGTATATGGGTATATGGCCACATCAACATCTGGTGGCTATAAATGGGAAGTATGATTGTCCATCAACATCAAATACTTTGCATAAAGATGAGAAGACCACCTTGTGCAAGTTTTTGGGGGATGTGAAGATGCCCGATGGTTATGCCTCAAACATCAAGAGATGTGTGGACATAAAAGCACGTAAAGTATCAGGTCTAAAAACTCATGACTGCCATATTATACTTCAGAACCTCCTTCCTATTGCAATACGTGACATATTGCCTGAAAAAGTTGTTGCACCTTTAATTGAGTTTAGCATATTCTTTTCTCGAATTTGTTCTAAAGAATTGGCGGAACCAGATTTGGATAAGATGATCAAACAATTTCCTGGAACAATTTGTATGCTTGAGAAGATGGTTCCTCCCTCTTTCTTTGATATCATGGTACATCTTCCAACCCATCTTGCCGAAGACGCTTGCTTGGGTGGACCTATTTCTTACAGATGGATGTATCAAATTGAGAAGTACCTTGGTCCATTGAAGAGGTATGTACGTAATAGAGCTCACCCGAAGGGTTCAATAGGTGAGGTATATATTATGGAAGAGTATATGACTTTTTGTAGTTATTTTTTGTATAACATCAACACCAAGCTTTATAGGCCAGAATATCATGAAGCTGCAGCTAGGAATGAACCTTCTCTCAAGTCTAATATATTTATAGAAGTTGATAATTCTAAAAAAGGTTTTTAATGGGGCCAACTTAATATGGTGGAAGTACATAACATCATTATTATATTATTTCTAATGTTGAAGATGCCACTCTATGGATCAATTACGTATAACTCAGATGTTCTATACTATATTGGATCATGCTTATTGTAGATGGCAAATTTAATTTTGTACCCTTTTTAGTGAGCATTTTGAAGAGCTGAAAAAGATTTATTCTGGTGATGTTGAAGAACGCCATAGAGATGAGATTTTCCATTGGTTTCAGAAACGATCAAGTACATGCAAGTTTTTACTTTGATAAAATATTGAACAAATATGGGGTCTGAAGTTGGTTTATTGATGACCCATTTTATACTAATGTGTACAGCTTATGACATTACACAAAGAAGGCAAAGTAATCGATTATTTGTATGCATTATCTAGAGGACCTGATCGTCTGACATGTTTTTTTAGTTGATCATTCATAAATGGTTTCTTCTTTCGAACTGCAGAGGTGGAAAAAGTTTTATGGACGCAAAACAGTGGTGCTGTCGTTCGGGATGGTGAGCATGAGTGGTTTGGGGTAATCAAGAAAATGATTTCTGTTGATTTTCAAAAAAAATCAAGAGTTTCTGTTATTTGAATCTGACCGCTTGTTCCGGTCAGAGCCAAAGTAGAGGCCACAAAATGGATCAATACGAAATGATAGATGTTGACACTACTCTTTCTCAGTTTAAGTATGAGCCTTACATTCTAGCCACCCAAGGTTAAACAAGTTTTTTATGTTCAAAGTGTGAAGCAACCTAAATTGGTTACAGTTGTTAAAATGAAGCCACATAACCTTTTTGCCATGCCCCTACAGATAGTGAAAATAATGTCACAGATAAGATGGTGGCTCAGACATTTGATGATCGACGACTTAATGATATTAATATACCACACATAAATGAGGATAGGACCGCGTGGTTTAGTAATGACATTGAGGGAGCAACCGGTGATGCTTCCGCGCTTCAAATGAGAACATGTGATCAGTTTGAGGCACACGGAGTTCCATCCGAAAATGAAGATGACGACGACGACGACTATGATACATATATCAATGATGGTCTTGTAGCTCCATTGTTGGGGGGTGGTGGAGAACAGTGAAGATGATGATTTTTTATATAAGTACTGTGTGAGCTAGCTGTGAACTATTTGATTTTTTTTGAAAATATAGAAGCAGCTCTTCTATTTAGCAGCAAGCTTAGAAGCAATCCGATATTGAATAATCCCACCTCTTTAGAAGATATCCAGAATTTGAAATGTTGCTGCTGCAGAAATTTCTAATGCAATGAGCTAGTGATTCTTGGCAACAGATCCTAATGCAACGAGTGTGTTCCGTAAAGATAGATCCTAATGCCACGAACTAGTACAATCATGGCAACAGATCCTAATGCAACGATTGTGTTCCATGGCGGTACATAATAGTTGAACACACAAAATTATTCATCACACAGATGAACACAAATAACACATTCATTCATTAACAAATATATTACAAAACACAAGAAAAAAGTACAAGACACAAGAAATAAAAACAACATCAAAACTAAAAACAACAAAAGAAAAACTAAATCCTACTCCTCCCCCTCCTCCTCCTACGGCTGCTCCGCTGGTTGCTCCGGCTACTTTGGCTGCTCCGCTGGTTGCTCCGGCTGGTCCAGATCTGGAGCTGCAACCTCGTGACTGAGGTTTTTCACCATTGCTGCCACCAGGATACTACAACCCATGGCACCGAGCTCCTCGGCCATTGTCTCGAGCAGCCTCTAAAACTGATCTAACAGCCTGTTGAATAGCATCTCGAGAAGCTCGTTGTTGAGCCTCTCGAGGGAGCGGCAACACTGTTTCTTGCAGGGTGGCCCTCTCGGCGGGCTGGGCGGTGGAACGTTGGCCACGGTGGGTTGTCTACGTGGAGAAGAGAAATGAAGAGAGAAGAGGAGAGACTGATGGTGCCTTATTCTGTGCGGAGAAGCAAAATGGAGACGTGCTTGGCAGCGAAGTGCATTTCTTATATTAAAAGTGTGTCTTCCCCCACGTCTCCTTTAGCTTCATGATTTTCTCCATTTTGGCTTTGGTTCACTTCTATTGATATCACACATCACTGAACTTGGAGCACATTCACTTGATAACTAAATCATTCACTTATCCAGAAAATAAACAAATCCTTCCTTATGATGCTTGAGGAACACGATGAACACACCACACACATTCATTCGTTCACACAGTGGCCAATGTTTTGTAATATATCGTGAGGACAACGATGGTGTTTCGTGGTGATAAATTCTAATGCCAGGAACTAGTACAATCGTGGCAACAGTCCTAATGCAACGATTGTGTTCCGTGGCGATAGATCCTAATGCCACGAACTAGTGAATCATGGCAATAGATCCTAATACAATGATTGTGTCCCGTGGCAATAGATCCTAATGCCACGAACTTGTGAATCGTGGCAACAAATCCTAATGCAACAATTGTATTCCGTGGCAATATATCCTAAGCCACGAACTGGTGAATCATTACAAAAGTTTCTAATGCAATGATTGTGTTCTATGGCGATAGATCCTAACGCCACGAACTAGTGAATCATAGCAACAGATCATAAAGCAATGATTGTGTTCCGTGGCGATAGATCCTAACGCCACGAACTAGTGAATCAGGGCAAAAGATCCTAATGCAATGATTGTGTTCTGTGGCGATAGATCCTAACGTCACGAACTTGTGAATCGTGGCAACAAATCCTAATGCACCGACTGTGTTCCATAGCGATAGATCCTAACACCATGACTGGTGAATCGTGGCAACAAATCCTAATGTAATGACTGTGTTATATGGTGATGGATCCTAATGCCACGAACTAGTGAATTGTGGCAACAGATCCTAATGCAACGACCATGTTCTGTGGCGATAGATCTTAACGCCACAAATGGTGAATCATGGCAACAGATCCTAATGCAACGACTGTGTTCTGTGGCGATAGATCCTAACGCCATGAACTGGTGAATCATGGCAACAAATCCTTATACAACGACTGTGTTACATGGCGATAAATCCTAACGCCATGAACCAGTGAATTGTGGCAACAGATCCTAATGCAACGACTGTGTTCCGCGGGAATAGATCCTAATGCCACGAACAGGTGAATCGTGGCAACAGATCCTCATGCAACCACTGTGTTCCGTGGCGTTAGATCCTAAAGCTACGAACTCGTGAATCGTGCCAACCAATCCGAATGCAACGACTGTGTTCCATGGCAATAGATCCTAATACCACAAACTGGTGAATTGTGGCAACAGATCCTAATGCAATGACTGTGTTTTGTGGCAATAGATCCTAACACCATGAATTGCTGAATCGTGGCAACAGATCATAATGCAACGACTGTGTTTTGTGGCGATAGATCCTAACGCCACAAAATGGTGAATCGTGGCAACAGATCCTAATGCATTTATCGTGTTTTGTGGCGATAGATCCTAATGCCATGAGCTAGTGAATCGTGGCAAAAGACCAAGCTTACTGCAATGATTTAGTATTCGTTGCAGTACAATCATTACAACAGGGCGAAATCCTTGTAGTGAGCATGTTGAGGCTTGTCCTTCTTTAGGGGTGTCACATCGACCTTCGTGATGTTCCTTTGAGTTAAACCATAATTAGATCATGGATCAAAGACTTCCTTGGACATGTTGACATGTGGACTCCACAATCAAACAAGAAACGCTTCATCCACAATGTCACTTGTGTTATGTTGTACGGGCTTGGTCGAATGGTAGAGAACCCAACATGTGACTGTGGGATATCTTGGATCTTGAGTGATCTTTAAGTTTCTTGTTCTTGGCCAAGAGCTCCATGTTTTCTTGATCTTTTGCTTGGCCATGAACATGATACTTTGAAATTTCTTGCTTGGCCAAGGCTAGTTAACTTAAATCCTTTGAAATTCCCATAGCCTCCTTGATTACAAGAGTGATGTTGATTCTACCCTTGAGCTCCTTGTTGGTTATAGCCATTGGTTGTGCTTGAAGGGAAGAATACTCATGGGTCTTAAGGAAGCGATCCCCCAAGTGGCCCATGTTGACATGGATTTTCACAAATCATGTGAATATCCATGGCTTTCATCATCCAAACACTTCTCCATTGGTTTGATCTACATGTTACTTCAATGGGAGGTGTAGTTCCATAACTAGTGTTACTTCACTTCTCCATTGGTGAAGCCAACCCATGACATGAGTGTTGGATGAAGGGCCAACTATCCACCCCATGATGGAGGCAAACCAAGAAGAACTCTTGGAGTCTCCCCGAAGCTCGGGATGGATGCCTTTGGCTCCTACTAGAAGCTAAAATTCTTCAGCACTACCCTGTTTTCACACAAAAGGAGAAAACAAACAAGGGTTATCTTGTCTAATAACTATTAGTACCTATAGCTCAGTCACAAGTGATAGCTATCCTTCACTTCCTTCGCTTTCCCCGACAACGGCGCCAGAAATGCTTGTTGACATTTCTTACATCACAGATAAAAAATCTGCAAGCACACGGAAACAGCCGTGTAGCATTTCACCCAAGAGTGTTACCAAGGGTATCATATTTATCCCAAAGGTAGGCAATGGAGTAAAGTATACACTACTCTTATGATCAAGCTATGGGATACTAATCATTTATCAAGACAGGGGTAAGTTGATAATATGGATAGTGTGACACACACCTAAGCAATCTATACTAAAGGGTAAATGGGTCCTAATGGAGGATAGACTAAGAGTTGAGAAGTTTCTCCTACAATGCTTCTAAAATACATATACATAACCTAGGTTAGATACTAAGGAGCATGTCAATGGCGAATCCTTATGTTAAGTTGTTCAGCATATCAAGCACGGACTTACCCCTATCAATACTAGGGCGACTCCCGCCTAGACCCTATGGCATAGCCGAACGGGGAGGATTACAGGGAACATATAGGGCTGTTACCACCTACTGCCTACCTCTTCAACTCGTGGGTCTACGAGACATCCAATGCTACTTAACTAACCTAGCACCATGCTATTATATTAAGGAAATACCTTACGAGCCACGACACAAGCCATCCTAAGGTAATGACTAACCTAAACATCGTTTAACCAATGTTGAGACATAGCATAAGTTATTCATATTAACATGATCATATCATAACTAATTAGACTATAGTGGGGGTTTATAGTGTTTATGATGATAGTATAATGACATTAAGGCATTGTCATAAAGACTATTCCTACAACATATAGGGAATCCACATTCAAACAAGAAACACTTCATCCAAGCATATGTATAAAGGAAGACTAAAGATAATATCTTTATTAGGCATAAAGTCACAAATACAAGAAAATATACATGATTCATACCTTTCCCATTTAGATTTGGGACTAGAGGCTCTCCTCTACAGCCTAATCTCCACTAAGGAACCAAGAGAACTAGTGTATACAATAGAATGATGCTCAAGTGGTGTGTGTTGAAGTGAGGGGTGAGGGGTCCTATTTATAGCTTGAGAAGGGTCAGTTCCCGCCACCAAAAGCGTGCAAATAAGCCATCAACGACTTCTTCAAGCCGGGAGGAGGCAACACGTGGAAGCTGACCAGGTTTGGAGGAAAGACCAGGTCGGCCGACCTGGTAAACCCTCCAAATGGGTTGTGCTTTCACCAGGTGGCAGACAGGTGGGTCCCCTTTACTGATATAGGTGATACACCGTTGGATGGCCTCGAATACTTCTGTTTGTGGTCCATTTGATTCATGTGATGCCAAATGTCGACACTTGATTTGTTGGGTTGATACTTTATAGGATCCATCCCCTTCTTTCAATTCAATTTTGTATAAAATACCTGCATGCACCAATTTCTCCAAGTACGAGTGGAATTAGGTAATTTCTAACTATAATGTGTGCAATAAATCTTCATTCTTTCACATAATTGTGTTATATTGATGGTTGAAATTGGTATATAACGATCGTCATCAATAGGCGGGACTAGAAGTCAATAAGCGGGAGCTTGCTTCTTTGTTAAGGAGGATGAGATGAAAGCAGAGGTGAAGGACTTTGCAGCAAGGAAGGATCGCCTGACTCCTAGCGAGAAACAAGTTGCAGACCAAGAAAGGCAGTTGGCTGAGTGGATAGATTAGCATGCCAAGGAGATTGAATTGTTCTCAAAGGGGGGCTTCATAGAGCTGAAGACCACCAATGTATTTGGAGGAGTTGCAAGCCACACAGATGATAGAAGCCCAACAGTTTTTGGACTCCTTGGGGCGTGCGGAATATGCACTGGTACATCTGGTGTTCAGTCCGGTCCGGCCGAGCGACCCGGAGCCAGAAGTTGACCAGACCCTAACAACTCTAAACTCAACCAGAGCCAAGCTTGCTGTGCTGAAAGTCGTCATCATCGACCATCTTGAGACAGAGGGGAGGAACCTGGCCAAGTCAGTTGTAGAATATGTGCTTACATGCTTCCGCGGCTGGGACCCCTCTATCTCTCTAGCTCAAGTGCTTGAAGGGTCCGTCAAAGCAATGGAGGAAGCCGCCAAGGCCAGTTTGTAGGACGCCGCTAAGAAGGTAGCCTCGTGGTTCGAGGGCAACTCTAGTGATAGCTTGAAACTTTTCATCATCTTGTATCTGCCATTGTATCTTCAAACTCTTTGTAAAGAGTATGGAACCTAAATGAAATTCTTATGAACTTCATGTTTCATCTTCATTGTTGAGTCTTCTGTGTTGTCATTGCCTTAGCTTGCTTGGCCCCGTGGTAGATGTACTCAATTGATTGAGGACATCTACTATCAGGAACTTGGCAATGACTTGAAGCTTTTTGGATAGCTCCAAACATGAATGTGTCCTTCGGAAGCAACAACGGGACCCCTTGCCAACGTGCAAAATGTTAGCATTGGGTTCCCTGTAAGTGTCGCATCTTGTTGACCTGACGGGACCATTAACAACGGGGGCCCTAGGAACACCGGAGCTCCAAGAGCGAGCATGTAAAACATTTGTCCTGCACATGAGATACAAGAAAAGGAGTAAAAGTGCTTCTTCTTGCCTATAGTTTAGTTGTGGCTTACTGTCCTTAGTTGAACTCTGGGTCCTAACCAATTCAATGTCATAATACTAGTATATCGGTTGTACTTCCATAGGTCCATGTGCTGTTCAGACCCGCCTTACTTTGAAGCAACATTAGAAAAGGTAGAGTGACGTACTTAGGGTGTTGGACCAGGGTAAGTCTTTAGCACCTTGATGGAAGCAACACGGTGGCGCGTGCTCAAAGGTTGTTGAGCTGATTGCTCCTTGTTGGAATCAGCTCCTTGCGCGGTAGCGAGCACATGAAGCTTCTCCAAAGCTGAGACACCAATGGAACTGTCTCCTCAATTTTTGAGTACACCCGTAGGGATCGGCATCTTCAATACCAGGTATCCATAGTTGGCTACCGCCACGAACTGGTACTGGGCCGGTCGGCCAAAGATGGCGTTGAAGGGAAGACTGATCTTTGGCACGTCGAAGATTAGTTTCTCCGAATGATGGTTCTCATGTTTCCCCAATGTTACAGGGCGAAAGACACAACCGAGCAGAGTAATAGCTCCCGGACCCACTCTGGAGAATGGGCGCTAGGGCTTAAGGTTTGTCATGGGGACCTGCATCTTCTTGAAAGTAGTGAAGCTGATGGGGTTAAGTGCCGCCCCGCCATCAACCAGAATGTTGAAGAGTTGCAGGTTCTTGATGGTCGGGGAAACTATCAGCAGAAGTTGCCCAGCTCCTGCCATGTTCTTCGGGCAGTCAGAGGCATCGAAGTTGATCGGAGTGTCCATCCACTTTCAATTGGGCTCTGCCTTGACTATGGGAGCTACAACAACTACCTCCCGACGCAAATTTTTCACTACGCGCCGAGAAGTAATGTCCCACAACCCTCCATACTTAATATGGAGAGTCCTCCTTTGCTAGTTGTTGGGGCTGGTGTCCGAGTTGTCGACGTTGTTGTAGACTGCTTTCAATGCCTTCTTGGCATTTTGGAAGCACAACTCTTGCTCCTGAGATTCTGTGTCAATCTTATGTTTACCCTCCCGCTAGCGGAATGGTGGGTCTTCTCGGCGCTTCTGCTGGACACGTTCCGCCAGCCTCTTGACTTCATGACAGTCCTCGAGGCCGTGACTCCAGGAGTTGTGGATCAGGCACCACAAGTTTTGTCGCCATCATTAGGCGATGTTCCAGATCACTTGTCGGGACGTGGTCCCCGACCACTTGGAGCCGTTGCGGCTACAGATGTAGGCGCACCGGCAAGTTGCTTTTTGCCACTTGTCTTCTTGTTCTTCTTTTTACCATTGTCGTAAGCAGTGGTTCCTGCCTTCGAGGATGATTGCACTCCTGCCTCCACGGCTGGTTTGGAGTATCAGTCACGCCCTTCACTAGCTCTGGCGCATTTTTCTGCTAGGCTGACGAGCTCTGTAACATCGTGGATGTTCTTGGTAGTCAACTTTTCCAACATCTTCTTGTCTCTCACACCCTATCAGAATGCGACAACAAAAAAGGCATTTGAGATAGAAGAAATTGTGTTTTGAACTTGGGAGAATCTCTGAATGAAAGAATGCAGTGACTCTCCTGAATTTTTCCAGATAGCAAAAAGGTACAGCTCAGTGCCAAGGTGAGTGTAGGAACTCCCAAAGTTGGCAGTGAACTAGCGACATAGCTCTCCCCAACTATAGATGGAGGGTGGAGGAAGGCTCATAAACCATGACCGAGAAGTCCCAGTCAAAGCTACTGGTAAGTAGTTGGCCATGATAGCCTCATTCCCTCGTGCAGCAAGGATGGCGGTGGAGTAGATTTGCAGGAACTTGACGGGGTTGATAGTCCCGTCGTACTTCTCTAGCAAATGAGGCCGGAACTTGGGTGGCTACTCCACCATACAAAGATGTGGCGCAAGCGCCGAACAACCACATTTTTTTCTTGAGGGAGAGGGATCTTTAAGGATGCGTCACCTCTCGCGACTATGCTCGATGGCAACTCGGCCATCTTGCTCCACGTAGCAGCAGTTGAGCTCCGCTCTGAGGTCTCCTGTAGGTAACCTCGACACCGTGGAGTTGCGATTGGCAATCAAAGGAGTGTCGTGTGGTGCGATGGCGCATGTCTCCTATTTGACGGTGCAGGACTGAGTCATCCCGACAGGGTCGCGCGATGGGGCCGACCTGGGCCCGAACTGCGGCGGATTGTTGAGCGTCGTGGTTGCGATGGCGACCTGATGGTCGACCTCGTTCCACCGCTGCTCCAGCGCTGCTGGAGGTGTATCCGGTGGTGCTAGACATTGGAGAAGAGCACGCGCTGCAATCAAAGCATTCTCTGGACTTGTGGTCGATTCAGCAGACTAGAGCACCATCCTGCATCCAAGCAGCAGCTGCTGCTGCAGCAGGTGGTGGTCCATTGTTCCTAGGCTGATGCACTGCAACATCAATGTGACACTCTGATTTTTGTGTTTTGATAAATTTAAAACTTGAATGTGGGAATTTATAGTTAATAATAGGAAGAAATTGTTTTCATAAAGAAAACATAAAATATATGCATCTCATCTTGCATTTTGCATTTATCCTCAAGCATTGAAAATTAATTAACAAAATAAATATGCCAAAAGTAATTTATTTGCCATAACAAATATAGGATTAGTCCGGTATTAAAAAAGACTAAAGATATATATATATATATATATATATATATATATATATATATAATTTACTTGGCCGGTATTAAAGGGACAAGTGCGGTACTCTTCAGTTTGGTGCATTTTTAGACTTCACCATACAATATGGAGGATGAAAGAACCTGACCGCGCACAAAAGTCAACCCAAGCCAAAGCCTGCCCGCACAAACAACATAACCGTGCAAGAAGGAAAAAAAAGGGGCAAGCGACCGCTAGCAAAAAAATAAAAGAAAAGAAAAAACAAAGTCAACTCAGAACCTTGGCCTTGGCCTCATAAATCACGAAGCCACTCGGTTGGGCTTCATGGGAGCCGCACGCCCCTGCCCACGTACGCGCCCAACACCGAGTCCGTGCTCGGTCCGTATGCCCAGCCACGGAAGCCCTCCATGTAACATCCTACCGCTATAAAAGGGCACCGATGCCCTCAACACCTCCTCTACCTGCGTAAAAGGAAAAAAATAGCCATAGCCTATCCTTAAAAATACTGTCGCCCTTGGATGAACAGTGCCATCCAGAGGAGAAAAAGACTAGGCCGAAGCCCTAGCCACCTGGGACTAAAAGAGGAAGCCACAGCAAGGAAGAGACGAAAGGAAGAAAGAGGAGGAAGAAAAGAGAGGAGCCACCGTCCGCCGGAGATCGTCGCGCCGTTACCGTCTCTTCACCGGAGGATCGCTGCGCTGTTTTCTTCATCAATGCATCACCATCGTCTTCTTCGTCTACATCATGCAGACATCTTCGTCAAGGGAGCCTAGACGCCGGAGACGCACACCATGTTCCATCCCACAATCGATGAAGCCATTACATTCATGGTAATTATCCTAGATCCAACTTACATTTATTTTGACCCCACACTTTATTCAACCATGCCCTAGATGGGAAGTTGCAAAACCCTGGACAGAGCAGACTTTTCTGGTTCAGCGCGGACTAGTCCGTTGAACTTTTTGGTGCAATGCGGACTAGTCCGGACTTGTGCGGACTTGTCCGATCAGCTTTCTGTGCCCAAGCGGACTAATCCAGCCCCACTGCGGACAAGTCCGGTATTCAAATATCAGCAACACCTAATTGCCACAGGAATCACTATAATTGACCCAAAACTCACATAAACACTTGAGAACATGTTGAACCCATTTAGTAAACAATAGTAGTGAATTAATAGCATGTATTACAACATAATTACCTCATGCATATACATCATGGAGTATTGATTTATATATGTGCATAATATTGATTGCATTGTTGTTGGTTTGTATATGTGCTTGATTGCGAGTAGATGTTTTCCTCGAGAGGTTATGATCGAGAAACGTTGATCTGAGAATATTCATGCGCAAGACATTGAAATGCTTGAGCCATCAAATTGTGGAATATTAGGGCAAGTGCCCTTGATCATTTTGATCCTATCTTTAAATGTTTTGTTTGCAAAAACTGCATGCTTGTGTCAAATTGATGGGGAGCCCATGATAGGTGTTTACTAGTCTTGTTTGACAATCCTTTTCGCTTGGAATATATTGTAGAAAGTCGGGAAGGATATTTTACCTATTTGCCTTGCCATAATTAATTGGGATGGGAAAACAACCAAAACGCTTAGTTATAATTAATAAACTTATGGATGATGAGAATTGATGAACATGGAAAATTGGTAACATGGGACCTTGGAGATCTAGGCAATCATAGTTTGTGGACAGGGTTGGATGATAGGTGATTTGCTTGCTTTAGATATAAGGACCGGTTCATTCAAGAATAAGCCAGGACAACAGTGCTACCACAAGGCCAAGTATGGGTGCGGCTTAGTCTATTAATGAGGTGTATTGCCAGCGTCATTGTTCAGAACATTTGGAGGAGCGGGGAATGCGAGTCAGTTTGGTTTGCAATAGTGGTGGGACTAACTCGAGATCTGAATGGCACAAGAAGAGGCCCTTGGTTGGATTTGCTCAGTTGGAGGAATCACCACGGGTGAAATCTAAGTGGGTCTAAATATGCTAGTAGTCCCTTTGTAAAGGCTATTTTGTGATCTCTTGGCCACACACCATTGGATGTGTGTAATGTGACCGACGGGTCATGGGCATAATGGAGGTTCTTTAGTCACTGAAAGGTGATGAAATCACGAACTTGTGGGTAAAGTGGTACAACCTCTACAGGGTGTTAAAAATTATCATGGTAGTCGTGCTCCCGGTCACGAGCACGTAGATGACCTACTTGATTAGAATCGGACGTTGGATTTGGGATGGTTCGGTATGGGATTGATTATATGAGTTGGTCGGTTATGAGGAGATAAAATTGGCATATGGTGACGATATTAATTTATGGCTGGTTATAAATGAATTATGATGGTAAATGAGAATGTTGGATACATGTTACGATATATACTTGGGTTATGATGGGACTAAATTCACATAGACATTGTAGGATGTTTTTTTACATATTTTAAATGTACTTTTCTGCAATTAGCCTTTTATTATCATCCTTGTTTTTAGCTATATGTCATATTTTCCCACACTTGCAAAGTACATCATGTGCTCACTCTTGCTATTTCCACATTAATTCAGCTACAAGAAATATTTTTGAGGTCGTCATGGAGTACTAGGTGTGCTTACTACTATCGATTCCCTTTGGAGTTGGAGTCACCTATGCTAGATTATTTACCGCTGCAATAGAATCAAGGTACATTTATTGTTAGTGACATGGTTAAATTCTGATTATCATTTGTGATGTTGATGTGTATGTGTGAAGCAACATCCTAGGCACACATACACTGCACTTGGTTTGTTTTTTAGAACCAGGTGTCACAAATTGGTATCAGAGTCCTGTTGACCCTAGGACGCAAGCCTAGATAGAATGTACCCCACAAAGAACATAGAAACTATTTTCTAAAAAGCTATTTTTGAATTGCTTGCTGCTGCATTTTATTTTTGCCGATTCAGCCACTATAAAGTGTTGTTTGCTACAGCATCTCTCCTGCTAATTTAGCTACACCTTGAGCTGCTTACTATTGCATTTTGCTCTCCTTTTGCTCTCCTTTTGGACTGCTGCACACTATATTTTCCCTGCTACTTGGCTACTACAGTACGTTAAACATTTGCTTCTTCTCTGCTGCTATATTTCTCTCTTTTCCCTCCCTTTTTACTGGAACGCAACCTATGTTTTCCCTCCCCCTTACTGTTGTATTTTAACACACTCTCGCCTAAATATTCTTCAAAATTGCACGTGTGTTAGCTGCTGTGCTGAAATTGTTTTTTCCGCTTCCTTTTCACTGCCGCATTCTCTTTTCTTGTTTCTTCTGGCTGCCGCAACTATTTCTGCCAATTTTACCCACTTAATGATACCACTTGCTGCTGCGTTTTCCTTGCTAATTCAGACGCATTTTAATGTGCTTGTTGCTGCGTTCAAATCTTTCTCTACTAATATCTTCTTGCAAAATCTATACGTTTTGTTGCTGCAATGCATTAAATATTTGTTTTTTTGCTCGCTGCTGCGTTTTTCCATTTTTCATCTCTTTTGCTGCTGCTTTTTAAATGCAATTTCAGCCATGTTTTGATGAACTTGCTGCTGTAATTGTTGCTAATATTTTCGTGTAAAAATATGTGGTTTTGCTGCTGCTAGTTGTAAGTAAACAATTTTGCTAACTACTGCAATTCCATCATTTTTCCTCTCTTTTTGCTGCTGCACACCCTCTATTTTTATACCTCTTTGCTGCTGCATTTTAAACACTTGCCCCTAAATATTTTTCTTATTCCTACATATGATTGCTACTGTACTGAAATTGATTTTTCTGCTTCTTCCTCCCTGCCCTATTCTCTTTTCTTGTCCCTCCTTGGTGCTGAAATTTTCATGCCATGCACATCTCGCACCAATACACGTATAGCATGAACAGCCAACCCATAAGGATGATCGCACCCCAACTAGCTCTTCCAACGAAGACATAGAAGAAGTAAAATTGAAGGAGAACTTGTGAAGCATGCACATCAAGATGAAGACCTTCTTGATACGAAGAATGGAGAATCCAAGTTTGTATCTTCGCCGACAATCAAGTTCATCTGAAGCACGTCACCTGCTTGGGGAGCCGGTCGTGAAGATCCATCAAGCTGAAACCATTTCTTAGCCCCCACCTGGATTGCCACCTTGACCCAGTCTCAGTTTCGTAAATATAAAGAAAATAGGATGCCTTCACCATTCTGTAGCTTTGTAAATTTATAACTCTTAATTAGAATTTTAGTTTACTCTTTAATATGTTAAAATAAATGTATAGTTCGTTAGTGCGCTAGATTAGGTAGTGTGATGAATTATTTGATTGCTTGCTGGTATGCTTGTGTGTTTGGATGTGCATTGTGGAACACTTTTATATATATCCGCACCCTCATGCATTAATGCATTATTTAGGATCATACACTTTGATGCATGCATATAGGTTTGGAATCCTTCTATCTTCCTTCATTCTCGTCTCTACTTCAGCGGAATATGGTCACCACTAGAAGAATCACTGTTCCGGATGAGGCTACATAGGAATATGAAGATGCCGTGAAGATAGAATTCTCTCGTCTCTTCTTTAACCTGCTTAAATCTCGAGGGCGAGATTCCTTTAAAGGGGGTAGATTGTAACAGCCTGAAATTTTCAAACATGGCTAATTCAAATATAAAAGGGAATTTAGAATTCTACTTCCAAATCTCTTTTTCGACCCATTTGAATCTCGAGGGCGACATTCATTTTAAGGGGGTAGAATTGTGACACCCTGATTTTTGAGTTTTGGTAAATTTGAAACTTAAATGGGAATTTAGAGTAAATATTAGGAAGAAATTGTTTTGTAAAGAAAAATATAAAATATAAAGATCTCATCTTGCATTTTGCATTCATCCTCAAGCATTGAAAATTAGTTACCAAAATAAATATGCCAAAAGTAATTTATTTGCCATAACAAATATAGGAGAAAAGAAATAAAAGAGACTAAAGATATATATATATATATATATATATATATTAAATAGTTTAGTTATATGATGATTCATGCAAAACCATTAAGTACCATGAAAAGGAACAAACATAAAAATTTTAGAAATAAAGAAGCAAGTAAAAATTGAGGCAGGCACCAGATTAGTCCGGACAGTAACGGATTAGTTCGAATGCCTTTACTGATCAGCAACGGACTTGTGCGGTATAATACCGGATTAGTCCGGCATGCACGGACTTAATCGAATTCCCCCCACCAAGGTCTTGTTCGTTACAACAACAGACTAGTCCAGAGTCCCTTACTGTACAATCCCGGACTTGTGCGGCATAATACCGTACTTGTTCGATGAACTTTCTGTTCCTTGAACGGACTTGTCCGACACGACACCGGACTTGTCCGATATACCTCTCTGTACAAGAACAGACTTGTCCGGTACTAAACGGACTAGTCCAGTACTCTGTGTAGTTTGGTGTATTTTAACAGTTCACCATACAATATATATAAATTATAAACAAAAGTCAACCCTAGCCAAAGTGTGCCCGCACAAACAACCTGACCGTGCAAGGAAGAAAAAAAAGGGGCAAGCGACCGCCATTAAAAAAAATGAAAAAAAAACAAAGTCAACTCGGAACCTTGGCCCTTGGCTGCATAAGCCACGAAGCCACTCAGTTCGGCTTCATGGGAGCCATGCGCTCCTGCCCATGTACGTGCCCAGCACTGAGTTCGAGCTGGGTATGTACACCCAGCCACAGAAGCTCTCCACGTAAGACCCTACCGCTACAAAATGGCACCGATGCCCTCGACACTGCCTCTGCCTGCGTAAAAGAAAAAAAATAGCTGACGCCCAACCTTAAGAATACTGTCGCCCTTGCACGCACGCAGCCATCCCGAGGAGAAAAAGAGTAGGTCGAAGACCTAGCCGCCTGGGACTAAAATAGGAAGGCACAGCCAAGAAGAGTAGAAAGGAAGAAAGAGGAGGAAGAAAAGAGAGGAGTCGCTGTCTGTCGGAGATCGTCGTGCCGTTGTCGTCTCTTCACTGATGGATCGCTGCGCAGTTTTCTTCGTCAACGCATCACCATCGTCTTCTTCGTCTACGTCACGCCGTCATTTTCATCAAGGAAGTCTAGACGCCGGAGACGCACGACATGTTATATCCCACGATAGATCAAGCCTTTACATTCACAGAAACTATCCTAGATCTAACTTCCCACGTCCATTTTGACCCCACACTTGATTCAACCATACCCTAGATGGGTAGTTCTCAAAACCCTAGAAATAGCGGACTTGTCTGGTCCAGTCCAGACTAGTCTGTTGAACTTTTTGGTGCAATGTGGACTAGTTCGGATCATTGTGGACTTGTTCGATCAGCTCTCTCTGCCCGAACGGACTAATTCGGCCCCACTGCGGACAAGTCCGGTATTAAAATTTCAGCAACACATAATTGTCACAAGAACCACTATAATTGACTCAAAACTCACATAAGCACTTGAAAACTAGTTGAACCTAATTAGTAAATAATAGTAGTGAATTAATAGCATATATTACAACATAATTACCTCATGCATATACATAATAGCATATTGATTAATATATGTGCATATTATTGATTGCATTGTGGTTAGTTTGTATATGTTCTTGATTGTGAGTAGATGATTCGCTCAAGAGGTTATGATCGAGAAGCGTTTCTCCGAGGATCTTCATGCGAAGACTTTGAATTGCTTGAGCCATCAAATTGCGGAATATTAAGGCAAGTGTCCTTGATCATGTTGGTCCTGTTTTTAAATGTTTTGTTTGTAAAATTGCATACTTGTGTCAAATTGATGGGGAGCCCATGATAGGTGTTAACTAGTCTTGTTTGACTATTCTTTTCTCTTGGAATATATTGTAGAGAGTTAGTAAGGATATTTTACCTTTTTGCTTTGCTTTAATTAATTGGGATGGGGAAAACAGCCAAATAGCCTAGTTATGAATTAATAAACTTATGAGTGATGAGAATTGATGAACATGGGACTTGGGTGACCTAGGCAAGCATGGTTTGTGGACAGGATTGGATGCTATGGTAATTTTCTTGCTTTAGATCTAAGGACCAGTTCATGCGAGAATAAGCCATGACAACAGTGCCACCACAAGGCCAAGTATGGGTGCGGCTTAACAGATTAATTAGGTATATTGCCAGCATTGCTCGAATCATTTGAATGAGCGGGGAATGGGAGTCAGTTGGGTTTACAATAGTGGTGGGACTACCCTGGGATCCGAAAGGCACGAGAGAGGGCGCTTGGTTTGATGTGCTCAGTTGGGGGCATGACCAACGGTGAAACCTTAGTGGGTCTGAATATGCTGGTAGTCCCTTTGTAAAGGCTATTTTGTGATCTCTTGGCGGCACACCGTTGAAAACATGTAATGTGACTGACAGGTTATGGGCATGATGGAGGTTCTTTAGTCACTGAAAGGTGATGAAATCATGATCTTGTGGGTAAAGTGGTACCACCTCTGCAGAGTGTTAAAAACCAGCATGATATTCGTGCTCCTGGTCACGAGCACCTTGATGACCTACATGATTAGAATTGGGCATTAGATTTGGGATGGTTCGGTATGGGATTGGTTATATGAGTTGGTCGGTTATGAGAGGAGATGAAATTGGCACATGGTGACGATATTAACTGATGTCTGGTTATCAATGAATTATGATGGTAAATGAGAATGTTGGACACATGTTATGATGATTACTTGGGTTATGATGGGATTAAATTCACATAGACATTGTAGGATGTTTTTTACATATTTAAAATGTGCTTTTCTGCAATTATCCCTTTATTATCATCCTTGTTTTTAGCTCCATGTCATATTTCTCCACATTTGCTGAGTACGACATATGCTCACGCTTGCTATTACCACATTAATTCAGCTACAAGAAATATTTTGGAGGTCATCATGGAGTACTAGGCGTGCGTACTACCGTCGATTGCCTTTGGAGTTGGAATCGCCTACGCTAGATTATTTACCGCTGCAATAGAATCAATGCATATTTATTATTCATGACATGGTTAGATTCTAATTATCATTTGTGATGTTGATGTGTATGTGTGAAGCAACATCCTGGGCACACATACACTGCACTTAGTTCGTTTCTTAGATCCGGGTTTCACAATCAACTTGTGGATTAGTGGCTGGATTGCCACCAGGACGACGAGACGTGTCGCCAACTTCATTCCCAATTCCAGCCCGTGCATCCGGGCCAGAGGAAGCAACAACGGAATTCACAATGGTTGATCTTGAAATTCTTCAAGAAAGTTGCGCCCCTACCTGGCGCACCAAATGTCGAAGTGTTCGATCGACACTTCCCATGGTACTATTAAGAATTAGTCCGCAAAAGTTCTTTTTTAGGAGGTGTGTAACTTGAAGAACTCAAGAACAAAGGTGACACAAAAATTTTCATGTGGTTCGGGCTGTTTGAGCGTAATACCATACTCCACGGTGGTGTGTTGCATGCTTGAGTGTGTTGCGTATGTCTGAGATCAGATGAGACTGTTGTCTACCGTGCAGTGCAGACCTTTTATATGCTATGGTCTTGTTGTTACAGGGAGGCCGAGGCCTGACAAGTGGCCCGAGCTATTAAGCACCCTGTACATGATCTAAGACACTTGATAGTGGTTTATTCATGTGTTTATGTGATCCTATGGCAATGTTACCATGCTTCTTATCGTACGTCATTAATGTGCAACTAATGACATGTTAACCATGTCTTGAAATGACTGATTTATATCCTTGAATGTCCGCGCTGTTGATGATCCTAGAGTCCTTTTCGTTAGAGAGGTAGGATCCGACACGTGGCAGCTCTAGAGTCACCATTAGTATCGAGGACGGTCCAGAGCTGCGAGACACGTGGAAGCACTGGAGCCATCCTTATGGAGGAGGCAGGTCTGGGGCTGCAAGACATGTGGCAGTACCAGAGCTACTCTTAGCAAGGAAGCAAGTCCGGCGTTGCGGGACAGGTGACAGCACCGGAGCCACCATTAAGAGGGCGGCAGGTCCGGTGCCTCGAGACAAGTGGTAGCATTGGAGCCACCCTTAGGAGGAAGGCAGAACCGACACTACAGGACACGCAGCCTCATACAGTCTTCTCTCTTGGAAAGTGTGATTCAACTCTTCTTCTTCTGATACGTGAGGGTACCTGATCCACAGGGTATCGACAGTTATGCATTCCGTCAATCCACTTGTATTCGAGTAGGTACACAGGATGACAAAGGTGAGACCGCGACACATGTGCTCTAATAGGAAAGCAAAGGGTGTGTGCAAAATATGATGATTAGTTTAACATAATTACAACAAAAAGCAGCAGTCGCAGTACCTTTGGCTGTCGGAAGGTGATGCAAACACATGGTTCTCCATCTGCATGACTATCACAGAAAAAAGACAAAAGAACTCCATTGCTTTGTTTGAACACAGTGATAGACTTGGGTTGAATGAACAATAAAAAGCTTCCAGATAAAGCCCTCTGGGCAGTCACCAAGCTCGGGCGACGACATTCAATTTTTAGGACCTAGGCATGCCGAGCTTTGACCTATCCGCTACTGGTGCCATCTTCATGGAACATGGGAACTTGCACGTGATTCTTTTTTTTCTGAGAAAGGAAATTCTATTGATATCAAAACAGTTGCATCCAGATGATACAACTATTTTGACAGTACAATCCAATCTATGCATTATATAATGCACTCAGCCTAATAAAAAAAACTAAAATCAGACACACTAGTTGTAACTAATTTGAAGATTAGATCTCCGTCCATGTGTCTGGGAAAAAAAGCAGTCCATACTTATCCATTCCAGTTATCGACATGCATCCGGAATCAATTTTTTTATTTTTAAAATATATTTTTAATAATTTAATAATAATAGCCGCTACAAATTTTTTTCAACCACGCGCATTAGAATAGCGAGTTACCCCACATGTCGCACTCCTAATTGGAGGCTGCTGACGTGGCCGCACATCAGCCAACAACCAATAGTTCTCTAAAAATGTTTGCTCCATTTGAGGTTTGTACCAACAACCTTAAGGATAACCACCAACTATGTTAACCAGTTGAGCTAAATAACTTTTATGATGTCACTCTATTAGAGTTTTGTTCAACCCAAAAATTTAAATATGAACTTTGAACTTGTAACTTGCAAAGTGAAATTCAAACAAATTTTGAATTTTGATTTTATTTTCATATCTGAAATATGAAAATAAAAATAGATTTTAATTCTTACATTCAAATTTTCAAAAAAAATTGAATTTGGAATTCAAATTTCATAGGTTGAAATAAAATTTAAATACAAATTCTCACCTTTTTTTAATCTCAAGTTTCAAATTTCAGTATTTTTAAAACACAATTCATGAAATCTCAAATTTTGAATATAAATTATATTTCAATCTACTTTTACGTTTGAATTTCAAATTTATAAAAATTAAGAACCATTTTCAAATTTAAATGTAATTTCAAACTTCAATTATAAATTCAAACTTTGAAGTTTGAAACTAAATTCAAACTAAAATTTAAATGTAAAAATTAAAATCAATCTAAAATTTGATATTTTATACATGAAAAACGACATTCAAAAATTATTTCAATTTGAATTTCAAAGTTATACGTTCAAAGTTAATATTTATTATTCTATGTTGGGGTAAATAAAACTAACAGACTCACATCCCAAAAGCTTTTTAGCTCAAGTGGTTAAGATAGGTTGTGGTAACCCTTGAGGTTGTGGGTTCAGATCCCAATTGGAGCGAACAGTTTTAGGACATTATTGGCTGTTGGCTTACGTGGCAGCAGCCTCACCCGTTGCCATCGTAATTGGCGACTCCGCACTTAAGAGTGCGACACGTGGCTGACGTGGCAGCCATGTAGCCTAATTCGGCTTACATGGCCGCGACATTGGCTGCCACGTCAGCGGTCGCAATTCTATAATGCGACTCGCCATTCTATTGTGCGGTTAGGTGGCTAGATTTGGGAAAAAATTGTACCGGCTTTTATTATTAAATTATTAAAAATATATGTTAAAAATTTTCTCCGGAGTCATATCCCATAGCATAGGCTTATGCTAAATAAATGTTACACCCTCATTTTTATCCATCATGCATTGCATCCATTCTTATATATGTTTAACATTAACCAACACAAAAAGGAACAAGTTTAAAATGAATTAGAACCAAAACAACAATTAAAATTCCGCAGCAGTGCGGACTTGTCAGGTTTGGACCCAGGACTAGTCCGGTTCTGCTCTTTGTAGTCCTCCGAACTTATCCGCTTTTTGCTGCGGACAGTCCGAAACCATTCTATTGTTGTCCAGACTTGTCCGTTCCATAGTCAGGACTAGTCCGTTCTTCACTACTAGAACTCTTCAAAGTTGTCCGGTGATCCCCCGTTTGGTCCGATTTTTAAATCTCCGAACTTGTCTGGTCTCATACCAGACTCGTCTGTTTAACTCTATGGAACTTCGGTTTGCCTGCGAACGGACTTGTTCGGCTTGATACCGAACTTATACGTTAAACTTTGTGAGTCCCAACTGACTAGTTCGGCCCCTAGCGGACTTGTCCGGTGTGCCCGACTCAGATTCAGTTTTTCCTCCACGATATGTTATTGTGTATTTGTGTTCATTGGGCCCACGAACATAATGCCCAACCCCCGTGGAGCCAATGTGGGACCCCTACACGTTCTCCACTTCCTTAAACTTGAATTCCACCCAAACGTTACCACCTCCACCCTATATAACCATCCAAACACCCACCCTCTCACCCCTTTGTCACAATCGAAGAAACCCCAAACCCTAGTTCATGGGAGCCGCCATCAAGGGGAGTTCATCACAGCTAGGAGAAGAGAAGGAGTAAGGATAAGGGTCAAGCAAGATCGATCTTCGTCAACTCATCGACATCATCGTCAACTCTCCACCAACTATTCATCTTCTCTTAATCTAGACGTCAAGATCTCAAGTTTCATCGAATCCTAGACCATTGAGTTGTTGAATTCACGGTAATTACCTTAGATCATCCTTCTACGTCAATCTTGGTCCCATAATTCAACTCAAACTATGCTCTAGATGGAAATTCGCTAAAACCCTAGCCATAGCGGAGTTGTTCGATCCAGTGCGGACTAGTCTGATCGATTTTCTGGTCCAGGGCGGACTTGTCTAGTCCTAGTGCGGACATGCATTACCACATAACTGCATTATTCATGCATGTCATGGCCTATTGAGTAATATATGAGCATTTATTGATTGTAATGTTTATTTTGTATTTCCCTTGCACGGAATAGAAGGTGTTGCTCTAGAGGTTGCTATCGAGGACCTCCAAGACCATAACATCGAAGCTTTTGACCCTAATAAATCTCAAGAGAAAGGCAAGTGTCCTTGATCATTTTGATCTTGTTTTTAAATGTTTTGTTTTCAAAATTGCATCCTTGGGTCAAATTGATGGAAAACCCATGATAGGTGTTTACTAGACTTGTTTAACCATCCTCGTCGCTTGGAAAATGTTGTAGAGATTCTGGAAGGGTATTTTACCTTTTTGCTTCGCTGTAATTAATCGGGATGGGCAAACAACCAAATGGCTTAATTATGAATTAATGCACTTATGGATGATGTGAATTAATGAACATGGTTAGTTTGTAATATGGGACATGGGAGATCTAAGGAAGCATGTATTGTGGACTATGTTGGATGATATGGTGGTTTTTCTTGCCTTAGATCTAAGGACTGGTTCATATGAGAATAAGCCTGGACAAAGTGCAACCACAAGGCACAATATGGGTGCAGCGTAGCTGAATAATTAGGTGTGCTGCTGGTATTGTATGAACCATTGGATGGTGTGGGAATGGGAGTCGAGAAGGGCTACCCTAGGAACCGCATGGCACATGAGGGGGCCCGTGGGTGGGAGAATGGAGATTCAAGCGTGCTGGTGAAACCTTAGTAGGTCCGTACATACTAGTAGTCCCTTTGTAAAAGCTATTTTGTGATCTCTTGGCCACACACCATTGGAAGTGTGATAAGGCATGATAGAGGTTCTTAGTCACCGAAAGGTGATGAAATCAGGAATATGTGGGTAAAGTTGTACAACCTCTGCAGAGTGTTAAAAACTATCATGATAGCTATGCTCCCGGTTATGAGCACCTTGACAATTTCAATGATTAGAGAGGATCTTGGGAATTTGTTGGTATTAATTATGGTTATGGATTGGATGGTGATAAATGGACATGGTTAATGAGGATGGTAAAAGAATGGCATATGGATGATTAATGGATGATGGATTCATATTATGTGACTATTTAGGATATGATGGGATTTTTCACATAGACATTGTAGGATGCTTTTTACATGTTTTAAATGTACTTTTCGTCAAATAACCATTATTCATTATCATTCCTTATTTAAGCTACATGTCATTATTTTCCCACACTTGCTAGCAGTTGTTGGCTATGTTGAATAAGCTTATGCAGACTGTGATGCAGATATTGGGATAGCTGTAGGCCAATAACCAGAATCAGCCCCATATGCCTCCACCACTACCACCACCCCACCACCTCATAACTGGTTGGGAGAGTTTATGAGGACTAGGACACCCACTTTTGCTCAAGCCAATGATCCTATGGAAGCTGATGATTGGCTGAAATATGTGGAGAAGAAGCTCACTATTGTCCAGTGCAATGATAGGGAGAAGGTTCTCTTTGCTTCCCATCAACTAGTTGGAGCGGCTGCAGATTGGTGGGACTCGCTATGCAATGCCCATGAAAATCAGGAGAGGGTGACTTGGACCGAATTTAAGGAGAGTTTCAGTTCTCACTTTGTTCCTCAAGGTGTTATGATCTTGAAGAGGCAGGAATTTGAGAACATAAGGCAAGGAAGGTCGAGTGTGATTGAGTATCTCAATAAATTCACTCATCTCTCAATGTTTGCTCCAGAGGATGTCAACCGGGACATCCGCAAGCAATATTTGTTTATGAGGGGACTAAATAATGAGATTCAAGTCCAACTGCTTAATTGTGACTATGCAGATTTCTAGAAGCTTGTGGACAAGACCATTGTGGTTGAAAACAAGATTCGTGAGATGGAACAAGACAATAAGAGGAAGATGCCATACGAGGGGCAGCGCAGGGGAGCAATGTCCATCCTCGCCTTCCGCCGCCAAATGCGCCATATTACAACACCTCCGCTCCCGCTTATCGAGCTACTTACCCTCCACGCCCAAACCACCAGCAGCAGCACCCTGTTATGCAAGAGCCTCACCACTCTGCATTTATTAATTTTAATGTTTTTTTGTATGTCTATTGCGCGGAATAGAAGGTGTTGCTCTAGAGGGTGCTGTCGAGGACCTCCAGCACAAGAACTTCAAAGCTTTTGACCCTAACCAGTCTCAAGAGCAAGGCAAGTGTCGTTGATCATTTTTATCATATTTTTAAATATTTTGTTTGCAAAACTGCATGCCTGGGTCAACTTGATGGGAAACCCATGATAGGTGTTTGCTAGAGTTGCTTAACCATCCTTGTCGCTTGGAAAATTTGTAGAGAGTTGCGAATGGTATTTTACCTTTTTGCTTCGTTCTAATTAATTGGGATAGAAAAACAATAAAATGGCTTAATTATGAATTAATTCACTTATGGATGATGTGAATTGATGAACATGGTTAGTTGGTAATATGGAACTTGGGAGATCTAAGGAAGCATGGATTGTGGACTGTGTTGGATGTTATGGTGGTTTTGCTTGCCTTAGATCTAAGGACCGGTTCATGCGAGAATAAGCCCGGACAAATGTGCCACCACAAGGCCAAGTATGGGTGCGGCATAGCTTAATAATTAGGTGTGCTGCTGGTATTGTATGGACCATTGTATGCTGCGGGGAATGGGAGTCGAGGAGGGCTACCCTGGGAACCGCATGGCACATGCTGGTGAAACCTTAGTGGGTCCGTACATACTAGTAGTCCCTTTATAAAAGCTATTTTGTGATCTCTTAGTCACACACCAATGGAAATGTGATAAGGCATGATAGAGGTTCTTAGTCACCTAAAGGTGATGAAATCACGAACATGTGGGTAAAGTGGTACAATCTCTGCAGAGTGTTAAAAACTATCATGATAGCCCTGCTTTCGGTCATGAGCACCTGTACAACTTCCATGATTAGAGGGGATCTTGGGAATTGGTTGGTATTGGTTATGGTTATGGATTGGATGGTGATAAATGGATTGGAAGGTAAAAGAATGGCTTATGGATGATGGTTTCATATTATATGAACTATTTGAGATATGATGGGATTGTTTCACAGACATTGTATGATGCTTTTTACATGTTTTAAATGTACTTCTCAGCAAATAGCCATTATTTATTATTATTCCTTGAATAAGCTACATGTCATTATTTTCCCACGTTTGCTGAGTACGGCATGCGCTCACCCTTGCAATTCCCCCACTAATAGTTTCAGATGATGTTTGGGAGTATCCTGAGGATAGTGCGGAGTACTAGGCTGTGTGCTATCGTCGACTTGCCTGTGGTGTTGCTTGGAGCCGCTCTATATCATTTTGCTTAATTTTCTCAGTTTAGATTATTTCCGCTACATTAGTTTCAGATTTATTAATAATGATCATTAGAGTTGTAATTTGAAGATTATTTGAATATTGTAATAAAAGTACTTATTTAATATTATGTGTTGTGGTAACTTTTTGTATATCATTTTGATGCACTCGTGTATGTGTGATCAATGTACTGGGCGCACATATGCGTCACACTTAGTTCGTTTTCAAAACCGGGTGTCACAATAAACCCATGTGCGAAGCCAGTAAGTAGCAAGAAAATAACTTGTGAGGAGACACACCATGCGTTTTGGATAAAAGACAATATCATTTTTGCAGCGCCATATAGCCAAACAAATTTTGTTCACTCTCAACAGTGCAAGTGGTTTTAATTCCTTGCTAATTCCTCCTAGTCAATTACCAATCATACTTGGACTTGCATATTTTACCACCACATGTACAACATTCCAAATTGTCCGCTTCAGCTGACACTCAAAGAATAGGTGTTGTATTCTCCGTAGAAGTGAAAGGAGGCTTAGCAGTCACTACAAGAAAAGAGGAATAGGCCCTCAGGAGAAATAGAATCGTTGCGGCCGTCGAACTTAAACCCAGTAAAGGAGTCGGTTTAAAGAAACTGACGGTGCAAAGTTATAGTCGTCGGTGCGGCAATAGTGGCCGACGGCTATAATTAAATATGTCAGCTGGTGCCCTAAAACTGACACATATAAATTAAAGCCGTCGGCCTGCCATGAGGAACTAGCAACAACATTATAACACTCGGCCAGAGGCACGAGACACACGACTATAGGGTGGGCCCGATGTGACAGATTTCTACGCAAACGCGCATCGACATGTAGGAGCATCGGTTGGTCCTCTGAGCCGACTGCCATCATGAATATGTCGGTAAACCGACAGATATAAGTGGGCCCATTTCTAATAAAATCCCTATCTCACGTGCGCCCATCGTTGTAGTAGGCAAAATCCACATCTTGCGGCCGCAGCGCCTCTCTCACGCTGCCGCCTCGCTGTCCGCCTCGCTGCCCATACGGCGCCGCCCATCCTTGGCGCTGCCCGCCCCGTCCAGCACTCTGTTCGAAGCCATTGTCTGCCTGTGCACCGCCCGTCCTCCGTGCATTTGTTCGCCCGTGCACCGCCATCCACGCCCGTTGTTGACGGTCATTATATACCAATTTGGACAGTCAATATACTTCAAATATCTGATAGAATAAATATTTCTTACACACATCATAGTTAGATTTAACATAATTTCACTTGTACTTGGTGAAATAGTGCATATGGGAGTTTTTATGCAGAAATGATGGAGAATGAGTGGAGCTATTGAAGTGTTTCTGTGACACTTCCCGCGGACCTGCATTGAGAGCAGCTTGCAGAGGTTCTTGATCGGCGGGGCTTAGTCCTCAGGCGAGGTCATGCATATGAGAGATGGGTGGGACGCTGGTTTTACATGGTTCGGGCCGCCGGAGCGTAATACCCTACTCCATGGTGTGTGTTGTATTGCTAGAGAGTGTGCTCTCCTGGGTGTGTGAGGTTGGATTCAGATCCTTTGTAACGGTGGCAGTCCGGTCCTTTATTAGACAAGAGCAGATGCCTTACAGGTGGGGTCCGAGGCCCTACAGGTGGCCCGTGTAACACCCTCATTTTCATCCACCATGCATTGCATACCTTATTATACATGTTTAACATTAATAAACAAAAAAATAAACAAGTTTAAAATGAATTAGAACAAAAGCAGCAGTTAAAAGCCTCTGTCAGTGCGGACTTGTCTTGACTAGACCTCGGACTAGCACGATTTTTCCCTCTGTTGTTTTCCGGACTTATCCGCTTTTGTTGCCGATTAGTCCAAAAATGTTTCTGTTGTTGTCCGGACTTGTCCATTATAGAGTACAGACTAGTCTGGTATTCGTCACTAGAAACTTTCGGAGTTGTCCGATAATTCCTCAACTTTGGTCTGGTTTTTGAAAATTGGACAAAACCTCCGGGCTTGTCCGGCCCCACATCAGACTTGTCCTTTTTGCTCTCTAGAACCGCTCATACTTGTCCAGAACATTGCACTTGGCTGTTAATCATTCTCTTCAATATCGGACTTGTTCGGCCTATATGCGGACTAGTCCTGTGTGCCAACTCAGAATTAGTTTTTTCTCCACGACAAATTATTGGGTATTTGCCTTCAGTGGGTCCAAGAACGTCGTGCCCAACCCTTGTGTAGCCCAAGTGGGACCAAACCAAGGCCTCCACCGCCTTATACTCAAATTCCACCCAAACCCTACCACCTCCACCCTATATAAACACACCACCACCCACTATTTCATCTCTTTGCCACAACTGAAGAAAACCGTAACCCTAGTTCATGGGAGCCACCATCGAGGAGGCAGGAGCTCGCAGCCAGGAGCAGGAGGAGGACGATAGAAGGATCAAGAAAGATCGATTTTCGCCAAGTCATCGACATCATCGTCAATTCTCCACCAGCTCTTCACCATCAACCCTAGACGTCTAGATCCAAGTGTTGCACCCAATTCTCGACCTTTGAAACCTTGGATTCGTGGTAAGTACCTTAGATGCATCTTTTCTACGTAAATTATGGTTCCATGATTAATCAAACTATGTTCTAGTTGAAAATTCGCCAAAAACCAAACCTTAATGGACTTTTCCGATTCCTATGCGGAGTAGTCCAATTTCTTCTCTGTTCTAGAATGGACATGTCCGGCGAGGGTGCATTCTCTGTTCTAGAATGGACATGTCCGGCGAGGGTGCAGACTAGTCCAGTCTGTCAGTTCTGGAAATTCCTAGAACTTCTTCAATATTCTTTGAAATGACTTGGAACTTGTTCTAACATGTAAAACTTAATTATAAATAGTTAGTAAGCAATGATATCAACCTAATAACAGGCATTACCACATAATTGCATTATTCATGCATGTCATGACATATTGAGTAATATATGAGCATTTATCGATTCAATTGCTTGTTTTGTATGTTTGTTGTGCGGAATGAACGTATTGCTATAGACGGTGCTGTTGAGGACCTCCAGCACCATAATTCGGAAGCTTTTGATCCTAACCAGTCTCAAGAGCAAGACAAGTGTCCTTGAACATTTTGATCCTGTTTTTAAATGTTTTGTTTGCAAAATTACATGCTTGTGTCAAATTGATGAGAAACCCAATTATAGGTGTTTACTAGTCTTGTTTGACCATCCTTGTCGCTTGGAATACATTGTAGAGAGTCGGGAAGGGTATTTTACCTTTTTACTATGCTCTAATTAATTGGGATGGGAAAACAACCAATTGTCTTAACTATGAATTAGTGAGCATGTATATGATCAGAATTGATGAATGTGGTTAATTGGTAACATGAGACGTTGGAGATCTAAGCAGGCATGGATTGTTGACTGGGTTGGTTGCTATGGTTGTTTCGCTTGCTCTAGATCTAAGGACTGATTCATGGAGTGACCATCCAGGATTTACAATGCCACCACAAGGCCAAGTATGGGTGCGGCCTAGCTCAATAATTAGGTCTGCTGCTGGTATTCTATGGACCATTGTATGGTGCTTGGAATGGGAGTCGAGTAGGGATACCCTGAGAACCGCATGGCACATGAGGGGCCCGTGGGTGGGAGAACGGAGATTCAAGCCCGCTATTGAAACCATAGTAGGTCCGTACATACTAGTAGTCCCTTTGTAAAGCTATTTTGTAATATCTTGGTCACACAACAAAGGAAGAGTGAGACGACATAAGGGAGGTTCTTAGTCACCGAAATGTGATGAAATCACAAGTGTGTGGGTAAAGTGGTAAACCTCTGCAGAGTGTTAAAAACTATCATGATAGTCGTGCTCCCGGTTATAAGCGCCCTAGACCTCACATGATTAGAGTGTTGTTTTTGGGATGGTTATGGTATTGGTTTTGGTTTTGGATTTTAATAAAAGGGCATGGATAATGATGATGGTAAGAATTTGGTATTTGGATGGATAATTATTGATGGATTTGATATAATGGTAATTGATGGTATTCGACTCATAATTGGTAATTGTTTGGGATATGATGGGATTATTTCACATAGAGATGGTAGGATGCTTTTTACATGTTTTAAATGTACTTTTTAGAAAATAGCTATTATTCATTATCCTTCCTCGTCCAAGCTACTTGTCATTATGTTCCCACACTTGCTGAGTACGACATGTGCTCACCCTTGCTATTCGCCCACCAACAGTTTTAGGTGATGTTTGGGAGTACCTTGAGGATAATACGGAGTACTACATTGTGTGCTGCTGTCGACATTCCTGTGCTTATACTTGGAGCCGCGCTATATCCTAGTTTTTTAGTTGCTTAGCTTAATGTTTAGATTATTTGCACTACAGTAATAGTATTATTAGTAATGATCATTAGAGTTTGCAAATTGGAGGAATTATTTATTAATTTGTGATGTGGTAATTTCTTGATATCATTTGTGATGCACTCGTGTATGTGTTTTGAACATCCTGGGCACACAAATTGGTATTAGAGCCACAGGTTGATCATAGAACGAAGCATAGATAGAGTGGACACTTTAGAGCACATAGGAGCACTCAGGAATAGTTGAGGTTTGTTTAGTGTGCTGATTTGCCCTGTAATGTGTGCTTGCGTGCTTAGTAGAGGATTGTGGGGCGCTTTGGCACTTGCCACGTCCGTATTGGTTTTTATAGGTAGTTGCTTAGTTTCATATCCCTTGATGCGTATAGATGGGGATATTTTCTAAATTCTTCTATCTCTTGCTCTTACATCAGATGCCGAGGACTCACAACCAAAGGAATACCAATACTAAGGAGGAGAACAATGGAGCATCTCAGAAGAACAATGGACTTGGACCTGAGGCTAGCAACCTTGAGGAGTTGTTGGCTATGGAGAATCAGCTTATGCAGATTTTGATGCAATCTTTGGGATAGTTGCAGGCCAATAAACAGAATCAGCCCCATATGCCTCCACCACCGCCACCCCCACCGCCTCATAACAGGTTGGGAGAGTTTATGAGTACTAGGCCACCCACTTTTGCTCAAGCCAATGACCCTATGAAAGTTGATGATTGGCTATAATTTGTGGAGAAGAAGCTTGATATTTTCTAGTGCAGTGACAAGGAGAAGGTCCTTTTTGCCTCCCATCAACTTGGTTGAGCAGTTGAGGATTGGTGGGACTCGTTTTGCAATGCCCATGCTAATCAGGAGAGGATCACTTGGGCTGAATTCAAGGAGGGTTTTTGTTCCCACTTTGTTCCTGACGGTGTTATGATCCTAAAGAGGCAGGAATTTAAGAACCCAAGGCAAGAAAGGTCGAGTGTGAGTGAGTACCTTAATAAATTCAATCAACTCTCAAGGTATGCTCTAGAGGATGTTAACCGGGACAGTCGGAAGCAATATTTGTTCATGAGGGGCGTAAACATTGAGATTCAAGTCCAATTGCTCAATTGTGACAAAAAGCTTGGGGACAAGGCCATTGTGGTTGAAAACAAGATTCGTGAGATGGAACAAGAAAATAAGAGGAAGATGCCATACCAAGGACAGCCACAAGGGAGCAATGTCCGTCCTTGGCTTGTTTTGCCAAGTGCGCCATATTACAACCCCTCCGCTGTTGCTTATCGAGCTGCTTATCCTCCATGCCCAAACCAGCAGTAGCACCCTGCTATGCAAGCGCCTCGCCTGCCTACGTCGTTTGCACCGCGTCCTAATATGGTGACTAACTCTCAAAACTAGCAGTGCCCGAGTTTACCTGGTGCTTTGGGCTGCAAGACGTGATATATTTTTGCAGAGGCTGGACACTATGAAAGGCAATGCCCCAAGAGGAGATATGGACCAATGAACAATGTACCAAGGTAGAACACACGTCCGAATGGAGGAGTGCCACAAGGCAACCGTGGACAGCAGAATGTTACTTGTGGCAATGTTCATCACGTCTCTATTGAGGAGGCCCAACAAGCGGATGATGTCGTGATTGGTATGTTCCTCGCCAACTCCAACCGCGTGACCATTTTATTTGATTCTGGTGCATCTCATTCATTCATCTCATCAAAGTATGTTGCCAAGCATAGTATGCCTATAGCTCATTTAAAACACGCTATGTTGTTAAAATCTCTAGGAGGAGAGATGAGGAAAAATATAGTGTGTCCGAGAGTAAGCATGAAAATAAGGGGGGTAGACATTCTTGTGAATCTCATCGTCCTGGATTCCCAAGGGATAGATATAATACTTGGTATGGATTGGTTGAGCAAGTATAATAGAGTTATTCAATGTGCTGAGAGGATTGTGCAATTGACAAGTGAGAAAGGCACCCGTATTGAAATTGAGACAGCTCAACTCACAACAGATAAAGCAACGCTGAGCCATGTGGAAGGTGTAATGTTGGAGAGCATCCCGATTGTTCGCGAGTACCTAGATGTGTTTTAGGATGAGTTGCCAGGTATGCCGCCTGATTGTGATATTGAGTTTGTTAATTATTTGATACCTGGAACTACACATATAGCTAAGTGGCCATATAGGATGCCTCCTATGGAGTTAGCAGAGCTCAAGAAGCAAATTCAAGAGCAGCTAGAGAAGGGTTTTATCCGCCCAAGCTCCTCACTTGGGGAGCACCAGTGCTTTTTGTGGATAAGAACGATGGGTCCCAAAGGATGTGTGCGGATTACAGGGATCTTAATGAGTCGACGATTGAGAACAAGTATACGTTACCCTGAATAGAGGATTTGTTCGACCAAATGAAAGGCGCCTTTGTTTTCTCCAAGATTGACTTGAGGTCAGGTTATTTTCAAATAAAGATTATACCATCGGACATACCCAAAACAGCCTTTCAGACACGGTACAAATCCTATGAGTATACTGTTATGTCTTTTGGATTGACAAATGCATCAAGGATATTTTATGTACCTCATGAATAAGGTCTTCATGAAATACTTGGATAAGTTCACTATGGTGTTCATTGATGACATTATGATATACTCAAGAGGCGAGGAGGAACATTGCAGAAATCGAGGGAACACCCGTCGTATGCCAAATTCAGCAAGTGCCAGTTTTTGTTAAGGGAAGTATCATTTTTGGGCCATATCATCTCGGGCGGAGGAGTATCATTTGACTCAGGAAAATTAAGGGATGTGCTAAAATGGGAGCCGCTACATAATGTGAAGGAAATTAGGAGCTTTCTTGGAATGGTTGGATATTACCACTGGTTTATCAGGGATTTCAACAAAATAGCCAAGCCCATGACTGAGTTATTAATGAAGGGAAAAGAATTCCAATGGACTCAAGATTGTCAAAACAGTTTTGAGGAGTTAAAGAAGAGGTTAACCACCGCACCACTCTTGGTTTTGCCCGATGTGAGTAAAAGTTTTTATATTTATTGGATGCATCAAGACAAGGACTGGGATGTGTGCTCATGCAAGAAGGTCAAGTGGTAGCTTATGCATTGACGCAATTAAAGAAACATGAGCAGAATTATCCTACGCATGATCTCAAACTTGCAGCCGTAGTGCATGCCTTGAAGATATGGAGACATTACATTCTTGGTCATAGGTGTATGATTTACATGGATCACAAGAGCCTCAAGTACATATTCACACAAACGGACGTAAATTTGAGGCAACGAAGATGGTTAGAGCTCATCAATGGTTATGACGTGGAAATCAACTATCACAAGGGGAAGGCTAATGTAGTGGCCGATACCTTGAGTAGGAAAGGAGTAAGCCACCAACACACAATTCGGTAATTGTCATCCGAGCTATGCAAAGAGTTTGAATGGTCGAATCTTGGATTTGTGAATGAGATGGGGATAATGGAGTTAAAACTGACCTTAGAACAAGAAATTTGAGAAGGTCAGGCTAAGGACGAGGAAATCAAGGAAATTAAGGAAAGGACTCCAGAAGGGAGAGAATTCAGATTTGATAAGGATGACCATGGCACTCTATGGCTTGGGAAACGGATTATTGTTCCAATGTGAAGCATCTCTGGGAGACGATATTAAAGGAGGCACATGAATCACTTTACTCGATCCATCCCGGCTGTAAAAAGATATATAAGGATTTGACGACTTGCTATTGGTGGGATGGCATGAAAAAGGACATACCTGAATACGTTGCATTATGTTATGTGTGCCAACGCGTGAAGGCTGAATACCAAAGGCCAACTAGATTATTGCAGCCATTGAAGACTCCGAAAAGGAAGTGGGAAGAAGTTGGTATGGATTTCAAAGTTGGTTTACCTTGTACTTCGGCAGGTTATGATTCAATATTGGTTATCGTTGATCAGTTGACAAAATCAGCACATTTCATTCCTGTCAAGACTAGTTATAGTGGAGCAAAGTTCGAAGAATTGTTTATGTGAAGGATAGTGTGTTTACACGGAGTACCAAAGAAAATAGTGTACGATAAAGGTTTTTAATTTACCACAAGGTTCTGGCAAAAGTTGCATGAGTCGACGGGAACCCAATTGAATTTCAGTTCTGCATATCACCCTCAGACGGATGGACAAACTGAGAAAACAAATCAGATTTTGGAGGACATGCTAAGAGCTTGTGCGCTATAATATGGAAGAAGTTGGGACAAAAGTCTGCCATATGCTGAATTCTCCTACAACAACAGTTATCAAGCAAGTTTTGAAAATGTCACCATATGAAGCATTGTATGGGAGAAGGTGTAGAACACCATTGTTTTGGAATGAGACAGAAGAAACTCAAGTATATGGACCTGATGTAATACAGGACGCCGAAAAGCATGTTCAGACAATCCATGAGAATTTGAGGGCTGATCAGTTCAGACAAAAGGATTATGCGGATAATAGGCAAAGAAACTTAGCTTTGGAAGTGGGAGACTTCATATACCTCAAAGTGTCACCCATGCGAGGTCATAAGCGGTTTAACGTCAAAGGCAAGTTAACACCTCGCTATATTGGACCATTCAAGATTTTGGGCAAATGTGGAGAAGTGGCATATAAGTTGGAGATGCCAGCACATCTTTCTGATGTTCATGATGTGTTCCACGTTTCTGAGCTCAATAAGTGCTTAAGGGTACCAGAAGAACAAGTGCCAATGGAAGAATTGGAATTAGAGGCAGATTTGACTTATGTTGAGCAACCTGTCAAGATTTTGGAAACCAAGAAGAGAGTCATAAGGAACAAGGTGATTCAATGGTGCAAAGTACAATGGAAGCATCATGCAGAATCAGAAGCAACTTGGGATCTAGAAGATGATATCAAGAGAGAATTTCCCTATCTCTTCTCTTCTATGTCAAATCTCAAGGGCGAGATTCATTTTAAGGGGGTAGGTTTGTAACATCCTAATTTTCATCCATCATGCATTGCATACCTTTTTATACATGTTTAAAATTAAGCAACACAAAAAGGAACAAGTTTGAAATGAATTAGTACACAAATAGCAGTTAAAAGCATGTGTTAGTGCGGACTTGTCCGGACTAGACCCCGAACTTGTTTGATTTTCTCTCTGTTGTTTTCCGGACTTATCCGCTTTTGCTGCGGATTAATCCAGAAATGTTTTTGTTGTTATCCGGACTAGTCCGTTATAGAGTGCGGACTAGTCCGCTATTCGTCACTGAAAACTTTTGGAGTTGTTAGGTAATTCCTCAACTTTGGTCCGTTATTTCAAAATTGAACAAAACCTCTGGGCTTGTCCGGCCCCATACCGGACTTGTCCATTTTGCTTTCTGGAACCACTCGAACTTGTTCAGACTTACATCAGACTTGTTCATTAATAGTTTTGTTCCATATCGGACTTGTCTGGCCCCTATGCGGACTAGTCCGGTGTGCCGACTCGAAATCAGTTTTTCCTTCACGACAAGTTATTGGATAATTGCCTTAAGTGCACCCAAGAACGTCGTGCCCAACCCCTGTGGAACCCAGGTGGGACCCCACCAGGCCTCCACTACCCTATACTCGAATTCCAGCCAAACACTACCACCACCACCCTATATAAACACACCACCATCCACTCTTTCATCTCTTTGCCACAATTGAGGAAAACCCTAACCCTAGTTTGTTGTAGCCGCCATCAAGGAGGGAGGAGCTCGCAGCCAGGAGAGGGAGGAGGAGGATAGGAGGATCAAGCAAGATCGATCTTACCAACTCATCGACATCATTGTCAATTCTCCACCAACTCTTCACCATCAACCCTAAACATCATGATCCAAGTGTTGCACCCCATTCTCGACCTTTGAACCCTTGGATTCATGGTAAATACATTAGATGCATCTTTTCTACGTAAATTATGGTTCCATGATTAATAAAACTATTCTCTATTTGAAAATTCGCCAAAAACAAAACCGTAACGGACATGTCTGGTTCCTATGAGGACTAGTCCGATTTCTTCTCTGTTCCAGAACGGACATGTCCGGCCAGGGTGCGGACTAGTCCGGTCTGTTAGTTCTAGAAATTCTTGGAACTTCTTCAATATTCTTTGAAATGACTTGGAACATATTCTAACATGTAAAACATAATTGTAAATAGTTAGTAAGCAATGGTATCAATCTAATAACATACATTACCACATAATTGCCTTATTCATGCATGTGATGACATATTGAGTAATATATGAGCATTTATTAATTGGATTGTTTGTTTTGTATGTTTATTGCGCGGAATAGGAGATATTGCTCTAGAGGGTGCTCTTGAGGACCTTCAGCGTCAGAAACGTGTGGGTAAAGTGGTACAACCCCTGCAGAGTGTTAAAAACTATCATGATAGTCATGCTCCCGGTTATGAGCGACCTGGACCCTCGCATGATTCGAGTGGAACTTTGTTTTCGGGATGATTATGGTATTGGTTATGGTTTTCGATTTTGATAAGGGGGCATTGTTAATGATGATTGTAAGAATTTTGTATTTGGATGGATAATTATTAATGGATGTGATATAATGGTAATTGATGGTATTGGACTCATAACTGGTAATCGTTTGGGATATGATGGGATTTTTTCACATAGACATGGTAGATGCTTTTTACATGTTTTAATTGTACTTTTAAGCAAATAGACATTATTTATTGCCTTTCTTTGTTTAAGCTACATGTAATTATTTTCCAACACTTGTTTATTACGACATGTGTTCACCCTTGATATTCCTCCACCAACAGTTTTAGGTGATGTTTGGGAGTACCCTGAGGATAATGCGCAGTACTAGGTTGTGTGTCGCCGTCGACTTGGTTGTATTTATGCTTGGAGCCGCGCTATATCCCATTTGCTTAGTTGCTTAAATTAATGTTTAGATTATTTCTGTTGCAGTAACAATATTATTAATAATGATCATTAGAGTTTGTAAATTGGAGAATTATTTGAATATTGTAATAAAAGTACTTATTTATTATTTTGTGCTGGGGTAATGTAACACTCTCATATTCATCCATCATGCATTGCATACATTCTAATACATGTCTAACATTAACCCACATAAAAAGGAACAAGTTTAAATGAATCTAGAGTAAAACCGCACTCGATAGTTCTAGGAAGTGCGGACTAGTCCATTTTTGGTGCAGACTAGTCCGATTATCTCTCTCACCTCCATCGGACTTGTCCATTTTGCTGCGGACTAGTCAGTTTTTGCCTCTGTATGGTTTTGGACTTGTCCAGTCCATTGCGTACTAGTCCGTTATTCCAATTCCTTGGAAATTTTGCTAAGTCCTTGGACTTGTCTGTACTTTTATGGTATTCCAGCGGACTTGTCCGTTTTTCCTCTGACTAAAATTGGACTTTTACAGTTTTGGCCGGACTTGTTTGATTTCTCTCTTAGCAAGTTTGGACTTATCCGATATAGTCCGGACTTGTCCGATATCTCTCTGTCTAACTTCGGACTAGTCCGGCCCTTTCTGGACTTGTCTGGTAAATCGCGACTCCGAGTTGATCTTTTGTTTCACGACGTGTTTTTGGGTTTACCTTAAGTGGACCTAAGGACGTCGTGTCTAACTCTTTTTGGAGCCCAAGTGGGACCTCAAACCGGCCACTACCCTTCTCAAACTCGAATTCATTGAAACCCTAGCCTCCACCCTTATATAAACAACCCCACCCCTTGACTTAATGTCCTTTTGCCTCAATCAAAAGTCAACCCAAACCCTAGTTCGTGGGTATCCGCCATCAAGGAGGGAGAAGGAGATCCCGAGCAAGAAGAAGAAGAGGAGGAAATGAAAGAGTATCAAAATGTCGATCATGTTTTCTTTCTTCATCAACAATTCACCTTGAAATTCTTCATCAACCCTAGATCATCAAGATCCACGTGTTGCCTCAAAAACTCTTGATTCATTGGAGTTTTAAACACCTAGTATACCTTCTACTTCCTCTTTTCTCATGTGAATTCAACCCCGTTTCTACAAATTCATGTCGACCTAGAAAACCCTACTTCACTGTTCCTGCGAAGGGCGGACTAGTCCGGCCCCCTGCGGACTTGTTCGATTTTGCAATATGTTTCCTGCTGAATTAATTCTAAATTGTTTCTAATCAATTCCAAACCTGCTCAAACTTATCAATCTAACACCCTCATTATCATGCATCATGCCCTGCATCCATCATTAAATATGTTTAACATTAATCCACATAAAAAGGAACAAGTTAAAAATGAATTGATAGCAAAACCACACTTGAGAATTCTGGAAAGTTCATACTAGTTCGATTTCTCCCTGACTTCAAACGGACTTGTCGGATTTTCTGGAGACTAGTCTGTTTTTCCCTCTGGACAATTTCAAACTTGACTGGTCCTGTGAGGACTACTCCAGTGTTCCAATTCCTTGAGAAATTTGCTATGTCCCTCGACTTGTCCAGACTAGTCCGGTACTCTAGCGGACTTGTCCATTTTCCCCTGTGACTAATGTCGGACTTGTCCGTTTTTTGGCCCAAATTGTCTGTTTTCCCCTCTGGATAAGTTCAGACTTGTCTGATGTCCAGTTCGGACTTGTCCGATTTCTGATCTCTTGGCCACACACCTAAGGAAGTGTGAGACAGCATAATTGGATTCTATAGTCATCGCAAGGTGATGAAATCACAAAAACGTGGGTAAAGTGGTACAACCTCTGCATAGTGTGTCTTAAAACTATCATGATAGCCGTGCTCCTCGTTATGAGTAACCTGGACCCTCACATGATTAGGGGAAACTTGGTATTCGGATGGTTATTGGGATGGTTGTGGTATTGGTTATGATTATGGTTGATAACATGGTTATGGTTATGGATGGTATTATGAATTATGACAACGGACATGGTTAATGGTAATGGTAAAATCTGGTATATGAACAATGCTAATGAATATGGACTTGTACTATGTTAATAATTATGGTTTATGATGGGTTTACTTCACAAACATATATTACTGCTTTTCAAATGTTTTAACGTACTTTTCAGCACTAAGCCATTATTATTGTCGTCATTTGAATCAGCTACATGTCATACTTTCCACACTTGCTAAGTACGACATGTACTCACCCTTGCAATTCCCCCACCAACAGTTGCAGGTCAGGATTGAGAGCTTAACGATGATAATGTGGAGTTTGAGGCCGTGTCTGCCGTCAGCTTTGTCTGTGAAGTGTTGCAGCTACGCTATCCCTTTCGCTTAGTCGCTTATTTAGTTTATTTCCTCTGTATTAGTTCAAACTTGTCATTATTATTCTTTAGAGCTTGTATTCGAGAATATTATGAATTATGTAATAAAATAGTTTAATTAATCTTGTCGTGTGGTAATTTTGTGTATATCCTTTTGTGAATGCACTCGTGTATGTGTGTTGAACATCCTGGGCACACATATACGTTCACTTGGTTCATTTTTGGAACCGAGTGTCACAGTTAAAAATAATTAGAACTTGTTAGTAAACATCAATAACAACTCATTAACTAGTTTTGCTTTTGCATTTGCATTAATCATGCATGTCATGTCATGTCATATTGAGTAATATATGTGCACTTATTGATTGTATTTCTTGTCTCGTATGTTCGTTGTGCGGTCTAGGTGGATTTGCGCTAGAGGGTGCTGCGGAGGACCTTCAGCACTAGGAGTTTGAAGGCTTTGACCCAAATCAAGCTCAAAAGCAAGGAAAGTGTCATTGAACATATTGATTCTGTCTTGACAAAAAAATTTTTGTTTGCAAAACTGCATGCTTGTGTGAATTTGATGGGAATCCTAGGATAGGAAGTTTATTAGCTTTGTTTAACCACCCTTATCATCTAGAATTCATGGTAGAGATCGAGAAGGGCTTTTTACCTTTTTGCTTCGCTTAATTAATTGGGATAAGAAAACAACTATATCATTTATTTATGCATTAATGAGATAATGATTAATATGAACTGGTTAATATGACATGGTAAAGGGTGATCTAAGCAAGCATGGCGTGTGGATGGGTTGGATGATATGGTGTTTTGGCTTGCTTTAGATCTAAGGACTAGTTCGTGGAGCGACCATCCAGGACTTATAGTGCCACCACGAGGCCAAGTATGGGTGCGACGTAGCTGATTAATTAGGGAATTGCTAGTATTGAGCGGATCATTTGGCGCACTAGGAAAGGGGAGTTGGATTGGGTTTGGATATGGTTGCTGAGACTCCCAGGGATCCGAACAGCACAAGAGGGGGCACTTGGTTGAAGATGTGCTCAGTTGGAGACATTGCCACCGGTGAAACCTCAGTGGGCCGTACAAGATAGTAATCCCTTTATAAAGGCTATTTTGTGATCTATTGGCCACACACCTAAGGAAGTGTGAGACTGCATAATTGAGGTTCCTTAGTCACCGCAAGGTGATGAAATTACAAACATGTGGGTAAAGTGGTGCAACCTCTGCAGAGTGTGTTTTAAAACTATCATGATAGCCGTGCTCCCGGTTATGAGCAACATGGGCCCTCACATGATTAGGGGAAAACTTGGGATTTGGGGTGGTTTGGTACTGGTTACGGATGGTATTATGGTTTATGGCATTGGATATGGTTAATGGTAACGTTGATGGATATGGAATATGGACTTATGCTATGTTTATAACTATGGTTTATGATGGGTTTACTTCACATACATATAATATATTGCTTTTCAAATCTTTTAATGTACTTTTCAGCACTTAGCCTTTATTTCATTCATCGTTTGTATGAGCTACATGTCATACTTTCCACACTTGCGGAGTACGACATGTACTCACCCTTGCAATTCCCCTACCAACGGTTGCAGGTCAGGATTGGGAGTGTAACGATGATAAAGCGGAGTTCTAGGTCGTGTCTGACGTCAGCTTTGCCTGTGGTGTTGGTTGGAGCTGCGCTACTCACTATGCCTATTTGCTTAGTTTGCTTTATTAGTTTATTTCCACTGCATTAGTTAAAACTTGTCATTAATATTCATTAGAGCTTGTATTCGAGGATATAATGAATTGTGTAATAACAGTGGTTAATTAATCTTGCTCTTTGGTAATTTTCTATATATCCTTTCGTGAATGCACTCGTGTATGTGTGTTGAATGTCCTGGGAACACATATGCGCTTACTTGGTTCATTCTCGAAACCGGATGTCACAAATTGGTATCAGAGCCATAGGTTGACCGTAGGACGCATCCTAGGTAGAATGGACACTATGGAGCAAATAGGAGGACTCAAGAGTCGATGTGTTCTTGCTAGGTGTGTTGTTGCTATATATTGTTTGTTTGTGTGCTTAATAGAGGATTTTGGGATGCTTTAGCATTGCCATGTCCAAATAGGCTAGTATAGGTAGTTATTTAGTTTCATATCTCTTGATGCATATAGTTGGGGACGTTTTCTAAATTCTTATCTCTTGCTTTTCTTCAGATGGTGAGGACTCACAACCAGAGGGACGACAACGATGAGGGGGAGAACAATGGAGCACCTCAGAAAACAATGGACAAGGACCTGCTCAGGGAGCTATCAATCTTGAGCAGCTATTGGTCATGCAAAACCAGCTCATGCAGACCATGATACAGACTATGGGACGGCTGCAGGATGGTAATAACAACAATCAGTCCCACATGCATCCACCACTACCCCACCTCCTCATAACCAGTTGGGAGAGTTCATGAGGACTAGGCCACCGACCTTTGCTCAAGCTGCTGACACTATGGATGCTGATGATTGGTTCAAGTCCGTGGAGAAGAAACTTGCAATAGTCCAATGCAGTGTCTGGGAGAAGGTGCTATTCGCATCTCATCAACTTGTTGGAGCAGCTGTCGATTGGTGAGACTCGCTATGCAACGCTCATGAGAACCAAGAGAGGATTACTTGGGCCGAATTCAAGGAGTGCTTTCATTCTCATTATGTGCCAGAAGGTGTTATGATGAAGCGACAAAATTTGAGAACTTGAGGCAAGGAAATTCAAGTGTGACTGAATATCTCAACAAATTCACTCAACTATCAAGATATGCATCTGAGGATGTGAGCCGGGATAGCCGGAAGCAATACCTTTTCATGAGGGTCTTGAACAATGAGATCTAAGTGTAATTGCTCAACTGTGATTATGCAAACTTCCAGAAGCTAGTGGAAAAAGCAATTGTTATGGAGAACAAGGTCTGTGAGATAGAGCAAGACAACAAGAGGAAGGCGTCATATCAAGGACAATAACAAGGAAGTAATGTGTGACCTCGCTTTGCACCATCCAATGCGCCATATTACAACTCTTATGCTCCAGTACAGCGCCCTAGTTATGCACCGCGCCTAGCTCAGTTTGTGCATCAACACCCTGTCATGCAAGCACCTAGGCCTCCAATGCCTTTTGCACCTCGTGCCAATTTTCCTGGTGCAAATGTTCAAAATCAAGCCCGTCCCAATAATTCTGGTGTAGCAAGGAAGTGCTATACATGTGGAGAAGCAGGACACTTTGCACATCAATGTCTTAAGTCAGGCCTTGGTCAAGGAAGCAATGCATCAAGACAGAACCCAAGATCCAATGGAGGAGAGCCACAAGGAAACCATGGACATCACAATTTTGCTCGTGGCAACGTGGACCATGTCTCAACGGAGGATGCTCAACAGGCAGATGACGTGGTTATTGGTATGTTTCTCGCAAACTCCAACCCGATGACTATGTTATTTGATTCTGGAGCATCACATTCATTCATTGTATTGAAATATGTTGCCAAGTATAGTTCGCCTATCTCTCATATGAAGTTTACTCTATTGGTTAAGTCTCGTGGAGGAGAGATGAGGACAAATATAGTATGTCCAAAAGTAAGCCTTAAAATAAAGGGGGTAGACTTTTTTGTCAACCTCATTGTTTTGGATTCTTAAGGATTGGACATTATACTTGGTATGGACTGGTTGAGGAAGCACAATGGAGTCATTGAATGTGCCACGAAGATGGTGAAGTTGACCAATGAGGAAGGGATCACCGTAGAGTTTGAAGCTTCTCAACACGCACCAAAGCAATTGGAGCTAAACCATATGGACGGTGCCGCAATTGAGGAAATTCTGGTGGCGTGTGAATTTTTGGATGTGTTCCCGGATGAGTTGCCAGGTATGCCACCTGATCGAGATATTGAGTTTGTCATTGATTTAATACCTGGAACTGTACCTATAGCTAAGAGGCCATATAGGATGCCTCCTAAAGAATTAGCGGAGCTCAAGAAGCAGATTCAAGAGCAATTAGAGAAAGGTTTCATTCGTCCATGATCTTCACCATGGGGAGCGCCTGTACTCTTTATGGACAAGAAGGATGGATCCCAAAGGATGTGTGTAGATTACCGAGCTCTCAACGAGGTAACAATCAAGAATAAGTACACCTTGCCACGCATAGAAGACTTGTTTGGTCAGATGAAGGGTGGTTGTGTCTTCTCCAAGATTGATTTGAGGTTGGGATACTTCCAAATGAAGGTTAGAACATCAGAAATACCCAATACAGCTTTCAGGACATCGTATGGATCTTATGAGTACATCGTGATGTCTTTTGGATTAACAAATACACCTGCATATTTTATGTACCTCATGAATAAGGTCCTCATGGAGTACTTTGATAAGTTCATTGTGGTGTTCATTGATGACATTATGATCTACTCGAGGAGCGAGGAGGAGCTTGAGGAACACTTGAGGCTTACGTTGCAGAAATTGAGGGAGCACTGATTGTATGCCAAATTCAGCAAGTGTCAGTTTTGGTTAAGGGGGGTGTCATTTTTGGGTCATATCATAACAGGAGGAGGAGTATCAGTTGACCCAGGAAAAGTGAGAGATGAGCTAAAATGGAAGCCCCTGCAAAATGTAAAGGAAATCCGGAGTTTTATTGGAAGAGATGGATATTACCGTAGGTTCATCAAAGACCATTCCAAGATAGCCAAGCCCATGACGGAGTTGCTAATGAAGGGGAAAGCGTTTCAACTGACACAAGCTTGTCATGAAAGTTTTGAGGAGTTGAAGAAAAGGTTAACAACAGCTCAAGTCTTAATATTGTCGGATGTGAGCAAAAGCTTTGACATATACTGTGATTCATCAAGACAAGGACTTGGATGTGTGCTCATGCAAGAAGGTCAAGTGGTTGCCTACGCATCGAGGCAATTGAAGAAACATGAGCAGAATTATCTAATGCATGATTTGGAACTTGCAGCCGTAGTACAAGCATTGAAGATTTGGAGGCATTATATCCTTGGACTTAGGTGTGAAATTTATACAGATCATAAGAGTCTAAAGTACATATTCACGAAAACGGATCTAAATTTGAGGCAACGAAGATGGTTGGAGCGATTATGATATGGGAATCAATTATCATCCAGGAAAGGCTAATGTCGTGGCCGATGCTTTGAGCTGTAAAAGAGTAACTCACCAACTCACGGTTCGAGAATTGCCATCCGAGTTATGTAAGGAGTTTGAATGTTTCAATCTAGGATTTGTGAATGAGACGCGAATAATGGAGTTAAATGCAACCTTGGAACAATAAATTCGAGAAGGTAAAACAATGGATGAAGAACTCCAAGAGATCAAGGAAAGGACCCAAGAGGGGAGGGAATTCAGATTTGATGAGTGTGAACATGGTACTTTATGGCTTGGGAAGAGGATTGTTGTGCCTAATGTGAAGAATATTCGGGAGACAATATTAAAAGAGGCACATGACTCGCCATACTCAATCCATCCCGATTGTACAAAGATGTACAAAGACTTGAAGACATGCCATTGGTGGGCTAGCATGAAAAGGACATAGCTGAATATGTAGCTTTGTGCGATGTGTGCCAACGAGTTAAGACGGAACATTAAAGGCCAGCTGGATTATTGCAACCATTAAAGATTCCAGAATAGAAGTGGGAAGAAATTGGAATGGACTTCATGGTTGGTTGACCGCGAACTCAGTTCGGTTATGACTTAATATGGGTAATTGTGGATCGGTTAACCAAGTCAGCTCACTTTATTCCCGTCAAGACCACCTTTAATGGGGAGAAGTTGGCGGAACTGTATATGTGAAGAATATTATGTTTGCATGGAGTTCCAAAGAGGATAGTGTCAAATAAAGGTTCCCAATTTACCTCCAGGTTTTGGCAGAAATTGCATGATACATTGGGTACAAGGTTGAACTTTAGCTCAGCGTATCACCCTCAAACGGATGGACAAACTGAGAGGACCAATCTGATTTTGGAGGACATGTTAAGAGATGGTGCATTGAAGCATGGGAAAAGTTGGGACAAAGGCTTGCCATATGCAGAATTTTCATATAACAATAGTTATCAAGCAAGGTTGAAGATGTCACCATATGAAGCACTATATGGGAGGAAGTGTAGGACACCATTGTTCTGGAATGAGACATGAGAGAATCATGTGTTTGGACCTGACATGCTGGAAGAAGCTGAGAAGCAAGTACAGATTATTCGTGAAAACTTGAGGGCTGCTCAATCAAGGCAAAAAGGCTATGCGGACAATATGGAAGGAAACTAGCCTTTGAAGTTGAAGATTTTGTTACCTCAAGGTGTCACCAATGAGAGGTCATAAGAGGTTTAACATAAGAAGCAAGCTAGCATCTCGATACATTGGGCCATTCAAGATTTTGGACAAAAGAGGAGAAGTGGCATATAAGTTGGAGATGTCCATGATGTGTTTCATGTTTCTCAGCTCAAGAAGTGTTGAGAGTGCTAGAAGAACATGTGCCAATGGAAGAATTGGAATTAGAGGCAGATTTGACTTATGCTGAGCAACTGGTCAAAATCTTGGAAACCAAGGAGAGGGTCACAAGTAACAAGGTGATTAGATGGTGTAAACTGCAATGGAAGCATCATACAGAATCAGAGGCAACATGGGAGCTGGAAGATGATCTCAAGAAGGAATTTCCCTATCTCTTCTCTTCCGCGTCAAATCTCGAGGGCAATATTCATTTTAAGGGGGGTAGGTTTGTAACACCATCACTTTCATCCATCATGCATTGCATACATTCTAATACATGTCTAACATTAACCCACATAAAAAGGAACAAGTTTAAAATGATTTTAGAGTAAAATTGCACTCAATAGTTCCGGAAAGTGTGGACTAGTCCGTTTTTGGTGCGGACTAGTCCGATTTTCTCTTTGACCTCCATTAGACTTGTCTGTTTTGCTGCAAACCAGTCAGTTTTTGTCTCTATATAGTTTTCGACTTGTTTGGTTCATTGCGGACTAGTCCGGTATTCCACTTCCTTAGAAATTTTGCTAAGTCCATGGACTTGTCCAGTATTCCAGCGGACTTGTTCGTTTTTCCTCTAACTAAAATTGGAATTTTCCGGTTCTAGCCAGACTTGTCTGATTTTTATCTGACCATGTTCGGACTTGTCTGATTCCTTAGTCACCGCAAGGTGATGAAATCAAGAACATGTGGGTAAAGTGGTACAACCTCTCCACGGTGTGTTTTAAAACTATAACGATAGCCATGCTTCCGGTTATGAGCAACCTGGACCCTCCATGATTAGGGGAAACTTGGGATTTGGGATGGTTTGGTACTGGTTATGGATGGTATTATGGTTTATGGCATTGAATATGGTTAATGGTAATCGTGATGGATATGGAATATGGACCTATGCTATGTTAATAATTATGGTTTATGATGGGTTTACTTCACATACATATAATATATTGCTTTTCAAATGTTTTAATGTACTTCTCAGTACTTAGCCTTTATTTCATTCTTCATTTGTATGAGCTACATGTCATACTTTCCACACTTGCTGAGTATGACATGCACTCACCCTTGCAATTCCTCCACCAACAGTTGCGGGTCAGGATTTGGAGTGTAACGATGATAATGCGGAGTTCTAGGTCGTGTCTGCCATCAGCTTTGCTTGTGGTGTTGATTGGAGTTGCGCTATCCCCTATGCCTATTTCCTTAGTTTGCTTTATTTGTATTTCCTGTGCATTTGTTTAAACTTGTCATTAATGTTCATTAGAACTTGTATTCGGGGATATAATGAATTGTGTAATAAAAGTGGTTAATTAATCTTGCCCTGTGGTAATTTTTTGTATATCCTTTTGTGAAGTCACTCGTGTATGTGTGTTGAATGCCCTGGGCACACATATGTGTTCACTTGGTTCATTATCGGAACCTGGTGTCACAGGTAATTATTGTATATCATTTGTGATGCACTCGTGTATGTGTGTTGAACATCCTGGACACACATATGTATCACACTTGGTTCATTTTCAGAACTGAGTGTCACACCCTGTGGCAATCTTATCCTAAAGATCAAAGGCTTCTCGCATACGCTTCCTGTGAGCATGGCTTGAAGACCCGCCGTCTTGCCACTCAAAAGCCAGTGGTACATGCGTAGTCGTTGATGATGGCAGGGAATGTCTCATTGAACTGTCCTGTCACCGTAAGCTACCCACTTGGCGGAGTAGGATAGGCCTACAGCGTCTTCACTGCGATGTGATTGGGTGTAGCAGTACCTAACTGGAGCCGTGTGTTGCGTTATGCGCCTAGGGAAGGCGCTTGTCTTCAATGCCCGATTTAGACAGGGCACACCACCCCTTAACTCTCACACCATACTGTTTAGGGAAAGTTGCAGGACGCGTAGCAGCATTGGAGTCAGCCTCAGCGGGGTAGGTTGGGTCCCATACTGTGGGCCACATGGCAGCCCTGGAGCCCATCTCTGAGGAGAGATGAGGGTTCTGTACTATAAGACACTTGGGAGTTCCGGAGACCGCCTCTGTGGGGGAGGTCGGTATGGATCTTCGGGCTTGTGGCAAAACCGGAGCCCGCTCCTATGGAAGAGCGCAGTCCTATCACGCTGGACACGTGGCAGCTTGGGAGCACATCTTTTTGGTAGTTTCGGGTCCTGTCTTGAGGTCCACATGGCAAGGTCCGGAGCCTGCCCTCGAGGAGCGGCAAGGTCCCAGCTTGCTGGACATGTGGCGCCAGTGAATCCTGGCTCAACGGGGAGGCATGACTCTTAGACACTTTTATCCTGTCCGTGAGGGTACCCAGTATGCTGAGTACTGACAGTGGCCCCTGGGTCCACCCTGGGGAGTGGTGATGAGCCAGAGGGTGCAGTCCTAACATTGCTTTCCCACGCCGTTTTTTGATATTTGTCTTGGGCAAGTGAAACGTGCGCGCTTCTGCCATTGCGGCCACATGTCCTCCTCTAGTTGAGCGGGCGTGGTGACATGATATTTGCTTGCCAGGGTTTCTTTAGCTATGATGGTTCCCAATGCGGTTGCAGCTGTTCTACTGCTCTGCCTTTATGGGAACCACCGAGTTGCCTTCTCAGGTGGGTGTGTGCTCGAGCCAACCCTTCTGATAGGGGACTTGGGCCCCACTATTATGGGCATTGCGGGTTGCATAGCGCGTGCTGAGTCTAGGCGATCCTCAAGATGTGCCCTAGCATCGCGGGGGTGATCAAAAGGAAACCATTCGAGGCAAAGGCAATTCGTTCCTTACTCTCTCCCCAATGCTTGTGCCTTCATCTTCTTCCTTGAAACCCGAGCCTTCACCATCTGCATAGTTCTTGATCTCACCCGCTCCTATGGCATCGACCTTGCCTTCCTCCCGCATCAAAGACGTAGAGTCAGTGAGGCAACTACTTGGCTGGGTAGTTGAGGAGTGGTGGGAACGAGTTCGCCTCAGCTCCCTCCCTCTTGATTTGAAGGATGGAGAGATCGTCTTCTTTGCTTCGTATGCGTACTCCAGGTTCGTTCCGACTGTTTCCTCCTTCCTACTGACACTTCTGGAGATCTTTGGGCTCCAGCTTCATCACCTTTTGCCAAAATCCTTGGTGGTGGCAGCGATCTTCTCGCACTTCAGCGAGATGTTTGTGGGAGTTCACCAGTATGTGCTGATGTTCTAGCAGTTCTTCGTGCTGAGGTGGATCGGGAAATGCAGGATGAACTTCCTTTGAGCCTACTACTCCCAGCAGCGGCCCACGTTCTTGTTCAAGTACATCACCCCACTTTCTTCCGCGACATGGGAAGGCTAGAGGGAAAACAAGGTGATAGTGCACACCGACGCCCACGATTGCATGACCATGCCTACCAACTAGTCAATATGCAGGAAGAAGACTTGGGAGGAGTGCCCAGAGTTGGAGACGGAGTACACCCCAACAATGCAGAGGATCCAGTACCTGGCGGACCATGGCATGTTGTCGTTAAAGGTGCTGGCAGACTACATGAGCCGACGCTGGCCCCAATCCAGCAGCGCTGTCGCTCGACATGGTTATACTTTGGGTTGCAGGATAGCACGAGGCTGGTGAGGCGTCACAATTCTGCGGTATTCTAGCAAGAGGTGCTTGAGATGATGTCCAAGATGTGCGCCGATCTGTTGACCCCCGAAGTCTTCACCCTTCAAGAGATTTGTCCGCCGCTCTACACAAACCGAGATCTCATGGTGAAGGTATTCAGAGAGATGTCGAACCTGGACGCACTCGGCCTTGCACCACAGCAGATTTGAGATGTGGACTGGGGGCTAACCATCCACGGCCCTCAGCAGGAGTCTGAACCCAACCTGAGACTCGGAGTGTAGGAGGGAGAAGACTCAACCTCCAACAGGGGATAGGGCAAGGCACCGGCCCCTCACACGGGGAAGGGAAAGTCGCCAGTGGTCGAGGTCATGAAGGCTAAACACCATCAGTCGCGACTGAGGGCACTGCTGAGTGCAACCTTTGTCCCGAGTCAGCACCCGATGGAGCGTCCATTCCCATCCCCGGGTGTTGGCGGATCTTTAAGCAGGGGCTCCGCTTGCCACGCGACGGGTCACTTGTTGACTAGGGGCAGTGCACCAGCTTTCTCGAGGAGGCCCAATGAGCGTTGGTCTGCTGATGTCTTCATCACCTGTGCAGTCCATGGTGCCGGCGAGGGCACTGGGGTGCTACACCCGTGGCGCCCCAGGCCAAGATATCTTGATCTGCGAGTGTCCTTGTTGTAGGCACGTCCATGGATGTTGGAGGCAACTCTGGAGAGGGCTCCAAAGGTGGCATGGTTGGGTTGATGATCAGAACCCACCATGGGACTACAGAGTCCCGCATTGCGAGCCTTCCATCCCCTGGGGTCATTGGAGGTGCACCGACGAGTACGGGCTCAACTGCTTCTACCCCGTCCGCATTATCGACAGCTGCAAGCTGCACCCACAACCTCAGCGCAACCAAAGCTCGAGGCCTGCCGGAGCTTTCGGGGGCGTTTGTAAGGAACACTTATTGAATCTTTCATCGTTGTTTGTCCCGTTCTTTTGTTTGAGTAGTCCTTGGCCCAATCCTGCAGGTCATCGTCAGCTGTAGTGACGCCCTTGCCACTAGGGCAGTCGATGCCCGCCTCAGGTCCCTTGAAGAGTTTCGAGAGGCCCTGGCACGCTGAGAGGCCACTGTTGCTGAGTGAGAGACAACAGTCTAGAAGATGAAGGCGTAGGTTGAGGCAGGACGGGACAAGCTGCAGTCCCATATCGAGGATTGGGAGGAGAACCTAGTGGAGCGCCAAGACCTCCTTCTCCTATAGCTTGATGTTAGCACTCGAAAGCTGACTTTGGAGCATTGTGCCCAGGAGCTTGATCTGCAGAAGCAGCAGGTGGCCACCCGTGAGAAAGAGTTCGCCAAAAGTAGGGAAAACGCGCTGAGGGCATCGCAGCAGGAGGTCAGGGACCTCGAAGCATCCCGTTTGACCGAGGCGCGGAAGGTCTAGGACTTCCTGGGCCGCACCGAGGAGGCACTGCAACCCTTCGGCTTTAGCCCATGCAGAGTGAGAAGCCAGCACAGGAGGTGGGTCAAGTGATCCTCACGCTTCACTCCACCATTACAAAGATATAAGCTGTGGGGATAGTTGTCGCTCGCCGTCAGGAGACCGAAGGGAGAGCACTAGCAGAGATGATGGCATCCCACATTCTGGTGTGCTATCGGAGTTGGTACCCGGCACTGCCTCAGGACCTAGTAATCAATGGCCCCCTTGAGATGTGTGAAGAGGCAGTAAAGGCTGAGGTCGAGGACTTTGCCAAATATGTCAGCGCGTAGTTCGCGCGAGATTGAGGTTGGCGGCTCCTCGGCAGTGGCACTTTTCTATGCGTGGCTCGCCCCATTGTAAGTAACCTTTATTGGATGTGAATTCATGTCCAGTTTCTTGGCCTTTCTTGTGCATCTCAACTTGTTCGTCTGGGTCCTTAGCAGCATAAGGGCTGAAGAACTTCGCCCTCTTCGTTAGCTTTTAAGAACCAATGGACGCACACTTGATGTAGCCACTTTGCACCATTTGACGTCCTTCCTAAAGACCCCCTTAGAGGCCCCCGGGTAGGTGTGTCCAACCTGTTGGGCAAGCCTACCACTTATCAACATGATGTCACCGACGGGCCACCGACGTAGGGTGGGAGCTTCGTTAGTCGATGTCGGTAGGCCCCTTGAGAGGTGTCGAGGTTGGATGCTCTGGCGCCGCCCACCATTGTTGTGTAGAAACGTCACGAGTAGTGAAAGTGCATCTAGGCATCCCTTGTAGGTTTTTGTTTATTTATGACAAACAAATGACATCCTAACAAAATTCATCAGATGAGAGCAGGTTTTAATGAAATTATGAAGACGTAAAAAGATAGGAGAATGAGGAATCTATATGTAAAAGAGCTCAAGAGCTGAATAGAATACATTGTTGTGTACGGAGTGTGTTGGAGAAACACACACCAAGAGCTCAAGCAAAAGAAATCACCCTCACTGCACAACATTTCACAAGTCCAGACTAGTCTGATATTCACCAGACTAGTCTAATATCTCTCTGACTAAGATTGGACTAGTACCCCCTAGTGCGTACTAGTCCTCAGCACTTCACATCTTTACAAAAATGGACAAGTCTGATATCACCACGGACTAGTCCGATATCTTTCTGACTAAAAGCGGACAAGTCTGCCCTAGTGCAGACTTGTCCTCAGGACCTCACACTTTACATAGAACCATACAAGTCCGATATCACCACGGACTAGTCCGAAAACTCTCTGACTAAAATCGGTCAAGTCCTCCCACTGCGGACTTGTCCTAGATTCTACATGAGGTTCACCACACCGGACTAGTCCGATACCAGATTAGTCCAAACACTTCCAGAGCCCAAATCGGACTAGTCCGCCCTTTTCTGGACAAGTCCAATATTTTCGAACACTTAGGGTTTCCCACACTACGCACACCGGACTAGTTCGGACATCGCAAATCCTAATGGTATCTGTTGGAAACCCTAGTATAAATAGAGGTGTACGGCCCTACAACCACAATCTCTCGTTTCCCTGCGCTGTCACACCTCCCTAGAGCCCTAAAAACACATATCTCCACACATTCTAACCAAAAGAAGATCAAATATTTGAGGATTAGCATTGATCAGAAGGAAAGACTTGTTTCACACGTCTTAAGCTCTTGGGTTTGATCTCTCGCACACTCTTGTTGTTTACTGCATATATTTTTAGTGTGTTTTGTGGTGTTCATCTTTGTAAATCTTGGGGAGCCCTCAACTTGCGAGAAGGCCCCTTGAATTTAGTTATTTGCCCCTTTGTGATTAGTGTAAGAGAATCAGCCTCCGTGGCGATTCGACGAGGGTAGGGTTGTTGAAGACCCGATCCTCAATGTGGAAGTAGTTTTCCTTCGTGGGAATCAAACCGCGGGATAAAATCGCGTCTTGTGCACTTTTGTTCTTATTGGTCATCTCGTTCTAGGGTTTACTCAATCTTCGATAACTTACGTTAAAACATTGAAATCAAAGTTAATTTGTGTCATACATAGTTTCTTTGTTGTGATAGATCCAATTTACAACTTACTTTCCGCTGCATAGAGTACTTGACGTGAATTCTTCGATCAAACTTGATCATTCTAGTCCGCACACACCGGACTAGTCCGCACCATACCAGAGTAGTCCGATTTATCTGTTTTTGATCAAGTTTGTTAAGTGTTTCAAGATCCGACGAAACTTCAAAAAGCCTATTCACCCCCCTCTAGGCTACATTCAATTGGTATCAGAGCAGGACTCTTCAAAAGGGACTCACCGCTTGAAGAGAAGATGTCGGATATTAAGGATGTTCACAAGAACATCAACCAAGAGAAGGGTGACGATGAAAAGACTCAGAAGCCGGAGAAGCTCTTCGACGCCATCCAAGACTGCGAGGATGATGATGAGAAGATGCTAGAACTCAAGACACTCCTAATGAAGAAGGCACTATCCACAAAGGGGAATATGAAGTTCGATGATGAAAGGAAGAAGACGTGGTGTAGTCATACCGACTACTCCCGATATCCTTTTAACTATGATCGTCTGAATTCCAATAATAACCATTACTTATCAATTCCTCTAGGAAAAACCCCATACTTTGATGGCAATGATTATTCAATGTGGAGGAAAAATATGAAAATGCATCTCATATCACTTAACCCCAGCTTGTGGCATATAGTGTGTACAGAGATAGATATCTCGAATGACAATGAAGAGCTCACACCACGTCAAGAACAAGCCATTCATCGGAACGCTTGAGCTATAGCTTTCATAGCATCGTCACGTAGCCGAGATGAGTTCACCGAGGTGGATGGACAGGAAATTGCTAAGGAGATATGGGACACATTACAAATTGCACATGAAGGTGATTGTTAAGTGCGAGAAGCCAAGATTGAAATGATTGAAGGAAAATTGAGAAGAAGACAAGGTGGTAGACCAAATGAAGGAAGACAAAGGGACAAGCCAAGACCGAAGATCAGGCACGCTTGCTATAACTATGGAGAATACGACCATTTCATAGTTGATTGTCCTCATGAAGAAAACAAGAGGAAGTCCAAGGACAACAAGCCTCACCCCAAAAACATGTTCAAGAAGAAGAAGCAATTTGGACAAGCGCGTCTAGGGAAAGAGTGGGAATCTATTATGAGTCCTCATTCGAAGAAGAAGAAGAGGATATGGCTACCATAGCTGTCAAGAAGCCTACCAAGAAATCTACCCTCTTCCCAACCATCAGCGCAAGGAAAGACACAGATCATATGTGTCTAATGGCCAAGGAAGGTAAAAGTAAGGTAACAACTAAATCTTCCTCCTCGCATTCTTTTAATAGTGATAGTGATAACTCTAGTGATGGTGAAGATATGCTTGTTTGTTTAGATAAGAAAACTGCAGCTAAGATGAAATTTTTAATGGATAAGCTTGTTGATAAGGAGGAGCTAGTTGATCGTCAAGAAGATATGATCACCTCCAAAAGGAAGAATATCTTAAGATCAAAAAGCCCCTCGTGCTTGAAAAGGAGCAAAGCAACTCACTGGAACTTGAGTTAGCTTCAAGCAAGGAAGCTTGTTTGAAGCTAGAAGACTCAAACATGGCTATCAAGGATGAACTTGCTAACTTAACCAAAGCTAACAAGATCCTTGAGGTACAAGTTGAGTCACTCAAGTCAAGTGGTTCTTCATCTCTTCAAGCTCACCCCCTCAAATTATAAAATCTGAAACTACTATTACTTGTGAATGTGCTAAAATTGACACTAACTTGATGGAGAAGTCAAACTTGACAAAGGACAAGCATCCTTCCCAAAGTGGCATATTTGACAAGGAGAAGGCCAAGTATGCACTCAGTGCATACTTGGTCACAAGACCTCCTAATGTCAAATATGGCATTGGGTATTCTTATAGTGAAAAGCAAAATGCTATAAACCACAAGAATAACAATGAATGCATTGCTTTTGTCAAGGGAAACACCTCTCAAGTTAGACAACTTAATAATGTTGATAAAAGTAACATTGTTAACACATATGAGCAACAAGTCTTGTTTAGAACTTTTGATGCATCATATGTTCTTATGAAAAGTAATCTTGGTAGAGTTTATGCGAAATATGTTGGGCCATGGCATGGGAACACCAAATCTCATGTCTGGGTGCCCAAATCACTTATGACTAACCTCAAAGGACCCAAGAAAGCTTGGGTACCTCAAAGGATGTTCGTTGAATATGAAGAAAATGAAGATCCAAGTGAAGGCATTTACATTGGCGATAACAGTCAAGGAAGGGTGCTCAGTACCGGTAAAATAGCAATTTTACCACAACATACTCTTTCTCATGTTTTACACGTTGATTCCTTGAATTATAACCTTTTGTCCATATCTAAATTATGTGACAAAGGTTTTAATTGTTTGTTCATTAATGAAGGTGTGACTGTCTTTAAAAGGAATGATAACTCGGTTGCATTTAAGGGTGTGTTAAAGGTAGAACTTTATCTAGTTGACTTCAACAAAGATAAAGCCGAACTTGACACATGCTTGATTGCAAAGACCAACATGAGTTGGTTGTGGCATAGACGGCTAGCACATGTTCGTATGAGGAATCTTCAATAACTTCTAAAAGGCGGTCACATCCTTGGTTTAAAGGATTTTGTTTTTGAGAAGGACAGACCTTGTAGCGCTTGCTAAGCCAGGAAGCATGTAGGAGCACCCCATCCCGCGAATAATGTCATGACAACAACGAGACCACTCGAGCTCCTTCACATGGACCTATTTGATCCAATTGCTTACATAAGCATCGGCGGTAACAAGTACGGTTTAGTCATTGTTGATGATTTTTCTCGCTTCACGTGGGTTTTCTTTTTGCATGATAAGACAAAAACTCAAGGAACCCTCAAGAAGTTTCTCAAGGGAGATCAAAATGAATTTTCATTGACAATCAAGAACATACAAAGTGACAACGGAACGGAGTTCAAGAATACCCAAGTTGAGGAATATCTGGACGAAGAAGGGATAAAGCACGAGTTTTTAGCACCTTATTCTCCTAACCAAAATGGAGTAGCCGAAAGGAAGAATCGAACACTCATTGAGATGGCGAGGACAATGCTCGATGAATAAAAGACTTTGGAATGGTTTTGGGTTGAAGCGGTCAACACCGCGTGTCACGCCATAAACCGACTCTATCTTCATCGCCTACTCAAGAAAACATCATATGAACTACTCACAGGAAACAAGCCGAATATTTCATACAAGTCTTTTGGTTCCAAATGTTATATTTTGAACAAGAAGCCTAGGACTTAAAAGTTCACTTCAAAGTCCGATGAAGGTTTCTTACTCGGCTATGATTCGAACTCCTACGCCTATCGTGTCTTCAACAAGGACTTCAAACTTGTTGAAGTAGCATGTGACGTGGTGTTCGATGAAACTAACAGCTCTCAAGGAGAGCAAGTTGATCAATGTGTGCTAGATAGAGAAGAAGCTCCATGTCAAGCGTTGAGGAGTATGGCATTTGGCGATGTTCGACCATAAGCGCCACCTCCAAATGCGAATGAAGAAGATGAAACCACAAGTCGAGGAGAATTATCAAGGGGGAGCTTCCACACAAGATCAACCTCAAGGAGACCAATAGGATCGACACATCATTGAAGGCCACCATCCAGGGGGAGAAGAAGATGATGACAATGAAGTCTCAAGACCACAACTGCCACACCCAGGAGTGCATCAACGCATCCAAAGCGATCACCCCGTCGACAACATAATCGGTGACATCCAAAAGGGAGTAACAACTCGATCTCGTATAGCTAATTTTTGTGAACATTACTCGTTTGTATCCTCTTTGGAACCAAACATGGTTGAAGGTGCTTTAAAGGATCCGGATTTTGTGGAAGCGGTGCAAGAAGAATTGAACAACTTCAAAAGGAACGAGGTGTGGGAACTTGTTTAAACACCCAAGTTCAACGTCGTCGGCACTAAATGGGTCCTCCGCAACAAGCAAGACGAACACGGGGTGGTGACAAGGAACAAGGCGCGACTTGTGACCAAAGGGTATTCACAAGTCAAAGGTTTGGATTTCGACGAGACTTTTGCTCCCGTAGCTGGGCTTGAATCGATTCGAATATTACTTGCATATGCTACTCACCATGATTTCAAACTTTATGAAATGGATGTGAAAAGCACCTTCCTCAACGGACCAATCAAGGAGGAGGTGTATGTGGAGCAACCCCCCATGGTTCGAAGATCAAGAGTTCCCCAACCATGTGTTCAAATTGCGTAAGGCCCTCTATGTCCTCAAAACAAGCTCCTACAGCTTGGTATGAGTGCCTTATAGATTTTTTATTAAAAATGGATTTAAGATTGGTAAGGTTGATTACACTTTGTTCACTAAGAATTTTGATAATGATCTATTTATCTATCAAATTTATATTGATGATATTATATTTGGTTCAACTAACAGATCTTTTTCTCAAGAATTTAGTAAGATTATAACAGATAGATTCGAGATGTCAATGATGGGAGATTTGAGATATTTCTTGTGATTTCAAGTGAAGCAACAAAAGGAAGGGACGTTCATAAGCCAAACAAAGTACACTCAAGACATCCTAAAGAAATTCGGCATGGACAAAGAAAAGCCCATAAAGACTCCGATGGCGACGAATGGACACTTGGATCTTAATGAAGACGGACCAAACGTGGATCAAAAGGTATATCGCTCCATAATTGGCTCCTTACTTTATTTATGTGCGTCTAGGCCTGACATTACGTTGAGTGTATGTTTGTGTGCCAGATTTCAAGCCAATCCTAAGGTATGTCATTTGACAGCCGTAAAGAGTTTCCTGCGATACGTAGTTCATACACCTAACCTAGGCCTTTAGTATCCTAAAGGTTAAAAGTTCAATCTCATTGGATACTCCGATGCAGATTATGCTGGATGCAAAGTAGTTAGAAAAAGTACCTCCGGCACTTGCAAATTCCAAGCTAGATCCCTAGTTTCTTGGTCCTCCAAGAAACAAAATTCCATTTCCTTATCCACAGCCGAAGCAGAGTATGTTGCAGCCGGGAGTTGTTGCGCACAACGCCTTTGGATTCAACAAACTCTAAGGGATTACGGTTACAATATGAGCCATATTACACTCCTTTGTGTCAATGAGAGTGCAATTAAAATTGCCCACAATCCTGTTGACCACACAGCCTTGAGGCCTCAGTAGCCTCCTCAAGCCTCTCTTCCAACTGCTCCATCTCATGTTTCAAGTGAAGAGGCTCCAAGGAGAGCTCAAGAAGATGCAAGGCTTGCATCTAACACTAGGGCCCCTCCTCACACAGGGTCTCCTAGTGGCATTATGAAGTACCTGGCTCCGTTTTTTGGCTCTTGCCGGAAAGCTAAAGTGAAGATCCACAAGTTGAACAAGGCAAGGAAAAAGTACATGAGGTATATAAAACAAAATTTCAAAGACATATGCCAGAAGCTGGAGATTGAGCCTGTTGGATCTCCAATTATCTACGAGGACTCTCCTTTTGACTTTTTGGAAATTCCACCTCTTTCTCCTTCTGAACTTGCCTATTTTGGCATTGGGGGCTCGATGAGTGGTTCTCATCCTCATCCTTCTCATGCTTCCAACGATGAAGACGATGAAAGGTCGGACAACGAGGAGTGAGTCGGCAACGCCTAGTAGATCCCACTTCTCCTTCTTTTTGGTTCCTTGATGCCAAAGGGGGAGAGATTGACGGGGAGTCATTAGGTTGTAGCAGTAGATGAGAGATGAGAGCTCTATTTCTATCTTTTGCTATTTGTTATGCTTTTTGTGCTGTAAGACATCTTTTGATGTTGTAAGACTCTTATTATGTTTCTAGTCATGTTTATGAAGTTTGTGATGATGCTTTGATTTGATCTATGTTTATGCTCTGAAATTGGCATACATGGTTAATGTTGATATGATTATGTGATTTTCCTCATTATCATCATAATTATTGCTCACACACATATAATTTTGCACCCCACCATAAAGAGTGCACATATGTCTTATGTTTTCATTGCTTAATATGTTCCAAGCTCATATGTATACATTTTATGAAAATATGGATTTTTATCATATTTGTGAAATCTCAATTGGTTGTCATCAATCACAAAAAAGTGGGAGATTGAAAGTGCATCTAGGCATCCCTTGTGGGTTTTGGTTTATTAATGACGAACAAATGAGATCCTAACACAATTGTTGAGATGAGCGCAGGTTTTAATGAAATTATGAAGAAAGCGCAAAAAGAAAGGAGAATGAGGAATCTATATAGAAAAGAGCTCAAGAGTTGAATAGAATACTTTGTTGTGTATGATGTGTGTTGGAGAAACACACCCCAAGAGCTCAAGCAAAAGAAATGCCCTCACTACAACAAATTTCACAAGTCCGGACTAGTCTGATATTCATAGGACTAGTCTCATATCTATCAGACTAAGATCGGACTAGTCCCCCTAGTGCGGACTAGTCCTCAGCACTTCACATCTGACAAAAACGGACAAGTCTGATATCACCATGAACTATTCTTATTTCTTTCTGACTAAAAGCGGAAAAGTCCGCCAAAGTGCAGACTTGTCCTTAGGACCTCACACTTTACACAGAACCGAACAAGTCCGATATCACCACGGACTAGTCCGAAAACTATGTGACTAAAATCAGACAAGTCCTCTCACTGCGGACTTGTCATAAATTCTACATGAGGTTCACCACATCAGACTAGTCCGAACACTTCCAGAGCCCAAATCGGACTAGTCCGCCCTTTTGCAGACAAGTCCGATATTTCTGAACACTAAGGGTTCCCACACGGTGCACACCAGAATAGTCCAGAGTCCACCATGGCTAGTCCAGACATCACAAACCCTAATGGTAAATTTTGGAAACTCTAGTATAAATAGAGGTGTTGTTACACCCGGTTCCAAAAATGAACCAAGTGAGCGCATATGTGTGCCCAAGACGTTCAACACACATACAGGAGTGCATTAACAAAGAGTATACAAAAAATTACTACAGAACAAGACTAATTAAGCACTTTTATTACACAGCCATATTATCCTCGAATACAAGCTCTAATGAATATTAATGACAAGTTCAACTAATGCAGTAGAAATAAACTAATTAAGCAAACTAAACAGCTAGGCAGCATACACAATAGGGTAGCGCAACTCTAATAAACACCACAGACAAAGCTGACGGTAGACACGGCCTAGAACTCCGCATTATCATCGTTATACTCCCAATCCTGACATGCAACTGTTGGTGGGTGGAATTGCAATAGTGAGTACATGTCGTACTCAGCAAGTGTGAAAAGTATGACATGTAGTTGATTCAAATGACGAATATAATAATGGCTAAATGCTGAAAAGTATATTAAAACATTTCAAAAGCAACATAATACATGTATGTGAAATAAACCCATCATAAACCATGTAATCATCATAATACCAGTCCATAATTCATTACCATCATCCATATTCCAGATTTCACAGTTGCTATTAACCATATCCAATACCAGAAATTAATCCATAACCAACCAACCATAACCATTACTAAACCTTAACCATCCCGAAAACCATCACAATACCACGTTCCCACTAATCATGTAGGTCATCCAGGCGCTCATAACCGGGAGCACGGCTATCATGATAGTTAATTTAGACTCTGCAGAGTTTGTACCGCTTTACCCACGTGTTTGTGATTTCATCACCCGTTAGCGACTAAAGAAAACCTCCATTATGCCAAACACTACCATAGGTGTATTTCCAAGAGATCACAAAATAGCTTTTACAAAGGGATTACTAGCCTATTTAGACCCCCCCTGAGGTTTCACCGGTGGTGATGTCTCCTACAGAGCACATCTTCAACCAAGGGCCCCCTCTTGTGCCATTCGGATCCCAGGGTAGTCCCACCAATCATCAACAAACCCAATCCAACTACCCCTTCCCCTAGCATCCTTAATGGTCTAAATAGCACTGGCAAAGGCCTAATTAATCAGCTACGCCGTACCGATACTTGGCCTCGTTGTGGCACTGTAGTCCTGGCCTATTCCTGCATGAACTGGTCCTTAGATCTACACCAAGCAAACCACTGTAACATCCAACCCATCCACATACCCGGCTTGCTTAGATCACCCATTACCATATCATATTAACCAGTTCATATTAGTCATAATATCGTAAATGCATAATTAAGTTAATTAGTATAGTTTTCTTCCCATCCCAATTAATTAAGTGAAGCAAAAGGTAAAAAGCCCTTCCCGACTCTCTACCGTAAATTCCAGGTGATAGGGTGGTTAAACAAAACTAGTAAACTTTCTACCATAGGATTTCCCATCAAATTGACACAATCATGCAGTTTTGCAAACAAAACATTTATTTTAAAACAGGATCAATATGCTTCAAGGACACTTGCCTTGTTTTTCGGATTGGTTCGTGTCAGAGCCTTCAAACTCTTGGTGCTAGAGATCCTCCACAACGCTCTCTAGCGCAAATCCATCTAATCCGCACAATAAACATACAAGACAAGAATACAATCAGAAAGTGCACAAACATTACTCAATATGACATGACATGCATGATTAATGCAAATGCAAGGTGGAACTAGTTAATAAGTTGTTTTAATGATCACTAACTAATTCTAATAGCTTTTATAAAGTTTATACAGGATTGGAGTGGATTAGATCTAATTTTAAAATTATTTTGACAATATTTAACAAGGAAAATCAGACTAGTCCGTTGGGGACTGGACAAGTCCATAATTCGCGAGATTGATAGATTAGGGTTTTGTAGATTGACGTGAATTTGGGGATTAGGTGTCGAATTCACGTAAGAAAAAGAGAATATAAGGTATACTAGGTGTTTAGGACTCCAAAGGATCAAGGATCTTGGAGACAACACTTGGATCTTGGCGATCTAGGGTTGATGAAGAACTTGATGGTGGATTGTTGATGAAGAACGAAACTTGATGGAGATCTTGATCCTCTTTCGTTTCCTCCTCTTCTTATTCTTTCTTGGGATCTCCTCCTCCCTCCTTGATGGTGGCTCTCCATGAACTATGGTTTGGGTGGGGAGGAAAAGTGGCAAATAGATGTCAAGCCAAGGGGTGGGGTTGTTTATATAGAGGTGGAGGCTAGGGTTAGATGGATTCTGAGTTTAAGATGAGTAGGGGTCAGTTTAGAGTCCCACATGGGCTCTAAAAGAGTTAGCCACGACGTCCATGGGCCCACATAAAGTAAAACCCAAGAAACAAGTCGTGAAGCAAAAGATTAGCTCAGAGTCACGACTTATCGGACAAGTCCAAAAAGGAACGGACTAGTCCGATGTTGTCCAGAGAAAAATCAGACAAGTCCGGACTGGACATCGGACATGTACAAAATTATACAGAGGGGAAAAATGGACAACCGAGCCAAAAATCAGACAAGTACAACTTTAGTCAGAGAGGAAAATGGACAAGTCCGTTGGAACACCGGACTAGTCCCGACATGTCCAAGGACTTAGCAAAATTTCCATGGGAATTGGAAGATCGGACTAGTCCGCACAGGACCGAACAAGTCCAAAAGTGTCTAGAGGCAAAAACACACTAGTTTGCAAAAAAACGGACAAGTCTGATCGTGGTCAGAGAGAAATCGGACTAGTCCGCACCAAAATCAGACTAGTCTGCACTTTCCAGAATTCCTAAGTGTGGTTTTGTTCCAAATTAATTTTAAACTTATTCCTTTTTATGTGGATTATTGTTAGACACATATATGATTGTATGCAGGGCTTGATGCATGAAAATGAGGGTGTTACAAATCTACCCCCTTAAAGTGAATCTCGCCCTCGAGATTCGACGCAGAAGAGAAGAGATAGGGAAATTCCCCCTTGAGATCATCTTCTAGCTCCCATGTTGCTTCTTTTTATATTTGGTGCTTCCATTGATCTTTGCACCATCTGATGACCTTGTTCCTTGTGACCCTCTCCTTGGTTTTTAATATTTTGACCGGTTGCTCGGCATAAGTCAAATCTTCCTCTAGTTCCAACTCTTCCATTGGCACTTGTTCTTCTGGTACTCTCAAGCACTTCTTGAGTTGGGAAACATGAAACATATCATGTACATCTGAAAGACGAGTCGGCATCTCCAACTTATACGCTACTTCTCTTCTTTTGTCCAAAATCTTGAATGGTCCAATATAGTGAGGTGCTAGCTTGCCTCTTATGTTAAACCTCTTGTGACCTCTCATTGGTGACACCTTGAGGTTAACGAAGTCTCCCACTTCGAAGGCTAGTTTCCTTCTCCTATTGTTTGCATAGCCTTTTTGTCTTGATTGGGCAGCCCTCAAATTTTCACGAATAACCTGGACTTGCTTTTCAGCTTCTTGCAACACATCCTGACCAAATACTTGAGTTTCTCCTCTCTCATTCGAAAATAAGGGTGTCCTACACTTCCTTCTATATAGTGCTTCATAAGGTGATATCTTCAAACTTGCTTGGTAACTATTGTTGTATGAGAACTCTGCATATGGCAAGCTCTTGTCCAAAATTTTTCCATGCTTCAATGCACAAGCTCTTAGCATGTCCTCCAAAATCTGATTGGTCCTCTCAGTTTGTCCATCCGTTTGAGGGTGACATGCTAAACTAAAATTTAACCTTGTTCCCAATGCTTCATGCAATTTCTGCCAAAATCTGGAGGTAAATTGGGAACCTCTATCCGATACTATCTTCTTTGGGACTCCATGTTGACACACAATATGCTCCATATACAATTCTGCTAGCTTTGTGGTGGTATAGGTCGTCTTGACAGGAACAAATGAGATGTCTTGGTTAATTGATCCACAACTACCCAAATTGAATCATGACCGGACTGGGTACGCGGTAAACAAACTATAAAGTCCATACCGATCTCTTCCCACTTCCAATCCGGAATCTTCAATGGCTGCAATAATCCGGGTGGCCTTTGGTGTTCTGCTTTGACTCGTTGGCACACATCACACAATGCTACATATTCAGTTATGTCCTTCTTCATGCTAGCCCACCAATAACATGTCTTCAAGTCTTTGTACATCTTTGTGCAACCGGTGTGAATTGAGTATGGCGAGTCATGTGCCTCCTTTAGTATTGTCCCCTGAATATGCTTCACATTAGGCACAACAATCCTCTTACCAAGTCATCGAGTGCCATGTTCGTCCTCATCAAATCAGAATTCTCTTCCCTCTTGGGTCCTTTCTTTGATTTCTTGGATTTATTTATCCTTTATTTGGCCCTCTCGAATTTCTTGCTCCAAGGTTGGATTTAACTCCATGATTCCCATCTCATTCACAAATCCAAGGTTCAACCGTTCAAACTCCATACATAACTCGGATGGTAATTCTCGAACTGTGAGTTGGTGACTTACTCCTTTCCGGCTCAAGGCATCGGCCACTACATTAGCCTTCCCTAGATGATAATTGATCCCTAAATCATAACCCTTGATGAGCTCCAACCATCTTCGCTACCTCAAATTCAGATCTATTTGTGTGGAAATATACTTAAAACTCTTATGATCCGTATAGATTTCACACCTATGTCCAAGGATGTAGTGTCTCCATATCTTCAATGCATGTACCACCGCTGCAAGTTCCAAATCATGCGTTGGGTAATTCTGCTCATGTTTCTTCCACTGTCTTGATTTATAGGCGACCACTTGACCTTCATGCATCAATACACATCCAAGTTCTTGTCTCGATGCATCACTATAAATATCAAAACTCTTGCTCACATCCGGCAATGTCAAAACTGGGGCTGTAGATAACCTTTTCTTCAACTCCTCAAAACTCTCTTGACAAGCTTGAGTACATTGAAACGCTTTCCCCTTCATTCGCAATTCTGTCATTGGCTTGGCTATCTTCGAAAAGTCCTTGATGAATCGACGGTAATATCCAGCCATCCCAAGAAAACTCCTTATTTCCTTGACATTATGCAGGGGTTCCCATTTCAACACGTCTCTCACCTTTGCTGGGTCAACCGATAGTCCTCCTCCCGAGATGATATGACCCAAAAATGATACTTCCCTTAAACAAAACTAACACTTGTTGAACTTGGCATACAATTGATGATCCCTCAATTTTTGCAATGTAAGCATCAAATGTTCGTCATGTTCCTTCTCATCCTTCGAGTAGATCATAATGTCGTCTATGAACACCACTACAAACCTACCCAAGTACTCCATAAACACCTTATTCATAAGGTACATAAAGTACGCAGTCGCATTTGTCAATCCAAAGGACATCACGGTGTACTCATAAGATCCATACTGTGTCCTAAAAGCTGTTTTGGGTATGTCCGGTGGTCTAATCTTCATTTTAAAGTATCCCGACCTCAAATCAATCCTAGAGAAGACACAAGCACCCTTCATATGATCAAACAAATCTTCTATGTGTGGCAAGGTGTACTTCTTCTTGATCGTCACCTCATTGAGAGCTCTGTAACCCACACACATCCTTTGGGACCCATCCTTCTTGTCCACGAAAAGTACGGGCGCTCCCCAAGTTGAAGAGCTTGGGCGAATGAATCCTTTCTCTAGTTGCTCTTGAATTTGCTTCTTGAGCTCTGCGAATTCCTTAGGAGGCATCCTATATGGCTTCTTAGCTATAGGTGCAGTTCCAGGTATTAAATCAATAACAACCTCAATGTCTCGATCAGGTGGCATACCTGGCAACTCATTCGAAAAAACATCCAAAAATTTACACACCACCGAAACCTCCTCAATTGTGGCACCGTCCATATGGTTCAGCTCCAATTGCTTTAGTGCGGTTTGAGATGCTTCAAACTCTACGATGATCCCTTTCTCATCAGTCAACTTCACCTTCTTCGTGGCACACTCAATAACTCCATTGTGCTTCCTCAACTAGTCCATACAAAGTATAATGTCCAATCCTTGAGAATCCAAAACAATGAGGTTGGCGGAGAAGTCTACCCCCCATTCTAAGCCTTACTTTTGTACATACTATATTTGTCCTCATCTCTCCTCCAGGAGACATAACTAATAGAGTAAACTTGATATGAGAGATAGGCAAACTATACTTGGCAACATATTTTGATGCAGTGAATGAATGTGATGCTCCTTAATCAAATAACATAGTTGCCAGGTTGGAGTTTGCGAGAAACATACCAATCACCATGTCGTCCGCTTGTTGCGCATCCTCCATAGAGACATGGTTCACGTTATCACAGGCAAAATTCTGCTTTCCACGGTTTCCTTGCGGCTATCCTCCATTGGGTCTCGGGTTTTGCCTCGACGCATTGCTTCCTTGACCAAGGACTGACATAGGACATTGATCTGCAAAGTGTCCATCTTCTCCACAAGTATAGCACTTCTTTACACCACAAGAATTTGGACAGACTTGATTTTGAACATTTGCACCAGGAAAGTTAGCACGAGGTGCATAAGGCATTGGAGGCCTAGGTGCTTGCATGACAGGGCACTGCTTCACAAACTGAGTTGAGCGCGGTGCATATCCATGGCGATGAGCAGGCACAGAGGAGCTGATATAAGGTGAATTTGGCGATGCAAAGTGAGGGCGCACATTACTGCGTCGTTGCTGTCCTTGATATGGCGCCTTCCTCTTGTTTTCTTGCTCCATCTCATGGACCTTGTTCTCCACAACAATTGCTTTTTCCACAAGCTTCTGGATGTTGGCATAGTCGCAATTGAGCAATTGCACTTGGATTTCATTGTTGAGGCCTTTCATGAACAAGTATTGTTTCCGGCTGTCCCGACTCACATCCTCAAATGCATACCTTGAAAGTTGAGTGAATTTATTGAGATATTCACCTACGCTGGATCTCCCTTGCCTCCAGTTCTCAAATTCTTGCCTCTTCAAGATCACAACACCCTCAGGCACATAATGAGAACGGAAGCTCTTCTTGAATTCCAACCAAGTAATCCTCTCCTGATTCTCATGAGCATTGCATATCCCACTAATCGGCAGCTGCTCCAACTAGTTGATGAGAATCAAAAAGCACTTTCTCCCAATCACTGCATTGGACAATAGCTAGCTTCTTCTCCACGGACTTGAGCCAATCATCAGCATCCATAGGGTCAGCGACTTTAGCAAAGGTCGGCAGCCTAGTCCTCATGAACTCTCCTAACCGGTTATGAGGAGGTGGGGGTGGTGGTGGAGGCATGTGGGACTGATTGTTGTTGTTACCACCCTACAGTTGTCCCATAGTCTGTATGATGGTCTGCATGAGCTGGTTCTGCATTGCCAAAAGCTGCTCAATGTTGGCCCTGTTTGGTTTCGCTTTTTTGCGTCTCGATTATTTGATAAGTACGATTTACTGATAAGCGGCGACCTACATAATCTGCTTACTAAAGAGACTGTTTGTTTGGTAAACTTGCTTATTTTTAGTGGATTATCCTGTCCTGCATGTAAAATGACGACTATACCCCTGAACATCATTACAAATCATCTTTAATGTTTTTTACTGTATATCATTTGCAATTGAACGTGAAATAATACAAGTACGTTTGAAAGCATGTTGAACACAAAAAAAACCAATCAGAATTTTTTATCGACAGGTGCTCAGTGCTCTTCCAGTAGACAGAACAACCTGCACACAAACATCTGAATGCACAAAAAAAAAAACTGATCGTCCTGCTCACAAACTGAAGGCACCGTTATCATCTGTGTGATGCTAGGTCCGACTCCTTACTCGTTCATGTCCCGTGCAGAAACACCAAAACAAGAAAAATGGAAGAACACTAGAACACCAACCAAACTTCTAATGAAAAATCCTCCCTCAATACTCCATGGATCGAGATGAAACTTGAGCCATAGATGCAACTCCTCAAGAGCTAATAGATCCATGAAAAATATCGCGAAAACTCAAGTATTCATCGCATATTTTGAAGAACACATAACGACTACACTAAAGCTCAGTTTGGGGAAAACTTTAAATTCGTGGTGCTCAAGTGACAGATTTCATATGAGATCAGCCTAGACTTGTTCACTCGTGTCCTAGCACCGATTTGCCCCAAGAAATCTGACCCAAACCGCAGCAAAATCGCACGAATGAAAAATCACCCAAAAATACCGAAAAAACTCGAGGAAAAGAAAAAGGGACTCAGTCTCCTCCGCGGCTCTCATGGCAGCCAGCCGATTGTTGTAGAACCTGGCCCCGAATATCCGGCCAGGCAATCTTCCTTGACCAGGACGTGGTCGAGGGCTATGCGGGAGATCCGAGTGACCACGTCCATTTGCCGAACCTCCTGGCGAGGCGCTCGGCAAGGACGTGTGGAGCCGATGACGGTGCAGCTGGCGGGCTAAGCCGGTGATGGCGCATGGATAGGTGGACCAGCGACGGCGACGAATGGAACTGGTGACAGCGCAGTAGCTGGTGAAGCCAACAGCGGTAGAGGAGGGAGTGTGTGCGAGGCAGGCAGACGAGTCGGGTGGAAGGGCAGCTAAGGAAGACGGCACTCGATTCTCCAAATCGCGGGGTATGGGCCGCGATACAGGTAATTAAAGTTTCTGTTGTTTCCGAGATTTTCTAATGAGCCGCTTGGGAGATAAGCAAAAATTGATCATACCGTTTGGGTGGGATTTTTGCTTATTTTCCCTGATAATCCGATTATAATCGGAACCAAACAGGCCCGTTGATAGCTCCATGAGCAGGTCCTTGTCCATTGTTGTTCTGAGGTGCTCTATTGTTCTCCTCCTCATCATTGCCATCCCTCTGGTTGCGAGTTCTCAACATCTGAAGAAAAGCAAGAGATAAGAATTTAGAAAACATCCCCAACTATATGCATCAAGGGATATGAAATTAAACAACTACATATACTAGCCTAGGTGGACATGGCAATGCTAAAGCATCCCAAAGTGCTCTATTAAGCACATAAGCAAACAATATATAGCGACAACACACCAAGCAAAAACACATCGATTCGTAAGTGCTCCTATGTGCTCTAAAGTGTCCATTCTATCTAGGATGCGTCCTACGGTCAACCTGTGGCTCTGATACAAATTCGTGACACCCGGTTCCGAAAATGTACAAAGCCAACGCATATGTGTGCCCAAGACATTCAACACACATACAGGAGTGCATTCACAAAGAGTATACAGAAAATTACCACAGAACAAGATTAATTAAGTACTTTTATTACAAAACCATATTATCCTCGAATACAAGCTCTAATGAATATTAATGACAAGTTAAACTAATGCAGCGGAAATAAACTAATTAAGCAAACAAAACAGCTAGGCAGCATAAGGAATAGGGTAGCGCAGCTCCAATCAACACCACAGGCAAAGCTGACGTTAAACACGGCATAGAACTCCGTATTATCATCGTTATACTCCCAATCCTGACCTGCAATTGTTGGTGGGGAGAATTGCAAGAGTGAGTACATGTTGTACTCAGCAAGTGTGGAAAGTATGACATGTAGCTGATCCAAATTACGAATATAATAATGGCTAAGTGCTGAAAAGTACATTAAAACATTTGAAAAACAACATAATACATGTATGTGAAATAAACCCATCATAAACCATGTAATCATCATAAGACCAGTCCATAATTCATTACCATCATCCGTATTCCAGATTTCACCGTTGCCATTAACCATATCCAATACTAGAAATTAATCCATAACCAACCAACCATAACCATTACCAAACCTTAACGATCCCGGAAACCATCCCAATACCAAGTTCTCACTAATCATGTAGGTCATCCAGGCGCTCATAACCAGGAGCACGACTATCTTGATAGTTTATTTAGACTCTGCAGACTTTGTACCGCTTTACCCAGGTGTTTGTGATTTCATCACTCGTCGGCGACAAAAGAAAACCTCCATTATGCCAAACACTACCATAGGTGTATGGCCCAGATATCACAAAATACCCTTTACAAAGGGATTACTAGCCTATTTAGACCCCACCGAGGTTTCACTGGTGGTGATGTCTCCTATAGTGCACATCTTCAACCAAGGGCCTCCTCTTGTGCGATTCGGATCCCAGGGTAGTCCCACCAATCATCAACAAATCCAATCCGACTACCCCTTCCCCGAGCATCCTTAATGGTCTAAATAGCAATGGCAAAGCCCAAATTAATCAGCTACGCCGCACCCATAATTGGCCTCCTGGTGGCACTATAGTCCTGGCCTATTTTCGCATGAACCGATCCTTAGCTCTAAAGCAAGCAAACCACCGTAACATCCAACGCATCCACATACCATGCTAGCTTAGATCACCCATTACCATATCATATTAAGCAGTTCATATTAATCATAATCTCATAAATGCATAATTAAGTAAAGTGGTATAGTTGTCTTCCCATCCCAATTAATTAAGCGAAGCAAAAGGTAAAAAGCCCTTCCCGACTATCTACTGTAAATTCCAGGTGACAAGAATTGTCAAACAAAACTAGTAAACTTCCTACATAGGATTTTCCATCAAATTGACACAAGCATGCGGTTTTGCAAACAAAACATTTATTTTAAAACAGGCTTACTATGCTTCAAGGACACTTCCCTTGCTCTTGGGATGGTTCGGGTCAAAGCCTTCAAACTCTTGGTGCTCGAGATCCTCCGCAACGCTCTCTAGCGCAAATCCGTCTCATCTGCACAATAAACATACAAGAGAAGAATACAATCAAAAAGTACACAAACATTACTCAATATGACATGACATGCATGATTAATACAAATGCAAGGTGGAACTAGTTAATAAGTTGTTTTTAATGATCACTAACTAGTTCTAATAGCTTTTAACAAGTTTATACAGGTTTGGAGTTGATTAGATCTAATTTTATAATTAATTTGACAAAATTTAACTAGGAAAATCGGACTAGATCGCTGCGGACCGGACAAGTCCGCACTTCGCGGGATCGGCAGATTAGGATTTTCTAGATTGACATGAATTTGGGGATTAGGTTCGAATTCACATAAGGAAAAGAGAATAGAAGGTATACCAGGTGTTTCGGACTCCAAAGGATCAAGGATCTTGGAGACAACACTTGGACCTTGGCGATCTAAGGTTGATGAAGAACTTGATGGTGGATTGTTGATGAAGAACAAAATTTGATGGAGATCATGATCCTCTTTCGTTTCCTCCTCTTCTTCTTCTTGCTTGGGATCTCCTCCTCCCTCCTTGATGGTGACTCTCAATGAACTAGGGTTTGGATGGTGTGGAAAAGTGGCAAATAGATGTCAAGCCAAGGGATGGGGTTGTTTATATAGAGGTGGAGGCTAGGGTTAGATGGATTCCGAGTTTGAGATGAGTAGGGGTCAGTTTAGAGTCCCACATGGTCTCCAAAAGAGTTAGGCACGACGTCCCTAGGCCCACATAATGTAAAGTCAAAGAAACAAGTCGTGAAACAAAAGATCAGCTCAGAGTTGTGACTTAACGGACAAGTCCAAAAAGGAACGGACCAGTCCGAACTTGTCCATAGAAAAATCGGACAAGTCCGGACTGGACATCGGGCAAGTCCAAACTTATCCATAGGGGAAAAACGGACAACTCTAGCCAAAAATCGGAAAAGTCCGACTTTAGTCAGAGAGGAAAACGGACAAGTCCGCTGGAACACCGGACTAGTCCGGACAAGGCCAGGGACTTAGCTAAATTTCCAAGGGAATTGGAACACCGGACTAATCCACACAGGACCGGACAAGTCTGAAAGTGTCTAGAGGCAAAAACAGACTAGTCCGTAGAAAAACGGACAAGTCCAATCGAGGTCAGATAGAAATCGGACTAGTCCGCACCAAAATCGGACTAGTCCGCACTTTTCTATAATTTCTAAGTGCGGTTTTGTTCCAAATCAATTTTTAACTTATTCCTTTTTATGTGGTTTAATGTTAGACACATAAATGATTGTATGCAGGGCATGATGCATGCAAATGAGGGTGTTACATGTGTACAACCCTACAACCACAACTTTCCCAATTCCCTGCGCCGTCACACCTCCCTAGAGCCCTAAAAACACACCTCTCCACACATTCTAACCCAAAGAAGATCAAATATTTGAGGATTAGCATTGATCAAAAGGAGAGACTTGTTTAACACGTTTTGAGATCTTGGGTTTGATTCTCTTGCACACTCTTGTTGTTTACTGCTTATATTTCGAGTGTGTTTGGTGGTGTTTATCTTTTTAAATCTCGGGGAGCCCTTGACTTGTGAGAAGGCCCCTTGAATTTTTTTTTATTTGCCCCTCTGTGATTAGTTGAAGAGAATCGGCTTCTGTGGCGATTTGATGAGTGTAGGGTTGGTGAAGACACGGTCCTCTGTGGACTCCTTAACGTGGATGTAGGTTTCCTTCGTGGGAATCGAACCACGGGATAAAATCGCGTCTTGTGCACTTTTGATCTTATTGTTCATCTCATTCTAGGGTTTACTCAATCTTGGATAACTTATGTTAAAACATTGAAATCAAAGTTAATTTGTGCCATACATAGTTTCATTTTCATGATACATCAAATTTACAACTTACTTTCTGCTGCATAGAGTACTTGACGTGAATTCTTCGATCAAACTTGATCATTATAGTCCGCACACACCAGACTAGTATGCACCATACCGGACTAGTCTGATTTATCTGTATTTGATCCAGTTTGTTAAGTGTTTCAGGATCCGATGAAACTTCAAAAAGCCTATTCACCCCCCCCTCTAGGCTACATTCAAGCGGGCCCCCTGGAAGGTGCCAGAGCTTGATTTCTCCAGCGTCACCCACCATCGTTGTGGAGAAACATCGACGGTAGGCCCCCTGGGAGGTGCCGAAGCTGGATCATTCCGTTGTCGCTCACCATCGTCGTGGAGAAACATCAACGTCAGGCCCTCTTCGACATGCTGAGGCTGGATGCTCTGACGTCGCCCACCATCATCATGTAGAAACGTCGACGGCACGCCCCTTGGAGGTGCCAGAGCTGGATGCACCAGCATTACCAACCATCATCGTGTAAAAACATCGACGGCGGACCCCCTAGCAAGTGTCAGAGCTGGATCTTCCGGCATCGCAAACCATCTTTGTGTAGAAACATCAATGGCAGGCCTCCCTGGGAGGTGCCGGAGCTTGATTGCTCTAGCGTCGTCCACCATAGTCATGGAGAAACGTTGACGTTAGCTCCCAATCATACAGGATACCAATAGAAAAACACAATGACAACAAGAGCGGAGCAGGGGAGCGTACTCATGAGTCAGCGCTTGTTGTCATCATCAACGTGTAGGGACGTCGATGACGGCCCCCTACGAGGTGCTGGAGCTGGATGTCATGCACACATGACAGAGGAGGGATAACTTTGCTCGATGCTTACCTCTCTCTTCTCTTTAGGTTTGTTATGTCCTACGATCCCGGGCTGGTACGCAGGGCTTGGGTAATTTGATGCACTAGCGCTCGGGGTCTGGCTCCCACCTCGCCTAGGGTGCGAGCCTTCTGGCTATTAGTACTCAGCGGCAATGCTGGGAGGTAGGGTGTGCACGCTTAGGGTACAGGACCAGGCTAAGCAGGCTACATACCCTTGTCCTTCGGCTTGGCGTAGACCTTTTGTGAGAGGTCATCTTGCGCCACATGACCCTAAGTAAGGAGGCAGTTGTGAGACCCCGTGACACATTGCAGGTACTTCAGGCGGGCCCACCTACAGTAGAGTTGTAAAACTCCACCAGGGGGGGAAATAAAGAAAATAAACGTGTATATGAAGACAGTATATACGAATGCGATCATAGTTAGATGATTATAAAGTTAATGAGTAATTTAAATGAACATACGAGAAGAATGGGGGTAAGATAGTGATTCCTTTATTAGGGCATTGATAGGAGGAGGTAGACTTTAAAAAAGAAGGCAAGGACCCGCTTCTAGATGACAAGGGAGGCTGAGTGTACAGCCTTAGGCTTTTGACCCAAGCTAAGCTAACTGCACACTCTAGATCTGACCATCCTGGTGCTTGGTTTTCTTGTGTGCTGCACTTAGACTCTACAACACATTAGCACTGTCCTACCATTATGGTAGGGGTAACTTACATGCCCCGAGGGTATCTGTGATGGTTGCCGGGCAACATGTTGACACTAGCCTCCAGGAAGACATTGAGCAGATGTTCCTATTTGCTGCATAGCACCTTAGCTATGGGGGTGGTATGGGGAGCGCAAGAACTTATCTTGACAGCTGTGAAGAGGATGTCGTCGCTGTTGGAGGTCTGCAGACAAGGTGCAGCAGATGAGCCGCACTGGCACGAGCTCAGCGGAGGCTGATTTGGTCCAGCGCCGTATGGTGCAAGTGATGGAGCTGCTGCAAGTGCTTGGAGCTTCTTCAAGGCTGACACAACAGCAGTGCTTTTTTCACGAACCTTGAGGACACTGGAGCGGGTCGATATGTTCAAGATGAGGTAGCCGTAGTGGGCTACGTCCATGAATCGGTATAAGGTGGGCCTACTAATGACAATGTTGAAGGGGAGGCTGACCTCCACGACGTCGAACAGGATGTTCTCCGTCCTGAAATTCTGGGGTGTACCGAAGGTCACCGGGAGGTGGATGTTGCCGTACGGTATGATGTTCCTTCGTCCGGTCCCTAGAACGGGCTCGAGGGGGTGAGCTTGGTCACCGGGATCTACAGCTGGTCGAAGGCCACACAGTTGATGAGGTTGAGGACGGCCCCGCCATCTATAAAGACGTGGTGAAGCTTGACTTTGGCGATGGTGGGGGTGATGAGGAGAGGTAGGATCCTAGCTCCCGCCAATTTCATGGGGCAGTCAGAGGCATCGAAGCTGATCAGCGTCTCCTTCTGCTTCTGGTGCAGCGCCAGGGTGGGGGTAGGAGCCATCGAGGGCACTACTCGACGCAGGGTCTTGACCGCTTGTGACACCCGGTTCTGAAAATGAACCAAGTGTAGTATATGTGTGCCAAGGGTGTTTACCACACATACACAAGTGATTTACAAATGATAAACAGATAATTACCGAAACATCAATGATTAAAGAAGTACATTTATTACAATATTTAAATAATCCTTACAACTCTAATGATCATTAATGATAATACTACTACAGCGGAAATAATCTAATTAAGCAAAATGAGCAAACTAAGCAAAAGGGATAGCGCGGCTCCAAGTAACACCATAGGCAAGTCGAAGGTAGCACACAGCCTAGTACTCCGCTTTATCCTCAGGATACTCCCAAAAATCACCTGAAACTGTTGGTGCGGAATTGCAAGAGTGAGTACATGTCGCACTCAGCAAATGTGGGAAAGTATGACATGTAGATTAAAGAAGGCATTGACAATAAATAATGGCTAATTGTCGAAAAGTACATTTAAAACATATAAAAAACATCCTACAATGTCTATGTGAAATTTATCCCATCATATCCCAAATAAGAATAATAATTCATATCCATCATCCATTATCCATATTCCATATTCTTACCACCATCATTAACCATTACCATTTATCACCATCCAATCCATAATCATAAACATAACAATTACCATAACCCAACCATAACCATAACCATCCCAAATCCCAAGTTCCACTCTAATCATGGAAGTTGTCCAGGTGCTCATACCCGGGACCACGGCTATCATGATAGTTTTTAACACTCTGCATAGATTGTACCACTTTACCCACAAGTTCGTGATTTCCTCACCCGTCGGTGACTAAAGAAACCTCCCTTATGCCAACTACACTTCCTTAGTTGTATGGCCAAGAGATCACAAAATAGCCTTTACAAAGGGACTACCCACATATTCAGACCCACTAATGTTTCACCGGTGGTGATGCCTCCAGTTAAGCACATCCGACCAAGGGCCCCCTCTTGTGCCGTTCGGATCCCAGGGCAGTCCCGCCACTATTGCAAACCCAACCGACTCCCATTACCCGCTCCTCCAAATGATCTAAATCGATGCTGGTAATGCTCCTAATTAATTGGCTAAGCCGCACCCATACTAGGCCTTATGGTGGTATTGTTGTCCTGGCATATTCTCGCACGAACCGATCCTTAGATCTAAGGCAAGCAAACCACCATATCAACCAACCCAATCCGCAAACCATGCTTGCTTAGATCTCCCGAGTACCATGTTACCATTTAACCATGTTCATCAATGCTCATCATCCATTAGTTCATAATTAAGTCATTTGGTTTTTTCCCATCCCAATTAATTAGGGCGAAGCAAAAAGGTAAAAAGCCCTTCCCGACACTCTACAATATACTCCAACTGACAAGGGTGGTCAAACAAGTCTAGTAATCACCTATAAATGAGTTTCCCATCAAATTGACACAAGCATGTAGTTTTGCAAACAAAACATTTAAAAATAGGATTAAAATGATCAAGGACACTTGCCTTGCTCCTAAGCTTGGTTAGAGTCGAATGCTTCAATGTTCTAGTACTGGATGTCCTCGACAGCACCCTCTAGCGCATCACCTTCTATTCTGTGCAATAGACATACAAAACAACAATTATAATCAATAAATGCCCATATATTATTCAATATGCCATGACATGCACGATTAATGCAATTATGTGGTAAAACATAATAGTAAGTAGCCATGAATGTTTACTAACTAGCTACATTTGTGTTTAACAAGTGTGAACAGGTTTCGAGTTGATTCGAGTCAATTTGGACTTAATTCAGCACAATTCAGATTTAGAGGCCGGACAAGTCCAGTTTTAGGGGCCGGACTAGTTCACCCTGGATAGAATTGCAAATTAGGTTTTTCTTTATCTGCGAGAATTGGGATTGAATTCACGTGAAAAGTTAAAGTAGAGGGTGCACCACATGTTTAGAGATCCAAGGATTAAGAATTGGACGTGAGACTTGAATCTTGATGATTAGGGTTGATGGTGGAGAGTTGAGGGTGAATTGGTGATGAACAACGAGATGTCGATGAAGATCTTGCTTGATTGATCCTCCTTTGTGTCCTCCTCCTCCTCCTTGTTGCTGGATCTTTTCTTGATGGCGGCTCCTATGAACTAGGGTTGAGGGTTTCTTCAATTGTGGCAAAGAGATGAAAAGTTGGGGTGGTGGGGTGTTTATATAGAGGTGGAGGTGGTAGGGTTTGATGAATTTCGAGTCTAAGGTGGGTGGAGGCCGGGGTGGGGTCCCATATGGGCTCCTTTGAGGTTGGGTACGAAGTTATTGGGCCCAATTAAGACAATTACCCAAAAACCAATTGTGGAGAAATAACAGAATTCGAGTTGGTTTTTGCAGGCCGGACTAGTCCGGTATTTAAAAGAGACATCAATGGACAAGTCTGATGGGGTGGTACGGACAAGTCCGTTTTGGAACAGAGACATTTTTGGACAAGTCCGTGGTAATTGGTCGGACAAGTCCGGGATGGCAACAAAAAGGTTTTCTGGAAAAAAATTCAACAAGGAAAGGACTAGTCCGCGGGGACCATGAACATGTCTCGGCAACATCAGAGACCAAACCATATTAGTCCACGCATCGTGCTGGACAAGTCCGTGCTCTGAGAGAAACTGAAATCTCTGAAGAAGAATAGGGTCACCGGACTAGTCCGGGGTTATGGCCAAACAAGTCCGCACCCTGACAGTTTTAAATTGTTGTTGTATCCTAAACTCATTTTAATCTTGTTCCTTTTATGTTTCTTAAGGTTAAACATGTACAAAAATGTATGCAATGCATGATGGATCAAAATGAGGGTGTTACACCGCATTTCGGGACGCGGGATTCCAAGACCCCCCTAAGATGACGTGGAGTGTCTTGTGACGCTCGTGGTTGCTGCTGGCGTCTGTTGACGGCTGTTATATACCAATTTTACCTATCAATATAACTTAATTATGTGAAGTAAATATCCTTTCTTGCACACATCACCTTTCTATTTAACCTATTTTCACTTGTACTTGGAGAAATTGGTGTATGCAGGTATTTTATACAGGATTGAAGTAAAACAAGGGGATGTATCATATAAAATATCATCCCAGCCAAGCATGCGCCAACATGTAGCACCACATGTATCAAATGGCCCACAAACAGAACTATCCGAGGCCATCCAATGGTGTACACCTGATACCACTAAGGGGGACCACCTTGGCAGAGACCTGGAAAAAGCACAACTCTAACAGAGCTATGACCAGGTCGGCATACCTCCCTTGTCAGTCAACCTGGTAGTAGCACCAAATTCGGTCAAATGCCATGTGTTGGCTCCTCCCGGCATGAAGAAGTCAGAGGTGACTGATTCACAAGCTTTTGGTGGCGGGAACCGACCCTTCTCCAAGATATAAATAATACATCTTATGGTGAGACCTATGTGTGCTGAATACATTGGCTTTAACAATAAAAGTTTTGAATGCTGCCATAACATCTCTTTAGCAAGGTCCAACTTTAGTTCTGCCATGTCTTTGTTAAGCTCCGATATGTTTTTGCTAGGTCCGACATATGTTGGTTAGCTCCTACATGTTTTTCTAGATCCGGCGCTAGGCTGTAGTAGCTTTGGTAAGCTCCAGTTCAAGGTCTGGTTAGCTTTGGCAAGGTTCGGAGCTTGATCGCAATGTTCCTGCTTTTACTGTGAAATGTTTCGAACTTGCTTTATATTGTTGGGAAGATTGCTTAGTATCCATTTTCTATGTTTTTGGTGCGTTTTGGTTGATATGGTTGGTATCATTTTGCTATGGTTTGCAACATGCTTATGTGAAGTGCTCACGTAAGATGTTGTAGTTTGGAAACTAACAAGAGTCAAGTCGAGGACTTGTGCTCGAAAGTATTGGTTGTTTATTCATGTGCAGGTGTTGCTTGAGTTCAACACATGGCTGGTGACGGTATCCATTGAACTAGTCTTAGGGAGAAGATGAGGTTCAACAACTAAGTTTGGGAGGAATTGTGGTTGAGTTGATCGGGAGGTTGCGCAACATGTTTGAATCAAGAACAATGCATATGAAGGTATTGTGGACGTCATTGGAAGATGTTTGCACATATGCAGGGAGTGCATGGATGTGGCTACATGGTTAGGAGGCATGATGAAGAGATGCGGACGTAAACAATTGGTCGGAAAGGTCCAACCGACTAGGTTATAGACTCAAGCTGCGACTGAGTCATGTTTGACTCAAATATGGAAAGATTTGAGTTGGTTATGATAGGATTTCATGTGGGTCACGAATATGAGTTGTTTTAGGAACGTGGGATACGTTGCTATGGTGTTTGAAAGTCCTAAGATTGCTTCTATCTGCATTTAGAAGAGTCCTAAGCAGTTATAGAAAGTTTCGATTCGTGATTTGAGTAGGATTAGAGTCCTAGTTGGCCTAAGGGCTGGTTATATAAGCAAGGGAGGCCAGAACTCTTGGTGCACGATTTTTGGAACTTTTGTGCCTTGTTCGTCCGACGTGTTCCAGACAAGTTTTTCACGTCGAGTTTCTGCACAGCATTATCTTTCTTCGGTGGTTTTATCATAACTCGAGTTTTACAGATCCAATTGACGTGATTATTTTTGAGTTGTGTTCACAACTTGATTATGTATCATCTGTCAAAATTTCACAGTCATTGGATTTGTGGTTTCTGATCTACACGAGTTTCTTTGCAGTGTTCCAGAACTGTTTTTCTCGGGTAGGACATATTGACCTTTGTTCGATCTTTCAATTGTAACATGAGTTTCTCTCGACGAATTTGAGAGATTCTTGTTGTGCCATCTTCGTGACCTGATTCTCTATGATATCTATCACTTTTGTCATGGTGAAACACGTTTATATTAGTCTCACACACGATTTCTTTAACAAATCGTTTTTCCGCCGAAGGGGTTGGGATATAATTGTTTCCGCTGTGTAAAAATTTTTAATCTACCATTCTCCCCACTCTGGTAGCTTTTCACGTGATCTTCGATTCTACAATTGGTATTAGAGCCACAATGCTCTAATCTTTGTGATTGGCACATATTTTGACTAATCATCATGGAGAAATACTCCGCAAAACCTTGTGTCTTTAGTGGTATTGATTTTCAGGTTCGGAAGGTACGTATGGAAGTCTTCATCCAGGCTCAAGGCTTCACAATATGGGGGAAGGTATACAAGCATTACGATGTGCCGTCAAACGATCATGTTACAGCTATAAATCTGAGAGATGTCGACAACAACAACAAGGCTTGGAACTTGATCATACAAGGATTAACTCAAAGCGACTTTGACCGTGTTGCACACCTCCGATCTGCATACGATGTGTAGAAAGCACATTGTGACTACCACAAAGGATCCAACACGATCAAGGAGGTAAGGCAAGACATGTTCAAGAAAGAATACATGCACTTCTAGATGCAACCAGGTGAGCCTATTGATGACCATTTTGCTCGCTTTAATAAAACTCTCAGCAACTTGCGTAGTGTCAATATTAATTTTTCAGATGCTGAAAATGCTAGGCAATTGTTTAGTGCATTAGATATGTCAATTTGCGAGATGAAAGTCACATCTATTCGTGAATCTCCTGTCATGAGTACACTTACTTTAGATGTGCTATATTCCAAGTTAAAAACTCATGAAATTGACATAATATCACGTAAGAACCTCAACAAGTCTATTGCTATTGTTTCTCAACGTGATATGCCTAGCTCCGGCCAATCTTCATCTTGTGGTACACTTTCTTTGTTGTCCTCTCTAACCCTTTAACAGATTGATGAGTTTCCATAGGAGGAGCTAGTACTTCTATCTACTAAGTTCTCGAAAGCATTGCAAAATGTTAGAACTAGAAGGAGAGGAAGCTTCGGACCTCAATGATGTTTCGAATGTGGCAAATCAATATCAAGTATGGAGGATGCGGAACACAACAACGACAATAAAGAGGTATGTCCTACTTTTGAAGAAATGTGTGATGCTATTTCTCGTGCCACTATTATAGTTAAAAAAAGTAGAAAAAGCATAGGGATAGTGCTGCTAAAATTGAATCACTAGAATTTGAAATCAACTGTTTAAAAACTTTGATTCCTAGTGATGATGCATGTCCCTCATGTGATTTAATATATGAACAATTGTCCTCATTAAGAAGTACGCACACCTCCACACTTGATAAACTTGAGTTTGAAATTGAGAAGAATAGAGAACTTGCTGCACTTAATAATAAAAATTGAAAGATGCTAGCTGTTCTACAATTGATTTGCATTGTTCTACTTGTGAGGATCTTGATAAGAAATTACAAGATACTATGAATGAAATTTCTATATTGAACAATGCTTTACGTTCTCATGAAGTTAATTTTGTTCCAATTGCAAATTAAAAGGAAAAACTTCATGTGAAAATTGTCTTGATCTGTCCAATAAACATGATAACATGCATAGGACATTAGATCAGTTTTGTAATGGGAATAAGAACCTAAACATGCTTCTGAATTCTTCCAAGTCTTGCAATTATAAAACTAGTTTAGGTTTTGATTCTCATGCTCATGCAAATGAACATCCAACTAAAATTGTAAGTCATTAGGAAGTGGTTTGACTCAAACAGTTCCTAAACAAAAAGAAGTTGTTTTCAAATCTGCATGAGTATTGTCTCACTCGGTTTCAAGTAAAAATGTTGCTTGCTTATCTAGACATAAACCGACTGTGGTAGAGATGGTCATGTCATAGATTTTTGTTATAGACTAGCTAAACAACAGAAAAATGAAAGAATGATTGCTAGATCTCATAACTTTCATGCAAAATTTGCTGCCCATGCTAAACCGAATGATAAGAACATGCAACCTGCTGTAATGAGCCGAAAACATACAAATTTTGCTCCCAAACCTACTGTTTTTTGTGCTACACATGTAACATCTCATATGACAGTAGTTGGGTACAAAAATCCTCAAGCTTTGGCTCATAAACCTGCCGTTTTATCTCAGCTTTCACGTGTTATTCCTGCTGGACGTCGTGTGACTCAGTACTGGATTCCTAAATGCCTTTTGACTAACTCCAGTATTGAGTCATTGACGTATTGTTCTTCTATGTAGGTTACACGCTTGAGGAAGGAGAATATTTGGATTGTGGATTCAGGTTGCTCATGCCACATGACCGTTAACAAAGAATGGTTATCCTCCCTCTATTTTGTGTCACGTGTAGAGAATGTTACTTTTGTCGATAACTTTTCAACTCCTATAATTGCTAAGGGTTCGGTTAGAGTAAATGATCACTAGACATTGAAGGATGTGGCACTTGTCAAAAATGTGAAATACAACTTGCTTTCTGTTTCACAATTGCTAGATGAAAATCTAGAAATTATTTTCAATAAAAACTGCTGCAAAGTTGTAGGTTCAAATAGTGAGCTTATTTTTAAGATGTCTCGGTTTGGAGGAGTTTTTAAAGCTGATTTTGATATGTCTTCCTCTAAGCATAGGTGTCTAGTTGCTAATGATTCTAAGGACTTATATTTTTTGCATCGCAGACTTGGTCATGTAAGCTTTGATCACCTAACACGTGTTAGTGCACTTAATCGCATACGTGGGCTGCCTAAGATTAAAGGGGACAAAGAAATTGTGTGTTCTTCTTGTAGACATGCTAAGATGGTTGAGTTCACATACTCCTCTCACAATGATCATGACAACTGAACCGGGTCAACTTTTGCACCTTGACACCATAGGACCTTCACGTGTTTAATCCTTCGGAGCTAAATGGTATGTTCTTGTTATTGTTGATGATTATTCTAGATACTCTTGGGTTTACATTATGGCATCTAAGAATGAAGCTTTTAGTCACTTTAGAACTTTATTTCTTAGATTATCAATTGATCACCCAGGATCTTTAAAAGCAATTAGATGTGATAACGGAACCGAATCTTAAAATCAATCTTTTGATCACTTTTGTGCTGAAAATAGAATAGATCATCAATTTTCTTCACCATATGTACCTCAACAAAATGGTGTTGTAGAAAGAAAGAACAAAATCTTAGTTGAGATGGCTAGGACTATGCTTGATGAATATCAAACGGCTAGGAAATTTTGGGCTGATGCGATTGCAACTGCTTGTTATGTCTCAAATCGTGCTTTCTTGCGCGCTAAGTTAGGTAAAACACCATATGAGCTCTGATTTGGACATAGGCCTAGTGTTACAAACTTCCAGGTCTTTGGATGCAAATGCTTTGTTAAGAAACATGGTAATCTTGATAAATTTGAACCTAAATCTATTGACGGCATGTTTCCTGGTTATCCATCTCATACTAGAGGCTACCGTGTGCTTTTACTTGACACTAACAAAAATGTGGAGACTCATGAGGTATCTTTTGATGAAGCTAGCACAGGTACTAGCTCAAACATTGCAGGTCCAGATCCATATATGTAGGGGGAGAGCATTTTCGTTGAAGATGAGGAATAAGTGGTGCTGCTGCCCAAAAATTCAGCAGCTAATGACATTGTTCCAGCTCCTGATTTTGATTCACAGCCAGCACTGACAACCACCATTGCTGGTCCAGATCCTCCTCAAGTCACAAGCTCATCGATTTGTGATGAACATGAATAAAAAGAAGATTGTGAAGTGTCCACACCCCTCCAGGTTCTCAAAATTCATCCTGCACAACAAATTATTGGAAGCTTGCACGAATGAGTCACATGGTCCAGGTTTTGCGATTGAAACTCTCATGCTCATTCTTCTTTTGTTGCTTCTTTTGAACCCAAATATATATCACACGCACTCACTAATGAATCAATATTGGATTATTGCTATGCAAGAAGAGTTAGAAAATTTTGAAAGAAATAATGTTTGGAAACTTGTACCTCCACCTCAAGGTCACACTTTAATTGGAACTAAATGGGTGTTTAAAAATAAACAAAGTGAGGATGGTGTTGTGTTTAGGAATAAGGCTAGGTTGGTCGCTCAAGGTTTCACTCAAGTTGAAGGTCTAGATTTTGATGAAACTTTTGCTCCTGTTGCTAGATTAGAAGCCATAAGAATTTTGTTAGCTTTTGCTGCATCTAAAGGTTTTAAGCTATATCAAATGGATGTTAAAAGTGATTTTCTTAATGGATACATAGATGAGGAGGTTTATGTCAAACAACCACCGGGTTTTGAAAATCCAGATTTTCCTAATAATGTTTACAAACTATCCAAAGCCTTGTACGGTCTCAGACAAGCACGTAGAGCATGGTATGATAGGTTAAAAACATTCTTAGTTGAAAAGGGGTTTACCATGGGCAAGATTGATAAAACTCTTTTTGTGATTAAGCATGGCAATGACTCATTATTCGTTCAAGTGTATGTGGATGATATTATCTTTGGTTGTGCTTCTCATGATCTTGTATCCAAGTTTTCAGCTATGATGAGTTCTGAATTTGACATGAGTATGATGGGAGAAGTCACGTACTTTTTGGGGCTGCAAATCAAGCAAACCAAGGAGGGTACCTTTGTGCATCAAACGAAGTATACAAAAGACCTCCTAAGGCGCTTCAAAATGGATCAAAGCAAGACTCTTCGGACACCAATGGGAACAGCAACAACACTTGAACTTGATGAAGATGGTGAACCCGTGGATCAAAAGGAATATAGAAGCATGATCAGATCACTTTTGTACCTCACGCCATCAAGACCGGACATACAATTCAGCGTATGTATTTGTGCATGGTTTCAAGCCTCCCCATGTGATTCACATCGTCAAGCCATCAAAAGGGTTCTCAGGTACTTACATGGAACTCAAGAATTTTGCATTTTTTTCCTTCTTCCTCAACCATTACATGGAAAGCCTTTTCGGATGCTGTTTTTGTGGGTTGTAGGATTGATAGGAAAAGTACTTCTGGTGTTTGTCATTTTCTTGGTAATTCACTTGTTGCTTGGTCCTCTAGAAAACAAAACTCAGTTGCACAATCCACAGCTGAATATGAATATGTAGTTGTTGCTAGTTCTTGCTCACAAATTCTTTGGATTGTTCAAACACTTAAGGACTATGGGGTCGATCTACATAGTGTTCCACTGTTTTGTGAAAACACTAGTGCCATCTGCATTGCTAAAAACCTCGTGTAACATTCTAGAACTAGGAACATTGACATTAGATATCACTTTCTCCGTGATAATGTTGAAAAAGGAAAAATTTTACTTCGCCATGTAGATACCGAAGAACAATTGGCTGACATTTTTACAAAACCTTTGGATTTCACTCATTTTTGTTTTATTCATAGTGAAATAGGGGTTATGCATCCTCATGGCTTAAATTGAGGGGGAGTTCTGAAACTTGGAAAGTCCATGTGTGAATCTGAACTTAAAATAATATGAGCATAATATTTCATACATATGTGACTTTGTGATTCCTTTTACATGCTGGAAGTTCTTACTACATTACTCATGTTATACTTAGATATGAAATTATAAGAAGTTGTGTATGACTAAAACCATGCCCTTAAGCTTCTGATTGTCAAATGACATAGGCTTGGCTTGGTTGGTTAGAACAAGGCATATGCGCATATAATCTCTTGCAAATATCATATGATCTAAATTTGTGCTTTGAAAAATAATAAAATGCATCAACAAGTGTCATGCTTTCAGGTTTTGAAATAGTTAAGTTTGTGAGATCATGACTTGCTAAATTGGAAATTACATTTGATCTCTAGCATGGCTTAAACTACTTTATGTATTTCATTGATGTGATAGTGTAAGTTACTTGATAGTATGACTTGGATGAGCTTTGTTTTATATGTATATGTTATAATATGCTCATAACAATTAAAATTTCTCTTTTCAACCTTGTTGAATACATTGTCAAAGAGGGGGAGATAATATGGTGATTTTTTAAAGATAAGTATGCAAGGGGGAGAAATTTATTTCTATCTCATTTGATTTTCAAATAGGGGGAGAAATTGTTCTCAAAACTTTTCATGCCAATGTTCGGATTTTAAATGGTGTTGCCAATGCATTCATCAAGGGGGAGATTGTGAGACCTATGTGTGCTGAATACATTGGCTTTGACAATAAAAGTTTTGAATGCTGCCATAACATCTCTTTAGCAAGGTCCAACTTTAGCTCCGGCATGTCTTTGTTAAGCTCCGATATGTTTTTGCTAGGTCCGACTTATGTTGGTTAGCTCTAACATGTTTTTCTAGCTCCGGCGCTAGGTTGTACTAGCTTTGGTAAGCTTCGGTTCAAGGTCCAGTTAGCTTTGGCAAGGTTCGGAGCTGGATTGCAATGTTCCTGCTTTTACTGTGAAATGTTTCAAACTTGCTTTATGTTGTTGGAAAGATTGCTTACTATCCATTTGCTAAGTTTTTGGTGCATTTTGGTTCATGTGGTTGATATCATTTTTCTATGGTTTGCAACATGCTTATGTGAAGTGCTCACGTAAGATATTGTAGTTTTGAAACTAACGAGAGTCAAGTCGAGAACTTGTACTCGAAAGTATTGGTTGTTTATTCATGTGCTGGTGTTGCTTGAGTTCAACACATGGCTGGTGATGGGATCCATTGAACTAGTCGTAGGGAGAAGATGAGGTTCAATAACTAAGTTCGGGAGGAATTGTGGTTGAGTTGATCGGGAGGTTGCGCAACATGTTTGAATCAAGAACAATGCATATGAAGGTATCATGGACGTCGTTGGAAGATGTTTGCATGTATGCAAGGAGTGCATGGACGTGGATACATGGTTCCGAGGCGTGATGAAGATATGTGGACGTAAAGAATTGGTCAGAAAGGTCCAACCGACTAGGTTATGGACTCAAGCTGCGGCTGAGACGTGTTTGACTCATATGGAAAGATTTGAGTTGGTTATGATAGGATTTCATGTGGGTCACGAATTTTAGTTGTTTTATGAATGTGGAATACGTTCCTAAGGTGTTTGGAAATCTTAAGATTGCTTCTATCTACATATAGAAGAGTCCTAAGCAGTTATGGAAAGTTTTGATTCGTGATTTCAGTAGGATTAGAGTCCTAGTAGGCCTAAGGGCTGGTTATATAAGAAAGGGAGGCCAGAGCTCGTGTTGCACGACTTTTGGGCTGTTCTATTGAATAAAATTCGTAGTTGAAAGGAACTTTCGTGCCTTGTTCGTCCGACTTGTTCCAGACAAGTTTTTCACGTCGAGTTTCTGCACAGCACTACCTTTCTTCGGTGGTTTTATCCTAACTCGAGTTTTACAGATCCAATTGACATGATTCTTTTTGGATTGTCTTCACAACTTGATTATCTATAATCTTTCAAAATTTCACGGTCATTGGATTTGTGGTTTCTGATCTACTTGAGTTTATTTGCAGCGTTCCAGCACTGTTTTTATCGAGTAGGACAGATTGACCTTTGTTCGATCTTTCAACTGTAACTTGAGTTTCTCCCGAAGGATTTGAGTGATTCTTGTTGTGTCGTCTTCGTGACATAATTCTCTCACATATCTATCACTTTTGTTACGGTGAAACACGTTTATATTAGTCTCACACACGATTTCTTTAACAGATTGTTTTTCTGCCGAAGGGGTTGGGATTTAATTTTTTATGCTGCATAAAAATTTTTAATCTACCATTCACCCCCCCCCCCCTCTAGTAGCTTTTAACGTGCTCTTCGATCCTACACTTACCTCTCACTTCAACACACACCACTTGAGTATCATTCTATTATATACACTATTTCTCGTAGTCCTTAGTGGAGTTAGGCTATAGAAAGGATAGCCTCTAGTTCCAAGTCCAAGTTGGGAAAGGTATGGCTCATGTATGTTTTTTTATATTTGTGAATTAATGCACAATAAAGATATTACCATTGGTCTTCTTTTAGTTATATACTTGGATGAAGTGTTGCTTGTTTGATTGTGGATTCCATGTATGTGATAGGAGTAGTCTTTATGATTATGCCATAATGATCATAACTTGACATCATAAACACTAATAACCGCCACTATAGTCTAAGTAGTTATGATATGATCATGTTAATATCAATACCTTATGTTATGTATCAACATTGGTTCAACTATGATTTAGTTCATTGCCTTAGGATGACTTGTTCCATGACTCCTAAGGTATTTACTTAATATGCTAGCATGGTGCTAGGGTAGTTAAGTAACATTGGATGTCTCGTACACCCACGGATTGAAGAGGTACGCTGTAGGTGGTGACAACACTATCTGTCCTTTGTATTCCTCCATGTTTGGCTATGCCACAGGCTCTTGGCGGGAGTCATCCTAGTATTGCTAGGGGTAAACCGGTGCCCGATGTGTTGAACAACTTAGCACAAGTATTCACCATATACATGCTCATTAGTATCTAACCTAGGCTATGTATATGTTTACTGGAAACATTGTAGGAGTAACTCCCCAACTCTTAGTCTAATCTCTATTAGGACCCATTTACCCCTTAGAATAAATTGCTTAGGTGTGTGTCATACTACCCATATTATCAACTTACCCCTGTCTTGATAATTGATTAGTATCCCATAGCTTGATCATAAGAGTAGTGTTTACTTTACTCCATTGCCTTCCTTTGGAATAAATACGATACCCGTGGGAATACTCAGGGGTGAAATCATACACAACAGTTTCCGCATGCTTGCGGATATCATCTAGAGATGTCTGTGACTTTAAGAAACATCAACAAGCATTTCTGGCTCCGCAGCCTGTGATGATTTGTTGGTGTTTTTTAAGAAATATCAACAAGCATTTCTGGCGTCGTTGCCTGGGAAGGCAAAGGAAGTGAAGAATAGCTACCACTTGTGATTAAGCTATAGGTGCTAATTGTTATTAGACATGATTACCCTTGTTTGTTTTCTCCTTTTTGTGTGTTGGCTATCCCATTTCATGGGATAGCCAACGAGGACGCCAGTACTCAACTACAGGATGATTCAAGGCATACCTCAACAAATGTTTGCTAGGCAACACAATTGCCTTTCGTGGAAGAATTTCAGATTCCAGTAGGAGCCAAAGTCCTCCACCCCCAAGCTTGGGGAAGGTTCCAAGAGTTCTTCTTGGTTTGCCTTCACCATGGGTTAGATAGTCGGCTCTTCATCCAACACTCATGTCATGGGTTGGCCTCACCAATCCATGGTCACATTCATGCTCAACCTGAAGGAGTCCTATTCATATTTATCATGGATGAGAATGTGGTCTCTACTCAAGGGGTGGATTGAAGAATGTGTTAGTTCCCTTAGCTTGGCATGCACACCACATAGCAAGGTGGACATACTAGCTATAGAACTACACTTCCAATTGAAGAATCATGATAGATCAAGTCAATGGAGAAGTGTTTGGAATTATCCAAGCCATGGATATTCACATGATTTGTGAAAATCCATGTCAAACATGGGACACTTGGGGAATCATTTCCCTATGACCAATGAGGAATCTTCCTTTCAAACACAACTTTAATGGCTATCACCTACAAGGAGGTCAAGGGAGGAATCAACATCACCCTTGTAATCAAGGAGGCTATGAGGATCACAAGGGATTTAAATTCAGCTAGCCTACCTTGAAGTATCTTGTCCAAGGCCAAGCAAGAAATTAATAATACATTTACATCAAGCACTTGGCCAAGGACAAGAAACTTAAAGAGCGTTCAAGATCCAAGATGTCCCATAATCACATGTTGGAATTCTGACCCTTGGACCAAGCCCGTGCAACCTAAGGCAAGTGACATTGTGGATGAAGCGTTTCTTGTTTGATTATGGAGTCCACATGTCATCATATGCCAAAGGAAGTCTTTGATTCATAATCAATGTGTGTGTTAGTTCAAAGTAATACCAAAAAGGTCGAAGTGGCACCCCTATAGAAGGACAAGCCTCACAGTGTTCAAAAAAGAATATCTTCAGGAGGGAGAAGCTACCACTATATCAACAAGTCTTCATTAAGATGACGGAGAGGCTTGGGCCATCATGTGGTCCACATGCCCAACTATCACGCCAAACGAGATTTGGCATGTCGATCAAGAGAAGTTGTCCACATCTTCAACTCCAGGATTGGACAACAAATCATCGCGCTAAACAGGACGGAGGTAGGTCCCACTCATCGGACTTCAAAAATTCGGTGTGTCCTTGCCAATAGGTTAATTGATAGTTATTTTATATTTGATTTCCCGATTGCATATTTGAAATTTCCATCAGTCCTTCCATTTGCATTTAGCATGTTTGAATTTTCACACTTGCATGTTGGAAAGTAAAATTTCCAGCCATCATGAAACAAAAATTTAGAATTAGGAAATAAATTTATTTGAATATGAACCTTGGGCGTAACCTCTTGAATTCATCTTACTAAATCAAACCAAAAATATTTCCCATAATATTCAATGCATTTGCAAGTTGGTTCAAGTTGATGAAAACAATTTGACAAAAGGTACAACATGCTTTTGAGGTAACATACCCATTTTTGAGTTGTTTTGTTTGTTCTCGATTTTAGTGTAGCTTGGACAAAATTATTAAAGAGGTTGGAAGGCCTCATCAAGCACATATCCCTCCATCAATCTCATTTTGAGTTCATAGTGGAGGAATGCTCAAGATGGTGGCTCAATGGAGGAGCAAGATGAAGCTCATTCAACTCCAACCTAAACTTGGCAGAAGACATTGAACATGAATGTTGCACCAAAATTCATGGTCGTGACTTTGTCACACAACAAACTTCAACCCGCACTGCTCTTCAATTGAGGTACAGGTTTAAAAATTCCCATCGTTGGAATTACATTAGGATCGAATGATTTTTTCTTTCATTGGCAAGGAAGGTTTACACCTTGTAAACATTAAATTCTTATGCATCCGCATGAGAGTAAGTGTTGGCATTGCTCTTTTTGATTCTTCAAAAAGAAATGTCACCTTACTTCGGAATAAATTTAAACAAGTACCTAGAATTTTCTGCCTAGGTAATGCTTATGGAATTACTTAATGGTTGAATTGGTATGTAGAAACTAGGAATAGTGATGTCCATAATTTTGATTTGAAACTCATTCATGCATGGATCACTAAATTTCAAATTCCTAGGCAAGAATTAAAAATGTTCAGGAGGATAAAATTGAGAATCTTGTTTGCCATGATTCCAATAATAACATTTGCTCTTATGTAAAAACACTATGATGGTTAGAAAATTTACAAGTCGAAGGGATTCATATAGCGTATTTATATCACTTGCATTGTTATGAGTAGGAGCTTTAGAAAATGTGTGAATTGATTTATCCATAAAGCCCCTCTCTTATCAAAGAATAATACATTGTTCATGGATACACTTGAATTTGGACCCAATGCATCTTTGATTTTTTTCTTCCCCATACGTACAAATGAAAATTCGGTTACCTAACCAAAAAATCATTTGTACAAGTATCGGGAGCTAACTATCTGTTTTTTCATGGAGGGAAAGTTTGCAGGAGTCATATTACTATGACGGAATTCAAAGATCCGATTGTTGGAAACCTTAAGATGATTATATTTCAACATCTCTTGGCCAAGCAGTAAATTAGGATGGTTGCTACCTATTGGAAATTAAGCTCGATGGTCAACTGTAACTATACGAGGTCAGAGGTTTTTCATGGAGACCCTCTATGAGCAACCAAAGGGCTGCTACAAATACGTGAGAGCATTCTGCTCTCGACTATACTAAGCACTCATTCAAGCTCAAGGGAATCGCCATCATCATTGGTTGTAAGTTATACCTTTGTGGCTAAAAGGCATGATGTACCTTAACCAAGGAATGACAAGATCACACTCAATGTATATAAGGTGCAAGTTGTTCCTATGTGGCTAAATTGCATGTTATACCTTAGTCAAGGAACAACATATCACACTCAACCCATGTTAATTGCACGTCATACCTTTGTGGTTATAGGTATGTTGTACTGTAGTTGTGGAATAACGGATTGTACTGAACACATGTTGGGTACACGTCACTCCTTTGTGGCTAAAGGTTATCATTAACTTAGCCAAGGAGTGGCGGATCAAACCCAATGCATGACAGATACACGTTATTCCTATATGGCAAGACGGTATGATACACTTTAGCCAATGAATGATGAAACACATTCAACGCATGTTGAGTATACATTATTCCTTTGTAGCCAAGGGTTGTCATTACCTTAGTTAAGGAATAACAAGGCATATTCCAACCTATGGAAACCTAAAGGTGTGGATGAGCGACATCGGCAACACTCTCCTCGACCACACTCTTGGAATCCATGGAAGGCAACCCAACATCGACACTCAACCCCTCCAATGTCAAAGCCATGCTGCAACAAGGTTAGGCCAACCCCATGGCCTACGTCCATCGTTAGGGTTTCAGCCCCTAGCGCGGACCTTAAACAAGAACAAGCTTGGGAGAGGACCCCCACAAGAGGTAACTTGTATCACACCCTTTGCATATTTATTTACATTCACCCATCATCGACCATGCATATAAAAAAACTTAAAAAAAAGTAGAGCAGATTTCCTTTGGAAATAATATAAAAGATGTGCGGTAAGAATAATTTGGAATTCACATAGATGAAATGATGAATAGTTGCTCTATTTTAATTTTCCTAAGTACCTAGTTTACAACTTAGTACTCTCCAACATATTGATTTCATTGGCTAGAATTACGTTTGCCTTTATTTAGAAATTGTGGGTAGCAAAAGCTTAATCTAGTTCTAAGTTGCTGTGAGATATGATATAGTGATAGGGCTGCTATTCCTAGTTTGAAAGTGAAACTTAGATTACCGGAGAAATTCTAAAAAGATTTAAGTTACTTTGATTTGATTGGAAATACCTGCCAAAGCCTTATGATATTTTTACATTGATAGACCTTATGCATATGCTATCTGTCTTCACATTGAGCCTTGTCAAACTAGTATAGACCAATGTGAGAATTTATTCATTTGTTTTTGAATTCAAGACTTCACTTGTACATGCTATGCTTATACACTAGAAGTAAGCAAAATTCCATCATACCATCATTCCACAATAAAAAGCGAAACTCCATACCCTTCATGCTTAGTACCCTCTCCATGTTTATTGCATAAAAAGGGAGTAGAAGACATGGCTACAACAAAAAGAAAAAGAAAATGCATGCTTACATCATAAGCATGAGAAAAAGAAAGAGAAAAAAGTAGCCATGTTTCATCCCTACAAAATTAGAGAGTCTACATAAATAGGAGTCATCTCAAAACATCAACATCCACTTCCACTCTATCACACATGCACAAGTCTTGAATTAAATAGTTTTGAATTCATTTCTCCTAAGGCTTGCTTTTTTTACTTAGAAATATTATGCGTTGCAAATATGCCTACTACATTCCATACCAAGCTCCACATACAAGCCTTATTTAGTGGTAGGATGAGTATAGGCAAAATGCCTTGGTGAGGAAATATTTTCACTACACACAAAGGAGTGATTGAGGGAATCAATTTGAGGTACTTAAAATCTAAATCGAGCTCTACGGAATTTGAGTAAAACTTGATCTCTAGGGTATGTTTGCTCCATTTGCTGTTCTATCTGTCAACAACCCATGAATAGGAGAAGGAATAAACCCCATAATGACTTAGGATGGGTGATGTACCATGCCAATTTTTGCAATACTAGGTGGAGTATTTTGTTGTGGACATGGTACTTTTGAAAAGTAGAACATTGTAGTAACTCCTGATCATCAACTTAAAGTCTTAACTTTGCTCGGGACGAGCAAAGGATAAGCTTGGGGGAGTTTGTTGACTGCTGTTATATACCGATTTTACCCATCAATATAACTCAATTATGTGAAGGAAATATCATTTCTTACACACATCACCTTTTTATTTAACCGATCTCCACTTGTACTTGGAGAAATTGGTGCATGCAGGTACTCTATACAGAATTAAAGTAAAACAAGGGGATGGATCCTATAAAATATCATCCCAACAAATCAAGCGCCGACATGTGGCACCACATGGATCAAATGGCCCAAAAACAGAAGTATCCGAGGCCATCCAACGGTGTACACCCTATATCAGTAAGGGGGACCCAACTGGTAGAGACCTGGAGAAAGCACAACTCCAACGGAGCTCTAACCAGGACGATCAAACTCCCTAGTCGGCCGACCTGGTAGTAGCGCCAAATTCGGTCAAACACCACGTGTTGGCTCCTCCCGGCTTGAAGAAGTCAGTGGTGACTGATTCGCTCGCTTTTGGTGGCGAGAACCGACGCTTCTCCAAGCTATAAATAGGACCCTTCACCCCTCACTTCCACACACACCAATTGAGCATAATTCTATTGTATACACTAGTTCTCTTAGTCCCTAATGGAGTTAGGCTATAGAAAGGAGAGGCTCTAGTGCCAAGTCCAAATTGGAAAAGGTATGGCTCATGTATCTTTTCTTATATTTGTGACTTTATGCAAAATAAAGTTTTTATCTTGTCTTATTTATTCATATAATTGGTTGAAGTGTTTCTTACTTGATTTTGGATTCCATGTATGTGGTAGGAGTAGTCTTTATGATTATGCCATAATGATTATTACTTGTCATCATAAACACTACGAACCCCCACTATAGTGATGAGATCATGCATATTATTATTGCACCTACAAACATGACACAATGTTTATTTGTTTGGGATCCTGGCTCAAGTGAATGTGCACTCTTATTTGATGGACAAGATGAAGATGGCGCACTATGTCGTCCACCACCTTGGCCTCCTCCATTCATGCATACAAGAAGATTTGATGGCGTTGCACATTTGGACCAACACATGAGAGGAGATGAACTTGAGTCAATGATGAGATCATGCATATTATTATTGCACCTACAAACATGACATAATGTTTATTTGTTTGGGATCCTGGCTCAAGTGAATGTGCACTCTTATTTGATGCACAAGATCAAGATGGCGCACTATGTCATCCACCACCTTGGCCTCCTCCATTCATGCATACAAGAAGATTTGATGGCGTTGCACGTTTGGACTAACATATGAGAGGAGATGAACTTGAGTCAAGGACAACTCCAATTCAAGAAGGGGAGGATGATGAGGACATCACTTCTATGGATACAAACAACACTCCATTGAATATACAAAATGCAATCAATAGATTTCATACACAACAATTAATTTCAGAGGTGAGCTCGTTCTTATATGTTTCCTTATATGTTTTTGAACATAGATTGCTACCTAATGATTTAATTGTGATTAGGATCCATGGAGAGGTTCAAAGAGTACTTGGAGGAAGTATTAGGGACGTGGAAGACCAGAGAATTCGTTCAAAGAAGATGGAAACCGACCCCAACTCAAAATTGTGTCGAACTCGGAGTCCAGGAGCAGTACGCACTAAAACGAATGCCCAGGACGCATACGAACTCCGTTTTTGACGTTCTACATATGCACGGAAAGGGGAGAGGATAACTTTTCCAATAGCACTGGTCCCATGTCAAAATTCCTTTGGAGTCCAAAGTAATAGTCGAAACAAAATCAAGTTCAGAATCTGGCAGGGTGCTGTGCCACTGTATTGGGCCATTGGGCCTTGTATCAAGTCTAACTCCATTATTTTCGTGTGTTAGGGTTAGGTTACGACCCCAACACCCCCTTGGACGTCCTACCACCTATATATACTCCATAGTTGCCACCATGAACAATTGAGTTTCGCTTAGATCAATAATATCGCCGTTCTTCGGTTTGTGAGACCCCAACTTCGCGATTTCATATCGTGTCTACCTTGTTCTTGCTTGTGTTCTCGGTTGCACTTGCAGGGATTAGCCTTCTTGGTGAGGTCAATTGTGTGCTGCACGGTTTATAACCAATGGACGGTGGTGTAGTGATTGCAGGGGTTTTTCGTGTTCTACTCGAGAGCCTCGGATCATCAACGTCGAGATCTCCATCAATCGACTTATCCTTTACCTTTCGGAAGATCGGGACTCACCTTTTTCCTATCAATTGGTATCAGATTTCCAGGTTGCCCGTTAGGTAATTCACCTATCCATTACATTATTTTTGTTTTTCATACCTAGAGTCCACAAAAAAGCCACAAAAGAACTTGCAGTTTAGTAGATCTGTTCATTACTTTGTCAAAACCACGTTTGATCCTTTGCAACTTTGTTATTCAGTTTGGTTTTATTGAGTTTGTGTCCGTGGTTGAGTCATATTGCTGGTTTAGAACGTGTTTTTGGTCTTAGTTTGAGTTTTGCATTTTGTAATTCATCCTTTTGAATCACGTCATCACGTCCAGATTAGATTCACCTCTGTCCAGTTCGGTATTTTCATCATATCTCTCACATAAAAACTCGTATTTTGGTGTTCTTTTACTTTATGGAAAGCTTAAGAAGGTCTATATAACTTTCATATTCATCATTTTCCCAGAAAATATAGTTATCGATGTCTAAATTGCATTAGATCCGAATCTGTTATTGACCTAAAAATTCTGAACAGTCTGTATTTCGGGGGCAATATCTCTGATTGTTTTTTTCCAAAATAGGTCTTCCATATATTGAAATTAAAGAGGAGATATATATCTACAATCTTTCTGTTGTTATTTTTTCTATTTGGAGCCTCTAAGTATGCCTATTTTTCCCTGTACGATTGATCAGAAAATCTGTGACAGAGCCACGAGATATCTTTGATTGATTTTCATTGTGTTCTTCCCTTGCAACACATTCTGAAAAAAAAGAAGCAAAAAAAAGAAAAAGGCAAGTGCAAAACAAGAAATAAAAGCCGCACAAAAAAAATAACAAATAAACAGAAGTGCTTGCATTCTTTGTGTCATCTAGTTTTGTGTCATGTCTTGATAGCTTGAACTACTAGGAACACATTTAGGCCAGCAACTTTGACAAGTACTTTGGACACTTATTCAACTTTACTATCTGATTTTCATTGTTGCTAATCCTTGCTACATATAAAGTGCCATCCAAGCTACACCTTACTCTTGAGCAGAATCGATACACCTTTGCAATCATCCCACGCTTCATTGGTTTCTTCATACCGACCACCATTTGCCACCTGCAGTGTCGGTAAGAACACTTGTAAGAGCATGGTAAGATGCTTGAGAGTGCGTGATTCCACTTCTAGTTTGCCATTATCCTTTGTAGTTGATAGAGATAATATATTTTTTTGTTGTCTTCTGTTTGCTACTAACAATGCCAGGTAAAAGCAAGAATCATGCATTATATGCTGAGATGATGGACATGATGAAGACGGCGATGGAGTTGCTCACTAAAAATCAAACATCAACCAAGGTTTCACATGACATTCAGACCACCTTTACAACACCTTCCGTAAGAAGTAATTACATTCTCCCATCTCTTCCTTCTTATGATGGTTTTGGTTATGATGAATATATTACTTGGGAAATAGAGGTGAATAAATTTTTTGGACAATGTCATATGTGTGAGAGGAGAAAGATTAGAAATGTTGCAAGTGCATTAGTAGATTGTGCATTAACTCGGTGGAAAAATTTAAATGAATTCGAAAAACCTTGAACATGGAAAGAAACGAAAATTCTTATGCGAGAAACTTTTGCTAATGTATCTATGTGCAAAGAAGAAATTCAGCAATTTGAGGAGAAATTTCTTGTTGTACCTCCTTTTTTGTCTAACATTTTGCAGGACAATATAGAAAATAATATAGATGATGCAAAAGAGAACGAGGCTTTCGACAACACTTGTGAAATTTTAGATGGATCAACTCATAATGCACTCGAAATCACTGCTGAAAATGGTAAGGCAAAACATTATACAAATACAGAAGGTGAGAAGTTTTTGGATGTTCTGAATTTTTCCTCCAATCAAGCTATTTTCAAGGAGCAACTATTAGAATCATTTATTTATACACCATTGTCACATGTTGATTTTCCTGCTGATCGTTGTGCTAAGAAAGAGTTATGTGATGATAACTCTATTATACCTATGCAAAAACAAGTTAATGTACAAGATGATTGTGTTTTGGATTCACCTACTTGTGCTGAAATTCATAATTTGATCACCGCTGCTGCTGAAAATGATGAGCTGAAATTTTTGTCTTCTCTAAATACTTTGGGTTATATTGAACTTGACACTTTTTGTGATCTAAATATTGTAGAGATGAGAATGTTTTCACAATCTGAATTGCCTTTATTAAGTAGAAATATTTTTCATGCTATAGGCAACTGTCGGTACCATGGGTACCATATACTCCTTGGGATTGCAAAGATCTCAACGGAAAGTCATCTACTTGATTTGAAGACCTTCGGAGGCCCACATGTCAGATATAACCGGACCCGCTTGTCCAACATGGTTAGTCCTAGGGACGCCACGTGTACTATCAAACCGGAGCTACCGCCCACAGGGGGGATGCTCTGGGCTATGTACCAAAATGGCACCCCCGGACCTAACCCTAGACCGAGGGAAGTTCCGGAACTGACACGTTTCGTGTAACATCAGACCTATCTGTTCCCCGCAATATGCTCCGGCGCTGCCACGTGTCCAACCGTCGGATCTTCAGCCTCTAACCTCCGGAAGACTCCACAACAGCTCCAGATCTTCAAAGGGGAATCAAGGACTTCAAGACCCGATCAAGTGTCATTAATACTATATTAATGACACACGATCGGACGACCTTAATTACTAGTAACGGTGCTGTCAAAGCCCATAACTTGGTCATTAAGGGCAATTAAACGTGTTGAATGTGTATCAATATCAGTAACCGCCGGGGCCACATGTCGGGCCAGGCTAACTTGTAATGGACTGCCTTTATACTATAAAAGGACAGGCCGACGATACATAGGACAGACTCTCTAGAGACACACTCTCCGGAGGGACGCGCTCACTCTACACTCTCAACTCACGTTGAGCTCATACATCCAATACAACATCAACACACCCCGTGGAGTAGGGTATTACGCTCAAGTGGCCCGAACCACATAAATCTTGGTGTCCCTTGTGTCACTCGACATCTCACCTTCTAGAATCTCCGCGCGCCCATACCGAACCTCAAGCTCCTCTAACACTTTAGTAGTGTCGGGAGATCTGCCGGATAAAAACCACCGACAGTTGGCACGCCAGGAAGGGGGGCCTAGAGATTTCAAGAATGGTTTACTCAGCCGCTAGATCATCCAATGGTCATCCCGCTGTTCAAGCTGTTGGGGGTAATCCCCCCAATATGCAGCCACCAGCAGGAACCACAGTTCCAGCAGGTGTCACACTTCCACCACCGCCGCCTCCACCAGCAAATCAAGTTGGACAACGAGATGGTGCACTGGCGTCAATCACTGCGTCAGCAAATCTTGACAACCCGGAACATGCGCTTCATGGAGCACGTGCTCTTCTTCAGCGCCCACCACCTCCGAACGCATCCCGGGATGCAATGGAGCAGTGGAGGGCCGATGTGGAACACTTGGTTGCAGCAGCAGCCGACCGCATCAGCAACCAGGGTCCTCCTCCTTCAGGACGGGCCCCGTCGCAGTGACGAACCTTGTCTGGCAGACTTGGTCCGCACGTTTCCAACAACAGGAGACGTGCTGCATCACAGCAGGTGACGTCGTTGACCTCCGGGGCATGACGCACTCACACGGTATCAAGGCTTTCAACTCATGACCTCCGAGCAGAGCTCTATCGCCGATATCGCCAACAAGACGGCCGAGTCCATATTAAGCGTGCTCGTGAAAGACGAGAATCTCAAGACATTCCTGCTCCTGAAGGAGTAGGAGGAGGCTGTTCAGCCCTGGCCATACATCTGCATATCGTCAGGTGGCCACATAAGTTCCGGCCTCACCTGCCGGAGAAGTTCGACGGGACCGTTAATCCTGTCGAATTTCTTCAGATTTACTCCACTGCTATCTTTGCAGCTGGAGGAAATGAGGCCGTAATGGCCAATTATTTCCCAGTGGCTTTAACTGGAACCGCCAGGTCCTGGTTTATGAGCCTTCCACCCAACTCCATCAGTAGTTGGGAGGAGTTGTGCCGGCAGTTCACCGCCAACTTCGGGAGTTCTTACACCCGACCAGGCACCAAACTGGACCTTTTTGCAGTTGTGCAAAAAGGAGGAGAATCCCTGCGATCATTCATCCAGAGATTCTCTCAGGTACGAAACACTATCCCTTCTATCTCTAGCGCCTCTGTCATCGTGGCATTTAGACAGGGAGTGCGGGATAAGAAGATGCCGGAGAAACTAGCGATCAAGGAGATTACCAGTGTCACGGAACTATTCAGCTTGGCTGACAAATGTGCCAGAGCTGCGGAGGGCCGTGAAATGCACTCCAAACCAACTCCGGAGGATCACAAGAAATCCTCCAAAGGAGAAGCCGCTACCTCAGGGAGAGGCAATAAGAAGAAAAAGACCAACGACAAGAAGAAGCCATCGACCGGTGCATCCAATGTTGCAGCTGCTGCAGCTCCGGGTGGCCGGGGGCCACGCCCCGAGAAGCGACCTCGACTGTCTTCTGAAGACGGTGGCAAACCCAAGGTGTGGTGTCCAATTCACAAAACGGACAGCCACAGTTTGGAAGACTGCCGGGAGGTCTAAAACCTTGCCGAGCGCTACAACAAGCGCCGGGAAGAAGCTCCTTTCCGACAGAGGGAAGGAAAACAAAAAGTTGACGATGCTCCGGCTGAAGAGGAGTTAGGTTTTCAGGATCCCAAAAAGGTCCTCAAGGCTGTCTACACCTCCGTCGACGATGATTCCGACGTCTCTGACAACGAGCATCGGAAGACCATGAACACCATTTATGGTGGATCATGGGACATCACCTCCCGCCGCGTCATCAAGACTATGCGTCGGGACATGGCTGCTATAGCTCCTACAGCCAGGGCGGAGCCTCATCGGAAGTGGATGGACACAACCATCACTTTTGATGCTTCGGACTGCCCTTGAAGCATGGTTGGAGCAGGTCAGCTACCTTTGATGGTATCTCCTACCATCAATAACATCCAGCTCCACCTTGTCATGGTAGACGGAGGTTCGGGACTCAACCTCATAAGCTTCAAAGCTTTTACCAAGCTTCAGGTCCGACCTTCGGATCTCCACCCCTCCCGACCTTTCTTCGGAGTAGGTCACGGAGCCATTACCCCACTTGGAGCTATTACCCTCCCCTTTACCTTCGGGACCTAGCAGAAGTATCGCACCGAGAAGTTGGTCTTTGACGTTGCTCAGATCAACTTACCCTTCAATGCCATCTTGGGTAGGCCTGCCTTGTACAAATTCATGGCAGCTGCTCATTATGGTTACCTGGTGTTAAAGATGCCAACACCAGTAGGCGTTCTCCGGATCCGCGGAGATCGTACTGCCAGAGTAACTGCTCTAGAAGAACTCCATGCGCTTACTACGGCGCAAGAGGAGGACTCCAGGTAGGAGCAAGCTCCGAAACCCCCGAGCATTCTTCAGCGAGGCTCGACTTCTGCACCTCGTGTGCAGCCAAGCGGCAACACCGACATTCCCGTCAAAGTCGTCCAAATCGGTTCCGATGCCGCTCAGACCACTTGTATATGCATTGAACGACAAATAGGTACTCGCGCTCATCACTTTCCTCCGGGCTAATGTCGACGTGTTTGCCTGGCAACCGTCACAAATGCCTGGGATCCCCAGGGAAGTGATTGAGCACAATCCGAAGATCTATCCCGACGCCCGGCCTGTGCATCAGAAGCCTCGGAAGCAATCTGTAGAGCGAAAGAACTTCATTCGACAAGAAGCGAAGAAGTTGCTCGAAGCTGGATTCATCCGAGAAGTCTTCCATCCAAAATGGCTGGCAAACCCAGTCGTTGTGCCCAAGGCCGGCGGGAAGCTTCGAATGTGTATCGACTACAAAACACTAAATAAGGTATGTCCAAAAGATCCATTCCCATTACCTAGAATAGATCAGATAGTGGATTCCACCTCCGGGTGTGAATTACTGTGTTTCCTAAACGCATATTCTGGGTATCATCAAATCAGAATGTCTAGGGAAGATGAAGAGCATACCTCTTTCATCACAGTAGATGGATTGTACTGTTATACAGCCATGCCATTTGGTCTCAAGAATGCAGCTTCAACCTTTGTACGAGCTATGTACAAAACCTTTGAAGAACTCATTAGAGACATAGTGGAAGTGTACGTCGACGACATCGTGGTCAAGGTCAAGAACAAGGAGTCACTCCTTGACACCTTGCAGGCTGTCTTCGACAAGCTGCGGGTCACCCGCACAAAGCTAAATCCAGACAAGTGTGTCTTCGGGGTTAGCTCCGGAAAACTTCTTGGTTTCCTGGTAAGTCACCGGGGCATAGAAGCTAATCTGGCGAAGATCAAAGCCATTGAAGACATGTGGCCACCAGTCCGCATAAAAGATGTCCAAAAGGTAACTGGATGCCTAGCAGCCCTCAGCCGGTCCATTTCAAGACTGGCGGAACGGGCACTCCCCTTCTTCAAGTTATTAAGAAGTTCGGGCCATTCCAATGGTCTGAAGAAGCAGAAAAGGCGTTCCAGGAGCTAAAACAGCTCCTCACCACCCTACCAATTCTGGTAGCTCTGAACCCTGGTGAGCCTTTGCTGCTTTACATTTCAGCCACTGACGAAGTCGTCAGTATGGTCCTGGTTGCCGAGAGACCAGAACCATCCCATACTCAGGAGTCCAGACCCCATCAGGAGGGTCTAGAGGTTCCTGAAAGCGAGTTTGGGTCCTAGCTCCCAGACTTGAATCCACAAGAAGTTACTTCAGAAGACCCAGACCCCTCCAGGAGGGTCCATGTCACTTCTGAAGAAGCTCTGGGTTCCTCCAGCAAGGACCCGGAAGTCCCCGAAGAAAATCTGGACCCCTCCGGGAGGATCCGGATCAATGAAGAGGAAGCTCTGGGCCCCTCCGGTAGGGTCCGGACCATCCAGTGCCCAGTGTACTTCATTAGTGAAGTACTTCATGACACCAAGACTCGATACCTAGAGGTGCATAAGCTGCTCTATGCAGTTCTTCTTGCCTCCAGGAAGCTTCGCCATTATTTCCAAGCTCACAAGGTCTCAGTGGTGACTTCTTACCCACTTCGAGCAATCTTGCATAATCCCAACTCAACTGGGAATATTGCAAAGTGGGGAGCGGAATTGGCCGAATTTGATCTCGAATTCATTTCAAGGCAAGCAATCAAGAGTCAAGCATTGGCAGACTTCATGGCGGAATGGACTCCCTCTCCATCAAACCCTGAGGGCTCCAGCGAGCAGAAGCCAGAACACAAGGCTCCGGTTTTCACCGAGCCTCACTGGACCCTCTACTTCGACGGCTCCATGCAAAAGCAGGGGGCCAGAGCTGGAATCCTTCTCCTCGCACCAACCAGAGAGAAGGTAAAATACATGGTACACCTTGACTTCAAGGCGACCAACAACATGGCGGAATATGAAGCACTCATTTATGGACTAAAGGTGGCACTGTCATACGGTGTCAAGCAACTGCTGGTCAAGGGAGATTCACAGCTCATCATTAAGCAAGTGAAGGGTTAATGCTGCTGCAACAATCTCCAGCTAGCTGCTTACCTCCTTGAAGTCCAAAGGCTTCAGAATGACTTCGAAGTCCTAGATCTCCACCATGTCCAGCGTGCCCACAACGCTGAAGCCGATGAACTCTCGACGAAAGCATCAACCGGAGCTCCGGCTCCTGACGGAACTTTTGTCCGGAGGTTGTCAAAACCCACAGCTCAGCCTGCCGAACTGAGCGAAGGGGGCGAGATCAGCATCCCGAAGCTGACGATCCCGATGGCCCTGTTACCATGGCAGCCATCAAGGGTCGTAGGTGCTGCCGGAAGCTCCGAGCAACCCAACACGCAAGACTCAAATCCTCAAGTTAGTTCCGATGCATGGATCTCGGAGATCCGGAACTACTTGAAAGACAACATCCTTCTTGACGATGATGTATCCGCAGACCGGGTAGTCAGATTGGCTAAAAGATACACGTTGGTAGAAGGGGATCTCTACCGGCGCGGTGCCAATGGCATGCTAATGCGGTGCATTACAAGGGAAGAAGGTTGCGAGCTCCTCGCAGAAATCCATGGAGGCGAGTATGGGAACCACGCGTCTTCCCGCACGCTGGTTGGTAAAGCCTTTCGGCATGTCTTCTACTGGCCTACAGCACTCCAGGATGCAACTGAGCTGGTGAAGAAATGCGAAGCATGTCAATTTCATGCAACGCAAATTCACAAACCGGCTCAGCCCTTACAAATGATACCTCCTACATGGCCCTTCGCTGTGTGAGCGATGGACATCTTGGGACCTTTCCCAAGAGCCGTCGGAGGTTACAAGTTCCTGTACGTTGCCATTGACAAGTTCACCAAGTGGCCGGAAGCAACTCCAGTTGTGACAATCAACAAGCAATCTGCTATCAACTTTTTGCAGTCCATTGTATGCAGATTTGGAGTCCCAAAAAAAATCATCACTGATAATGGGACCCAATTCACAAGCTCTGCGTTTCAAGGATATTGCGAAGACTCGGCATTCAAGTTTGCTACGCCTCCGTAGCTCACCCAGCAAGCAATGGCCAAGCCGAGAGAGCAAATGTTGAAATCCTTAAAGGACTCAAAACACACACTTATGAGCGCTTGAAAAAACATGGAGCCAACTGGATTGAAGAGCTTCCACCCACTTTATGGGCCAACAAGACAACTCCAAACCGGTCAACTGGAGAGACGCCCTTCTTCCTGGTGTATGGAGCTGAAGCAATACTTCCTCCAGAAATCACCTTGGGGTCACTCCGGGTCCAGACCTTCGATGAAGCCACGCAGGACCAGCTCCGTCGTGAAGACCTAGACCTCCTTGAGGAGGGAAGGTGCCAAGCAGTTGTTCAGAATGCCCGATACCGCCAAGCCCTTCGGCGCTATCATGAGCGGCATGTACACAACCGACAGCTCGAGGAAGGCAATCTAGTGCTACGGAAATACAATCCAGAGAAGGGTTAAACAAACTCTAACCCAGTTGGGAGGGACCCTTCCGAGTGATTAAAGTATCACATCCCGGAAGCGTTCACTTGGCTACCGAGGATGGGACACCTCTCCCAAATCCTTGGAACATTGAGCACCTCCATAAGTTCTACGCTTAATATCACGGAGGTGAGTCTGTAGTAACTTAAGGTGTATGTTATAGTCATTGTACAGAGTCAGGTAGTTCCTCTGGGAGAAGAGCCGAACCTTTCCCGAAAGGTCCTCAAAGTTCATACAACACTTGTCGTAGTCTCAGGACTAAAAGTGTGACTAGCTACCCTGGGTCAAATGAGAAATTAAACACACTTAGCCTGGTTCCGTACCCTAAGAGTGTACTCGTTTCCCCTGAACCCCGGACCTATAATGAATGACATCTTCATGTGAAACAGACTCCAGGTGCATTTATTTTGTACAGGCTCAACATTTTTTATTTTTTTATTTTTCTCTTTCTTGTCTATAACAAAGACGTGCAATTCTTAAGAAATTTTAGTTCGACTGGTTCATATATGATTCGAGCTATATTGTCGATTCATCTGGATTCAAATATTGTTCATGCCCACTCGCCTGAATATCGCCAAGCCAATCTAGGGCCGGAGTGTGCTATCGACTTAGCCTGGTCAAGCACCCTAAGTACGCCACTCTACCTACACCTCGGCAGGCCGAAGTAAGGCGAGTCCAAGTACAATTTGATCTGGAAGGAAGAAGGCAACACATTCGGTTGTATTCAGAATCGTGTTTGACCTAAAATTTTCTTGGGAATCGTAAGCCGCGACGAAGTTATAGGCAAGGAGCGAATTTAACTATTTTTCTTGGCTTCAAGTGTGCAGGAAAAATAAAGAATCCACGTTGATGGAGAAAAGTCAGAGCAAACGAAGCTCCGACTCCCCCTAGGTGGCTTGTAATCGATGTTAAACATTGAAAACAAGCATCACCGGAGCAACCAAGCTCCGGTAAAGGTAGGGGGGCCAGCCGTCGACCTAAAATAAATGATGGTGAGAAGACCCCGCAAGCGGAGTCTGCTACCAACAAACTACACATTGGTAAAGGTCACTGCCGGAACTACTGATCTCCGACACCCCGGAGGACTATTGTCGGAGCTACTAAGCTCCAACGATAGACAATGCCGGAGCTTCTAAGCTCCGGCAACCTCAGGGGGCCTTCACTATCGAAGACTTCAGACCCACACTCTACAAGTTCAAAGCAAATGAGTCTTCAACAAAACATAATATCCTCTTGTTACATGTTCACAATCAAATTGTGTACATCTACCTGGGGGCCAAGTGGAGACAAAAGTGTTGAAGACAAAAAGTGAAATTCACGAAAATTTGGGGATTTCATTCATTTGGAGACAAGGGATTACGAAATTGAGGAAGAAAAAGAGAGAATACAAGAGGGAGCTACAGAGATGGTCCTAGACCCTATGGAAGAACTGGGCGACCTTCTGAGCAACTTCCGACACGTTGGCTCAGGTGGCTTCGCCTTCTCCTTCGACGGGACCTTCAAGCACCGGGTCCAGAGGGAATTGGCGATTCCGGCTGGTGTAGCACGTCAGCACATACTCTGCGACGTTCTTCGCCAGGGATTGCCTCTCAACCTCCAACTGGTCCGCGATGATGTCGCCACCTTGGAGAGTTTGCTACCCGCCGAGCTCAGCGCTTGCAACGCCAGGTCCGGCTCCTGCTCTGGATCATCCGGACGCACGGGACTGAAGCCCATTGGTGTCAGCACGTCATTGGCCTTGCCCAGGAACTCCCAAACCTGTAGGGAGTCCACAACCCTCAAGCCCTTTAGTTCTTCCAAGGATCGTTTGGCTGCCACCAGTTCAGAATTCTCGCTAGCGAGGCGCTCAACTTCTTTGGTGTTTTGCTGAATCTTTTCAGCAACTTGCTTCTTGAGTTTTCCGAGCTCCTCCTCCCGAAGGTAGATCTTGTTCTGGCAGTCAACCAGGTCCTTCTCCCTGCCCCTTACTTTCTTCTCCCTGGCAGCGATGGCACACTCTTGCTCGTAGAGTTCCTGCCTTCGCACCCAGGCCTTCTCCTCCTCCTCAGCACAGCGCTCTTCGAATTTCTTGGCGCGCTCTTCGAGGCCCTTGTCAGCCAGATCCACCTTTTTGGTGAGCTCCTCCTCCCTCCTCAAGACATCATCCCGCAGCTCTAGGAGTTTCTGCTCTTCATCTTCGAGCCTTTTCTCCCTCTCTTCAAGTGCCTCCCGGCGCTTGATGAGAGTAGTGTTAATGGCCTCATGCCTTTCATGGCGTTCATCGGCCGCACTATTAGCTGCTTTGGTCTGCTCATAAATGGCCCGGGATTGAGCGTCGAGGGCGCGAGTCAGACTCTCCCTGCATCCAATAATTTGCCCTAGTATTCCAGGCGGACCTTCTCCCGCTTGATCCACTCTTTGTCATCTGCTAGCCTCGACTGCGCCAGCTTGGTCTCAAAGTAGAGCCGATTACACCACCGCCTAAGGGTTTGGCGCTCCTCTTCAAGAGCCTTGCTGTCGTGGAAGAAGGCCAGTTGAACTTGACGTGGACTGGAATAGGCGTTCTCAATAGACAGTGACAACGGGATAGGTTCTGGACCTGCTGGAGTCTCCTCCGCTGGTTCTAGCGGGTTCTCGCTGACAAAAATTGGGTCCCACTCCACAAGAGTGGTCCCCTGAGCCTATACGGCGCTAGGACCGTCCTCCGGGATGGCCTCAGTCGCCATCAAGGTGGGTCCCGCTGATGAAGTTCCGACCTCCAGAAGTGGTTCCGAAGGCCCCGCCGCCAGGTTTTCATTTGCCCCCTCAGGCAGGGGGCCAACAACTTCGTCTGGGCACTCCGGCTCAGTCGCAGGTACCTCCAGCGTCGTCACTCCCGGAGCCGGGGCTGCTTCTGGCTCCGGCCTGGGCACCTCCTTTACTGGGGGCTCGAGCGCCGACGCCTCCGCAACAACCAGCTCAGGAGCCAGAAAGTCTTCAACATCAACCGGCCCTACGGCCGGAGCTCCAACAATGACCGGCTCTACGGCCGGTGCTTCAGAGGTAGCCGGCCCAACCGCCGGGACTTCCTCAACATCCGGTGCGCACACCGACACTTCAATTACCTCCGGCTGAACCGCCAGGGCTTCGACAATTTCCGGCTCTGGGGCCGAAATTACTGCTTCCTCCGGCTCAATGGCCGGAGCTTCCATCATCTCTGCACCAGGACCCGGAGCTTCAACCTCCGGGGAAGGTGACCGCTGGCGCATCTTCTCTCCCACGGTCCGACGCTACCACGGGAGTCTCTGGAGATGAGTCGAGGTCCATGACCACGACAGCTGGCGCCGGAGCTGTCGCAGCTTCGGCCACCACTTGGGGCAGCACCGGGACAGGAGCAGAAGCTTCCGCCCTCACAGCTTCAGCTGCTGTGGCTGAGGGTGGAGCCTCACTCCTCTTCTTGGGAACGCTGCAGGTGATGGATGAAGAAACTTAAAAAACAGTTACTACAACAAAACAACTGTCTGAGGTAAAGATTAAAAATTACCTCGAGAGGCTTCCGCACCAGCTTGCGCGGAACCTCTTTCCCGGACGCTTAGGGCTGACCATAGCCGCCGCCGGCGTGGAAGCCCCGGAAGGCCACCCGGAACTCATCGCAGCCACGGGCATTTCCTTAGTCGAGGCCCCCCTTGACCGGGAAGGACCTCCGGACCTAGAGGCCTCAACCGGCCCTGGTGTTGAAGTCTCATGCCCGGAGCTAGCACCCCGGGAGGACGCCACTGCGGGAACAACCGCCGCAGATGTAGAAGACCTCCCCCTCCGGGGAGAAGGAGCTGATGCAGAGGTGGCAGGCCTGACGGACCTTCCGTCGGCATGCTGCAGTTTCCTCTTCCGGCTCAAGGGTTCGTCCGCCGGTTCCTTGACCTTGTCGACGACTTCGATCCTTGGCTTCGGGGCAGGGTCCAAACCACCTTCGGAAGCCCCAGGGATCACCACCCTGGAGGTTGATCTTCTCTCGACGACACCAAGGTCGTCAAGCACCGACATCGTCCGTCGGAGCTCCCTGCTGAACTCTAATTCCACGTTCAGAGGGAGAAAGGCTGATGGCGGGGCCAAGTCATCTCCCGCAACGTCGATGCCGTGCTGGAACTTTTTTAGATGTAACTCCAAGGTTGCCCCTGCCATGTTGGACTTTAGTCCGGTCTCGACCCGGTTGTTGTCCATCACGCTGTTGAGGGCCCAAGCGAGTTTTTCTCTCCTCTTCAGTGGTGCCCACCTGTTGACCAGGAAGTTGTAAAATACCACCTGAGGAGTTAATCCTCCCTCCACACACTGGCGGATCCTAGTCAGAGCAGGGTTGAAGACATCCGACAGCACTGGAGCTTCACTCCAGACTGCAGTGTCGATGTTGGGGAGGCCTTCGGGCAGCTCCAGCTTCTCGTGCTCCTCCACCCGGATGACTATCCAGTCCTTCTTCCAATCATCCCACTTTCCAGAGGGAAACGACCGGAGGTACTTGAATGGGCACTTCTTGCGCTTCACGATGTAATAGAAGCCAATGTACTCATTACTCCTACTGGTGGTATGGACGGTGAAGAAGGTCCGGAAAAGTTCAATGCAGGGGGGGATGCCCACACACATTTCACAGAAGTGGACGAAGATAGACACAAGAAGAATGGAGTGGGGGCCAAGGTGGTATAGCTGAAGACCATAAAAGTCTAGCAGCATCAAAAAAAGGAGGAAAAAGGTGGGATTAACCCCACCATGGCGTACGAAGAGAAGTACACCATCTCGCCGCCGTGCTCCTTCTCGAACGGAAGCTCACTTCCGGCGCGGACCAGACGGTTGAAGAAGTCGGGGACTATCCCATGAGAGCCCAAACCTTCTTCAAGTCACCTTCGGTCTTCAAACGACTCTCGCGGAGACCCAACTCCATCGCAGCACAGCAAGGCAAGAGAGGAAAAGCGAGCACAAGTTGGGAGTTTGAGTGCAAGATCAGATGAGAGGCGTAAAGAACTCCAGACGGTGCACGCTTTCCTCTTTATGTAAGCCCTCGCAACGCTTGGATGGAAACCGCAAGGAAGCCGAAGATACTACTCAAAAATTTCACCCAGCCGATGACAAGAGGGCCCGGGACCACCCTGACGATCAAGTCGAGGTTCTTACCCAGGCGAATGGTTGTCATCATGAGGCGGGAAGCCCGAAGGTGGCGACCTGACAAGGCGCGTGGAACCGATACGATTTTCGTATCGGGAACTGGCAACCTTCAATTGCGTGAGATCCGCACGCCGAAGATCTCATCCGCCGCACACGGGATATGCCACGCGGCGAGTATTTAACTCCAAACTATCCCCAACGGCACATCCGAAGACCTTTGAAGACTCAGTTCAAAAGTCGAAGGATGGACCCACCTCCGGTGGAATGACTTCACCCAAGGGGTCTTCCCTAGAGGTGGGCCCAGGAGGCCACTGCCGGTACCCTGGGTACCATATACTCCTTGGGATTGCAAAGATCTCAAGGGAAAGTCATCTACTTGATTTGAAGACCTTCGGAGGCCCACATGTCAGACATAACCGGACCCGCTTCTCCAACATGGTTAGTCCCAGGGACGCCACGTGTACTATCAAAACGGAGCTACCACCCACAAGGGGGAAGCTCCGGGCTATGTACCGAAATGGCACCCCCGGACCTAACCCCAGGCCGAGGGAAGCTCCAGAACTGACACGTGTCGGGTAACACCGGACCTATATGTTCCCCGCAGTATGCTCCGGTGCTGCCACGTGTCCAACCGTCGGATCTTCAGCCTCTAACCTCCGGAAGACTCCACAACGGCTCTGGATCTTCAAAGGGGAATCAAGGACTTCAAGACCCGATCAAGTGTCATTAATACTATATTAATGACACACGATCAGACGACCTTAATTACCAGTAACGGTGCTGTCAAAGCCCATAACTTGGTCATCAAGGGCAATTAAACGTGTTGAATGTGTATCAATATCAGTAACCGCCGGGGCCACATGTCGGGCCAGGCTAACTTGTAACGGCCTGCCCTTGTACTATAAAAGGACAGGCCGACGATACATAGGACAGACTCTCTAGAGACACACTCTCCAGAGGGACGCGCTCACTCTACACTCTCAACTCACGTTGAGCTCATACATCCAATACGACATCAACACACCCCGTGGAGTAGGGTATTACGCTCAGGCGGCCAGAACAAAGTAAATCTTGGTGTCCCTTGTGTCACTCGACATCTCACCTTCTGGAATCTCCGCGCGCCCATTCCGAACCTCAAACTCCTCTAACACTTTAGTAGTGTCGGGAGATCTGCCGGATCAAAACCACCGACAACAACTATGAAGATAGTTCAGATTTTATGGTGCATAAAGTTTACATATGTTCAAATGTGCAAGCTCCTTTTGTGCTGCAACAACATGGTGAAATGAATGGATGCACTGACACTAATAATGTATTGTCAAGTTTTTCTAGCAATTTTTTACTGCAGCAAGGACAACAAATAAAAAAGAAGCATTGTTCGTTGCGGTTGTGCAATATGGACAGTGTTCATTCTACCCCCAAAGTAATCCTTTTTCCTGGACATACGAGCAAGCCGGGGACGGCTTGTAATAAAGAAGGGGAGAATGATAAGATCATGCATATTATAATTGCACCTACAAACATGACACAATGTTTATTTATTTGGGATCCTGGCTCAAGTGAATGTGCACTCTTATTTGATGGACAAGATCAAGATGGCGCACTATGTCGTCCACCACCTTGGCCTCCTCCATTTATGCATACAAGAAGATTTGATGGCGTTGCACATTTGGACCAACACATGAGAGGAGATGAACTTGAGTCGAGGACGACTCCAATTCAAGAATGGGAGGATTATGAGGACATCACTTTTATGGATACAAACAACACTCCATTGAATATACAAGATGCAATCAATAGAGTTCATACACAACAATTAATTTCAGAGGTGAGCTCGTTCTTATATGTTTCCTTATATGTTCTTGAGCATAGATTGCTACCTAATGATTTAATTGTGATTAGGATCCATGGAGAGGTTCAAAGAGTACTTGGAGGAAGTATTAGGGACGTGGAAGACCAGAGAATTCGATCAAAGAAGATGGAAACCGACCCCAACTCAAAATTGTGTCCAACTCGGATTCCAGGAGCAGTACGCATTAAAATGGACGCCCAGGACGCATACGAACTACGTTTTGGACGTTCTACATATGCACGGAAAGGGGAGAGGATAACCTTTCCAATGTATCTGGTCCCATGTGAAAATTCCTTCAGAGTCCAGGGGAATAGTCGAAACAAAATCGAGTTCAGAATCTGTCAGGGTACTGTGCCACCGTATTGGGCCATTGGGCCTTGTATCAAGTCTAAGTCCATTATTTTCGTGTGTTAGGGTTAGGTCACGACCCCAACACCCCCTTGGACGTCCTCCCACCTATATATACTCCATAGTAGCCGCCATGAACAATTGGGTTTTGCTTAGATCAATAATATCGCCGTTCTTCGGTTTGTGAGACCCCAACTTCGCGATTTCAGATCGTGTCTACCTTGTTCTTGCTTGTGTTCTCGGTTGCACTTGCAGGGACTTGCCTTATTGGCGAGGTCAATTGTGTGCAGCACGGTTGATAACCAACGGAGTGGTGGTGTAGTGATTGCAGGGGGTTTTTCGTGTTCTACTCGAGAGCCTCGGATCATCAACATCGAGATCTCCATCAATCGACTTATCCTTTACCTTTCGGAAGATCGGGACTCACCTTTTTCCTATCATATAGTCTTAGTAGTTATGATATGATCATGTTAATATGAATAACTTATGCTATGTATTAACATTGGTTCAACGATGATTTAGTTCATTGCCTTAGGATGGCTTGTGCCATGGCTCCGAATTTATTTACTTAATAAGCTAGCATGGTGTTAGGGCAGTTAGGTAACATTGGATGTCTTGTAGTCCCACGAATTGAAGAGGTAGGCAGTAGGTGGTGACAGCCCTATCCGTCCTTTGTAATCCTCCACGTTCAGCTATGCCACAGGCTTTTGGCAGGAGTCGTCCTAGTATTGCTAGGGGTAAACCCGTGCCCAATGTGTTGAACAACATGGCATAAGTATTCACCATTTACATGCTCATTAGTATCTAATCTAGGCTATTTTCGATACCGTACAGACTAGGTACCCTCGCGTACAAGCTAGAAGAAGCTCTGGGCACTTGCTCCTACCGTGTAACACTCATTTTCATGCATAATGCATTACATACATCCTAATGCATGTTTAACATTAAGCAACCTAAAAGGAACAAGATTAAAATGAATTTAGGTCTAATTAGGGATTTAAGTGGTACAGACTTGCCTGGCCAGAAATCCGGACTAGTCCGGTGTCTCTATTCTCTTTCTGAAAATTCAATTTCTTTATAGCCCGGACTTGTCCGGCACATTTCACAGACTAGTCTTTTTGAGGCTCTGATGTTTTTTCAGACTTCTCTGATTAACAGCAGACTAGTGCGATCTCGTCTAAATTTCAGTCTGGACCAGTTTTTCTACCCACCCCGGACTTGTACGACCAAGTGCACCGGACTTGTCCGAAATAGGTTCTGTTCCAAAATGGACTTGTCCGGCCACCCATGCGGACTAGTCTAGCCCTACTGATTCAATTCGAATTCTAATATTCTTCCATGATTGTTATTGGGTAATTGCCTTAATTGGGCCCAAGAAATTCGTGCCCAACCCCAAAGGAGCCTAAGTGGACCCCACCTTGGCTCCTACACGTCCTCCACCGAAATCTACTTGGAATTCACCAAAAAACCCTACCTCTCCACCCCCATATAAACAACTCAATACCCTCACCTCTCCAACCTTCAAGTAAAACCCTTGCTGCCACCTTTGCCTTGCGCTGACGTCAAAAAGGAGATTAGGATCAAGGAAGAGGAGGAGGGGAGGGAGAAGGATCATTCAAGATCAATCATCGTCAACTTTTTGACAATTGACGTTCTTCATCATCAAACCTTCATCAACTCATCTTCATCAAGCCCTAGACGTCAAGATTCATGTGTTGCCTCCTAACATCGACCCTTGGATCTCTAGACACGTGGTGCACCCTCTACATTTACTTTTCCACTTGAAAATAACCCCCAATTCCAGCTGATCATAAACCCTAAATTCACAGTTCTAATCAAGGTGGACTAGTCTGCCCCTGATACCAGACTTGTCTGGCCTCCGAATCTAGATTCTGCTGAATTAAATCCAAATCGACTCAAGTCAATTCCAAACTTGTTAGAAACTATTGTAACTAGTTAGTAAACATTAATAGTAACTCATCAACTAGTTTTACTTCACAATGGCATTAATCACGCATATCATGGCATATTGAGTAATATATGAGCATTCATTGATTGTAATGGTTGTTTTGCATGTTTGTCGCGCGGAATAGAAGATCTCACTATAGAGAGTGCCTTTGACTACCTGCAGAACCAGATCTTCGAAGCCTTTGATCCAAACCAAGATCAAGATCAAGGCAAGTCCCTTTGATCATTTTGATCTGGTGTTTTAAATGTTTTGTTTGCCAAATTGCATTGTTGTGTCAATTAATGGGAAAACCCAATTATAGGAGTTTACTAGTCTTGAATGACCACCCTTGTCGATTGAACACTATGTAAAGAGTCAGGAAGGGTATTTTACACTTTTGCTTTCCAATACTAAATTGGGTTTCGGAAATAATCATATTGCTTAATTATGAACTAATGAACACATGAATGATGAGAATTGGTAATAATGACCCTTTAGAAACATGGTGCTTAGGGATCTAAGCAAGTCGATTATATGGAATTCGCTGGACAATTTTAGTGGTTTCGCTTGCTTTAGATCTAAGGACCGGTTCGTGGAGCGACCATCCAGGATTTACAGTGCCACCACAGGCCCAAGTATGGGTGCGGCTTAGCTGACTAATTAGTGTTTTGCTATTACTATTTGGACCATTAAGAATACTTGGGGAAGGGGTAGTCGGATGGGTTTGTAGAGATTGGTGGGAGTACCCTGGGATCCGAAAGCCTCAAGAGGGAGCCCTTGGTTGGATGTGCCAAATTGTAGACATCACCACCGGTGAAACCTCGGTGGGGTCTAAATATGCTAGTATTCACTTTGTAAAGGCTATTTTGTGATCTCTTGGCTACACACCTAAGGAAGCGTGAGATGACATAATTGAGATTCCATAGTCATCGAAAGGTGATGAAATCACAAACTTGTGGGTAAAGTGGTATAACCTCTGCAGATTGTTCAAAACTATTATGATAGCCGTGCTCCCGGATATGAGCAACCTGGACCCTTGCATGATTAGATTTATGGACCTTTAACATGGTTTAATGGCTGGAATAAAATTGGGAATTGGTATTGGTTCAGTGATTGGCTTTGGTATATGGAATTTATAGAAATGAAATAAATGAGCTATTATGAGTTGATTACGGATTATTATTGCTGGTATTAATTACATAAGTTGAAATTAGTGTATTTGGGTTATTTTGGGAAGGACCTCACTTAATGATGATATAATTGCATTTTCAACTGTTTGAGTGTACTTTTATGTCATACTTTTCCACACTTGTTGAGTACGACATGTGCTCACCCTTGCTATTACCCCAACAAATTCAGACGCAAGCGACAATATGGAGTACCATGAGGTATTTGAGGAGTTCTAGGCGCATATGTTACCGTCAAGCTTGCCTGTGGAGTTCGGAGTCATTAGTGTTTAGTGTTTTCCACTGCAGTCTTTTAGAGCTTGTATTCGAGACTATTTGGCTTGTAATAGGGCACTATTATTAGTGTTATTCTTCGAGACATGGTTATAATCTCTTTATCGTTTGGGAATCACTTGTGTATGTGTGTTAAACATCCTGGACACACATATGCATCACGCTTGGTTCATTTCCGGAACCGGGGGTCACAAATTGGTATCAGAGCCGTGTTTGACCATAAGACGCATGCCTAAGTAGAATGGACACCACAAAGCACTTAGGAGTTCTTTCTTATTCAATATTAGCCCGTTTTGCACTATTTTGCCTTCCACTAGCTGTATAAGTGGGAAAAATTTGTGCTTTTTGCTGCTGCTGCAATTTTTGCTATTCTTTCATCTTTTTGAGCCAAATGCACATCCTCTCATCTTGATTTATGGTTGCTGCAATTTCAGAACTAATATTTGTGTTTTCCCATAATTTCTTATGTTTTCTTGTAGATGACTTACACTAAAATGAGAGCCCGCAAGAGAGCTTATTTGCCACCCCTTGGAAGCAAGCTTATGCCTCGTAAGGAGCCGCAAATGGAACCGGCCCAAGAGGAGGAAGAAGTAAATTCTCTCACAAAGGAAGTTGAGCATGAACATTCCAACACGACAGAGGAAGATTGTCACATGGTGGAGTCCTATGATCATGATGAGGAAGAGAAAGATCCGTAGATGGTGGAAATCTTTGAAAGTGAAGAAGAGTAAGGTGAAGCACATGAGGAGAGTGAAGATGAACCACAGGAAAAGGAGGAACCCTCTGCACAAGAAGAAGTACCCGAAGCCCAAAGGAATGCATCACAACCTAGTGAAGCTAGAAAGGAGGACAAATGCATAGTTTATCGTGATGCCCAAGAATTCTGTTCTGACGGCACCGATGGATGATTTGCAGCCAAGCAATTGAAGGAGTTCCTTGATTTATGAAAGATGCACCAAGAGTATTATGTCAAGAGTATTCCTTGCCATGGACGTGAAGAATGGAGGGCTCAAGTTATTGTTCTTGCTATAGATGAGGTGGTCACCCGACACTTTGCATCCACATGGAAAAGCACCAGGGAGCAAGCTATTGATGACGTCGCATGGGATGCACTTACTAGATTGTGCCATATCTACTGGGAGCAAGTTGGAGGTACTAGTTTTGCGCCGCACCCGCAACGTAAGAAGGGAACAAGGGAAATCTTAAGACTGCAAGATGGAGCTCAAATCAGTTCTCGTGCTATTGACAGATCTCAGGTAGTATTGGTGGATTTGGGAAACCACCACACTGATGCTATGGAAGAAATCAGTTCTCCGTAAGAAGTTGTTTATCATGGAGAAGCAAGAGGAAGTTCGTGCCACCATGGAGATCAATGGGGTAGCAACCTCTCCAGCACCTACATGGATGGCCAACTCATCTTGGTGTGCGTCCATGTATTCCTCGCCACCGCCGCCGCCTTCACCGCCTCACGGCCAGGACAACCACAGCTCACACAATTAAGTCTATGTCTCCTGTCTAGGAATTAGAGAAGCGTTTAGATCGTCTTAGTCATAATTAGTTTGGTGTGCTGAATTTTTGTGGTGTGTGCCTGTGCTTGTGTGCTTGGTGCGAGTTGTGCGACGTATAGCATTTTATCCACCTCCGCATGTAGTAGAGAGTTGTGGGATGCTTGTCCACATCCTCTAATAGGGTTATTAGTATTAATAAAAGAGTTTTTAGTTATATATACCTTGATGCATATAGTTGGCATGCTCCTTTTCAAATTCTAAATCCTTCTGTCTCTGCTATTCTTTCACCAATGGATGTCGAGGACCCGTAACTAAAGGAATGCCAATGGAGAAAATAAGAATGACGAGGTACCTAAGAATATTAACATTGGGACAGTTGCAAGCTGGCAACAAAAATCATCCCCACATGCCCCTACCACCAAACCCCCTTATGGAAATACTTAAATGGAATGTGGACACAACTCAAAGATTCCTTAATTCGAATGAAGCTACAAGAAAGATGAAAAAAATTAGTATGACCAAAAGTAGTCTCATCAAAAGGGGGGTAGATTTCCTCGCCAACCTTATAGTCCTGAATTCTCAAGGCTTGGACATCATACTTGAAATGGACTGGTTAAGGAAGCATAACGGAGTTATTCAGTGTGCCACTCGGACAGTGCAGTTCACAAATGAGGAATTAGTCATTATAGAATTCAAGGCAAGTCAGCTGACAACCGAGAAGGCAATGGTAAATTATGCTGAAGGAGTAACTTTGGAGAAAATTTCGATTGTCCGTGAGTACCCAGATGTATTTCCTGAGAAATTTCCAGGTATGCCACCTGACCGTGACATCCAGTTTGTCATTGATTTAATACCAGGAACTGCATCTATAGCAAAGAGGCCATATATGATTCCTCTTAAGGAATTAGTAGAGCTCAAGAATTATATCCAAGAGCAGATAGAGAAGGGTTTTATACGCCCAAGCTCGTCGCCATGGGGAGCCCCAATGCTTTTCATAGATAAGAAGGATGGGTCTTAAAGAATGTGTGTGGATTACAGGTCTCTCAACGAGGTGACAATTAAGAATAAGTACACACTGTGCCGCATTGAGGATCTGTTCAGCCAAATGAAGCGAGCCAGAATGCTCTCTAAGATTGACCTTCAGTCGGCATATTTCCAAATGAATATTAGACCGTTAGATATACCCAAAACAGCTTTCAGGATGCAGTATGGATCCTTTGAGTACACGGTCATGTCATTTGGATTGACTAATGCACCTGCAAATTTCATGTTTCTTATGAGCAAGGTTTTCATGGAGAATTTGGATAAGCTTGTGGTAGTGTTCATTAATGACATCACGATCCAATCGAAAAGTGAACAAGAGCATGTAGAGCATCTAAGGCTGACATTGTAGAAATTGCGAGAGCATCAATTGTATGACAAGTTCAACAAGTGCCAATTATGGTTCAGGGAGATATCATTCTTAGGCCATGTCATATCTAAGTGTAAATTGACCCAGGAAAGGTTTGAGATGTGCTAAAGTGGGACGTACCGCATAATGTGAAGGAAATAAGGAGTTTTCTTGGAATGGCTAGATATTACCTTCGGTCCATCAATGACTTTTCCAAGATAGCGAAGCCCATGACTGAACTGTTAATGAAAGAGAAGCCTTTCATGTGGACTCAATCTTGTCAGAACAGTTTTGGGGAGCTAAAGAAAAGATTGACAACAGCGCTTGTGTTGGTATTGCCAAATGTGAGCAAGAGCTTTGATATCTATTGCGATGCATATCAACGCAAGGAATTGGTTGTGTATTGATGCAAGAGGTCCAAGTAGTATCTTATGCATCCAGACAATTGAAGAAACATGAGCAGAATTATCCTACGCATGATCTCAAACATGCAGCCGTAGAACATGCGTTAAAGATTTGGAGACATTATGTTCTTGGCCATAAATGTGAGATTTATATGGACCATAAGAGTCTCAAGTACATATTCACGCAAATGGATCTGAATTTGAGACAACCAATATGGTTGGAACTCATTAAGGATTACGATGTGGGAATCAATTATCATCCAGGGAAAGCCAATGTAGTGGCTGATGCTTTAGGACGAAAAGGAGCAAGCCACCTGCTCACTATTAGGGAGTTGCCACCCGAGCTATGTAAGGAGTTTGAACGCTTGAATCTTGGATTTGTTCATGAAATGGGAATGATGGAGTTACATCCAACCTTGGAACAAGAAATTTGAGAAGTTTAAATGAAGGATAAGGAAATCAAGGAAATCAAGGAAAGGACCCATGAGGATAATTCAGATTTGATGAGGATGGCCATGGTACTCTATGGCTAGGGAGGCGAACTTTTGTTCCTAATGATAAGAGTCTCTGACAATTGATATTAAAAGAGGCACATGACTCACTTTATTCCATCTATCCCGGCTGTACAAAGATGTACAAGGACCTGAAGACAAACTATTGGTGGGATGTTATGAAAAGGGACATAGCTGAATATGTCGCACTTTGCGATGTATGCCAGCGAGTCAAGGCTGAACATCAAAGGACAGCTGGACTACTACAGCCGTTGAAGATTCCGGAATGGAAGTGGGAAGAGGTTGGTATGGATTTCATAGTTTGGTTGCCTCGCACTTCAGCAGGTTATGATTCAATATGGGTTATTATGGATCGATTGACGAAATCAGCACATTTCATTCTTGTCAAGACCACTTATAGTGGAGCAAATTTGGCACAATTGTACATGGGAAGAATAGTGTGTTTATACGGGGTACAAAAGAAAATAGTGTCCCACAGAGGTTCTCTATTTACCTCGAGGTTCAGGCAAAAGCCGCACGAGTCTATGGGGACTCGGTTGAATTTTAGTTCTGCTTGTCACCCTTAGATGGATGGACAGACCGAGAGGACAAATCAGATATTAGAGGATATGCTAAGAGCCGGTGCGATAAAGTATGGAGGAAGTTGGGACAAGAGCTTGCCATATGCCGGATTCTCCTACAACAACAGTTACCAATCAAGCTTGAAGTTGTCACCATATGAGGCATTTTATGGGAGAAGATGTAGGACACCTTTGTTTTGGAATGAGACACGGGAAACTCAAGTATTTGGACCTGATGTAATCCTGGATACCGAGAAGCAAGTTCAGATGATTCGCGAAAATTTGAGAGGTGCTCAATCAAGACAAATTGGTTATGCGGATAATAGGCGAAGAAGCCTATCTTTTGAGGTGGGAGACTTTGTATATCTCAAAATGTCACCTATGTGAGGTCACAAGTGATTTAACATCGAAGGTAAGTTGGCACCTCGCTATATTGGACCACTCAAGATTTTGGACCAACGGCGAGAAGCAGCCTATATGTTGGAGATACCTGCACATCTTTCGGACGTCCATGATGTGTTTCATGTTTCTCAGCTCAAGAAGTGCTTGAGAGTTCCGGAAGAGCAAGTACAAATGGAAGAACTAGAGCTTGAGGAAGACTTTACCTATACCGAGCATCCTGTCAAAATTTTGGACACCAAGGAAGGGCTCACAAGGAACTGGGTGATGAGATGGTGCAAAGTGCAATGGAAGCACCATACAAAATTGGAAGCGACATGGGAGCTAGAAGATGATCTCGAGAAGGAATTTCCCCATCTCTTTCCTTCCGCATTGAATCTCGAGGGCGAGATTCATTTTAAGGGGGGTAGGTTTGTAACACCCTCATTTTCATGCATAATGAATTACATACATCCTCATGCATGTTTAACATTAAGCAACCTAAAAAGGAATAAGATTAAAATGAATTTAGGCTTAATAAAGAAATTTAAGTCTATTAGGGTACGGACTTGTCCGGCCTGAAATCCGGACTAGTCCGGCATCCCTATTCTCTTTCAGAAAGTTCAATTTGTTCAGAGCCTATACTCGTCCGACACATTGCACGGACTAGTCCGTTTGAGGCTCTGATATTTTTCCAGACTTGTCGGATTAAAAGCAGACTAGTCCGATCTCATCCAAATTTCAGTCCGAACCAGTTTTTCTATCCACCCCGTACTTGTCCGGCCAAGTGCACTGGACTTATCCAAAATAGGTTCTGTTCCGATCCAGTCACCCATGCGGCCTAGTCCGGCCTACTAATTTCAACTCAGATTCTTATATTCTACCACGATTGGTTATTGGGTAATCGTCTTAATTAGGCCCAAGAACTTCGTGCCAACCCCAAAGGAGCCCAAGTGGACCCCACCTCAGCCCCTACACGTCTTCCACCGAAATCCACTTGGAATTCACCTCGAAACCCTACCTCTTCACCCCAATATAAAGAAGTCAATACCCTCACCTCTTCAACCTTTGAGAAAAAGCCTCGCTACCGCCTTTGCCATGCGCCAACGTCAAGAAGGAGCTCAGGGGCAAGGGGAAGGAGGAGAGGAGGGAGAAGGATCAGATAAGATAAATCATCATCAACTTTTCGACAATTGATGTTCTTCATCATTAAACCTTCGTCAAGTCATCTTCATCAAGCCCTATACATCAGATTTAAGTGTTGCCTCCAAATTTTGACTCTTGGATCTCTAGACACGTGGTACACCCTCTACAGCCACTATTCCACTTGAAATTAACTCCCAATTCCTGCTGATCAGAAAACCCAAAATTCACAGTTCTGATAAGGGCGGACTTGTCCGGCCCTGATAATGGACTTGCCCGGCCTCTCAATTTGGATTGTGCTAAATTAAATCCAAATTGACTCACGTCAATTCCAAACTTGTTCAAACTTGTTTGAAACTATTGTAACAAGTTAGTAAACATTAATTGGAACTCATTCACTAGTTTTACTTTACAATTGCATTATCATGCATATCATGGCATATCGAGTACTATATGAGCATTTATTGATTGTAATGTTTGTTTTGCATGTTTGTCACGCGGAGTAGAAGGCCTCGCTGTAAAGAGTGCTTTCGAAGTCCTGCAGAACTAGAACTTTGAAGCCTTCGATCCAAACCAAGCTCGAGAGCAAGGCAAGGGCCCTTGATAATTTTGATCCGGGTTTTTAAATGTTTTGTTTGCAAATTTTCATGCTTATGTCAATTGATGGGAAAACCCAATTAAAGGAGTTTACTAGTCTTGAATGACCACCCTTGTCGTTTGAACACTATGCATAGAGTCAGGAAGGGTATTTTACACTTTTGCTTTGCATTACTTAATTGGATTGGGAAATAACCATTTTGCTTAATTATGAACTAATGAACACATGAATGATGAGAATTGGTAATAATGACTCTTTAGCAACATAGTGCCTATAGATCTAAGCAAGTCAGTTATGTGGAATGGGTTGTATTGTTTCGAAGGTTTCGCTTGCTTTAGATCTAAAGATCGGTTCGTGGAGCGACCATCTAGGATTTACAGTGCCATCACAGGGCCAAGTATGGGTGCGGCTTAGGTTACTAATTATTGTCTTGCCAGTACTGTTTGGACCATTAAGAATGCTCGGGGAAGGGGTAGTCAGATGGTTTGTAGAGAATGGTGGGACTACCCTGGGATTCGAAAGGCTCAAGAGGGGGCCCTTGGTTGGATGTGCTCAGTTGGAGACATCACCAACGGTGAAACCTCAGTGGGGACTAAATATGCTAGTAATCACTTTGTAAATGTTATTTTGTGATCTCTTGGTCACACACCTAAGGAAGAGTGAGATCGCATAATTGAGATTCCATAGTCATTGAAAGGTGATGAAATCACGAACTTATGGGTAAAGTGGTACAACCTCTGCAGAGTGTTTTTAAAACTATCATGATGGCCATGCTCCCGGACATGAGCAACCTGGACCCTCACAAGATTAGATTTATGGACCTTTAACATGGTTTAATAGCTGGAATCGAATTGAGAATTGGAATTGGTTCGAAATTGGCTTCGGTATATGGAATTGATGGAAATGAGATAAATGAGCTATTATGAGTTGATTACGGACTATTATTGCTGGTATTAATTACTTAAGTTCAAATTAATGTATTTGGGTTATTTTGGGAAGGACCTCACTTAATGATGATATAATTGCATTTTCAACTGTTTGAATGTACTTTTATGCAATTAGCTCATTTTATTATCATTCCTTGTTTAAGATACAAGTCATACTTTCTCACACTTGCTGAGTAGGACATGAGCTCATCCTTGCTATTCCCCAAACAAATTCAGATGCAAGCAACAATATGAAGTACCAGGAGGTACTTGAGGTGTTCTAGGTGCACGTGTTACCATCAAGCTTGCATGTAGAGTTCGGAGTCATTAGTGTTTAGTGTTTTCCACTGCGGTCTTTCAGAGCTTGTATTCGAGACTGTTTGGCTTGTAATAAGGAACTATTATTATGTTATTATTTGAGACATGGTTATAATTTGTTTATCGTTTGTGAATCACTTGTGTATGTGTGTTAAACATCCTGGGCACACGTATGCATCACGCTTAGTTCATTTTCAGAACCTGGTATCACAAGGAGGGCTTCGGGGCTTCCTCGCATTATCTAGCTCCAGGCCCGTGCTCCCACCGAGTAGGGCTCCAAAGCTGCCATGCGTCCACCGGCTCTGGGCCCTTGCTCCCATCGAGGAGTGCTCCGGAGCTGCTACGCGTCCCCCGGCTTCAAGCCCTTGCTCCCACCAAGGAGGGCTCCAGAACTGCCATGTGTCCCACGACCTGCAATGGGCCATGGGCTCTGAAGACTAAAGGGCGGTGTCTCCTATCCAGTCGCGAATTGAAGGCGCGCGCCTTCCCCAAGCACAAAGGTTCGGCGCATGCCCCTGTCAGGTACCGCTGCATCCAATCACATCATAGTAAAGGCACCGCATGTCTACCCCACTTCGCCAAGTGGGTTGCTTACGGCGACAGGACAGTTGGACAGGAAGTCCCCTGCCATCACCAACAACTAAGCATGGCCCACTGGCATCTCACGTGACAAGATGATGTGTCTTTAAGTCGTGGTCAGAGGCAGTGTACGCAAGAATCCGAAGATCTTGTACAGGATAGGATCACCTCGGGGCCACCTGTCGGGCCCTGGAGCCCACTTGTAAGCTGTCCGGCCTTGACCATAAAAGGATCGGGCAGGGCCCGTTACTAGAAATCTTCTCTTGTCCGCTGCGATAGGGGATCAGATGCTCTCTGATTCCTGATCTAATGCATATACACGCTACACACACATTCACACCAGCAATATGTCCTCACCGTAGAGTAAGGTATTACGCTCTGGCAGCCTGAACCACGTAAAAACCACTATCTCAACACTCTCATACGCGCAATCTCCATTGAGGACTAAGCCTTGCCAATAAAGAACCTCCGCGGTCTGCTCTCACAGCAGGTCTAGGGGATGTGTCGCAAGAACGCTTCAACATTTGGTGCGCCAGGTAGGGGCTTTTTCTCTAAGGTAGTTGCGCCTCCATCGCCGCCAGAGCATCCAACTCCGGCACCTCCAGAGGCCCTTCATCGATGTTCTTAGCATTGATGGTGAGCGCCACGGGAGCATCCAGCTCCGGCACACCCAGGGGGCCCGCCATCGGCATTCTTCTCCTTGGTGATGGGCACCATCGGAGCATCCAACTAGGGCACACCTAGGGGGGGCCGCCGTCGACATTCTTCTCGTTGATGATGGGCGCCACTAGAGCATCTAGCTCCAGCACCTCCCGGAGGGCCTGCCGTCGACATTCATCTGATTAATGATTGTGACACCTGGTTCCGAAAATGAACCAAGTGAACGCATATGTGTGCCCAAGACGTTCAACTGAAAGTGCATCTAGGACTCCCTTGTGGGTTTTGGATGATATATGACAAGCAATTGGGATCCTAATCCTTTTGTTGAGATGAATGCAGGCAAATAGTGAAAAATGAGCAAAATGTCGAAAAGAAGGGAAATGAGAAGCAAAGTGAATTTGAGCTCAAGGAGAAGAAAATAGTAGATTATTATGTATGGAGTGTGTTAAGGAAACACACCCAAGAGCTCAATCACTTTCTAGCACACACACACAATGCACAAAGTTATACAGGACCGGACTAGTCCGATATCAGCCGGATTAGTCCGATATCACTTTTTGCACTAGATCGGACAAGTCCGGTATCCACCGGACTAGTCCGATATCTTTCTGATCCACTTCAGACTAGTCCTCCCCAATGTGGACTAGTCCTCAACACAATGCACAAGTCACTCAAAATCGGACAAGTCCTTTGTGAACCGGACTAGTCCGATATTCTTTCTGATCCTCTTCGGACAAGTCCGGTGTCTGCACGGACTAGTCCGATATACACACTGATATAAATCGGACAAGTCCTCCAAGTGCGGACTTATCATCTTAAACACTTAGGGTTTCATATGTCCGGACAAGTCCGATGGCAATCGGACTAGTCCGAAGATTTCCAGTAGTGAAATCGGACAAGTCCGTTTTCAACCGGACTAGTCCGATATTCCTGGACACTTAGGATTTGCTACACACAGCACATCGGACTAGTCCGGTGACCACCACGAACTAGTTCGATCTTTCTGAACCCTAACGGTCACTTTTAGAAACCCCATATAAATAGTGGTGCACGACCCACTTTTACAATCACTCGAACCCTAGCGCCGTCACACCTCACAAGAGACTCAAAAACCACCTCTCTCCACGAAATTGAGTGCAAAATTGATCAATCTATTGAAGATCACATCTAGATCATTGGAGAGACACTTGGCACACATCATTGAGCTCTTGGTTTGATTCTCTAACACACTCTTGCGTTTCTATCTGTAATTTTCGAGTGTGTTATTGGTCGCTTTGTAAGTTGTAATCAAGGGAGCTCTCAACGTGTGAGAACGCCCCTTCAACTTGGTTATTTACCCTTTGTGATTGGTGGAAGAGGATTGGCCTTCGTGGCGATCCGACGAGGAAAGGGTTGGAGAAGACCCGGTCCTTTTGTGGGCTCCTCAACGTGGACGTAGGTTGCCTTCGTGGTAGCCGAACCACGGGATAAATCGTGTGTCTTGTCCTTTTGCGTTCTTCATCTTAATTGATCAACTTAATCTAGGGTTTGATTCACTTTGTTCAATTTGAGTTAAATTGTTAATCAAGAGCCTTAATTGTAATAGAATTGGACATACAACTATTAAACTGTCATTCAAGTTTATATTTCCGCTGCAAACATTAACGAATCAATTAAATTGTTTAAACTTGATCAACTTAGCCCGTGAAAACCGGACTAGTCCGCACTTTACCGGACTAGTCCGATATCTCTGGTATTGACTCTGTTGTTGAGTGTTAAAGGAACCGAGAAAATTCAAAAAGGCCTATTCACCCCCCTCTAGGCCTACATTCAATTGGTATCAGAGCAGGTTCTTCAAAAAAGAGTGCAACCACTCGAAGAGATCATGTCGGACATGAAGGAAGTTCAGAAAATCAACAACCAGGAAGAAGTGAACAACGACAAGAACCAAAAGCTTGAAAAGTATCTCAAAGCAATTCAAGACTTATATGATGATGACGAGGAGACGCTGGAGTTGAAAGCACTCCTCAGAAAGAAAGCACTTTCCAAAGGGAAAGCTAAAGTTGAAGAAAAGAAGAAGGGGAGTAGTCACACTGACTACTCCCGATATTCTTTTAACTATGATCGTTTAAATTCAAACAACAGCCATTACCTATCTATTCCTCTTGGAAAAGCCCCACACTTCGATGGGAGTGATTACTCCATGTGGAGGCAAAATATGAAGATGCACTTGATTTCCCTTATCCCAAGTTTATGGCATATTGTGTGCACAGGAATAGACATCCCAGATGATGACGAAGAGCTCACCCCAAGTCAAGAGCAAGCCATCCACAGAAACGCTCAAGCCGCAGCCGTAATCACCTCCTCTCTAAGTCAAGATGAATTCACAAAGGTGGACGGACTGGAGATTGCCAAGGAAATATGGGACACGCTACAAACAGCCCATGAAGGTGACCGGCATGTGCGGGAGGCGAAAATTGAAATGATCGAAGGCGAACTAGGAAGGTTCGCAATTGAGGAAGACGAGTCTCCCAGGACATGTACAACCGACTGAAAACACTTGTAAACAAGGTTCGATCATATGGGAGCAAGAAGTGGAATGACCACGATGTTGTAAAGCTCATCCTTAGAGCCTTTATGCCTCGCAATGTCACACTATGCTCTATGATCAGAGAGAGTCCCGGGTACAAGAGGATGACTCCAGATGAGTTGCTTGGCAAAATCATCAACTTTGAAATGATGGAGAAACAAGCCAAGCACGTCAAAGAAATAGCCGACCTCACATCGGCCAAGAAGAAGGGAGTTGCCTTAAAGTCCACACTCAAGCCTCTATCCAAAGAAGCAAGAGAAGCACAGCTTGAGGAGGACAGCGATGATGAAAGCAGTGAGCTGGACAAAGAGGATATGATTTTGTTCATGAAAAAGTTCAAAAGAATAATGAAGAAAAGACAAGGAACAAAATCAAGTGAAGGCAAGTACAAGGAGAGAACAAAGCCGAAGACGAGGCGGGCGTGCTATAATTGTGGTGAGTATAACCACTTTATAGTCGATTGCCCGTATGAGGACAACAAGAAGAAGAATAAAGAAGCCAAGACTCAATCGAAGAAATTCTTCAAGAAGAAGAAACAAGCTGAACAAGCACACATTGGAAAGGAGTGGGACTCAAACGATGAGTCCTCATCATCCGATGAAGAAGAGATGGCTAGCATAGCCATTGAAAGCACGTCCATGAAATCCACACTTTTCCCCACGCTCAGTACAAAGAAGGGACATGGCACTTGCCTCATGGCAAAGGAAGGTAAACGCAAGGTAAACATCAAAACTCCTTCCATGCATTCCTACTCAAGTAATGATGAACTAGATAGTGATGATGAAGATATGTTAATTGGATTAGATAGAAAAACTGCTGCTAAAATGAAATTTTTGCTTGACCAACTTGTTGAGAAGGAACAGCTGATTGATCGTCAAGAGGACATGATTATCTCCCAAAAGGAGAAGTATGTCGAACTTGACAATCTTCTAGTTCTTGAAAAGGAGAAAAACATCTCACTAGAGCTTGAGCTAGCGTCAAGCAAGAAAACTTGCTTGGAGTTAACCAACTCAAACATTGCAATCAAGGAACAACTTGATGACCTGATCAAGGTCAACAAGATCCTCTAAGTGCAAGTTGAGTCACTCAAGCTAAGTGAATCTTCCTCCTCTTCAAGTCTACCTTCTCAACCCACTTCAACTAATCTTGTTCATATGTGCAAATGTAGTAAAATAAACACCAGGGTGAAGGAAAAGTCTGCCTCCACAAAGGATAAAAACCCTACCCACGGTGGAATATTTGACAAGGAGAGGATCAACTATGCACGCAATGCATTCTTGGTCCAAAGACCTCCAAATGTCAAGTATGGCATTGGTTACCCTTATGAAGGAAAGCAAAATGCTGGAAGTCATAAGAATAACAAGGGAAGGATTACCTTTGTGAAAGGAGGACCCTCACAACTTGGTAACTCGAAAATTAAGAACTTGAACTCTCATGAACACCGGACTAGTCCGGTTGTGGTCCGGACAAGTCCGGTTATCCGGACAAGTCCGGTCACCCAGACTAGTCCGATCCATAAACAACAGCAACTTTTGTTCAAAACCTTTGATGCCTCTTATGTATTAATGAGAAACAATCTTGGTAAAGTTTATGCTCATTATGCTGGGCCACGCCATGGGAACACAAAATCCCATGTGTGGGTGCCCAAATGTATTGTAACTAACCTCCAAGGACCCAAGCAAGCTTGGGTACCTAAAACCAAGGAATAATTTGTTTCTGCAGGCCTATTCCTCCGGTGGAACCAAATGGGTGCTAGACAGTGGATGCACCAACCACATGACCGGAGAAAGGAGGATGTTCGTGGAATATGAAGAAAACGAGGACCCAAACGAAGGCATCTACTTCGGAGATAATAGTCAAGGAAGGGTGCTCGGTACCGGTAAAATAGTAATATCCTCTGAACAAAGTCTTTTCAAGTTTTACAATTTGAATCTTTAGATTATAACCTGTTGTCCATATCTCAATTATGTGACAAAGGTTATAATTGCTTGTTCACTAACGAGGGTGTGACCGTCTCAAGGAGGAGTGATGGTTCCGTTGCATTCAAGGGTATGTTGAAGGGAAAGCTTTACCTTGTTTACTTCAACAAGGATAAAGCCGAACTCGACACATGCTTGATTGCAAAAACCAACATGGGTTGGCTGTGGCATAGACGGCTAGCACATGTTGGTATGAGGAATCTTCAAAAACTCCTGAAGGGCGATCACATCCGAGGTTTGAAAGATGTTGTTTTTGAGAAAGACAGGCCTTGTAGCGCGTGCCAAGCCGGGAAGCAAGTTGGAGCACATCATCCCGCAAAGAACATCATGACTACGACAAGACCACTCGAACTACTTCATATGGACTTGTTTGGTCCAATTGCTTACATAAGCATCGGCGGTAATAAATATGGTTTAGTCATTATTGATGATTTTACCCGCTTCACTTGGGTGTTCTTTTTGCATGACAAGTCAGAAACACAAGGGAAACTCAAGAAATTCTTCAAACGAGCGCAAAACGAGTTCTCACTATCGATCAAGAGTATTCGGAGCGACAACGGCACGGAGTTCAAGAACATACAAGTGGAGGAGTACCTTGATGAGGAGGGAATCAAGCACGAATTTTCAGCACCATACTCTCCACAACAAAACGGAGTTGCCGAAAGGAAGAACCGAACGCTTATAGAGATGGCAAGAACAATGCTCGATGAATACAAGACTTCGGATCGATTTTGGGCGGAAGCAATTAACACCGCTTGCCACGCTGCAAATCGACTCTACCTTCATCGACTACTCAAGAAGACTCCTTATGAGCTACTCACCGGTGACAAACGAAACATTTCATATTTTCGAGTTTTTGGCTCTCCATGTTATGTCATGAACAAGAAGCCCAGGACTTCAAAGTTCGTTTCGAAGTCCGATGAAGGTTTCTTGCTTGGTTATGATTCGAACACTTACGCCTATTGTGTTTTCAACAAGGCTTCCAGACTTGTTGAAGTGGCACGTGACGTAGTGTTCGATGAAACTAATGGCTCCCAAAAGGAGCAAGTTGATCAATGTGAATTAGGTAAAGAAGAAGCTCCTTATCAAGCATTGAAGAGAATGGCTCTAGGCGAAGTTTGACCACAAGAGTCATCGCCACAAATACAAGAGGAAAGTGAACCACAAGAGGAGATCAACAATCAAGGGGGAGCTTCGATACAAGATCAATCAAAAAAATATGAAGATGATCAACAAATCAACGAGAGCAACCACTCAGGGGGAGAAGAAAATGATCACCAACACACAACTCTCCAAGTGCCACACCCAAGAGTACACCAATGCATTCAAAGGGATCATCCAATCGACAACATCATCGGTGACATCCAAAAGGGAGTAACCACTAGATCTCGTATAGATAAATTTTGTGAGCATTACTCGTTTGTCTCCTTTTTGGAACCACGCAGGACTGAGGATGCATTGAAGGATCCAGACTGGGTGGTGGCAATGCAAGAAGAGTTGAACAACTTCAAGAGAAACGAGGTTTGGGAACTTGTGGCAAGACCCAATGCAAATATAGTGGGCACCAAGTGGGTCTTCCGCAACAAGCAAGACGAACACGGAGTGGTGACAAGAAACAAGGCACGACTTGTGGCCAAAGGTTACTCACAAGTTGAAGGTTTGGATTTCGATGAGACTTTTGCTCCAGTAGCTAGGCTTGAATCAATTAGAATATTACTTGCATATGCTACTCACCATGATTTCAAGCTGTATCAAATGGACGTAAAAAGCGCCTTCCTCAACGGACCAATCAAGGAAGAGGTGTACGTGGAGCAACCACCCGGGTTTGAAGACGAAGAATTCCCCGACCACGTATATAAACTGCGTAAGGCTCTCTATGGCCTCAAACAAGCTCCTAGAGCTTGGTATGAGTGTCTTAGAGATTTCTTAATTGATAATGGGTTTCAAATTGGAAAAGTAGATTATACATTATTCACAAAGAATCTATATAATGATCTTTTTATTTGCCAAATCTATGTTGATGATATAATTTTTGGGTCAACTAACCAATCTTTCTGTGAAGAATTTAGTAGAATTATGACAGACAGGTTTGAAATGTCAATGATGGGAGAATTGAAGTACTTCTTGGGATTCCAAGTGCGGCAACAAAGGGAAGGAACATTCATAAGCCAAACCAAGTACACACAGGACATACTCAAGAAGTTTGGCATGGACAAGGCAAAGCCCATAAAGACTCCCATGGCTACAAATGGGCACTTGGATGTCAATGAAGATGGACCGAGCATCGACCAAAAGGTATATTGCTCCATGATTGGATCTTTACTCTATTTATGTGCATCTAGGCCAGATATTATGTTGAGTGTATGTTTGTGTGCAAGATTTCAAGCCAACCTAAGGAATGTCAATTGACAGCCGTAAAAAGAATCTTGAGATATTTAGTTCATACACCCAACCTTGGTCATTGGTACCCAAAAGGCTCCAAATTCAATCTCATTGGTTACTCCGATGCAGATTTTGCCGGGTGCAAAGTTGACAGAAAAAGCACCTCTGGCACATGCCAATTCCTAGGAAGATCTTTGGTTTCTTGGTCATCTAAGAAACAAAATTCCATTGCATTATCCACAGCCGAAGCGGAGTATGTTGCAGCCGGGAGTTGTTGTGCACAACTCCTTTGGGTGCGACAAACTCTAAGGGATTACGGTTACAATATGAACCGTATTCCTCTCCTTTGTGATAATGAGAGTGCCATTAAAATAGCCCACCATCCAGTTGAGCACTCTAGGACTAAATACATAGACATAAGACATCATTTCTTGAGAGACCATTCCATGAAAGGAGACATAACCATCTCACATGTCAACACCCAAAAACAATTGGTCGACATATTCACCAAGCCACTTGATGAAAAGCATTTTTGCGAACTCCAAAATGAGCTAAATATTCTTTATTCTCGGAGTGTGGCTTGAAAAGTTGCATACCTGTATGATTGCTTCAAGAATGTTGATTGAATTGTGAAAATCATCCCTCTCCTCCTCGTCAAGCGAAAAGCGAAGAAGATGAAGACGATGACGAGAGGACCGACAGTGAAGAGTGAAGATCCTAGGACCCTCCTCTCCTTCTTTTTGGTGTCTTGATGCCAAAGGGGGAGAGATTGAGGGGGAGTCTTAGCTTTAGCTGTAGTAGGGTGCGAGGAGAGACTTCTCTTTATCCTTTATTTGTGGTTGTAATTGTTTAACTCTGTTTTCATATTAAGCTTGGTCTTGTGTTGAACTGCTCAATTTATTCTCAATGTGATGAAAACTGCATTTATTTGCGAGTATGTGATGAAAACTGCATTTTTGCTCCTGGAATGTCATATGCACTTGGTATCGGTTGATTAATGTGAATTATGTCATTCTCAATGTATTCATGCACTTAGTATGCATCCCACCATAAAGAATGCACATATGGATAACTCTCCTGTTGCTTGATGTATTTTTGAGTCATATGTGCATACTTTATGAAAATCTCAATTTTTTCCTTATTTTTGTGAAATCTCAATTGGTTGTCATCAATCACCAAAAAGGGGGAGATTGAAACTGCATCTAGGACTCCCTTGTGGGTTTTGGATGATTTATGACAAGCAATTGGGATCCTAATCCTTTTGTTGAGATGAATGTAGGCAAATAGTGAAAAATGAGCAAAATGTCGAAAAGAAGGGAAATGAGAAGCAAAGTGAATTTGAGCTCAAGGAGAAGAAAATAGTAGATTATTATGTATGGAGTGTGTTAAGGAAACACACCCAGGAGCTCAATCACTTTCTAGCACACACACACAATGCACAAAGTTATACAAGACCGGACTAGTCCGATATCAGCCGGACTAGTTCGATATCACTTTCTGCACTAGATCGGACAAGTCCGGTATCCACCGGACTAGTCCGATATCTTTCTGATCCACTTCGGACTAGTCCTCCCCAATGCGGACTAGTCCTCAACACAATGCACAAGTCACTCAAAATCGGACAAGTCCGTTGTGAACCGGACTAGTCCGATATTATTTCTGATCCTCTTCGGACAAGTCCGGTGTCTACACGGACTAGTCCAATATACACACTGATATAAATCGGACAAGTCATCAAAGTGCGGACTTGTCATCTTAAACACTTAGGGTTTCATATGTCCGGACAAGTCCGATGGCAATCGGACTAGTCCGAAGATTTCCAGTAGTGAAATCGGACAAGTCCTAGTCCGATATTCCGGGACACTTAGGGTTTGGTACACACAGCACACCGGACTAGTCCGGTGACCACCACGGACTAGTACGATCTTTCTGAACCCTAACGGTCACTTTTAGAAACCCCATATAAATAGAGGTGCACGGCCCACTTTTACAATCACTCGAACACTAGCGCCGTCACACCTCCCAAGAGACTCAAAAACCACCTCTCTCCACGAAATTGAGTGCAAAATCGATCAATCTATTGAAGATCACTTCTAGATCATTGGAGAGACACTTGGCACACATCATTGAGCTCTTGGTTTGATTCTCCAACACACTATTGCATTTCTATCTGTAATTTTCGAGTGTGTTATTGGTGGCTTTGTAAGTTGTAATCAAGGGAGCTCTCAACGTGTGAGAACGCCCCTTCAACTTGGTTATTTACCCTTTGTGATTAGTGGAAGAGGATTGGCCTTCGTGGCGATCCGACGAGGAAAGAGTTGGAGAAGACCCGATCCTTTTGTGGGCTCCTCAACGTGGACGTAGGTTGCCTTCGTGGTAGCCAAACCACGGGATAAATCGTGTGTCTTGTCCTTTTGCATTCTTCATCTTAATTGATCAACTTAATCTAGGGTTTGATTCACTTTGTTCAATTTGAGTTAAATTGTTAATCAAGAGCCTTAATTGTAATAGAATTGGACATACAACTATTAAACTGTCATTCAAGTTTATACTTCCGCTGCAAACATTAACGAATCAATCATATTGTTTAAACTTGATCAACTTAGCCCGTGAAAACCGGACTAGTCCACACTTTACCGGACTAGTCCGATATCTCTGGTATTGACTCTGTTGTTGAGTGTTACAGGAACCGAGAAAATTCAAAAAGGCCTATTCACCCCCCCCCTCTAGGCCTACATTCATCAACACACATATACGATTGCATTCACAAAAGGATATACATAAAATTACCATAGAACAAGATTTATTACACACTTTTATTACACAATTCATAATATCCTCGAATACAAACTCTAATAAATATTAATGATAATTTCAACTAATACATCGGAAATAAACAAATTAAGCAAGCTAAGCAGCTAAGCAAATAAGCATAAGGGATAGCGCAACTCCAACACCCCATAGGCAAAGCTGACAGTAGACACGGCCTAGAACTCCGCATTATAATTGTTAAACTCCAATTCTGACCTAAAACTATTGGTGGGGGAATTGCAAGGGTGAGTACATGTCGTACTCAACAAGTGTAGAAAGTATGACATGTAGCTGATTCAAATAACGAATATAACAATGCCTAAGTGCTGAAAAGTACATTAGAAGATTTGAACAGCAATATATTATATGTATGTGAATAAGCCCATCATAAACCATGTAATCATCATAATACCAGTCCATAATTCATTACCATCATCCATATTCCAGATTTCTGATAACCAATAACAATAATCAATATCAGAATTTAATTCATAACCATCCACAACCATAACCATATTATCAACAATAACCATTACCAAACCATCCCAAATTCCAATTTCCCTCTAATCATTGAGGTCATCCAGGCGCTCATAACCGGGAGCACGGCTATCATGATAGTTTTTTGACTCTCCAAAGTTTTTACCACTTTACCCACGTGTTTGTGATTTCATCACCCGTCGACGAGTGAAGAACCTCCCTTATGCCAATTACACTTCCTTTGGTGTATGGGCAAGAGATCACAAAATAGACTTTACAAAGGGATTACTAGCCTATTTAGACGCCACTGAAGATTCACTGGTGGCTATGCCTCCAACTGAGCACATCTTCAACCAAGGGCCCCCTCTTGAGCCATTTAGATCCCAGGGTAGTCCTACAAATCATCAACAAACCCAATTCTACTACCCCTTCCCAAAGCATCCTTAATGGTCCAAACAGCACTAGCAAAGCCCTAATTAATCAGCTATGCCGCACCCGTACATGGCCTCGTGGTGGCACTATTATCTTGGCATATTCTCGCATGAACTGGTCCTTAGATCTAAAGCAAGCAAAACCACCATAACTTCCAACCCATCCACATACCAGGCTTTCTGAGATCACCCATTACCACATCATATTAACCAGTTCATATTAACCATAATCTCATAAATGCATAATTAAGTTAAGTGGTATAGTTGTGTTCCCATCCCACATATTTAAGCGAAGCAAGAAGGTAAGAAGCCCTTCCTGACTCTCTACCATGAATTCCATGTGTCAAGGGTGGTTATACAAAGCTAGTAAACTTCCTATCATAGGATTCCCATCGAATTTACACAAGCATGCAGTTTGCAAACAAAAAATTTGCTTTAAAAACAGGATCAATATGCTTCAAGGACACTTGCCTTGCTCTTGGGATTGGTTCGGGTCAAAGCCTTTGGTGATGGAGATCCTCCACGACACTCTCTAGCGCAAATCCGTCTAATCCGCACAATAAACATATAACCAAGAATTACAATCAATAGATGCACAAACATTACTCAATATGACCTGACATACATGATTAACGCAAATTCAACGTGGAACTTGTTAATGAGTTGCTTTTAATCATCACTAACTAGTTATAATAGTTATTTACAAGTTTATACAGGTTTGGATTTTATTTGATCTAATTTAGAATTAATTCAACAGAAATTAACCAGGAAAATCGGACTAGTCTGCTAGGGGCCGGAGAAGTCCGCACTTCACAAAACTGTCAAACTAGGGTTTTCTAGATCAACGTGAATTTGGAGATTTGGGGTTGAATTCACGTAAGGGAAAGAAGTAGAAGGTATACCAGGTGTTTAGAACTCCAATGAATTAAGGATCTTGGAGGCAACACTTGGATCTTGAAGATCTAGGGTTGATGAATAACTTGATGGTGAATTGTTGATAAAGAACGTGAAGTTGATGGAGATTCTTATCCTCTTTCGTATCCTCCTTTGACTAATGTTCGGGCAAGTCCAGGGACTTAGCAAAATTTTCGAGCAATTTGGGATACCGGACTAGTCCGCACTTTGCCGGACAAGTCCGAAAGTGTCCAAAGAGAAAAAGAGACTAGTCCGCAGCAAAACGGACATGTCTGTTGGAAGTTATAGAGAAATCGGACTAGTCCGCACCAAGACCGAACTAGTCCGCACTTCCCTGAATTTAGAAGTACGATTTTGTTTCTAATTCATTTTAAACTTATTCCTTTTTATGTGCATTAATATTAGACATGTATATGAACTTATGCAATGCACGATGGATGAAAATTAGGGTGTTACAAACCTACCCCCCCCCTTAAAATGAATCTCAGTCTCGAGATTCGACGCGGAAGAGAAGAGATAGGGAAATTTCTTCTTGAGATCATCCTCCAACTCCCATGTTGCTTCCGGTTCAGTATGATGCTTTCATTGCACTTCACACCATCTGATGACCTTGTTTCTTGTGACTCTCTCCTTAGTTTCCAAGATTTGTACCAGTTGCTCAACATACATCAAGTCTGCTTCTAATTCCAACTCTTCCATTGGCACTTGTTCTTCCAATACTCTCAAGCACTTCTTGAGCTGGGAAACATGGAATACATCATGAACAACCGATAAGTGAGCTGACATCTCCAACTTATATGCTACTTCTCCTCTTTTGTCCAAAATATTGAATGGCCCAATGTAGCGACGTGCTAGCTTGCCTCTTATGTTAAACCTCTTATGACCTCTCATTGGTGACACCTTGAGGTAAACGAAGTCTCCAACTTCAAAGGCTAGTTTCCTTCTCCTATTGTCCTCATATCGTTTTTGTCTCGATTGAGTAGCCCTAAAATTGTCGCGAATAATCTGGACTTTTTTCGGTGATGAGAAAGTTTAGGCCCGATCTTCCAATAGTTAATGATAAGTCGATTGAGGTGGAGAACTCAATGTTGATGATCCGCGGAACTTTAGCGGTTCGAGTACCCCTGCAATCACTACAACAAGGCTCCGTTGGTTATCAACTGTGCTGCACACTCTTGACCTCGCCAAGAAGGCTAATCCCTGCAAGTGCAACCGAGAACACAAGCAAGAACAAGGTAGAAGCAATCTGAAATGCTAAGTTGAGGTCTCACAAACCGATGAACGGCGAAACTGTGTATAACAAATTAATCAAAGCAAAACCCACCAAATATGATCGGCGTCTGCAGTATTTAAAGGCTAGGGTTCGACCAAAAAATGATTAGACGCGTCCCTAATGGACTCGTACAGGATACAAGGCCCAAAGGTCTGACTCGGTGGTGCAGCACCAGACAGGAATCTGGACTCGATTTGTTTTGACGATTCCCAGTGACTCCGGAGGAATTTTAAGGTGGGACCAGAGCCGTTGGAAATTTTATCTTCTCCTATTTCCGTGCATATGTGGAACGTCAAAAACGGAGTCCGTATGCATCCTGGGCGTCCGTTTTAAGGTGGACTGCTCCTAGACTGAGTTGAACTCGAGTCCGAGTTGTAAACTGCTTCCATCAAATTGTGGACATCCCAGCTGGTTCTCCACGCTCCCAAGGCCTCTTTCCTTCACTTTTCGATCTTCTCCATTATTCCTAATAACAATTAAATCATCACATATCAATCTATTCTCAAACTCACATGCAAAAGATGTTAGGAGCGAATTCACCTGCTGATTTATTACCCGTGCTCGTGCTCTTGTGATTGGTCCTTGCAGTTCATTGTGTGTCTCCGCTGTTGTGATGTCCTCATCATCCTCCCCCTCTTGAATCGGAGTCATCCTCGACTGAAGTTCATCTTCTTCTCCCAAGTATGGTCGCAAATCTGAAATGTTAAATGTAGGACTAACCCCAAAACCGGGAGGCAATTCAAGCTTATATGCATTATCATTAATCCTTTCAACAATCTTAAAAGGACCATCAGCTCGTGGAATAAGTTTAGATTTTCTCAAGTCGGGGAATTACTCTTCTCTCAAATGTAACCACACCAAATCACCCGGTTCAAGTTTTACATCTTTTCTACCTTTTCTACCTGCAACCCTATACTTCTCATTCATCATTTCAATATTTTTCTTTGTAGTTTCATGCATCTTAAGAATGAATTCAGATCGTTGTGTAGCATACAAATTTATAGTTTCATAAGGAGGCAAAGCTAGTAAATCAATAGGAGCACGGGGATTGAAACCATACACCACCTGGAATGGACTTACGTTTGTTGTGGAGTGAACGGATCTGTTGTAAGCAAATTCTATATGTGGTAAACACTCCTCCCACAACTTAAAATTTGTTTTCATGACAGCCCGCAACATTGTAGATAAAGTACGATTAACTACTTTGGTTTGTCCATCCGTTTGTGGGTGACATGTAGTTGAAAACAGCAACTTGGTTCCCAATTTATACCACAAAGTTCTCCAATAATGACTTAAAAATTTTGCATCACGATCAGAAACAATGGTATTTGGCACACCATGTAAACGAACAATTTCCATCATAAATAAATCAGCAATGTGTGAGGCATTATCATTCTTATGATAAGGTATAAAGTGTGCCATTTTGGAGAAACGATCAACAACTACAAAAATACTATCCCTCCCCCTCTTCGTCCTAGGCAATCCCAAAATAAAGTCCATAGAAATATCCTCCCAAGGTACACTAGGAACAGGAAGAGGCATATAAAGACCATGTGGGTTAAGGCGAGACTTAACTTTATTGCAAGCAGTGCATCGTGACACTTAGCGCTCGACATCACTCCTCATCTTTGGCCATATGAAGTGTGTAGACAGCACGTTTCAATTTTCTTCAGTCTAAAATGTCCCATCAAACCTCCTCCATGTGCTTCCTGCAAAAGTAATAGACGAACGGAGCTAGCTGGAACGCATAGCTTGTTAGCACGATAGAGGAGACACTCTTGCAGCATATATTTATTCTAAGTTCTTCCTCTTCTACAATTTTCAAAAGCATCATTGAAGTCCAAATCAGAAGGATATAATGCTTTTATTGTTTCCAAACCAAAGATTTTATGATCGTGTTGGGACAGCATGGTATAACGCCTAGATAATGCATTGGCAATGACATTTTCCTTCCCTTTCTTATGATTAATGATGTATGGAAATGACTCTATGAACTCAATCCATTTAGCATGTCGTTTGTTCAGATTGGTTTGACACTTAAGATACTTCAATGATTCATGATCAGAATTGTCGGTATCCTAGAAACCGTACATCCCTTGAGGTTACAAACATCTCAAAGGAAAGTCATCTACTTGGTTTGAAGACCCTCGGTGGCCCACATGTCAGACATAACCGGACCTGCTTCTCCAACATGGTTAATTTTTGGGTCTCCACGTGTACTACCAAACCGGAGCTACCGCCACAAGGGGGAAGCTCCGGGCCATGTACCGAAACTGCACCTCCGGACTTAACCCCAGACCGAGAGAAGCTCCAGACCTGACACGTGTCGGATAGTCCTGGAGCTACCTGTTTCCCACAGCAAGCTCCGGAGCTGCCACGTGTCCGATCGTCGGATCTTCAACTTCTAACCTCCGGAAGACCCCGCAACGGCTCCGGATCTTCCAAGGAGAGCCAAGGACTTCAAGACCCGATTAAGTGTCATTAATGCCATATTAATGACACTTAAACGGACGATCTTAACACCAGTAACGGTGTTGTCAAAGCCCGTTACAGGATCATTAAGAGCAATTAAATGTGTATCAATACTAGTAACCGCCGGGGCCACATGTTGGGCCATGCTAACTTGTAACGGCCTGCCCTTGTACTATAAAAGGACAGGCCGACGATACACACAGGGGCGAGAGACGATCACACACGCCTCATACGCTAGTCACAAGCCAATACTGCTAATACAACACCAACACACCCGTGGAGTAGGGTATTACGCTTAGGCGGCCCGAACCACGTAAATTCTTGTGTCTCCTGTGTCAAACTCCTATTCACCTTCTTGAATCTCCGCGCGCCCACACCGAACATCAAACTCCCCTATCACTTTAGTCGTGTAGGGAGATCTGCCGGTTCCAACCGCCGACAGTTGGCGCGCCAGGTAGGGGCGCCTGAGATTTTGAGAATGGTGAACTCAGCAGCTGGATCATCCAATAGTCAACCTGCTGCTCAGGCTGTTGGGGGCAATCCCTCCAATAGGCAGCCACCAGCAGGAGCCTCAGCACCAGCAGGAGTCACACTCCCACCGCCACCGTCTCCTCCAACAAATCGAGCTGGGCAACGTGATGGTGCGCCGGCATCGCTTACTACATCGGAAAATCATGACAACCCGGAACACGCGCTCCATGCAGCGCGTGCTCTTCTCCAACGTCCACCACCTCCGGATGCATCTCGGGATGCACTGGAGCAGTGGAGGGCCGATGTGGAGCATTTGGTTGCAGCAGCAGCCGAACGCCTCAACAACCAGGGTCCTCCTCCTTCAGGACGAGCCTCGTCGCAGCGGCGGACTTTGTCCGGAAGACTTGGTCCGCACGTCTCCAATAGTAGGAGACGTGCTGCATCCCAACAAGTGACGTTATTGCCCTCTGGGGCTTGACGCACTCACACGGTATCCAGGCTTTCGACTCATGACCTTCGGGCGGAGCTTGATCGCCGATACCGCCAGCAGGATGGCCGAGTCCATATTGAGCGTGCCCGTGAAAGACGGGAAGCTCAGGACCTTTCTACTCTTGAAGGAGTAGGAGGAGGCTGTTCAGCCCTGGCCATGCACATGCGCATGGTTAGATGGCCACAGAAGTTCCGGCCTCACCTGCCGGAAAAATTCGACGGGACTGTCAACCCCGCCGAATTTCTTCAGATATACTCCACTGCAATCTTGGCAGCTGGAGGAAACGAGGCCGTGATGACCAATTATTTTCCAGTGGCCTTAACTGGGACCGCCAGGTCCTGGTTTATGAGCCTTCCACCCAACTCTATCAACAGTTGGGAGGAGCTGTGCCATCAGTTCACTGCCAACTTCGGGAGTTCATACACCCGACCAGGCACTAAACTAGACCTTTTTGCGGTCGTGCAAAAAGGAGGAGAATCCTTTGGTCATTCATCCAGAGGTTCTCTCAGGTACGAAACACTATCCCTTCTATCTCTAGCGCCTCTGTCATTGTGGCATTTAGACAGGGCGTACGGGACAAGAATATGTTAAAGAAGCTGGCGATCAAGGAGATCACCAGCGTCACGAAACTCTTCAGCCTGGCAGACAAATGTGCCAGAGTTGTGGAGAGCCGTGAAATGCACTCCAAACCAGCCTCGGAGGATCACAAGAAATCCTCCAAAGAAGAAGCCGCTACCTCCGGGGGTGGCAAGAAGAAAAAGAAGACCAACGGCAAGAAAAAGCCGTCGGCCAGCACATCCAACGTTGCAGCTACTGTAACTCCGAGTGGCCGGGGGTCACGCCCCGAGAAGAGACCTCGACCGTCTTCTGAAGACGGTGGCAAACCCAAAGTGTGGTGTCCCATTCACAAAACGGGCAGCCACGGTTTGGAAGACTGCCGGGAGGTCCAAAACCTTGCCGAGCGCTACAACAAGCACCGGGAAGGATCTCCTTTCCGATAGAGGGAAGGAAAGCAAAAGGTCGACGAAGCTCCGGCTGAAGAGGAGTTAGGGTTTCAGGATCCCAAAAAGGTCCTGAAGGCCGTTTACACCTCCGTCGATGATGATTCTGACGTCTCTGACAACGAGCATCGGAAGACCATGAACACCATTTTCGGTGGGTCGTGGGATATCACCTCTCGTCGCGTCATCAAGGCTATGCGGCGGGATATGGCCGCTGTAGCCCCTACAGTCAGGCCGGAACCTCATCGAAAGTGGATGGACACTTCCATCACTTTTGATGCTTCGGATTGCCCGCAGAGCATGGTTGGAGCAGGTCAGTTACCTTTGATGGTATCTCCTACCATCAATAACATCCAGCTCCACCATGTCATGGTAGACGGAGGTTCGGGGCTTAACCTCATTAGCTTCGAAGCTTTCACTAAGCTTCAGCTCCGACCTTCGGATCTCCATCCCTCTCGACCTTTCTCCGGAGTAGGTCCGGGGGCCATTACCCCACTCGGAGCTATTACTCTCCCCGTTACCTTCGGGACTCGGGAGAAATATCGCACCGAGAAGTTGGTCTTCGACGTCGCTCAGATCAACTTACCGTTCGATGCCATCTTGGGTAGACCTGCCCTGTACAAATTCATGGCAGCTGCTCATTATGGATATCTGGTGTTGAAGATGCCAACACCAGTAGGCGTTCTCCGGATCTGCGGAGATCGTACTGCCGGAGTAACTACTCTAGAAGAACTCCACGCACTCACCACGGCGCAAGAGGAGGACTCCAGGCAGGAGCAAGCTCCAAAACCCCCGAGCATTCGTCAACGAGGCTCGACCTCTGCACCCTGTGTGCAGCCAAGCGGCGACACCGACATTCCCGTCAAAGTCGTCCAAATTGGTTCTGATGACGCTCAGACCACCCGAATATCGGGAGGATTGAATGACAAATAGGAACTCGCGCTCATCACTTTCCTCTGGGCTAACGTTGACGTGTTTGCTTGGCAACCGTCACAAATGCCTGGGATCCCCAGGGAAGTGATTGAGCACAATTTGAAGATCTACCTCGATGCCCGGCCTGTGCATCAGAAGCCTCGGAAGCAATCCGTAGAGCGGCATAACTTCATGCGACAAGAAGTGAAGAAGCTACTCGAAGCCTGATTCATCCGAGAAGTCTTCCATCCAAAATGGCTGGCAAACCCAGTCGTTGTGCCCAAGGCCGGTGGGAAGCTTCAGATGTGCATCGACTACACCACATTAAATAAGGCATGTCCAAAAGATCCATTCCCACTACCTAGAATAGATCAGATAGTGGATTCCACCTCCGGGTGTGAATTACTGTGTTTCCTAGACGCATATTCCGGATATCACCAAATCAGGATGTCTAGGGGGGATGAAGAGCATACTTCATTCATCACAGTAGATGGATTGTATTGTTACACAGCCATGCCCTTTGGTCTCAAGAAAGCAGCTTCAACTTTTGTACGAGCTATGTACAACACTTTTGAAGAACTCATTAGAGACATAGTGGAAGTGTACGTCGATGACATCGTGGTCAAGGTCAGGAACAAGGAGTCACTCCTAGACACCTTGCAGGCTGTCTTCGATAAGCTGCGGGCCACCCGCACAAAGCTAAACCCGGACAAGTGTGTATTCGGGGTTAGCTCCGGAAAACTTCTTGGTTTCCTGGTAAGTCACCGGGGCATAGAAGCTAATCCGGCGAAGATAAAAGCCATTGAAGACATGCGGCCACCAACCCGTATCAAAGACGTCCAAAAGTTGACTGGATGTCTAGCAGCCCTCAGCCGGTTCATATCAAGACTGGCGGAATGGGCACTCCCCTTCTTCAAGTTATTGAGGAAGTCCGGACCATTCCAATGGCCCGAAGAAGCGGAGAAGGCATTCCAGGAGCTGAAACAGTTCCTCACCACCCTACCAATTCTGGTAGCTCTGAACCCTGGTGAGCCTTTGTTGCTTTATATTTCAGCTACTAACGAAGTCATCAGTATGGTTCTGGTTGCGGAGAGACCAGAACTACCCCACACTCAGGAATCCAGACCCCTTCGGGAAGGTCCGGAGGTTCCTGAAAGCGAGTCTGGGTCCCAGCTCCCAGATTCGAACCCACAAGAAGTCGCTTCAGGAGACCTAGACCCCTCCGGGAGGGTCCAGGTCATTTCTGAAGAAGCTCCGGGTTCCTCCAGCCAGAACCCGGAGGTCCCCGAAGAAAATCCGGACACCTCCGAGAGGATCCGGATCAATGAAGAGGAAGCTCCGGACCCCTCCGGGAGGGTCCGGACCGTTCAACGCCCGGTGTACTTCATTAGTGAAGTATTACATGATGCCAAGACTCGATACCTAGAGGTGCATAAGCTGCTCTATGCAGTTCTTATTGCCTCCAGGAAGCTTCGTCATTACTTCCATGCTCACAAAGTCTCAGTGGTGACCTCCTACCCACTACGAGCAATCTTGCATAATCCCAATTCAACTGGGAATATTGCAAAGTGGGCAGCAGAATTGGCTGAATTTGATCTTGAATTTATTTCAAGACAAGCAGTCAAGAGTCAAGCGTTGGCAGATTTTGTGGCAGAATGGACTCCCTCTCCATCAAATCCTGGGGGCCCCAGTGAGCAGAAGACGGAGCATCAAGCTCCAACCTTCACCGAGCCTCACTGGACCCTCTACTTCGACGGCTCCATGCAGAATCAGGGGGCCAGAGCTGGAATCCTTCTCCTTGCACTGATTGGGGAGAAGGTAAAATACATGGTACACCTTGACTTCAAGGCAACCAACAACATGGCAGAGTATGAAGCACTCATCTACGGACTAAAGGTGGCACTGTCATATGGTGTCAAGCAACTGCTGGTCAAAGGAGATTCACAACTCATCATCAAGCAGGTGAAGGGTGAATGCTCCTGCAATAATCTCCAGCTAGCTGCTTACCTCCTTGAAGTCCAGAGGCTTCAGAAGGACTTTGAAGTCCTAGATCTTCACCATGTTCAGCGTGCCCATAATGCTGAAGCTGACGAGCTCTCGACCAAAGCGTCAACCGGAGCTTCGGCTCCTGACGTAATCTTTGTTCGGAGGTTGTCAAAGCCAACAGCTCAGCCTGCCGAACTGAGCGAAGGGGGCGAGATCAGCATCCCGAAGCTGACGGTCCCGATGGCCCTGTTACCATGGCAGCCATCAAGGGTCGTAGGTGCTGCCGGGAGCTCCGAGCAACCCAGCATGCAAGACTCAAAAGATCAAGCTAGTTCCAATGCATGGATCTCGGAGATCCGGAGCTACTTGAAAGACAACATCCTTCCTGACGATGATGTATCCGCTGACCGGGTAGTCAGAATGGCTAAAAGATACACGCTGGTAGAAGGGGATCTCTACCGGCGCGGTGCCAACGGCATCCTAATGCGGTGCATCACAAGGGAAGAAGGCTGCAAACTTCTCGCAGAAATCCATGGAGGCGAGTATGGGAACCACGCATCTTCCCGCACGCTGGTCGGAAAAGCCTTTCGGCATGGCTTCTACTGGCCTACAGCGCTCCAGGATGCAACTGAGCTGGTGAAGAAATGTGAAGCATGCCAATTTCATGCAAAGCAAATTCATACACCAGCTCAGCCCTTACAAATGATACCTCCTACATGGCCCTTCGCTGTGTGGGGGATGGACATCTTGGGACCTTTCCCAAGAGCCGTCGGTGGTTACAAGTTCCTGTACGTCGCCATTGACAAGTTCACCAAGTGGCCGGAAGCAACTCAAGTTGTGACAATCAACAAGCAATCTGCTATCAACTTTTTGCAGTCCATTGTATGCATATTTGGAGTCCCAAACAAAATCATCACTGATAATGGGACTCAATTCACAAGCTCACCATTCCAAGGATATTGCGAAGACCTCGGTATACAAGTTTGCTACGCCTCTGTAGATCACCCAGCCAGCAATGGCCAAGCCGAGAGAGCAAATGCTGAAATCCTTAAAGGACTCAAAACGCGCACTTATGAGCGCTTGAAAAAACATGGAGCCAACTAGATCGAAGAGCTTCCGCCCACCTTATGGGCCAACAGGACATCTCAAAACCGGTCAACTAGAGAGACACCCTTCTTCCTGGTGTACGGAGCTGAAGCAATCCTTCCTCCGGAAATAACCTTGGGATCACTCCGGGTCCAGACCTTCGACGAAGCCGCGCAGGACCAGCTCCGGCGTGAAGACCTAGACCTCCTTGAGGAGGGAAGGTGCCAAGAAGCTGTTCGGAACACCCGATATCGCCAAGCCTTACGGCGTTATCACCAGCGGCATGTACACAACCGACAACTCGAGGAAGGCGATCTGGTGCTACGGAGAATACTATCCAGAGAAGGGTTAAACAAACTCTCCCCCGGCTGGGAGGGGCCCTTCCGAGTGATTAAAGTATCCCGTCCCGGAAGCGTTCGCTTGGCTACCGAGGATGGGACACCTCTCCCAAACCCTTGGAACATCGAGCACCTCCATAAGTTCTACACTTAATATCACGGAGGTGAGTCTTGAGTAACTTGGGGTGTATGTTATAGAGTCATTGTACAGTGTCGGGTAGTTCCACCGGGAGAGCAGCCGGACCATTCCCGAAAGGTCCGCAAAGCTCATGCAACACTTGTCACAGTCTTAGGACTAAATGTGCGGCTAACTACCCTGGGTCAAATGAGAAATGAAACACACTTAGCCTGGTTCCGTACCCTAAGAGTGTACTTGTTTCCCCTATACCCCGGACCTATAATGAAAGACATCTTCATGTGAAATAGACTCCACGTGCATTTACTTTGTACAGGCTCAACATTTTTATTTTTCTCTTTCTTGTCTATAACAAAGACGTGCAATTCTTAAGAAATTTTAGTTCAACCGGTTAATATACAATTCGAGTTGTATTGTCAGTTCTTTTGGATTCAAATATTGTTCATGGCCAACTCGCCTGAAAGCCGCCAAGCCAATCTAGGGCTGGAGTGTGCTATCGAATTAGCCTGGTCAAGCACCCTAAGTACGCCACTCTACCTACACCCCGACAGGCCGAAGTAAGGTGGGTCCATGGACAGTTGAATCTAGAGAAAAAGACAACGCATCCGGTTGTATTTAAAATCGCGTTCAACTTAAAGTCTTCTTGAGAATCGTAAGCCGCGACCAAATTATAGACAAGGAACGAATTTTACTATTTTTCTTGGCTTAAGTTTGCAGGAAAAATAAAGTCTACGTTGATGGAGAAAAGCTGGAGCTAACTAAGCTCCGATTCCCCTAAGGGGGCCAATCATCGACGCTGAATAAAAGATGGTGAGAAGACCCCGTAAATGGAGTCTGCTGCCAACAAACTAAGTGCTGGCGAAGCTCACTGCCGGAGCTACTCAGCTCCGACACCCCGGAGGACCAACTATCGATGCTCTACGTGCTGATAGAGACTATTGCTGGAGCTATTAAGCTCCAGCGATAGACAATGCCGGAGCTTCTAAGCTCCGACAACCTCAGGGGGCCTTCATTATCGAAGACTTCGGACCTAAATTCTACCAGGGGGCCAAGTGAAGATAAAAGTGTTGAAGACAAAAAGTGAAATTCGCAAAAATTTGGGGATTTCATTTATATGGAGACAAGAGATTAGATCTGGAGACAAGGGATTACAAAATTGAGGAAGAAGAAGAGAAAATACAAGTGAGAACTACAGAGATGGTCTTAGACCCTATGGAAGAATTGGGCGACCTTCTGGGCGACCTCCGATACGATGGCTCGGGTAGCTTCGCCTTCTCCTTCGATGGGGCCTTCAAGCACCGGGCCTAGAGGAAATTGGGAGTTTCGGCTGGTGTAGCACGTCAGCACATACTCTGCGACGTTCTTCGCCAGGGATTGCCCCTCAACCTCCAGTTGGTCAGCGATGACATCGCCCACCTTGGAGAGCTTGCTACCAGCTGCGCTCAATGCCTACAGCGCTAGGTCTGGCTCCGGCTCTGGATCATCCGGGCGCACGGGGCTGAAACCCATCGGTATCAGCGCGTCGTTGGCCTTGCCCAGGAACTCCCAAATCTGTAGGGAGTCTGCAGTCCTCAAGCCCTTCATCTCTTCCAGAGATCTCCTGGCCGCCGTCAGTTTGGAATTCTCACGGGCGAGGCGCTCAACTTCTTTGGTGTTTTGCTGAATCTTTTCAGCAACCAGCCTCTAGAGTTTTCTGAGCTCCTCCTCCCAGAGATGAATCTTGTTCCGGCGGTGAACCAGGTCTTTCTCCCTACCCCTCACTTTATTCTCCCGGGCAACAAGGGCACACTCTAGTTCGTAGAGTTCCTGCCCTCGCACTCAGGTCTTCTCCTCTTCCTCTTGGCAGCGCTCTTCCAATTTCTTGGTGCGCTCCTCGAGGCCCTTGTCAGCCAGAGCTGTAAGACCTATTTGTGCTGAATACATTGGCTTGTAGTGAATACACTTGGCTTTGATGATAAAAGTTTTTAATATCACCAAAACACCTTTTTATCAAGGTCCGACTCTAGCTCCGAGCTACAGCAAGGTCCGACGATAGGTCCGGCTTGCTTTGGGTAGCTCCGGTTACGTTTGATGCTAGGTCCGACTTCTTGGTAAGGTCCGACCAGCTTTGGTTAGCTCCGGTGAGCTTTATCTTTAGCTCCAGCATATATTTGATAGCTCCGGCATATTTTCGTTAGCTCCGGGATGCTAAGCTTCGACGTACTTTGTCTAGCTCCGGGTTTTGGGTTGACTAGTTCCGACTAGTTTTGATAAGCTCCGGATCCAGGATCTACTAGTTTTGATAAGCTCCGGATCCAGGATCTACTAGTTTTGGTAAGCTCCGGCACTAGGTTCTACTAGCTCTTGTTAGCTCCGGCTCAAGCTCCGGGTTGCTCTGGCAAGGTCCGGAACTTGACCGCAGTGCTTCTGCTTTGCATTTGCAATGTCTCGTACTTGCTTTACTTGATTGGAAAGATTACTTAGTTTTCATTTGCTAAGTTTTTGGTGCGTTTTGGATGATACGGTTGATATCGTTTCTACTATGTTTTTGCAACATGCTTATGTGAGGTTCTCACGTAAGGTGTTGTGTTCGGAACTAACGTGAGTCAAGTCGAGGACTTGGGCTCGTATAGATTGGTTGTTTATTCATGTGCAGGTGTTGCTTGAGTTCAAGTCATGGCTGGTGACGGGATCCATTGGACTAGTCTCAGGAGGAGATGAGGTTCCAACAACCAAGTTCAGGAGGAACTGTGGTTGAGCGGGTCAGGAGGTCGCGCAGGATGATTGAATCAAGGACAGTGCATATGAAGGTCGAAGGAAGGTGTTCGCACGTATGCATGAGGTGCATGACGTGGCAATATGATTCTAGAGACGGATTATGGAAGGAAGATCTGATCGGAAGGATCAGATCGTATCGGTTGAAGACTTAGGCTGCTAGCTGAGTCGGTTATGGCTCGGTATGGAAATATCGAGTTGGTTATGTTAGGATTTCATGTTTGTCACGAATTTGAGTTGTTTAGGAATGTGGGATACGTTCCTAAGATGTTTGGAAGTCTTAAGATTGCTTCTATCTGCGTATAGAAGAATCTTGAGCAGTTATGGAAAGTTAGGATTCGTGATCTGAGTAGGATTGGAGTCCTAGTTTTATTGGGTTGGCCTAAGGGCTGGTTATATAAGCAAGGGAAGGCCAAAGCTCGACATGCACGACTTTGGGTCTGTTCCTCTTGTGTTCTATTGAATAAAATTCGTAGTTTTAAGGAACTTTTGTGCCTTGTTCGTCCGACTTGTTCCAGACAAGTTTTACTCGTCGAGTTTCTGGACAGCACTACCTTTTGTCGGTGGTTTTATCATAACTCAAGATTTTCTGATCCAATTGACGTGATTCTTTTTGGGTTGTCTTCACAACTTGATTGTCTATCATCTGTGAAAATTTCACGGTCATTGGATTTGTGGTTTTTGATCTACACGAGTTTCTTTGCAGCACTCCAGAAACTGTTTTTCTCGGGTAGGTCAGATTGACCAGTGTTTGATCTTTTGATCATAACTTGAGTTGTTCTCGACGGATTTGAGTAATTCTTTTTGTGTTGTTTTCGTGACTTGATTCTCTCTGATATATATCACCTTTTTCACGGTGAAAAACGTTTAGATTAGTCTCATACACGATTTCTTTAACAAATCGTTTTTCTACTGAAGGGATTAGGGTTTTATTGTTTCCGCTGCGTAAAATTTTTAAATCTACCATTCACCCCCCTCTGGTAGCTTTTCACGTGCTCTTCGATCCTACAATTGGTATCAGAGCCACGGTGCTATAATCTTTGTGATTTGCACGTGTTTTTGACTAATCATCATGGAGAAGTACTCCGTCAAACCTTGTGTGTTTGCTGGTATTGATTTTCAGGTTTGGAAGGCACACATGGAGGCTTTTATCCAGGCACAAGGCTTTGCAATATGGGAGAAGGTGTATAAGCCTTATGAAGTGCCACCCAATGATCAAGTCACGGCCACGAACCTCCGGGACGTCGACAACAACAACAAAGCCCGAAACTTGATCATCCAAGGACTCACTCAAAGCGACTTTGATCGTGTCGCGCACCTCCGATCAGCATACGACGTTTGGAGAGCTCTCTGTGATTATCATGAAGGCTCCAACACAATCAAGGAGGTAAAACAAGATATGTTCAAGAAAGAATATATGCGTTTTGAGATGCAACCAGGTGAGTCAATCGATGACCTCTTTGCTCGTTTCAATAAAATTCTCAGCAACTTACGTAGTGTCAATGTAAATTTTTCTGATGCTGAGAATGCTAGACAACTTCTTAGTGCATTAGACATGACAATTTGGGAGATGAAAGTAACATCTATTCGTGAATCAACTGTCATGAGTTCTCTTACATTAGATGTACTTTATTCTAAACTAAAAACTCATGAAATTGACATCCTAGCACGTAAGAACCCAAACAAGTCTATAGAATTTGTCTCACAACGTGATATGTCTAGCTCCGGCCAATCATCATCCTGCAATACTCTTGCTTTGTTGTCCTCACTAACCCTGGAGCAGATCGAAGAAATTCCAGAAGAGGAGTTGGCACTCATCTCTACTAGATTCTCAAAAGCATTGCAAAATGTGAGAACTAGAAGGAGAGGAAGCTCCGGACCTCAACGCTGTTTTGAATGTGGTAAAATAGGACACTTTCGTACAGAATGCCCTAACCTTTCAGCTCCGACCACCCGGGAAGAAAAACAAAGCAAGATCCGGACCTCCTCTGGAAATTCCAACAAGAAGAAGAAAGGTACCATAGGACGCAAGATGATCAACAGCTTCATCACCGCGCTTCAAGAGCTCAGTTCAAGTGATGTAGACTTTGAAAGTGATGAAGATAATGATGATCTGGCCAACTTATGCTTCATGGCGGGCAAAGCAAGATCAAGATCAAGTCAGGACGAAGCAGAACACAACAGTGACGATGATGAGGTATGTTCTACCTGCAATGAAATGTGTGATGCTATTTCTCGTGCAACTATTATTGTCAAGAAAAAGGACAAAAAGCTTAGGGATAGTGCTGCTAAAATTGAATCACTAGAATCTGAAATTAACCGTTTAAAAACTTTGATTCCTAGTGATGATGCATGTCCCTCATGTGACTTAATCTATGAACAATTGTCCACATTAAGAAGTGCACACTCCTCCACTCTAGATAAACTTGATGAAGAAATTAAAAAGAACAAAGAGCTTGCTGCACTTAATGATAAAAACTTGAAAGATGCTAGCTATTCTACAATTGACTTGCATTGTTCTGCATGTGAAATCTTGATAAGAAACTGCAAGATGCTATGAATGAAATTTCTATGTTGAACAATGCTTTACGTTCTCATGAAGTTAAATTTTGTTCCAATTGCAAACTAAAAGGAAAAACTTCATGTGAAAACTGCCTAGACTTGTCCAAGAAACATGATGACATGAATAGGACACTAGGTCGGTTTTGTAATGGGGATAAGAATCTAAACTTGCTGCTGAATTCTTCCAAGTCTAGCAAAGATAAAACTGGTTTAGGTTTTGATTCTCATGTTCATGCTAAGGCACATCCACCTAAAATTGTAAGGTCATTAGGAAGTGGTTTGATTCAAACAGTTCCTAAACAAAAAGAAGTGGTTTTCAAATCTGCAGGAGTGTTGCCTCATTCGGTTTCAAATAAAAATATTGCTTGCTCATCTAGACATGAACACAAAGTTAAATTTCATTGTACCTTCTGTGGTAGAGATGGTCATGTCATAGATTTTTGTTATAGACTAGCTAAACAACAGAAAAAGGAAAGAAAAATTGCTAGATCTTATAACTTTCATGCAATTAGAAAAACACAACCTGCTTTAGTGAGTCAGAAATTTGAGAAGGTAGCTTCCAGACCTTCTGGTAAGAAATCCGCAAAAGCAGCTCCGATAGTTCCGATAGCTCTAAGAGCTACCGGATCTTCTGTTGTTCCCTCTGGAGCTTCAGTTTTTGCCTCCAGACCTTCTGCTTTTACCTCCGGAGCTACCGGTTTTCACTCTAAACAAGTAACAACTTCTAAATCAACTGTTAAGAAAAGAAAACCTCAATCTTTGACTCATAAACCTGCTGTTTTATCTCAGCATTCGCATGTTTTTCCTGGTGCACGTCGCGTGACACAGTACTGGATTCCTAAATGCCTTTAGACTAACCCCAGTATTGAGTCATCGGCGTATTGTGCTTCTATGTAGGTTACATGCTTGAGGAAGGAGAATATTTGGATTGTGGATTCAGGTTGCTCACGCCACATGACCGGTAACAAAGATTGGTTCTCCTCCCTCACCTTTGTGTCACGTGTAGAGAATGTTACTTTTGCCGATAATTCTTCAACTCCTATAATTGCTAAGGGTTCGGTTAGAGTAAATGATCACTACACTTTGAAGGATGTGGCACTTGTCAAAAATTTGAAATATAACTTGCTTTCTGTTTCACAATTGCTAGATGAAAATCTAGAAATTACTTTCAATAAAAACTGCTGCAAAGTTGTAGATTCAAATAGTGAGCTTATTTTTAACATGTCTCGGTTTGGAAGAGTTTTTGAAGCTGATTTTGCTATGTCTTCTTCTAAGCATAGGTGTCTAGTTGCTAATGATTCAAAGGACTTATATTTTTGGCATCGTAGACTTGGTCACGTAGGCTTTGATCACCTAACGCGTGTTAGTGCTCTTGATCGCATACGTGGGCTGCCTAAGCTTAAAGGGGACAAAGAAATTGTGTGCTCTTCCTGTAGACATGCTAAGATGGTTGCAAGTTCACATACTCCTCTCACAATGATCATGACAACTGAACCATGTCAACTTTTGCATCTTGACCCCGTAGGACCTTCACGTGTTCAATCCTTCGGAGGTAAATGGTATGCTCTTGTTATTGTTGATGATTATTCTAGATATTCTTGGGTGTATTTTATGGCGTCTAAGAATGAAGTCTTTAGTCACTTTAGAACTTTATTTCTGAGATTATCAATTGATCACCCAGAATCATTAAAAGCAATTAGAAGTGATAATGGAACTGAAATTAAAAATCAATTCTTTGATCACTTTTGTGCTGAAAATAGAATAGATCATCAATTTTCTTCACCATATGTACCTCAACAAAACGGTGTTGTAGAAAGAAAGAACAGAACCCTAGTTGAGATGGCTAGGACTATGCTTGATGAATATCAAACCCCTAGGAAATTTTGGGTTGATGCATTAGCAACCGCTTGTTATGTCTCAAATCGTGTTTTCTTGCGTGCTAAGCTAGGTAAAACACCATATGAGCTCCGGTTTGGACATAGGCCTAGTGTTACACACTTTCGGGTCTTTGGTTGCAAATGCTTTGTTAAGAAACATGGTAATCTTGATAAATTTGAACCTAGATCCAATGATGGCATGTTTCTTGGTTATCCATCTCATACTAGAGGCTACCGTGTGCATTTACTTGACACTAACAAAATTGTGGAGACTTGTGAAGTGTCTTTTGATGAAGCTAGCCCAGGTACTAGCTCCGGTGTTGCAGGACCAGATTCATATTCTCAGGGGGAGGGTATTTTCGAAGATGAAGAAGAGCCGGTGATACTGCCTGGTAGTTCCGAAGTTGACACGTGTCCAGCTCCGGACATTGAACAAGCTCCGGCTGTCACCTCTGCTGGTCCTGATCGTCCACAAATCACAAGCTCATCAATCTACAATGAACCTAATGAAAAAGAAGCTTGTGAGACATCTGTTCCCCTACGTTTTTACAAAGATCATCCCCCACAACAGATGATTGGAAGCTTGCATGAACGAGTCACACGGTCCAGGTTTTGCGATCCAAACTCTCATGCTCATTCTGCTTTTGTTGCTTCTTTTGAACCCAAAGATATATCACACGCACTCACTAATGAATCTTGGATTATTGCCATGCAAGAAGAGTTAGAAAATTTTGAAAGAAATAATGTTTGGAAACTTGTACCTCCACCTCAAGGCCACACTTTAATTGGAACTAAATGGGTATATAAAAATAAACAAAGTGAGGATGGGGTTGTGATTAGGAATAAGGCTAGGTTGGTTGCTCAAGGTTTCACTCAAGTTGAAGGTCTAGATTTTGATGAAACTTTTGCTCCTGTCGCTAGATTAGAAGCCATAAGAATTTTGTTAGCTTTCGCAGCATCTAAAGGTTTTAAGCTATATCAAATGGATGTTAAAAGTGCTTTTCTTAATGGCTACATAGATGAGGAGGTTTATGTCAAACAACCACCAGGTTTTGAAAATCCAGATTTTCCTAATCATGTTTACAAACTGTCCAAAGCCTTATATGGTCTCAAACAAGCCCCTAGAGCATGGTATGATAGGTTAAAAATATTCTTACTTGAAAAGGGGTTTACAATGGGAAAGGCTGATAAAACTCTTTTTGTGCTTAAACATGGCAATGACTCATTATTCGTTCAAGTGTATGTGGATGATATTATCTTTGGTTGTGCTTCTCATGATCTTGTGTCCAAGTTTTCAGCAATGATGAGTTCCGAATTTGAAATGAGTATGATGGGTGAACTCACTTACTTTTTGGGGCTGCAAATCAAGCAAACCAAGGAGGGTACCTTTGTGCATCAAACAAAGTATACCAAAGATCTCCTAAGGCGCTTCAACATGGACAAAAGCAAGCCTCTTCGGACACCAATGGGAACAGCAACAACACTTGAACTTGATGAAGATGGTGAATCCGTGGATCAAAAAGATTATAGAAGTATGATCGGATCACTTTTGTACCTTACGGCATCAAGACCGGACATACAATTCAGCGTATGTCTTTGTGCACGGTTTCAAGCTTCCCCACGTGTTTCACATCGTCAAGCCGTCAAAAGGATTCTCAGGTACTTACATGGAACTCAAGAATTTGGCATTTTTCTTCCTTCTTCCTCAATCGTTTCTTTGAAAGCGTTTTTGGATGCTGATTTTGGGGGTTGTAGGATTGATAGGAAAAGTACTTCCGGTGCTTGTCATTTTCTTGGTAATTCTTTTGTTGCTTGGTCCTCTAGAAAACAAAGTTCAGTTGCACAATCCACAGCCGAATCTGAGTATGTAGCTGCTGCTAGTGCTTGTTCACAAATTCATTGGATTGTTCAAACACTTAAGGACTATGGGGTTGATCTAGATAGTGTTCCACTGTTCTGTGATAACACTAGTGCTATTTGCATTGCTAAAAACCCCGTGCAACATTCTAGAACTAAGCACATTGACATTAGGTATCACTTTCTCTGTGATAATGTTGAAAAAGGAAACATTGTGCTTCACCATGTAGATACCGAACAACAATTGGCTGACATTTTTACAAAACCTTTGGATTTCACTCGTTTTTGTTACATTCGTAGTGAAATAGGGGTTATGCATCCTCATGGCTTAAATTGAGGGGGAGTTTTTGAAACTTAGGAAGTCTATGTGTGAATCTGAAATTAAAATAATATGAGCATATTATTTCATACATATATGACTTTATGATTCCTTTTACATGCTGAAAGTTCTTACTACATTACTCGTGTTATACTTTTTGTAGTTTTTGCCATGTCTAGTAATTGGAATAATTACTTACACTAAATCTGGTCATGGTTGAACTTTCTTGCTGTTTTGAACTTGTTGCATGCTCACAAATGCTTTTAATCATTAAGAATTTATCAAGTAATCAACTCACATGTTGAGTTTTTATGAACAAATATAAATTGAGAAAAGATCAAGAGAATATGCATGCATCGCACTTCTTCTTTCGAGATGGCTTGTCATTGCACTTAGATATGAACTTAGAAGAAGTTGTGTCTGACTAAAACCATGTCCTTAAGCTTCTGATTGTCAAATGACATAGGCTTGGCTTGGTTGGTTAGAATAAGGCAGATGAGCATATAATCTCTTGCAAATATCATATTATCTAAATTTATGCTTTGAAAAATAATAAGATACAGCAAGAAATGTCATGCTTTCAGGTTTTGAAATAGTTGAGTTTGTGAGATCATGACCTGCTAAAATTAAAAATCACACTTGCTTTCTAGCATGGCTTACACTACATTATGCATCTCATTGATGTGATAGTGTAAGTTACTTGATAGTATGACTTGGGTGAGCTTTGTTTATATGTATATGTTATAATATGCTCATAACAACTAAAGAAGGAGAGATAATTTGTTTATATCTCATAACAATTAAAATTTCTCTTTTACCTTGCTGAATACATTGTCAAAGGGGGAGAGATTAATCACACATTCAAAAAGGAAGAGATAAGCATGAAGAGAATATGTGCATAAGGAAAGTTAATAAAGGGGGAGAGATAATATGTAATATGGGATATTTTTTTTCCTTCTCATTTTATTTTTTATTTAAACAAAAAGGGGAGAAATTGTTTTCAAAACTTTTATTTGAATAAGCCAATGTTCGGAATTTTAAATGGTGTTGCCAATGCATTCATCAAGGGGGAGATTGTAAGACCTATGTGTGCTGAATACATTGGCTTGTAGTGAATACACTTGGCTTTGATGATAAAAGTTTTTAATATCACCAAAACACCTTTTTATCAAGGTCCGACTCTAGCTCCGAGCTATAGCAAGGTCCGACGATAGGTCCGGCTTGCTTTGGGTAGCTCCGGTTACGTTTGATGCTAGGTCCGACTTCTTGGTAACGTCCGACCAGCTTTGGTTAGCTCCGGTGAGCTTTATCTTTAGCTCCGGCATATATTTGATAGCTCCGGCATATTTTCGTTAGCTCCGGGATGCTAAGCTTCGACGTACTTGGTCTAGCTCCGGGTTTTGGGTTGACTAGTTCCGACTAGTTTTGATAAGCTCCGGATCCAGGATCTACTAGTTTTGATAAGCTCCGGATCCAGGATCTACTAGTTTTGGTAAGCTCCGGCGCTAGGTTCTACTAGCTCTTGTTAGCTCCGGCTCAAGCTCCGGGTTGCTCTGGCAAGGTCCGGAACTTGACCGCAGTGCTTCTGCTTTGCATTTGCAATGTCTCGTACTTGCTTTACTTGATTGGAAAGATTACTTAGTTTTCATTTGCTAAGTTTTTGGTGCGTTTTGGATGATACGGTTGATATCGTTTCTACTGTGGTTTTGCAACATGCTTATGTGAGGTTCTCACGTAAGGTGTTGTGTTCGGAACTAACGTGAGTCAAGTCGAGGACTTGGGCTCGTATAGATTGGTTGTTTATTCATGTGCAGGTGTTGCTTGAGTTCAAGTCATGGCTGGTGACGGGATCCATTGGACTAGTCTCAGGAGGAGATGAGGTTCCAACAACCAAGTTCAGGAGGAACTGTGGTTGAGCGGGTCAGGAGGTCGCGTAGGATGATTGAATTAAGGACAGTGCATATGAAGGTCGAAGGAAGGTGTTCGCACGTATGCATGAGGTGCATGACGTGGCAATATGCTTCTAGAGACGGATTATGGAAGGAAGATCTGATCGGAAGGATCAGATCGTATCGGTTGAAGACTTAGGCTGCTAGCTGAGTCGGTTATGGCTCGGTATGGAAATATCGAGTTGGTTATGTTAGGATTTCGTGTGTGTCACGAATTTGAGTTGTTTAGGAATGTGGGATACGTTCCTAAGATGTTTGGAAGTCTTAAGATTGCTTCTATCTGCGTATAGAAGAATCTTGAGCAGTTATGGAAAGTTAGGATTCGTGATCTGAGTAGGATTGGAGTCCTAGTTTTATTGGGTTGGCCTAAGGGCTGGTTATATAAGCAAGGGAAGGCCAAAGCTCGACATGCACGACTTTGGGGCTGTTCCTCTTGTGTTCTATTGAATAAAATTCGTAGTTTTAAGGAACTTTTGTGCCTTGTTCGTCCGACTTGTTCCAGACAAGTTTTACTCGTCGAGTTTCTGGACAGCACTACCTTTTGTCGGTGGTTTTATCATAACTCAAGTTTTTCTGATCCAATTGACGTGATTCTTTTTGGGTTGTCTTCACAACTTGATTGTCTATCATCTGTCAAAATTTCACGGTCATTGGATTTGTGGTTTTTGATCTACACGAGTTTCTTTGCAGCACTCCAGAAACTGTTTTTCTCGGGTAGGTCAGATTGACCAGTGTTTGATCTTTTGATCATAACTTGAGTTGTTCTCGACGGATTTGAGTAATTTTTTTGTGTTGTCTTCGTGACTTGATTCTCTCTGATATATATCACCTTTTTCACGGTGAAAAACGTTTAGATTAGTCTCATACACGATTTCTTTAACATATCGTTTTTCTACTGAAGGGATTAGGGTTTTATTGTTTCCGCTGCGTAAGATTTTTAAATCTACCATTCACCCCCCTCTGGTAGCTTTTCACGTGCTCTTCGATCCTACAAGAGCTACTTTCTCGGCGAGTTCCTCTTCCCTCCTCAGGACATCATCCCGCAGCTCAAGGAGTTTCTGCTCTTCATCCTCGAGCTGTTTCTCCCTCTCTTCAAGTGCCTCCCGGCGCTTGATGAGTGCAGTGTTAATGACCTCCAGCCTTTCATGGTGTTCCTCGGCCACACTGTTGGCTGCTTTGGCCTGATTGTAAATTTCCTGGGATTGAGCGTCGAGGGCCCGAGTCATACTCTCCCTGTCATCCAGCAACTTGCCCCAGTACTCCAGGCGGATCTTCTCCCGCTTGATCCACTCCTTCTCATCCGCTAGCCTCGACTGCGCCAGCTTGGTCTCGAAGTAGAGCCGGTTACGCCACCGCCTAAGGGTTTGGCGCTCCTCTTCAAGAGCCTTGCTGTCGTGGAAGAAGGCCAGTTGGACTTGACGCACACTGGAACATGCGTTGTCAATAGAAAGCGACAACGAGATGGGTTCCGGACCTGCTGGGGTCTCCTCCGCTTGTTCCAGCGGGTCTTCAGATACAAAAATTGGGTCCTACTCCACGAGAGTGGACCCCTGAGTTTCCAAGGCACTAGGGCCGTCCTCCGGGATGGCCTCAGTCGCCATCGAAGAAGGCCCCGTCGCCAAGTCTTCGTTCACCCCCTCGGGCAGGGGGCCAGCGGCTTCGCTTGGGCACTCTGGCTCGGCCGCAGGTACCTCCGACGTCGTCGCTTCCGGAGCAGGAGCTGCTACTGGCTCCGGTCTGGGCACCTCTTCCGAGGGAGGCTCGAGCTCCATCACCTCTTCAACCACCGGCTCAGGAGCCGAAAGATCTTCAGCTTCGACCGACCCTATGACCGGAGCTCCAACAATAACCGGCTCAACGGCCGGTGCTCCGGAGGTAGCCGGCCCAACTGCCGGAACCACCTCAACTTCCGGCTCACATGCTGGGGCTTCAACCACCTCCTGCTCAACCGCCGGGGCTTCGACACTTTCCGGCTCAGAGGCCGGAATTACTACTTCCTCCGGCTCAACAGCCGGAGCTTCCATCATTGCAGCACTAGGACCCAGAGCTTCAACCTCCGAGACAGTTGCCGCTGGCGCATCTTCACTCCCATGGTCCGGTGCTACCACGGGAACTTCTGGGGATGAGTCGAGGTCCATGACCACGACAGCCGGCGCCGGAGCTGTCGCAGCCTCAGCCACCACTTGGGGCGGCACCGGGACAGGAGCAGAAGCTCCCACCCTCACAGCCTCAGACACTGTGGCTGAGGGTGGAGCCTCACTCCCTTTCTTGGGGACACTGCAGATGATGAACGAAGAAAATTAACAAACAGTTGCTACAATTAAATAATTAACCAAGGTAAAGATTAAAAATTACCTTGGGAGGCTTCTGCACCAGCTTGCACGGAACCTTTTTCCTGGGCGTTCTGGGCTGGCCATAGTCGGCGTAGAAGCTCCAGAAGGCCCCCCGGAACTTGTCGCAGCCACGGGCGCTTCCCGGGTCGAGGCTTTCCTCGATCGGGAAGAACCCCCGGACCTGGAGGCCTCCACCGGCCCAGGTGCCGGAGTCGTGCGCCCAGAGCTAGCACCCCGGAAGGATCCCACCACGGGAACAGACGCGCTCCGGGAGGTCCCCACTGCAGGAACGGTCTCGTTCCGGGAGGACCCCATTACGGGCACAGTCGCCACGGTGGTAACCTTCCCCTCCGGGGAGAAGGAACCGAGGCGGAAGTAGCGGGCCTGACGGACCTTCCGTCGGCATGCTGCAACTTCCTCTTCCGGCTCTCCGGTTCATCAGCCAGCTCCTTGCCCTTGCCGACGACGTCGACCCTTGGCTTTGGGGCAGGGACGGAGCCATCTTCGGGCATTCCGGGGATCGCCACCCGGGTGGTTGATCTTCTCTCAACAACACCAAGGTCGTCAAGTACGGGCATCTTTCGCTGGAGCTCCCTGCGGAACTCCACTTCCACGTTCAGAGGGAGAATGGCCGACGGGGGAGTCAAGTCATCACCATCGACGTCGATGCCGTGCTGGAATTTCTTGAGGTGGAACTCCAATGTTTTCCCCACCATGTTGGACTTCAACCCGGTCTCAACCCGGTTGTCGTCCATCACGCTGTTGAGGGCCCAAGTGAGTTTCACCCTCCTCTTCAGCGGCACCCACCTGTTGACCAGGAAATTGCAAAATACCGCCTGAGGGGTCAATCCTCCCTTCACGCATTGGCGGATCCTGGTCAAAGCAGGGTTGAAAGCCTCCGCCAGCACCAGAGCTTCACTCTAGATCGTCGTGTCGATGCCGGGCAGACTGTCGGGCAGCTCCAACCTCTCGTGCTCCTCCACCCTAACGACTATCCAATCTTTCTTCCAGTCATCCCACTTCCCGGAAGGAAACGACCGGAGGTACTTGAATGGGCACTTCTTGCGCTTCACTAAGTAGTAGAAGCCAAGGTACTCATTGCTCCGGCCGGTGGTGTGGACGGTGAAGAAGGTCCAGAAGAGTTCAATGCAGGGGGATGCCCACCCACATCTCACAGAAGTGGACGAAGATAGACACGAGGAGAATGGAGTGAGGGCCAAGGTGGTATAACTGTAGACAAGAAGTCTAGCAGCATCAAGAAAAAGGAAGAAAAATGCGGGATCAACCCCACCATGGCGTACGAGGAAAAGTACACCATTTCACCGGCGTGCTCCTTCTCGAAGGGGAGCTCCCCGCCGGCACGGACCAAGCGGTTGAAGAAGTCCGAGGACCACCCCATGAGGGTCCGGACCTTCTTCAAATCACCGTCGGTCTTCAAGCGACTCTCGCGGAGACCCAACTCCATCGCAGCACGGCTAGGCAAGAGAAGAAGAGCGAAGCACGAGTTGGGAAGTTTGAGCGCAAGATCAAATGAGAGGCGTAAAGAACTCCCGACGGTGCGCGCTTTCCTTCTTAAGTAAGCCCTCGCATCGCTTGGATGGAAACCGCAAGGAAGTCGAAGATACCATTAAAAAATTCCACCCAGCCGATGACAAGAGGGCCCGGGACCACCCCGACGATCAAGTCGAGGCTACTACCCAGGCGAACGGTTGTCATCACGAGGCGAGAAACCCAAAGGCGGCGGCCTGACAAGGCGCGCGGAACCGATACGGTTTTCGTATCGGGAACCGGCGACCTTCAATTGCGTGAGATCCGCACGTCAAAGATCTCATCTGCAGCACGAGGTGCGCCACGCGGCGGGGATCTAACTATAAATCCCTGCCAACGGCACCTTCAAAGACCCTTGAAGACTCAGTTCAAGAGTCGCAAGGATGGACCCACCTCCGGCGGAATGACTTAAACGGATTTGAAGGTCAAAGCCCGTTACAGGATCATTAAGAGCAATTAAACATGTATCAATACTAGTAACCGTCGGGGCCACATGTCGGGCCAGGCTAACTTGTAAGGGCCTGCCCTTGTACTATAAAAGGACAGGACGACGATACACACAGGGGCGAGAGATGATCACACGCGCCTCATACGCTAGTCACAAGCCCATACTGCTAATACAACACCAACACACCCGTGGAGTAGGGTATTATGCTCAGGCGGCCCGAACCACGTAAATTCTTGTGTCTCCCGTGTCAAACTCCTATTCACCTTCTTGAATCTCCGCGCGCCCACACCGAACATCAAACTCCCCTATCACTTTAGTCGTGTAGGGAGATCTGCCGGTTCCAACCGCCGACAAGAATGTATGACAAACTCCTTAGACCAAAGATAATGTTGCCAAGTTTGTTCTACTCGCACTAAGGCATACAATTCCTTATCATAAGTGGAATAATTCAGAGAAGGACCATGAAGTTTGTCACTAAAGAAAGCAATGAGTTTACTTCCTTGTATGAGAATGCCTCCAATACCAATGCTGCTTGCATCGCATTCTAGCTCAAAGGTCTTGTCAAAATAAGGAAGTTGTAGCAATGGTGCTTGTGTAAGCTTCGATTTGAGAGCATCTAAAGCTTGTTGCTGCTGTTTGCCCCATCGAAACGGCACTCCCTTCTTCGTTGTCTCTTGTAGCAATGGTGCTGAAATCCCGCACAAAACACCTATAAAAACCTGCAAGACCAAGAAAACTACGAACCTGTGTGACGGTTGTTGGGGCTGACCAGCTGGTGATTGCTTAAATTTTTGCCTCATCAATCATCATTCCCTGCGAGGAAACGACATAGCCAAGAAACGAGACTCGATTGGTGCAAAAGACGCACTTATTGAGGTTACCAAACAAACATGCATCTCTCAAACAGTAAAAACAGCACGTAAATGATCAAGATGTTCATCATATGACATGCTGTAAATGAGGATATCATCGAAGTAAACCACCACAAATTGTCAAAGCACGTAAAACCTCGTTCATTAATCGCATAAAGGTGCTGGGTGCATTAGTTAAACCAAAAGACATGACTAACCACTCATAAAGACCAAACATGGTTTTAAATGCAGTTTTCCATTCATCTCCTAGTGCCATTCTAATTCGGTGGTAACCACTACGCAAGTCAATTTTTGTGAAGATGATAGCACCACTCAATTCATCAAGCATGTCATCTAAGCGAGGAATAGGATAACGATATTGAATGGTGATGTTATTAATCGCTCGACAATCACACATGCGCCAACTACGATCTTTCTTAGGAACCAAAAGAACAGGGACAGAACAAGAGCTAAGGCTTTCACGAATGTACCAGCCGGTCCAAACTGATGGAGTTGCAAATAATGAACAAAGTTTGTCACCTAATCTAGGGCTGGCGATGCAGGAGTTCACGCAAGGCGGCTAGCTAGGGCAAACCGATGAACATGGTGGTTCGGTTTGTTGTTTAGGGATTGTGTAATAGGTGTCGAACAACAAGAAAACAAGGATGAAACACGATAACTAGGACCCAAAACACAAAGCTAAACCAGCAACAAGACTCGACCACAGGAATGCAAACTCAGCAATGCAAACTGAAAAACAAAACTGCAGGCACTATAGTGTAGGAAGCGGTAAAAATAATCTAATTTTTTTGTGCCTTTTCTATGGACTCTAGGTACGAAACAAAATCGATCTAATGGAAGGAAAACAAAAATACATCTTGGGCAACCTGGAAATCTGATAAAAATTGATGAGGAAGTTTAGGCCCGATCTTCCAAAAGGTAACGATAAGTCGATTGAAGTGGAGAACTCAACGTTGATGATCTGCGGCACTCGAGCGGTTCGAGTACCCCTGCAATCACTACACCACGTCTCCGTTGGTTATCGACCGTGCTGCACACGCTTGACCTCGCAAAGAAGGCTAATCCATGCATGTGTAACCGAGAACACAAGCAAGAACAAGGTAGAAGCAATCTGAATTGCTAAGTTGGGGTCTCACAAACCGATGAAAGACGAAACTTTGTATAACAGATTAATCTAAGCAAAACCCAACGAATATGATTGGCGGCTACAGTATTTAAAGGCTAGGGTTCGACCAAAAAATGATTAGACGCGTCCCTAATGGACTCGTACGGGATACAATGCCCAAAGGCCCAACTCGGTGGCACATCACCGGATAGGAATCTGGACTCGACTTGTTTTGACGATTTCTATTTTATACGGAGGAATTTTGATGTGGGACCAGAGCCATTGGAAAGTTTATCTTCTCCTCTTTTCATCCATATGTGGAACGTCAAAAACGGAGTCCGTATGCATTCTGGGCGTCCGTTTTAAGGTGGACTGCTCCTGGACTCCAATTTGAACTCGAGTCCGAGTTCTAAACTGCTTCCATCAACTTGTGGACGTCCCAACTGGTTCTTCATGCTCCCAAGGCCTCCTTCTTTCACTTGTTGATCTTCTCTATTATCCCTAATAACAATTAAATCATCACATAGCAATCTATTCTCAAACTCACATGCAAAAGAAGTTAGGAACGAATTCACCTGCTGATTTATTAACCGTGTTCGTGCTCTTGTGATTGGTCCTTGCATTTCAATGTGTGTCTCCGCTATTGTGATGTCCTCATCATTCAACTTCTTGTAACACATCCGGACCAAATACTTGAGTTTCTCCTGTCTCGTTCCAGAACAAAGGTGTCCTACACTTCCTCCCATATAGTTCTTCATACGGTGACATCTTCAAACTTGCTTGGTAACTATTGTTAAATAAAAATTCCGCATATGGCAAGCTCTTGTACCAACTTTTTCCATGCTTCATAGCACAAGCACTTAACATGTCCTCGAAAATTTGATTGGTCCTCTCAGTTTGTCCATTCATTTGAGTGTGATATGCTAAACTAAAATTTAACCTTGTTCCCAATGCTTTATGCAATTTCTGCCAAAACCTGGAGGTAAATTGAGAAGCTCTATCCGAGACTATCTTCTTTGGAACCTCATGTCGACATACAATGTGCTCCATATATAGCTCTGCTAGCTTCGCGGTGGTATAGGTGGTCTTGACAGGAACAAAGTGAACTGACTTGGTTAACCGATCCACAATTACCCAAATTGAATCATAATCGGACTGGGTACGTGGCAATCCAACTATAAAGTCCATACCGATCTCGTCCCACTTCCATTACGGGACCTTTAATGGCTGCAATAATCCAGCTGGTCTTTGATGTTCCGCCTTGACTCGTTGACACACATCACACAATGCTACATATTCAACTATGTCCTTTTTCATGCTAGCCCACTAAAAGCATGTCTTCAAGTCCTTGTACATCTTGGTACAACTGGGGTGAATTGAATATGGTGAGTCATGTGTCTCCTTTAATATTGTCTTCCAAATATGCTTCACATTAGGCACGACAATTCTCTTACCAAGCCGTAAAGTACCATGTTCATCCTCATCAAATCTAAATTCACTCCTTTCTTGGGTCCTTTCCTTGATTTCTTGGATTTTCTCATCCTTTGCTTGACCCTCTCGAATCTCTCGCTCCAAGGTTAGATTTAATTCCATTATTCCCATCTCATTCACAATTCTGAGATTGAACCGTTCAAACTCCCTACATTACTCGGATGGCAGCTCTCGAACTGCGAGTCGGTGACTTACCCCTTTTCTACTCAAAGCATCAACCACTACATTGGACTTTCCCTTGTGATAGTTGATTCTAAAATCATAATCCTTGATGATCTCCTACCATCTTCCTTGCCTCATATTCAAGAATTCTTGCCTCTTCAAGATCGTAACTCCTTCCGGCACATAATGTGAACAGAAGCTCTCCTTGAATTCCGCCCAGGTGATCCTCTCCTGATTCTCTTGAGCATTGCAGTAAGCATCCCACCAATCCGTGGCTGCTCCAACTAGTTGATGATATGCAAATAGAACCTTCTCCCAATCACTGCATTGGACAATAGCTAGCTTATTGTCCAAGGACTTGATCCAACCATTAGCATCCATAGGGTCAGCAGCTTGAGCAAAGACTGGTGGCCTAGTCCTCATGAACTCTCCCAACCGGTTATGAGGAGGTGGGGGTGGCGGTGGAGGGATTTGGGGCTGATTGTTCATGTTACTAGCATGCAGTTGTCCCATAGTTTGTATCATGGTCTGCATGAGCTGATTCTGTGTAGCCAAAAGCTGCTCAATGTTGATAGCTCCATCAGTAGGTCCTTGTCCATTGTTGTTCTGAGGTAATCCATTGTTCTCCTCCTCGTCATTGCCATCCCTCTGATTGTGAGTCCTCACCATCTGATGAAAAGCAAGAGATAAGAATTTAGAAACGACCCCAACTATATGCATCAAGGGATATGAAACTAAGCAACTAGCTATACTAGCCTACATGGACATGGCAATGCTAAAGCATCACTGAATCCTCTATTAAGCACACAAGCAAACAATATATATATATATATAGCAAAGAGCACACCAACAAAGACACATCGATTCCTGAGTGTTCCTATGTGCTCTAAGGTGTCCATTCTATCTAGGCTGCATCCTACGGTTAACATGTGGCTCTGATACCAATTTGTGACACCCAGTTCCGAAAATGAACCAAGTCAACGCATATGTGTGCCCAGGACGTTCAATACACATACACAAGTGCATTCACAAAAGGATATACAGAAAATTACCAAAGAACAAGATTTATTAAGTACATTTATTACACAATTCATAATATCCTCGAATACAAACTCTAATAAATATTAATGACAAGTTCAACTAATGCAGTAGAAACAAACTAATTAAGCAAACTAAGCAGCTAAGCAAATAAGAATAAGAGATAGCACAGCTCCAACACTCCACAGGCAAAGCTGACGGTACGCACAGCCTAGAACTCCGCATATCATCGTTAATCTCCCAATCCTAACCTGCAACTGTTGGTGACAGAATTCCAAAGGTGAGTACATGTCATACTCAGCAAGTGTGGAAAGTATGACATGTAGTTGACTCAAATGATGAATTTAACAATGGATAAGTGCTGAAAAGTACATTAAAACATTTAAAATGCAATATATTATATGTATGTGAATAAGCCCACCATAAACCATGTAATCATCGTAATACCAGTCCATAATTCATTACCATCATCCATATTCCGGATTTCTCATTACCAATAACCATAATCAATATTTGAATTTAATTCATAACCATCCATAACCATAACCATATTATCAACCATAACCATTAGCAAACCATCCCAAATCCCAATTTCGCTCTAATCATGTAGGTCATCCAGGCGCTCATAACCGGGAGCACGGCTATCATGATAGTTTTATTAGAATTTGCAGAGTTTGTACCACTATACCCACGTGTTTGTGATTTCATGACCCGTCGGCGACTGAAGAAACCCCCTTACGCCAATTACACTTCCTTTGGTGTATGCCAAGAGATCAAAAAATAGCCTTTACAAAGGGATTACTAGCCTATTTAGACCCCATTGAGGTTTCACCGGTGGTGATGCCTCCAACTGAGCACATCTTCAACCAAGGGCCCCATCTTGACCCATTCGGATCTCAGGGTAGTCTCACCAATCATCAATAAACCCAATCCGACTACCCCTTCCCCGAGCATCCATAATTGTCCAAACAGGACTAGCAAAGCACAAATTAATCAGCTACGCCGCACCCATACTTGGCCTCATGGTGACACTGTTATCCTGGCATATTCTCGCATGAACCGGTTCTTAGATCTAAAGCAAGCAAAATCACCATAACTTCCAACCCATCCACATACTAGACTTGCTTAGATCACCCATTACCACATCATATTAACCAGTTCATACTAACAATAATCTCATAAATGCATAATTAAGTTAAGTTGTATAGTTGTGTCCCCGTACCAATTAATTAAGCGAAGCAAAAAAGGTAAAAATCCCTTCCCGACTCTCTACCATGAATTCCAGGTGACAAGGGTGGTTATACAAAGCTAGTAAACTTCCTATCATAGGATTCCTATCATATTGACACAAACATGCAGTTTGCAAACAAAACATTTACTTTAAAAGCATGATGAATATGCTTCAAGGACACTTGCCTTGCTCTTGGGATTGGTTCGGGTCAAAGCCTTCAAACTCTTGGTGCTGGAGATCCTCCATGACACTTTGTAGCGCAAATCCGTCTAATCTGCACAAGAAACATATATACAAGAATTACAATCAATTGATGCACAAACATTACTCAATATGACATGACATGCATGATTAATACAAATGCAAGGTGGAACTTGTTAATGAGATGCTTATAATGATCACTAACTAGTTCTAATAGTTAATTACAAGTTTATACAGGTTTGGATTTGATTCAATCTAATTTAGAATAAATTCAACAAAATTAATCAGGAAAATCTGACTAGTCCACTAGGGGCCGGACAAGTCCGCACTTCACAAAACTTTCGAACTTGGGTTTTCTAGATCGATGTGAATTTGGAGATTTGGGGTTGAATTCACGTAAGGGAAAGTAAGTAGATGGTATACTAGGTGTTTAGAACTCCAATGAATCAAGGATCTTGGAGGCAACACTTGTATCTTGAAGATCTAGGGTTGATAAAGAACATGATGGTGAATTGTTGATGAAGAACACGAAGTTGATGGAGATCTTGATCCTCTGTTGTTTTCTCCTCTTCTTCTTCTTTCGCTAGATCTCCTTCTCCATCCTTGGTGGTGGCTAATCACGAGCTAGGGTTTGGGTGTGGTGAAAGAGTGGCAAATATATGTCAATCCAAGGGGTGGGGTTGTTTATATAGAGGTGGAGGCTAAGGTTAGATGGATTTCAAGTTTGAGATGAGTAAGGGTTGGTTTACAGTCCCACATGGGCTCTAAAAGAGATAGGCACGACATCCCTAGGCCCACTTAAGGTAAAACCCGAAAACAAGTCGTGAAACAAAAGATCAACTCTGACAAGTCCGCTAGAATACTGGACTAGTCCGCACTTCCCAGAATTCCTAAGTGCGGTTTTGTTTCTAATTCATTTTAAACTTACTCCTTCTTATGTGGATTAATGTTAGACATGTATATGAACTTATGCAATGCATGATGGATGAAAATGAGGGCGTTACAATGATGGGTGCCGCCAGAGCGTTCAGCTCTGACACCTCCCAGGGGCCCGTAGTTGATGTTCTTCTAGTTGATGATGGGCGCTCTTGGAGCATCCAACTTCAACACCTCCCAGGGGCCCGCCGTCAACATTCTTATCGTTTATTATGGGCGTCACCGGAGCATCCATCTCCGGCTCCTCCCAAGGGGCCCACCATCACTGTTCTACATGTTGAGGGTGGGCGCCGCCTCAGTTCAACAACTACCTTTTCACCATCACCATCGGAGACTTCTTCGACAATGACCACACATCTAAATTCAAGTCCGGCGCTCTCCAGGGGGCCCACCAGCGTCAACTGCCTCAACTCCTATGCTCCGTCGGGGGCCCGCTGACAACATCCTATGACTAAGTCGTAGGCGTGCCCAACCTGTTGGCCACACCTACGAGGGGGCCTCTAAGGGGTCCCATTGGCAGGACGTCAAGCAGTTTCCACCACCGCGGTGTAGGACATCAAGAAGTTTCCCGCCACCACAGCGACAACGACATCACTAAGGCATTACAGTAAGGTCTAACCATGACACCGTGGGGGTCCAAAGTGTACAACATGCTTAGCGTGGTCCTGCACCCTAAGCGTGTACACTTTGCTTCCCCGGCGTTACCGCTGTAAGTTTTACTCTTAGCATAGTGGGAGGTCCAGAGTGTGCAGCTTGCTTAGCCTGGTCCTGCGCCCTAAGCATGTACATTTTGCCTCCCGAGCGCCACTTTTGTAAGCTTCACTCTTAGCACAGCGGTAGGATAGTTTTTTCCTGAAAAGGGTATCATAGCGTCTAGGAGCAGCGCTTGGAGCAACTGAGCTCCAGGAGGTCCGGTCTAGAGTGTTCATCCTGCTCAGCCTGGTTCCATATGCTAAGCCTGTACACTTTGCCTTCCTTATCATCCGGAGCGGGTCGTTGCCTTCTTGTAAAGCCTACCTCCTCCTATGATTACCAAGTTAGAAGAACCACTATCTTGCCCTATGCTCTGTTTATGTTCATTTAAGTACGCATTAATTTCATGATCATAAAATAATGCTCGTTCTCGCATATTCTCTGTCATGTGCTCAGTCACTCTTTACCTATCTCACGGCTAGTGGAGTAATGCAATTCAGCTGCAGGTGGGCCTGCTTGAGCTACCTGCAACGTGTCTGGGGTCTCCCGGCCACCCCCTTGTTTGGGGTCTTGTGGTGCCATACGGTCTCCCCAACGGAAGTCCTATGCCAAGTCGGAGGTCCAGGGTGTGTAGCCTGCTTAGCCTGGTTTCATACCCTAAGCGTACACACCTTGCCTCCCAGCACTATGGCAAAGTACTGGGGGCCAGACGGCTCACACCCCGAGTAAGGCGGGAACCGGGCCCCATATGATAATGCACTGAATTATCCAAGCACCGCTCCTCAGCTTAGGACCGTAAGGCGTAGCAAAACAAAAAAGCAAGACGGGAGTAACCGACGAGCAAAAATACTTACATTATAATTCAATTTGTTTGTGCCCGATTACATTTCTCATGTCTCTTTCCTAGTTCGAGTTGTGCTATATTTGCTATAAGCGGATCTGCTTCAGGTTCCTATGATGTATTTGGGTTCTTTGGTTGTTTTCTTGCTCAGGAGCCCGTGCAATCGAATAGTCACTCCCCTGAAAAGCTAACGCCCTAGGGAGGTCTAGAGTGTACAGCCTGCTTAGTGTGGTCCTTAAGCCTAAGCATGTACACTTTGCTTCTTCAACGCTAATAGCTGAATACAGGTGGCCGGACGGCACACACTCTTGAGCAGGGCGATAACCATAACCCGGATACCGTCACACTGAATTATCCATGCATCGTAAACCTGGCTCGGGACCATAAGACATAACAAGACTAAGAGCAGGGGAAATGTTGCTTGTAAGAGCAATTACTTTCTTGTCTATCATGCCTATATAGGTACCAATCGGGTACAAGTTCAGAACAGCTACCCTAGATGGTATGATGGTGGCCCCACTTGCGGGATCATCACATCTCCCGAGGTGGGCCTAAGGGCCACTGTCGGTACCATGCAGACCGGGTACCCTCACGTACAAGCTAGAATTGGAGCCCTTGCTCCTACCGAGGAGGTCTTCGTGGCTGCCTCGGGTCCTCTTTTTGTGGGGCCTTGCTCCCGGTGACGAGGGCTCTGGAACTACAAGGCGTCCTTGGGCTCTGGGCCCTTGCTCTCACCGAGGATGGCTCCAGAGCTGCCATGTGTCCCACGACTTGCAGTAGGCTGTGGGCCTCAAAGAGTAAAGGGTGGCGTGTCCTGTCCAGTCGCGCATTGAAGGAACACACCTTCCCAAGTCAAACAGGTGCAACACACGCCCCTGTCAGGTACCACTGCATCCAATCAAATCAGAGTGAAGGCGCCGCAGGCCTACCCCACTTCACCAACTGGGTAGCTTACGGTGACAAGATAGTTGGACGGGACATCCTCTACCATCATCAACAACTACGCATGGGCCACTGGCGTCTGAGGTGACAAGATGGCGTGTCTTCAGGTCGCGGTTAGAGCTAGCGTACGCAAGAAGTCTTAGATCTTCTACAGGATAAGATCACCCCAGGGCAACCTGTCGGGCCCTGGACCCCACTTGAAAGTTGTCCAACCTTGACTATGAAAGTGTCGGGCAGCACCAGTTACTAGACATCTTCCCTACTCCACTTGGACAAGGGGATTATATGATCTCTGATCCCGATCTAATTCACACATTCACACCAGTAATACAACCTCACCTTGGAGTAGGGTATTATGCTCTGGCAGCCCTAACCATGTAAAAGCCTCTGTCTCACTGCTCTCATAAGCGCAATCTCCATTGAGGACTAAGCCCTCCTGATCACGAACCTCCACGGATGCTCTCATAGCAGGTCCGGGGGTAGTGTCGCAAGCACACTTCGACAACTATGTATATGTTTATTAGAAGCATTGTAGGAGTAAGTCCCCAACTCTTAGTCTAATCTCCATTAGAACCCAATTACCCCTTACAATATATTGCTTAGGTGTGTGTTATACTACCCATATATCAACTTACCCCTGTCTTGATAATTGATTAGTATCCCATTGCTTGATCATAAGAGTAGTGTTTCCTTTACTCCATTTCCTTCCTTTGGGATAAATACGATATCCATGGGAATACTCTTGGGTGAAATGCTACGCAACAGTTTCCGTGCACATGCAGATCTCATCTAGAGATGACATGTGTCGTTAAGAAATTTCAACAAGCATTTTTGGTGTTGTTTCCAAGGATGATTTGTTGGAGTTCCTTAAGAACTATCAACAACGTCGGAGTCCTCATCCTGGTGGACCGCCTTGACAGTCTATTTAGGCTTCTGGTACTCCATCTTCTCGTCATCGCTGACCTTCGGGTCGACCCTCTGCTTGTGCTCCCGCTGGCAGAAGGCCGCGCTTTCAAGGTACTGTTGCGCCCACTCTTGGTATCGCTTGACACACCCCTTGATCTCCCGGTAGTCGCTCGCACTGTGGTCACGAGTCCTGTGCACCGGCAGGGCTCGACGTTGTTGTCAATAACGGGTGGCTAACACATGCATTTGTCGAGGTGTGGTGGTTTCGAACCACCCGTGGCAGCTGCTGCTGCGATGGGTGCCCTTTGCAGCAGATTGTTCTGTTCGGTGCCCTGGTTCTTGTTCTTCTTTTTGCCGCTACCCTCAGTTGTGACACCTTTGCCGTTCTGGCCGGCTTTACCCGCCCCAGAGGCAGGTTGTGAGTGCCAGTCACGGTATTCTGTCACTCTGGTGCACCAGTTAGCGGCGACAAAGAGTGTGGAGACATCTTGCATGTTGTGTGTGGCTAACTTCTCAAGCATCTCCTTATCGCGCACACCCTGTCAGAACACCACTATGATAGAAGCATTCGGGATGTTGGGGATGGAGTTGCGTACCTATAAGAACAACTGGATGAATGATCGCAGCGTCTTAGCAGGTTCCTGATGCGCGACATGGAGGTTGAGATCAGTGTCGGGGTGCTTGTAGGAGCTGTCGAAGTTCACCGCGAACTGTCGACAGTGCTCTTCCCTATAGGTAATGGACCCCTTGGGCAGTTTCTTGAGCCATGGCTGAGCCGAGCCGGTTAGGGCGACGGGGAAGTAGTTCGCCAGGATGAGCTCATTTGCTCCTGCAGCAAGGAGTGCTGTTGTGCAGATCTACAGGAACTCAGCAGGGTTTGATGCTTCCGTCAAACTTCTCTGGTAGGTGTCACTAGAACTTGCATGGCCATGTCGTCAGACGGAGGTACGGAGCCAGGGCTATGCACACACCGATGGCCTTTGTCAAAGAATAGTACGTTGTAGCATACCCTGGGGGTCTACTGCGCACAATACGGTGAATGCAGTGCTGCAACCTGTATGGCATGCGGCTACTGCGGAGCTTACTGCGGAGGCTCTGCTGCTGCAGAACTTGCTGCAAAACCTGTTGTGTAGAGTACTGCTACTTTGGCACCTGGTGCATAGAGTACTGCTGATGTGGCACCTGTTGTGCAGAGTAGTGTTGGGAGCGGTCAAACCAGTGTAATCATGATGAGACGGTGGTGAAGGGTTTACCTGTGGTGCACCTCAGATAGAGGAAGCCTCCTGCTCAGGCCCTTGAGGGTCGTACTCGACCTCAGGGTCGCGACGTCTCTCCCGCTACCGCTTGATGATGATGCGGCTGTCTTCATTTGCTTGACGACGGTCGAGCTCGGCCCTCAGTACGACCGTGTTAATCTTGCCAGTGCTAGTATGCCTAGTGGAGCGGGAGTCAGCAGAGTAACAGTCGATCGTCGGTGTGTGCGGCAACGATATGTGACGTCTCCATTTGATGGGGGAGTTGATGGCCGCAATGATGAGGTGGTCGTTGTCATGGAACCACTGCTGAGCCGCTTCCTAGGAAGCGTTCAAGGATGGTGGGTGGTGGAGAAGGGCCCTGGCTGCTGCCAAAGCGCTCTCTAGACTTGCAGTCGGTGGCTCCAGGGGCGCCGACTGGGCCGGGATGCACCGCCCTAGCCAGCTGCATCTATGAGGGGGTGAGATAGACCAGACTGCGACCTGGCATGGGATATGGTCAAAGGATCACCCCAGTGTGACGAAGGCCATGGGAACCGCCATCCAAGGCTTGATGTTCACCACTGTGGTCAAAGGGCAACCACTTTTTAGAGGAAAAAACCCCTACTTGGGAAGCCAAATGTCGAAGTGTTTCTACGGCAGTTCCCCAGACCTGTTTTGAGGGCAGCCCGAGGAGGTTCTTGATCGGTGGGGCTTAGTCCTCAGGCAGGGTTACACATATGAGAGATGGGTGAGATGGTGGTTTTATGTGGTTCGAGCCGCCAGAGTGTAATACCCTACTGCACGGTGCATGTTGTATTGCTAGAGAGTGTGCTCTCCTGGTTGTCTGAGGTTGGAATCGGATCATTTGTAAAGGTGGGGGTCTGGTCCTTTTATAAACAAGGGCATACACCTTATAGGTGGGGTTTGGGGCCTAACAGGTGGCCCCACGATGAACTTATCCTAAAGATCTAAGGCTTCTCGCATAAGCTTCCTCTGACCGTGGCTTGAAGACCCGCCGTCTTGCCGCCTCAAACACCAGTGGCCCATGCGTAGTCGTTGATGATGGTAGGGAATGTTCTGCCCAACTGTCCTGTCATTGTAAGCTACCCTCTTGGAAGAGTGGGGTAGGCCTGTGGCGTCTTCCCTGTGATGCGATTGGGCGTAGTAGTACCTGACTGGAGGCGTGCGCCGCATCGTGCGTTTGGGAAGGCGTGTGTCTTCAATGCCTGATTTATATTGTGTGCACCGCCCCTTAACTCCCACACCCTACCGTTCAGGGCAAGTTGCAGGACATGTGGCAGCACTGGAGCCAGCCCCAGTGAGGGAGGTCGGGTCCTATATTGCGGGCCACATGGCAGCCCTAGCGCTCATCAATGTGGATAGCTGAGGGACCAGTACTGCAAGACACATGGGGGTTTGGAAGCCCGCCTCTACGAGGCAGGCCGATCTGGATCTTCGGTCCATGTGGTGGCACTAGATACGCTCCTATGGAGGAGCCGAGTGATGAGTAGTTTAGTCCCGATCTTCCGAAATGTAAGTCGATTGGGGTGGAGAACTTGACATTGATGACCCGCAACACTCGAGCAGTTCGAATACCCCTGCGATCACTACATCACCGCTCTGTTGGTTATCAACCGTGCGGCACACGCTTGACCTCGCCAAGAACGCTAATCCCTGCAAGTGCAACCGAGAACACAAGAAAGAACGTAGAAGACACGATCTGAAATCATGAAGTTGGGGTTTAACAAACTGTAGAACAGCGCTATTATTCATCTAAGCAAAACCCGATTGTTTATGGCCGCTACTATGGAGTATATATAGGTGCGAGGACGTCCAAAGGGTGTTGGAGTCATGACCTTACCCTAAGACACGAAAAAAAGGATGTAGACTTGATACCAGGCCCAATGGCCCAATACGGTGGCGCAGCACCCTGACAGATTCTGAACGCGATTTTGTTTCGAAAATTCCTATCAACTTCGTAGGGATTTTGACATAAGACCAGCGCCATTAGAAATTTTATCCTCTCCCCTTTACATGCATATGTAGAACGTCCAAAATGGAGATGGTATGTGTCATGGGCGTCCGTTTTGGTGCGAACTGCTCCTGGACTCCGAGCTGGACACGATTTTGAGTTGGGCTCGGTTTTCATCTTATTTGAATGTATTCTCTGGTCCTCCACATAACAAAGTCTTCCTCCAAGTACTACTTGAACCTATCCATGGATCCTAATCACAATTAAATCATTGGGTAGCAATCTATTCTCAAAAACATATAAGGAAACATATATGAACGAGCTCACCTCTGAAATTAATTGTTGTGTGTGAACTCTATTGAGTGCATCTTGTATGTTCAATGGAGTTTTGTTTGTATCCATAGAAGTAATGTCCCCATCATCCTCCCCTTCTTGAATTGGAGTTGTCCTCGACTCAAGTTCATCTTCTCTCATGTGTTGGTCCAAATGTGCAACGCCATCAAATCCTCTTGTATGTATGAAAGGAGGAGGCCAAGGTGGAGGATGACATACTGCACCATCTTGATCTTGTCCATCAAATAAGAGCGTACATTCACTTGAGCCAGGATCCCAAACAAATAAACTTTGTACCATGTTTGTAGGTGCAATGATTACATGCATGATCTCGTCATTCTCCCCTTCTTGATGACAAGCCATCATCGGCTTGCTCGTATGTCCAGCAAAAAGTGTTGCTTTGGGGGTAGAATGAGTGTTGCCCATAATGCACAAATGCAGTGAATAATGCTTTTGTTGTCCCTACTGCAAGGAAAAAATACTAGAAAAACTTGACAAGACATTATTAGCGTTCGTACATTCATTTACTTTACCATGATGTTGCAGCACAAAATGAGCTTTCTCATTAGAACATATGTAAAATTTATGCACCATAAACATACCACTATGTTCATATTTGCCTATGACATGAAAAGTGTTTCTTGTCAACAAAGATAGTTCAGTTTTATAAAATATACTTCTCTCAACAATATCAAGATCACAACGAGTGTTAAATTCAGTATAACCAATGTATTTAGAGAAGACAATAATTTCAGCTCATCCCTTTCACATGTAATTGGAATCAAATGTTTAATTTCAGCACATGTGGGTGATAAAGTATCAAATAGATTCAGTTGTTCTAGCATAGGTACAATATAATTATCAATAGACAACTCATTTTTGTCGTAAGAATCAGTAGGAAAATCTACTAGTGGTAAAGGAGTATTATGAAAAGGTTCATCTTGTTGCTGCTCATCGATAGCATGATTGGTGGTAAAATTCAGAACATATGAAAATGTCATACCTTGTTTAACTGTATAGCATTGTCCATTAACACTACTTTCATTTTCAGCAAGGAATTTAAATGCATTATGAGTTGATTCATCAAAAAATTCAGAAGAGTTGTTCAACACCTCACTCTCGTTTCCATCTACATTTATTTGTTCATGTTCCTGCAAAAGGTTGGGCAAAAGAGGAGGAACAACAAGAAAATTCTTCTCAAGATCATGTATTTTCATCTTTGCAATTAGATACATTAGAAAAAGTTTCTCGCATAAGAATTTTCATATCTTTCGATATTTGAGTTTCTATATCGCTTAAGTTGTCCCACCAAGTTAGTGCACAATCAACTAACGCATTAGCGGTATTTCTAATCTTTCTCCTCTAATACATATGCCATTGTGCAAAAATTTTATCCAACTCTATTTCCCAAGCAATATATTCATCATAACCAAAACCATCATAAGAAGGAAGAGATGGGAGAATGTAATTACTTCTTGTGGAAGGTGTTGTAGAAGTGGTCTGAATGTCATGTGAAACCTTGGTTGATGTTTATTTTTTAGTGAGAAACTCCATTTTCATTTTCATCATGTCAATCATCTCAATATATAATGCATGATTCTTGCTTTTACCTGACATTGTTAGTAGCAAACAGAAGACAACAAGAAATATGTTATCCCTATCAACTACAAAGGATAATGGCAAAGTGGAAGTGGAATCACACACCCTCAAGCGTCTTACCACGCTCTTACAAGTGTTCTTACCGACACTACATGTGGCAAACAGTGGACGGTATGAAGAAGCCAATGAAGTGTGGGATGATTGCAAAGGTGTCTCGATTCTACACAAGAGTAAGGTGTAGCTTGGATGGCACTTTATATGTAGCAAGGATTAGTAACAATGAAATCAGATAGTAAAGTTGAATAAGTGTCCAAAGTACATGTCAAAGTTGCTGGTCTAAATGTGTTCCTATTAGTTCAAGCTAGCAAGACATGTAACAAAATCAGAGGACACAAAGGATGCAAGAACTTCTGTTTTTCTTTATTGTTTTTCTCCTTTTTTTGTTCTTGTTCGGCTTTTGAATCTTGTTTTGCACTTTCCTTTTTTTTCTTTTTTTTTCAGAATGTGCTACAAAAGAAGAACACAATGCAAAGCAATCAAAGATATCTCGTAGGTCTGTTATAGATTTTTTGCTCAATTTCTGAGGACAATTAAGCACCTTTAGAAGCCCCAAATCTAAAAAATTTGAACAGAAATATTATAGATCTATCTCTCCTCTTTAATTTCAGTATATGGAAGACCTATTTTGGATCAGAACAACAGGAGATATTGCCCCCAAAATAAAGACTATTCAGAATTTCTAGGTCAATATCAGATTTGGATATAATGCATTTTCTACCTTGATAACTCTATTTTATGGGAAACAGAAGAAATCTAAACTTATATAGAACTTATTAAGCTTTCCAGAAAGTACAAGAACACTAAAATCCGAGTTCATATGAGCGAGATATGATTAAAATACTGAATTAGACAGAGATGAATCTAATCTGGAATAGATGACGTGATTCAAAAGGATGAATCAACACAGTGCAAAACTTCAACTAAGGCCAAAACAATTTCTAAACTAGCAATATGACTAGACCAAGGACACAAACTAATCAAAACCAAACTAAAAACAAAAGTTGCAAAGGCTCAATGTGGTTTCGACAAAGGAATGAACATATCTACTTAACTGCATGTTTTTTGTGGCTTTTTTGTGGACTCCAGGTATGAAAAACAAAACTAATGTAATGGATAGATGAGTTACCTAACGGAAAATCTGGAAATCTGATACCAATTGATGAGTAGTTTAGGCCCGATCTTCCGAAAGGTAAGTCGATTGGGGTGGAGAACTCAACGTTGATGATCCGCGGCACTCTAGCAGTTCGAATACCGCTGCAATCACTACACCACTGCTCCGTTGGTTATCAACCGTGCTGCACATGCTTGACCTCACCAAGAAAGCTAATCCCTGTAAGTGCAACCGAGAACACAAGCAAGAACGTAGAAGACACAATCTGAAATCGTGAAGTTGGGGTTTCACAAACCATAGAACGGCGATATTATTGATCTATGCAAAACCCGATTGTTTATGGCGGCTACTATGAATAATATATAGGTGGGAGGACGTCCAAAGGGTGTTGGAGTATTGACCTAACCCTAAGACACGAAAATAAGAGATGTAGACCTGATACAAAGCCCAATGGACCAATACTGTGGCGCAGCACCATGACAGATTCTGAAGGCGATTTTGTTTCAACGATTCCGGTCAACTCCTTAGCAATTTTGACATGGGACCAGCAGAATTGGAAAGTTTATCCTCTCCCATTTCCATGCATATGTAGAACGTCCAAAACGAATATTGTATGCGTCCTGGTGGTCCGTTTTAGTGCGAACTGCTCCTCGACTCCGAGCTGAACACGATTTTGAGTTGGGCTCGATTTCTATCTTCTTTGAAAGTATTCTCTGGTCCTCCACGTCCCTAAAGCTTCCTACAAGTACTACTTGAACCTCTACATAGATCTTAATCACAATTAAATCATTAGTTAGCAATCTATTCTCAAAAACATATAAGGAAACATATAAGAACGAGCTCACCTCTGAAATTAATTGTTGTGTGTGAACTCTATTGATTGCATCTTGTATGTTCAATGGAGTGTTGTTTGTATCCATAGAAGTGATGTCCTCATCATGGGGTCCCGCCTCACCGAACACGTGGCAGCTCGAGAGCTTGTCTCTTCGGGAGTGCCAGGTCACATCTTGATGTCCAAGTGGAAGGGTCCAGAGCCTACCCACGAGCAGGGGCGAGGGTACCCAGTATGCTGAGTACCGACAAGAGCAATCCTAAAAAGTGCCACCCCAACAAATCACACTATGACATGTGGCACCACATGGATCCATGACTCATTCACAGGCGTATGCGAGGAGACCAAACGGTGTATCATCCGAGAAGGAGATAAGGGCCCACCTAGATGTCACCTCGAGGAAGCACACATAAAGAGGGCCCAGGGCTATGACTATGTTTTTGTAACACCCTCATTTTCATGCATAATGCATTTCATACATCCTCATACATGTTTAACATAAAGCAACCTTAAATGGAACAAGATTGAAATGAATTTAGGCTTAATAAGGAATTCAAGTCTGTCAGGGTACAGACTTATCCGGCCCCAAACCCAGACTAGTCCGGTATTTCCCTGGTATTCAGAAAATTTAGTCTTCTTCAGAACCCAGACTTTGTTCGGCACATTGCACGGACTAGTCCGAATTGAGCCTCTGATTTTTTTCCGGACTTGTCCGATTCTGAGCCCTGTGACACCCGGTTCCGAAGACCGAACAAGGCGCAATATATGTGTGTCCAGGATGTTTAACACGCATACACAAGTGATTCAAAAATGATAAAAAGATAATTACCAAAGGTCAAATTATTAAATAATTACTTTTAAAACAATATTCAATAATCCTCATATCACAACTTCTAATGATCATTAATGATAATACTACTGCAATGGAAATAAGCTAATTAAGCAAACTGAGCATAAAGGGTAGCGCAACTCCAAGCAACACCACAGGCAAAGCTAACGGCAGCACACAACCTAGAACTCCTCATTAATGTCGTGATACTCCGAAACCTGACATGCAAGGGTGGGTACATGCCGTACTCAACAGGTGTGGGAAAGTAGGACATGTAGCTTAAACAAGGCATGATAATAAACAATGGCCAATTGCAAAAAAGTACATTTAAAACATGGAGAAAAGCATTATACTATGTCTATGTGAATTAATATCATCATATTCCACATAATTAACATAATATGAAACCATAATCAATTATCCATCCATATACCAGACTATTACCATCATCATCATCCTTGTTCTCTTATCATAACTCACACCATATCCATAACCATCCATCCATCCCAAATTCCAAGTCCAATTCTAATCATATAGGTCATCTAGGTGCTCTTAACCGGGAGCACGACTATCATGATAGTTTTACATTATGCAGAGGTAGTACCACTTTACGCACGTGTTTGTGATTTCACACCTTCCATTGACTAAGAACCTCCCTTATGTCGGTGACTCGTCGGTCACATTACACACTTCCGTTGGTGTGTGGCCAAGAGATCACAAAATAGTCTTTACGAGCATGTACGGACCCACTGAGGTTTCACCGGTTGCGATGCCTCCAATTAAGCACATCCTAAACCAAGGGCCCCCTCTTGTGTCATTCGGATCCCGAGGAGTCCAGCCACTCATACAAACCTAATCTGACTCCCCTTTTGCTCTCTTTTACATGGTCCACACAATACCAGCAATACCCTAATTAATCAGCTACGCCACACCCATACTTGGCCTCGTGGTGGCACTGTAGTTCAGGCCTATTCTCGCATGAACCGGTCCTTAGATCCATGTAAAGCAAACAACCAGAACAGCCAACCCATCCTCATACTATGCTTGCTTAGATCACCCATTACTATGTTACTGTTAAACATGTTCATCAATGTACATTATCCATTATCTCAATAATTTATAATTACGTAACTTGGTTGTTTTTCCCATCCCAATTAATTTGAGCAAAGCCAAAAGGTAAAAATCTCTTCTCGATTCTCTACAATGTATCCCAAGCGACAAGGGTGGTCGAACAAGACTAGTAAACTCCTATCTTGGGTTTTCTATCAATTTGACATAAGCATGCAGTTTTGCAAACAAAACATTTAAAAACATAGGTTCAACATGTTCAAGGACACTTGACTTGCTCTTGAGCTTGGTTAGGATCAAATACATCAAAATCCTGGTGCTGAAGGTTCTTGGCAGCACCCTCTAGAGCGAATTCTTCTATTCCCGGCAATGAACATATAAAACAAGATTACAATCAATAAATGCTCATATGTTACTCAATATGACAAGACATGCATGATTAATGAAAATGCAAAGTGAAACTTTTTAATGAGTTGCTTTTAATGTTTACTAATCAATTACAATGGTTCTTAACAAGTTTATACAGGTTTCAAGTTAATTTACATCAATTTGGAATTAATTCAACATTAAACGAATCTAGAGGTCAGACAAGTCCGCCCTACGTAAAACTAACGAGTTAAGTTTTTCTTGATATACGAGAATTTAGAGAATTGGGGTTGAATTCACGTGGGAAAGCAAAGTAGAAGTTGTACCATGTGTTTAGAACATTAAGGATCGAGAATTGAAGATGAAACCTGAATCTTGATGATCTAGGGTTGGTGATGAAGAGTTTATGGTGAAATGGTGATGAAGAATGCCAATTCAATGAAGATCCTGATTGCTTGATCCTTCTTCGTTATCTCCTCCTCCTCCTTGCTGCTGGATCCCCCCTTGGTGGCAGCTCCCACGAACTAGTGTTTGGTGGTATTCCAATTGTGGCAAAGAGATGAAAAGTGGGGTGTTGGGTTGTTTATATAGGGGTGGAGGTGTAGGGTTTGATGGATTTTGAGTTTGGGGGTGGGTGGAGGCCGTGTAGGGGTCCCACATGGGCTCCAAAAAGGTTAGAAACGGCACCCTTGGGCCCACTTAAGGTAAAAATCCAAAACAAGTCGTGGAAGAAAAACATTGAATCGGAGTCGCGACCACCGGACAAGTCCACACTAGGCCGGACTAGTTCGATATTAGTCAGGGGAAAAACAGATAAGTCCGGACGAAATCGGACAAGTCCTAACAAGTCTGGGGAGTTAGCAAAATTTTCAAGGATGGGATTACTGGACTAGTCCGCAATGGACCGGACAAGTCCGAAACCGGTACGGAGAGAAAAACAGACAAGTTCGCAAGAAAATGGACATGTGTGAAATAGGTTCAGAGAGAAATTCAGACTAGTCCGGGGCAAATCAGACAAGTCTGCACTTCTTAGACTTTTTAAGCGCAGTTTTGCTTCTAGCTCCTTTTAATCTTTCCCCTTTTATGTGGGTTAATGTTAAACATATTTAATTATGTATGAAATGCATGATGCATGAAAATGAGGGTGTTACAAACCTACCCCCCTTAAAATGAATCTCGCCCTCGAGATTCGACGTAGAAGGAAAGAGATATGGAAAATCTTTCTTGAGATCATCCTCCAGTTCCCAAGTTGCTTCTAACTCTGTATGATGCTTCCATTGTACTTTGCACCATCGAATAACCTTGTTCCTTGTAACCCTCTCCTTGGTTTCCAAGATTTTGACTGGTTTCTCGGCATAAGTCAAATATGCCTCCAATTCCAATTCTTCCATTGGAACTTGTTCTTCTGATACCCTTAAGAACTTCTTGAGCTGTGAAACATGAAACACATCATGGACATCTGAATGATGAGCTGGCATCTCCAGTTTATATGCTACCTCTCCCCATTTGTCCAAAATCTTGAATGGTCCAGTATAGTGAGGTGCCAACTTGCCTTTGACATTAAACCGCTTATGACCTCGCATAGGTTATACTTTGAGATATACGAAGTCTCCCACTTCAAAAGCTAAGTTTCTCCGCCTATTATCTGCATAGCCTTTTTGTCTCCATTGAGCAGCCCTCAAATTCTCGTGGATTGTCCGAACCTGCTTTTCAGCCTCTAGCAACACATCAGGTCCAAATACTTGGTTCTCTCCTGTCTCTTTCCAAAACAAGGGTGTCCTACACTTCCTTCCATATAGTGCTTCATATGGTGACATCTTCAAACTGGATTCATAACTATTGTTATATGAGAATTTCGCATATGGCAAGCTTTTGTACTAACTTATTCCGTGCTTTAAAGCACAATCTCTTAACATGTCCTCTAAAATATGATTCGTTCTCTCAGTTTGTCCATCGGTTTGATGGTGATATGCTGAAATGAAATTCAACCTTGTACCCATAGTTTCATGCAATTTCTGCCAGAACCTAGAGGTAAATTAAGAACATCTATTCGAGACCATTGTCTCCAGAACTCCATGTCGACACACAATGTGCTCCACATACAATTCTACTAGCTTTGCGGTGGTATATGTGGTCTTGAAAGGTATAAAATGAGCTGATTTGGTGAACCGATCCACAATAACCAAGATTTAGTCACAGTCAGACTGGGTTTATGTAATCCAACTATGAATTCCATTCCAATTTTTTCCCACTTCCACTCCGGAATCTTCAATGGCTGCAATAATCCAGCTGGCCTTTGATGTTCAGCCCTGGCTCAGTGGCATACATCACACAAAGCTACATATTCAGCTATGTCCTTTTTCATGCTATCCCACCAATAACATGTCTTCAAAATCTTCAATGCATGCACTACGGCTGCAAGTTCGAGATCATGCGTAGGATAATCCTGCTCATGTTTCTTCAATTGTCTTGATGCATAGGCTACCACTTGACTTTCTTGCATCAGCACACATCATAGTCCTTGTCTTGAGGCGTCACAATAGATATCAAAACTTTTGCTCACATCTAACAATATCAAGATTTGGGCTGTACTTAACCTCTGCTTTAACTCCTCAAAACTGTCTTGACAAGCTTGAGTCTACTGGAATATTTTCTTCTTCATTAACAGTTCAGTCATGGGCTTCACGATCTTGGAAAAGTCCTTGATAAATCGGCGGTAATATCCAGCCATTCCAAGAAAACTCCTAATCTCCTTCACATTCTGTGGAGGTTCCCATTTCAACATGTACCTCACTCTTTCAGGGTCGACCGATACTCCTCCTCCAGAGATGATATGACCCAAAAATGATAATTCTCTAAACCAAAATTGGCACTTGCTAAGTTTTGTGTACATTTGATGCTCCTTAAATTTCTGCAACGTGAGCCTCAAATGTTCCTCATGTTCTTCCTCGCTTCTCGAGTAGATCATAATGCCATCAATGAACACCATAACAAATTTATCCAAGTACTCCATGAAGACTTTATTGATGAGGTACATAAAGTATACAGGTGCTTTTGTCAATCCAAAATACATCACAGTGTACTCATAAGATCCATACCGTGTCCAAAAAGCCATTTTGGGTATGTCCGACGGTCTGATATTCATTTGGATGTAACCTGACCTCAAGTCAATCTTGGAGAAAACACAGACACCCTTCATCTGGTCAAACAAATCTTCTATACGGGGGCAATGTATACATGTTCTTGATCTTCACCTTGTTGAGAGATCGGTAATCCAAACACATCCTTTGGGATCCATCCTTCTTGTCCCCGAAGATAACTGGTGCTCCCCAAGGTGAAGAACTTCGGCGAATGAAACCCTTCTCTAGTTTCTCTTGAATATGCTTCTTGAGCTCCGCTAACTCATTAGGAGGCATCCTATATGGCCTCTTAGCTATAGGTGCAGTTCTAGGTATTAACTCAATCACAAATTCTATATCTCGATCAAGTGGCATACCTGGCAACTCGTCTGGAAACACATCCAAGATTTCACACACCACTGGAATCTCCTCAATTGTGACACCATTCATGTGATTCAGATCCAATTGCTTCGGTGCATTTTGACATGCTTCAAATTCTATGGTGATCCCTTCCTCATTAGTCAACTTCACCATCTTTGTGGAACATTGCATAACTCCATTGTGCTTCGTCAACCGGTCCATAGCGACAATTCAACCCTTCCATCGTGGGTGCCAGATCAGGTTTGTACGTCAGATACCCTTATAACCATCAAAGGCCCCTAGGTGACACCGAAGGTCTACCTCCTTTCGTGCGCCCCTCACCTTATCCATGAGGATGATCCACTGGCATTCGATTATACTTACTGCACTAACCATTGCTGGTGAGGTCTAAAAAGAGAGGTTTGATGCTTATGAATTCATTGTATTACTTCCACTTCCTACTCGCAGTATGCTCTTAATGATCCCGTCTCATGATTTAATTGCCATGTATTTAGCTATTGAGCTTTAAAGTCAGAGGAAGTAAACAAAAGAAGTTCATCTACAGTTCAAACTGATTGTTTCTATCCATTCCCGACTCTTCTTGCCTTAACGGATCAATTTCTTCAGTCTTACTTTAATTTGATTGAGCCCAACTCTGTTTTCACTGCCTTCGGTCTAATGACTCCTAATAGTGGAACGACGTCGGGGGAACCTTTTCTTTTATCGAGTCAACTTCTCGCTTTTTATAGCAAGAAATCGAAAAAGCGAAAATTTGGGTGTTTTTTCCCTTTTCCCAGCCTATATAAGCCTTTGCTCTAGAAAAGTAGGAACACCTTAAGCCCTAGCTAAACTAGCAAAATAAAAAAAGTAAAGTAAGGGTTCTTCATATATATTTGATCTTGCCTTCTGCAAAACTCGAATGAACAAAATGTTTAATTGAATGGCGACCGCAAAAGTCACCGAATGGGTTCGTTCCAAGTTCTACCACAACAGACTATTTCACTCTTATTTTTGGACAGATTATATTCGTCCTGATCTCTCCTCCAGGAGATTTAACCAACAAAGTATACTTCATATGAGATATAGGCAAACTAAACTTGGCAACATACTTCGATGCAATGAATGAATGCGATGCTCCAGAATCAAATAAATCAGTCGCTGGGTTGGAGTTTGCGAGAAACATACCAATCACCACGTCATCTGCTTGTTGCGCTTCCTCCATTGAGACATGGTTCACAGTGCCACGAGCGAAATTCTGTTGTCCACGGTTTCCTTTTGGCACTCCTCCATTCTGTCTTGGGTTGTGTCTTGGAATAGTGCTTCCTTGACTAAGGACTGACTTAAGACATTAAAATGCAAAATGTTATGCTTCACCACAAGTATAGCACTTCCTTGCTGCACCATGATTATTTGGACGAACTTGATTTTGGGCATGTCAGGAAATTTGGCGCGGGGCGCTTGAGGCATTAGATGACGTGGTGCTTGCATAGTGGGCCGTTGCTGCATGGGTTGAGCTGGACGCGGTGGAATAGCAGCGTGATATACAGGAATCGAGAGTTGTAGTATGGCGCATTGGGTGGTGCAAAGCGGGGGCGAACATCGCTTCCTTGCAGCTGTCCTTGATATGGTGCTTTCCTCTTAGTTTCTTGCTCCATATCGCGAACCTTGTTTTCTCAACCACAATTGCTTTGTCCACAAGCTTCTGAATGTTGGCATAATCACAGTTGAGAAATTGCACTTGGATCTCATTTTTAAGGCCCCTCATAAACAAATATTTCTTCGGCTATCCCGGCTGACATCTTCCGGCGCATACATTGAAAGTTAAGTGAATTAACTAAGGTATTCACTCAAACTTGATATTCCTTGCCTGAAATTTTCAAATTCTTGCCTCTTCAAGATCATAACACCTTCCGGCACATAATGAGATTGGAAGCACTCCTTGAATTCAGCCCATGTGATCCTCTCTTGATTTTCATGGGCATTTCATAAAGATTCCCACTAATCCGCAGCTGCTCCAACTAGTTGATGAGAAGCAAATAGGACCTTCTTGTGGTCGCTGCATTGGACAATAGCAATCTTCTTCTCCACAAACTTCAACCCAATCATCCGCCTCCATAGGATCAATATCTTGAGCAAAGGTGAGTGGTCTGGTCCTAAACTCTCCCAACCGATTATGAGGTGGTGGCGGTGGTGACGGTGGAGGCATGTGGGGCTGATTGTTGTTGCCAGCTTGCAGCTGTCCTATAGTTTGTATCATTGTCTGCATGAGCTGGTTTTGCATAGCCAATAGCTGCTCAAGGTTGATATGTCCCTGGGCAGGTTCCTGGTTGTTCTGAGAAGCTCCATTGTTCTCCTTCTCATCATTGGCATCCCTCTGGTTGCGAGTCCTCACCATCTGGAGAAAAGCAAGAGAAAAGAATTTAGAAGACGTCCCCAACTATATGCATCAAGGGATATGAAACTAACAACTACCTATACTAGCCTATGTGGATGTGGCAAACGCCAAAGCATCCCATAATCCTCTACTAAGCAAACAACCATACATTATATAGCAAACAACACACTGAACAAATCACAATGCTTCCTAAGTGCCCCTATGTGCTCTAAAGTGTCTATTCTATCTAGGCTGTGTCCTACGGTCAACTTGTGGCTCTGATACCAATTTGTGACACCCTGTTCCAAAGAATGAACCAAGTGCAGTATATGTGTGCCTAGGATGTTTAACACACATACATAAGTGATTCACAAATGATAACCAAATAATTACCACGGCTCAAATTGTTAAATAAGTACTTTTATTATAATATTCAATAATCCTCATATCACATTTTCTAATGATTATTAATGATAATACTACTGCAGCGGAAATAAGCTAATTAAGCAAATTAAGCAAACTGAGCATAAAGGGTAGCGCGGCTCCAAGCAACAACACACGCAAAGCTGATAGAAGCACACATCCTAGAACTCCTCATTAACGTCGTGATACTCCCAAACCTGACTTACAACTGTTGGTGGGGGAATCGCAAGGGTGAGTACATGTCGTACTCAGCAAGTGTGGGCAAGTATGACATGTAGCTTAAATGCATGATAATAAACAATGGCTAATTGCTAAAAGGTACATTTAAAACATGTAGAAAAGCATTATACTATATCTATGTGATGTAATCCCATCATATTCCACGTAATTAACATAATATGAAACCATAATCAATTATCCATCCATACACTAGACTATTACCATGATCATCATCCATGTTCATTTATCATAACTCAAAGCATAACCATAACCATCCATCCATCCCAAATCCCAAGTCCAATTCTAATAATATAGGTCATCCAGGTGCTCTTAACCGGGAGTACGACTATCATGATAGTTTTACACTCTGCAGAGGTTGTACCACTTTACCCACATGTTCATGATTTCATCACCTTTCTGTGACTAAGAACCTCCCTTATGCCCGTGACCCATCGGCCACGTTACACACTTCCATTGGTGTGTGGCCAAGATATCACAAAATAACCTTTTACAAAGGGACTACTAGCATGTACGGACCCACTAAGATTTCAACGGTGGTGATGCCTCTGACTGAGCATATACTAAACCAAGGGCCCCTCTTGTGCCGTTCAGATCCCAGGGAGTCCTGCCACTCATACAAACACCATCCAACCCCCTTCCCCACTGTCTCAAATGGTCCTAGCAATTCCTGCAATACCCTAATTAATCAGCTATGTCGCACCGATACTTGGCCTCGTGGTGGCACTGTAGTTTTGGCCTATTCTCGCATGAACCAGTTCTTAGATCCAAGTAAAGAAAACCACCATAACATCCAACCCATCCACATACCATGCTTTCTTAGATCACCCATTACTATGTTACCATTAACCATGTCCATCAATGTACATTATCCATAATATTAATAATTTATAATTAAGTAACTTGGTTCTTTTCTCATCCCAATTAATTTGAGCGAAGCCAAAACGTAAAAAGCTCTTCCCGACTCTCTACAATGTATCCCAAGCCACAAGGGTGGTCAAACAAGACTAGTAAACTCCTATATTGGGTTTCCCATCAATTTGACATAAGCATGCAGTTTTGCAAACAAAACATTTAAAAGCATAGGTTCAACATGTTCAAGAACACTTGCCTTGCTCCTGAGCTTGGTTACGATCAAATACTTCAAAATCCTAGTGCTAAAGGTCCTCGGCAGCACCCTCTAGAGCGAATCCTTCTATTCCACGCAACGAACATACAAAACAAGATTAGAATAAGAAAATGCTCATATGTTACTCAATATGACATGACATGCATGATTAACACAAATGCAAAGTGAAACTTGTTAATGAGTTGCTTTTAATGTTTACAAATAAATTACAATGGTTCTTAACAGGTTTATATATGTTTCAAATTAATTTAAATCAATTTGGAATTAATTCAACATTAAACGAATCTAGAGGTTGGACTAGTCTGCCCTACGCAGAACCTACGAGTCAGGATTTTCTTGATCTACTAGAATTTGGAGAATTGGGGTTGAATTTACGTCAGAAAGAGAAAGTAGAAGGTGTACCACGTGTTTAGAACTCCAAGGATCGAGAATTAAAGATGAAACTTGAATCTTGACGATCTAGGGTTGGTGATGAAGAGTTGATGGTGAATCGGTGATGAAGAACGCAAAGTTGATGAAGGTCATAATTGCTTGATCCTTCTTCATGGTCTCCTCCTCCTCCTTGCTGCTGGATCTCCCCTTGGTGGCGGTTCCAACGAACTAGGGTTTGGTGGTCTTCCAATTGTGGCAAAGAGATGTAAAAGTGGGGTGTTGGGTTGTTTATATAGGGGTGGAGGCATAGGGTTTGATGAATTTCGAGTTTGGGGTGGCTGGAGGCCGTGTAGGGGTCCCACATGGGCTCCAAAAAGGTTAGAGGCGACGTCCTTGGCCCCACTTAAGGTAAAAACCCAAAACAAGTCATGGAAGAAAAAAATTGAATCATAGTCGTGAAGACCGGACAAGTCCGCACTAGGCTGGACAAGTCCGATATTAGTCAGGGGAAAAATGGATAAGTCCGGACGAATTCGGACAAGTCCAACAAGTCCAGGGACTTAGCAAAACTTTCAAGGATGGGATTACCGGACTAGTCCGCAATGGACTGGACAAGTCCGAAACCGGTACAGAAAGAAAAACGGACTAGTTTGAAAGAAAACAGACATGTCTGAAACGGGTTCAGAGAGAAATTCGGACTAGTCCTAGGCAAATTCGACAAGTTAGCACTTCTCAGACTTTTTAAGCGCGGTTTTGCTTCTAATTCATTTTAAACTTGTTCCCTTTTATGCGTATTAATGTTAAACATATTTAATGATGTATTAAATGCAAGATGCATGAAAATGAGGGTTTCACAAGCCCAGAAGCAAGGAGAAGGAGGAGAAGAGGGATAAGGATCAGTCAAGCTTGACCTTGATCAACTTTTTGACAATTGGCGTTCCTCATCATCAAACCTTCATTAACTCATCTTCAACAAGCCCTAGACGTCAAGAATCGAGTGTGGCACCCAGTTCTTGATCTTTGAATCTCTAAATATATGGTACACCCTCTACATCCACGTTTCTACATGAATTCAACCCCCAATTTCCGCTGATCAGAAAACCTTAAATGCACAATTCTCATCCGGGCGGACTAGTCCGGCCCTGGCACCGGACTAGTCTGGTGTCTGAATCTGTTAAATGCTGAATCAAATCCAAATTGACTTGAATCAATTCCAAACTTGTTCTAAACTATTGTAAGTGGCTAGTAAACATAAATAGCAACTCATAAACAAGTTTTACCTCACAGTTGCATTAATCATGCATGTCATGGCATATTGAGTAGTATATGAGCATTTATTGATTGTAATGTTTGTTTTGCATGTTTGTCATGCGGAATAGGTCTCGAGGTAGAGAGTGCTTTCAAGAACCTATAGAATTAGAACTACGAAGCCTTCGATCCAAACCAAGCTCAAGATCAAGGCAAGTGTCCTTGATCATTTTGATCCAGATATTCAAATGTTTTGTTTGTGAAATTGCATGCTTGTGTCAAATTGATGGAAAAACACGATTGTAGGTGTTTACTAGTTCTATATGACCATCCTTGTCGCTTGAACACAATGTAGAGAGTCGGGAAGGGTCTTTTACACTTTTGCTTCGAATTACTCAATTGGGTTTGGGAAATAATCATATTACTTAATTATGAACTATTGAACAGTATAATGATGAGAATTGATAATAATGACCCTTTAGCAACATGATGCCTAGGGATCTAAGCAAGTCGGTTATGTGGAGTGGGTTGGACTGTTTTGGTGGTTTTGCTCACTTTAGATATAAGGACCGGTTCGTGGAGCAACCATCCATGATTTACAGTGCCACCACAGGGCCAATTATGGGTGCGGCTTAGCTGACTAATTATTGTTTTGCCAGTTCTATTTGGACCATTAAGAATGCTCGGGGAAAAGGTAGTTGGATGAGTTTGTAGATATTGGTGAGACTACCCTGGGATCCGAATAGCTCAAGAGGGGGCCCTCGGTTGGATGTGCACTGTTTGAGACATCAGCACCGGTTAAACCTCACTGGGGTCTAAATATGCTAGTAGTCAGTTTCTAAAGGCTATTTTCTGATCTCTTGGCCACACACCTAAGGGAGTGTGAGACGACATAATTGAGATACCATAGTCATTGAAAGGTGATGAAATAACAAACTTGTGGTTAAAGTGGAACAACCATTGCAGAGTTTGTTTAAAACTATCATCATAGCCGTGCTCCAGGTCATGAGCAACTGAGACCCTCACATGATTAGAATTTGGACTTGAACATGGTTTAATGGCTAGAATTGGATTGGGAATTGATATTAGTTTAAATAATTGGCTTTGGTATATGGAATTGATGAAATTTAGACATATGAGCAATTATGAGTTGATTATGAGTTATTAATGTTGGTATTGGTTATTTAAGTTGAAATTAAAACTATTTGTGTTATTTTGGGAAGGACCTCACTTAATGAACATATAATTGCATTTCCACTGTTTTGAATGTACTTTTATGCAATTAGACAATTTTATTTTCATTCCTTATCTATGCTACATGTCATACTTTCCCACATTTGTGGAGTATGACATGTGCTCACCCTTGCTATTCGCGCAACAATTTCAGACACAAGCGACAATTTGGAGTACCAGGAGGTCTTTGAGGGGTACTAGGCGCGCGTGTTACCGTCAAGCTTGGCTGTTGAGTTTGGAGTCTTAGTGTTTAGTGTTTTCTGCTGTAGTTGTTTAGAGCTTGTATTCGAGACTATCTGGTTTGTAATAAGGTACTATTATTAGTGTTATTATTCGATACATGGTTTTATCTGTTTATCGTTTGTGAATCACTTATGTATGTGTGTTTTATATTCTGGGCACACATATGCATCACGCTTGGTTCATTTTCGCAATCGGGTGTCACAAATTGGTATCATAGCTGTGTTTGACTGTAGGACACATGCCTAGGTATAATGGACATCACAAATCACTTAGGACTTCTTTCATATTCAAAGTTAGTCTGTTTTGCACTATTTCGCCTCCCCACTAGCTATATAATGTGGGAAAATTTGTGCTGCTGCTGCAATTTTTGCCACTTTATAATCATTTCGAGCAAATGCACATCCTCTCATCTCGATTATGTCTACTGCACTCAAATTGAATTTTCCACTTCATTCTCGCTGCTGCCATGTCTTTTCTTGTCTCTTCTTGCTGAAATACAATGTTGACTAGAACCTGCGTCCCACATTTGCATCGACCATCACATCACACCTCGATGACCCATCCCTAGTCCATTCGTGTAGATTGTTAGTTCTCTTGGATTCGATGTGCTGATTGTATGATTGCTTGTTTGTGTGCTTAGTGTGCGTTGTGGTGACGTCTAGCATTTTGTCCACATCTGCACGTAGTAGAGAGTTGTGGGATCTTTGTCCACATCCTCTAATAGTGTTGTTAGTATTAATAAAGGAGTTTTTTAGTTACATATATCTTGATGCATATAGGTAGGCATTTCTTTCCAAGTTCTAAATTCTTCTATCTCTACTATTCTTTAACCAATAGATGTTTAGGACTCACAGCCAGAGGAATGCCAATGGTGAGGAGGAGAACAGTGAAGCACCGTAGAACAACCAGTGACCTGCACAGGGAGCTATCAACCTTGAGCAGTTATTGGCAATGCAGAACCAGCTCATGCAGACGATGATATAGACCACGGGGCAGCTGCAAGCTGACAACAATAATCAGCCCCACATGCCTCCACCACCACCACCCCAGCCACCCCACAACCATTAGGGAGAGTTCATGAGGACCAGGCCACCTACCTTTTCTCAGGCCACAGACCCCATGGAAGCTGATGATTGGCTGAAGTCTGTTGAGAAGGAACTTGCCATAGTCCAGTGCAATGACAGAGAGAAGGTCCTTTTCGCCTCACACCAGTTGATTGGAGCTACTACAGACTAGTGGGAATATATTTGCAATACCCATGAAAATCAATAAAGAATCATTTGGGCTAAATTCAAGGAGAAGTTTTGTTCTCACTATATGCTAGAGAGAGTCATGATAATAAGGAGACAAGAATTTTAAAACCTCAAGCGAGGAAGGATGAGTGTGAGTGAGTATCTCAACAAATTCACAAAACTATCAAGATATGCTTCAGAAGACATCAGCACTGATAGCAGGAAGCAATATTTTTTTATGAGAGGCCTCAATAATGAAATTCAAGTTCAGTTGCTCAATGTTGATTATGCAAACTTTCAGAAGCTGGTTGACAAGGTCATTGTGGTTAATAACAAGATTCAAGAGATGGAGTTAGAACACAAGAGGAAGATGCCATATCAGGGGCAGCCGCAACGAAGCAATGTATGTCCTCACTATGCACCGCCTGCTGCACCATATTACAATTAGTCTACTGTTGCTTACCGCCATGCTTATCCACCGCGACCGCAATAGCCAATGCAGCAACGCCCACCCATGCAAGTGCCTCGCTTACCTATGTTGACTGCGTTAATTTTTGGAACCGGGTGTCACAAATTGGTATCAGAGCTGTGTTTGACCGTAGGACGCATGCCTAGATATAATGGACATCACAAATCAGTTAGGACTTCTTTCCTATTCAAAGTTAGCCTGTTTTGCACTATTTTGCCCCCACTAGCTATATAATCTGGGAAATTTTGTGTTTTTGCTGCTGCAATTTTTGCCACTTTATCATCATTTTGAGCAAATGCACATCCTCTCATCTCGATTTATGGCTACTACGCTGAAATTGAATTTTCCACTTCGTTCCCGTTGCTGACATGTCTTTTCTTGTCTCTTCTTGCTGAAATAGAATGTCAACTAGAACCTGCGTCCCACACTTGCATTGACCATCACTTCACACCCCAATGACCCATCCCTAGTCCATTCGTGTAGATCGTTAGTTCTCTTGGTTTCAGTGTGCTGATTGTATGATTGCTTGTCTGTGTGCTTGGTGTGCGTTGTGGTGACGTCTAGCATTTTGTTCAAATCCGCACGTAGTGGAGAGTTGTGGGATCTTTGTCCACATCCTCTAATAGGGCTGTTAGTATTAATAAAGGAGTTGTTTAGTTACATATACCTTGATGCATATAGTTGGGACATTTCTTTCCAAATTCTAAATTCTTCCGTCTCTACTATTCTCTCACCAACAGATGTTGAGGACTCGCAGCTAGAGGAATGCCAATGGTGAGGAGGAAAACAATGAAGCACCCCAGAACAACCAAGGACCTGCACAGGGAGCTATCAACCTTGAGCAGTTGTTGGTGATGCAGAACCAGCTCATGTAGACCATGATACAGACCATAGGACAGCTGCAAGCTGGCAACAACAATCAGCCCCACATGCCTCCACCGCCACCACCCCCGCCACCCCACAACCATTTGGTTGAGTTCATGAGGACCAGTCTGCCTACCTTTCCTCAAGCCACAGACCCTATAGAAGCTGATGATTAGCTGAAGTCTGTTGAGAAGAAACTTGCCATAGTCTGGTGTAGTGACAGAGAGAAGGTCCTTTTCGCCTCACACCAATTGATTGGAGTTGCTACAGACAAGTGGGAATATCTTTGCAATACTAGTGAAAATCAAGAAAGAATCAATTAGGCTAAATTCAAGGAGGAGTTTCATTCTCACTATATGCCAGAGGGAGTCATGATACTAAGGAGACAAGAATTTGAAAACCTCAAGCAAGGAAGGATGAGTGTGAGTGAGTATCTCATCAAATTCATACAACTATCAAGATATGCTCCAGAAGACATCAACACTGATAGCAGGAAGCGATATTTGTTCATGAGAGGCCTCAACAATGAAATTCAAGTTCAGTTGCTCAATGCTGACTACGCAAACTTTCAAACGCTGGTTGACAAGGCCATTGTGGTTAACAACAAGACTCGAGATATGGAGCTAGATCACAAGAGGATGATGCCATATCAGGGACAGCCGCAAGGAAGCAATGTCCGTCCTGGCTATGCACCACCTGCTGCACCATATTACAATTGGTCTACTGCTGCATACCGCCCTGCTTATCCACTATGACCGCAATAGCCAATGCAGCAACACCTGCCCATGCAAGCTCCTCGCTTACCTTTGCAGCCTACGTTATGCCCAAATATGCCTCCCTATGCTCAGAATGAGCCTAGCCCTAACTTTACTAGTGCCACTGGTGGAAAGACTTGTTATACTTGTGGTCAAATAGGACATTTTGCTAATAAATGACCAAGATCAGGTCAGGCACAAATAAACAATGCTCCAAGGCAGAATCCTAAACCCAATGTAGGAACAACTCATGGCAACCGAGGACCGCAGAATTTCGCTCGTGGCGAGGTGAACCATGTATGTGCAGAAGAGGCTTAGCAAGCTGAAAATGTTGTGATTGGTATGTTTCTCTCAAACTCCAACCCCACTACTATATTATTTGATTCTAGAGCATCCCATTCATTCATCTCATCAAAGTATGTTGTAAAGCATAGCATGCCTATATCATATTTGAGGTATACCTTGTTGGTTAAATCTCCTGGAGGAGAGATGAGGACGAATATAGTATGTCCAAAAGTAAGTATTTCCATAAGGGGGTTAGATTTCCTCGCTAACCTTATAGTTCTGAATTCGCAAGGCCTGGACATCATACTTGGAATGGATTGGCTAAGGAAGCATAACGAAGTAATTCATCGTTCCACTCGTATAGTGCAATTGACAAATGAGGAAGGAGTCCGTATAGAATTCAAGGACGTTCAGCCGACCATCGAGAAGGCAATGGTAAATCATACAGAAGGAGTAACTCTGGAGGAAATTCCAATTGTTCATGAGTACCCTGATGTGTTTCTTGAAGAATTGCCAGGTATGCCACATAAACGTGACATTGAGTTCGTCATTGATTTAATACTTGGAACTGCAGCTATACCAAAGAGGCCATATAGGATGCCTCCTATGGAATTAGCAGAGCTTAAGAAGCAAATTCAAGGGCAGCTAGAGAAGGATTTTATACGAACAAGCTCATCGCCATGTGGAGCCCCAGTGCTTTTCGTAGATAAGAAAGATGGATCCCAAAGAATGTGTGTGGATTACCGGTCTCTCAACGAGGTGACAATAAAGAATAAGCACACACTGCCCTGTATAGAGGATCTGTTCGACCAAATGAAGGGAGCAAAAATATTATGTAAGATCTATCTTCGGTCGGTATATTTCCAATTGAAGATTATATCGTCATACATAACCAAAATAGCTTCAGGACACGATATGGATCTTATGAGTATACGGTCATGTCATTTGGATTGACCAATGCACCCGCATACTTCATGTATCTTATTGAACAAGGTTATCATGGAGTATTTGGATAAGTTTGTGGTAGTGTTCATTGATTACATCATGATCTACTCGAGAAATGAAGAAGAGCATGAAGAGCATCTAAGACTGACATTGCAGAACTTGTGAGAGCATCAGTTGTATGCCGAGTATCTGGACTCTGGAGCGATGGAATCGTGGAGAAGAGAAAGGAAAATGAGTAGGGTTAGGTCAGGGAGGACTTTTATGTGGCCGATCTGAAGTGTGGACCGTCGGATATGATCCGACGGCTCACAATAACTGGGCCGATTTTAATCCTCAGGCACACTAGCCTCAGTCCTCCGCCTCCCCCGATGGCTTAGTCCTCCGCCTCCTTCTCTAAGACCAACTTTCCTCTCAGTCTTTCTCTAGTTCTTTCTTCTCTCTTAAATGACCTCAAAATGAAAATGAGCAACGTAACCTATAGCAATGTATTACCCGTTTCGGATCGGCACGTCTCACATGCCATTGGCATGTGAGACGTGCAGGTTCGGAATTGTCCCTTTTTGGACAGCCTCGGAGTGACCGAGGGGGCGTGGCTTGTGATGAGACGCGGGTCCGGATTTGGACGAGATTTCGGTGGTGTAACCCTGTTGTTCTCTGCTGCACCATTTTTTGGCGTGCAGTGGAGAACAGCGGGGTTATGCCGCCGAAATTTCGTTCGAATCCGGATCACGTGTCTCGTCATGAGCACGCTCCGCTCGGTCACTCTTGGGTGGGTTTAGGATCTATCTGCCTAGGTTGTAGGGCCGTGACACATAACATAACAATACATTAACGACAATTTCTTTCGCGTTAAACTGCAGAGTCAAACATGGGCGAAGACCGTAGTTGGATGTACACTGGTTGGAAGAGCAGAACTGGTGGTCACTCAGATGAGTGGTACGCCAAGATAGAAGCTTTTGTGGAACGAGCTTTTTCGTTGTCAAATAGCGATAAGGCGCGGTGCCCATGTACGAAATGCCGAAACGGAACGTTTTTGGACAAAGTGGACCTTACGTTGCACTTGTGTCGAAACAGTTACTTGTCACATTATGAGTTGTGGAACTTCCACGGCGAGACAGCTTCTCAAGCTGTACAAGAAGTGGAAGCGGACAATGATGATGCTCAAGAGGTTGATATGATGGATGAGATGCTGGAAGCTATACGACCAGAGCTTACAGAAGATACTCAAACAGTAGAGGTTAAAGAGTTCTTCAAACGTCTCAAAGATTCAGAAGAGGCTCTGCATGAACACACTAAAATGTCAATCCTCAATTTTGTGGCTAGACTTATGGCAATTAAGTCTAAGTTCTTCTTTTCTAACAATTGTTACAACATGCTCATCGATTTGTTCAAAGATGCCCTTCCACAACCCAACAAAGTGCTTAAGGATATGTACAACTCGAAGAAAATTCTTTCTGGTCTCGGGATGAAGCACGAAAAGATTGATGTGTGTCCGGACAACTGCATGCTTTTCTGGAGAGAGCATGCCAATGAGAACAAATGTTTGAAATGTGGTCAACCGAGGTTTGTCGAAGTTGTTAATAACGATGGTAATACAGTGACGATGGATGTCGCACGTAAGCAGCTTCGTTACTTACCTGTGACACCGAGGTTGAAGCGACTGTTCCTTTCAAAAAAAAAACGGCCAGACACATGAGATGGCACAAAGAAGGTGAGCGTGAGAACAATGGAGTCATGACGCACCCGTCCGATGGTGAGACATGGAAGGCTCTGGACCGGTTCGACCCAGAATTTGCTCGTGAAGCGAGAAATGTTCGCATCGGGATGGCGACAGATGGGTTCACGCCGTTCAGCACAAACGCCGCACCATACTCCCGTTGACCCGTCTTTGTCATTCTGTACAATCTTCCGCCGACCTTTTGCATGAAGAATGAGTTTATGTTTCTTAGCCTCATTGTACCTGGGCCAGATCATCCTGGGTCACGTCTCAACGTGATGTTGAAACCGTTGATCGAAGAGTTGAAAATGTTGTGGACAGGAGTCGAAGCGTACGACTGTTACAAGAAACAGAAATTCAACCTCCGAGTTGCATATTGTGGTTCGTTCATGATTTTCCGGCATACGACATGATTTCTGGATGGAGCACTCATGGTCGATTGACGTGTCCGATATGTGCCTCGGACACCGATTGCTTTCGACTTACCCATGGAGGCAAGATATCTTACTTCGATTGTCATAGACGTTGGCTACCTCCGAATCACTTGTTTAGACAATAGAGGAATGTCTTCAGAAAGAACACCGTTGTCACTAAAGGACCACCGAAACATCTTGACGGGTCAGAAATATCTGATATGTTGGGCAAATTGGTGCCAGATGAAGGTCGTCCTGGATATTTCGAAGGTTACGGAGACAAACACAATTGGACTCACATATGTGGACTTTGGGAGTTACCGTATGTGGAGTCGTTGATTCTAAGGCACAACATTGATGTTATGCATCAAGAGCGTAACATGGCCGAATGTATCATAAGCACATGCATGGACATGACGGGCAAAACAAAAGACAATTTAAAGGCTCGAAAGGATCTTGCCGAGCTTTGTAACCGTCAAACTCTTGAGCTCTCCGAAAATGGTGGTAAACCACGCGCTCCTTTCTATCTTCGACCTAAAGAGAAAAAAGAAGTTCTCGAATGGTTGCAAAGGTTGAAATTCCCAGATGGTTACACAGCTAGTCTGAGACGAGCCGTGAATGTGAAAACGGGAAAGCTCATTGGGTTGAAGAATCATGATTATCACATAATCATGGAAAGACTTCTGCCTGTTATGTTTCGAGGCTATTTTGACGATGCAGTGTGGAAGGTGTTAGCCGAGCTTAGCCACTTCTATAGGCAACTCTGTGCTAAAGAAATCACGCCAGAGATGATGACTAAATTGGAAAAGGAGGTTCCGATACTTTTGTGTAAGATGGAAAAAAATTTTCCTCCGGGATTTTTCAATCCAATGCAACATCTCTTAATTCATCTTACATTTGAAGCGAAAGTGGGCGGTCCCGTGCAATATAGGTGGATGTATCATATTGAAAGATCACTTAGATATCTGAAACCAATGGTTGGTAACAGGGCAAGGGTTGAAGGTTGCATCGCTGAAGCTTTTACTCTTAAGGAAGTGGGATACTTCTCAAGTGTTTACTTTGCAGAGGAAAACAATGTTAATACTTCGGTAATGCGATACAATATAGATGAGCAACCTCCTTGTAGCAATCTCTCCATATTTGCAACAAGAGGCACTACGAAGCTTGGTGGGTGGTACATAAGGTGAATCCTCGTTTGCGGTTATATGCTCCAGGAGATGATGATTATCACGACGAAGCTGAGGTTGATTGTGTCTACCAAGAGGAAGAGTTGCCAGACTCCTTCTCAGTCGAGCCCAGTGTAGGACTCGATAACTTAGTTGGAGACGCTCAAGATATCGAGGCTGGCACGGAAGCGGAAACTGAATCCGAATCAGAAACTGAAGATATCGATGACATAGTCGAACCTGCTGATCTGCGCAAACGAAAACGATATGCGCAAGAAGAAGATCGATGGGCTGGTTTAAGGAGTAGGGTGCATGATCGTGATGTTGATGAATTTTGAAGTAACGTTTTATTCACTAATTTAACATTAATTTTATATATTATCTTTGCATATTAATCATTTATTCCTTGCAATAAGATGTCGTCAAAGGGGAAGGGGAAGGGGAAGCCAGTGAGAGGGTTTGAGCCGCCAGTAGACCCTTGCTCAGGGAGCTCGTTCCTTTCTAGCCGACGTGAGCTCTTTCTGGCACACGCTCCACCCTCAGCTGTCGTGTGCTTTCTGCGGCCAGAGGTAAACTTTAGTTACAATAAAGTTATTTTTGAAATTGCAATTGTTATTAATTATTAATAAAGTCATTCCTTTTGTGCAGTCTGACTCAGAGACTTCTAAGTCAGAGTCAGAGTCAGAGGCTAGGGGGCCGCTACAGGAGCCCGACTCAGAGGCTAGGGGGCCCTCTAGCGCTAGCCTCCCTTCGGAGCCGGCTAGCTCTAGCCTCCCTGGGCAGCCCTCTACCACTAGCCTTCCTGGAGGCTCCGGGGGGTACGCAGAGCCTTCAGGGTCACAGGACACGGCAGCGTCGCAGCAGAGGCGACGGACGAGGAGGACCCACTTTGCGGCTCCTCCTCCGGTTACTACTCAGCGGACCACGATCCGTCCCGTTGGAGACAGGTATAAATACTGTATATAGTATATTAAATATTAGATGTTGTTTTCCTTTACTTAATGATTTAATATATTTTGTAGATGTTGGTACGACTTCTCGTTCACGGGGGTCGAGAAGCACAACAGGCAGGTTAACAGTGTCCTCGGTGCTATCGTCAAGTTGCACTACCCCTGTGTAATTGACGGTTTTCCTGCCCTGTCGTGGGATGACTACGCTCGGGTCTCTCACCCGGTGCACGGCACGGTTCAGGGAGCCGTGTGGCACGATTTTATGGTAAGTTTATCTGTTTCATTTTTTCAACTCGTTTGAATTCTTAATTGCATATCACTTAAATATTTGTTTGCTTAAAGCTGAGGTACCAAGTAGAGGAACCGGGCATGGAGGACCACGCGAGACGCGTGTTCCATTACAACGCTCAGAAGCTCACGACGGCGGCGTTGTCGTACGCCCGGATTCAGGCCGTCAACGCGTACTACAAGCGGCACCCCTAGGAGCAGGAGCAGGAGCAGCAAAGGGGTGTCTTTAGAAAGGACTCGGACTCCTACTTGACAGAGGAGCAGTACGCGGAGGTAAGTTTTTAATATTGTTAAATATTTACAATATCTACGTATGTTAACCGCGTTGATGAAAATGAAATATGTGCAGGTTAGTATTTCCTGGTTACAGGGTAACATCGAGGCGTACTTAGCTCTCTGTCGGTACTGGGCTAGCGACGCTTTTATCAACAAGTCCATGAAGGCTAGACAGTGCCGCATGGGGTCTGAGGGCAAGCACAACTATGGCGGCGACGGCTACTTGTGTTTGGCTAAACGCATGGTAAGTACCTCTTTATTTTATTTATGTGTTCCTAATATATTATTTATCTCACTAACACGGATGTACAGGAGCAAGAGATGGGTCATGAGCCGACCCCGACCCAGGTTTGGAAGAGAGGTCACAAGGGAAGTGACCCTTCTCAGCCAGGGCAGTGTAGTCAGGTCGTAGCCGACCGACTGGTAAGTTTTCGAAATTCATCAATTTCATTATAACTAATACTATTATTGACATGCTTACAAGATTTATTTGTTTTGTAGACAAAGTACGCGCAGGAGGTCGCGAAGATACATGGTGCGGATTACGATTGGGAAATCGCGCCGATCGACCCCCAAGCCGCGTACGCAAGCGGAGGCGGGAAGGCCCACGGACGGTGAGTTCTTCGTGTGTTTCATTTCTTTTTCAATTAATCTTCTTCTACTTAGTGTTCTCATTCTTTTGCAGGTTTGCCATTTTCGATGGAGTTGTCGACTCGAGGTCGACGCGACCTTTGATAGACGCTTCATCGTCGCAGGCTTCGACCGTTGGGACCAGTGGTCGTCTCTCGCAGACCCAGCTAGAGCTCCAGGCCATGAAGGAGTCGCTGACGCAAACTCAGGCAGAGCTGGAGAGGACGAGAGCGGAGGCAAGGGAGGAGCAGCAGAGGACGGCCTTAATGATGGCCCAGATGCAAGCAACGGTGGCGGTAAGTAATTTAAAGTACTGTAGTTAAATTTCACAGCACTTAATAACATATATCTGCTAATATCTTGCAATGGCATGCTCTTGCTCGACAAACCGGTCAGGACATTGAGATTCCTACGCTTCCGCCGCAGCAGACACCGGAGCAGGTAATATTGTCTATACCTAGGAGTTTGATTCCCTTTTCATTATGTTAAAGAAGTTACTTGCATCACATTTAATTTAGCAAATGTGTTACTCACACTATTGACTAGTTGTTTTATGAACTTCTAATTTATCCTAATTATGATTCTTTTGCTGGGTTCCGGAACGCGTCGAGATCCCGGAGGCAGGGAGGGGCTAGCGTGTAGACACCGGAGCAGGTGATAAACTCTCTTTAATATTATTGTATCCATTTTAGTATTTTACATAGAGAGATAAGGAGGTACAACATAGAGGTAGATCTTGATGACTTGTCAGATATTGATTCCTATAGTGGTGAGGAAGTTAAGTGTATCTAATCAAGCTTTAGTAGTTTTTGACCATGGTAGAAATGATTAGTATATAGTGAATAAGTTGTCAGTGCTTCCATTTAACAAAAGGGCTAGTGATTATCACTGATGTTTCCTTCTTATGTCGAAACTGATGTTCACTGAGTTAACAAAGGGCTAGTGCTTCCATTTAACTAGTGATATAGTACATTACTTCATTTGAAACTACATCATGCTTCCTTCTTTTGTCACTGATGTTCTTGGCCTCTTATGTTATCACTGAGTTGACGTTGATGCTTACTAGTGATTATGTTTCTTTTGCAGGGATCCGGAATGCGCCGAGAAGATCCCGGAGGTAATGGAGGGGCTAGCGTGTAGCCTGGTGGAATTTATTTTGCAAATTGTGTTGTTGTTGATGTTTTGAACTATATATTGAAACTGTTATGTTGTGTATATCTTATTTGTCTGTTCTGTGTTATCGCCATCGAGAGAGGTAGTCAGTTTCTGTTTTTTTTAAAAAAAATTCGAAAACTTAACTTACGTCGGCTACGGGAATGCCGACGTAAGTTAGCCCAGGTTAACTTACGTCGGTCAGGCCATATCGACGTAAGTTAAACCATTAACTTACATCGGTTTGCCCTGGCCGACGTAAGTTACAACACTTTACTTACGTCGGCTTGCCCAAGCCGACGTAAGTCCTCCGGCCCAGCCCAAGGCCCATCTCGACACTTAACTTACGTCAGCTTCTGCAGACCGACATAATTAAGGTAACTTACGTCGGTGGCCGACGTAAGTCACCTTAATTACGTCCAAAAGCCTACGTCGGCTGAAAGCCGACGTAATTAAGGGAAAACCAACGTAATTAAGTTACTTACGTCGGTTTAAGCCTTACTTACGTCGGCTTTGGCCGATGTAAGTGACCGATATTCCTGTAGTGAAGACACGCAATTGGTGGGATGGTATGAAAAGGGACATAGCTGAATATGTCGCATTATAAGATGTGTGCCAATGAGTCAAAGCTGAACATCAAAGGCCAGCTGGATTATTGCAGCCGTTGAGGATTCCAGAATGGAAATGCGAAGAGGTTGTTATGGATTTCATAGTTGGGTTGCCTCACACTTATGCAGGTTATGATTCAATATGGGTTATTGTGGATCGGTTGACGAAATCAGCACATTTCATTCCCGTCAAGGCTACCTATAGTAGAGCAAAGATGGCAGAATTGTATAGGGGAAGAATAGTGTGTTTATACAGAGTGCCCAAGAAGATAGAGTCCGATAGAGGTTCTCAATTTACCTCAATGTTCTGGCAAAAGCTGCACGAGTCTATGAGGACTCAACTGAATTTCAATTATGCCTATCACCCTCAGATGGATGGATAGACCGAGAGAACAAATGACATATTGAAGCATATGCTAAGAGCTTGTGCGATAAAGTATGGAGGAAGTTGGGACAATATCTTGCAATATGCTAAATTTTCCTACAACAACAGTTACCAAGCAAGCTTAAAGATGTCACCGTACGGAGCATTGTTTGGGAGAAGGTGTAGGACACCCTTGTTTTGCAATGAGACAGGGGAAACTCAAGTATTTGGACCTGACATAATCCATGATGCCGAGAAGCAAGTTTAGACAATCCATGAGAACTTAAGAGCTGGTCAGTCAAGACAAAAGTGTTATGCGGATAATTGATGACGAAGCCTATCTCTTGAGGTGGGAGACTTCATATACCTCAAAGAGTTGCCTATGCAAGGTCACAAGTGATTTAATGTCAAAGGTAAGTTGGCACCTCGCTATATCGAACCATTCAAGATTTTGGACAAACAGGGAGAAGTAGCATATAAATTGGAGATGTATGCACATCTTTCCGATGTTCATGATGTGTTTCATGTTTCTCAGCTCAAGAAGTGCTTGAGGGTTCCGGAAGAGCAAGTGACAATGGAGAAATTGGAGTTTGAGGAAGATTTGACCTATGCCGAACAACCTGTCAAAATTTTGAACACCAAGGAAAGGGTCACAAGGAACTATATGATTTGATGGTGCAATGTGCAATGGAAGCACCATACAGAATTGTGAGACCTATGTGTGCTGAATACATTGGCTTGTGCTGAATACTTTTGCTATGGCGATAAAGTTTTGAATACGACCAAAACACCCTTCTAACATGGTCCGACGATAGGTTCGGCTTGTTTTGATAGCTCCGGCACTAGGTCCTGCTAGCTTTGATGAGCTCTAGCGCTAGGTCCAACTAGCTTTGGTAATCTTCGGCGCTAGGTTCGACTAGCTTTGGTAAACTCCAGTGCTAGGTCCTACTAGCTTTGGTAAGCTCCGGTTCAAGGTCTGGTTACTTTTGGCAAGGTCTGGTGCTTGATCGTAGTGGTTCTGCTTTTACTTTGAATTGATTCGAACTTGTTTTACATTTATGGAAAGTTTGCTTAGTATTCTTTTACTAAGTTTTTGGTGTGTTTTGGTGGTTATGGTTGATATCTTTTTGCTATGGTTTGCAAAATGCTTATGTGAGGTCCTCATGTAATGCGTTGTGGTTACCAGAACCAACGAGAGTGAAGTTGAGGACTTCTGCTCAGAAGTATTGGTTGTTTATTAATGTGCAGGTGTTGCTTGATTTCAAGACATGGCTGGTGATGGGATCTATTGAACTAGTCATAGGGAGAAGATGAGGTTTGACAACCAAGTTCGGGAGGAACTGTGGTTGAGTTGATTGGGAGGTCGCACAACATGTTTGAATCAAGAACAATGCATATAAATGTATCAGGGACATTGTGGGTAGATGTTTGTATATGTTCAAGGAGTGCATGGACGTGGCTACATGGTTCCGAGGCATGATGAAGAGATGTGGACGTAAAGAATTGGTAGGAAAGGTCCAACCGACTAGGTTATGGACACAGGTTGCGGCTGAGTCGTGTTTGACCAAAAATGGAATGTTTTGAGTTGGTTATGATAATATTTCATGTGGGTCATGAATTTGTGTTGTTTTTGGAATGTGGGATACGTTCGTAAGGTGTTTGGAAGTCTTAAGATTGCTTCTATCTGCGTATAGAAGAGTCTTTGGCAGTAATGGAAAGTTTCAATTCGTGAATTGAGTAGGATACGAGTCCTAGTTAGAGTTGAGTTGGCCTTCAGGCTGGTTATATAAGCAAGGGAGGCTAGAGCTTGTGGACACGATTTTGGGGCTGTTCCTCTTGTGGTTTGATAAAAAAAAATCGTAGTTTAAAGGAACTTTTGTGCCTTGTTCGTCTGACTTATTTTCGTCAACTCTTTCTCGTTGAGTTTCTGCACAACACTACCTTTTTTCGTTGGTTTTATCATAACTCGAGTTTTACAGATCCGATTGACATCATTCTTGTTGGATTGTCTTCAAAACTTGATTTTCTATCATCTGTGAAAATTTCACAGTCATTGGGTTTGTGGTTTTGGATCTACAAGAGTTTCTTTGCAGTATTATAGAACCGTTTTTCTTGGGTAAAACAGATTGACATTTGTTTGATCTTTCGATCGTAACTTGAGTTTTTCTCGAAGGATTTTTCTTGATTCTGGTTTTGACATCATCATGACTTGATTCTCCACAATCTACACTTGTTTAGTTACAATGATCACCTTTGGATTAGTCGCCCACACAATTTCTTTAACAGATCATTTTTCTGCCGAGAAATTTTTTGTTGCTTCTGCTGAAAAGTTTTAATCTACCGTTCACCCACCTCTTGATGAGTGGTTTAGGCCCGATATTCCAAAAGGTAATGGATAATTCAATTGATGGAGATCTCAATGTTGATGATCCAAGGCTCTCGAGTAGAACATGAAAAACCACTGCAATCACTACACCACTGCTACGTTGGTTATCAACCATGCTACACACGATTGACCTCGCCAAGAAGGCACTGCAAGTGCAACCGAGAACACAAGGTAGAAGCAATCTAAATTGCTAAGTTGGGGTCTCACGAACCGATGAACGACAAAACTGTATATAACAAATTAGTCTAAGCAAAACTCAATTGTTTATGGTGGCTACCATGATGTATATATAGGTGAAAGGACGTCCAATGGCGTGTTGGAGTCGTGACCTAAACCTAAGACACGAAAATAATGGACTTAGTCTTGATACAAGGCCCAATGGCCCGATACGGTGACACAACATCCTAACAGGTTTTGAACTCGATTTTGATTTGATGATACCTGTCACATCCTAAAGAATTTTGATATGGGACCAGCACCATTGGAAATTTTATCCTCTCCCCTTTTCCGTGCATATGTAGAACGTCCAAAGCAGAGTTTGTATGCATCTTGCGCATCCATTTTAGTGCGAGCTGCTCCTGGACTGCGAGTTGTACATGATTCTGAGTTGGGGTCGGTTTCCATCTTCTCTGAACAAATTCTCTGGTCCTCCACGCTCCTAAACATTCCTCCAATTACTCCTTGTATCACTTCATGTATCCTAATCACAATTAAATTAGTAGGTAGTAATCTATTTTCAAAAATATATAAAGAAACATATAAGAACGAGCTCACCTCTGAAATTAATTGTTGTGTGTGAACTCTATTGATTGCATCTTGTATGTTAAATGGAGTGTTGTGTGTATCCATAGGAGTGATGTCCTCATCATCCTCCCCTTATTGAATTGAAGTCGTCCGTGACTCAAGCTCATCTTCTCTCATGTTTTGGTGCAAAAGTGCAACGCCATCAAATTATCATGTATGCATGAAAGGAGGAGGCCAAGGTGGTGGACGACATAGCGCACAATCTTAATGTTCTCCATCAAATAAGCATGCAAACTCACTCGAGCCAGGATCCCAAACAAATAAACATTATACTATATTTGTACGTGCATTTATAATGTGCATGATCTCATCATTCTCCCCTTCTTTATGACAAGCCGTCCTCGGCTTCCTCGTATGTCCAGCAATGAAGCTTGCTTTTGAGGTAGAATGAGCGTTGTCCATATTGCACAACCGCAGCGAACAATGCTCCTCTATTATATGTTGTCCCTTCTGCAACAAAAAAATAGTATAAAAACATGACAAAGAATTATTAGTGTTAGTGCATCCATTCATTTCACCATGTTCTTGCAGCACAAATTTGGATTTCTCACTTGAGCGTATGTACACTTTATGCACCATATATTCACCACTATCTCCATAGTTTCCTATAAACTGAACAATATTTCTATTTAAGAAAGACATGTCAGATTGGGAAAATATTCTCCTCTCTACAATACCTAGATCACAAAGACTATCGGAATCAATCTATCCCAAGATATTTAGAGAAGACAACAATTTTAGTTCATCATTTTCACATGTAATGGGAATCAAATGCTTAATTTTAGAACATGTGGGAGATAACGTATGAAGCTCATTCACTTGTTCATGTATAGGTATAACAAAATTATATACATTGATCTTCTCTTTGTTACAAAGACTAGTAGGAAAATTAGCTTGTGACAAAGGTAAATCAATGAAATCTTTCATAACTTGGTGCTCTACAATAGTGTGATTGCTCAAAAAATTCAACACATCCAGAAACTTCTCACCTTGTGTGTTTGTAGAATGTTTTGCCTTACCTTTATCCCTATTTTCAGCAGTGATTTCGAGTGCATTATGAGTTGATCCATCTAAAGTTTCACATGTTGTCAAAAACCTAATTCTCTTTTGCATCAACATTTATTTGTTCATGTTCCTACAAATGGTTAGGCATAGGAGGAGGTACAACAAGAAAATTCTTCTTAAGTTCATGTATTTTATCTTTGCAAATAGATACATTAGTAGAAGTTTCTCGCATAAGAATTTTCATATCTTTCCATGTTCGAGGTTTTTCTAAATCGCTTAAGTTGTCCCACCAAGTTAATGCACAGTCAACTAGCGCACTAGCAATATTTCTAATCTTTCTCCTCTCACACATATGCCATTGTCCAAAAATTTTATCCAACTCTATTTCCCAAGCAATATATTCATCGTAACCAAAACCATCATAAGAAGGAAGAGATGGGAGAATGTAATTACTTCTTGTGGAAGGTGTTGTAAAGGTGGTCTGAATGTCACGTGAGACCTTGGTTGATGTTTGATTTTTAGTGAGCAACTCCATCGTTGTCTTCATCATGTTAATCATCTCGGCATATAATGCATGATCCTTGATTTTACCTGATATTGTCAGTAATAAACAGAAGATAACAAAAAATATGTCATCCCTATCAACTACAAGGGATAATGGCAAAGTGGAAGTGGAATCACACACTCTCAAGTGTCTTACCACACTCTTACAAGTGTTCTTACCGACACTGCAGGTGGCAAACGGTGGACGGTATGAAGAAACCAATGAAGTGTGGGATGTTTGCAAAGGTGTATAGATTCTGCTTAATAGTAAGATGTAGCTTGGATGTCACTTTATATGTATCAAGGATTAGCAACCATGAAAATCAGATAGTCAAGTTGAATAAGTGTCCAAAGTACTTGTCAAAGTTGCTGGCCTAAATGTGTTCCTAGTAGTTCAAGCAAGCAAGACATGAGACAAAACTAGATTACAAAAAGGATGCAAGCACTTCTATTTTTTTTGTTGTTTTTTTTCAACTCTTTTTTTTATCCGGCTTTTGTATCTTGTTTTGCACTTGCCTTTTTCTTTTGTATTTTTTTTTCTTAGAATGTGTTGCAAAAAGAAGAACACAATAAAAAGCAATCAAAGATATCTTGTGTGTCTATTGCAGACTTTCTGCTCAATCTTCCAAGGACAAATAGGCATACATAGAGTCTTCAAATAGAAAAACTTACAACCGCAAGATTGTATATATATCTCTCCTATTTAATTTCAATTTATTGAAGACCTATTTTGGACAAGAACAATAGGAGATATTGCCCCTGAAACACAGACTGTTTAGAAATTCTAGGTCGAGAACAGATTCAGATCTAATGCACTTTTGACCATGATAACTCCATTTTCTGGGAATCCTATGAATACGAATGTTGTAGAGAGCTTCTTAATCTATACATAAAGTACAAGAAATCCAATATCAGAGTATGTATGAGCGAGGTATGATGAAAACACTAAACTTGACAGAGATGAATCTAATCTGCACACGATGATGTGATTCAAAAGGTTGAATCAACGCAGTGCAAAACTCAAACTAAGACCAACACTTTCTAAACAAGCAATAAAACTCAACCACGGACACAAAATCAATAAAACCATACTGAAGACTAAAGTTGCAAAAGGTTCAATGTGGTTTGGACAAAGTAATGATCAGATCTACTGAACTCCAAGTTTTTTTGTGGATTCTAGGTATGAAAAATAAAACTAATGTAATGAATAGATGAATTACCTAATGGACAACCTGGATATCTGCTACCAATTCATAAGGAGGTTTAGGCCCGATCTTCCGAAAGGTAATTGATAAGTCAATTGATGGAGATCTTGACGTTGATGATCCAAGGCTCTCGGGTAGAACACGAAAAACCTCTGCAATCACCACACCACTGCTCCTTTGGTTATCAACCGTGCTGCACACGGTTGACCTCGCCAAGAATACTAATCCCTGCAAGTGCAACTGAGAACACAAGCAAGAACAAGGTAGAAACAATCTGAATTGCTAAGTTGGGGTCTCACAAACCGATGAACGGCGAAACTGTGTATAACAGATTAATCTAAGCAAAACCCTATTGTTTATGGCGGCTACTATAGAGTATATATAGGTGGGAGGACGTCCAAGGGGGTGTTGGAGTCGTGACCTAACCCTAGGACACGAAAATAATAGACTTAGACTTGATACAATGCCCAATGGCCCAATACGGTGACGCAGCACCCTGACAGATTCTGAACTCAATTTTGTTTCGACGATTTTTGTCTCATACAATATAACTTTGACATGGGACCAGCGCCATTAGAAAGTTTATCCTCTCCCCTTTCCGTTCATATGTAGAACGTCCAAAACGGAGTTCGTATGCGTCCCAGTTGTCCGTTTTAGTGCGAACTGCTCCTAGACTCCGAGTTGGACATGATTTTGAGTTGGGGTCGGTTTCCATATTCTTTGAACGTATTCTCTATTCCTACATGCCCCTAAACCTTTCTCCAATTACATTGAATCACTACATGTATCCTAATCACAATTAAATTATTAGGTAGCAATTCGTTCTCAAAAATATATAAAGAAACATATATTAGAATGAGCTCACCTCTGAAATTAATTGTTGTGTGTGAACTCTAATGATTGCATCTTGTATGTTCAATGGAGTGTTGTGTGTATCAATAGGAGTGATGTACTAATCATCCTCCCCTTCTTGAATTGGATTCGTCCTGGACTCAAGCTCATCTTCTCTCATGTTTTGGTCCAAAAGTGCAATGCCATCAAATTCTCTTGTATGCATGAAAGGAGGAGGTCAAGGTGGTGGATGACATAGCGCACCATCTTCATGTTCTCCATCAAATAAGCATGCACAATCATCTAAGCCAGGATCCCAAACAAATAAACATTGTACTATATTTGTATGTGCATTTATAATGTGCATGATCTCATCACCCGTGGTAGCTTTACACGTGCTATTCGATCCTACAATTGGTATCAGCGCCAGGTTGCTCTAATCTTTGTGATTTGTACGTGTTTTTGACTAATCATCATGGAGAAATACTCCAAAACCTTGTGTTTTTAGTGGTATTGCTTTTCAAGTTTGGAAAGTACGATGGAAGCTTTCATCCAGGCACAAGGTTTCGCAATATGGGAAAAGGTGTACAAGCCTTACGACGTGCCGCCGAACGATCAAGTCACGGCTACGAACTTAAGAGATGTTGACAACAACAACAAAGCCCACAACTTGATAATCCAAGGACTAACTCAGAGCGACGTCGACCGTGTTGCACATCTCTGATCGGCGTACGATGTTTGGAGAGCACTTTGTGACTACCACGAAGGATCCAACACGATCAAGGAGTTAAAACAAGATATATTCCAAAATTAATACATGCATTTCTAGATGCAACCTGGTGAGTCTATTGACGATTTCCTTGCTCGCTTTAAAAAAATTCTAAGCAACTTGTGTGGTGTCAACGTTAACTTTTCAGATGTCAAGAATGCTAGGCAATTACTAAGTGCATTAGACATGTCAATCTGGGAGATGAAAGTTACATCCATTCGTGAATTTAATGTCATGAGTACACTTACTTTAGATGTGCTATATTCCTAGTTAAAAACTCATGAAATTGACATAATATCACGTAAGAACCCCAACAAGTCTATTGCTTTTGTTTCTCAATGTGACATCTCTAGCTGCGATCAATCTTCATCTTGTGGTACAATAGCTTTGTTGTCATCTCTAACCCTTGAACAGATTGAGTAGTTTCTAGAGGAGGAGCTAGCACTTCTCTCTACTAGGTTCTCAAAAGCATTGCAAAATGTCAGAACTAGAAGGAGAGGAAGCTCCGGACCTCAACGATGCTTTGAATGTGGTAAGACAGGACACTTTCGTACAGGTTGTCCTAATCTTTCAGGTCCTACTTCCCGGGAGGAAAAACAATCAAGGACAAAACACTCCACAACAAACAATAAGAAGAAGAAAAAGAAGGGCTTTACAGGTCACCAACTGGTGAACAGTTTTATCTCCACACTCCAGGAACTTGGCTCAAGTGACGTGGACATTGGAAGTGATGATGATGAAGATGATTAGGCAAACTTGTGCTTCATGGTGGACAAGTCAAGATCAAGTATGGAGGAGGTAGAACACAACAGCGACAATGAAGAGGTATATCCTACTTGCGAAGAAATGTGTGATGCTATTTCTCGTGCCACTATTATTGTTAAGAAAAAAGGACAAAAAGCTTAGGGACAATGCTGTTAAAATTGAGTCACTAGAATCCGAAATTAATCGTTTGAAATCCTTGATTCCTAGTGATGATTCTTGTTTCTCATGTGACGTAATATATGAACAATTGTCCTCCCAAAGAAGTGCACATACCTCCACACTTGATAAACTTGAACTTGAATTTGAAAAGGACAAAAAGCTTGCTGCACTTAATATTGGAAACTTAAAAGATGCTTCTTGTTCTACAATTGATTTGCATTGTTCTAGTTGTGATGATCTTGATAAGAAACTAAAAGATGCTATGAATGAATTTTCCGTTTTCAAAAATGCTTTATGTGCTCATGAAGTTAAATATTGTTCTAATTGCAAACTAAATGGAAAAACTTCATGTGAAAACTGCCTAAAATTTTCTAAGAAACTTGATGACATGAATAGGACACTAGAGCAGTTTTGTATTGGGAACAAAAATCTAAACTTGCTACTGAATTCATCCAAATCTTATAATGACAAAAATTGTTTAGGTTTTGATTCCCATGCTCATGCTAAAGCACATCCACCCAAAATTATAAAGTCATTAGGAAGTGGTTTGATTAAAACAGTTCCTAAACAAAAAGAAGTGGTTTTTAAATCTGCAGGAGTATTGTCACATTCAGGATATAATAAACATGTTGCATGCTCATCTAGACATGAACACAAAATTAAATTTCATTGTACCTATTGTGGTAGAGATGGTCATGTCATAGATTTTTTTTATAGACTAGCTAAACAACATAAAAAGGAAAGATGCAAGCTAGATCATATAACTCTGATGCAAAATTTGCTGCACATACTAGACCAAATGTCAGGAACATGCAACCTACTGTCATGAGTCAAAAACATTAAAAGTTTACCTCTGGGGCTTCAGTTTTTATCTCCGTACCTTCTGTTTTTGCTTTTGGAGCTACTGATTTTGGTGCTACACAAGTAACACCTCATAGGTCAGTCGTTAAGAACAAGAAATCTCGAACTTTGACTCATGAACATGCTGTTTTGCCTTAGCTTTCACGTGTTATTCCTGCTGGACGTTGTGAGACTCAGTAGAGGATTCCTAAATGCCTTTTGACTAACCCCAGTATTGAGTCATCGACGTAATGTTCTTCTATGTAGGTCACATGCTTGAGGAAAGTGAACATTTGGATTGTGGATTCAGGTCGCTCATGCCACATGACTGGTAACGAAGAATGGTTCTCGTATCTCTTTTGTATCACGTGTAGAGAATGTTACTTTTGCCGATAATTCTTCAACTCCTATAATTGCTAAGGGTTCGGTTAGAGTAAATAATCACTAGACTTTGAAAGATGTGGCACTTGTTAAAAATTTGAAATACAACTTGCTTTCTATTTCACAACTGCTAGATGAAAATCTGAAAATTATTTTCACTTAGAATTGCTGCAAAGTTGTAAATCGAAATAGTGAGCTTATTTTTAACGTGTCTCAGTTTGGAAGAGTTTTTAAAGCTGATTTTGATATGTCTTCCTCTAAGCATAGATGCCTAGTTGCTAATGATTCAAATGACTTATATTTTTGGCATCGTAGACTTCGCCACATAGGCTTTGATCATCTAACGCGTGTTAGTGCTCTTGATCGCATACGTGGGTTGCCTAAGCTTAAAGAGGACAAATAAATTGTGTGCTCTTATTGTAGACATGCTAAGATGGTTGCAGGTTCAAATACTCCTCTCACAATGATCATGACAACTGAACCGGGTCAACTTTTGCACCTTGACATCGTAGGACCTTCACGTGTTCAATCCTTCGGAGGTAAATGGTATGTTCTTGTGATTGTTGATGATTATTCTAGAAACTCTTGGGTTTACTTTATGGCATCTAAGAATGAAGCTTTTAGTCACTTTATAACTTTATTTCTTAGATTATCAATAGATCACCCAGGATCTTTAAAACCAATTAGAAGTGATAAAAGAACCAAATTAAAAATCAATCATTTGATCACTTTTGTGCTGAAAATGGAATAGATCATCAATTTACTTCACCATATATACCTCACCATATTAGGTATCACTTTCTACGTGATAATGTTGAAAAAGGAAACATTGTGCTTCACCATGTAGATATCGAACAACAATTAGCTGACATTTTCACAAAACCTTTGGATTTTCCTCATTTTTGTTTCATTCATAGTGGAATAGGGGTTATGCATCCTCATGGCTTAAATTCAGGGGGATTTTTGAAATTTGGGAATCTATGTGTGAATCTAAACATAAAAATAATATGACCATAGAAGTTCATACATATATGACTTTGTGATTGCTTTTGCATACTGGAAGTTCTTACTACATTACTCTTGTTATACATTTTGTAGTTTTTGTCATGACTAGTAATTGGAATAATTACTTACACTAAATCTGGTCATGATTGAACTTTTTTGCTGTTTTGAACTTGCTGCATGACTACAAGTGCTTTTAATCATAATGAATTAATCAAGTAACCAAATCACATGTTGAGTTCTATGAACAAATATAAATTGAGAAAAGATCAAGAGAATATGCATGCATAACACTTCTTCTTTTGAGATGGCTTATCATTGCACTTACATAAGATCTTGGAAGAAGTTGTGTATGACTAAAACCATGCCCTTAAGCTTCTAATTGTCAAATGACATAGGCTTGGCTTGGTTGGTTAGAATAAGGCAGATGCGCATATAATCTCTTGCAAATATCATATGATCTAAATTTGTTCTTTGAAAAATAATAAAATGCAGCAAAAAGTGTCATGCTTTCAAGTTTTGAAATGGTTATGTTTGTGAGACCATGACTTGCTAAAATTGAAAATTATGTTTGGTCTCTAGCATGGCTTACACTACTTTATGTATCTCATTATTGTAATAGTGTAAGTTACATGATAGTATGACTTGGATGACCTTTGTTCTATACGTATATGTTATAATGTGCTCATAACAAATTAAAATTTCTCATTTGTACCATGCTGAATACAATGTCAAAGGGGGAGAAATTTATTGCTATCTCATTTGATTTTCAAAAAGGGGTAGAAATTGTTTTCAAAACTTTTCATGCCAATGTTTGGATTTTAGGTGGTGTTGCCAATACATTCATCAAGGGGGAGATTGTGAGACCTATGTGTCCCGAATAAATTGGTTTGTGCTGAATACTTTGGCTATGGCGATAAAAGTTTTGAATACGACTAAAACACCCTTCTATCAAGGTCCGATGATAGGTCCGTCTTGTTTTGATAGCTCCAGCGCTAGGTCCTACTAGCTTTGGTATGATCCGGCGCTAGGTCCGACTAGCTTTGGTAAACTCTAGCGCTAGGTCCGACTAGCTTTTGTAAGCTCTGGTGCTAGGTCCTGCTTGCTTTGGTAAGCTCCAGTTCAAGGTCCGGTTAGTTTTGGCAAGGGCCGGTGCTTGATCGTAGTGGTTCTGCTTTGACTTTGAATTGATTCGAACTTGCTTTATATCTATGGAAAGTTTGGTTAGTATTCTTTTACTAATTTTTTTGTGTATTTTGGTGGTTATGGTTGATATATTTTTGCTATGGTTTGCAACATGTTTATGTGAGGTGCTCACGTAAGGTGTTGTGGTTATCAGAACTAACGAGAGTCAAGTCGAGGACTTTTGCTCGGAAGTATTGGTTGTTTATTCATGTGCAAGTGTTGCATGAGTTTAGGACATGGCTGGTGAAGGGATCCATTGATCTAGTTTTAGGGAGAAGATGAGGTTCTTCGGGAGGAATTGTGGTTGAGTTGATTGGGAGGTCGCGCAGCATGTTTGAATCAAGAACAATGCATATGAAGGTATCGTGGACGTCGTTGGAAGATGTTTGCACATGTGCAAGGACTGCTTGGACGTGGCTACATGGTTCCGAGGCGTGATTAAGAGATGTGGACATAAAGAATTGGTTGGAAAGGTCCAACCGACTAGGTTATGGACTCAGGTTGCGGCTGAGTCATGTTTGACTCAAATATGGAAAGTTTTGAGTTGGTTATGATAAGATTTCATGTGGGTCACGAATTTGAGTTGTTTTAGGAATGTAGGATACATTCGTAAGGTGTTTGGAAGTCTTAAGATTGCTTCTATCTGCGTTTATAAGAGTCTTGAGCAGTTATTGAATGTTTTAATTCATGAATTGAGTAGGATACCGGTCGTAGTTAGAGTTGAGTTGGCCTTCGGGCTGGTTATATAAGCAAGGGAGGAAAGAGGTCATAGGTATGACTTTGGGGTTGTTACTCTTGTGGTTTGATCAATAAAATTCGTAGTTTAAATGATTTTGTGTGCCTTGTTTGCCCGACTTGTTTTCGTCAAGTCTTTCTTATCGAGTTTCTGCATAGCACTACATTTCTTCGGTGGGTTTTATCATAACTCGAGTTTTACAGATCCGATTGATGTGATTCTTTTTGGGTTGTCTTCACAACTTGATTTTCTATTATCTCTGAAAATTTCACAGCATTGCATTTGTGGTTTTGTATCTACACGAGTTTCTTTGCAGTATTCCAGAACAATTTTTCTTGGGTAAAACATATTGACATTTGTTTGATCTTTCGATCATAACCGGATTTTTGTGATTCTTGTTGTGATGTATTCGTGACTTGATTCTCCACAATCTATACTTATTTAGTTACAACTGATCACCTTGGATTAGTTGCACACACAATTTCTTTAACAGGTTGTTTTTCTGCCGAGGGTTTTTTTGTTGCTTCCGCTGACAAGTTTTAATCAACCATTCACCCCCCTCTAGAAGCTTTATACGTGCTCTTCAATCCTACAAGAATCGAAGCAACCTGGGAGCGAGAAGACGATCTCAAGAAGGAATTTCTCTATCTCTTTCCTTCCATGTCAAATCTCGAGGGCGAGTTTCATTATAAGGGGGTAGGTTTGTAAATCCCTCGTTTTCATGCATAATGCATTGCATACATACTCATATACATTTAACATAAAGAAACCTTAAACGGAACAATATCGAAATGAATTTAGGCTTAATTAGGAATTTAAGTCTGTCAGGGTACGAACTTGTACGGCCCCAAACCCGGACTAGTCCAGTATTTCCCTAGTATCAGAAAATTCATTGTTCTTCAGAACCTGGACTTGTCCGACACATTGCACGGACTTGTCCGGATTTAGCCTCTGATGTTTTTCTGGACTTGTCTGATTCTGAGCGGACTAATTTGGTCTAGTTTTTCAATCCGAAATCCTTTTATTTTGCAACCACAGACTTGTCCGGCCACACATATCGGACTTGTCCAAAAACCTCTTTGTTGCCAAATAGACTTGTCCAGTCCTAATTGCGGATTAGTCCGGTCTATTGAATCTTACTCGGATTCTATTATTCTTCCATGGTTAGTAATTAGGTAATTGCCTTAATTGGGACCAAGAACTTCGTGCCCAACCTCAGAGGAGCCCAAGTGGACCCTACCTCGGCCCCAACACACCCCCCACTGAAATCCACTTGGAATTGAGCCCAAACCCTACCTCTCCACCCCTATATAAGCAACCCAATACCCCACACCTCTCCATCACCATTGAAAACCCTTAATGTCGTTCCTTGATCGTGTGCCGCCATTAAGAAGGAGCCTAGGAGCAAGAAGAAGGGGGAGAAGAGGTAGAAGGATCAGTCAAGCTCGACCTTCATCAACTTTTCAAAAATTGACATTCTTCATCACCAAACCTTCATCAACTCATCATCAAGCCTTAGACGTCAAGAATTGAGTGTGGCACCCAATTCTTGATCTTTGGATCTCTAAATACGTTTTACACCCTCGACATCCAAGTTTCTACGTGAATTCAACACCCAATTTATGGTGATCAAAACCATAAATTCACAAATCTGATCAGGGCGGACTAGTCCGGCCCTGACAGCGAACTAGTCCAGTGTCTGAATCTGTTAAATGCTGAAATGAATCCAAATTGACTCGAATCAATTCCAATCTTGTTCAAACTTCTAAACTATTGTGACTAGCTAGTAAACATTAATAGCATCTCATTAACACGTTTTACCTCACAATTGCATTAATCATGCATGTGATGGCATACTGAGTAATATATGAACATTTATTGATTGTAATGTTTGTTTTGCATGTTTGTCGCGCGGAATAGGAGGTCTTGCTGAAGAGAGAGCATTTGAGGTCCTGAGAATCAGAACTTCGATGCCTTCGATCCAAACGAAGTTCAAGAGCAAGGCAAGTGACCTTGATCATTTTGATCCAGATTTCAAATGTTTATGTTTGTTAAATTGCATGCTTGTGTCAAATTGATAGGAAAACCCGATTGTAGGTGTTTATTAGTTTTCTATGACCATTCTTGTCGCTTGAACACAATGTAGAGAGTCGGGAAGGGTCTTTTACACTTTTGCTTCGCATTACTCAATTGCATTTGGGAAATAAGCATGTTACTTTTTATGAACTATTGAACACTATAATAATGACAATTAATAATAATGACCCTTTAGGAACATGGTGTCTACGGATCTAAGCAAGTCGGTTATGTGGAATGGGTTGGACTGTTTTGGTGATTTTGCTTGCTTTAGATCTAAGGACCGGTTCGTGGAGCGACCATCCAGGATTTACAATACCACCACAGGGCCAAGTATGAGATGACTAATTAGTGTTTTGTTAGTACTATTTGGACCATTAAGAATGCTCGGGGAAGGGGTAGTTGAATGGGTTTGTAGATATTGGTGGTACTACCTTGGGATCTGAATGGCTCAAGACAGGGCCTTGGTTGGATGTGCTCAGTTGGAGACATCACCACTGGTAAAACCTTAGTGGGGTCTAAATATGTTAGTAATTACTTTGTAAAGGCTATTTTGTGATCTCTTGGCCACACACCTAAGGAAGGGTGAGACAGCATAATTGAGATTCTATAGTCATCGAAAGGTGATGAAATCACGGACTAGTGGGTAAAGTGGTACAACCTTTGCAGATTGTATTTAAAACTATCATGATAGTCGTACTCCTGGTCGTGAGCAACCTGGACCCTCAAATGATTAGAATTGTGACTTGAACATGGTTTAATGGCTGGAATTGGATTGGGAATTGGTATTACTTTAATTAATTGGCTTTGGTATATGGAATTGATGAAATTTGGACATATGAGCAGTTATGAGTTGATTATAGATTATTAGTGTTGGTATTGGTTATTTAAGTTGAAATTAATACTATTTGGATTATTTTGGGAAGGACCTCCCTTAATGAACATATAATTGCATTTTCCACTGTTTTGAATGTGCTTTTATGCAATTAGCCCATTTTATTATCATTCCATGTTTAAGCTACATGTCACACTTTCCCACACATGTTGAGTATGACATGTGCTCACCCTTGCTATTCCCCCAACAAATTCAGACGCATGCGACAATGTGGAGTACCAGGAGTTCTTTGAGAAGTACTAGGTGCGCGTGTTACCATCAATCTTGCCTGTTGGGTTTGGAGTCTTAGTGTTTAGTGTTTTCTACTGCAGATGTTTCGAGCTTGTATTTGAGACTATTTGGTTTGTAATAAGGTACTATTATTAGTGTTAATATTCAAGACATGGTTTTATTTATTTATCATTTGTGAATCACTTGTGTATATATGTTAAACATCCTTGGAACACATATGCATCACGTTTGGTTCATTTTCAAAACCGGGTGTCACAGTTTCATAGAGGGAATGTAAGGATTGTGTGTGCTGATGAATTTAAAACCCTTTATGTCATGGTTAAAAAGATTAAAATTGCTCATGTTATGTCTACGATGTCACGATTCTTAGAAAACACTAAAATGACGCGACCAATTGAATGTACTTCATTAATTACACGTATTGCTATGATGGTAGGTGCTCTAGAAAATGCTTTAATTGAATATATTCCAGCAGGTTGCTACATAATACATGAAGATTATCTAGTGCAAGAACAAACTCTTAAACATGACCTAGATGGATCCTTAGTGTTTTTCTATCCCAGCCATGTAAATGAAATTCAGTTACCTAACCAAGATTTTCATTTATATAAGTGTCCGAAACTAACCATTGCTCTTAAGCCTATCGAAGAGGCTCATAGGAGTAATGTATCTCGTAGGGTCACAAGGAGCCATTCACGTAGAGCAGCCATGCAGATTCCAGCAAGATACCCTCCCTCCTATGAATACCAAGAGGAAGTGCAACTAATGGGTGATGCGCCCGGTTGGACCCAACCTCAAACGTATGAGGCAAGAGGATCGTCGTGGCAGCAGTGGGCAACCACCGGAGGGAGCTCAAGCTCTAGTAGGTTGCCTCCTCCACTGATGGGTACACGACATTCATTTTTGGCCCGAGATTATCGTGACCTTTGCCAAGGAATGGCGGAACTTACCCAATGGATGGGAGATCTTGATGTGAGAACCGGCGACATCTTCAACACACTTAATGACCACATCCAAGGTACCCATGACTAGCAGCATCAAATCAACGCACAATTCAACAACGTCAACACCATGCTGCAGCATCAAAATGATGACTTCATGACCTATTTCCATCATCAAGGGTTCAACCCTTATCATGGAATTGAGAAGAGCAAGCTTGGGGGAGGACCCCCATGTGTGGTAAATTGTATCACACCCCGTTTGCATTCCTTTATTTTATTTCCTTCTTTCCACCATCATTGCATCTAATAATAATAATAATAATAACAATAATAATAATAACAATAATAATGTATTATAAGTTAGGTTAATAAAATAAAAGATGTGTGGTGAGAATATTTTTACTTTGCATAAGTTGAAATGATAATTAGTTGCTCTGTTTTATTTTCTCTAGTCCCTTGCATACAATTTAGTATTATCTAAGTACAGAGTTTATTAGCTTAGAATATTCTTGCCTTAAACATGGAATTTCCGGGTAGCACAACCTAAGACAAATTCTAGGTTGTTGTGGGATATGATATAGTGATAAGAGGTGCTAATACCCTAGTTAAGAGTGAAACTTAATTTCTTAGAGAATATTTAAAATGGGAAGTTCCTCATTTGATATAAATTCCTACCAAAGCCATGTGATGATTTAAATTAGACAAACCCTATTCATATGCTATTTGCCTTCACATTGAGTCGAGTCAATCTAGTATAGACCTATGTGAGAATCTTTTAATGCTTTTAAGATCAAGATTGCATGGGCACATGCTAAGCTTCTACACTAGAATTTCGCAAAATTCTTGGCATCGACATGTTTGCATGGTAATGCTTCTACCCATTTCGACATATAATCTACAACCACCAGAGTATACTCGCAATCATAGGACAATGGAAAAGGTCCCATGAAGTCGATCCCCCACACATCAAATAATTCTACTCGGAGACTGTATGTGAGGGGCATCGCATTGCAATCAATGATTCCTCCATGCTTTTGGCATTCTCAACATCTTTGAATAAATTCCTTTGTATTCTCATACATCGAGGGCCAAAAGAATCCTGTTTGCCAGATCTTTGCCTAAGTACGGTAAACACCGTAATGCCCACTATAGGGAGTCGCATGGCATCTTTTCGATGTTTGGTGCCTTCGACTGTTGGGACGCACCTTCTAAGTAACCCATCAAAACATACCCTATAGAGGTATGGATCCTCCCACATTTACGTTGACTCTCAAAAATTAGCTTTTTCTTATCCTACCCTTGTGGTATGTACCCGATAATCAGTAAGTTGACGATGTCTGCATACCAAGGGTTAGAGTCAGTTACCTTGAGCAACCTATGATCACGTAGGAAATCATTGATGGTTATGTCCGGCGTGTTTAGGATTTCCATACGTGAGACAAGATCATTGACATAATTCTCTACTCCCTTTTATCCATTATCTCTAGGTCAAACTCTTGGAGTAGGAGAATCCATCGGATTAGCCTAGGTTTAGCATCTTTCTTGGTGAGAAAATATTTCAAAGCAGCATGGTCTTTGTAGACTATGACTTTTGCTCCAACCAAGTATGGAGCTAAACTTATTGATAGCAAAGGCAACTGCTAGGAGATCCTTTTCAGTTGTGGCATAGTTAAGCTGAGCTCCTGTTAGAGTCTTTGCTAGCATAGGCTATTGCATGAAGCTTCTTATCTTTGGTTTGGCCAAGGACCGTGCCAACGGCATAATCATTAGAATCACACATGATTTTAAGTGACAGCGTCCAATCAGGGGGCTGAATGATTGGAGCTAGGATGAGTGCCTTCTTGAGAATGTCAAAAGATTGGTGACACTCATCATCGAAATCAAAGGGCACATCCTTAGCTAATAGACTATTGATGGGTCTAGCGATTTTGGAAAATCCTTGATAAATCGTTGGTAGAACCCTCCATGGCCTAAAATGCTACAGATACCCTTAATGTTGGTGGGAGGTGGAAGCTTTTCAATAACCTCAAGTTTGGCTTTGTCTACATCAATCCTCCTTTCAGACACCAAGTGTCCTAAACGTTGCCTTCATGGACCATAAAATGACACTTTTCCCAATTTAGCACTTGGTCCTTCTCTTGTCATCTTTGTGCGACCCTGTCTAGGTTCTCAAGACAATGATCAAAAGTTGTTCCATAGATGGAAAATTCGTCCACGAAAACCTCAATGATTTCCTCGATCATGTCTGAGAAAATTGTCATCATGCCCCTTTGGAATGTAGCGGGTGCATTACACAACCTGAATGACATTCACCGATACGTACGTTCTGTAAGGGAATGTGAAGGTGTTATTACTTTGATCATCAAGGTGGATGGGAATTTGATGGTAGCTAGAATACCCATCAAGCAAACAAAAAAAATGTTTTGCGAGCCGCTCAAGCATTTCATCAATGAAAGGCAGCAGGAAAGGATTCTTCATTGTTGCCTTATTGAGTTTTTTGTAGTCAATACACATCCTCCACCCTATTACGTTTTGTTGAGGAATGAGTTCATTCCTCTCATTTCAAACGACCGTCATTCCTCCTTTCTTAGGAACTACTTGGACAGGGCTAACCCACTCACTGTGAGGAAAAAGATAAATTATCCTAGCGTGCAAGAGCTCCAAGACCTTCTTCTTGACAACCTCCTGCATAGCATTGTTCAACCTCCTTTGAGGTGCCCTAGATGGTGCGCTTAATGGGTCACAGGGAATGCGATGAATGCAAAGAGCAGGGTTGATTCCCTTAAGGTCATGGAGTGAGCAGCCTAGGCCAGATCTATCTTTTTCTAAGACGATCATGAGTTTTGCAGTTTTGTCCTGTGAAAGCTTGTCAGTTGTGATGACAGGGGCTCCTGCATCACTGTGTAGGAAATCATAGTGTAGGTCTAGAGGTAAAGTTTTCACCTCAATCAGGGGCTTTTGTGATGGCTCTTCTTTGGGCAAATCAAATGTCTCCTGCAAATCATCTTCTTCTTGGATGAATTGTTCTTCTTGATCATTTTCAGGAGAGTCTAAGAATTGAAGGGCCATGGCTTCTTCGATTGGTTCACTCTTGGGGAGAGGTTCTGCTAATGTGTTCTTGGACATAGAATAAGAACGGAAAACTTCCTCCCTCCGAGTTTAACATCTAGGCTGCCTTTTGAAGGTGCATCCACGAGTCATTTCTCAATGGGTGAGACTGTCATTACATTGAAGTCTTGGACTTCAAAGACATGAAAATCAAGGAAGAACTCGATGTTCACATGTCTTATAGACACGTTTTGTAAAATCCCATAACCTTCCTTGATGTTTCCCATAGGAGTCTCTTAAGGATTTTCTTGTTGGATCACAGGGTAGGTCGCCCAAAATGGCTAAAGCACAATTCTCGGAAATGGTATTGGCTCCAACTGTAGGATAATAAAGGATGTTCACAATAACCCATCGAATAAGACATCGAATGGTTGCTAGGGCCGAGTTTACCCAAATTATTTCAGGTGAAAGCTCATCCTCCGCCATCCATTCCCTACTCATGATTGAGGTCAACTCCCTTATTGTTTCCTAAAGGAATTTTCCTATGGGTGGATCAAGGAGTTGGGGATGTATTGATGGTTTCCTTCCATAACAATACTTCGAGGCATTCCCAGAATCTTTAAAAAGATCTTCCTCAAAGCACAATGGGAACTCAAGGTCGAATCCCTTCTTCATTCGGTGTCATTGGTTCGGGTGAGGATTTCATAGTCACAACTTGATATGGACATGGTAGGGGTTCCAGCATGACAATGTGGGATCTTCATGTCTTGACTCAGCTTCATCTTGAGGAGGTTCATTAAGACCGATGATGAAGGATGTATTTTCTAGAATGCGGTCTAGAATTTTCCTTCCTTCAATCGGTGTCTTATGGAGGAAAGAGCCTCTAGCCGTCATGTCGAGGTATAGGGCATAATCCTTTTCAAGCTCGAAACAAAAATGTTGTAATAACACGTTGTCGACTGTTGGAGTCGGCAGATCCCCTGACACTACGAAAGTGTGGAAGGAGTTTGAGGTTCGGTTTGGGCGCGTGGAGACTCAAGTAGGTGAAACGCGATTGGACACGAGTGACACAGTAGTTTACGTGGTTCGGGCCGCCTGAGCGTAATACCCTACTCCACGGGTGTATGTGTGTGTTGTATTAACTTGTGAGCTTTAGAGTGTTCAAGAGTTCTCTCCTCGTGTATCGTCGGTTTGTCCTTTTATAGTACAAGGACAAACCGTTACAAGTCAGCCTGGCCCGACATGTGGCCCTGGCGGTTATTGGTATTGATACACGAGATTAATTGTTGTTAATAACCCTGTAACGGCTCCGACAGTGCCGTTACAGGTGTTAAGATCATCCGATTAAATATCATTAACGTGGAATTAATGATGATTAATCGGGTCTTGAAGTCTGCGGCTGTCCTTCGGAGATCCGGAGCCGTTACAACGTCTCCCGGGGGTTTGAAGCGGCCAGCTCCGACGTATGGACACGTGGCAGCTCCGGAGCTTGCTCGTGGGAAGCGGGAAGCTCCGGGGCGGCCTGGCACGTGTCAGGTCTGGAGCTTCTCTCGGTCAGGGGTTACCTCCGGAGGTGCCGTTTCAGTACTTGGCCTGGAGCTTCACCCTTGCGGGTAATAGCTCTGGTCTGACAGTACACGTGGCAACCTAGGGGCTAACCATGTTGAAGAAGCGGGTCCGGTTACGTCTGACAAGTGGGCCCCCGAGGGTCTTCAATTTGAGTAGATGTCCTTCCCTTGAGATCTTTGTATCCTCAGGGGGTGTATGGTTTTTAGGGTACCGACAGTGGCCCCCTGGACCTACCTCCGGGGAAGGCCAACGGGATGAAGTCATTCCGCCGGAGGTGGGTCCACACTTGCGACTCTTGAACTGGGTCTTCAAGGGTCTTTGTAGGTGCCTTTGGTGGGACTTTACGGTTAAGTGCCGACGCGTGGCGCACCTCAGGCGGCAGATAAGATCTTTGACGTGCGGATCTCTCGCAATTGAAGGTCGTCGGTTCCCGATACGAAAACCGTATCGGTTCCGCGCGCCTTGTCAGTCCGCCGCCTTTGGGTTTCCCGCCTCGTGATGACAACTGTTCGCCTGGGTAAGAACCTCGACTTGATCATCAGGGTGGTCCCGGGCCCTCTTGTCATCGGCTGGGTTGAATTCTTGAGTAGTATCCTTGACTCCCCTGCAGTTTCCATCCAAGCGTTGCGAGGGCTTACTTAAGAAGGAAAGCGCACCGTCGGGAGTTCTTTACGCTTTCCATCTGTTCTTGCGCTCAAACTCCCAACTCGTGTTTTGCTTCTCTTCTCTCGCCTAGCTGTGCTGCGATGGAGTTGGGTCTGCGTGAAAGTCGTTTGAAGACGGAGAGCGATCTGAAGAAGGTCCGAGCCCTCATGGGGTGGTCGTCGGACTTCTTCAACCGTTCAGTCCGCGCCGGCGGGGAGCTTCCCTTTAAAAAGGAGCACTCCGGCGAAATGGTGTACTTTTCATCGTACGCCATGGTGGGGCTGATCCCACCGTTTTCTTCCTTCTTCTTGATGCTGCTGGACTTCTATGGTCTGCAGCTATACCACCTTGGCCCTCACTCCCTCCTCCTTGTGTCCATCTTTGTCCACTTCTGCGAGATGTGGGTGGGCATCCCTCCATGCATCGAGCTCTTCCGCACCTTCTTCACCGTCCAAACCACCGGCCGAAGTGACGAGTACCTTGGCTTCTACTACTTTGTGAAGCGCAAGAAGTGCCCGTTCAAGTACCTCCGGTCGTTCCCTTCCGGGAAGTGGGATGACTGGAAGAAAGATTGGGTAGTCGTCCGGGTGGAGGAGCACGAGCGGTTGGAGCTGCCAGACGGTCTGCCCGGCATCGACACGTCGGTGTGGAGCGAAGTTCCGGTGCTGGCGGCAGCTTTCGACCCCATCCTGTCCAGGATCCGCCAATGTGTGGAGGGAGGACTGACTCCCCAGGCGGTGTTCTGCAACTTCCTGTCCAACAGGTGGGCACCGCTGAAGAGGAGGGAGAAGCTCGCCTGGGCCCTCAACAGCGTGATGGACGAGGACCGGGTCAAGACCGGGTTGAAGTCCAGCATGGTGGGGAAGTCCTTGGAGTTTCACCTCAAGAAATTCCAGCACGGCATCGATGTTGACGGAGAGTACTTGACTCCGCCGCTGGCTTTCCTCCCCCTGAACGTGGAAGTTGAGTTTAGCAGGGAGCTCCGGCGGAAGATGCCCGCGCTTGACGACCTTGGCGTCGTCGAGAGAAGATCGACCGCCCGGTTGGCGATTCCCGGGTTGTCGGAAGGCGGTTCCACCCCTGTCTCTCAGCCAAGAGCTGAGGTCACCGGCAAGGGCAAGGAGCTGGCGGAAGAGCTGGAGAACTGGAAGAGGAAGCTGCGACATGCTGACGGAAGGTCCGTCGGGCTTGCTACTTCCCCGCCAGTTCCCCGTCCTCAGGAAGGAAGATCCTCCGCCGCTGTAGCGTCTGTCCCCGTGGTGGGGTCTTTTCGGAGCGCTACTGTTCCGGCGGTGGGATCCTCCCGGAGTGCGGCTGTCCCCGTGATGGGTCCCTCCGGAGGTGCCAGCTCCGGACAGGCGACTCCGGTTCGAGAAGCGGTGAGGGCCTCCAGGTCTAGGAGTTCCTCCCGGTCAAGGAGAGCTCCGACCCGGGAAACGCCCGCGGCTACGGCAAGTCCTGGGAGTCCTCCCGGAGCTCCTACGCCGACCGTGGCCAGCCCGGAACGTCCGGGAAAGAGGTTCCGCGCAAGCTGGTGCGTGAGCCTCCCAAGGTAATTTTTCTTGCTTACCTCAATTAACTTTTAATTATAGCATCTGTTTGCTCAATTTCTTCATTCTTCATCTGCAGCGCTCCCAAGAAGGGGAGTGAAGCTCCGCCCTCAGCCACAGTGTCTGAGGCTGCGAAGGCTTCTGCTCCAGCCGCGGTGCCGCCCCAGGCGGAGGCTGCGACAGCTCCGGCGCCGGCTGTCGTGGTCATGGACCTCGACTCATCTCCAGAAGTTCCCGTGGTAGCGCCGGACCACGGGATTGAAGATGCGCCAGCGGCACCCGCTCCGGAGGTTGAAGCTCCGGGCCCTGGTGCTGCAGAATTAGATGCTCCGGCTGTTGAGTCGGAGGAAGTAGCGGTCCCGGCTTCAGAGCCAGAAAGTGCTGAAGCCCCGGCGGTTGAGCCGGAGGTAGCTGAAGCCCCGGCGTGCGAGCCGGAAGTTGAAGTGGTTCCGGCAATTGAGCCGGTTACTTCCGAAGCTCCGGTCGCAGAGCCGGTAGCTATTGGAGCGCCGGCTGCAGAGCCGGTGATTGTGGAGGCACCGGCTGCAGAGCCGGTGGTCGAAGAGGCGAGGGAGCTTGAGCCTCCCTCAGAACAAGCGTCCCGGCCGGAGCCAGTGGAGGCGACGACGTCGATGGTACCCGTGGCAGAGCCAGAGTGCCTGAACGAAGTCGCCGGCCCCCAGCCTGAGGGGGCGAATGAAGATTTGGTGACGGGACCTTCTTCGGTGGCGACTGAGGCCATCCCGGAGGAGTGCCCTAGTGCCTTGGAAGCTCGGGGTTCCGCTCTCGTAGAGTGGGACCCAATTTTTGTAAATGAAGACCCGCTGGAACCAGCAGAGGAGACCCCAGAAGGTCCGGAGCCCATCTCACTGTCGATGTCCATCGACAACGCTTGCTCCAGTCTACGCCAAGTCCAACTAGCCTTCTTCCACGACAGCAAGGTTCTTGAAGAGGAGCGCCAAACCCTTAGGAGGTGGCGTAATCGACTCCAATTCGAGACCAAGCTGGCGCAGTCGAGGATTGCTGAGGACAAGGAATGGATCAGGCGGGAGAAGGTCCGCCTGGAGCTCTGGGGTGAGATGCTGGACGAGAGGGAGAGCATGACTCACAACCTCGACGCCCAATCCCGGGAGTACCATGACCAAGCTAAGGCTGCTAACGACGCGACCAACGCTCGGTTTGATCAACTCGAGGCCATCAGCACCGCACTCATCAAGCGCCGAGAGGCACTTGAGGGAAGGGAAAAGCGGCTCGAGGATGAGGAGCAAAAACTCCTGGAGCTACGGGATGACGTCTTGCGACGTGAAGAAGAGCTCGCCGAGAAGACAGCTCTGGCGGACAAGGGTATCGAGGAGCGCACTAAAAAATTGGAAGAGCGCTGCCTCGAGGAGGAGGAGAAGACCTGGGTGCGGGGGCAGGAACTCTACGAGTACGAGTGTGCCCTTGTCGCCCGGGAGAAGAAAATAGAGGCTAGGGAGAAAGACCTGGTCGACCGCCGGAACAAGATCCACCTCCGGGAAGAGGAGCTCGGAAGACTTGAGAAGCGGGCGCCAAAGAAGTCGAGCGTCTTTCCCGCGAGAATTCGGAGCTGGCGGCGGCCCGGAGGTCCCTGGAAGAGATGAAGGGCCTGAGGAAGACGGACTCCCTGCAAATTTGGGAGTTCCTGAGCAAGGCCGATGATGCGCTAGCGCCGATGGGTTTCAGCCCCGTGCTCCCGGATGATCCGGAGCCGGAGCCGGACCTTGCGTTGCAAGCGTTGAGCGCTGCGGGCAGCAAGCTCTCCAAGGTGAGCGACGTCATCGCGGACCAGCTGGAGGTCGAGGGGCAATCCCTGGCTAGGAACGTCACAGAGTATGTGTTGACGTGTTACACTAGCCGGAACCCTCGATTCTCTCTGGACCCGGTGCTTAAGGGCCCCGTCGAAGGAGAAGGCGAAGCTAACCGAGCCAGCGTGTCGGAGGTCGCCCAGAAGGTCGCTGAGTTCTTCCATAGGGTCTAGGACTATCTTTCTTATCCTTTATTTGTATCTTCTCTTCTTCCTCAATTTTGTAATCCCTTGTCTCCAGATGTAATCTCCGGTCTTCTGATGAAATGAAATCCCCAATTTTTCGTGAATTTCATTTTTTGTCTTCAACATCTTTGTCTTCACTTGGCCCCCTGGTAGATGTGCACAATTTGATTGTGGACATGTACCAAAAGGATGTTGAGTTTTGTTGAAGACAAATTTGCTTCGAACTCGTATAGTTTAGGTCCGAAGTTTTCGATAGTGAAAGTCTCTTGAAGTCGTCGGAGCTTAGAAGCTCCGACACTGTCCATCGTCGGAGCTTAGTAGCTCCGGCAATAGCCTCTACCAACACGTTGAGTGTCGATAGTTAATACTTCAAGGTGTCAGAGCTTAGTAGCTCCGGCAATGACCCTTGCCACGCCTGGCTTGCTGGCAACAGGCTCTAGTGATAGAGTCTTCTCACCATCTTTAAGTTAACGCCGGTGGGAGTCGGAGCTTGGTTAACTCCGATTTTTCTCCATCAATATTGGGTTTATTTTTCCTGCACACTTAAGCCAAGAAAAACAGTAAAATTCGTTCCTTATCTATAACTTCGTCGCGGCTTACAGTTCTCAAGAGAATTTCAAGTTGAACACGATTTTTAGTATAATTGGATGAATTGTCTTTTCTTTTAGATCCAATTGTCCATGGACCCACCTTACTTTGGCCTGCCGGGATGTAGGTAGAGTGGCGTACTTAGGGTGCTTGACCAGGCTAAGTCGATAGCGCACTCCGGCCCTAGAATGGCTTGGCGGCTTTCAGGCGAGTTGGCCACAGATGATATTTAAATCTAAAAAATCCGACAATTCAACTCGAATCGTACGTAAATCGGTCTAACTAGAATTTCTTAAGAATTGCACGTTTCTGTTATAGACAAGAAAGAGAAAAATAAAAATATCGAGCCTTATGCAAAAATGAATGCACGTGGAGTCTATTTCACATGAAGATGTCTTTCATTATAGGTCCGGGGTACAGGGGAAACAAGTACACTCTTAGGGTACGGAACCAGGCTAAGTGTGTTCGGTTTCTCGTTTAACCCAGGGTAGTTAGCTACACTTCTAGTCCGGAGACTGTATCAAGTGTTGCATGAGCTTTCCAAACCTTTCGGGAAAGGTCCGGCTGCTCTCCCGGAGGAACTACCCGACTCTGTACAATGACTCTATAACATACACTTCAAGTTACTTAAGACTCACCTCCGTGGAATTAAGTGTAGAACTTACGGAGGTGCTCGATGTTCCAAGGATTTGGGAGAGGTGTCCCATCCTCGGTAGCCAAGCGAACGCTTCCGGGACGGGATACTTTGATCACTCGGAAGGGTCCTTCCCAGCCGGGGGAGAGTTTGTTTTGCCCTTCTCTGGATAGTATTCTCCGTAGCACCAGATCGCCTTCCTCGAGCTGTCGGTTGTGTACATGCCGCTGATGATAGCGCCGTAGAGCTTGGCGGTATCGGGCATTCCGAACAGCTGCTTGGCACCTTCCCTCCTCGAGGAGGTCTAGGTCTTCACGCCGGAGCTGGTCCTGCGCGGCTTCGTCGAAGGTCCGGACTCGGAGGGAACCCAAGGTGATTTCCGGAGGAAGGATCGCTTCAGCTCCGTACACCAGGAAGAAGGGTGTTTCTCCAGTTGCCCGACTTGGAGAAGTCCTGTTAGCCCATAGAGTGGGCGGAAGCTCTTCGATCCAATTAGCTCCGTGCTTTTTCAAACGCTCATAAGTGCGCGTTTTGAGTCCTTTAAGGATCTCTGCGTTTGCTCTCTCGGCTTGTCCATTGCTGGCAGGATGAGCTACGGAAGCGTAGCAAACTTGTATGCCGAGGTCTTCGCAATATCCTTGAAATGCGGAGCTTGTGAACTGAGTCCCATTATCAGTGATGATCTTATTTGGGACTCCGAATCTGCTCACGATAGATTGTAGAAAATTGATTGCAGATTGTTTGTTGATCGTCACAGCAGGAGTAGCTTCCGGCCACTTGGTGAACTTGTCGATGGTGATGTACAGGAACTTGTAACCTCCGACGGCTCTTGGGAAGGGTCCCAAGATGTCCATCCCCCACACAGCGAAAGGCCACGTAGGAGGTATCATTTGTAAGGGCTGAGCAGGTGTATGAATTTGCTTTGCATGAAATTGGCATGCTTTGCATTTCTTCACTAGCTCAGTAGCATCCTGGAGCGCTGTAGGCCAGTAGAAGCCGTGCCGAAAGGCTTTTCCGACCAGCGTGCGGGAAGACGCGTGGTTCCCACACTCACCTCCATGGATTTCTGCGAGGAGCTCGCAGCCTTCTTCCCTTGTGATGCACCGCATTAGGATGCCGTTGGCACCGCGCCGGTAGAGATCCCCTTCTACCAACGTGTATCTTTTAGCCAATCTGACTACCCGGTCAGCGGATACATCATCGTCAGGAAGGATGTTGTCTTTCAAGTAGTTCCGGATCTCCGAGATCCATGCATCGGAACTAACTTGAGCATTTGAGTCTTGCGTGCTGGGTTGCTCGGAGCTTCCGGCAGCACCTACGACCCTTGATGGCTGCCATGGTAACAGGGCCATCGGGACCGTCAGCTTCGGGATGTTGATCTCGCCCCCTTCGTTCAGTTCGGCAGGCTGAACTGTGGGTTTTGACAACCTCCGGACAAAGGTTCCGTCTGGAGCCGGAGCTCCGGTTGACGCCTTGGTCGAGAGTTCGTCAGCTTCAGCGTTGTGAGCACGCTGAACATGGTGAAGGTCTAGGACTTCGAAGTCCTTCTGAAGCCTCTGGACTTCAAGGAGATAAGCAGCCAGCTGGAGATTATTGCAGGAGCATTCACCCTTCACCTGTTTGATGACAAGTTGTGAATCTCCTTTGACCAGCAACTGCTTGACACCATATGATAGTGCCACCTTTAATCCATATATGAGTGCTTCGTACTCCGCCATGTTGTTGGTTGCCTTGAAGTCAAGGTGCACCATGTATTTCACCTTCTCCCCGGTTGGTGCGAGGAGAAGGATTCCAGCTCCGGCTCCCTGCTTCTGCATGGAGCCGTCGAAGTAAAGGGTCCAGTGAGGCTTAGTGAAGGCCGGAACTTGTGGTTCCGTCTTCTGCTCGCTGGGGCCCCCAGGGTTTAATGGAGAGGGAGTCCATTCTGCCACGAAATCTGCCAACGCTTGACTCTTGATTGCTTGTCTTGGAATGAATTCGAGGTCGAATTCAGCCAGTTCCGCTGCCCACTTTGCTATATTCCCAGTTGAATTGGGATTATGCAGGATCGCTCGAAGTGGATATGAGGTTACCACCGAGACTTTGTGAGCTTGGAAATAGTGTCGAAGCTTCCTTGAGGCAATAAGAACTGCGTAGAGCAGCTTATGCACCTCTAGGTATCGAGTCTTGGCATCATGTAACACTTCACTGATGAAGTATACTGGGCGTTGAATGGTCCGGACCCTCCCGGAGGGGTCCGGAGCTTCCTCTCCATTGATCCGGACCCTGTCGGAGGGGTCCAGACTATCTTCGGGGACCTCCGGGTTCTGGGTGGAGGAACCCGGAGCTTCTTCAGGAATGACCTGGATCCTATCGGAAGGATCCGAGTCCTCTGAAGTGGCTTCTTGTGGGTTCAAGTCTGTGAGCTGGGACCCAGACCCGCTTTCAGGAACCTCCGGATCCTCCCGAAGGGATCTGGATTCCTGAGTATTGGGTAGTTCCAGTCTCTCCGCAACCAGAACCATACTGACGACTTCGTCAGCTGCTGAAATGTAAAGCAATAAAGGCTCACTAGGGTTCGGAGCTACCAAGACTGGTAGGGTGGTGAGGAACTGTTTCAGCTCCTGGAATGCCTTCTCTGCTTCTTCAGACCATTGGAATGGTCCGGACTTCCTTAGTAACTTGAAGAAGGGAAGTGCCCTTTCTGCCAGTCTTGAAATGAATCGGCTGAGGGCTGCTAGACATCCAGTTAATTTTTGGACGTCTTTGATGCGGGTTGGTGGCCGCATGTCTTCAATGGCTTTTATCTTCGCCGGATTAGCCTCTATGCCCCGGTGACTTACCAGGAAACCAAGAAGCTTTCCGGAACTAACCCCAAATACGCATTTGTCTGGGTTTAGCTTCGTGCGGGTGGCCCGCAGCTTGTCGAAGACAGCCTGCAAGGTGTCCAAGAGGGACTCCTTGTTCTTGACTTTGACCACGATGTCATCAACGTACACTTCCACTATGTCTCTGATGAGTTCTTCGAAAGTTTTGTACATTGCTCGTACAAAAGTTGAAGCTGCATTCTTGAGACCAAAAGGCATGGCTGTGTAACAATACAATCCATCCACTGTGATGATTGAAGTATGTTCTTCATCTTCCCTAGACATCCGGATTTGATGATATCCTGAATATGCGTCTAGAAAACACAGTAACTCACACCCGGAGGTGGAATCCACTATCTGGTCTATTCTAGGTAGTGGGAATGGATCTTTTCGACATGCCTTATTTAGTGTGGTGTAGTCGATGCACATCTGAAGTTTCCCGCCGGCTTTAGGCACAACGACTGGGTTTGCCAGCCATTTTGGATGGTAGACTTCTCGGATGAATCCGGCTTCGAGCAACTTCTTCACTTCTTGTCGGATGAAGTTCTGTCGCTCTACAGATTGCTTCCGAGGTTTCTGGTGCACAGGCCGAGCGTCGGGGTAAATCTTCAGATTGTGCTCAATCACTTCCCTGGGGATCCCAGACATTTGTGACGGTTGCCAAGCAAACACGTCAACGTTAGCCCGGAGGAAAGTAATGAGCGCGAGTTCCTATTTGTCGTTCAAGCCACCCGATATGCGGGTAGTTTGAGTGACATCAGAACCAATTTGGACGACTTTGACGGGAATGTCGGTGTCGCCGCTTGGCTGCACACGAGGTGCAGAGGTCGAGCCTCGTTGACGAATGCTCGGAGGTTGTGGAGCTTGCTTCTGTCTGGAGTCCTCCTCTTGCGCTGTGGTAAGTGCGTGGAGTTCCTCCAGAGCAGTTACTCCGGCAGTGCGATCTCCACGGATCCGGAGAACGCCTACTGGTGTTGGCATCTTCAACACCAGGTATCCATAATGAGCAGCTGCCATGAATTTGTACAAGGCAGGTCTACCCAAAATGGCGTTGAATGGTAAGTTGATCTGAGCGACGTCGAAGATCAACTTTTCGGTGCGATACTTCTCCCGGGTCCCGAAGGTAACAGGGAGAGTAATAGCTCCGAGTGGAGTGATGGCCCCCGGACCTACTCCGGAGAAAGGTCGAGAGGGCTGGAGGTCCGAAGGTCGGAGCTGAAGCTTAGTGAAAGCTTCGAAGCTGATGAGATTAAGCCCCGAACCTCCATCTACCAGGACATGATGAAGCTGGATGTTGTTGATGGTGGGAGATACCATCAAGGGTAGCTGGCCAGCTCCGACCATGCTTTGAGGACAGTCCGAAGCATCAAAAGTGATGGGTGTGTCCATCCACTTTCGATGTGGCTCCGGTCTAGCTGTAGGAGCTACAGCAGCCATATCCCGTCGCATAGTCTTGATGACACGACGAGAGGTGATGTCCCATGATCCACCAAAGATGGTGTTCATGGTTTTTCGACGCTCGTTGTCGGAGACGTCGGAATCATCGTCGACGGAGGTGTAGACGGCTTTCAAGACCTTTTTGGGGTCCTGAAACCCTAACTCCTCTTCAGCCGGAGCTTCATCGACCTTTTGTTTTCCCTCCCTCTGTCGGAAGGGAGACCCTTCCCGGCGCTTGTGGTAGCGCTCGGCAAGGTTTTCGACCTCCCGGCAGTCCTCCAGTCTGTGGCTGCTCGTTTTGTGAATGGGGCACCACATCTTGGATTTGCCACCGTCTTCAGAAGACGGTCGAGGTCGCTTCTCGGGGCGTGGCCCCCGGCCACCAGGAGTTGCAGCGGCTGCAACGTTGGATGTGCCGGCCGACGGCTTCTTCTTGCCGTTGGTCTTCTTTTTCTTCTTGCCACTCCCGGAGGTAGCGGCTTCTTCTTTGGAGGATTTTTTATGATCCTCCAGGGCTGGTTTGGAGTGCATTTCACGGCCCTCCGCAGCTCTGGCACATTTGTCAGCCAGGCTGAAGAGCTCCGTGACGCTGGTGATCTCTTTGATCGCCAGCTTCTCCAACATCTTCTTGTCTCGTACACCCTGTCTGAATGCCACAATGACAGAAGCGCTTGAGATAGAAGGGATTGTGTTACGTACCTGAGAGAATCTCTGGATGAATGACCGCAAAGATTCTCCTCCTTTTTGCACGACCGCAAAAAGGTCCAGTTCAGTGCCCGGACGGGTGTATGAACTCCCGAAATTGGCGGTGAACTGACGGCACAGCTCCTCCCAACTGTCGATAGAGTTGGGTGGAAGGCTCATAAACCAGGACCTGGCGGTCCCAGTTAAGGCCACTGGAAAGTAATTGGCCATTACGGCCTCGTTTCCTCCAGCTGCTAGGATCGCAGTGGAGTATATCTGTAGAAATTCTACGGGATTGACAGTCCCGTCGAATTTTTCCGGCAAGTGTGGCCGGAACTTCTGTGGCCATCTAACCATGCGCAGGTGCATGGCTAGGGCGGAACAGCCTCCTCCTACTGCTTCCAGAGTAGAAAGGTCTTGAGCATCTCGTCTTTCTCGAGCTCGCTCGATGTGGACACGGCCATCTTGTTGGCGATATCGGCGATCAAGCTCCGCCCGGAGGTCGTGTGTCGAAAGCCGAGATGCAGTATGGGCACGTCGTGCCTCAGAGGGCAACGATGTCACTTGCTGTGACGCAGCTCTTCTTCGGTTGTTGGAGACATGTGGACCAAGTCTTCCAGACAACGTTCGTCGCTGCGACGGGGCCCGCCCTGAAGGAGGTGGACCCTGGTTGTTGAGGCGTTCAGCCGCTGCTGCGACCAAATGCTCAACATCAGCTCTCCATTGCTCCATGGCACCTTGAGATGCATCCGGAGGTGGTGGTCGCTGGAGGAGAGCACGCGCTGCATGGAGCGCGTGTTCTGGGTTGTCATGACTTGCCGGAGCAGAATGTGACGCCGGTGCACCATCATGTCGTCCGGCATGTCTTGCCGGAGAAGATGGTGGTGGTGGGAGTGTGACTCCCGCTGGAACTGAGGCTCCTGCCGGTGGCTGCATGTTGGAGGGATTGCCTCCGACAGCCTGAGCAGCAGGTTGCCCGTTGGATGATCCTGCCGCAGAATTCACCATTCTTGAAGATCTCAGGCGCCCCCTACCTGGCGCGCCAACTGTCGACTGTTGGAGTCGGCAGATCCCCTGACACTACGAAAGTGTGGAAGGAGTTTGAGGTTCGGTTTGGGCGCGCGGAGACTCAAGTAGGTGAAACGCGATTGGACACGAGTGACACAGTAGTTTACGTGGTTCGGGCCGCCTGAGCGTAATACCCTACACCACGGGTGTGTGTGTGTGTTGTATTAACTTGTGAGCTTCAGAGTGTTCAAGAGTTCTCTCCTCGTGTATCGTCGGTTTGTCCTTTTATAGTACAAGGACAAACCGTTACAAGTCAGCCTGGCCCGACATGTGGACCTGGCGGTTATTGGTATTGATACACGAGATTAATTGTTGTTAATAACCCTGTAACGGCTCCGACAGTGCCGTTACAGGTGTTAAGATCATCCGATTAAATATCATTAACGTGGAATTAATGATGATTAATCGGGTCTTGAAGTCTGCGGCTGTCCTTTGGAGATCCGGAGCCGTTACAACGTCTCCCGGGGGTTTGAAGCGGCCAGCTCCGACGTATGGACACGTGGCAGCTCCGGAGCTTGCTCGTGGGAAGCGGGAAGCTCCGGGGCGGCCTGGCACGTGTCAGGTCCGGAGCTTCTCTCGGTTAGGGGTTACCTCCGGAGGTGCCGTTTCAGTACTTGGCCCGGAGCTTCACCCTTGCGGGTAATAGCTCTGGTCTGACAGTACACGTGGCAACCTAGGGGCTAACCATGTTGAAGAAGCGGGTCCGGTTACGTCTGACAAGTGGGCCCCCGAGGGTCTTCAATTTGAGTAGATGTCCTTCCCTTGAGATCTTTGTATCCTCAGGGGGTGTATGGTTTTTAGGGTACCGACACACGTGTTCGGGAATGGACAAGTTCGGGCCTGATTTAGTTGGAAATGAGAATCTAGCCCAGGTTGCACCTATTGATTCCTTCTTGATTCGCTGAAAGTTGAGAATTTCCCTTCGTAGAGAGGCAACTTGGGAGAGTGGAAAGAATACAAGACAAAAATCGTCTCGAAGTTCTTTCCATTTTTCATTTGCACTCCTAACGGTATGAGTGTGCCACTGCTTCGCTCTTCCCTTGAGGAAAAAGGGAAACAATTTCCACTTAAGGGTTTCTTGTGTCATGCCCTTGATTAGAAGGCATGAACAAAATTGCTCAAGCTCCCGCAGGTGATGGTAGGGATTCTCACAATCCGTCCCTGTGAAGGATTGCTCCCCAACCATTGCTATAAAGCCAGTGTAGAGTTCATAGCCAATTGAGCCAATGGGATCCGCCAATGGCGGAGGCTCACAGAACTCACCCTTTGGAGCAGGTAGAGAAAGCATGGTGGGTTTCTCCATAGTTTTATATGGTATAAATATAAGGAATAAAGATAAAAAATAGATATGAGGGTGAACAAGGTTCGAAGGTCAACAACAACCGTTCCCCGACAATGGCGCCAACAATGCTTGTTGACCACTGGTGCGTTACAGATGAAAATCCGCAAGCACACGAAGAAACCACTATAGAACTTCCCCTTAAAGAGTGTTCCCAAGGGTATTGAATCCAAAGAACGTGTGTGCTAATCTTCTAACTAGTTCACCCACAGACATAAAACTTGGTGATAGGCAAGGGATACAGTGGATTTCCTAAGAGAAAGGGTTCGAATTCAAAGCAAGTTGATCAATAGCTACTTGTATTGGGCACATGCTTACCCTGGTCTGCCAGGCGACTCTGCCAAGAGCCTATGTCGTAGCCGAATGTGGACGATTACAACGGACGAGTAGGGCTGTCACCACCTACCGCCTACCTCTACAACCTGTGGACTACGAGATGATCAAAGGTAACGTCAAGCCTAGACACCACACCTACGCTATCGATTACTTCCCTAACCTCTCTAGCAAATACTAGGGCCTCTAAATGAATAGATCAATGAATGAACAAGCAACTATGGAATTAACTCGCTTGAATTAAATAAATGAACTCCAATGGAATTGCACAGGAATTCTACTCAGAGCGTGCCCATGAATCCTCGTTGACCGTGTTAGGCGCATTTACCACTTCGGTCAAACTGGGGGTTCAGTTGAACCCCCCCCCCTCTAGGTGACTTTCACATAAGCTACCACTTGGCCTTCTTGCATGAGCAAGCATCCAAGCCCTTGTCTTGAGGCATAGCAATATATATCAAAGCTCTTGCTCATGTCTGGAAATACTAACACTAGGGCAGTTGTCCACCTCTTCTTTAACTCCTCAAAGCTATCTTGACAAGCTTGAGTACATTGGAATGCCTTCCCTTTCATTAGTAATTCAGTCATGAGCTTTGCTATTTTGTAAAAATTCTTGATGAATCGACGGTAATATCCAGCAATTCCAAGGAAACTCCGAATTTCCTTCACATTTTGTGGCAGCTCCCAATTTAACACATCTCTCACTTTCCTTGGGTCGACCGATACTCCTCTTCCATAGATGATATGGCCAAAAAATGTTACTTCCCATAACCAGAATTGGCACCTGCTGAATTTAGCATACAACTAAAATTCCTGCAGTTTTTGCAATGTAAGCTTCAAGTGCTCCTCATGCTCTTCCTCACTTCTCGAGTATATCATAATATCATCGATGAACACCAAGACAAAAATATCCAGATGCTCCATGAAGACCTTGTTCTTGAGATACATGAAGTACACCGGCGCGTTCATCAATCCAAAAGACACAACTGTATACTCATAGGATCCATACCGCATCCAAAAAGCAGTTTTGAATATATCCAATGGACTAATCTTCATTTGGAAATATCCTGACCGCAGATTAATCTTGGGTAAAACACAAGCGCCCTTCCTTTATTGGTCGAATAGATCCTCTATATGGGGTAGCGAGTACTTGGTCTTGATCGTCACCTCGTTGAGAGACCTATAATCCACACACATCCTTTGGGTTCCATCCTTCTTGTCTATGAGGAGCACTAGTGCTCCCCATGGTGATGATCTTGGGCGTATAAAACCCTTCTCTAGCTGCTCTTGAATTTTCTTCTTGAGCTTGGCTAACTCCTTGGGAGGCATCCTATATGGTCTCTGAGCTATAGGTGCTGTTCCAAGTATCAAATCAACGGAAAACTCTATGTCGCGATCAGGCAGCATACCTGGCAACTCATCCGAGAACACATCTAGATACTCGTGAACAATTGGAATACTCTCCAATGTCAAACCCTCAATGTAACTTAGCGTTGCTTTATCCATTGTGGATTGGGCTGCCTCAACTTCGAAGCGAATGTCGTGCTCGCTTGTCAACTTCACAATCATCTCAACACATTGAATCACTCCATTATACTTGCTGAACCAGTCCATTCCATGTATTATATCTATCTCTTGTGAATCCATGACAGTGAGATTTGCAAGAAAGTCTATCCCCCTTATTTTTATGCTCAATCTCGGATACACTATATTTGTTCTCATCTCTCCACCAGGAGATTTTACCCACATAGTGTGCTTCATATGACATATAGGAAGATTATACATGGCAACATACTTCGATGAGATGAATGAATGAGATGCTCTACAATCAATTAACAAAGTCGCGGGGTTGGAGTTGGCGAGGAACATACCAATCACGACATCATTAGCTTGTTGGGTCTCCTTAGTAGAGACGTGATTCACATTACCACGAGCAAAATTTTGCCGTTCACAATTGCCTTGTGGTGCTCCTCCATTGGACCGTGGATAGGTTGGCCTTGGCACATTGTTCACTGGACAATAGCTTCTTTTGAGGCATTGACTTGCGAAGTGCCCTGCCTCTCTACATGCATAGCACGTCTTGCTGACCGTAGCACCAGGAAAACTCGAGTGCATCTGATTTTGAACATTAGCCACCATATTGGGATGCGGTGTAGGTGGCACAAGATAGCGAGGCACTTGCATAGAGGGGCATTGCCGTGGTGGCTGATTTGGGCATGGTGGAATAGCAGAATGGTATACAGGAGCGAATGGGTTGTAATATGGTGCATTTGGTGGTGCACAACGGGGACGGACGTTGCTTCCTTGCGGCTGTCCCTAGTACGACATCTTTCTCTTGTTATCTTGCTCCATCTCACAAACCATGTTCTCAACAACAATAGCCTTGTCCACAAGCTTTAGGGTGTTTGGATAATCACCATTAAGCAACTGAACTTGAGTCTCATTATTATGACCCCTCATGAACAAATATTTCTTCTGACTGTCCATATTAACATCTTTTAGAGCATACCTTGTGAGTTGAGTGAATTTATTAAGTTACTCACTCACACTCATCCTTCCTTGCCTGAGGTTCACAAAATCTTGCCTTTTTAGGATCATGACACCTTTAGGAACATAATAAGAACGAAAGCTCTCCTTGAACTCAGCCAAAGTGATTTACTCTTGATTAGCATGGGCATTGCATGAGCTTCCCACCAATCCGCCCTGCCCCAACTAGTTGATGTGAGGCAAAAAGGGCCCTCTCCCAGCCATTGCACTGGATAATAGCACATTTTTTTCTGAACAGATTTCAGCCAATCATCAGCTTCCGTAGGATCATTGGCTTGAGAAAAAGTGGGTGCCCGGGTTTTACTAAACACCACAAATTTGTTGTGAGGTGGCGCGGGTGGTGGTGGTGCTGGTGGCGCGGGCATGTGGGGCTGGTTATTGTTGTCGGCTTGCATCTGTCCCATGATTTGCATCATGGTTTGCAAAAGCTGATTTTGCATAGACATCAAGCTTAAGATTGCTAGCTTCAGGTCCAAGGTGGATATTCTCAAGCACCCCATTGTTCTCCTCATAGCCATCGACATTCCTTTGACTGCATGTCACCCTCGACATCCGAGGAAAAAGAGTACAGGATGGAAGGATTTAGAATTTGAGAGAAAACGTCTCCAACTATATGCATCAAGGAATATGAAACTAAGCAACTATATATATAAGGTTGTATAGAGAGGTGGACATATGTCGAAGCACCCCACAATCCTCTACTAGGCACAAAAGAACACAAGCAATCACCACATAGAGTTCAGCACATGATGCTAACTATGACTAATATGGAACGCTCCTATGTTCTCCAAAGTCTCACTTATACCTAGGGTTGCATCCTACGGTGAAGGTGGCTCCGATACCAAATTGTGACATCCGAATCCGAAATGAACCAAGTGAATGCATATGTGTGCCCAAGATGTTCATCACACATACACGACAACTTCACAATTAATATATAGAAAATAAACACATCACAAATAGTAAATAGGTACCTTGTTACAATAATGGTTCTCAAATTACAAGTCTCTAATTATTGCAGTGGAAAAATAAACTAAATAGTGCGACTCCACTCCACAGGCAATTGACTATAGCACACAACATAGTACGCCACATGATCCTCGTGGTACTCCAAAGCATCACCTGTAGCTGTATTAGTGGGGGGAATAGCAAGGGTGAGTACATATCATACTCAGCATGTGTGGGAAAGTATGACATGTAGCTAAAAACAAGGATGATAATAAAATGGCTAATTGCATAGAAGTACATTTCATAAACATGTAAAAGCATCCTACAATGTCTATGTGAGTTTAAATCCAATCATAACCCAAGTAATTGTCATAATTTATAAACAACATTCTCATTTACCATCATACCTCATTCATAAATTAACATTAATCCACATGCCAATTTCATACCTCCATAACCATCCATGCTTATATAACATAACCCAATTTAGAACCATATCCGAACCATCCAAAATCCCAAGTTCCCTCTAATCATATGGGTCATCCATGTGCTCTTAACCGGGAGCATGGCTATCATGATAGTTTTTAACACTCTGTAGAGGTTGTACCACTTTACCCACATGTTCGTGATTTCATCACCTTTCGGTGACTAAGAAACCTCCACTATGCCTTATCACACTTCCGTTGGTGTGTGGCCAAGAGATCACAAAATAGCCTTTCAAAAGGGACTACTATTATGTACGGCCCACTAAAGTTTCACCGGCAGGCGTGAATCTCCATTCTCCCACCCACGGGCCCGCTCGTGTGCCATGCAGATCCTAGGGTAGCCCTTTCCGACTCCCATTCCCTGCACCATCCAATGGTCCATGCAATACCAGCAACACACCTAATTATTCAGCTACGCCGCACCCATACATAGCCTTATGGTGGCACTGTTATCCTGACATATTCACACATGAACCGGTCCTTAGATCTAAGGCAAGCGAAACCACCATATCATCCAGCCCAGTCAACAACCCATGCTTGCTTAGATCACCCCAAATTCATTGTTACTTAAGTTATCATTATCATAAATTCACATAGTGCATATGTATGTTAGTTCATAATCAGTCATTTGGTTATTGCCAATCCCAATTTAGCAAAGCAAAGCAAAAGTGGAAAATACCCTTCCTGACTCTCCACAATATATCCCAAGTGACAAGGGTGGTCATACAAATCTGGTAAACACCTATTCATGGGTTTCTCATCAATTTGACACAAGCTTGCAGTTTACAATCAAAACATTTGAAAACGGGATCAAAATGGTCAAGGACACATGCCTTGATCCGGCGGCTGGTTTGGATTAAGAGCTTCGAAGTTCTGGTGCTAAAGGTCCTCATAAGCACCTTCTAGAGCACTAAATTCTATTATGTGTGACAACCATGCAAAACAAACATTACAATCAATAAATGCTCACATAGTACTCAATATGACACGACATGCATGAATGATGCAATTATGTGGTAATACGTGTTATTAGGTTGCTATTGTTGCTTACTAACTAGTTACAATTGAGTTTTACATGTTTGGGCAAGTTTTGAGTCATTCCAGAGAAAACAGGAAAAATTACAGGAATTGGGATCGGACGAGTCCACACATTGGGTCGGACATGTTTGCTCTGGACCAGAAGCTTCAACGAACTAGTCCGCACTAGACCGAACAAGTCTGCTATGTCCAGGGTTTTGCAAACATCCCATCTAGGGCATGATTCAAATGAAGATGGGATCAAAATTGACGTGGAAAGTTGGATCTAGGATAGTTACCGTGAATCTATTGGTTCAATAGTCGAGGATTAGGTGTAACATGATATCTCGACGTATTCATCAATTGAAGATGAAGGATTGTTGGTGAAGAATGTTGACGTCGATGAGTCGGTGAAGATCACAGCAGCGATGACGATCTCGCTTAATTCCTTCCTCTCCTTCTTCTCCTTCCTTGTCTAACCTTCCTTCTTCTCTCTTCAAGAGCGGTGGCTATGAAGAGAGCAAGTGTTGTGGGTAAATGGGTAAACGGTGGGTGGTGGGGTATTTATATAGGAGGAGAGGTGGTGAGATTGTGGTGGGATCCAAGTAGGTGGTAGCGGGGGCAGGTAGAGGCCTTGATGGGGTCACAATTGGGCTCCTCAGGGGTGAGGCATGATGTTATTGGGCCCAATTAAGACAATTACACAATAACTCGTTGTGGAGGCAAAATAGAATCCGAGTCAAAACCCTAGGAACCGGACTAGTCCAGAGGAGGTCGGACAAGTCTGTTCGGGGTACAAAGAGCAGATCGGACAAGTCCTCTTGCCGGACTAGTCCGTCCAATAAATAGATAGTTCAACAGAGAAGTCTGGTGCTATACCGGACAAGTCCGGGGATCGTACAGTTTAAAAAATCGACTAAATTTTGGGATTTCTGGACAACTACGAAGAGTTCCAGTAGCAATTGTCGGACTAGTCCATATACGATAACGGACAAGTACGGATGAGAATAGAAACAAAACTAGATTAGTGCATAACAATTAACAGATAGGTCCAGGGGACATCAATAGTGAAACCAGACTAGTCCATAGCTATTAGCGGACAAGTCTGTACCTAAGATTGATTTTAACGACTGGTTTGCCTCTAATTCATTTTAATCTTGTTCTTTTTTGGGTTGCATTATGTTAGAAATTTATAAGAATGAATGCAATGCATGATGGGTGAAAATCAATGTGTTACAAAATGGTGATAATATCTAGCCATTCCTAAGAAACTTTGAATATCTTTCACATTGTGTGGTGGGTTCCACTTTAACACATCTTTCACTTTTACTGGATCGACAGATACTCCTCCCTGGGAGATGATATGGCCTAAAATGATATCTCCCTCAATCAGAAATCTCACATATTGAACTTGGCATACAACTGGTGTTCTGACAATCTCTGCAATGTCAGCCTTAAATGCTCTTCATGCTCTTCATCACTTTTCATGTATACCATGATATCATCAATGAACGCTACAACGAACTTATCCAGATACTCCAATAATATCGTATACATGAGGCACATGAAGTATGCAGGTGCATTGTTCAATTCGAATGATATAATGGTGTACTCATATGATCCATACCGCGTTCGAAAGGCTGTTTGGGGTATATGTGACGGTCTAATATTCATTTAGAAGTATCCTGACCAAAGATCGATCTTAGAGAATATTTGTGCTCCCTTCATTTGGTCAAAAAGATCTTCAATGCGAGGCAGTGAATACTCATTCTTGATCATCACCTCATTCAGAGACCAGTAATCCACACACATTCTTTGGGATCCGTCCTTCTTATCTACGAAGAGCACTGGAAGTCCCCATGGTAATGAACTCGGGCATATAAAACCCTTTTCCAGCTGCTCTTGAATTTGTTTCTTGAGCTCTGCTAATTTCTTAGGAGGCATCCTATATGGCCTTTAGCTATAGGTGCAGTTAGTTTTTAAATCAATGACAAACTCGATGTCACGATCGGGTGGCATACCTGGCAATTCTTCGAGAAAACCTTTGGGTACTCGTGAACAATAAGAATTTCCTCCAATGTCACACCTTCTACATGATTTAGCATTGTCTTTCCAGTTACTGGTTGGACTTCCTTGAATTCTATAATAACCCCTTCGTCGTTTGTCAATTGTGTTGTCCGTGTGACATATTGGATCACTCCCTTATGTTTATGTACCCAATCCATTCCAAGTATTATGTCCAATTCTTGTGAATTCAAAACTATAAGGTTGGCGAGGATATATGCCCCCTTATTTTAAGTCATACTTTTGGACATATTATATTTGACCTCATCCCCCCTCCAGTAGAATTAATTAACATTCTATACTTCATGTGTGATATAGGCATGCTATGCTTTACGACATACTTTGATGAGATGAATGAATTAGATGCTCCAGAATGAAATAATATAGTAGCAGGATTGGAGTTTGCAAGGAACATACCAATCACGATATCATCAGCTTGCTGAGCCTCTTCTGAAGATACATGGTTCACCCTGCCAAGAGCAAAATTTTATGGTCCACGGTTGTCTTTAGTTGCTCCTCCATTCAATCTAGGATTCATCCTTGGAGCATTTTTCATTTTTCCCTGGCCTGACTTTGGGCACTAATTAGAAAAATATCCCACCTGACCACAAGTGTAGCTTGTCTTGTTACCAGTAGCGCCAGAGAAGTTATGCAAGGCTGATTCTGAGGATAGGCGCCCATATTAGGATGAGGTGCAGGCACATGGGTAAGTAGGTGCTTGCATGGGAGATCATTGCTGCGTTGGCTGATTTGGCGCGGTGGATGAGCTTCCCACCAATCCGCCCTGCCCCAACTAGTTGATGTGAGGCAAAAAGGGCCCTCTCCCAGCCATTGCACTGGATAATAGCACGTTTTTTTCTGAACAGATTTCAGCCAATCATCAGCTTCCGTAGGATCAATTGCTTGAGCAAAAGTGGGTGCCCGGGTTTTACTAAACACCATAAATTTGTTGTGAGGTGGCGCGGGTGGTGGTGGTGCTGGTGGCGCGGGCATGTGGGGCTGGTTATTGTTGTCGGCTTGCATCTGTCCCATGATTTGCATCATGGTTTGCAAAAGCTGATTTTGCATAGACATCAAGCTTAAGATTGCTAGCTTCAGGTCCAAGGTGGATATTCTCAAGCACCCCATTGTTCTACTCATAGCCATCGACATTCCTTTGACTGCATGTCACCCTCGACATCCGAGGAAAAAGAGTACAGGATGGAAGGATTTAGAATTTGAGAGAAAACGTCTCCAACTATATGCATCAAGGAATATGAAACTAAGCAACTATATATATAAGGCTGTATAGAGAGGTGGACATATGTCGAAGCACCCCACAATCCTCTACTAGGCATAAAAGAACACAAGCAATCACCACATAGAGTTCAGCACATGATGCTAACTATGACTAATATGGAACGCTCCTATGTGCTCCAAAGTCTCACTTATACCTAGGGTTGCATCCTACGGTGAAGGCGGCTCCGATACCAAATTGTGACATCCGAATCCGAAATGAACCAAGTGAATGCATATGTGTGCCCAAGATGTTCATCACACATACACGACAACTTCACAATTAATATATAAAAAATAAACACATCACAAATAGTAAATAGGTACCTTGTTACAATAATGGTTCTCAAATTACAAGTCTCTAATTATTGCAGTGGAAAAATAAACTAAATAGTGCGACTCCACTCCACAGGCAATTGACTATAGCACACAACATAGTACGCCACATGATCCTCGTGGTACTCCAAAGCATCACCTGTAGCTGTTTTAGTGGGGGGAATAGCAAGGGTGAGTACACATCATACTCAGCATGTGTGGGAAAGTATGACATGTAGCTAAAAACAAGGATGATAATAAAATGGCTAATTGCATAGAAGTACATTTCATAAACATGTAAAAGCATCCTACAATGTCTATGTGAGTTTAAATCCAATCATAACCCAAGTAATTGTCATAATTTATAAACAACATTCTCATTTACCATCATACCTCATTCATAAATTAACATCAATCCACATGCCAATTTCATACCTCCATAACCATCCATGCTTATATAACATAACCCAATTTAGAACCATATCCGAACCATCCAAAATCCCAAGTTCCCTCTAATCATATGGGTCATCCATGTGCTCTTAACTGGGAGCATGGCTATCATGATAGTTTTTAACACTCTGTAGAGGTTGTACCACTTTACCCACATGTTCGTGATTTCATCACCTTTCGGTGACTAAGAAACCTCCACTATGCCTTATCACACTTCCGTTGGTGTGTGGCCAAGAGATCACAAAATAGCCTTTCAAAAGGGACTACTATTATGTACGGCCCACTAAAGTTTCACCGGCAGGCGTGAATCTCCATTCTCCCACCCACGGGCCCGCTCGTGTGCCATGCAGATCCTAGGGTAGCCCTTTCCGACTCCCATTCCCTGCACCATCCAATGGTCCATGCAATACCAGCAACACACCTAATTATTCAGCTACGCCGCACCCATACATAGCCTTATGGTGGCACTGTTATCCTGACATATTCACACATGAACCGGTCCTTAGATCTAAGGCAAGCGAAACCACCATATCATCCAGCCCAGTCAACAACCCATGCTTGCTTAGATCACCCCAAATTCATTGTTACTTAAGTTATCATTATCATAAATTCACATAGTGCATATGTATGTTAGTTCATAATCAGTCATTTGGTTATTGCCAATCCCAATTTAGCAAAGCAAAGCAAAAGTGGAAAATACCCTTCCTGACTCTCCACAATATATCCCAAGTGACAAGGGTGGTCATACAAGTCTGGTAAACACCTATTCATGGGTTTCTCATCAATTTGACACAAGCTTGCAGTTTACAATCAAAACATTTGAAAACAGGATCAAAATGGTCAAGGACACATGCCTTGATCCGGCGGCTGGTTTGGATTAAGAGCTTCGAAGTTCTGGTGCTAAAGGTCCTCATAAGTACCTTCTAGAGCACTAAATTCTATTATGTGTGACAACCATGCAAAACAAACATTACAATCAATAAATGCTCACATAGTACTCAATATGACACGACATGCATGAATGATGCAATTATGTGGTAATACGTGTTATTAGGTTGCTATTGTTGCTTACTAACTAGTTACAATTGAGTTTTACATGTTTGGGCAAGTTTTGAGTCGTTCCAGAGAAAACAGGAAAAATTACAGGAATTGGGATCGGACTAGTCCGCACATTGGGTCGGACATGTTTGCTCTGGACCAGAAGCTTCAACGAACTAGTCCGCACTAGACCGAACAAGTCTGCTATGTCCAGAGTTTTGCAAACATCCCATCTAGGGCATGATTCAAATGAAGATGGGATCAAAATTGACGTGGAAAGTTGGATCTAGGATAGTTACCGTGAATCTATTGGTTCAATAGTCGAGGATTAGGTGTAACATGATATCTCGACGTATTCATCAATTGAAGATGAAGGATTGTTGGTGAAGAATGTTGATGTCGATGAGTCGGTGAAGATCACAGCAGCGATGACGATCTCGCTTAATTCCTTCCTCTCCTTCTTCTCCTTCCTTGTCTTCCCTTCCTTCTTCTCTCTTCAAGAGCGGTGGCTACGAAGAGAGCAAGTGTTGTGGGTAAATGGGTAAACGGTGGGTGGTGGGGTATTTATATAGGAGGAGAGGTGGTGAGATTGTGGTGGGATCCAAGTAGGTGGTAGCGGGGACAGGTAGAGGCCTTGATGGGGTCACACTTGGGCTCCTCGGGGGTGAGGCATGATGTTATTGGGCCCAATTAAGACAATTACACAATAACTCGTTGTGGAGGCAAAATAGAATTCGAGTCAAAACCCTAGGAACCGGACTAGTCCAGAGGAGGTCGAACAAGTCTGTTCGGGGTACAAAGAGCAGATCGGACAAGTCCTCTTGCCGGACTAGTCCGTCCAATAAATAGATAGTTCAACAGAGAAGTCTGGTGCTATACCGGACAAGTCCGGGGATCGTACAGTTTAAAAAATCGACTAAATTTTGGGATTTCTGGACAACTCCGAAGAGTTCCAATAGCAATTGTCGGACTAGTCCATATACGATAACGGACAAGTACGGATGAGAATAGAAACAAAACTAGATTAGTGCATAACAATTAACAGATAGGTCCAGGGGACATCAATAGCGAAACCAGACTAGTCCATAGCTATTAGCGGACAAGTCTGTACCTAAGATTGATTTTAACGACTGGTTTGCCTCTAATTCATTTTAATCTTGTTCTTTTTTGGGTTGCATTATGTTAGAAATTTATAAGAATGAATGCAATGCATGATGGGTGAAAATCAATGTGTTACAAAATGGTGATAATATCTAGCCATTCTTAAGAAACTTTGAATATCTTTCACATTGTGTGGTGGGTTCCACTTTAACACATCTTTCACTTTTACTGGATCGACAGATACTCCTCCCTGGGAGATGATATGGCCTAAAATGATATCTCCCTCAATCAGAAATCTCACATATTGAACTTGGCATACAACTGGTGTTCTGACAATCTCTGCAATGTCAGCCTTAAATGCTCTTCATGCTCTTCATCACTTTTCATGTATACCATGATATCATCAATGAACGCTACAACGAACTTATCCAGATACTCCAATAATATCGTATACATGAGGCACATGAAGTATGCAGGTGCATTGTTCAATTCGAATGATATAATGGTGTACTCATATGATCCATACCGCGTTCGAAAGGCTGTTTGGGGTATATGTGACGGTCTAATATTCATTTAGAAGTATCCTGACCAAAGATCGATCTTAGAGGATATTTGTGCTCCCTTCATTTGGTCAAAAAGATCTTCAATGCGAGGCAGTGAATACTCATTCTTGATCATCACCTCATTCAGAGACCAGTAATCCACACACATTCTTTGGGATCCGTCCTTCTTATCTACGAAGAGCACTGGAAGTCCCCATGGTAATGAACTCGGGCATATAAAACCCTTTTCCAGCTGCTCTTGAATTTGTTTCTTGAGCTCTGCTAATTTCTTAGGAGGCATCCTATATGGCCTTTAGCTATAGGTGCAGTTAGTTTTTAAATCAATGACAAACTCGATGTCACGATCGGGTGGCATACCTGGCAATTCTTCGAGAGAACCTTTGGGTACTCATGAACAATAAGAATTTCCTCCAATGTCACACCTTCTACATGATTTAGCATTGTCTTTCCAGTTACTGGTTGGACTTCCTTGAATTCTATAATAACCCCTTCGTCGTTTGTCAATTGTGCTGTCCGTGTGACATATTGGATCACTCCCTTATGTTTCTGTACCCAATCCATTCCAAGTATTATGTCCAATTCTTGTGAATTCAAAACTATAAGGTTGGCGAGGAAATATGCCCCCTTATTTTAAGTCATACTTTTGGACATATTATATTTGACCTCATCCCCCCTCCAGTAGAATTAATTAACATTCTATACTTCATGTGTGATATAGGCATGCTATGCTTTACGACATACTTTGATGAGATGAATGAATTAGATGCTCCAGAATGGAATAATATAGTAGCAGGATTGGAGTTTGCAAGGAACATACCAATCACTATATCATCAGCTTGCTGAGCCTCTTCTGAAGATACATGGTTCACCCTGCCAAGAGCAAAATTTTATGGTCCACGGTTGTCTTTAGTTGCTCCTCAATTCAATCTAGGATTCATCCTTGGAGCATTTTTCATTTTTCCCTGGCCTGACTTTGGGCACTAATTAGAAAAATATCCCACCTGACCACAAGTGTAGCTTGTCTTGTTACCAGTAGCGCCAGAGAAGTTATGCAAGGCTGATTCTGAGGATAGGCGCCCATATTAGGATGAGGTGCAGGCACATGGGTAAGTAGGTGCTTGCATGGGAGATCATTGCTGCGTTGGCTGATTTGGCGCGGTGGATGAGCTTCCCACCAATCCGCCCTGCCCCAACTAGTTGATGTGAGGCAAAAAGGGCCCTCTCCCAACCATTGCACTGGATAATAGCACGCTTTTTTCTGAACAGATTTCAGCCAATCATCAGCTTCCGTAGGATCATTGGCTTGAGCAAAAGTGGGTGCCCGGGTTTTACTAAACACCACAAATTTGTTGTGAGGTGGCGCGGGTGGTGGTGGTGCTGGTGGCGCGGGCATGTGGGGCTGGTTATTGTTGTCGGCTTGCATCTGTCCCATGATTTGCATCATGGTTTGCAAAAGCTGATTTTGCATAGACATCAAGCTTAAGATTGCTAGCTTCAGGTCCAAGGTGGATATTCTCAAGCACCCCATTGTTCTCCTCATAGCCATCGACATTCCTTTGACTGCATGTCACCCTCGACATCCGAGGAAAAAGTGTACAGGATGGAAGGATTTAGAATTTGAGAGAAAACGTCTCCAACTATATGCATCAAGGAATATGAAACTAAGCAACTATATATATAAGGCTGTATAGAGAGGTGGACATATGTCGAAGCACCCCACAATCCTCTACTAGGCACAAAAGAACACAAGCAATCACCACATAGAGTTCAGCACATGATGCTAACTATGACTAATATGGAACGCTCCTATGTGCTCCAAAGTCTCACTTATACCTAGGGTTGCATCCTACGGTGAAGGCGGCTCCGATACCAAATTGTGACATCCGAATCCGAAATGAACCAAGTGAATGCATATGTGTGCCCAAGATGTTCATCACACATACACGACAACTTCACAATTAATATATAGAAAATAAACACATCACAAATAGTAAATAGGTACCTTGTTACAATAATGATTCTCAAATTACAAGTCTCTAATTATTGCAGTGGAAAAATAAACTAAATAGTGCGACTCCACTCCACAGGCAATTGACTATAGCACACAACATAGTACGCCACATGATCCTCGTGGTACTCCAAAGCATCACCTGTAGCTGTTTTAGTGGGGGGAATAGCAAGGGTGAGTACACATCATACTCAGCATGTGTGGGAAAGTATGACATGTAGCTAAAAACAAGGATGATAATAAAATGGCTAATTGCATAGAAGTACATTTCTTAAACATGTATAAGCATCCTACAATGTCTATGTGAGTTTAAATCCAATCATAACCCAAGTAATTGTCATAATTTATAAACAACATTCTCATTTACCATCATACCTCATTCATAAATTAACATCAATCCAGATGCCAATTTCATACCTCCATAACCATCCATGCTTATATAACATAACCCAATTTAGAACCATATCCGAACCATCCAAAATCCCAAGTTCCCTCTAATCATATGGGTCATCCATGTGCTCTTAACCGGGAGCATTGCTATCATGATAGTTTTTAACACTCTGTAGAGGTTGTACCACTTTACCCACATGTTCGTGATTTCATCACCTTTCGGTGACTAAGAAACCTCCACTATGCCTTATCACACTTCCGTTGGTGTGTGGCCAAGAGATCACAAAATAGCCTTTCAAAAGGGACTACTATTATGTACGGCCCACTAAAGTTTCACCGGCAGGCGTGAATCTCCATTCTCCCACCCACGGGCCCGCTCGTGTGCCATGCAGATCCTAGGGTAGCCCTTTCCGACTCCCATTCCCTGCACCATCCAATGGTCCATGCAATACCAGCAACACACCTAATTATTCAGCTACGCCGCACCCATACATAGCCTTATGGTGGCACTGTTATCCTGACATATTCACACATGAACCGGTCCTTAGATCTAAGGCAAGCGAAACCACCATATCATCCAGCCCAGTCAACAACCCATGCTTGCTTAGATCACCCCAAATTCATTGTTGCTTAAGTTATCATTATCATAAATTCACATAGTGCATATGTATGTTAGTTCATAATCAGTCATTTGGTTATTGCGAATCCCAATTTAGCAAAGCAAAGCAAAAGTGGAAAATACCCTTCCTGACTCTCCACAATATATCCCAAGTGACAAGGGTGGTCATACAAGTCTGGTAAACACCTATTCATGGGTTTCTCATCAATTTGACACAAGCTTGCAGTTTGCAATCAAAACATTTGAAAACAGGATCAAAATGGTCAAGGACACATGCCTTGATCCGGCGGCTGGTTTGGATTAAGAGCTTCGAAGTTCTGGTGCTAAAGGTCCTCATAAGTACCTTCTAGAGCACTAAATTCTATTATGTGTGACAACCATGCAAAACAAACATTACAATCAATAAATGCTCACATAGTACTCAATATGACACGACATGCATGAATGATGCAATTATGTGGTAATACGTGTTATTAGGTTGCTATTGTTGCTTACTAACTAGTTACAATTGAGTTTTACATGTTTGGGCAAGTTTTGAGTCATTCCAGAGAAAACAGGAAAAATTACAGGAATTGGGATCGGACTAGTCCGCACATTGGGTCGGACATGTTTGCTCTGGACCAGAAGCTTCAACGAACTAGTCCGCACTAGACCGAACAAGTCTGCTATGTCCAGAGTTTTGCAAACATCCCATCTAGGGCATGATTCAAATGAAGATGGGATCAAAATTGACGTGGAAAGTTGGATCTAGGATAGTTACCGTGAATCTATTGGTTCAATAGTCGAGGATTAGGTGTAACATGATATCTCGACGTATTCATCAATTGAAGATGAAGGATTGTTGGTGAAGAATGTTGATGTCGATGAGTCGGTGAAGATCACAGCAGCGATGACGATCTCGCTTAATTCCTTCCTCTCCTTCTTCTCCTTCCTTGTCTTCCCTTCCTTCTTCTCTCTTCAAGAGCGGTGGCTACGAAGAGAGCAAGTGTTGTGGGTAAATGGGTAAACGGTGGGTGGTGGGGTATTTATATAGGAGGAGAGGTGGTGAGATTGTGGTGGGATCCAAGTAGGTGGTAGCGGGGACAGGTAGAGGCCTTGATGGGGTCACACTTGGGCTCCTCGGGGGTGAGGCATGATGTTATTGGGCCCAATTAAGACAATTACACAATAACTCGTTGTGGAGGCAAAATAGAATTCGAGTCAAAACCCTAGGAACCGGACTAGTCCAGAGGAGGTCGAACAAGTCTGTTCGGGGTACAAAGAGCAGATCGGACAAGTCCTCTTGCCGGACTAGTCCGTCCAATAAATAGATAGTTCAACAGAGAAGTCTGGTGCTATACCGGACAAGTCCGGGGATCGTACAGTTTAAAAAATCGACTAAATTTTGGGATTTCTGGACAACTCCGAAGAGTTCCAGTAGCAATTGTCGGACTAGTCCATATACGATAACGGACAAGTACGGATGAGAATAGAAACAAAACTAGATTAGTGCATAACAATTAACACATAGGTCCAGGGGACATCAATAGTGAAACCAGACTAGTCCATAGCTATTAGCGGACAAGTCTGTACCTAAGATTGATTTTAACGACTGGTTTGCCTCTAATTCATTTTAATCTTGTTCTTTTTTGGGTTGCATTATGTTAGAAATTTATAAGAATGAATGCAATGCATGATGGGTGAAAATCAATGTGTTACAAAATGGTGATAATATCTAGCCATTCTTAAGAAACTTTGAATATCTTTCACATTGTGTGGTGGGTTCCACTTTAACACATCTTTCACTTTTACTGGATCGACAGATACTCCTCCCTGGGAGATGATATGGCCTAAAATGATATCTCCCTCAATCAGAAATCTCACATATTGAACTTGGCATACAACTGGTGTTCTGACAATCTCTGCAATGTCAGCCTTAAATGCTCTTCATGCTCTTCATCACTTTTCATGTATACCATGATATCATCAATGAACGCTACAACGAACTTATCCAGATACTCCAATAATATCGTATACATGAGGCACATGAAGTATGCAGGTGCATTTTTCAATTCGAATGATATAATGGTGTACTCATATGATCCATACCACGTTCGAAAGGCTGTTTGGGGTATATGTGACGGTCTAATATTCATTTAGAAGTATCCTGACCAAAGATCGATCTTAGAGAATATTTGTGCTCCCTTCATTTGGTCAAAAAGATCTTCAATGCGAGGCAGTGAATACTCATTCTTGATCATCACCTCATTCAGAGACCAGTAATCCACACACATTCTTTGGGATCCGTCCTTCTTATCTACGAAGAGCACTGGAAATCCCCATGGTAATGAACTCGGGCATATAAAACCCTTTTCCAGCTGCTCTTGAATTTGTTTCTTGAGCTCTGCTAATTTCTTAGGAGGCATCCTATATGGCCTTTAGCTATAGGTGCAGTTAGTTTTTAAATCAATGACAAACTCGATGTCACGATCGGGTGGCATACCTGGCAATTCTTCGAGAGAACCTTTGGGTACTCATGAACAATAAGAATTTCCTCCAATGTCACACCTTCTACATGATTTAGCATTGTCTTTCCAGTTACTGGTTGGACTTCCTTGAATTCTATAATAACCCCTTCGTCGTTTGTCAATTGTGCTGTCCGTGTGACATATTGGATCACTCCCTTATGTTTCTGTACCCAATCCATTCCAAGTATTATGTCCAATTCTTGTGAATTCAAAACTATAAGGTTGGCGAGGAAATATGCCCCCTTATTTTAAGTCATACTTTTGGACATATTATATTTGACCTCATCCCCCCTCCAGTAGAATTAATTAACATTCTATACTTCATGTGTGATATAGGCATGCTATGCTTTACGACATACTTTGATGAGATGAATGAATTAGATGCTCCAGAATGAAATAATATAGTAGCAGGATTGGAGTTTGCAAGGAACATACCAATCACGATATCATCAGCTTGCTGAGCCTCTTCTGAAGATACATGGTTCACCCTGCCAAGAGCAAAATTTTATGGTCCACGGTTGTCTTTAGTTGCTCCTCCATTCAATCTAGGATTCATCCTTGGAGCATTTTTCATTTTTCCCTGGCCTGACTTTGGGCACTAATTAGAAAAATATCCCACCTGACCACAAGTGTAGCTTGTCTTGTTACCAGTAGCGCCAGAGAAGTTATGCAAGGCTGATTCTGAGGATAGGCGCCCATATTAGGATGAGGTGCAGGCACATGGGTAAGTAGGTGCTTGCATGGGAGATCATTGCTGCGTTGGCTGATTTGGCGCGGTGGATAAGCAGGGCGATATTCAGAAGCAGATGGGTTGTAGTATGGTGCAGCATGCGGTGCATAGCGAGGGTGAACACTGCTTCCTTGTGTTTGTCCTTGATATGACATTTTCCTCTTTCTGTCTTGTTCCATCTCACAGACCTTGTTCTCAACCATGATGGCCTTGTCAATAAGCTTCTAGAAGTTTGCATAGTCACTGTTGTGCAATTGAACTTGAATTTCATTATTCAGACTCCTCATGAATAAGTATTGCTTCTTTCTATCTGTATTAATGTCCTCTGGAGCATACCTTCATAGGTCAATGAATTTATTAATGTACTCACTCACACTCATCCTTTGTTGCCTGAGGCTCTCGAATTCTTGCTTTCTCAGTATCATGACTCACTCAGGTACATATTCGAGCGACAACTCACCTTGAATTCAGCCCAAGTGATTCTCTTTTAATTAGCATGGGCATTGCAAAGAGCTTCCCACCAATCAGCAGCGGCTCCAACTAGTTGGTGTGAGGCAAAAAGAACCTTCCCCCAGTCACTGCATTGGACAATAGCAAGCTTCTTCTCCAAAGATTTTAGCCAATCATCAGCTTCCATAGGATCTTTTGCTTGAGTAAAGGTAGATGATCGGGTCCTCATAAATTCTCCCAGTCAGTTGTGGGGCGGCGAGGGTGGCGGTGGCGGTGGTGGCGCATACATATGGTTTTGGTTGTTGTTGTTATCTTACAGCACTCCCAAGGTTTGCATCATAGTCTGCATGAGCTGATTTTGCATAGCTATGAGGTGCTCCATATTGTTGGCCTCAGGCCCAAGGTCAACATTGACAAGAATGTCAACATTGTTGTCATCAACATTGGTGTTCCTTTGGTTACGGGTTACCCTCGACATCTGTGGGCAGAAAAGAGCACGAGATGGAAGAATTCAAATTTTGAGAGAAAATGTCCCCAACTATAGGCATCAAGGTATATGAAACTAAGCAACTCTCTCTCATTATATAACGAAACCCTATATGAGGATATGGAATGCTTCTGCACTTGTCCATATCTCTCCACTATGTGCGTATGCGGACAAATCGACAAAGCGTTCCACAACTCGCACCCAACACACAAGCACAAGCAATCACCATAGAAAATTCAGCACACAACACTTACTGTAGCTATTACAATCTAAAAGCCTTTAAACTTCTCTACAGGAGACCTAGCCGTCATTGTATGAGTCGTGGTTGTTTTGTGCGTGAGCTGGCGAAGGCGACGACGGTGGCGAGTCATACACGGGCGCACACAAAGGTGAATTGGTCGTCCATGTAGGTGTTGGTGATCTTGTTACGCCATTGATCTCCACGATGGAACGGACCTCCTCATGCTTTTCCATGATGTACCGTCTCTTCTGGAGGTAGCGTATCTCTTCCATGGCATCAGCATAGCGATTTCCCAAATTCACAAGTATCCCTTGAGACCTGTCACTAGCATGAGGACCGGACTGAGCTTCTTCCTGTGGTTCCATGACTTCCCTTGTCCCACTCTTGCAGCGCGGGTGTAGCACAAATCTAGTACCTCCAAGCTGCTCATATAGGAGTAACACAACCTTGTAAGTGCTTCCCAAGCAACATCACCAGCATCTTTCTTCCTGGTGGATCTTCATGTGGGTGCAAAATGTTGGGTGATCACTTCCTTAGTAAGAATTGTAACTTGAGCCTTCCATTCATCACATCCATAGCGAGGAATTCTCTTAACATAATATTCCAGTTGCATATTATAATAGCAAAGGAACTCCTTCAGTTGCTTAGCTGCAAATCCTCAATCGGTACCATCAGAACGGAATTCTTGAGCAAAACGGAAAATTGGACCTTTATCCTCCCCTTTTGTTCCAACATGCGCTGGTGCACTTTCTTGGGCTGCAAATACATCCTCTTGAGCTGCGGGTTCATCCTCTTGGTTATCCTCTTGTGGCTCCTCTTCATAGGGTTCCTCATTTTCATGTTCTTCTTCTTCATCTCCTTCATGTGACTCACCTTCATCTTCATCATCACCATAAAACTCCACCTCTTTAGGATTCTTCTCGTATGTGTTAGTGCGGTCATGCTCGACTACTTTTGCGGGGGAGCTCACTTCCTCCTCTTCTTGGACTAGATCTCTCGGTGCTCTTTGTAAGGCCTAAGCTTGCTTCCAAGAGGTGGCAAACGAGCTCTCTTGCGGGCTGTCATTTTTGTGTGACCCATCTATAGAGAAAACATGTGAATATTAGAGGAAATTGTAAATGCAAGTTCTGAAACTGCAGCAGCCATAAAATGAGGTGAGAGGATGTGCAATAGCTCAAAAAGATGGAAAAGAGGTAAAAATTGCAGCAGCAGCAAAACCATATATTTTTCCCACAATATATAGTTAGTAGAAAGCAAAATAGTGCAAAACAAGTAAATTTTGAAAGGAAAGAAGTCCTAAGTGGTTTGCGGTGTCCATTCTACCTAGGCTTGCATCCTACGGTCAAACACGGCTCTGATACCAATTTGTGACACCCGGTTCTGAGAATGATCCGTGTCGGACGCATATGTGTGCACATGATGTTTAACACACATACACAAGAGCATCACAAATGATATTCAAATTATAACCATGTCTCGAATAATAATAATAACAACAACAACAACAACAACAACAACAACAATAATAATAATAATAATAATAATAATAATAATAATAATAATAATAATACCTTATTACAATATCCAGATAGTCTTTAATTCAAGCTCTAATAACACTACAACAAAAAAACTAAACACTAATCAAATCCATTTTCCACAGGCAGTTCGACGGTAAGACGCACGCCTAGTACTCCTCAAAGTCCTCTGCATACTCTAGATTATCGCCTATTACTCAATTAATGTGGGAATAGCAAGGGTGAGCACATGTCGTACTCAGCAAGTGTGGAAAAGTATGACATGTAGCTTTAACAGGTGATAATAAATGGCTAAATGCAGTAAAATACATTTCATTTGAAAAAGTTAGAAAATGCGACTTATGATTACTATATGAGGTCAATCCCCATCATAACCCAAATACCATCAATACAATAACCAATACCATCAATTTGACATACTTAACTATAATCATCCATAACCAACAATATTCAACTCATCATTACCAAACCCATATTCCAATCTCAATTTCAATTTCAAATCCAAAAATTATTCAACAATCAGGTCCATAACTCTTATCATGTGAGGGTCCAGGTAGCTTGTAACCGGGAGCACGACTGTCGGTACCCTCAGTACTGGGTACCCTCGTGCATAGGATGAAACGGCTAAGGACCTTGCCTCCCCCGCGGAGGCAAGCTCCGATGCTGCCATGTGTCTCGTGCAGCCGGACCTTGTCTCTCAATAGAGGTGGGCTCCGGACCTGCCACGTGGCCCGCGGAGCCGAACCCTGTCTCTCCTCAAAAGTGGGCTTCGGACCTGCCACGTGCCCCGCAGAGTTAGACCCCGCCTCTCCTCAGAGGTGGGCTCCGGACCCGCCACATGGCCAACAGCTCTCTCTCTGAGCGGCAGGTTGCGGGAGTTAAGAGTGGCATCCTCTATCCACTCACGCATTAAAGACACACGCCTTCCACGGGCGTATGGGTGCGGCGCATACCCCCTATCAGGTACCGCTGCATCCAGTCACATCGCAGTGAAGGTGCTGCAGGGCTACCCCATACTACCAAGTGGGTAGCTTACGGTGATAAGACACACGAACGGGACATCCCCTACAACCATCAGCGACTACACATGGGCCACAGGCGTCTGAGGCGGCAAAAGGGCGAGTCTTCAACCCGCTGTGGAGGCAGAGTAAAAAATAAGCCTTAGACCTTGTACATGATAAGATCACCCCAGGGCCACCTATCGGGCCCCGGACCCCACTTGTAAGCTGTCCAGCTTGACTAAAAAGGATCCGATAGCACCCATTACTGGAGGCTCTCTGGTCCATTCGATATAAACACATACACACTCAACACAAGCATTAACACCAGCAATACAACTCACACCGTGGAGTAGGGTATTATGCTCCGACGGCCGGAACCACGTAAAACCACCATCTCACCACCTTTCATATGCACAATATCTCCCGAGGACTAAGCCTGCTGATCAAGAACCGTCGCGAGCTGCTAACATAGCAGGTCCAGCGGAAGTGTCACAAGAACACTAAGACATTTGGCGTGCCAAGAAGGGGCTTTTTCATCTAAAAAAGAAGTTGCGCCCTTACCTGCCGTCGACGTGCTTCGCGTTTATGGTGGGCGTTAACAGAGCATCTGACTCCGGCACCGCCTAGGAGGCCCACTATCGACGTTTCTTAGCGTTGATGGTGGGCGACGCCGGAGTATCCAGCTTCGACGCCCTAGGAGGCTCGTCGTCGATGTTTCTTAGCGTTAATGGTGGACAACGTTGAATCATCCAGCTCAAGCACCACCCAGGAGGCCCGCCGTTGAGGTTTCTAAGCGTTGATGGTGGGTTCTACCGAAGCATCCAACTCTAGCACCACCCAGGAGGCCCATTGTCGATGTTTCTTAGCATTCATGGTGGCTACCGTAGGAGCATCCAGCAGCGGCACCGCCCAGGAGGACCGCCGTCAATGGTTTTTAGCGTTGATGGTTGGCGCCGCCGAAGCATCCAGCTCCGGCACCACTCAGGGGGCCCGCCATTGATGTTTCATAGCATTAATAGTGGGTGCCGCCTGAGAATCCAGCTCCGGCACCGCCCAGGAGGCCCGCCGTCAAAGTTTCATAGCTTTGATAATGTGCAATGCTGGAGCATCCATCTTCGGCACCGCCGAGGAGGCCTGCCATCGACATTTCTTAGCGTTGATGTTGGGAACCACTGGAGCATCTAGCTCCGGCACCGCCCTGGAGGCCCGCCGTCAATATTTCTTAGAGTTGATGGTGGGCACCACCGGAGCATCCAGCTCCAGCACCACCTAGGGGGCCCGCTATCCACATTCTTCTCGTTGATGATGGGCATCGCCAGAGCATCCAGCTCTGGCTCCACCCTGGGGGTCCGCCGTCGATGTTCTTCTCATTGATTGTGGGCGCCGCCAGAGCATCTAGCTCTGGCTCCTTCTAGGGGTCCCGCCGTCATTGTTCCACACGTTGATGGTGGGCGCCGCCTAGCTCGGCGGCTTCCTTGTCGCCATCGCCAACGAAGATCTCTTTGACGACGACCACGCATCTCAATTCAAAGTTCGGCTACCCCCAGGAGGCTCGCTGACGTCAACTACCCAAACTCCTGCGCTCCGCCGGGGGCCCGCCATCGACATCTTGTGACTAAGTGGTAGGCGTGCCCAACTAGTTAGCCGCACCTATCAGGGGCCTCTAAGGGGTCCCATGGACAGGACGTCAAGCATACTACAAGGATTCCGCCCTATTGCAATGATTGTACTGTAATGAATACTAAATCATTGCAATAATCTTGGTCTTTTGCCATGATTCACTAGTTCATGGCATTAGTATCTTTTGCCATAGAACAGAATCATTGCATTAGGAACTTTTACCACGATTCACCAGTACGTAGCGTTCGGATCTATCACCATGGAACACAATCGTTGTATTAGGATTTGTTGCCACGATTCACCAATTCATGATGTTAGGATCTGTCGCCACAGAACACAATCGTTGCATTAGGAAATTTTTCCACGATTCACAAGGTCGTGGTGTTAGGATCTATCGCCATGAAACACAATTGTTGCATTAGGAACTTTTGCCACGATTCACCAGTTCGTGGCATTAGGAACTTTTACCATGATTCACCAACTCGTTGTGTTAGGATCTATCGCCACAGAACACAATCGTTGCATCAGGATCTGTTGCCACGATTCACAAGTTCATGGCATTAGGATCTATCGCCACAGAACACAATCGTTTGCATTAGGAACTTTTGCCACGATTCAGTAGTTCGTGGCATTAGGATCTATCGCCACGCAACACAATCGTTGTATTAGGATCTGTTGCCACGATTTAGCAACTCGTGGCATTAGGATCTATTTCCATTGAACACTATCATTGCATTAGGATCTGTTGCCATGATTCACCAGTTTGTGGCGTTAGGATCTTTTGCCATGGAACACAATCATTGCACTAGGATCTATTGCCGCGATTCATCAATTCGTGGAGTTGTGATCTATCACCACAGAACACAATCGTTGCATTAGGATATGTTGCCACGATTCAACAGTTCGTGGCGTTATGATCTACAATCATTGCATTAGGAGATTTTGCCATGATTCACCAGTCCGCGACGTTAGGATCTATATCCATGAAACACAATCATTGCATAAGGATCTATTGCCACAGTTCCCCAATTCATGGCATTAGGATCTATCACCGTGGAACACAATCATTGCATTAGGATCTGTTGCCACGATTCACTAGTTTGTGGCGTTAGTATCTATCACCATGGAACACAATCGTTGCATTAGGATCTGTTGCCATGATTCACTAGTTCGTGGCGTTAGGATATCGTCACAGAACATAATCGTTTGCCTCATGATATATTTCAAAACGTTGGCCACCGTGTGAACGAGTGAACTCTTGGTGTGTTTATCGTGTTCCTCAAGAATCAAAAGGAAGGATTTGTTTATTTTCTGGACAAGTGAATGATTCAGTTATCAAGTGAATGTGCTTTAAGTTTAACGATCTGCGATGTCAACAGTGAAAAGAAGCAAAATGTAGAAAATGATGAAGCTAAAGGAGTCGTGGAGAGGACGCGCTTTTCATATAAGAAACGCACTTCGCTGCTAATTAAGCGCCTCTCCATTTTGCTTGTCCGCACAGACTAAGGGGCCACCAGTCTCTCCTCTTCTCCGCCCAGACAACCGACGATGGCCAACGTCCTACCGCCAAGCCCGCTGAGGGAGCCACCCTCCAAGAAACAATGTTGCTGCTCCCCTGAGAGGCTCAACAACGAGCTGCTTAAGATGTTGTTCGATAGGGTGTTTGACCGGTTCCAGAGGTTGCTCAAGATGATGGCCAAGGTGCTCGGCACCGAGGGCCTCTATATCCTGGTGGCGATGATGGCGAGGAACCTTGGTCGTGAGGTTGCACTGCCGGATCCGGACCAGCTGGAACAATCGGCGAAGCAGCCGGAGGAGGAGGAGGAGGAGGAGGAGGAGTAGGATTTAGGTTTTCTTTTCTTGTTTTTTTAGTTGATGTTGTTTTTATTTTCTTGTGTCTTGTACTTTTTTCTTGTGTTTTGCAATGTATTTGTTAGTGAACGAATGTGTTATCTGCCTTCATCTATGTGATGAATAATTTTGTGTGTTCAACTGTTAGGCATCGCCACGGAACACAATCGTTGCATTAGGATTTGTTGCCACGATTGTACTAGCTCATGGAATTAGGGTCTATCGCCACAGAACACACTCGTTGCATTAGGATATGTTGCCAGGAATCACTAGTTCATTGCATTATGAATTTCTGCAGGAGCATCATTTCAAATTTCGGTTATCTTCTAAAGAAGTGGGATTATTCAATATCGACTTGCTTCTAAGCTTCGTGCTAAATAGAAGAGCAAGTTCTATCTTTTAACAAAAAATCAAATAGTTCATAGGTAGCTCACACAGTACTTATATAAAAAATCATCATCTTCGCTGTTGTCCCCCTACCCCCAATATTTGAGTTACAAGACCATCATTGATATATGTATCATTGTCTCGTCATCGTTATCATCTTCATTTTCTGATGGAACTCCATGTGGTCCCTCAATGTCATTATTAGCCCATGCGGTCCTATCCTCATTTATGTGTGGCATATTGATATCAGTAAGTCGTCGATCATCAAATGTCTCAGCCTCCATTGTCTCTGTGACATTATTTTCACTACCTCCAAGGGGCATGGCAAAAAGGTTCTGTGTCTTCGTTTTAACAACTGTAGCCTATTTAGGTTGCTTCACACTTTGAACGTAAAAAACTTGTTCTTCTTGGATGGCTAGAATGTAAGGCTCATACTTAAATTGAGAAAGAGTAGTGTCAACATCTATTATTCCATATTGATCCGGAATAAGGCCGATCAAACTAGTCACATTAAAATATCATAACCTCTTGATTTTCTCCAAAATAACCAGAAATCATTTTTCTTGATTACTCCAATCCACTCATGATCACCATCCCGAATAACAACACTACCTTTTTGCGTCCGTAAACCTTTTTACACCTCTGCAGTTCTAAAGAAAAAGCCATTTATGAATGATCGACTAAAAAACATGCCCGATGATTAGGTCCTCTAGATAATGCATAAAAATAATCGGTTAATTTGCCTTCTTTGTGTAATGTCATAATTTGTACACATTAGTATAAAAGGGGTCATCAATAAGCCAACTTCAGAACATATATTTGTTCAATATTTCATCAAAGTAAAAACGTGCATGTACTTACTCGTTTCTAAAACCAATAAACAAACTCATCTCTATGGCATTTTTCACAATCATGAGAATGAATATTTTTGAGCTCTTCAAAATGCTCACTGAAAAGTGAATAAAATTAAATTATCCATATACAATAAGCATTATCCAATATAGTATAGAACATTTGAGTTATACGTATTGGATCCATGGAGCAGCCTCTTCAACATTAGATATAATATAATGCCTGATGTTATTAGTTCCACCATAGTGAGTTGTCCCCATTTAAACCCTTTTTTAGAGTTATCAACTTCTGTAAATATATTAGACTAGAGAGAAGGTTCATTCCTAGTTGTAGCTTCATGACATTCTAGCCTATTAAGCTTGGTGCTCCAAAAACTGACTACAAAAAAGTCATACACTCTTCCATAATATATCCCTCAGCTATAGAACCCTCCGGGTGAGCTCTGTTGCGTACATACCTCTTCAATCTACCAAGGTACCTCTCAATTGGATACATCCATCTATAAGAAACAGGTCCACCCAAGCGAGCTTCTTTGGCAAGATGGGTTGGAAGATGTACCATGATATGAAAGAAAGCGGGAGGAAGAAACATCTCAAGCTTACAAATTATTTTAGGAAATTGTTTGATCATCTTATACAAATCTGGTTCAGCCAATTCTTTAGAACAAATTCTAGAAAAAAATCTGCTAAACTAATTTTACTCCTTTGGCATTGAATTTGGAGCATTCTGATTGACTACGTTCTATCCTTCAAATGTATCGATTATGGGTGTATCAAAGTCATTTTCATTCCTTCCTAGGCTCTACTAATTGTTTTAACATGCCTTGCGATTCTGCTTTCTTAGTCTTTATAGTTAACCGTTCATCAGTCTTTGTAATGGTGTGATTTTTTGATGCATCCACACTGTGCTCTCTCGCCGCCAACCACTCCGGCCGGCATCGGCGCCCACGCCCTACTGCTGGTCACTTCAGTTTCCCTCCGATGCGTCTCCCTTGCCCATCGCCACATCTCATTCTTCGCGAGCCATGATTACCATACCGCCCTCAAATCCTTGACCATTACTAGCCCTACCACTAATCCTCCTTGAGTGTTGCTCCTGGTGATCTTGACCAGACCGAACCCTCACTTTGTTATGCGTTGCAAGCTGGGACAATGCAGTATTGCACCTAAAGTAGCCACAACTAACAACTGGACCCGATGTCTCGTGGGCCCACTTTTCAGTGGTAGCTACTGCAGGTGCAGTATGCAGAGGATTTCAATCCCGCGTGATACCTGCCTTATTTGTCTTGCATTCACCACCTGCTATCGCTGGCGTTCATTACTCGCCTTGCAACACATTCTCTTTGAGACGTGCTCCGGCAGATGTGAGTCAGACCGAATCGGCGAACCCTATCTTTGTCTAGTCTAGCATTACCAGCTGCAAGCCCGCCCCTCAGTCTTGCCTGCTTTGCTGCTGGACTGAAAATCCTCTGCAGTACTATGAGTGTAGTAGCGCCACTGACATGTTTACCTGATGGCTAATTTTAGGGTATGAACAGCAACAAAGAAGTCAACAATGTACCCCCCCCCATCAAAATAGTTGTCATTCAGATAGTCCTAACTAGTTCATTTTTAATTCATTTGTTAGTCTGATACGACAATTAATATAAACTAGGAGGTAGTAATACAGAACAAAATGCAGCTATGACGCAGTTGTCCCACGCTCGTATTTGCCGCACTCGTCCCGAAGACGGTACGAACATCAAACTTTTCTTCTTTTCAACTATTTGCACATGATACTAAACTTGGTCAGACGACAATTTCCATTAATCATTTACTGTTTGAATCAATGTAACAAAAAGAAAGAAGTTTGGAAGAAGTGTGGCTAAAGGACTTAAGGTTGCCAGAATACGCTATGCATCCCAAGTTAGTAGAACGGAGCATGTGAATCTACCAATTCAGTTCTCCACTCGGTTGGGTGCTCCGGTTGGTATTAATCAGCGGCACTTTGTCGATAATGTGGTTATGTTTACAAAAAAACATGCATCCCTCAGCGTGCAAGGAAGTGGCCAGAGGTTGGCGATAGTAACAAGAGAGATATAGTACGAGACATTCTGGTCAGTCTCATCACACCCTGCACAAGTATTTTTTTCTTGTAGTCTCCATCTTGTACATTTACAGCAACTTGTTATACAATGTATAGAATTCCAGGGACATGGATGACACATAGGAGAGCGTAAGAAAAAATTCGAAAATTGCTGGTGAGCGCTGCAAGGGGTGGCGCTCGACTTTGCATGCTAGCTATAAGAGTTATTCGACCGATGAAGAACATATACGAAACAAGCCTGCTGAGGTACCGGCGCCCGAGTGGTTGCACCTGATAGAATATTTTGTGTCTGAGCGATTCGAGGTCAGCTAACTTTTTAATAGCTTCGCATTATACAAAAACTATTTGATTTACATTCATTCGTGAAATTAGTTCTTAAAATTAATGCAATCAATAAGCAGGACAAATTCTCAAAATTGAAGAATACAAAAGATGAATCACTTGCTTGGCTCCAAATCCTACGCCCAACTTAGTTATGAGAAGGTATGAAAAATAAATAACGCTTTTACTTAGCGCTGCAATCAGTATGTATACCTACATGTTGAATTTTACTTATATTTTATGTAACGAGACCCAGAGACCAGAGAAGAACCTGCTGACATACAACTATGGGAGGCAAACCATTTGAAGAATGATGAATGGGCAAACGAGCCGGCAAAAGCTGTACATGTGAGTAACATTTCAAACATCCCCAATTAAATAAATATTGCAATGTACCTGTGACTTTTCTTTTCGTATATAGAGCCAAGCACATGCCCAAGTGGACGACAAGGAAGTTGAGCAGGGAGGTCCAATTCCAAATGAGGAGAGAAACCACATCTTCCATTGTTGTTATAGATCCTCAATCGATTGTGCAAGATCATAGGTTCATGGGCGTGGTTATATGGCTAACCCTACCGGTCATGAACGTGAACGTATGCGTATCCAGATGTCTGAATGACTCAAAAACCAAGTTCGAAACTTAGAAGATAAAAATGCAGGCCTCAATCACATAGTGCAGGAGTTGGGAGGAAGAAATGATAGCTTAACCACCCAGATGGACTGCATAAACCAGAAGAATGAAGATCTAAACCTTCAAGTACGAAACTTAGAAAGTCAGATAGCAGCTGATCGTGAACAGAGAGCTCGGGAAATGGAGGACATGTGCCTCTCAATGAGGGCTGAAATGCGCAAAATGATGGAGACAACTCCACAAAAGGTCCAACAAAAGAGACACCAAAAGCCACATGCTCCAACAATTAGTCCCGGTGAGCTTTGGAAAACTCTTAATGTGCAAACACGTCACATTATTAGTAATACTTGAGTGTTGTTATGCTTGTTTATTGTTAAACTCATGATTCTGTTGCCACTAATTTTCAAACCGGGTGCATTAGGATTCCACTGCCACTAATTATAAAACTTGGCATTATGAATTTCTTGTCACGAATGATAAATTGTTGCAATTGGAAGTTGTTGCCACGAATTACAAAACATTGCAATATAAACACTTGGCCATGACTCAAAAAATGTTGCACTAGACTGCTATTGCCACCACGAAGAAAACGTTGAATTACAACACTATTGCCACGGATGAGAAAATGTTGCATTACACCTCTATCACCACAAATTATTAAATGTTGCATTCCAACTGTACTGCCACGGATAAGAAAATGCTGGATTATGAACCTATTGCGATAGTTTAGGAAAAGTTGCGTTAGAAACCTATTGCCACAGATAAGGAAATGTTGCATTAGGACCCTATTGACACCCATAAGAAATCGTTGCAATACCAAACTATTTGAGACGGATGTGAAATCGTTGCAGTATCATACTATTTCCCACAGATCTAAAATCGTTGCAATACAGTACTATTCGCCACGTTTGTGAACTCATTGCAATAACATACTATTTGCCACGAACGTTAAACCTTCGCAGTACAACACTATTTGCCATGGCTGTGACATCCTTGCAGTACCATACTATTTGCCACAAATGTGAAATCGTTGCAATATCATGATATTTGTTGCAATACATTAAATCGTCGCAATACCTTAAATAGTTGCAATATCGTACTATTTGCCACGGCTGTGAAATCATTGCAGTAACATACTATTGCCATGAATGTGGAATTGTTGCCATATCCTGCTATTCGTGACAATATGTTAAATCGTCACGATATGCTAAATCGTTGCAATAATGTATTATTTGCTACAAATGTGAAATCGTTGCAATCACAAACTATTGCCACGAATGTGGAATCGTTGCAATGACATGCTATTCATTGCAATACATTAAATTGTCGAAATACGCTAAATTGTTGCAATAACATAATATTTGCTACGAATGTGAAATCATTGCAATACCGTTCTATTTGCCACGATTGTGAAATCATTGCAATACCGAACTATTCGTTCTGATACGTTAAATCTCGTAATACGCTAAATTGTTGTAATACAATATTACTTGCCACCGATGTGAAATCGTTGCAATACCATGCTATTCATTGCAATACATGAAATAGTTGCAATAACGTACTATTAGCCACGATTGTGAAATTGTTGCAATACCGTACTATTTACCATGATCGTGAAATCGTTGCAATATGGTACTATTCATTGCAATACGTTAAATTGTCGCAATACATGAAATCATTGCAATAGCATACTATTTTCCACCGATGTGGAATCGTGGCAATACTATACTTTTTGCTACTGATGTCAACTCGTCGCAATAACCTACCGCCACGAGACTTATTTCGATGATTCCTAAAAACTATCGCCACACTTTTTTTCATTGCAACTGTGACCTATTACGACGAAAAACAACCTAGTGCGACGATTTTTTTTGTTGTGATAAAACCAGAATCCCTGAAGTGGCGGTTTTCTGTCGCCACGGCAACAATGACACCATCTGCTATGAGCGCGGGTAACGTGCGGATCTTTTGGTTGTCCTCTTGTTTGACCTCAGTATGCCATGACGTATCTGGGGATTTTTCGGTCGTCCTCTTGTTTGTGGCATGTGGTGCCAGACGATCGCCCCATGAAAGGCCTACACCGAGTGGGAGGTCCAGGGTGTGCAGCCTACTTAGTATGGTTCTGTACCCTAAGCGTGCGCACTCTGCTTCCCCAGCACTACGACTGAGTACTGGGGGCCAAACGGCATACTCCCTGAACAAGGCGAGAGTCGAGGAATCCGGGGTCTTTTGGTTATTTTCTTGCTCGGACCACTCATGTTGTAGAACTGTCTCTCCACCGAAAGGCTAACGCCAGTGTGGGGTCCAGAGTGTGCAGCCTGCTTAGCCTAGTCCTACACCCTAAGCGTGTACACTCTACCTCCTCAGCACTGTAGCTAAGTACTAGGGGCCGAATGACCCATACTCTTGAGCAAGGCAAGAATCATAAACTAGATATTGTCGCATTTTATTTCAATGTTCATTTAATTATGCATTATTTTTATGTTCCTTAAGTTATGCTCATTTTCGCATATTGCCTGTCGTATGCACGGTCATTCTTTCTCTGCCTCGTTCTCGTTGGAGATGTGCTATCCTGCTAATGGTGGGCCCGCATGAGGTACCTGCAATGTGTTTGGGGTCCGATGGTCGTTTTCTTGCTCAAGGTCTATGTCGCCGAAGGGTTCTCACCTCTAAAAGGCTAATGCCAAGCTAGAGGTCTATGGTGTGCAACCTGCTTAGCCTGGTTCTGTACCCTAATCCTGAGCACCGTGCCTCCCAGTGCTAACAGCTGAGTATAGGGCCCCAGACGGCTCATGCTCTGAGCAAGGCAGCGACCATACCGTGAATGCTGTCGCACCGAATTACCCATGCCCCGTATCTTAGCGAAGTACCGCAAGCCATAATGAAACTAAAGAGAAGGGAAGTGGTGATCGACGAGCGAAATTACTTTTTGTCTATCGCGTGTGCAGGACATACAGGGAGCCCGCCATCGACATTCTTCACATCCGCGGTAGGTGCCATCAACGCTTCTCTGAGCGTCGATGCCTCCCAAGGGGGCCTCCCACATCACTTCTCCGAGTTTTGGCGATCCCAAGGGGCCAGCCGGTGTCACTTCTCTGAGCTTCTACGCCCCCCAAGGGGCCGCTAGTGTCGCTTCATCGAGCTCTGACGTCACCCAGGAGGCCGCGGACATCACTTCTCCGAGCTTCGGTGCCCCCAAGGGGGCCACTGATGTCGCTTCTTCATGCTTCAGCGCCTCCCAAGGGGCCACCAACATTAGTTCTCCGAGCACCTGCGCCTCCTAGGGGGCTGCCGGCGTTGCCTGTTACAGCTCGGATGCCCTCGAAGAGGGCCGTTAGTGTTGCTTCTTCGAGCTCCGGCATGTAACACCCTCATTTTCATCCATCATGCATTGCATACATTCTTATACATGTTTAACATTAAGCAACACAAAAAGGAACATGTTTAAAATGAATTAGAACCAAAACAACATTTAAAGTTCTGCAGCAGTGCAGACTTGTCCTGTTCGGGCCTCAGACTGGTCCGGTTTTTCCCTCTGTTGTCCCTTGACTTATCCGCTTTTTGTGGCGGACTAGTCTGAAACCCTTTATGTTGTTGTCCAGACTTGTCCTTTCCGTTGAATGGACTAGTCCATTATTCGCTACTAGAACTCTTCGGAGTTGTCTACTGATCCCCTGTTTGCTCTAGTTTTTGGAAATTTTGAAAAATCTCCAAACTTGTCCGGTTCCATATTAGACTTGTCCATTTAACTCTCTAGAACTTTGGTTTGCGTGCGAACAGACTTGTCTTCCTTGATACCAGACTTATCCCTTCAACTTTCTGGCTTCCAATAGACTCGTCCGATGTGCTCGACTCGGATTCAGTTTTTCCTCCATGATATGTTATTGGGTATTTGCCTTAATTGGATGCAATAACATCGTGCCCAACCCATGTGGAGCCCATGTGGCACCCCTAAACGACCTCCACTACCTTAAACTAGAATTCCACCCAAACCCTACCACCTGCACCCTATATAAACACCCCAACACCCACCCTCTCACCCCTTTGTCACAATTGAAGAAACCCCAAACCCGAGTTCGCGGGAGCCGCCATCAAGAGAAGTTCATTGTAGCCAGGAGAAGAGAAGGAGGAAGGAGAAGGATCAAGCAAGATCGACCTTCGTCAACTTTGCACCAACTCTTCATCCTCTTTGGATCTAGACGTCAAGATCCTAAGTTTCATCGAATTCTAGACCCTTGAGTTGTTAAATTCATGGTAATTACCTTAGATCATACTTCTACGCCAATCTTGGTCCCATAATCTAACTCAAACTATGCTCTAGTTGGAAATTCGCCCAAACCCTAGCCATATCGAACTTGTGCGGTCTAGTGCGGACTAGTTCGATCAACTTTATGGTCCAGTCAGACTTATCCGGTCACAGTGCGGACTAGTCCGATGTCCCAAATCTGGAAATTCCTGGAACTTCTTTAATATTGTTGAAAATGACTTGGAACTCTTTCTCACATGAAAAACTTAATTGTAACTAGTTAGTAAGCAATGATGTCAACCTAGTAACATGCATTACCACATAATTGCATTATTCATGCATGTCATGGCATACTTAGTAATATTTGAGCATTTATTGATTGTAATGTTTGTTTTGTATGTCTATTGCACGGAATAGAAGGTGTTTCTCTAGAGGGTGCTGTTGAGGACCTGCACCACCAGAACTTCAAAGCTTTTAACACTAATCAATCTCAAGAGCAAAAAAGTGTCCTTGATCATTTATATCCTATTTTTAAATGTTTTGTTTGCAAAACTACATCCTTGGGTCAAATTTATGGGAAACCCATTATAGGTCTTTACTAGACTTGTTTAACCATCCTTGTCGCTTGGATAATATTGTAGACTAATGCACTTATGGATGATGTGAATTGATGAACATGGTTAGTTGATAATATGGGACTTGGGAGATCTAAGCAAGCATGGATTGTGGACTGTGTTGGATGTTATGGTGGTTTTAGTTGCCTTAGATCTATGGACTGGTTCATACAAGAATAAGTTGGGACAACAGTGTCACCACAAGGCCAAGTATTGTTGCGGCGTAGCAGAATAATTAGGTGTGTTGCTGGTATTGTATGGACCATTGGATGTTGCAGGGAATGGGAGTCGAGGAGGGCTACCCTGGGAACCGCATGGCACATGAGGGGCCCGTGGTTGGGAGAATGGAGATTCAAGCCTGTTGGCGAAACTTTAGTGGGTCTGTACATACGAAGTAGTCCCTTTGTAAAAGCTATTTTGTGGTAAGGCATGATAGAGGTTCATAGTCACCGAAAGGTGATGATATAACAAACATCTGGGTTAAGTGGTACAACCTTTGTAGAGTGATAAGAACTATCATGATAGTCGTGCTCCCCGTTATGAGTACCTGGACAACTTCCATGATTAGTGTGGATCTTGGGAATTGGGGTGGTTTGGTTATGGATATGGATTGAGTTATGATAAACGGACATGGTTGGTGATGATGGTAATAATATGGTATATGGATAGATAATTTATGTTGGATTCACAATATGTTAATTGTTTGGGTTATGATGGGATTAATTCACATAGACACCTTAGTATGCTTTTACATGTTTTAAATGTACTTTTCAACAAATAGCCATTATTTATTATCTTTCCTTGTTTAAGCTACATGTCATTATTTTCCCACACTTGCTGAGTACAACATGTGCTCACCCTTGCAATTCCCTCACCAACAGTTTCAGGTGATGTTTGGGGGTATCCTGAAAATAATGCGGAGGACTAGGTTGTGTGCTGCCGTCGACTTGCCTGTGGTAATGCTTGGAGCCGTGCTATATATCCTTTTGCTTAGTTTGCTCAGTTTAGACTATTTCCACTGCATGAGTTTTAGATTTATTAATAATGATCATTAGAGTTTGTAATTTGAGGATTATTTGAATATTGTAATAAAAGTACCTTTTTAATTAATTTGTGCTGTGGTAATTTTTTGTATATCGTTTGTGATGCACTCGTGTATGTGTGATCAACGTCCTGGGCGCACATATGTGTCGCACTTGGTTCATTTTCGGAAACGGGTGTCACAAATTTGTATTAGAGCCACAGGTTGACTGTAGGACACAGCCTAGATAGAATGGACACTTTAGAGCATAGACGAACACTCCGGGAGCGTTGTGATTTGTTTGGTGTGCTGAGTGCTATGTAATGTTGCTTGTATTCTTGTGTTCTTAGTAGAGGATTGTGGGATGCTTTAGCGCTTGCCACATCTAGATAGGCTAGTATAGGTAGTTGCTTAGTTTCACATCCCTTGATGCATATAGTTGGAGACATTTTCTAAATTTTTGTATCTCTTGTTCTTTCTTCAGATGCCGAGGACTCGCAACCTAAGGAATGCCAATGATGAGAAGGAGAACAATGGAGCTCCTTAGAACAACAATAGACCTGGACCTGAGGCTATCAACCTTGAGCAGTTGTTGGCTATGTAGAATCAGCTTATGCAGACTGTGATGCAGACTTTGGGATAGCTGTAGACCAATAACCAGAATCATCCCCATATGCCTCCACCACCACCACTCCACCACCTCATAAAAGGTCAGAAGAGTTTCTGAGGATTAGGCTACCAACATTTTCTCAAGCAACTGATCCTATGGAAGCAGATGATTGGTTGAAATATGTGGAGAAGAAGCTCCCTATTGTCTAGTGCAATGACAGGGAGAAGGTTATCTTTGCTTCCCATCAACTAGTTGGAGCGGCTGTAGATTGGTGGGACTTGCTATGAATTGCCCATGAAAATCAGGAGACGATCACTCGGGGCAAATTCAAGGAGAGTTTTTGTTCTCACTTTGTTCCTGAAGGTGTTATGATCTTGAAGAGGCAGGAATTTGAGAACCTAAGGCAAGGAAGGTCGAGTGTGAGTGAGTATCTCAATAAATTCACTCAACTCTCAAGGTATGCTCCAGAGGATGTCAACCGGGACAGCTGCAAGCAATATTTGTTTACGAGGGGACTAAATAATGAGATTCAAGGCCAACTGCTCAATTGTGACTATGCAAATTTCCAAAAGCTTGTGGACAATGCCATTTTGGTTGAAAACGAGGTTCGTGAGATGGAACAAGACAATAAGAGGAAGATGCCATACCAAAGGCAGTTGTAGGGTAGCAATGTCTGTACTCACCATGCGCCGCCAAATGCACCATATTACAACCCCTCCGCTCCTTCTTATCGAGCTGCTTACCCTCCACGCCCAAACCTGCAGCACCAGCGCCCTGTTATGCAAGTGCCTAGCCAGCCTGCGCCGTTTGTACTGTGCTCTAATATGGTTGCTAAATCTCAGAATTAGCAGCGCTCGAGTTTCCCTAGTGCTTCGGGCAGCAAGACATGCTATGTTTGTGGAGAGGATGGATACTTTGCAAGTCAGTGCGCCAAGAGAAGCTTTGGACCAATGAACAAAGAACCAAGGTAGAACCCACGGCCAAATGCAGGAGCGCCACAAGGCAACCGTAGACAGCAGAATGTCACATGTGGCAATGTGAATCACGTCTCTATTGAGGAAGCCCAGCAAGCGGATGACATCGTTATTGGTATGTTCCTCGCCAATTCCATTCCCGCGACCATTTTATTTTATTCCAGAGCATCTCATTCATTCACATCATCGAAGTATGTTGCCATGTATAATAGGCCTATAGCTCATTTGAAACGCACTGTGTTGGTAAAATCTTCTAGATGAGGGATGAGGACAAATTATTGTGTCCGAGAGTAAGCATCAAAATAAGGGGGTAGACTTTCTTGTGAATCTCATCGTCCTGGATTCCCAAGTGATAGACATAATACTTGGTATGGATTTGTTGGGCAAGTATAATGGAGTGATTCAGCGTGCAGAGAGGATTGTGCAGTTGGCAAGTAAGCATGGCACCCGTATTGAAGTTGAGACAGCCCAACCTGCAGCGGGAAAAGCAACACTAAGTCATGTGGAAGGTGTGACATTGGAGAGCATTCCGGTTATTTGCGAGTTTCCAAATCTGTTTCCGGATGAGTTGCCATGTATGTTGCCTGGTCTTGATATTGAGTTTGTTATTGACTTGATATATGGAACTGCACCTATATCTAAGAGGCCGTATAGGATGCCTCCTATGGAGTTAGCGGAGCTTAAGAACCAAATTCAAGAGTAGGTAGAAAAGAGTTTCATTTGCCCAAGCTCTTCTTCTTGGGGAGCACCAGTGCTTTTCGTGGACAAGAAGGATGGATCCCAAAGGTTGTTTGTGGATTACTGAGCTCAAAACGAGGTGGCGATCAAGAACAAGTATACATTTGCCCCATATAGAGGATTTGTTCGATCAAATGAAGGGTGCTTGTGTTTTCTCCAAGATTGACTTGAGGTAAGGTTACTTCCTAATGAAGATTAGACCGTCGGACATACCCAAAACAGCTTTCCGTACACGGTATGGGTCTTATGAGTACACCGTTATGTACTTTGGATTGACAAATGCACCCTCATACTTCATGTACGACATAAATAAGGTCTTCATGGAATACTTTGGTAAATTCATTGTGGTGTTCATTGATGACATCATGATTTACTCAAGGAGCGAGGAGGAGCATAAGGAGCATTTAAGGCTCAGATTGTAGATATTGAGGGAACACAAGTTATATGCCAAATTCAGCAAGTGCCAGTTTTGGTTAAGTGAGGTGCCATTTTTGGGCCATATCATCTCTGGAGGAGTATCGGTTGACCCAAAAAAAGTGAGGGATGTTCTAAAATGGGAACCACCCATAATGTGAACCAAATTAGAAGCTTTCTCAAAATGGCTGGATAATATGGTCGGTTCATCAAGGATTTCTCCAAAATAGCCAAGCTGATGATTGAATTATTAATGAAGGTAAAGGCATTCCAATGGACTCAAGCTTGTCAAAACAGCTTTGAGGAGCTAAAGAAGAGGTTAACCACCACACCTGTGTTGGTATTGCCAGACGTGATCAAAAGCTTTGATATTTATTGGGATGCATCAATACAAGGGCCTGGATGTGTGCTCATGCAAAAATTTCAAGTGGCAGTCTATGCATCAAGACAATTGAAGAAACATGAGCAAAAAGTATCCAATGCATGCTCTCGATCTTGCAGCCGTAGTGCATGTTTTGAAAGTATGGAGACACTACATTCTTGGTCATAGGCGTGAGATCTACACGGATCACAAGAGCTTCAAGTACATTTTCACACAAATGGACCTAAATTCAAGGAAACAAAGATGGTTAGAGCTCACCAAGGATTATGATATGGGAATCAACTATCACACGAGGAAAGCCAATGTAGTGGTTGATGCCTTGAGTAGGAAAGGAGTAAGCCACCAACTCATGGTTCCAGAGTTGCCATATGAGCTATGCAAGAAGTTTGAACGGTTGAATCTTGGATTTGTTAACGAGATATGGATAATGGGGTTAAATCTGACTTTAGAACAAGAAATTCAAGAGAGTCAGTTCGTGGATGAGTAAATCAAGGAAATTAAAGAAAGGACCCAAGAATGGAGAGAATTCAGATTTGATGACGATGACCAAGGCGCTCTATGGCTTAGGAAATTGTTCTGCCTATTGTAAAGCATATTCAAGAAACGATATTAAAGGAGGCACATGATTCGCCTTACTCAATTCACCCGACTCTATGAAGATGTGCAAGGACTTGAAAACTTGCTATTGGTGGGATAGGATGAAAAAGAACATAGCTGATTATGTTGCATTGTGTGATGTGTGCCAACGTGTAACACCCTCATTTTCATGCATCATGCCTTGCATACACTCATATACATGTTTAACATTAACCCATAACAAGAGGAACAAGTTTAAATTTGATTTGGAGTGAAACCGCACTTAAAAATGTAGGAAAGTGCGGACTAGTCCGGTTTTGCTGAGGACTAGTCCGATTTCTCTCTGTCTAAAAACGGACTTGTCCATTTTTGCTGCGGATTAGTCCGATATTTGCCTCTGGACAACTTCGGACTTGTCCGATTTTGTGCGGACTAGTCCGATATTCCATGAATCCTTGAAAATTTGCTATGTCCCTGGACTTTTCCGGACTAGTCCGGTGTTCCAGCGGACTTGTCCGTTTTCCTCTCTGTTCAAATTCGGACTTGTCCGATTTTTGGCCAGACTTGTCCGATTTTCTCTCTGGATGACTTCGGACTAGTCCGGTCCTGTCCGGACTTGTCCGATATTTCGTGACTCCGAGATTGACCTTTTGTTGTACGACTGGTTTCTTGGGTTTCACATCAAGTGGGCCTAGGGACGTCGTGCCTAACTCTTTTAGAGCCCATGTGGGACTCTAAACCGGCCTCTACTCATCCCAAACTTGAAATCCATCTAACCCTAGCCTCCACGTCTATATAAACAACCCCACCCCTTGGTTTGACATCTATTTGCCACTTTTCCACCCACCCAAACCCTAGTTCGTGGGGAGCCACCATCAAGGAGGGAGGAGAAGATCCCAAGCAAGAGGAAGAAGAGGAGGAAACGAAGGAGGATCAAGATCTCCACCAAGTTTCGTCCTTCACCACCAATTCATCTCCAAGTTCATCACCAACCCTAGATCATCAAGATCCAAGTGTTACCTCCAAGTTTCTTGGTTCATTGGAGTTCTAAACACCTGGTATACCTTCTATTCTCTTTTCCTTATGTGAATTCAACCCCTAATCTCCAAATTTACGTCGATCTAGAAAACCCTAATCTGTTGATCTCGTCAAGTGCAGACTTGTCCGGTCCCTATCGGACTAGTCCGATCTTTCTGGTTAAATTGTGTTGAATTAATTCTAAAATTTAATCTAATCAACCCCAAACCTGTATAAACTTGTTATAATCTATTAGAGGTAGTTAGTGATCATTAAAAGCAATCTAGTAACAAGTTCTACCTTGCATTTGCATCAATCATGCATGTCATGACATATTGAGTAATATTTGTGCACTCTTTGATTGTGCTTCTTGTTTTGTATGTTTATTGTGTGGATTAGACGGATTTGCGCTAGAGAGTGCCGGGGAGGATCTACAACATCAAGAGGTTGAAGGCTTTGACCCGAATCAACAGCAAGAGCAAGGCAAGTGTCCTTGAAGCATATTGATCCTATTTTAAAATAAATGTTTTGTTTGCAAAACTGCATGCTGGTGTCAAATTGATGGGAAATCCTATGGTAGGAAGTTTACTAGATTTGCTAAACCACCCTTGTCACCTGGAATTTATGGTAGAGAGAGTCGGGAAGGGTTTTTACCTTTTTGCTTCGCTTAATCAACTGGGATGGGAAACAACTATATCACTCAATTTAATTATGCATGGATGAGATTATGGTTAACATGAACTGGTTAAACATGGTATGGTAACGGATGATCTAAGCAAGCCTGGTGTGTGGATGGGTTGGATGTTATGGTGGTTTGCTTGCTTTAGATCTAAGGACCGGTTCATGCGAGAATAAGCCAGGACTACAGTGCCACCACGAGGCCAAGTATGGGTGCGGCGTAGCTGATTAATTAGGGCTTTGATAGTGCTGTTTGGACCATTGTGGATGCTCGGGGAAGGGGTAGTCGGATTGGGTTTGTTGATGATTGGTGGGACTACCCTGGGATCCGAATGGCTCAAGAGGGGGCCCTTGGTTGAAGATGTGCTCTGCGGGAGACATCGCCACCGGTGAAACCTCAATGGGGTCTAAATAGGCTAGTAATCCCTTTGTAAAGGCTATTTTGTGATCTCTTGGCCACACACCAACTGAAGTGTGTAATGTGACCGACGGGTCATGGGCATAAGGGAGGTTCTTAGTCGCCGAAGGGTGATGAAATCACGAACACGTGGGTAAAGAGGTACAAACTCTGCAGAGTGTTAATTAAAACTATCATGATAGCCGTGCTCCCGGTTATGAGCACCTGGACAACTTCCATGATTAGAGGGAAATTGGGATATGGTTATGGTTATGGTTTTGTAATGGTTATGGGTTATATTATGGTTATGGTTATGGTAACGGTCATGGATTTAATTTCTTGTATTGAATATGGTTATTGGCAATGGTGAAATCTGGACTTATTGACGATGGTAATGAATTCAGTTTGGTATTATGGCATTACTCGTGATTATGTTGGGATTACTTCACATACTTATACTATATTGCGTTTCGAATGTTTTAATGTACTTTTCAGCACTTTGCCATTATTATTGTCGTCATTTGAATCAGCCACATGTCATACTTTCCACACTTGCTGAGTATGACATGTACTCACTCTTGCAATCCCCCCCCAACAGTTGCAGGTCAGAATTATGAGTTTAATGGCGATAATGCGGAGTTCTAGGCCGTGTCTACCGTCAGCTTTGCCTGTGGTGTTGATTGGAGCTGCGCGTATATACCCTGTCGCTTATGCTACATAGTTGCTTTAGTTTGCTTAATTAGTTTATTTCCGCTGCATTAGTTGAACTTGTCATTAATATTCATTAGAGCTTGTATTCGAGGATAATCTGGTTTGTGTAATAAAATTTGATAATTAATCTTGTCTTGTGGTAATTTTCTGTATACTCTTTTGTGATTGCACTCGTATATGTGTGATGAACATCCTGGGCACACATATGCGTTAGCTTGGTTCATTTTCGGAACCGGGCGTCACAGATTGGTATCAGAGCCACAGGTTGACCGTAGGATGCAGCCTAGATAGAATGGACACTTTAGAGCACATAGGAGCACTCAGGAATCGATGTGTTTTCGCTTGAAGTGCTGTTTGCTATATATATTGCTTGCTTGTGTGCTTAATAGAGGATTTTGGGATGCCTTAGCATTGCCATGTCCACCTAGGCTAGTGTAGCTAGTTGTTTAGTTTCATATCCCTTGATGCATATAGTTGGGGCGTTTTCTAATTCTTACCTACTGCTTTTCTTCAGATGGTGAGGACTCGCAACCAGAGGGATGGCAATGATGAAGAGGAGAACAATGGAGTGCCTCAGAACAACAATGGGCAAGGATCTACTCAGGGGGCTATCAACATCGAGCAGCTATTGGCCATGCAAAACCAGCACATGCAGACCATGATACAGACTATGGGACAGCTGCAGGCTGGCAATATCAAAAATCAGCCCCACATGCCTCCACTGCCACCCCCACCTCCTCATAACCGATTGGGAGAGTTTATGAGGACTAGGCCGCCAACCTTTGCTCAAGCCGCAGACCCTATGGATGCGGATGATTGGCTCAAGTCCGTGGAGAAGAAGCTAGCCATTTTCCAATGCAGTGACCGTGAGAAGGTGCTATTTGCTTCTCATCAACTCGTTGGAGCAGCTGCAGATTGGTGGGATTCTTATTGCAATGCTCATGAGAACCAAGAGAGAATTACCTGGGCGGAATTCAAGGAGAGTTTCCGTTCTCATTATGTGCCGGAAGGTGTTATGATCTTGAAGAGGCAAGAATTTGAGAACTTGAGACAAGGAAAATCAAGCGTGAGTGAATATCTCAATAAGTTCACTCAACTCTCAAGGTATGCGCCTGAGGATGTCAGCCGGGACAGCCGGAAGCAATACTTGTTCATGAGGGGATTGAACAATACGATCCAAGTGCAATTGCTCAACTGTGATTATGTCAATTTTCAGAAGCTTGTGGACAAAGCAATTGTGGTTGAGAACAAGATCCATGAGATGGAGAAAGAAATCAAGAGGAAGGCGCCATATCAAGGACAGCAACAAGGAAGTAATGTGCGCCCTCGCTTTGCGCCGCCCAATGCGCCTCATTACAGCTCCTCTATTCCTGCTCAGTGCCTTGTTATGCACCGCGCCCAACTCAGTTTGTGCAGCAGCGCCCTGTCATGCAAGCACCTAGGCCTCCGACGCCTTACGCACCTCGTGCTGATTTTCCTGGAGCCAATGTTCAAAACCAAGCTCGTCCCAATAATTCTGGTGGAGTTAAGAAGTGTTATACTTGTGGAGAAGCTGGACACTTTGCGCATCAATGTCCTAAGTCGGGCCTTGGTCAAGGAAGCAATGCATCGAGGCAAAACCCAAGACCTAATGGAGGACAGCCACAAGGAAGCCATGGACAGCAAAATTTTGCTCGTGGCAACGTGAACCATGTCTCTACGGAGGATGCTCAACAAGCGGATGACGTGGTCATTGGTATGTTTCTCGCCAACTCCAACCCCGCGACTATGTTATTTGATTCTAGAGCATCGCATTCATTCATTGCATCGAAGTATGTTGCCAAGTATAGTTTGCCTATCTCTCATATGATGTTTACTCTGCTGGTTATGTCTCCTGGAGGAGAGATGAGGACAAATATAGTATGTCCAAAAGTAAGCCTTAGAATAAGGGGGTAGACTTCTCCGCCAACCTCATTGTTTTAGATTCTCAAGGGTTGGATATTATACATGGTATGGACTGGTTGAGGAAGCATAATGGAGTTATTGAATGTGCCACAAAGACGGTGAAGTTGACTAATGAAGAAGGGATCACCATAGAATTTGAATCATCTCAAACCGCACAGAAGCAATTGGAATTGAATCATATGGACGGTGCCGCAATTGAGGAGATTCCGGTGGTGTGTGAATTTTTGGATGTTTTTTCGGACGAGTTGCCAGGTATGCCACCCGATCGAGACATTGAGTTTGTTGTTGATTTAATACCTGGAACTGCACCTATAGCTAAGAGGCCGTATAGGATGCCTCCTATGGAATTAGCGGAGCTCAAGAAACAAATTCAAGAGCAATTAGAGAAGGGTTTTATTCGCCCTAGCTCTTCACCTTGGGGAGCGCCCGTTCTATTTGTGGACAAGAAGGACGGATCCCAAAGGATGTGCGTGGATTACCGAGCTCTCAACGAGGTAACAATCAAGAACAAGTACACCTTGCCACGCATAGAAGACTTGTTTGATCAGATGAAGGGTGCTTGTGTCTTCTCTAAGATTGATTTGAGGTCAGGTTACTTTCAAATGAAGATTAGACCATCGGGCATACCCAAGACAGCTTTTAGGACACGGTATGGATCCTATGAGTACACCGTGATGTCTTTTGGATTGACAAATGCGCCTGCCTACTTTATGTACCTCATGAATAATGTCTTCATGGAGTACTTAGATAAGTTCGTTGTGGTATTTATTGATGATATTATGATCTACTCGAAGGATGAGAAGGAACATGAGGAACACTTGAGGCTAACGTTGCAGAAATTGAGGGAGCATCAATTGTATGCCAAGTTCAACAAGTACCAGTTTTGGTTGAAAGAGGTGCCATTTTTAGGCCATATTATTTCCGGAGGAGGAGTATCGATTGACCCCGGTAAAGTGAGGGATGTGTTGAAGTGGGAACCGCCGCAAAATATCAAGGAAATAAGGAGTTTTCTTGGGATGGCTGGATATTACCGTAGATTCATCAAGGATTTTTTCAAGATAGCCAAGCCTATGACGGAGTTGCTAATGAAGGGAAAGGCATTCCAATGGACTCAAGCTTGTCAAGAGAGTTTTGAGGAGTTGAAGAAGCGGTTGACAACAACCCCAGTTTTGGTATTGCCGGATGTAAGCAAGAGTTTTGACATTTATTGCGATGCATCAAGATAAGGGCTTGGATGTGTACTGATGCAAGAAGGTCAAGTGGTCGCCTATGCATCAAGACAATTGAAGAAACATGAGCAGAATTACCCCACGCACGATTTGGAACTCGCAGCCGTGGTACATGCATTGAAGATTTGGAGACACTATATTCTGGGACATAGGTGTGAAATTTACATGGATCATAAGAGTTTGAAGTATATTTTCACACAAACAGATCTGAACTTGAGGCAATGAAGATGGTTAGAGCTCATCAAAGATTATGATTTGGGGATCAACTATCATCCGGGAAAAGCCAATGTAGTGGCCGATGCTTTGAGTAGAAAAGGAGTAAGTCATCAACTCACGGTTCGAGAGTTACCATTCGAGTTGTGTAAGGAGTTTGAACGGTTGAACCTCGGGTTTGTAAATGAGATGGAGATGATGGAGTTAAACCCAACCTTGGAGCAGGAAATTCGAGAGGCCCAAACTGCAGATGAAGGGATCAATGAAATCAAGGAAAGGACCAAAGAAGGGAGAGTATTCAGATTTGATGAAGACGAATACGGTACCTTATGGCTTGGAAAGAGGATCGTTGTGCCTAGTGTAAAACATATTCGGGAGACAATATTAAAGGAGGCACATGACTCGCCTTACTCGATTCACCCCAGTTGTACGAAGATGTACAAGGACTTGAAGACTTGCTATTGGTGGGATAGCATGAAAAAGGACATAGCCAAATATGTTGCATTGTGTGATGTGTGTCAACGAGTCAAGGCGGAACATCAAAGGCCAGCCGGATTATTGCAACCGTTGAAGATTCCAGAATGGAAGTGGGAAGAAATTGGTATGGACTTCATAGTTGGGTTACCACGTACTCAGTCCGGGTATGACTCAATTTGGGTAATTGTGGATCGCTTAACCAAGTCAGCTCATTTTGTCCCTGTGAAGACCAAGTATACAGCTGCACGATTGGCCGAAATATACATGGAGCATATTGTGTGTCGATATGGAGTCCCTAAGAAGATAGTCTCGGATAGAGGTTCTCAATTTACCTCCAGATTTTGGCAAAAATTGCATGAAGCTTTGGGAACGAGGTTGAATTTTAGTTCAGCATATCATCCTCAAACGGATGGACAAACCGAGAGGACCAATCAGATTTTGGAGGACATGTTAAGAGCTTGTGCTTTAAAGCATGGGAAAGGTTGGGACAAAAGCTTGCCATACGCGGAATTTTCATACAACAATAGTTACCAAGCAAGCTTGAAAATGTCACCATATGAAGCGCTTTATGGGAGGAAGTGTAGGACACCTTTATTCTGGAATGAGGCAGGAGAAACTCAAGTATTTGGTCCAGACGTGTTGCAAGAAGCCGAAAAGCAAGTCCAAATAATTCGTGAAAATTTGAGGGCTGCCCAATCAAGGCAAAAAGGCTATGCGGATAATAGGAGAAGGAAATTAGCCTTTGAAATAGGAGATTTTGTTTACCTCAAAGTGTCACCAATGAGGGGTCATAAGAAGTTTAACATAAGGGGCAAGCTCGCACCTCGCTATATTGGACCATTCAAGATTTTGGACAAAAGAGGAGAAGTAGCATATAAGTTGGAGATGCCAGCTCATCTTTCAGACGTACATGATGTGTTTCATGTTTCCCAACTCAAGAAGTGTCTCAGGGTACCGGAAGATCAAGTGCCAATGGGAGAATTGGAACTCGAGGAGGATTTGACGTATGCCGAGCAACCGGCCAAAATCTTGGAAACCAAGGAGAGGGTCACAAGGAACAAGGTCATTAGATGGTGTAAAGTTCAATGGAAGCACCACACAGAAAAAGAAGCGACGTGGGAATTAGAGGATGATCTCAAGAAGGAATTTCCCTATCTCTTCTCTTCCGCATCGAATCTCGAGGGCGAGGTTCATTTTAAGGGGGGTAGGTTTGTAACACCCTCATTTTCATGTATCATGCCTTGCATACACTCATATACATGTTTAACATTAACCCATAACAAGAGGAACAAGTTTAAAATTTATTTGGAGCGAAACCGCACTTAAAAATGTAGGAAAGTGCGGACTAGTCCGGTTTTGCTGAGGACTAGTCCGATTTCTCTCTGTCTAAAAACGGACTTGTCCGTTTTTGCTGCGGATTGGTCCGATATTTGCCTCTGGACAACTTCGGACTTGTCCGATTTTGTGCGGACTAGTCCGATATTCCATGAATCCTTGAAAATTTGCTAAGTCCCTGGACTTTTCCGGACTAGTCCGGTGTTCCAGCGGACTTGTCCGTTTTCCTCTCTGTTCAAATTCGGACTTGTCTGATTTTTGGCCAGACTTGTCCGATTTTCTCTCTGGACGACTTCGGACTAGTCCGGTCCTGTCTGGACTTGTCCGATATTTCGTGACTCCGAGATTGACCTTTTGTTATACGACTGGTTTCTTGGGTTTCACGTCAAGTGGGCCTAGGGACGTCGTGCCTAACTCTTTTAGAGCCCATGTGGGACTCTAAACCGGCCTCTACTCATCCCAAACTCGAAATCCATCTAACCCTAGCCTCCACGTCTATATAAACAACCCCACCCCTTGGTTTGACATCTATTTGCCACTTTTCCACCCACCCAAACCCTAGTTCGTGGGGAGCCACCATCAAGGAGGGAGGAGAAGATCCCAAGCAAGAGGAAGAAGAGGAGGAAACGAAGGAGGATCAAGATCTCCACCAAGTTTCGTCCTTCACCACCAATTCATCTCCAAGTTCATCACCAACCCTAGATCATCAAGATCCAAGTGTTACCTCCAAGTTTCTTGGTTCATTGGAGTTCTAAACACCTGGTATACCTTCTATTCTCTTTTCCTTATGTGAATTCAACCCCTAATCTCCAAATTTACGTCGATCTAGAAAACCCTAATCTGTTGATCTCGTCAAGTGCGGACTTGTCCGGTCCCCAGTGGACTAGTCCGATCTTTCTGGTTAAATTGTGTTGAATTAATTCTAAATTTTGATCTAATCAACCCCAAACCTGTATAAACTTGTTATAATCTATTAGAGCTAGTTAGTGATCATTAAAAGCAATCTAGTAACAAGTTCTACCTTGCATTTGCATCAATCATGCATGTCATGACATATTGAGTAATATTTGTGCACTCTTTGATTGTGCTTCTTGTTTTGTATGTTTATTGTGTGGATTAGATGGATTTGTGCTAGAGAGTGTCGTGGAGGATCTACAACATCAAGAGGTTGAAGGCTTTGACCCTAATCAACAGCAAGAGCAAGGCAAGTGTCCTTGAAGCATATTGATCCTATTTTAAAATAAATGTTTTGTTTGCAAAACTGCATGCTGGTGTCAAATTGATGGGAAATCCTATGGTAGGAAGTTTACTAGATTTGCTAAACCACCCTTGTCACCTGGAATTTATGGTAGAGAGAGTCGGGAAGGGTTTTTACCTTTTTGCTTCGCTTAATCAACTGGGATGGGAAACAACTATATCACTCAATTTAATTATGCATGGATGAGATTATGGTTAACATTAACTGGTTAAACATGGTATGGTAATGGATGATCTAAGCAAGCCTGGTGTGTGGATGGGTTGGATGTTATGGTGGTTTGCTTGCTTTAGATCTAAGGACCGGTTCATGCGAGAATAAGCCAGGACTACAGTACCACCACGAGGCCAAGTATGGGTGCGGCGTAGCTGATTAATTAGGGCTTTGCTAGTGCTGTTTGGACCATTGTGGATGCTCGGGGAAGGGGTAGTCGGATTGGGTCTGTTGATGATTGGTGGGACTACCCTGGGATCCGAATGGCTCAAGAGGGGGCCCTTGGTTGAAGATGTGCTCTGCGGGAGACATCGCCACCGGTGAAACCTCAGTGGGGTCTAAATAGGCTAGTAATCCCTTTGTAAAGGCTATTTTGTGATCTCTTGGCCACACACCAACGGAAGTGTGTAATGTGACCGACGGGTCATGGGCATAAGGGAGGTTCTTAGTCGCCGAAGGGTGATGAAATAACGAACACGTGGGTAAAGAGGTACAAACTCTGCAGAGTGTTAATTAAAACTATCATGATAGCCGTGCTCCCGGTTATGAGCACCTGGACAACTTCCATGATTAGAGGGAAATTGGGATATGGTTATGGTTATGGTTTGGTAATGGTTATGGTTGATATTATGGTTATGGTTATGGTAACGGTCATGGATTTAATTTCTGGTATTGAATATGGTTATTGGCAATGGTGAAATCTGGACTTATTGACGATGGTAATGAATTCAGTTTGGTATTATGGCATTACTCGTGATTATGTTGGGATTACTTCACATACTTATACTATATTGCGTTTCGAATGTTTTAATGTACTTTTCAGCACTTTGCCATTATTATTGTCGTCATTTGAATCAGCCACATATCATACTTTCCACACTTGCTGAGTACGACATGTACTCACTCTTGCAATCCCCCCCAACAGTTGCAGGTCAGAATTATGAGTTTAATGGCGATAATGCGGAGTTCTAGGCCGTGTCTACTGTCAGCTTTGTCTGTGGTGTTGATTGGAGCTGCGCGTATATACCCTGTCGCTTATGCTGCATAGTTGCTTTAGTTTGCTTAATTAGTTTATTTCCGCTGCATTAGTTGAACTTGTCATTAATATTCATTAGAGCTTGTATTCGAGGATAATCTGGTTTGTGTAATAAAATTTGATAATTAATCTTGTCTTGTGGTAATTTTCTGTATACTCTTTTGTGATTGCACTCGTATATGTGTGATGAACATCCTGGGCACACATATGCGTTAGCTTGGTTCATTTTCGGAACCGGGCGTCACACAAAGAGTCCAAGCTGAAAATCAAAGGACAACTAGATTGTTGTAGCCATAAAAGATTCCGGAATGGAAGTGGGAAGAAATCGGTATGGACTTCATAGTTGGATTACCGCGAACCTAGTCCCGTTATGACTCAATATGGGTTATTGTGGATCGGTTGACCAAATCAGCTCATTTCATTCCTGTCAAGACCAAGTATACCGTTGCACAGTTAGCTGAGTTGTACATGGAGAAGATTGTATGCCGACACAGAGTACCCAAGAAAATAGTGTCTAACCGAGGTTCTCAATTCACCTCTAGGTTTTGGCAGAAACTGCACGAAGCTATGGGTACGAGGTTAAATTTCATCTCTGCATATCACCCTCAAACGGATGGAAAAACCGAGAGGGCAAATCAAATATTGAAAGATATGTTGAGGGCTCGTGACTTGAAGCACGGACGAGGCTGGAACAAGAGCTTGCTGTATGTTGAGTTTTCCTACAATAATAGTTACCAAGCCAGCTTGAAAATGTTACCATATGAAGCACTATATGGAAGGAAGTGTAGGACACCCTTGTTTTGGAACGAGACAAGGAGAGAACCATGTATTTCGACCTAATATGTTGCAAGAAGCTGAAAAGCAAGTTCATATAATCCGCAAGAATTTTAGGGCTGCTCAATCGAGACAAAAGGGCTATGCGGATAATAGACGGACATACATAGCCATTTGAAGTGGGAGACTTCGTATACCTCAAGGTATCACCTATGCGAGGTCATAAGCGGTTTAATGTTAGAGGAAAGTTGGCACCTCGCTATATTGGGCCGTTCAAGATTTTGTGAAACGTGGAGAAGTGGCATATAAGTTGGAGACGCCAGTACATGTTTCCGATGTTCATGATGTGTTTCATGTTTCTCAGCTAAAAAATGCTTAAGAGTACCGGAAGAACAAGTACCAATGGAAGATTTAGAATTAGAGGCAAATTTGACATATGCGGAGCAACCGATCAAAATATTAGAAACAAAGGAGAGAGTCACAAGGAACTAGGTGATTTGATTGGGGAACATACAATGGAAGCATCATACAGAACCAGAAGCAACTTGGGAGCTGGTAGAAGATCTCATGAAAGAATATCCCTATCTCTTTCCTTCTACGTTGAATCTTAAGGGTGAGATTCATTTTATGGGGGGTAGGTTTGTAACACCCTCATTTTCATCCATCATGCATTGCATACATTCTTATACATGTTTAAAATTAAGCAACAAAAAAAGGAACAAGTTTAAAATGAATTAGGACCAAAACAACATTTAAAATTTTGCAGCAGTGCAGACTTGTCCGGTTTGAACCCCGAACTAGCCCGGTTTTGCTATATGTTGTCCCACAGACTTATACACTTTTTTGTTGCGGACTAGTTTGAAACCGTTTTTGTTGTTGCCCGGATCTGTCCGTTCCATAGTACGGACTAGTCCGTTCTTCGCTACTAGAACACTTGGAGTTGTCCCGTGATCCCCAGTTTGGTCCGTTTTTTGGAAATTTTGACAAATCTCCAGACTTGTCCGGTCTCATATCAGACTTGCCTGTTTAAATCTCTGGAAGTTCGGTTTGCCTGCGAACGGACTTGTCTGGCTTGATACCGGACATATCTGTTCAACTTTCTGACTTCCAACGGACTAGTCCGACGCCTAGCGGACTTGTCCGATGTGCCCGACTCGGATTAAGTTTTTCCTCCATAATATGTTATTGGGTATCTGCCTTAACTGGACCCATGAACGTCGTGCCAACCCCTGTGGAGGCCTTGTGGGACCCCTACACGGCCTCGAATGCCTTAAACTCGAATTCCACCCAAACCCTACCACCTCCACACTATATAAACACCCCAACACTCACTCTCTTACCCCATTGTCACAATTGAAGAAACCCCAAACCTTATTTCATGGGAGCCGCCATCAAGAGGAGTTCATCGCAGCCAAGAGAAGAGAAGGGAGAAGGAGAAGGATCAAGCAAGATCGATCTTCGTCAACTCATCGAAATCATCGTCAACTCTCCACCAATTCTTCATCCTATTTGGATCTAGATGTCAAGATCTCAAGTTTCTTCTAATTCTCGACCCTTGAGTTGTTGAATTCACTGTAATTACCTTAGATCATCCTTTTGCATCAATCTTGGTACCATATTTCAACTCAAACTAAGCTCTAGTTGGAAATTCGCTAAAACTCTAGCCATAGCGGACTTGTACGGTCCAGTGCGGACTAGTCCGATCGACTTTCTGGTCCAGAGCGGACTTGTCCGGTCCCAATGCGGACTGATCTGGCCTCTCAAATCTGGAAATTCCTGAAACTTCTTTAAAATTGTTCAAAATGACTTGGAACTCGTTCTCACATGTAAAACTTAATTGTAACTAGTTAGTAAGCAATGATGTCAACCTAATAACATGCATTAGAACATAATTGCATTATTCATGCATGTCATGACATATTGAGTAATATGTGATCATTTATTGATTATAATGTTTGTTTATTATGTCTATTGCGCGAAATAGAAGGTGTTGCTCTAGAGGGTGCTATCGAGGACCTCCATCACCAGAACTTTGAAGCTTTTGACCCTAATCAATCTCGACAGCAAGGCAAGTGTCCTTTATCACTTTGATCCTATTTTTTAATGTTTTGTCTGCAAAATTGCATGCTTGGGTCAAATTGATGGGAAACCAATGATAGGTATTTACTAGACTTGTTTAACCATCCTTGTTGCTTGAAAAATATTGTATAGAGTAAGAAAGAGTATTTTACGTTTTTGCTTCTGTCGGTACCCTGTGTACCGGGTACCCCACGGTACCACAAGAAGTGCAAGAGAGTTCTACCTATCAAAGTTGAAGGTTTCCTCAGGCCCCACATGTCATATTACACTGGACCCACATCCCTCATATGGGTAGCTCCGAGGATTGACACGTGTAATGTAAATCCGGAGCTAAACTCCCAACACAGGGAAGCTCCGCGATCTACACATGTATAACGACCCCAGACCTAACCACCAGCAGAGCGAAGCTCTGGTGCCGACACGTGTATAGCGGTTTTGGAGCTACCACCCCGCAAGGAGAAGCTCTGTAGCTGCCACGTGTGGAGCCTCCAGACCTTCATCACCAACAAATACATTGTCGGATCTCCTTCAGCACGCACATTCAAGGGACAATTAAAGCGGCAGTTACAAGACCTGATTACGTGTCGTTAATGTTGTATTAACGACACATGATCAGAGCAATGTTAATAGAGGTAATGCAACCATTAAGGCATGTTATCACACTATTAACCATGCTTAATACTCATAGACAATGTATTAGGCTATTAAATACGCCAGGGCCACATGTCGGGCAAGGCAAATGATGTAACGGTCAGTCCTTGGACTATAAAAGGACTGAGCTGCATGATACAAGGAAGAGGCTGAGCCATAGACTACGCTTCCTAGCGATTGACAATACAACAACACACACCCCGTGGAGTAGGGTATTACGCTCAGGCGGCCCAAACCACATAAATCTCCTGTGTCACCATCTTGCTCTTGATCTCTGCGTGCCCAACCAAGACAAGAACCTCTGCGGGCTACATTTGGTAGTACCGAGGAAAGTGTCATTGCTACACTTCGACATTTAGCACATCAGTTAGGGGCCCCAAGATCTCAAGATGGTGAATTCCGCCATAGGATCTTCCAACGGCAATCGCGCTGAACAACCCACTAGAGGCAATCCCTCCAACGTGCAGCAGCCAGTTGGTACCATTGTTCCGGCAGGCACTATGGTGCCACAGCCGACATCTATTCCGACAAACAATGCTGGGCGATAAGATGGGGCATCTGCATTGATCACTACATCAATGAACAACAACTCTAAGCACACGCTCATTGCCGCGCGAGCTCTTCTACAACATCCACCACCTCCAGGGGCACTTGAGGGTGCTATGGAACAGTGGAGAGCTGATGTTGACCATGTGGTTGCAGCCGCAGCCGCTGGCATCAGCAAATAAGCTCCTCCCACTTTGCGGTGAGCACCATCACAACGACGAACGTTGTCGGGCCGACTTGGTCCACAAGTCTTGCGGCATAGGAGACATGCTGCATCCCAGCAGGTGACTTCGCTGCCTCCCGGGGCACGATGCACCCATACCATGACCAATATTCCGACTCATGACCTGCGGTCAGAACTTGATCGCCGTTACCGGCAGCAGGACGACCGCGTCCATATCGAGCATGCTCGTGAGAGACGAGAAGCTCGAGACAACTCTGCTCCTCAGGGAGTAGGGCGAGGCTGTTCTGCCCTGGCCATGCATTTATGCATGGTCAGATGGCCATAGAACTTCCGACCTCACTTGTCGAAAAAATTCGACGGGTTTGTCAACCCCACTGAGTTCCTACAAATCTACTCCACTGCTATACTGGCAGCGGGGGGCGATGAGGCCGTGATAGCCAACTACTTCCCAGTGGCTCTAACTGGGACTACAAGGTCCTGGTTCATGTGTCTTCCACCCGACAACATTAATAGTTGGGCGGAGCTATGCCAACAATTCACTGCCAACTTTGGGTGTTCTTACACCTGGCCTGGCACTGAACTGGATATGTTTGTTGTATAGCAAACAACGGGGGAATCGTTGTGATCCTTCATCTAGCGGTTTTCTCGTATACAAAATACTATCCCTTCAATCTCGAGCTCTTCTGTTATTGTTGCATTCAGACGAGGTGTTTGAGATAAGAAGATGTTGGAGAAACTGGCGACCAAAGAAGTCACCAGTGTCACGGAACTCTTCAGTTTGGCAGGCAAATGTGCCAAAGCTACGGAGCAATGTGAAATGCATTCTAAACCACCTCCAGAGGCCAACAAGAATTCCACTGATATTGAAGCCACTACATCCCGAGGTGCCAAAAAGAAAAAGAAGCCCAATGACAAGAAAAAGTTGTCGGCCGGTGCACCTGCCGTTGCGACTGCTTTAGCTCCGGGTGGTCGGGGGCCACGCCCCGAGAAACGACCTCGACCATCATCAGAAGATGGTGGAAGCTCTAAAATGTGGTGTCCAATCAACAAGATGGACAGACACAGTCCGGAAGAGTGTCGGGAGGTCCATAACCTTTTCGTGCGTTATAACAAGCGCCGGGAAGAAGCTCCTTTCCGCCAGCAGGAAGGAAAACAAAACGTTGACAAAGCTCTGGCTGAGGAGAAGCTAGGTTTCTAGGACCTCAAGAAGGTCCTGAAAGCTGTCTACAATACCGTCGACAACGACTCCTACATCTCTGACAACGAGCGCCGGAAGACCCTGCACACCATTTATGGTGGTTCTTGGGACATCACCTCTCACCGCATTCTAAAGACAATGCGGCAGGACATGGCCGTGGCAGCTCCCACTGCTAGGGCAGAGCTTCATCGGAAGTGGATGGACACTCCCATCATTTTTGGACTGCCCCCACAACATGATTGGAGCTGGCCAACTTCCGTTGATGGTGTCACCCGCCATTAATAATATTCAACTCCACCATGTAATGGTGGATGGAGGTTCGGGGCTGAACCTCATAAGCTTCGAAGCCTTTGTTAAGCTCCAGCCCCGACCTTTGGACCTTCGCCCATCTCGACCTTTCTCTGGGGTAGGTTCGGGGACCATTACTCATCTCAGTTCCATCACACTCCCAGTGACCTTCTGGACTTGGGAGACTACAAGACCGAGAAGTTGGTCTTCGATGTTGCGCATATCAGTCTGTCATTCAACACAATTTTGGGCAGGACAGCCTTGTACAAGTTCATGGGCGTCGCTCATTATGGTTATTTAGTGTTGAAGATGCCAACACCTACGGGCATTCTCTAGATCCGCGGAGATCGCACTGCAGGAGTCACTGCTTTAGAAGAACTTTATGCGCTTACCACAGAGCAGGAGGAAGCATTCGGTAAGGAGCTAGCTCCGAACCGTTCGAGCATTCGTCATAAAGGCTCTACCTCTGCACCCCCTGTGCAACCAAGCGGTGACACTGACGTTCCCGTCAAAGTCGTCCAAATTGGTTCCAATGCTGCTTAGACTACCCGTATATGAGGATGGTCTGAACAAAAAATAGGAACTCGCGCTCATCACTTTCCTCCGGGCTATTGTCGACGTGTTTGCCTGAAAACCATCACAAATGCTTGGGATCCCTAGGGAGGTGATTGAGCACGATCTGAAGATTTACCCTAACGCCCGGTCTGTACACTAGAAGCCCCGGAAGCAATTAATCGAGCGGCAAAACTTCATCTGACAGGAGATCAAGAAGTTGCTCGAAGCTGGTTTCATTCGGGAGGTGTTTCATCCTATATGGCTGCCAAACCCAGTTGTGGTGCCCAAGGCTGGTGGTAAGCTTCGTATGTGTATCGACTACACCACCTTAAATAAGGCATGTCCAAAGGATCCATTTCTACTACCTAGAATAGATCAGATAGTGGACTCCACCACCGGGTGTGAGCTATTGTGTTTCTTAGATGCATATTCTGGATATCATCAAATCCAAATGGAAAGTGCATCTAGGACTCCCTTGTGGGTTTTGGATGATTTATGACAAGCAATTGGGATCCTAACCTTTTGATTGAGATGAATGCAGGCCAATAATGAAAAATGAGCAAAATTCCAAAAAGAAGGGATAATGAGGAGCAAAGTGAACTTGAGCTCAAGGAAAAGAAATAGTAGACTATTGTGTATGGAGTGTGTTAAGGAAACACACCCAAGAGCTCAATCATGTTTAAGCACACACACATACTGCACAAAGTTTCACAGGACTGGACTAGTCCGTTGTTAACCGGACTAGTCCGATATCCTTTCTGCACCAGATCGGACAAGTCCGATATCAGTCGGACTAGTCCGATATCTTTCTGACTTAAGTCGGACTAGTCTTCCCCAGGGCGGACTAGTCCTCAACACACTTCCAAAGTCACGCAAAATTGGACAAGTCTGTTGTCAACCGGACTAGTCCGATATTCCTTCTGATCCACTTCGGACAAGTCCGATGTTTACACGAACTAGTCCGAAATATCCACTAATCTAAATCGGACAAGTCCTCCAAGTGCGGACTTGTCATCCAACACACTTAGGGTTTCATATGTCTGGACAAGTCCGATGTCTATCGGACTAGTCCGAAGATTTCCAGTAGTGAAATCGGACAAGTCCGTTTTTGACCGGACTAGTCCGATATTTCGGGACACTTAGGGTTTGCTACAGACAGCACACCGGACTAGTCCGGTGACCACCACAGACTAGTCCGATCTTTCTGAACCCTAACGGTCACTTTTAGAAACCCCATATAAATAGAGGTGCACGGCCCACTTTTACTAACTCTCGAACCCTAGCGCCGTCACACCTCCCAAGAGACTCAAAAACCACCTCTCTTCACGAAATTAAGTGCAAAATCGATCAATCCTTTGAGGATCACTTCTAGATCATTGGAGAGACACTTGGCACACATCATTGAGCTCTTGGTTTGAATCTCTATCACACTCATACGTTTCAATTGTAATTCCTTAGTGTGTTTTTGGTGGCTTTGTGATTTGTAATCTAAGGGAGCTCTCAACATGTGAGAACGCCCATTGAATTTGGTTATTCAACCCTTTTTGATTAGTGGAAGAGGATTGGCCTTCGTGGCAATCCGACGAGGGAAGGGTTGGAGAAGACCCGGTCCTTTTGTGGGCTCCTCAACGTGGATGTAGGTTGCCTTCGTGGTAGCCGAACCACGGGATAAATTGTGTGTCTTGTCCTTTTTGTGTTCATCACTCAAATTGATCCACTTACTCTAGGGTTTGATATTCATTGTTCAATTTACATCAAATTGTTGAACACAAGCCTTAATTGTGACACAATCCAATATATAACTGTTAAACTATTGTTTGATTCTATATTTCCGCTGCATACATTAAAGAATCAACCTAATCGATTAATCTTGATCAACTTAGTCCGTGAACACCGGACTAGTCCGCACTTTATCGGACTATTCCGATCTCTTTGGTATTGAACTTGCTGTTGAGTGTTGCAGGATCCGACAAAATTCAAAGGGCCTATTCACCCCGCCCCCCCCCCCCCCTCTAGGCCTACATTCAATTGGTATCAGAGCACGGTTCTTCAAGAAAGAGTTTAACCACTCAAAGAGATCATGTCGGACATGAAGGACGTCCAGAAAATCAACAACCAAGAGGAAGTCAACTACAACAAGACCGCTCGAACTACTTCACATGGACTTGTTTGGTCCAATTGCTTACATAAGCATCGGCGGTAACAAATACGGTTTGGTTATCATTGATGATTTTTCTCGCTTCACTTGGGTTTTCTTTTTGCATGATAAGTCAGAAACACAAGGAACACTCAAGAAATTCCACCAGCGAGCTCAAAACGAGTTTTCATTGTTAATCAAGAATATTCGAAGCGACAATGGCATGGAGTTCAAGAACATACAAGTGGAGGAGTACCTTGATGAAAGATCCGGACTGGGTGGTGGCAATGCAAGAAGAATTGAACAACTTGTGGCAAGACCCGATGCAAACATAGTGGGCACCAAGTGGGTCTTCCGCAACAAACAAGACGAACACGGAGTGGTAACAAGAAACAAGGCGCGACTTGTGGCCAAAGGGTACTCACAAGTCGAAGGTTTGGATTTCGATGAGACCTTTGCTCCAGTAGCTAGGCTTGAATCTATTAGAATATTACTTGCATATGCTACTCACCATGATTTCAAGCTGTATCAAATGGACGTGAAAAGCGCCTTCCTCAACGGACCGATCAAGGAAGAAGTGTACGTGGAGCAACCACCCGGTTTTGAAGACGAGGAATTTCCCAACCACGTATAGAAATTGCGTAAGGCTCTCTACGGCCTCAAGCAAGCTCCTAGAGCTTGGTATGAGTGTCTTAGAGATTTCTTAATTGAAAATGGCTTTCAAATTGGCAAAGTAGACTATACATTATTCACAAAGAACTTAGATAATGATCTTTTTATCTGTCAAATCTATGTTGATGACATAATATTTGGGTCAACTAACCAATCCTTCTGTGAATAGTTTAGTAGAATCATGACAGACATGTTTGAAATGTCAATGAAGGGAGAATTGAAGTACTTTTTGGGATTCTAAGTGCGGCAACAAAGGGAAGGAACGTTCATAAGCCAAACCAAGTACACGCAGGACATACTCAAGAAGTTTGGCATGGACAAGGCAAAGCCCATAAAGACCCCCATGGCAACGAATGGCCACTTGGATCTCAATGAAGATGGACCTAGCATCGATCAAAAGGTATATCACTCCATGATTGGATCTCTACTTTACTTATGTGCATCTAGGCTAGATATTATGTTGAGTGTATGTCTGTGTGCACGATTTCAAGCCAACCCTAAGGAATGTCACTTGACAGTCGTAAAAAGAATCTTGAGATATTTAGTTCATACACCCAATCTTGGTCTTTGGTACCCAAAAGGCTCAAAATTCAATCTCATTGGTTACTCCGATGCAGATTATGTCGGGTGCAAAGTAGATAGAAAAAGCACCTTCGGCACATGCCAATTCCTAGGGAGATCCTTAGTTTCTTGGTTGTAAAACCCCACTTTTATGGCATGTTAAGTTCATATGGGTTTTGTGATCAACTATTTTGGATCTCCAATATAATGGTACACATGAACTATGCCATCCAAAACTTATCTTGCACTCTTTGTTAGATTCTTTTATCATAGGTATTGGACTTCACCATGAATCCAAATTATATTCTATTCACCTTTTAAGAATAAGAATTTTTAGATAAGGATTAGTAAGCAGTGCACAATGAAGCCCTAATAAGCTCTAAACCAAATATTCAAATTAAGGGCTCTAAATTTTTCCATGAACTCCCAAATTCCTCAAATAGCATGCTTACAAAGTTTCAAAATTTTAGAAACTCATCTACTATTTTTATTGAGGTGCGTAGCAAATTTGAATCAAATTCAAATCTGAATTTTTAATTCTTCTCCAACTTCTTTAAACATAAGAATTGAATTCACCATTGTGTTCAGAATAATTCATTTGCCATCTCCACAAAATTTCATGATTTTTGGAGTTGATCTTCTATTTTTAAATGAATTAGTAACTGAGCTGTGGGGAGAATCACTGGACAGTGGGCCCCACATGTCAGCTCCCCTTTTAAACGGATCAGCTCAACCCCGACACCTCTGCACCGCCGCGCCCCCGCTCGACACCGCGCGCGCATGCAGCTCCAGCGAGCTGCCTGCCTGCTCGCCGCGGCTCTATAAAAGGCCGGCCGAAGCCCCCTTTAATCCTCATCCCCGATCACAGCTCCACTGCCTCGCCATTTTTCTTCCGCCGCGCGCCATCGCCGCCGCTCGCCACTGCTCCGCGGCGTGCCGCCGTTCCACGCCGTTTCAAGCCTAGATCCAAAGAGCAAAAAGGTGCGCCTGATCAAACTCTAGCTCGTGGTACAAACCATTTCCCTTATCGTTGAAGCCTTAGCAAGATATTGTTCGTTTCCTCTACGGCCGAGGGTAGATAGCTAGCTATGATTTCATGTCAAATTCCTTTTCGGCAAGCAATCATCCTTTGCAATTACTTAGAGATAGTTTCTATAGGCCCTAGCGATCCTGTCTGAGCAAAAACCTTTAAGGATCGTCAAGCAACGGCTCTGAATTTCGAGTTTTGCTCGCCGCCGGTGAGAAAACCTCGGTTCACCGTCGAACTCATGATTCCCGGCAACTCACTCCCCTTCTGCGCCCATATCCATGAACTCCATCATCCCAGAAAGGTTTTGGAGCAATTCCCGAGTGATTTGAGCTACTCTATAGAGAGCTCTAGGTTGCCCGAGCGCTCATCGCCGCCACCGCCGTCGCACGACCTTTTCCGGCGAGTTTCAAGACCCACTGACCTCACCACCGTGCTCAGCGACCCCAAAAACCCCCAGGCGGCAAGTTTCCGCGATTCTGGTGCGTTGCATTGGCCGGCGGCGAGGCTCGCCGGAGAGCACCGCCGCGGGAACCCCGCGCGCCGCCCGCGTCGGGAGGTAGAAGACGACGCGGCGGGTCCCGCGTGTCAGCGGCGGTAAATCCCGTCGGATCAGGTGTGGCCACGGGATTTGCTGTGGCTACGCGGTGGGAATCTGTGGCCCCCGTGTGGTTTAAATACTATTGGTTCATTTTAAAACAGTGGGGCCCACGAGTTAAATCAAATTAGGAAATTATTCCAGAATAGGCTCCAACTTAGAAAATCCATAACTTTCTGTAGAATACTCCAAAATTCTTCAAACAAATTTTGTTCGAAAGCTCTCGAGCTCTAGTTTCTGTCAATACCAATTAGGTTCTGTGAAACTCAGAGTTAAATTCTGTAGAAAATAATCTTTCCTAATGCAAATGAAAATTTTCCAGACAAGATATCCACAGGAAAAATCCCCAAAATTCACATAAAGTTTATTATCCTATTCTTGATTATCAGGCAAAATTTGGGAGCCATAGCACCTGTTTAACTCTCTGTATAATTCAATTTCCTTTTTCAGCTATTAAATTTTCACAGCTATTAGGTTGCTTTAGTAGATCCCAAAATTTCACTGAGTCTTCCTTTAGTCATACCCTAGCCCCTGTTAAAGTCTTAGATTTAATTAACCTACTATGCCAGTCCTAAATCAGTTACAAACTAAATATTGAATTAATATCTAGAAACTCAATTATAAAGTAAGTTCAGAAATTCTTGCCGAATTAGAAATACAATAACTCCTTCCCCACAGCTTAGAAAATTTTGAAGCAAATTTTGCTAAGACCAGAACCACTCCCTCCATCTTGATTATCAACTGTTAGCTAGGTTCAAGCTACAGTTTCCTCTCGGAAATTTTTGGAAGTTGATCTGCTTGCCATACTTTCGGAGACCACAATCTGCTATGATCATCTCCTGTTCTCTGCAAGAGCTTTGATCATATTCCCTAGTATCTACCATCGAAGTTCCAAAGCCAATCAAGATCCCTGTCATATAGTGATCACCATGAATTAATTTATGGTCTTAAAATAAATAAATTTCAAAGTCATTTATATATCCATGTTATCTGCATATCGTATAGTGACCGAAGTCGAGGAGGAGCCAGAAGCGTTGGAAGAGAACCTTCCAATTTTTAACTCAGAACCTGACCTGCAACAAGGCAAGCCCCGGTTTGCATTTAAGTCGTTTATAAACTTTTGCTTTATCACTATGATGAGTAGTATATGAATTGTGCATTACGTCTAGGGTGAATGATACTCCACTTGCATGACCAAAAATCCCAGGGGTTTATTTGGCACGAGTTACAGTTTGACCTGTAGTAACTGCTTTGCTAATGCATAGGAGATCCGGTAGAAGTCGAGTAGTTGGAATCTACTCGCGAGAGATGTATCTCACAGGATTGGTTGAATGGAAAATGGCTTAATATAATGAAATTGAGACCGGGCAGGGAATGGCTAGGAAGCGGCGAGAAGTGAGTCTCGGTCGCATAGCTCTGCCTGTGTCGATTAAGGCCCGCGTCGTGTGCGGCCCCTTCGGACAAGCTTGAATTGTACCGGCAATATAATGGACATATGGAATCCAATAAACTGATGTAACTTGATAACTGGGATGTTGAGACCCATTAACTCACCATCGATAGGGGTGGGTTGAGGACAGTAAGGTGTAAATCGGTCGGCGGACACATGAGGTGTTCCGTGCGGAGACCTTCTGTTTGCGGAGGTGAGACGGGCTCAGCATTTGAGTTTCTTGTGAAAGGTGGCCATATACGCCTAGTACTGAAGTGTTATGTAGGTACAGGTGTGCTCGCTGACACTTCCGAACGACGTATGTGTCGTGTTGTCCGGGTGTGTCTTGATTGCAATCACTGTCCCTCGCAGTAATAGAGTACCGCTTGTTCACTGAGCGGTGACGTAGTAAATACTAAAGAAGTCAGGAAAGTCAGATGATATTGAATTATATTTACTTTGCAACTTTGTTTGGTTTAGAGATAGTATAACTAAAGATTTACAATTTCCCCATACTTTAGCTGTAATAGCATTATGTGCTTTGGGCATGTCATATCATCGGTAAAGCGTTTCTTGTTTGATTGTGGAGCCCATGATGTGCCGTGCTCAGGGAATGTCATTTGCTACTTAAAACTTGGTTATAAGGATCCACTTGTAGGCGAGTTATTTATGCTATTCCTTACCTATGTTTAGTGTCCCCATGCATCTGTCTAGTGAGACGGTTAAGTCTTGCTGAGCCTTAAGCTCACGTTTGCAGTTAACGAGTTTTTGCAGGTTACCCTTTTGAGAATGGGTTTGACGATGAGGCAACACCCCCTCCAGGGTGTACAGCCGAGTGGGAACCCTGCACGCCGCCATAGTTTGAGTGTTGCTAGTGCAAAGTATCCCTGGCATGGAAAACTTTGCTTTTTGCATAGCTAGTGCTGAGAGCGTAGCTATGGTATGTATATATTTCTTTACATCCGCTAGTATTGTGAAAACTTCCGCTGTGTAGTAAATAAAAGACTTGGTATTGTACATTATTCTGGTTCTATTCTTGTAAACTGTTGGGTGTCGCATCGCACGACACCACCCAATGAGATCCTCGGATGTGTGGACCCCGGTCCCCACAGACATGGTATCAGAGCTTCGTTGGGAACAGTGTACCGGAAAAGAACTTATTTTCAAAAATTAGGAACTTGAGTGAGGAATTAGTTATATGCCGTTATAAGGAGTATTATTAGTATAAGATATAAAGGTGGTAAACTAACTATGTGTTATTATATTCTGTAACGACGCTCCGACATCAGGTAAGAGGTAAGGTACGCCACCGAGAGCGGATCAATCTCGGTAAGCTCAGCATACGAGAGGTGGTATGTGAAATTTCCGTGGCTTGGCACGGAAAGTCAATATGAGTCTTTGAAACTTTCCATGTTTCTAAAGAACATATGACACGCGGTACCCCAGCGTGACACAAAGTTAGAGGGAAACCCCGTCGGGTGGTATGTAACCCGATAGTGTGTTCTCATAACTATGAGAACATGCGAACACGTATGCCCGAGCGTGTATAAGCCGGATCGTACGGGAGTCTTTGCTGTACAGACGTATTTACAGCCATGTACCTCGAGACATGGCCTCGCTCGAGGACGACTCACGCCAGAGTCGTATGCATTTACTTTTAGTTATATATTATTGTGACTGCCTGCCATGTTTCCCCGTGCCGCCCTTGAAGTGCGAAGGTGTGAAAGGGGATTGTTTGTCTTCTGCAGGTAACCTAACCCCGGTAGCAACCCGTGTAGAAGCCGTTTGCGAGGGAACGATATAGGAACCACCTATAGACGTAACCGGATGTACCGGATAGAATTTCCTTTCGTGAGGCACGTAGTACCGTCAGTATCAAACATGATACTAGACCCTCCCCACCGACAGAATGGTTGCATTGTGTTTTGAGAAAGTCCGACTATCAGATACTGATAATTTCGGGCTCGACTTGATAAGGTGGATAGAACCAAGATTCTTGTTTTGTGGCAGAAGTAGCTCAACTTCGCCAGGTTGTAATCTTGGTTAGCACTTAGATATCATGAGAGTATCCTACATGGATGGAAAGCTCGTGAAGGTCTCTCCAACTTTTCCGTTGACCATAAAGACAGAAAAGCTTGTTAATCTGTTGAAAACTGGGGTTTACTGTAATTACTCCATATGAACCCACCTTTGTACCGTTTCTGTATTCTTGCCATAACTCACTGTAGAAAAATCCCCTACCTTATTGGGGTATATGTTTGAGAAGGGTAGGTGGACATTCACGAGTTTGTTTTGGGGAGTCCTTCCTGATTTTAATTGGAGTTTAACCAAATTGGGAAGACAGCACAGTAAACTGCATGACTGCTGATGCAAACCAGTCAGCTTTACTGTTGAGTTTGGATAATTATAACCCCTAATCCAGAACAGTGATATGGTTACGCATATACCTTTCTGGAAAGCTTAGGAAGTCATCTATCAACTTTATTTATCACTCCTGACCTAAATCTAGGTGTAGCTATGCCTAATTCCATTTGTCGCAAATTTGGTTCCTGCAGTCCAGAACTTGGAACAGTTTGCACATAATTGTGAATTAATGCATAATACCTTCATGACAAGGTTGTCGTGGTGGAACTTCTTTAGTTCTGGATTGTTAACACGACGTTACTCAATGTTTATTTTGACACTACCTCAATATCTTATCATGATGAACCTGTATAGAATGTGGAGATAAGCCCATATACAGGGGAGGTTCTGTCAAAATTTTCAGAACCCTTGAGTCAACTTAAAACTGGTATAGATTGTTCATACTAGTTCAACAGTGGCTGTATGAGTACAATCTGGAAAGGTTTTGAAGTGTACTACAATTTTTGTATTCAACATAAAGTTTAGTTCGGACTTCTTCTGTATGAAACTTACGGGTTACTGCAGATAGGTCAGATAAACCAGAACTGTACTCATTTCCAGATTGCAGCTTTGACTGAACCAATTGATTATGGATATTTCTTTTTGTCCCACATCACCAATGATTGGGTCGAATACTTAAACGGTGTATTGACATTCGGGTATATTTGTCCACAGATGGCAGCACCAAGAATTCAGTTGCCTAATGGATGGGTGTTCTCAACATGCACCGGGCACGCCGGTTTTCCGGACGTGTTTGCACGGTTGCTCGGCCAGTTTGGCTATTTGGTGTTACCTAGCTATTGGGGCAAGAAGTTCCAGGAGGGCGGTATGTGGAGTTGCACCATCTACGTCGATGTGCCTGCCGGTCCACCGCACCTCGGATGGGCTCCATACTCCATCAAGATCAAAGGATTGATATTAGAAGAAACATGGAGCTACGCCGCAAGTGTTGCCATAGGGAGGTTTTGCAAACTCCATTACCGTCATCTGGTGGGTACCCCGTATGAGTTCTTTCCAGTCAACGGCAGAGCTTCTGAGGCCTGGGCAACCCGCTTGCTTGCGGAGGTGGGAGAGCATGGCGAAACATCCGCAACAGCCTTAGCGATGTATGCAGCAGCCTCACATCGCGAAAAGGGTAATCAGCGGACATGCATAAAAGAATTGACAAACAATCTGAAGCAAGCCATGAAGCGAGCAAATCACTTTGAGTGGGCAAATGACGGGCTTAGGGATATGATGGCTCCTCTTAATCATCGTTTGAACCTTAGGGAGAATCAATGGCATGACGCTGTTATGGATTTGGCCGCGTCTCGCCAGGAGACTCTAGAGAGAGATATTGATCTGGAGGCAAGCCTACTTTATGGGCACCAACGGGACACACAGTTGAACGTGGTGACTGCAGACAGGGATCAGTCCAGAGTAGAAGCTCAGAGCTGGAAGACCAGCTGTGAACAGGCTCAGCAAGAGAATGAGGCCTGGGGGATGTTTATGATACAGACAGATTGGCAAGCTATGGCTGCCAAGAAGACGTTGATGTTGAACGATGTATCAGCTTCTACTCCAGCACCCGTATCAGAGGTGCCTAGCCCTGAAGATGAAGAAGAAGAGGAAGACCCAGAGGAACTTGAATACGTCGAGTAGAGCGCATTGAAGTTAGATGTGGTAGCACTTCCGCCAACACCGGGCGGCATATAGTTAAATGTATGGTGCGTACTCGTACAGCCTCAGAGGTAGGAGGATCTAGTGGAGGACAGGGGGATGACACACCACCCCCGGGGCAGAATACGCCTCAGACGCAACCACCTCCACCACCTCCAACCACACTCCCCAGGAGTCTCGCGGAGGTTCTCGCTGCAGTGCTCGGCTCGCGTGACGAGCAAACCGAGTTACTGCGGACGTTGGTGCAGCACTCGTCCCGTCAAGGGGGACGACAGGATGATGGACCGCGTCAGCAATTTCAGAGTTCCTACTCTGATTTCTCATCGACACACCCACCGGTATTCAGAGAAGCCGATGAACCGTTGGACGCGGATAACTGGCTCCGCACCATTGAAGGAAAGTTCGGTTTACTCGCGGTAACCGAACAACAGAAGACATTGTTTGCAGCGCAACAACTGCAGGGGTCTGCCGGTGCGTGGTGGGCCAATTACCTTGCCGCACGCCCCGCAGGTCATGTCGTAAGCTGGACCGAATTCCGGGAGGCATTTCGCGCCTACCACATCCCTCCCGGGATTATGAGGAGGAAGCTTCAAGAGTTCTTGGAGCTAAGGCAAGGAGGAAGGAGTGCATACGAATATTCCAAATCATTCAACCACTTGGCCCAATATGCTCAGGACCAAGTGAATACCGAAGATCGGAAGCGGGAATGTTTCTACCGGGGTTTGAACCCCAAGTTGAAGGACAAGCTTGATCTGTTCAACCGCGGCAACTTCAACGACATAGTCAATGCCGCTATCATGCAGGAGGACGCTACGCGCGAGCTGTCCTCCGATAAAAAGAAGAGGGGTGCTCCACAGAGCAGCGGAGGTGGTGCTCCTCAGAAGTACCGTATGGTGTATCGATCACCATCCGGCCAAAGGTGGCAGCCGCCATCGCGACCACCAATGTTCCGTGGTCGTCAGTTCAACAACGGCGGATTTCGGCCGCAGCAACAACAGGGGATGGTTCCACGTGCACTTCCACCTCCACCACGTGCACCGGGATTCCGTCCTCCCCTTCGCATTGGCCAAACCCCGTACACGTGTTTCACGTGTGGACGTACGGGGCACTTCGCCAAGGATTGTCCGCAGAATCGACAAAGCGGAGGGCAATCATCTTACCAGGGGGCCAACCAACCCCGCAACCAGCCCAAGAAGCTAGCCACCAGACCCGGCAACATCCACCACCTCGCTATCGAGGACGTTCCAGAAGGCGCACCCGTGCTCACGGGTACGTTCTCTATCTTCAATCAACCCGTAGTCATACTCTTTGACTCCGGAGCTTCACACAATGTCATTAGTAAATCTTTTGTCGTTAAAAGTCAATTGCCTGTTATCTCCACAAAAACCCCATATGTGATTAGCACTCCAGCCGGGAAAACGGTAACAAATAAATTGGTTCCTGGAATCCCACTTAACCTAGATGGAACCATATATCTTACTTCATTTCTGATATTAGAACATCAAAAGCTAGATATCATCTTAGGAATGGCATGGTTGCAATACCATGGTGCTATCCTTGATATCGTTCCTCGAAAAATTTATCTAAACTCTCCACTCCATCAGCCCCAGGTTCTCACTCTTGAGAACATCATTCCATTAGACCCATCCACTCACAACACCGAGGTTATGGAACTTAAGGATATTCCGGTAGTATGTGAATACCCCGACGTATTTCCTGAAGATCTTCCTGGTATGCCCCCAGAGAGAGATATAGAGTTCAAGATTGAACTTGCACCAGGAACAGTGCCAATTTCAAGGCCACCCTACAAGATGGCACCTAAGGAACTTGCAGAACTGAAGGAACAATTAACTGAACTTGAAAGCAAAGGTTTTATTCGTCCAAGTTCATCACCATGGGGTTGTTCTGCACTGTTTGTAGAAAAGAAAGATAAGACCTTGAGGCTGTGTGTAGACTATCGTCCACTTAATGCTGTCACCATCAAGAACAAGTACCCACTACCGCGCATTGATATTCTTTTCGATCAATTAGTGGGTGCTAAAGTGTTTTCGAAGATGGATCTTCGTTCTGGTTATCATCAAATTAGAATCCGACCAGAAGATATATCCAAGACAGCATTCTCAACAAGGTATGGACTGTATGAGTACTTGGTTATGTCCTTCGGGTTAACCAACGCCCCGGCTCATTTCACGTATCTCATGAACTCAGTGTTCATGCCGGAATTGGACAAGTTCGTCGTGGTCTTCATTGACGATATACTTGTGTATTCCAAATCCGAAGAAGAACATGCTCAACACTTGCATATTGCGCTTCAGCGATTACGGGACCATCAGTTGTATGCTAAGTTCAGCAAGTGTGAATTCTGGATCAACCAGGTGCCATTTTTAGGGCACATCATTTCAGCAGAAGGTATTGCAGTTGATCCAAGCAAGATCAAGCAAGTCCTCAAATGGGAGTCTCCAAAGTCTGTACATGAAGTCCGAAGTTTCCTGGGTTTAGCAGGATATTACCGGAGGTTTATACCCAGTTTCTCCAAAATAGCTAAACCAATGACAGAACTTCTGAAGAAAGGACAAAAGTATGTATGGACTGAGGCATGTGAGGCAGGTTTCAAAGCACTGGTGAAACACCTTACAACGGCACCAGTTTTAGCCCAACCAGACACAACCAAAGCATTTGAGGTCTTTTGCGACGCATCTGGGATTGGTTTAGGTTGTGTATTAATGCAAGAGCGAAGAGTGATCGCGTATGGATCGCGACAGCTTCGGAACCACGAGCAGCACTACCCGACTCATGATCTTGAGCTGGCTGCTGTGGTGCTAGCATTGAAGATGTGGATGCATTATCTACTGGGTAATTTAGTACACCTCTACACTGATCACAAAAGCATGAAATACATCTTCACCCAGAAGGATTTGAATATGCGACAAAGGCGATGGTTAGAATTGATCAAGGATTATGAGATTGAGATCCACTACCATCCAGGCAAGGCGAATGTAGTCGCCGATGCACTGAGCCGCAAGTCCCATGTCAACAATCTTTCCCTCACCACAATGGAAGGTAAAGAAGGACAGAGTCTTTACTTGGTTCCATATGCAGCACTCTACAACCTAGCTCTCATTCCTACCATCAGGGAGGATATTGTAGCAGCTCAAAAGGAAGACAAGGGGATGTCGCATATTCGACAAAGAATGATAAAGGGGGAAATGAAATGTTTCCATAGTGACAAAGAGGGTACCATCTGGTTTAACGACCGTATAGTGGTACCCCGAAACATGGAACTTAGAAAGAAGATACTGGACGAAGCTCATTTGTCCAAGTATTCCATTCATCCGGGAAGCAACAAGATGTACCAAGATTTGAAGAAGAAATTCTGGTGGACTCGGATGAAGAGAGAAGTAGCTAAATACGTGTCCGAGTGTGATACGTGCCGGCGAGTAAAGGCCGACCATATGAAGGCAGCTGGACAGCTTCAACCTTTAAGCATACCGACTTGGAAATGGGAGGATATCAGTATGGATTTCATTGTTGGGTTGCCTCCCACTCTCCATAAACACGACTCCATTTGGGTGATCGTTGACCGATTGACCAAATCGGCTCATTTCATACCGGTCCGCGTGGCATACGATGCGAGGCGATACGCGGAAATTTATATCTCCAGAATAATATGTCTACATGGTGTACCCTGTACCATCATCTCAGATCGTGGAGCTGTATTTGTTTCGCGATTCTGGGAGCATCTCCACGCTGCACTGGGAACCAAGTTAATTCGGAGCTCGGCCTATCATCCTCAGACCGATGGTCAGACCGAACGGGTGAATCAAGTGCTAGAAGACATGCTTCGTGCCTGTGCCATCCACCAGGGCAAGAACTGGGATGATCATCTACCTTTGGCGGAGTTTTCATACAACAACGGTTACCAAGCTAGCATCCAGATGGCGCCCTATGAAGCTCTCTATGGCCGAAAGTGTCGCACACCCTTGAACTGGTGCGAATCAGGTGAACGGGCAGTGTACGGCATCGACTTAGTAAATGACGCCGAGGATCGAGTTCGCACTATTCAGGCGAATCTCAAAGCTGCTCAGTCTCGTCAGAAGAGCTACGCGGACAAACGACGTCGACCTCTTCACTTCAAAATTGGAGATCAAGTTTATCTTCGGGTATCCCCTATGAAAGGTATCCATCGATTCGGAATGAAAGGGAAGCTAGCCCCACGTTTTATTGGGCCATTCGCAATCCTAGCACAATGCGGACCTGTGGCATATCAATTAGAGTTACCACCGTCACTTTCAGGGGTTCACAATGTGTTCCACGTTTCTCAGTTACGAAAGTGTCTTAAAACTCCCGCTGGTGTCCGCATAGAGGATTTGGAAGCTCTCCAACCAGATCTCACCTATTCCGAGCATCCAATTCAGATCATCGATGAAAAGACTCGCACCACAAGAAGCCGCACCTTGCATTTCTATAAGGTTTTGTGGAGCAACCACAGTGCGGAAGAAGCCACGTGGGAAAGCGAGGAGTATCTTAGAACGAACTATCCGGACTTATTAGCGGCATATGTTCGATAGATCCTTTTTCCTTTGCCTTCTTTTGTAATCTCGGGACGAGATTCTTTTAAGGGGGGAGGAATGTAAAACCCCACTTTTATGGCATGTTAAGTTCATATGGGTTTTGTGATCAACTATTTTGGATCTCCAATATAATGGTACACATGAACTATGCCATCCAAAACTTATCTTGCACTCTTTGTTAGATTCTTTTATCATAGGTATTGGACTTCACCATGAATCCAAATTATATTCTATTCACCTTTTAAGAATAAGAATTTTTAGATAAGGATTAGTAAGCAATGCACAATGAAGCCCTAATAAGCTCTAAACCAAATATTCAAATTAAGGGCTCTAAATTTTTCCATGAACTCCCAAATTCCTCAAATAGCATGCTTACAAAGTTTCAAAATTTTAGAAACTCATCTACTATTTTTATTGAGGTGCGTAGCAAATTTGAATCAAATTCAAATCTGAATTTTTAATTCTTCTCCAACTTCTTTAAACATAAGAATTGAATTCACCATTGTGTTCAGAATAATTCATTTGCCATCTCCACAAAATTTCATGATTTTTGGAGTTGATCTTCTATTTTTAAATGAATTAGTAACTGAGCTGTGGGGAGAATCACTGGACAGTGGGCCCCACATGTCAGCTCCCCTTTTAAACGGATCAGCTCAACCCCGACACCTCTGCACCGCCGCGCCCCCGCTCGACACCGCGCGCGCATGCAGCTCCAGCGAGCTGCCTGCCTGCTCGTCGCGGCTCTATAAAAGGCCGGCCGAAGCCCCCTTTAATCCTCATCCCCGATCACAGCTCCACTGCCTCGCCATTTTTCTTCCGCCGCGCGCCATCGCCGCCGCTCGCCACTGCTCCGCGGCGTGCCGCCGTTCCACGCCGTTTCAAGCCTAGCTCCAAAGAGCAAAAAGGTGCGCCTGATCAAACTCTAGCTCGTGGTACAAACCATTTCCCTTATCGTTGAAGCCTGAGCAAGATATTGTTCGTTTCCTCTACGGCCGAGGGTAGATAGCTAGCTATGATTTCATGTCAAATTCCTTTTCGGCAAGCAATCATCCTTTGCAATTACTTAGAGATAGTTTCTATAGGCCCTAGCGATCCTGTCTGAGCAAAAACCTTTAAGGATCGTCAAGCAACGGCTCTGAATTTCGAGTTTTGCTCGCCGCCGGTGAGAAAACCTCGGTTCACCGTCGAACTCATGATTCCCGGCAACTCACTCCCCTTCTGCGCCCATATCCATGAACTCCATCATCCCAGAAAGGTTTTGGAGCAATTCCCGAGTGATTTGAGCTACTCTATAGAGAGCTCTAGGTTGCCCGAGCGCTCATCGCCGCCACCGCCGTCGCACGACCTTTTCCGGCGAGTTTCAAGACCCACTGACCTCACCACCGTGCTCAGCGACCCCAAAAACCCCCAGGCGGCAAGTTTCCGCGATTCTGGTGCGTTGGATTGGCCGGCGGCGAGGCTCGCCGGAGAGCACCGCCGCGGGAACCCCGCGCGCCGCCCGCGTCGGGAGGTAGAAGACGACGCGGCGGGTCCCGCGTGTCAGCGGCGGTAAATCCCGTCGGATCAGGTGTGGCCACGGGATTTGCTGTGGCTACGCGGTGGGAATCTGTGGCCCCCGTGTGGTTTAAATACTATTGGTTCATTTTAAAACAGTGGGGCCCACGAGTTAAATCAAATTAGGAAATTATTCCAGAATAGGCTCCAACTTAGAAAATCCATAACTTTCTGTAGAATACTCCAAAATTCTTCAAACAAATTTTGTTCGAAAGCACTCGAGCTCTAGTTTCTGTCAATACCAATTAGGTTCTGTGAAACTCAGAGTTAAATTCTGTAGAAAATAATCTTTCCTAATGCAAATGAAAAGTTTCCAGACAAGATATCCACAGGAAAAATCCCCAAAATTCACATAAAGTTTATTATCCTATTCTTGATTATCAGGCAAAATTTGGGAGCCATAGCACCTGTTTAACTCTCTGTATAATTCAATTTCCTTTTTCAGCTATTAAATTTTCACAGCTATTAGGTTGCTTTAGTAGATCCCAAAATTTTACTGAGTCTTCCTTTAGTCATACCCTAGCCCCTGTTAAAGTCTTAGATTTAATTAACCTACTATGCCAGTCCTAAATCAGTTACAAACTAAATATTGAATTAATATCTAGAAACTCAATTATAAAGTAAGTTCAGAAATTCTTGCCGAATTAGAAATACAATAACTCCTTCCCCACAGCTTAGAAAATTTTGAAGCAAATTTTGCTAAGACCAGAACCACTCCCTCCATCTTGATTATCAACTGTTAGCTAGGTTCAAGCTACAGTTTCCTCTCGGAAATTTTTGGAAGTTGATCTGCTTGCCATACTTTCGGAGACCACAATCTGCTATGATCATCTCCTGTTCTTTGCAAGAGCTTTGATCATATTCCCTAGTATCTACCATCGAAGTTCCAAAGCCAATCAAGATCCCTGTCATATAGTGATCACCATGAATTAATTTATGGTCTTAAAATAAATAAATTTCAAAGTCATTTATATATCCATGTTATCTGCATATCGTATAGTGACCGAAGTCGAGGAGGAGCCAGAAGCCTTGGAAGAGAACCTTCCAATTTTTAACTCAGAACCTGACCTGCAACAAGGCAAGCCCCGGTTTGCATTTAAGTCGTTTATAAACTTTTGCTTTATCACTATGATGAGTAGTATATGAATTGTGCATTACGTCTAGGGTGAATGATACTCCACTTGCATGACCAAAAATCCCAGGGGTTTATTTGGCACGAGTTACAGTTTGACCTGTAGTAACTGCTTTGCTAATGCATAGGAGATCCGGTAGAAGTCGAGTAGTTGGAATCTACTCGCGAGAGATGTATCTCACAGGATTGGTTGAATGGAAAATAGCTTAATATAATGAAATTGAGACCGGGCAGGGAATGGCTAGGAAGCGGCGAGAAGTGAGTCTCGGTCGCATAGCTCTGCCTGTGTCGATTAAGGCCCGCGTCGTGTGCGGCCCCTTCGGACAAGCTTGAATTGTACCGGCAATATAATGGACATATGGAATCCAATAAACTGATGTAACTTGATAACTGGGATGTTGAGACCCATTAACTCACCATCGATAGGGGTGGGTTGAGGACAGTAAGGTGTAAATCGGTCGGCGGACACATGAGGTGTTCCGTGCGGAGACCTTCTGTTTGCGGAGGTGAGACGGGCTCAGCATTTGAGTTTCTTGTGAAAGGTGGCCATATACGCCTAGTACTGAAGTGTTATGTAGGTACAGGTGTGCTCGCTGACACTTCCGAACGACGTATGTGTCGTGTTGTCCGGGTGTGTCTTGATTGCAATCACTGTCCCTCGCAGTAATAGAGTACCGCTTGTTCACTGAGCGGTGACGTAGTAAATACTAAAGAAGTCAGGAAAGTCAGATGATATTGAATTATATTTACTTTGCAACTTTGTTTGGTTTAGAGATAGTATATCTAAAGATTTACAATTTCCCCATACTTTAGCTGTAATAGCATTATGTGCTTTGGGCATGTCATATCATCGGTAAAGCGTTTCTTGTTTGATTGTGGAGCCCATGATGTGCCGTGCTCAGGGAATGTCATTTGCTACTTAAAACTTGGTTATAAGGATCCACTTGTAGGCGAGTTATTTATGCTATTCCTTACCTATGTTTAGTGTCCCCATGCATCTGTCTAGTGAAACGGTTAGGTCTTGCTGAGCCTTAAGCTCACGTTTGCAGTTAACGAGTTTTTGCAGGTTACCCTTTTGAGAATGGGTTTGACGATGAGGCAACACCCCCTCCAGGGTGTACAGCCGAGTGGGAACCCTGCACGCCGCCATAGTTTGAGTGTTGCTAGTGCAAAGTATCCCTGGCATGGAAAACTTTGCTTTTTGCATAGCTAGTGCTGAGAGCGTAGCTATGGTATGTATATATTTCTTTACATCCGCTAGTATTGTGAAAACTTCCGCTGTGTAGTAAATAAAAGACTTGGTATTGTACATTATTCTGGTTCTATTCTTGTAAACTGTTGGGTGTCGCATCGCACGACACCACCCAATGAGATCCTCGGATGTGTGGACCCCGGTCCCCACATTGGTCATCCAAGAAACAAAATTGCATTGCTTTATCCACAGCCGAAGCGGAGTATGTTGCAGCCGGGAGTTGCTGTGCACAACTCCTTTGGATGTGACAAACTCTAAGAGATTACGGTTACAATATGAACCGTATTCCTCTCCTTTGTGACAATGAGAGTGCCATTAAAATAGCCTACAATCCAGTTGAGCACTCTAGAACTAAACACATAGACATAAGACATCATTTCTTGAGAGACCATTCCATGAAAGGAGACATTACCATCTCACATGTCAACACCCAAAAACAATTGGCCGACATATTCACCAAGCCACTTGATGAAAAGCGTTTTTTCGAACTTCGAAATGAACTAAATATCCTTGATTCTCGGAGTGTGGCTTGAAAAATTGCATACTTGTATGAATTCTTCAAAATTTTGGCTGAATTGTGAAAATCATCCCTCTCCATTTCTTCTCGAAAAACTATGTCAATTATTAGATCTTGATGAATTATGATCATTGTGTGATTGCTGTATGCTTACTGATCAAATTCGTCAAGATTAACTGATTTGTTTTGCCCCTCCTATTCTCTATTAGTGAACCTTCAAATATATATGAATGGGCTATGCATTTTTCTCCTGGTGACCACGGACTAGTCTGTGGTTACCCGGACTAGTCCGCTCCTGCAGACTAGTCCGTAGAGTGTCGGTTAGGCCGGGCTAGTCTGATAGACCACGGACTAGTCCGATATAGCTCTCTGGATGACTTCGGACTAGTCCGGTCATGTCCAGACTTGTCCAATTTTTCGTGTCCATAACCCTAGCCGCCATCAAACCCTAATCTTCTCATCCCCACTTTTGCTCACGCTTTCCTCTCTCTTGCGCTCGAGCCACCAAGGCGATTCTTTGCTCCCTCCGTCGAAAAAGTCCACATTTGGGCGGAGATCAAGCTTGACCTCTTGGGGATTGAAGCTAGCGGACTTGTCCGGCCTCCAACCCCCAAATCTTCAAGCGTCAATCGATTTCTCCGGTAAATTTCTTCAAAACCCTAGAAATCTTGTTTTTCTCCATTGTTGATCGTATAGCCTAGCATCCTTCATTGATGTACTACGTGTATGCTAGACTAGATCTGCATTAGGAATCATTCCTTGATCAATCTGTTAGGTTTTTGAGGATGAACACCGGACTAGTCCGGTCCATGCACGGACAAGTCTGATGTATTTGAACTGAAAACCTAATTTTCAATTCCTCAATGCAATTCACTGCTATCTTTCCATACCTATGCCTTGTATCACTTACCATCATTCTTGCAAAATCATTCTCAGATCATGTCAACCTCAAACAACGAAATCTCCGACTTTGAGGCCGAGTTGGACCAAGAAGTGGCACCTCGGTCCTCGACGGGTCTTGGCAAGAAACGCCAGGAAAGACCCTCGGAGCCAGCTCCTTCACCTCCTCAGGTTCGGAGGAAGGTGCTGGAAAAGAAGCCAGTGTCGAAGGCAGCAGCATCCTCAAGTGCCTCTCGCCAAGCTAAGGGCAAGGGCAAGGGAATTGCAACAGGGCCAGTCGGGCCTTTGAAGCTCCATGCTCCCAGGGAAGGGGTCCGGGACCCTACTGAGGAGAAGTTCAATGGCAAGGGCAGTGATTCTGCAGCCAAGTTCAGAAGCATTGACTGGTATGGCAGGCCAAAGCAAGCTGTCGATGGAAGGTTTTGGTGCAACTTCCATGCAGACTTCTACAAAGCGGTGTATCTCCCAGTGAAGACACCGGTGGTGTGCAGTCAGTGGATTGACTGGGCACACCTTATGAAGAAGAAGTGCTCAGCTTTTGATGAAGTCATTGCAGCAGTTGAGAGGCATGGCCTGAAGGATCACTTTGCCTTCAGGCACAACTGGAATGATGAAGTGATCGCACAGTTCTTTCCAACTTGCCACTTCTCAAGTGAGGATGAAGAGAGTGCTACTTGGATGACACACAGATCTAAGTATAGTATCACTCAAGAGGACTTTGCTAATCTGCTCCATCTGGACACCTCTAGGCATGACAGGCTGATCATCCACAACATAGGTGTCATGGAGAAGGATAGGATGAAATTCCTATATGAGCCGAACTCAAAGTTTGTCCCTCTCTCTACAAAGTACATGAAACCATTCTTTGTGGTTCTCAACAGAGTGCTGAGGAAGACTATTGTTCCTAAAGATGGAGATGCTGGGAGCGTGCAGGGTTACCTCCGAACCCTAATGAGAGTCATAAGCAAGGACCGCCCATTTGATGTGGCGGAATATATTTGGAATGATATGGTCAACATATCCTGCACGCCTAACAGGTCATGTGGCTATGCTCCCTACCTCATGTATATGATTGAGAAAGTGACAGGTATTGAGTTCGTGAAGGATGTGGAGCACACTCCTTTGAGGCCTCATAAGCCTCAACCAGTGAGTGTCCAGGCTGCTCCCTCGCCGGCCTCCAGTCCTGAGGCACCGGCAAGATCAAGAAGCGATGCTAGGGCTGTCCCTACCTCTAGGGAAGCCCCTCAGAGAGGATCAGCTAGTGGGATCCTCAAGTACCTGACTGCCATATTCTCCTCCTACAAAAAGACCGAAGTGAAGGTCCACAAGCTCAACAAGAGAAGAAAGGAGGACATGAAGTATAAAAAAGCCAATGGGAAGCAAATCTGCCAGAAGCTGGAGATCGACCCCATAGGATTTCCAGTGATTTTTGAAGAGTCCGACCCGGACTTCACCGAGCTCGGGCCTCTTTACCCCTCCGAGCTTGCCTACTTTGGCATTGGGGGCTCGAGCGACTCCGTCCCTCCTCCTTCCCCTCCTCGTCAAGGTGATGATGATGAAGACGAAGACGACGATGAGAGGACCGACAGTGAAGAGTGAAGACCCTAGGACTCTCCTCTACTTCCTTTTTGGTGTCTTGATGCCAAAGGGGGAGAGTTTGAGGGGGAGTCGAGACTTAGCTTTAGCTGTGGTAGGATGCGAGGAGAGAGTTCTCTTTATCTTTTTCTGTGATTGTAATGCTTTATCACTGTTTTCATATCAACTATGGTTCTAAGTTGAAATGCTTAATTAATTTGCAAGTATGCGTTGAAATCTGCAATTTTGCTCCTGAAATGACATATGTACTTTGTATTGATTCATCAATGTAAATTATGTCATCCTCAATGTTTCAATGCACTTAGTTATGCATCCCACCATAAAGAATGCACATATGGATATTTCTCTTACTGCTTGATGTATTGTTGAGTCATATGTGCATACTTTATGAAAACCTCATCTCTTTTTGTCATATTTTGTGAAATCTCAATTGGTTGTCATCAATCACCAAAAAGGGGGAGATTGAAAGTGCATCTAGGACACCCTTGTGGGTTTTGGATGATTTATGACAATCAATTGGGATCCTAACCTTTTGATTGAGATGAATGCAGGCCAATAATGAAAAATGAGCAAAATGCCAAAAAGAAGGGATAATGAGGAGCAAAGTGAACTTGAGCTCAAGGAAAAGAAATAGTAGACTATTGTGTATGGAGTGTGTTAAGGAAACACACCCAAGAGCTCAATCATGTTTAAGCACACAAACATACTACACAAAGTTTCACAGGACCGGACTAGTCCGTTGTTAACCGGACTAGTCCGATATCCTTTCTGCACCAGATCGGACAAGTCCGATATCTGTCGGACTAGTCCGATATCTTTCTGACTTGAGTCGGACTAGTCTTCCCCAGGGCGGACTAGTCCTCAACACACTTCACAAGTCATGCAAAATCAGACAAGTCCGTTGTCAACCGGACTAGTCCGATATTCCTTCTGATCCACTTCGGACAAGTCCGATGTTTACACGGACTAGTCCGAAATATCCACTAATCTAAATCGGACAAGTCCTCCAAGTGCGGACTTGTCATCCAACACACTTAGGGTTTCATATGTCCGGACAATTCCGATGTCTATCGGACTAGTCTGAAGATTTCCAGTAGTGAAATCGGACAAGTCCGTTTTCGACCGGACTAGTCCGATATTTCGGGACACTTAGGGTTTGCTACACACAGCACACCGGACTAGTCCGGTGACCACCACGGACTAGTCCGATCTTTCTGAACCCTAACGGTCACTTTTAGAAACCCCATATAAATAGAGGTGCACGACCCACTTTTACTAACTCTCGAACCCTAGCGCCGTCACACCTCCCAAGAGACTAAAAAACCACCTCTCTTCACCAAATTAAGTGCAAAATCAATCAATCCTTTGAGGATCACTCCTAGATCATTGGAGAGACACTTCGAACACATCATTGAGCTCTTGGTTTGAATCTCTATCACACCCCTACGTTTCAATTGTAATTCCTGAGTGTGTTTTTGGTGGCTTTGTGATTTGTAATCTAAGGGAGCTCTCAACATGTGAGAACGCCCCTTGAATTTGGTTATTCACCCCTTTGTGATTAGTGGAAGAGGATTGGCCTTCGTGGCGATCCGACGAGGGAAGGGTTGGAGAAGACCCGGTCCTTTTGTGGGCTCCTCAACGTGGATGTAGGTTGCCTTCGTGGTAGCCGAACCACGGGATAAATTGTGTGTCTTGTCCTTTTTGTGTTCATCACTCAAATTGATCTACTTACTCTAGGGTTTGATATTCATTGTTCAATTTACATTAAATTGTTGAAAACAAGCCCTAATCGTGACACAATCCAATATATAACTGTTAAACTATTGTTTGATTCTATATTTCCGCTGCATACATTAAAGAATCAACCTAATCGATTAATCTTGATCAACTTAGTCCGTGAACACCGGACTAGTCCGCACTTTACCGGACTAGTCCGATCTCTCTGGTATTGAACTTGTTGTTGAGTGTTGCAGGATCTGACAAAATTCAAAAGGCCTATTCACCCCCCCCTCTAGGCCTACATTCAATGTCTAAGGAAGATGAAGAGCATACTGCCTTCATAACAGTAGATGGATTGGATTGTTATACTGCCATGCCCTTTGGTCTTAAAAATGCTTCTTCAAAATTTGTGCGAGCTATGTACAAAAGATTTGGAGAGATAATTAGAGACTTGGTGGAGGTGTACGTCGATGACATCGTCGTGAAGATCAAGAATAAGGAGTCACTCCTGGACAATTTACAAGTTGTCCTCGACAAGCTGCGCACCACGCGCACCAAGCTGAACCCGGACAAATGTGTCTTCGGGGTTAGCTCCGGGAAGCTTCTAGGTTTCTCGGTGACTCACTGAGGAATTGAAGCAAATCCGGCGAAAATCAAGGCTATAGAAGATATGCGGCCTCCAGCCCGCATCAAGGATGTCCAGAAGTTAACTGGATGTCTAGCTGCGCTCAGCCAGTTCATCTCAAAACTGTCAGAGCGGGCACTACCCTTCTTCAAACTCTAAAGGAAGATCGGACCATTTCATTGGTCTAAACAAGCAGAAAAAGCGTTTCAAGAGCTGAAACAGCTTCTCACCACACTACCAATCTTGGTAGCTCCAAATCCTAGTGATCCTTTAGTACATTATATTTCTGCAACTACCGAAGTTGTCACCATGGTCCTGGTCGCAGAAACATCGGAGCCACGTCCAGTCCAGGAGCCTAGATCCCTCTGGGCGGGTCTGGAGTTACCTGAAGGCATGTCTGGGTCCCAGCCCCCAGATACAAAACCTCGAGGCAAAATGTCAGGAGATCAACCTCATTCACCTGAGAGGGTTCACTTGGTCGACCAAGATGATTCGGGCCCTTCTAGAAAGGTCTGGGTGGATCAAGAAGAAGTTCTGAACCCCTCTGGGATGGTCCGGGTCAATGAAGAAGAAGCTCTGGGCCCCTTTGAGAGGGTCCATGACGCCAAGACTAAATACATTGAGGTGCATAAGCTGCTTTATGCAGTTATTATTGCCTCAAGGAAGCTTCGTCACTACTTCCAAGCCCACAAAATATATGTGGTAACTTCTTTTCCACTACGTGCTATTTTACATAACCCTAACTCTACTGGGAACATTGAAAAGTGGGCAGCGGAATTGGTCGAGTTCAATCTCGAATTCGTGTCAAGACAAGCAATCAAAAGTCAAGCCTTGGCCCACTTCGTGGCAGAATTTACGCCCTCTCCATCAAACCCTGGGGCCACAGGGAGAAGAAACCGGAACCCAAGGTCTTGGTATTCACTGAGCCTCACTGGACTCTCTACTTTGATAGCTCCGTGCAAAAGCAAGGGGCTGGAGATGGAATACTTCTCCAGGATCCAACTACGGAGAAAGGCAAATACATGGTTCACCTTGATTTCAAGGCGACCAACAACATGGCGGAGTATGAAGCTCACATCTACGGAATCAAGAAGGCACTATTTTATGGTGTCAAACAGCTGTTGGTGAAGGGTGATTCACAACTCATCATCAAACAAGTCAAAGGTGAATGCTTCTGTAACAATCCTCAACTAGCTGCTTATCTCCTTGAAGTCTAAAGGCTCCGGAAGGACTTCGAAGTCCTGAATCTCCACCATGTTCAACGTCTTCATAACGCTGAAGCTGACCAACTCTCGAAGAAAGCCTCGACTAGAGCTCCGACTCCTGACAGAATCTTCGTCTAGAGGTTGTCCAGACCAACAGCTCAGCCTTCTAAACTGAGTGAAGGGGGCGAGACTAGCACCTCGAAGCTAGCAGTCCCGGTGGCCCTGTTACCATAGTATCGACCAAGGGTCATAGGTGCTGTCGGAAGCTCCAAGCAACCCAACATGCAAGACTCAGAAGCTCATGTTAGCTCTGATGCATGGATATCGGAGATCCGGAGCTACTTGAAAGACAATATCCTTCCCGAAGACAGTGTATCTGCTGACCAGATTGTCAGATTGGCTAAAAGATACACGTTGGTAGAAGGGGATCTCTACCGGACTGTGCCAATGGCATCCTAATGCGGTGCACTGCAAGGGAAGAAGGCTACGAGCTCCTCACATAAATCCATGGAGGCGAATGTGGGAACCATGCTTCCTCCCACACGTTGGTTGGTAATGCTTTTCGGCATGGCTTTTACTGGCCTAAAGCACTCCAGGATGCGGTTGATCTAGTGAAAAAAAATGTGAAGTGTGCCAGTTCCACGCTAAGCAAATTCATACACCAACTCAATCACTACAAATGATACCTCCTACATGGCCCTTCGCTGTGTGGGTCATGGACATCTAGGACCATTCCCAAAAGCCGTCAGAGGTTACAGGTTCCTGTATGTCGCCATCGACAAGTTCACCAAGTGGCCGGAAGCAACTCCAATTGGGACAATCAACAAGCAATCAGCAATAAAATTATTGAAGTCCATTATATGCAGATTTGGAGTTCCGAACAAAGTCATAACTTACAAAGGAACTCCATTCACAAGTGCTGCATTTCAAGAATGTTGCGAAGACCTTGGCATTCAACTCAGTTACGCCTCAGTAGCTCACCCAGCAAGCAATGGCCAAGGCAAGAGAGCAAATGCAGAAATTTTAAAAGGACTCAAGACACGCACATACGAGCGCCTGAAAAAGCATGGAGCAACATGGATTGAAGAGCTTCCGTCTACATTTTGGGCGAACAGGACAACACCTAACCGGTCAACTGGAGAAACACCCTTCTTCCTTGTGTACGGAGCTGAAGCAGTCCTTCCTTCGGAGATCACCTTGGGGTCCCTCCGGGTCCGGACCATCGATGAAGCCATGCAAGACCAGTTCCGGCGTGAAGACGTTGACCTCGTCGACGAGGGGAGGTGCCATGCAGCTGTTCGGAATGCACGTTATCGCCAAGCGTCCCAGCGCTATCATCAAAGGCATGTGCGCGACCGACAGCTTGAAGAAGGTGATTTGGTACTTCGGAAGATACTAACTCATGAATGAATGAATAAACTCTCCCCCAGGTGGGAAGGTCCCTTCCGAGTGATCAAAGTATCCAGTCTCGGATGCGTTCGCTTGGACACCTGAGGATGGGAATTCGCTTCCTAATCCTTGGAACATCGAGCATCTTTGTAAGTTTTATGCTTAGAATCACGGAGGTGAGTCTGTAATTACACACGATGTATGTTATAGAGTCGCTAAACAGACATGGGTAGGTCCTCTGGGAGAACATCTGGACCCCTGCGGGAGGGTCCGAGAAGTTCAAGTACACTTCATACAGTCACTGCACTAAAAGTGTAACTACCTACCGCGGGTTAGTACAAGATGTATAGTGCACTTAGCTTGGTCCCGCACCCTAATTGTGTCCTTGTCTCCCCTGTAATCCGGACCTATAATGAAAGACATTGTTGTGTGAAAACAGACTCCAAGTGCATTTATTTTTGTACAAGGCTCAATCTATCAAATTATTGTTTTTCACCTTCTTGTCTATAATGAAGTTGTGCAGTTATTTTTTAGTTTTTGTCCAAGTTATTCATATGTGTTACAAGCTATATTGTTGATCTCTTTGGATCTTAACATGCTGTATAGTCTACTTGCCTGAACGCCAAGCCAACATAGGTCTGGAGTGTGCTGTTGACTTAGCCCGGTCCTGCACTCTAAGTACGCCACTCTACCTACACCCTGACAGGCATCAGTAGGGTGAGTACTAAAAACGCATATGGGTCCTAAAAGATTATATCAATATGCTTGTTACCATATCGAGTTTCTTCGGATTTAAAAGTTAAAATTGAATGATAAGTCAAAAAAGATTTATAGAAAAGAGGTTGAATTTTACTCTTTTCTTGTATTTAATGTGCAGGAAAAACAGAAATTCATAGCGATGGTGGACGACGCTAGAGCTACTAAGCTCTAGCATAATACCAGAGGGGCTACAGTCGACGTGTTATATGTTGATGGTAGGTACCGTCAGAGCTACCAAGCTCCGCCAATCCCAGGCAGTCTGCCATCGACGTGTCAGAAATAAAGACTTCGGATCTAAAATATACAAGTGTGAAGTGTTCAAGTCATCAATATACTGTCAAATCCACTAGTACATGTACACACTTCAATTGTGCACATATACCAGGGGACCAACAAGACAAAGCACATTATATTGAATAAAAAACAACAATAAATGAACTTCATGGCAAAGTGGACATCATTAAATCGAAGCACTGGATTACGAAATTTGGATTACAGCAGAAGGCAAAAAGGAAATAGTCCTACCTACTGGAGGAGCCAAGACCTGCGGAAGAATGAGGCGACTTCTTTGACAACCCCTTGGACACTGGCCCTAGCGGCGTCCTCCTCTTCAGCAACGGGACCTTGGAGCACCGGTCTCGGTTCACATAACACGTCAGCACATACTCAGCGACGTTTGTGGCCAGAGATTTCCCCTCTGTCTCGAGCTGGTCCGCAATGACGTCACCCATCACATTGAGTTTGCCACCAGCAGCATTGAGGGCCACCAGTGCTCGGTCCAAGTCCAGCTCCGGATTGTCCGGACGTACAGGACTGAAGCCTAGTGGCGTCAACGCGTCGTTGGATCGTCCCAAGAAGTCCCATACTTGGAGGGACTAAGTATCCTTCAAGCTCCGCAGCTCCTCTAGTGACTTTCGGGCGGCCGCAAGCTCCGAACCATCCCGAGCGAGGCGCTCAACCAATTTGGCATGCTGCTGCATATTCTTAGCAACTTGCTTTTCACGATCGGTCAACTCCGTCTCCCAAAGGTGGATGCGTTTCCGCCTTTCCGCCAAGTCTTTTTCCCTGTCTCTCACTTTTCCTTCCCTGGTGGCAATGTCAGCTTATATTTTCGAGAGCTCCCACCCCAGTTTCCAGTACTTCTCCCTCTCTTCTTTACTCCATAGATCCAACTTTTTGCTACAATCTGCCCAATTCTATTCACCAAGAGTCAATTTTTGGGTGACCTTTGACTCCCTCTTCACAAAATCCTACTGCTACTCCAGGAGCTTCTCTACCCTCGCATCTAGGTCCGCTCGATGCTTCAGGAGGACCTCATTCAATTAATTGAGGTTTTCGTGATGCTCATCAGCAGCATCACGCCTCTCCTTGGCTTGTTCAAGGATCTCCCTAGAGTTAGCATCGAGCGCATTGATGGTAGCCTCTTTCTCTTCCAGCAGCTTGTTCCAGTATTCCATCCGCGCCTTTTTTGTCTTGATCCACTCCTTCTTATCAGTCAGCCTTGTCTGTGCAGGCCTGGTCTCGAAGTGGAGTCTGTTGTTCCAATGCCTCAAGGTGTTGCGCTCCTCCTCCAGGGCTTTGCTCTCATGATCGAAGGGGAGTTGGACTTGTCATAGGCTTGAGAAGGCGTTGTCTATAGAAAACACCAGAGGGATAGGCTCCAGACCTGCTGGGACCAACTCCGCTGGCTCTAGAGGATTTTCCATCACAAAAAATGGGTCCCACTCTACAAGGGTGGTCCCTTGAGTTCCATCAGCAATAGGGCCGCTTTCTGAAAGCCCTTCTGCAGCAACAGAGGGAGAACCCACTGGGGGAACTCCCACCTCTGGACCAGAAGTCAAAGGCACTGCTTCCGAGTCTTTAGTTATTGGCTCCGAGGGCGGAGGACCTATCGCCACCTCTTCACGCTGCTCCGGCTCTGGTCCAGACACCTCCAGGGCAGCTATCTCCGGGGAGCGGCTGGGGCTTCATCCGATGCCTCTACCACCACTGGCTTAGACGCCGACGCGTATGTCACTTCCGGTTCAGTGACCGGAGCTTCAAGCATTTCCTGCTCAGCCGCCGGAGCTTCAACAACTTCTAGCCCAAGGGCCGGAGCTTCAGCCATCTCTGGCTCAGTGGTCGGGGCTTCAATTGCCTTTAGCTCAGCGGCCAGGGTTTCAATGACTTTCGGTACAAAGGGCAGAGCCTCTAACATCTCTCGCTCCGGTACTGGAGCATCAGGCTCCGGCACCATTGCCATAGGTACATCTTCAACTTCTCTCCCATTGTCCGGGGCTACCGAATGGAGCTTCTGGCAAGGACTCCGAATCTGACTCCATGAAATCTGGCGCCGGAGCTGCCGTGACCTCTGCCACTACTGGCGGAGGAGGCTCGATGGTCGAAGATGGAGCTTCGACATGCGTAGCAACAGTCATCGCAACAGAAGCCGAAGTCCCTGACCCTTTTTTCGACACCCTGGAAATAAAGAGATGAAAAGATTAAAGACACAAAAAAAACAAGAACAACATTTTATGGCGACTACACAGTGCTTACCTAGGCATGCTGCCGCCCCAGTCACCTCGGAACCTCGTCTTCTGAGGCCCGGAGCCAGAGCCCACAAAGTCCAGCGAGACAACGACTTCGGACCTTAGCTGGGGACCACTTGCGGCCGCTGGAGTCCTCTAGGTTGAAGCTTCTCTTGGTCGGGAAGAACTTCCGGGCCTAGAGCTCTTAGCCGGCACTGAGGACGGTGTTGACTGCCTGGAGATAGCACCTCTCGAAGATGCCTGCGCTGGAGAAGGTGCGGCCGCAGAAGACCTCCTCCGCCGTGGAGGAGTCGTTGTAGAAGGGGCGGCCCTGACGGACCTTACATGAGCATTCTTTAGCTTCCTTTTCTTGCTGGAGGGTTCGGCTGGCTCTTTGCCCTTGCCCTTGCTGATGTCTTCAACCCTCTAGCTCGGGTCAGAGGCATCCCTCTTTCGGAAGCTCCGGGGATTACCACCCTGGAGGTCGGACGCCTCTCCACTTCACCAAGGTCACCAAGCACCGGCATCTTCCTCCAGAGCACTCTGCTGAACTCTGGCTCCATGTTCACAGAAAGGAGAGCAGCCGGTGGAATCAAGTCGTCGCCTTCGACATCGATCCCATGCTGAAATTTCTTGAGATGAAGCTTCAGAGCTTCATCATCCAAGTTGGACTTCAGACCAGATTCAATCCGGTCGCCGTCCATCACGCTGTTGAGAGCCCAGGCGAGCTTCTCCCTCTTCCTCAGCGGAGCCCATCTGTTGACCAAGAAATTCCAAAAGACAATCTGAGGGGTCACTCCACCCTCTAAGCATTCTCGGATACTGGTCAAGACGAGGTTAAAGGCATGTGACAAATCCGGAACTACACTCCAAGCGTCGGTATCAACGTTGGGGAGTCCTTGGGGCAGCTCCAACCACTCATGCTCCTCCACTACAATGATGACCCAGTCCTTCTTCCACTCATCCCATTTGCCCGAAGGGAATGACTTCATGTACTTGAAGGGGCAGTTCTTGCGCTCCATGAAATAGTAGAAGCCATGAAGCTCAGTCCCCTTACCAATGGTGTGGACCGTGAAGAAGGTACAAAATAGCTCAATGCAGGGGGATACCCACCCACATCTCGCAGAAGTGGACGAAGGTCGCCACTAGCAGAAGAGAATGGGGGCCAGGATGATACAGTTAGAGACCATAAAAGTCCAGCAGCATTAAAAGAAAGGTTGAAAAAGGCAGGATCAATCCCACCATGGCGTACGCAGAGAAGTACACCATGTCACCACTACGCTCCTTCTGGAACGGGAGCTTGCTGCTGCGGATCAGGTGGCTGATGGAGTCACTGGACCACCCCATATAGGTTTGGACCTTCATAAAATTGTCCTTGCTCTGGAGGCAGCTCTTGGGAAGACCCAACTCCATCGTGGCAAAGTGGAGCAAAGGAAATGAAAGCTAGGCGGAGTATAGGAGGCTCTGAGGACAAGTTTGATCGAAAGCGTAAAGATTCCTCGAACCGCGCATACTTTCCTTCTTAAGTAAGCCACCGCAACGCTTGGAATGAAACCACAGTGAGAGTGAAGTCACTTTTCAAAAGTCTACCCCATCAGTGACGAATGGGCCCAGGGCCACCTCAACAAAGAAATCGAGGTTGTTAACCCAGGCGAATCGTTGTCATGATGGGTGGCGGGAAACCCAAAGGCGGCACACTGACAAGTCATTTAGAACCGATACGGTTTCTGTATTGGGAACTGACAACCTTCAATGGCACGAGATCCGCACTCAAAGATCTCATCTGCCGCATACATAACAAGCCACGTGGTGATGGTTTAACCCCGAACCATCGCCCCAATGGCACACCAGAACACTTTTGAAGTCGAAGCACGGGAATCAAGGATGGACTCACCTAACGTAGAATAACTTAACCCAATGGTTTTCTCCCAGAGATGGGCCCGGGGGCCACTGTCGGTACCCTGCGTATCGGGTACCCCACGGTACCGCAAGAAGTGCAAGAGAGTTCTACCTGTCAAAGTTGAAGGTTTCCTCAGGCCCCACATGTCATATTACACCAGACCCGCATCCCTCATATGGGTAGCTCCGAGGATTGACATGTGTAGTGTAAGTCCAGAGATAAACTCCCAACACAGGGAAGCTCTGCGATATACACGTGTATAATGACCCCGGACCTAACCCCTAGCAGAGGGAAGCTCTAGTGCCGACACATGTATAGCGGTTCCGGAGCTACCTCCCCGCAGGGGGAAGCTCCGAAGCTGCCACGTGTGGAGCCTCCAGACCTTCACCACCAACGAATACGTTGGCGGATCTCCTTCAGCACGGACATTTAAGGTACAATTAAAGTGGCAGTTACAAGACCTAATTACGTGTCGTCAATGCTGTATTAACGACACACAATCAGAGCACCATTAATAGAGGTAACGCAACATTTAAGGCACGTTATCACACTATTAACCATGCTCAATACTCATAGACAGTGTATTAGGCTATTAAATATGCTAGGGCCACATGTCGGGCCAAGCAAATGATGTAATGGTCAGTCTGTGGACTATAAAAGGACTGAGCCGCAGATACAAGGAAGAGGCTGAGCCATAGACTACACTTCCTAGAGATTCACAATACAACAACACACACTCCATGGAGTAGGGAATTATGCTCAGGAGGCCCAAACCACGTAAATCTCCTGTGTCACCATCTTGCTCTTGATCTCTGCGTGCCCCAACCGAGAAAAGAACCTTCGCGGGCTACATTTGGTAGTACCAGGGGAAGTGTTGTTGCTACACTTCGGCAGCTTCGCTCTAATTAATTGGGATGGGAAAACAACCAAATGGCTTAAATTATGAATTAATGCACTTATGGATTATGTAAATTGATGGACATGGTTAGTTGGTAATATGGAACGTGTGAGATCTAAGCAAGAAATGGATTGTGGACTGTGTTGGATGTTATGGTGGTTTTGCTTGCCTTAGATCTAAGGACCTGTTCATGTGAGAATAAGCTAGGACAAGTGTGCCACCATAAGGCCAAGTATGGGTGCGGCGTAGCTGAATAATTAAGTGTCCTGCTGGTATTGTATGGACCATTGGATGGTGCGGGGAATGGGAGTCGAGTAGGGCTATACTGGGAACTGCATGGCACATGATGGGACCCACGGGTGGGAGAATGGAGATTCAAGCCTGCTAGTGAAACCTTAGTGGGTCCGTACATACTAGTAGTCCCTTTGTAATAGCTACTTTGTGATCTCTTGGCCACACATTAACGGAAGTTCGATAAGGCATGATAGAGGTTCTTAGTCATCGAAAGGTGATAAAATCACGAACATGTGGGTAAAGTGGTACACCCTCTGCAGAGTGTTAAAAACTATCATGATGGTTGTGCTCCCTGTTATGAGCACCTAGACAACTTCCATGATTAGAGTGGATCTTGGGAATTGGGATGGTTTGGTTATAGATATGGATTGATTTATGATAAATGGACATGGTTGATGATGATGGTAATAATATGTTATATGGATGGATAATTGATGATGGATTCACAATATGTTAATTGTTTTGGTAATGATGGGACTAATTCACATAGCCACCTTAGTATGCTTTTACATGTTTTAAATGTACCTTTTAGCAAATAGCCATTATTTATTATCATTCCTTGATTAAGCTACTTGCCATTATTTTCCCACACATGCTGAGTACGAAATGTGCTCACCCTTGCAATTCCCCCACCAATAGTTTTAGGTGATGTATGGGAGTATCCTGAGGATAATGCGGAGTACTACGCTGTGTGCTGCAGTCAACTTTCGTGTGGTGTTGCTTGGAGCCGCGCTATATCCCCTTTTGCTTAGTTTGCTCAGTTTAGATTATTTCCACTGGATTAGTTTCAGATTTATTAATAATGATCATTAGAGTTTCTAATTTGAGTATTATTTTAATATTGTAATAAAAGTACCTTTTTAATTAATTTGTGTTGTGGTAATTTTCTGTATATTGTTTGTGATGCACTCGTGTATGTGTGATCAACATTTGGGGAACACATATGCGTCGTACTTGGTTCATTTTCCGAACTGGGTGTCACATGACACCTCCCAGGGGGCCACCTGCGTCACTTCTCCGAGCTTCGGCACCTCCCTAGGGGCCGCCGATGTTTCTTCTCCGAGTGCCGACGCCTCGCACGGGGTCATTGGCGTCGCTTCTTCAAACTCCGGTGCCTCCCAAGGGGCTACCGACATCACTTCTCCAAGCACCGGAGCCCCCCAAGTGGCCGGCTGGTGTCACTTCTACAAGACAAAATGAAGGCCCCACCTACGGGATCGTCACCTCCGCCAAGGTGGGCTCGGGGGCCACTGTCGGTACCCTCAGTACTAGGTACACCCACACATAGGATGAAACGGCTAAGGACTTTGCCTCCCCCGTAGAGGCGAGCTCCAATGCTTCCACGTGTACCTTGGAGTTGGACCCCATCTATTGTAGAAGGTGGGCTCTAGATCTGCCACATGTCCCACTTAGCCGAGCCCCATTTCTACTCAGAGGTGGGCTCAGGACCTGCCATGTGTCCCTCAGAGTCGGACCCTGTCTCTCCTTAGAGGTGGGCTTTGGACCCGCTACGTGGCCAACATCTCTCTCTCTCTCTAAGAAGTAGGTTGCGGGAGTTAAGAGCGGCGTGCTCTGTCCACTCACGCATTGAAGACACATGCCTTCCCCGACGCATGGGTGCGGTGCCGCCCCCTGTCAGGTACAGCCGCATCGAGTCACATCGTAGTGAAGGTGTTGCGGGGCTACCCCACACTGCCAGGTGGGTAGCTTACGGCAACAAGACAGACGGGCGAGACATCGCCTACAACCATCAACGACTATGCATGGGCCACTAGCGTTTGAGGCGGCAAGACGGCGAGTCTTCAAGCTGCAGCCAGAGGTAGCGTACACAAGAAGCCTCATATCTTGTACAGGATAAGATCACCCCGGGGCCACCTATCGGGCCATTGACCCCACTTGTCAGCTGTCCGGCCTTGACTATAAAAGGACCGGGCAACACCCGTTACTAGAGGCTCTCTGGTCCATTCGATCTCAACTTATACACACTCAACACACGCATTCACACCAACAATACAACTCACACCGTGGAGTAGGGTATTATGATCCAGCGGCCCGAACCACGTAAAACCACCATCTCACCATCTTTTATATGTGCAATCTCTCGCGAGGACTAAGCCCTGCCGACCAAGAATTCCCGCGGGCTGCTTGCATAGCAGGTCCGGCGAAGTGTCGCAAGAACACTTCCACAACAACTATCATATTAGTTTTACACTCTGCAGAGGTTGTACCACTTTACCCAGTAGTTAGTGATTTTCTCATCTTTCGATGACTAAGAACCTCCATTATGTCGTCTCACACTTCCATAGGTGTGCGACCAAGAGAACACAAAATAGCCTTTACAAAGTGATGACCAACATGTTGCGGACCCACTAAGGTTTTACCGGTGGCGATGTCTCCAACTGAGCAAATCCATCCAAGGGCCCCTTCTCGCGACGTTCGGATCCCATGGTAGTCTTTTCATCACTACAAACCCAACCGACTCTCACTCCCTGAGCCTTCCTTATGATCCGAACAATACTTGCGATATACTAATTAATCAGCTAAGTCGCACCCATACTTGGCCCTGTGGTGGCACTATTATCCTGGGTGGTCGCTCCATGAACTGGTCCTCATATCTAAAGCAAGCAAAACAACCAAACGTTCCAACCCACTCTACTTAATTGGCTTGCTTAGGTCCCTAGGTTCCATTTTGCTAAAGGGTCATTATCATAAACACATATAGTTCATATGTACATTAGTTCATAATTAAGTCATTTGACTATTCCCAATCCCAATTAAGCGAAGCGAAGCAAAACTGGAAAATACCCTTCCCGACTCTCTACATTAAATCCTGGGCGACAAGGATGGGTATACAAGTATAGTAAACACCTATTTATGGGATTCCCATCAATTTGACACAAGCATGGAATTTTGCAAACAAAACAATCTAAAATAGGATCACAATGATCAAGGACTCTTGCCTTGATCTGGGGGCTTATTTGGATTGAGATCATCAAAGTTCTAGTGCTGATGGTCCTCGATAGCATATTATAGAGCGTTACCTTCCATTCTGCACGACATTCATGTGAAACAAGTATTACAATCAATAAATGCTAATATAGTGTTCAATATGCCATGATGTGCATGAATGATGCAATTATGAGATAACACATGTTGTTAGGTTACTACTATTGCTTACTAACTAGTTACAATTGAGTTTTACATGTCTGAGCAAGTTTGGAGTCATTTCGGAGGAAGCTAGGAAAGTTGCAGGAAATTCAAAATTTAGAGGTCGGACAAGTCCGCACATTGGGCCAAACATGTCCACATTGGAACAGACTAGTCCACTCTGGACCAGACAAGTCCATTGTATCCAGAGTTTTGCGAACTTCCCAACTAGGGCATGGTTTGAATCAAGATTGGGATCAGAATCGACGTGGAAATTTGGATCTAAGGCAATTATTGTGAATCCAATAGTTCAATGGTCGAGGTTTAGGTGCAATGTTTGAAACTGACGTCCAAATTTGATGAACGCGAATAATTTGTAATGAAGAATGTTGACGTTGAAGACTCGACGAAGGAGATCGCAGAAGCGCTGACGATCTTGCTTGTTCCTCCTTCTCTTCTTCTCCTCCACCCTTCTTCTCCTTCTCCCTTGTGGTGAGGCTTCTTGCGATGAGGGCTTCTCCCTTCAAGGTGGCGGCTATGAAGAGAGCAGCGTTGGGGTTTCCTAACATGGGGTAAGGTGAGAGTTAAGCGGTGGTATGTTTATATAGGAGTGGTAGGGTTGGGGTGGAATCCAAGTAGGATGTGGTCGGGAACACGTAGGGGCGTTGGTGGGTTCACAATTGGGCTCCTTAGGGGTGGGGCACGACGTTCTTGGGCCCATATAGGTCAATTACCCTAAAATTCGTTGTGGGGGAAAAAAAGCATTTGACTCGAAACCCTAAATACCAGACTAGTCCGCAAGATGGTCAAACAAGTCCATTCACAGTATACAAAGGTACATCGGACAAGTCTGGTGCAGGGCCGGACAAGTCCGGGTTGAGTACAGTTTCAAAACTGGACTAAGTTTTGTGATTTACCGAACAACTCCGTAAGGTTCCAGTAGCATTCACCAGACTAGTCCGTAGATGTAACAGACAAGTCCGCGGGACAACATAAACGATACCGTAATAGTCCGTAAATTTATCGGACAGGTCTGAGTGAGAGCAGAAATGAATTCAGACTAGTCTGTACCATGTGTTGGACAAGTACATTGTTCTGGAGAGAATTGAATGAACTGGGTCAGAAGGGTATACCAGATTAGGCCGGGGTGGGAACCAGACAAGTCCGTACCCAAGACTATCTTTAATAGGATTTTTGCCTATAATTCATTTTGATCTTGTTCCTTTTTGTGTTGCATTATATTAAACATGTATGGGCATGAGGGCATTGCATGATGAATGGAAATGAGAGTGTTACATAAATTATGAGAAGATTGATGCGTGCGATAATAGTTGCATGCTGTTTTGGAAGGAACACAAGAACAATACTCATTGTATGCATTGCAAAGAATCTAGATATGTGAAGGTTATGAATGATGATGGAGAGGAAATAACTACAAAAGTACCTATCAAACAACTTCGATACATGCCTATCACTTCAAGGCTCAAACGATTGTTTCTGTCCCAAGAAACAATGAAGCAAATGAGATGACATTCTAAAGGGATATGTGAGAGCGATGACAAAGATATTATGACACATCCTTCTGATGGCATGGCTTGGAAAGCTCTAGACCGTTTTGATTTGGAGTGTGCAAGAGATTCTATAAATGTTTGCCTTGGATTGTCAACAGATGGTTTCACTCCTTTTAGCACAAGTAACAACCCATACTCTTGTTGGCCTATTTTTATCATGCATTAAACCTCCCTCCCAACATGTGCATGAAAGAAGGATACATATTCCTCGCGACCATTATTCCTAGTCATAAACATCCTGGCAAGAAAATCAACATTTTTATGGAGCCGTTGATTGAGAAGCTGAAAGAGATATGACAAGGTGTAAAGGCATATGACAGTCATCTGAAATATGAATTTAACTTACGTGCAGCATAACTATGGTCAATTCATGATTTGTTGGCATATGGTATTTGTGCTGGTTGGTGTGTCCACGGACAATTGCGTTGCCCCATATGTATGGGTGTAACACCCTCATTTTCATGCATCATGCCCTACATACACTCATATACATGTTTAACATTAACGCACAACAAGAGGAATAAGTTTAAAATTGATTTGGAGCATTTAAAATTGATTTCGAACAAAACCGCACTTAAAATGCAGGAAAGTGCAGACTAGTCCGATTTTACTGAGGACTAGTCCGATTTCTCTCTGGCTAAGAACGGACTTGTCCGTTTTTGCTCCGGACTAATCCGATTTTTGGCACTGGAAACTTTCGGACTTGTCCAATTTTGTGCGGACTAGTCCATTAATCCATGAATCCTTGAAAAATTGCTAAGTCCTTGGACTAGTCTGGTGTTCCAGTGGACTTGTCCGTTCTCCTCTCTGTTTAAAGTCGGACTTGTCCGATGTTTGGCCAGACTTGTCCAATTTTCTCTCTGGACAACTTCGGACTAGCCCGGTCCTTTTCGTACTTGTCCGATATTTCGCGACTCCGAGTTGATCTTTTGTTTTACGACTTGTTTCTTGGGTTTCACGTTAAGTGGGCCTAGGGATGTCATGCCTAACTCTTTTAGAGCCCATGTGAGACTCTAAACTGGCCTCTACTCATCCCAAAACTCGAAATCCATCTAACCCTAGCCTCGACCTCTATATAAACAGCCCCACCCCTTGGATTGACATCTATTTGCCACTTTTCCACCCACCCAAACCCTAGTTCGTGGAGAGCCACCACCAAGGAGGGAGGAGAAGATCCCATGCAAGAAGAAGAAGAGGAGGAAACGAAAGAGGATCAAGATCCCCACCAAGTTTTCGTTCTTCATCACCAATTCGTCTCAAAGTTCATCACCAACCCTGGATCGTCAAGATCCAAGTGCTACCTCCATGTTTCTTGATTCATTGGAGTCCTAAACACCTGGTATACCTTCTATTATCTTTTCCTTACGTGAATTCAACCCCTAATCTCCGAATTTACGTCGATCTAGAAAACCCTAATCTTCTGATCTCGTAGAGGGCGGACTTGTCCGGTCCCTAGCGGACTAGTCCGGTCTTCCTTGTTAAATTACAAAAAATTGATTCTAAAATTTGATTTAATCGAATCCAAACCTGTATAAACTTGTTAAAAGCTATTAGAACTAGTTAGTGATCATTAAAAGCAATCTATTAACAAGTTCTACCTTGCGTTTGCATTAATCATGCATGTCATGTCATATTGAGTAATATTTGTGCACTCTTTGATTGTGTTTCTTGTCTTGTATGTTTATTGTGTGGATTAGACGGATTTGTGCTAGAAAGTGTCACGGATGATCTACAACACCAAGAGTTTGAAGGCTTTGATCTTAATCAACAGCAAGAGCAAGGCAAGTGTCCTTGAAGCATATTGATCCTTTTTTTAAAAAATAAATGTTTTGTTTGTAAATTGCATGCTTGTGTCAATTTGATGGGAATCCTATGATAGGAAGTTTACTAGAATTGTTTAACCACCCTTGTCACCTGGAATTATAGTAGAGAGTCGGGATGGACTTTTTACTTTTTGCTTCGCTTAATCAACAGGGATGGGAAATAACTATACCACTCAACTTAATTATGCATGGATGAGATTATGATTAACATGAAATGGTTAAATATGATATGGTAATGGGTGATCTAAGCAATCCTGGTATGTGGATGGGTTGGATGTTATGGTGGTTTGCTTGCATTAGATCTAAGGACCGGTTCATGCGAGAATAAGCCAGGATTACAGTGCCACCACGAGGCCAAGTATGGGTGCGGCATAGCTGATTAATTAGGGCTTTGCTAGTACCTTTTGGACCATTGTGGATGCTCAGTGAAGGGGTAGTCGGATTGGGTTTGTTGATGATTGGTGGGACTACCCTGGGATCCGAATGGCTCAAGAGGGGGCCCTTGGTTGAAGATGTGCTCAGTTGGAGGCATCGCCACCGGTGAAACCTCAGTGGGGTCTGAATAGACTAGTAATCCCTTTGTAAAGGCTATTTTGTGATCTCTTGGCCATAGACCAAAGGAAGTGTAATTGGCGAAAGGGAGGTTCTCTAGTCGCCGACGGGTGATGAAATCACAAACACGTGGGTAAAGTGGTACAAACTCTGCAGAGTTAAATAAAACTATCATGATAGCCGTGCTCCCGGATATGAGCACCTGGACAACTTCCATGATTAGAGGGAACTCGGTATTGGAATGGTATTTGGGATGGTTATGGTTTGGTAATGGTTATGGTTGGTTATGGATTTATTTCTGGTATTGAATATGGTTACTGGCAATGGTGAAATCTGGAATTATTGATGATGGTAGTGAATTCAGACTGGTATTATGATATTACTTATGCTTATGATGGGTTTATTTCATATACATGTAATATATTGCTTTTCAAATGTTTTAATGTACTTTTCAGCACTTTGCCATTATTATTGTCGTCATTTGAATAAGCCACATGTCATACTTTCCACACTTGCTGAGTACGACATGTACTCACTCTTGCAACCCCCCCCCCCCCACAATAGTTGCAGGTCAGGATTGAGAGTTTAATGGTGATAATGCGGAGTTCTAGGCTATGTCTACCGTCGGCTTTGCCTGTGGTGTTATTGGAGCTGCGCTATACCCTATTGCTTATGTTGCCTAGCTGTTTAGTTTGCTTAATTAGTTTATTTCCGCTGCATTAGTTGAACTTGTCATAAATATTCATTAGAGCTTGTATTCGAGGATAATCTGGTTTGTGTAATAAAATTTGATAATTAATCTTGTTCTGTGGTAATTTTCTGTATACTCTTTTGTGGTTGCACTCGTGTATGTGTGATGAACATCCTGGGCACACATATGCGTTAGCTTGGTTCATTTTTAGGAACCGGGCATCACAGATTGGTATCAGAGCCACATGTTGACCGTAGGATGCAACCTAGATAGAATGGACACTTTAGAGCACATGGGAGCACTTAGGAATCGATGAGTTTTTACTTGGGGTGCTGTTTGCTATATATATATATATATATATATATATATATATATATATATATATATATTGTTTGCTTGTGTGCTTAATAGAGGATTTTGGGATGCTTTAGCATTGCCATGCATGTCCACGTAGGCTAGCTAGTTTTTTAGTTTCATATCCCTTGATGCATATAGTTGGGGATGTTTTCTACTTCTTACCTATTGCTTTTCTTCACATGGTGAGGACTCGGAACCAGGGGGATGGCAGTGATGAGGAGGAAAACCATGGAGTACCTCGGAACAACAATGGGCAAGGACCTGCTCATGGAGCTATCAACATTGAACAACTATTAGCTATGAAAAACCAGCTCATGCAGACCATGATGCAAACAATGGGACAGCTGCAGGCTGACAATATCAACAATCAGCCCCACATGCCTCCACCGCCACCCCCGCCTTCTCATAACCGATTGGGAGAGTTTATGAGGACTAGGCCGCCGACCTTTGCTCAAGCTGCCGACCCTATGGATGCGGATGATTGGCTCAAGTCCGTGGAGAAGAAGCTAGCTATTGTCCAATGCAATGACCGGGAGAAGGTCTTGTTTGCTTCTCATCAACTAGTTGGAGCAGCTGTGGATTGGTGGGATGCTTATTGCAATGCTCATGAGAACCAAGAGAGAATTACTTGGGCCGAATTCAAGGATAATTTCCATTCTCATTTTGTGCCGGAGGGTGTTATGATCTTGAAGAGGCAAGAATTTGAGAATTTAAGGCAAGGAAAATCAAGCGTGAGTGAATATCTCAACAAGTTCACTCAACTCTCAAGGTATGCGCCTGAGGATGTTAGTCGGGACAGCCGGAAGCAATACTTGTTCATGAGAGGCCTCAATAATGAAATTCAAGTGCAATTGCTCAATTGTGACTATGCAAATTTTCAGAAGCTTGTGGACAAGCGATTGTGATTGCGAACAAGATCCATGAGATGGAGCAAGAAATCAAGAGGAAGGTGCCATATCAAGGACAGCAACAAGGAAGTAACGTGCGCCCTCGCCTTGCACCACCCAATGCGCCTTACTTCAGCCCTTCTATTCCTGCTCAGGGCCCTGGTTATGCACCACGCCCAACTCAGTTTGTGCAGCAGCGCCCTGTCATGCAAGCACTTAGGCCTCCAATGCCTTATGCGCCTCGTGCTAATTTTCCTGGTGCAAATGTTCAAAACCAAGCTCGCCCCAATAATTCTGGTGGAGTTAAGAAGTGCTATACTTGTGGAGAAGCTGGACACTTTGCGCATCAATGTCCTAATTCAGGCCTTGGTCAAGGAAGCAATGCTCCGAGGCAAAACCCAAGACCCAATGGAGGACAACAACAAGGGAACCATGGACAGTAGAATTTTGCTCGTGGCAACGTGAACCATGTCTCTATAGAGGATGCTCAACAAGTGGATGACGTGGTCATTGGTATGTTTCTCGCCAACTCCAACCCCGTGACTATGTTATTTGATTCTAGAGCATCGCATTCATTCATTGCATCGAAGTATGTTGCCAAGTATAGTTTGCCTATCTCTCATATGAAGTTTACTCTATTGGTTAAGTCTCCTGGAGGAGAGATGAGGACAAGTATAGTATGTCAAAAAGTAAGCCTTAGAATAAGGGGGGTAGACTTCTCCGCCAACCTCATTGTTTTGGATTCTCAAGGGTTGGATATTATACTTGGTATGGACTGGTTGAGGAAGCACAATGGACTTATTGAGTGTGCCACGAAGATGGTGAAGTTGACCAACGAAGAAGGGATCACTGTAGAATTTGAAGCATCTCAAACCGCACCAAAGCAATTGTAGTTGAATCATATGGACGGTGCCGCAATTGAGGAGATTCCGGTGGTGTGTGAATTTTTGGACGTTTTTCCGGACGAGTTGCCAGGTATGCCACCCGATCGAGACATTGAGTTTGTTATTGATTTAATACCTGGAACTGCACCTATAGCTAAGAGGACGTATAGGATGCCTCCTATGGAATTAGCGGAGCTCAAGAAGCAAATTCAAGAGCAATTAGAGAAGGGTTTTATTCGCCCTAGCTCTTCACCTTGGGGAGCACCCGTGCTGTTCGTGGACAAGAAGGATGGATCCCAAAGGATGTGTGTGGATTACCGAGCTCTCAACGAGGTAACAATCAAGAACAAGTACACCTTGTCGCGCATATAAGACTTGTTTGATCAGATGAAGGGTGCTTGTGTCTTCTCTAAGATTGATTTGAGGTCGGGATACTTTCAAATGAAGATTAGACCACCAGGCATACCCAAGACAGCTTTTAGAACACGGTATGGATCATATGAGTACACCGAGATGTCATTTGGATTGACAAATGCGCCTGCCTACTTTATGTACCTCATGAATAAGGTCTTCATGGAATACTTGGATAAGTTCGTTGTGGTGTTTATGGATGAAATTATGATCTACTCGAAGGATGAGAAAGAACATGAGGAACACTTGAGGCTTACATTGTAGAAATTGAGGGAGCATCAATTGTATGCCAAGTTCAACAATTGTCAGTTTTGGTTGAGAGAGATGTCGTTTTTGGGTCACAGAGAAGGAGTGTCGGTTGACCCCGGAAAAGTGAGAGATGTGTTGTAGTGGGAACCGCCGCAAAACGTCAAGGAAATAAGAAGTTTTCTTGGGATGGCCGGATATTACCATTAATTTATCAAGGACATCTCCAAGATAGCCAAGCCTATGACGGAGTTGCTAATGAAGGGAAAGGCTTTCCAATGGACTCAAGCTTGTCAAAATAGTTTTGAGCTTTCCAATGTTATAGCACAGGGGTTGATCCCCTTGTAACGAAAGTTGAAGTTTACGGTAGATCCTCCTACACGGAAGTTGAAGTGCTCTTCATGCTTGAAGCTATTCAAAATTATTCATTTTGGTTCATTTTGCAGTTTTAGTCCTATACGTAATGATCTAACAATTTTCTTGCACCTCTTGGTAAGACTGTTCCTTCTAGGGTGATAGACATCATATACATAGGTCAATAGTGTCCTCGGGGGTTAGTGCGTTTGCACTATCCTAGTTAGGTCCCAACTAGCAGTGGCAAGCATACCGCTCCCAAGTCATGGGACGAGTAAGCTCGTTGTGTTGACCTAACTCATGGGACCGTTGAAGGGGTAGTGTGGGTCGACTTCATGGTAAGCATGTTTAATACATTTTTCTGCATTTGAATTCTTTAATTCCATTATATGTTTAATACATAACTCTCTTGAATATTTGTCTTCTTGCAGCAAAGGTACCTTTTGATGGACAAGAGCTAGCTGAACTATGTTAGGGACGTCTTCCACAAGAACGTCCGGAAGCCTGTTATGCAAGCGATATCTTATGTCTGTGTTTAAGCAACAAATGAATACCTAAAGAAGCATGAAGGATAGGAGCGGGAGCAGGAGACGTTCAAAGATGCCTCTAAAACTTACTTGACAGAGGAGTAGTGCATGGAAGTAAGTTGTCAGTGTTAATAGTTTTATTAGTTTGTTATGGTAACAATATCTTGATAAAATACTAAATATGTGTAGATCAGTGTTTCCTGGTTGGAGGACCGTCCAGAAGCACACCGATCCCTCGGTCAGTTGTGGATCAGCGATGAGTTCATCGCCAAGTACAAGAGGGCTCGAGAGTGTAGAGGGTCCAAGTGGGCCATACATATGGTCGAGACGGCCATTTACAACGCATAGTAAGTGTGTCATGACTTCTTCATATGTATTCATAAAATCTTTATCCTTCTAATATGTTTTCATAGGAGCACGAGACTATTGAGCAGTCGAGCGCTACTCAAGTATAAAAGACAGGTCACAGGGAAGTGACTGTTCATAGTCCGACGAGCTATGCACACTGATGGTGGCAGATCGATTGTTGAGTCTCAACGTACTTGAATTTAAACTATAGATATTGTTAACATTTCTTGCGTCACAGATATAATCCGCAAGTGCACGGAAACTATTGATGTAGCATTTCCCCTTAAAAGAGTATCCAAGGGTATGATTTATATTCACCCAAAAGAAGGCTAGGTGGAAGCATACCAATCATCAAGTGCAGGGATAAGTTTGTCTAGGTAGGGTTCTAGTGAGGATGGGTAATACATATGTGGAGGTAGTGTGACACACGTGAGCATCCTATTATAATGGGGAAAATGGGTCATAGTGGGATTCGGCTAATAGTTAGGTAGTTACTCCTACAATTCTTCTATTATACATATATATAGCCTAGGTTAATTACTAATGACCATGTCAATGGGAATTCTTATGCTAAGTTGTTCAACACGCGGGGCACGGGTTTACCCCTAGCAATACTAGGACGACTCCCGCAAAGAGCCTGTGTCATAGCTGAACGTGGAGGATTACAAGGACGGATAGGGTTGTTACCACCTACTGCCTACCTCTTCAATCCCTAGGTCTACGAGACATCCAACACTACTTAACTATCCTAACATGATGCTAGCATATTAAGTAAATGCCTGAGGAGCCAAGACACAAGCCATCCTATGGCAATGACTAACTTAAATGTCATTGAACCAATGTTGAAACATAGCATAAGTTATTCATATTATGATGGTCATGTCAAAACTAATTAGACTATAGTGGGGGTTTGTAGTGTTTATGATGATATAATGAGAACGATATGGTATAATCATAAATACTACTCCTACCACATACATTGAATCCACAATCAAACAAGAAACGCTTCATTCAAGTATACGAATAAAAGAAGACTAAAGGTATCATCTTTATTAAGAATAAAGCCACAAGTATAAATACGAATATGAGAGTCATGCCTTTCCCAATTTGGAATTGGGAAGAGAGAGAGACTCATTCTACTCCTTCCTAACTTGGACTAAGGACTAGAGACTCTCCTCTCTACAGCTTAAATTCCTCTAAGCTTATGGAGAATTGTGAATACAATAGAATGAATACACAAGTGGTGTATGTGTGAAGTGAGGGTAAGTGGTCTTATTTATAGGTGGAGAAGGGTCGGTTCCCGCCACCAAATGCATGTGAATCAGTCATAGTCATCTTAATGAAGCCGGCAGGAGCCAACACGTGTTGATTGATCAAGTTTGTCCCCAAGACCCAGTCGGCCGACTAGGACGGTCGGTCGACCTAATCAAGGCTCCGTTGTAGCTATGTTTTCTCTAGGTCCCTGACAGGTGAGTCACCTTTACTGATATTGGTGATACACTATTGGATGGCCTAGGATACTTCTATTTGTAGGCCATTTCATCCATGTGGTGCCACATGTCAGCGCTTGATTGGCTGGGATGGTATTTTATAGGATTGGTCCCCCTCTTTTACCTCATTCCCTGCAATAAATGTCTGCATGCACTATTTCTACTTGGACAAGTGGAAAAAGGTTAAATAGAAAGGTGACGTGTGCAAGAAATGGTATTTCGTTCATGTAATTGAGTTATATTGACAGGTGAAATTGGAATATAACAGCAGTCAACACTAATACTTTAGTTAACACACGTACACGATTTCCTTGTATTTAGAGGAAAAGTATGGTCGGGAGGCGCTGAGGATTCAACGAAGAGTATGAAAGCAGAGATGAAAAATACCATGATTGTGAGTTGTCATCTTTTTATTTTTTATTTTTGTGAATCCAAGGTAAAAAACTTACTTTTTTATCTTTGTTCTTTTTGTAGATTTTCCTTATTCGATGGAGTGGTTGACTCGAGGTAGGCGCGGCCTTCGAGGGGCTGTCCATCATAGGCTTCACCAGCTAGGTCAAGCCACCATCTCTCGCAGAGTGATATGAAGCTCCAAAGTGTCCAGGAGGAGCTCCGAGTGACACACATGAGGTTTAAGAAGGAAGAAGACGTTGCCAAGGCAAGAGACGAGTTCATGATACAGATGCAAGCAACTATGCAAGTAAGTAACATAAGTACTTCCTACGTTTTAATGATATGCATATGGTAATTGACGGAGTTATGTAACCTGGTTACCGCGGACCACGCGAAAGGGCCAACCAAGGCTCAAACATTGACAGGTAATCTATGCCCCGACCATCAAGGTCGAGGCAAATGTTACCAAGCTAGGACGATAATATTGTGGTACTGAGCACACCGACGCTGTCCCACGACAAGTCCCGTCCAACCCAACGAAGGTCCCAGCAGTTTGACACAAGCAAAGTATCAGGAGCAGTGGCATGCTATTGACGGTCGTTATATACCAATTACGATCGTCAATATAACTCAAATATGTAATGGAATAAATATTTATTACACACATTATATTTAGGTTTGACATAATTCCACATGTACTTGGAGAAATAGTGCATGCAGTAGTTTTTATGCAGAATTCATGTGGAATGAGGGAAGCAATCCTTAATAGTTCCACCCCAACAAATCACATGATGACATGTTGCATCACATGAATCCATGGACCCATTACCAGCCGTACTCGAGGGAATCCAATGTCGATTCAACGGGGGATGAGGCATGGACCCACCTGTCATCGACTAGGTAACTGAGCCCTTGGCTCGGCCGATTGGGGGCCGAAGGGGGGCCAGGACTAAGTCTACTGAGCCCTTGGCTCGGCCGACTCGGTCCTGGTGCCAAACTCGGCAGCCGATGCATGGCGCTCTCTTGTGGTGTGAGACCTATGTGTGCTAAACACATTAGCAATTAGAATAAAAGTGAGGGTTCACACGCAAAGGTTTGAATATTGCTAAAACATTCACTTTGGAGTTTCCGAAGTCTAAATCACTTGCAGCATGTGTTTTTTCGCTTTGGATTGTATGAACTTTACCTCACGTTACTCGCACGTGTTTCACAATTTGGATTGTCCAAACTTTCACTCACATGAGCTGCACGTGAGTCGACGTAGAGGGAGTGTTTTCAGGAGTAACATTTACTCTTTACTTGGTTAGGACTGTCTGAACTTTCGGACATGTGTCTTGCACGTGAATTTTTTATTAGAATGTACGATCTTTTACCTTTACATCGCAGTGCCTGCTTTGGTCTATTTGATAAATATTTTTGCTGAAATAATTGAGCGACAAATCTGTTTTTAACTTTCAATGTTTCAAACTTGTTTTTTGGCTTATGGAAAGATTTGCTTAATACTTTTGGACAAAGTTTTTGATGTGGTTTTGCTGATCATGGTGGATTATTTTCTTGCTATGTTCGCAACATGCGTTTGTGAGGTGGTCACATAAGGTGTTGCGGTTATCGAACTAATGTGAGTCAAGTCGAGGACTTGTGCTCTCATGATTTGGTTGTTTGTTCATGTGCAAGTGTTGCTTGAGGTCAAGACATGGCTGGTGACGGGATCTAATGAACTATTCTTAGGGATAAGATGAGGTTCAACAACCAAGTTCAAGAGGAATTGTGGTTGAGTTGATCGGGGGGTCACACATGATGTTTGGGTCAAAAACAATGCATTTGATGGTACTGTGGACGTCGTTGCAAAGTATTTTCACGAATGCATGGGGTGCATGGACATGGCTACGTTTTTCCAAGGTGTGATTAAGATAAGTGGACGTGAAGATATGGACGGAAAGGTCAAACTCGTTGGATTATGCGCTCAGGCTGCGACTCAGGCGATTATGGCTCAAATATAAAAAGATTTGAGGTTGTTATAATAGGATTTCGTGTTAGGCACAAAGTCCTGGTTTTTTAGTAATGTTTGGGACGTTCCTAAGGTGTTTGGAAGTCTTAAGATTGCTTCTATCTGCGTATGGAAGAGCCCTGAGCAGTTATGGAATGTTTCAGTCTAAACTGAGTAGGAGTAGACTGCAAGGATTCCAGTTTATCGCAACGAAAAAATTCATCGCAATAGGTTGTTTTTTGTCACAATAGGTCGATGTCGCAACGAAAAAGAGTGTGGTGATAGTTTTTACGAATCGTCGTAATAATTCCCGGGGCAATAGGTTATTTGCGACACCTCGGCATCCGCGGCGAATTGTATGGTATTGCAACGATTTTACATCGGTGGCAAATAGGACGCTATTGCAATGTTTTCATGTATTGCGATGATTTAACGTGAAAGTGCATCTAGGACTCTCTTGTGGGTTTTGGATGATTTATGACAAGCAATTGGGATCCTAACCTGTTTGTTGAGATGAGTGCAAGCCTATGATAGGAAAATGAGCAAAATACCAAAAAGAAGGAAGGATGAGGAGCAAAGTGGAGATGAGCTCAAGGAAGAAGAGTAATAGATTATTGTGTATGGAGTGTGTTAAGGAAACTCACCCCGAGAGTTCAATCACAATTATACACACACATTGCAAAAAGTTACATAGGACTGGACTAGTCCGATCACAACCGGACTAGTCTGATAACCTTTTTGCACCAGATCGGACAAGTCTGATATCTGTCGAACTAGTCCGATATTCTTCTGACTAGAATCGGACTAGTCCTCCCCACTACGGACCAGTCCTCAAAACACTTCACAAGACACACAAAATCGGACAAGTCCGATCATAACCGCACTAGTCCGATATTCCTTCTGATCCATATCGGACAAGTCCGATATTTGCACGGACTAGTCCGAAAAACCCTGTGATCTACATCGGACAAGTCCTCCAAGTGTGGACTTTTCATCTAACTCACTTAGGGTTTCACATGTCCGGACAGGTCCGATGGATATTGGACTAGTCCGAAGATTTCCAGTAGCGAAATTGGACAAGTCCGTTTTCAGCCGGACTAGTCCGATATTTCGGGACACTTAGGGTTTGCTACACAAAGCACACCGGACTAGTCCGGTGACCACCACGAACTACTCCGAACTTTCTGAACCATAACGGTCACTTTTAGAAACCCCATATAAATAGAGGTGCACGGCCCAATTATGATAACCCTCGAACCATAGCGCCGTCACACCACCCAAGAGCCTCAAAAACTACATCTCTCCAGGAAATTAAGTGCAACAACGATCAATCCTTTGAGGATTCACTCTAGATCATTGGAGAGACACTTGCAACACCACGTTGAGCTCTTGGTTTGATTCTCTAACACACTCCTGCGATTCATTTGTAATTTTTGAGTGTGTTCTTGGTGGTACTTTTTGTTGTAATCCAAGGGTGCTCTCAACGTGTCAAAAAGCCCCTTGAATTCGGTTATTCACCCTTTGTGATTAGTGGAAGAGGATCGGCCTTCATGGTGATCCGACGAGGGTAGGTTTGGAGAAGACCCGGTCCTTTTGTGGACTCCTCAACGTGGATGTAGGTTGCCTTTTGTGGTAGCCGAACCATGGGATAAATCCTTGTGTTTTGCTTTTGGTGTTCATCATTCTCAATCATTAATATAATCTAGGGTTTCAACAATCATTGCTCATATTATGTTAAATTGTCAAACATAAGAATTAACTGTGATATAATCTAATATATAACATTGGAACCTTTATTTGATTCTATATTTCCGCTGCATACATAAAAGAATCAACCTAATCGATCAAGCTTAAACATCTTAGTCCGTGAACACCGGACTAGTCCGCACATTACCAGACTAGTCCGATATCTCTGGTATTGAACTTGTTGTCGAGTGTTGCAGGATCCGACAAAATTCGAAAAGGCCTATTCACCCCCTCTAGGTCCACATTCAATTGGTATCAGAGCAAGGTTCTTCAAGAAAGAGTCTAATCACTCGAAGAGATCATGTCAGAGATGAAGGACATCCACAAAATCAACAACCAAGAAGAGATTAACAATGACAAGACTCAAAAAGTGGAAAAGTACCTCGAAGTCATTCAATACTTCGAGGACGACGATGAGGAGACACTGGAGCTAAAGGCGCTCCTTAGAAAGAAGGCACTTTCCAAAGGGAACGTGAAAGTTGAAGAGAAGAAGAAGGGGAGTAGTCACACCGACTACTCCCGATATCCTTTTAACTATGATCATCTAAATTCCAATAACAATCATTACTTATCCATCCCACTTGGAAAAGCCCCACACTTCGATGGAAGTGACTACTCAATGTGGAGGCAGAATATGAAAATGCATTTGATTTCTCTCAATCCAAGTCTATGGCATGTTGTATGCATAGGGATAGACATTCCGGACGACGACGAAGAGCTCACCCCAAGCCAAGAGCAGGCCATTCATAGAAATGCTCAAGCCGCAGCTGTAATCACCTCCTCACTCAGTCCGGACGAGTTCACCAAGGTGGATGGACTCGAAATTGCTATGGAGATTTGGGATATACTGCAAATTGCACATGAAGGTGACCGACATATGCGTGAAGCAAAGATTGAGATGATCGAAGGCGAACTAGGAAGATTCGCAATTGAGGAAGACAAGTCACCCCAAGATATGTACAATCGATTGAAGACACTCATCAACAAAGTTCGATCATATGGGAGCAAGAAGTGGAATGACCACGAGGTGGTAAAGCTCATCCTTAGAGCTTTTATGCCTCGCAATGTCACGCTATGCTCCATGATTAGAGAAAGTCCCGAATACAAAAGGATGACTCCAGATGAATTGCTTGGAAAAATCATCAACTTTGTGATCATGGAAAAACAAGCAAAGCACATCATGGAAATTGCCGACCTCACCTCGTCCAAGAAGAAAGGGGTGGCTTTATAGTCCACCTTCAAGCCTCTATCCAAAGAGGCAAGAGAAGCACAACTAGAGGAAGACAGTGACGACGAGAGCAGTGAGCTAGATGAAGAGGACATGATATTATTCATGAAAAAGTTCATGAGAATAATGAAGAAAAGACAAGGGTCAAAATCAAGTAAAGGAAAGTACAAGGAAAGAATGAAGCCGAAATTGAGGCGGGCATCCTATAATTGTGGTGAGTATAACCACTTTATAGTTGATTGCCCATATGAGGAGAACAGGAAGAAGACTAAAGAAGCCAAGACTCAACCTAAGAAATTCTCCAAGAAGAAGAAACAAGCCGAATAAGCGCACATTGGGAAGGAGTGGGACTCAAATGATGAGTCCTCATCATCCAAAGAAGAAGAGATGGCTAGCATAGCCATCGAGAGTGTGTCCAAGAAATCTACACTCTTCCCCACACTCAGCGCAAGGAAGGGAAATGGCACGTGCCTTATGGCAAAGGAAGGTAAACGCAAGGTAATCATCAAAACCCCTTCCATGCATTCCTACTCTAGTGATGATGAAATAATTAGTGATGATGAAGATATACTTAGTGGACTAGATAGGAAAGCTGCAACAAAAATGAAATTTTTACTTGATCAACTTATTGAGAAGGAGAGGTTGATTCATCATCAAGAGGACATGATTATCTCCCAAAAGGAGGAGTATGTCGAACTTGACAAACTTCTAGAACTTGAAAAGGAGAAAAACAATTCACTAGAGCTTGAGTTAGCTTCAAGCAAGAAAGCTTGCTTGGAGTTAACTGACTCAAATGTTCCAATCAAGGACCAACTTGCTGACCTGATCAAGGTTAACAAGATCCTTGAAGTGCAAGTTGAGTCACTCAAGCTGAGTGAACCTTCTTCCTCTTCAAGTTCACCTTCTCAACCCACTAAAATTGATTTTGCTCATATGTGAACATGTAGTAAGATTGACACCAGTTTGAAGGAGAAGTCAACCTCCACCAAGGATAAACATCCTACCCAATGTGGCATATTTGACAAGGAGAAGATCAACTATGCACGTAGTGCATACTTGGTCCAAAGACCTCCAAATGTCAAACATGGCATTGGTTACTCTTATGGTGAAAAGTAGCATGCTGGAAGTCATAAGAATAACAAGGGGAGGATTTCCTTTGTGAAGGGAAGACCCTCTCAAACTGGTAAGTCGAAGGGTAAAAACTTGAAATCACATGAATATCGGACTAGTCCGGTAAGTGTCCGGACAAGTCCGGTCCTCCGGACATGTCCGGCCTCCCAGACTAGCCCTGTATACAAACAACAACGATTACTCTTTAGAACCTTTGATGCCTCCTATGTGTTAATGAGAAATAATTTTGGCAAGGTTTATGCTAATTATGTTGGGCCACGCCGAACACCAAATCTCATGTGTGGGTGCCCAAATGTATTTTAACTAACCTCCAAGGACCCAAGCAAGCTTGGGTACCTAAAACCAAAGCATAATTTTTTTGCAGGCCTATTCCTCCAGTGGATCCAAATGGGTGCTAGACAGTGGCTGCACCAACCACATGACCGGAGAAAGAAGAATGTTCGTGAAATATGAAGAGAATGAGGACCCAAACGAAGGCATCTACTCTGGAGATAATTGTCAAGGAAGGGTGCTCGGTACTGTTAAAATTGCAATATCTTCTACACACACACTTTCTCATGTTTTACATGTTGAATCCTTAGCTTATAACCTGCTGTCCATATCTCAGCTATGTGACAAAGGTTATAATTGCTTGTTCACAAACGATGGTGTGACCGTCTCTAGGAGGAGTGATGGTTCCATTGCATTCAAGGGTATGTTGAAGGGAAAGCTTTACCTCGTTGACTTCAACAAGGATAAAGCCGAACTTGGCACATGCTTGATTGCAAAGACCAACATGGGTTGGCTATGGCATAGACGGCTAGCGGATGTTGGTATGAGGAATCTTCAAAAACTCCTCAAGGGCGATCACATCCGTGGTTTGAAGGATGTTATTTTTGAGTAAGATAGGCCTTGTAGCACGTGCCAAGCCGGGAAGCAAGTTGGAGCACCTCATCCCACAAAGAACGTCATGACTACAACAAGACCACTCGAACTACTTCACATGGACTTGTTTGGTCCAATTGCTTACATAAGCATCGGCGGTAACAAATATGGTTTAGTAATTATTGATGACTTTTCTCACTTTACTTGGGTTTTATTTTTGCATGATAAGTCAGAAACACAAGGAACACTCAAGAAGTTCCTCAAGCGAGCTCAAAACGAATTCTCATCGACAATCAAGAGTATTCGAAGCGACAACGGCATGGAGTTCAAGAACACACGAGTGGAGGGGTACCTTGATGAAGAGGGTATCAAGCACGAATTTTCAGCGCCATACTCGTCACAACAAAACGGAGTTGCTGAAAGAAAGAACTGAACACTCATAGAGATGGCAAGAACAATGCTCGATGAGTACAAAACCTCGGATCAATTTTGGGCAGAAGCGATTAACACCGCTTGCCACGCCGTAAATTGACTTTATCTTCATCGACTACTCAAGAAGACATCCTATGAGCTACTCACCAGTAACAAACCAAATATCTCATATTTTCGAGTTTTTGGTTCTCCATGTTATATCCTGAACAAGAAGCCTAGGACTTCAAAGTTCGCTTCGACGTCTGATGAAGGTTTCTTGCTTGGTTATGATTCGAACACTTACACCTATCGTGTTTTCAACAAGGCCTCCGGACTTGTTGAAATAGCATGTGACGTAGAGTGCGATGAGACTAATGGCTCCCAAAAGGAGCAAGTTGATCCATGTGAACTAGGTAAAGAAGAAGCTCCCTGTCAAGCATTGAAGAGAATGGCTCTAGGTGAGGTTCGAGCACAAGAGCCACCTCCCCACGTACATGAGGAAGATGAACCACAGGAGGAGATCAACGATCAAGGGAGAGCTTCAACACAAGATCAACCACAAAGAAACCAAGATGATCAACAAGTCAATGAAGGCAATAACTTAGGGGGAGAAGCAGATAATCATGAAGATACAACTCCTCAAGTGCCACACCCAAGAGTACACCAATGCGTCCAAAGGGATCACCCAATCAACAACATCATCGGTGACATCCAAAAGGGAGTAACCACTAGATCTCCCATAGCTAACTTTTGTGAACACTATTCGTTAGTATCCTTTTTGGAACCACGAAGGGTTGAAGATGCATTGAAAGATCTGGACTGGGTGGTGGCAATGCAAGAAGAATTGAACAACATCAAGCGGAATGAAGTATGGGAACTTGTAGCAAGACACAATGCAAACATCGTCGACACCAAATGGGTCTTCCGCAACAAACAAGATGAACACGGGGTGGTGACAAGGAACAAGGCACGACTTGTGGCCAAAGGTTATTCCCAGGTCGAAGGTTTGGATTTTGATGAGAGTTTTGCTCCAGTAGCTGGCTTGAATCCATTAGAATATTACTTGCATATGCTACTCACCATGATTTCAAGGTGTATCAAATGGATGTGAAAAGCGCCTTCCTCAACGGACCAATAAAGGAAGAAGTGTACGTGGAGCAACCACCCGGGTTTGAAGACGAAGAGTTCCCCAACCACGTATTCAAATTTCGTAAGGCTCTCTACGGCCTCAAACAAGCTCCAAGAGCTTGGGATGAGTGTCTTAGAGATTTCTTAATTGAGAATGGTCTTCAAATTGGCAAAGTAGATTATACTCTATTTACAAAGAATTTAGACAATGATTTTTTTATTTGTCAAATTTATGTTGATGATATAATCTTTGGGTCAACTAATCAATCGTTTTGTGAGGAATTTAGGAAAATCATGACAGACGGATTTGAAATGTAAATGATGGCAGAATTAAAGTACTTCTTGGGATTCCAAGTGCGGCAACAAAAGGAAGGGACATTCATAAGCCAAACCAAGTACACGCAGGACATACTTAAGAAGTTTGGCATGGACAAGGCAAAGCCCATAAAGACCCCCATGGCAACAAATGGACACTTGGATCTCAATGAAGATGGACCTAGCATCGACCAAAAGGTATATCGCTCCATGATTGGATCTCTACTCTATTTATGTACATCTAGGCCAGACATTATGTTGAGTGTATGTTTGTGTGCAAGATTTCAAGCCAACCGTAAGGAATGTCACTTGACAGCCGTAAAAAGGATCTTGAGATATTTAGTTCATACACCCAACCTTTGTCTTTGGTACCCAAGAGGCTCAAAATTCAATCTCATTGGTTACTCCGATGTAGATTATGCCGGGTGCAAAGTAGATAGAAAAAGCACCTCCGGCACATGCCAATTCCTAGGGAGATCCTTAGTTTCTTGGTCCTCCAAGAAACAAAATTCCATTGCCTTATCCACAGCCGAAGCAGAGTATGTTGCAGCCGAGAGCTGTTGTGCACAACTCCTTTGGATGCGACAAACTCTAAGGGATTACGGTTACAATATGAACTGTATTCCTCTCCTTGGTGTCAAAGAGAGTGCCATTAAAATTGCCCACAATCCAGTTGAGCACTCTAGAACTAAACACATAGACATAATACATCATTTTTTGAGAGACCATTCAATGAAAAGAGATATAGCCATCTCACATGTCAATACCCAAAAACAATTGGCTGACATATTCACCAAGCCACTTGATGAAAAGCGCTTTTGCGAACTCCGAAATGAAGTAAATATCCTCGATGCTCGGAGTGTGGCTTGAAAAGTTGCATACCTGTATGAATTCTTCAAAATATATTGATTGAATTGTGAAAATCAACTCTCTCTCAATTTTTCCCGAAAAACTATGTCAATTACTAGATCTTGGTGAATTATGATCATTGCTTGATTTTTGTATGCTTACTGGTCATATTCATCAAGATCATTTGATTTAATTTGCCTCTCTATTCTCTATTTATGAACCTTCAAATATATATGAATGGGCTATGCAAATTTCTCCCGGTGACCACGGACTAGTCTGTGGTTACCCGGACTAGTCCGCACATGCAGACTAGTCCGCAGAGTGCCGGTTAGGCCGGACTAGTCCGACAGACCACGGACTAGTCCGATATTGCTCTCTGGATGAATTTGGACTAGTCCGGTCTCTTTCGGACTTGTCCGATTTTTCATGTCCATAACCCTAGCCGCCACCAAACCCTAATCCCTTCTTCCTCCACTCTAGCTCACGCATTCTCTCTCTCTCGCTCGAGCTCCCAAGGAGATCTCTTGCTCCCTCCACCAAAAAAAAACTTCGCCTTTGGGCGGAAATCAAGCTTGTCCACTTGAGGATTGAAGCTAGAGGACTTGTCCGGCCTTCAACACCCCTCATCTCCAAGTTTCAATCGAATTCTTCGGTAACTTTCACCCAAACCCTAGAAATCTAAATTTTCTTCATTGTAGATCGAACAACCTAGCATCTTTCACTATATACATGCCTCCTTGATGTATTACGTTTATGCTACGCCTGTTATGCATTAGGAATCACCATTTGTCTAGTTTCCTAGGTTTTGAGTTTGAACACCGGACTAGTCCGGTCCATGCACGGACAAGTCCGATGTCCCGGACTGGTCCGTGCCTGGACACCGGACAAGTCCGACTTTTCTGAACTCAAAACCTAACTTTTCAATTCCACAATGCAAGTCCTTGACATCCTTTTACACCTATGCCTTGTACCATTCATTCCCATTTGAGCCACTCATTCTCAGGTCATGTCAAGCTCAAACGATGAAGTTTCCCATTTTGAGGCCGAGATGGACCACGAGGTGGCACCTCGGACCTCGACGGGTCTTGGCAAGAAGCGCCAAGAAAGACCCTCCGAGCCAGTTCCAACCCCTCCTCAAGTTCGGAGGAAGGTGTTGGCAAAGAAGCCAGTCTCCAAGGCAGCCGCATCATCGAGTGTCCCTCGCCAAGCAAAGGGCAAGGGAAAAGGGATTGCTACGTGCCAGTTGGCCCCCTGAAACTGCATGCCCCAAGAGAAGAGGCCAGGGACCCAAATGAGGACAAGTTCAATGGGAAGGGCAGCGACTCAGATGCAAAGCTTAGGAGCACTGATTTCTATAATCATCCAAAGCAAGCTGCAGATGGAAGACTCTGGAGCAATTTTCATGTTGACTATTACAGGGCTGTATACCTGCAGATGAAGACACCGGTGGTGCACAGTCAGTGGATTGACTGGGCAAATCATGAGAAGAAGAGATGCTCTACATTTGATGAAGTGATTGCAGCAGCTGAAAGACATGGCTTGAAGGACATCTTTGCCTTCAAGTACAATTGGAATGATGAAGTGGTGGCTCAGTTCTATGCCACTTGTTACTTTGCAAGCGATGAAGAAGAGAGAGTGACCTGGATAACTCATGGATCCAAGTACACTATCACTTATGAAGAATTTGCAAGGATGTTGCATCTTGACACCTCCCGCAATTATAATGTGGTCATCCACAATGTTGGTGTCATTGACAAGGAGAGGATGAAGTTTCTCTATGAGCCCAATTCAAAGTTCATCCCTCCTTCCACAAAGAACATGAAGCCATTCTTTGTGGTGCTTAACAGAGTCTTGAGGAAGACCATTGCCCCTAAGGATGGGGATGCAGGGAGTGTACAAGGGTACCTCCGGACCCTAATGAGGGTCATAAGCAAGAATAGACAGTTTGATGTGTTTGACTACATATGGAACGATATGGTTAACATCTCCAGCACCCCCAACAGGTCCTGTGGCTATGCTCCCTATTAATGTTTATGATTGAGAAAGTCACAGGGATTGAGTTTGTCAAGGATGTGGAGCACACTCCTTTGAGGCCTCATAAGCCTCAACCAGTAAATGTCCAGGCTGCTCCCTCGCCGGCCTCCAGTCCTGAGGCACCGGCAAGATCAACAGAAGATGCTAGAGTTGTCCCTACTTCTAGGGAAGGCCTTCAGAGAGGATCAGCTAGTGGGATCCTCAAATATCTGGCTACCATATTCTCCTCCTGCAAGAAGGCCGAAGTGAAGGCCAACAAGCTCAACCAGAAAAGAAAGGAGGACATGAAGTACATCAAGGCCAATGTGAAGCATATCTGCCAGAAGCTGGAGATCGACCCCATTGGATCTCCAGTGATTTTTGAGGACTCTGACCCAGACTTCACTGAGCTCGCACCCTTGAACCCCTCCGAGCTTGCCTACTTTGGCATTGGGGGCTCGAGTGGCTCCGTTCCTCCTCCTTTTCCTCCTCGTCAAGCTGAAGATTAAGATGATGAAGACAACGATGAGAGGACCGATAGTGAAGAGTGAAGACCCTAGGACCCTCCTCTCCTTCTTTTTGGTGTCTTGATGCCAAAGGGGGAGAGATTGAGGGGGAGTCTTAGCTTTAGCTGTAGGATGCGAGGAGAGGGCTCTTTTTTATGCTTCTTTTTTATTTTTGAGTTTTGCAGTGTTTTAACTTTGTTCCTAAGTTAGTTATGGTTTTGTGATGCAATGCTTAATTAATTTGAGAAGTATTTGTTGAAATTTGTAATCTTGCTCCTGGAATGACATATATGCTTGGCTTTGGTTGATTAATGTAAATTATGTCATTCTCAATGTCTGAATATACTTAGTTATGCATCCCACTATAAAGAATGCACATATGGATAATTCTTTCACTGCTTGATGTATTTTTGACTCATATGTGCGTACTTTATGAAAATCTCAATTTTTATCATATTTTGTGAAATCTCAATTGGTTGTCATCAATCACCAAAAAGGGGGAGATTGAAAGTGCATCTAGGACTCTCTTGTGGGTTTTAGATGATTTATGACAAGCAGTTGGGATCCTAACCTATTTGTTGAGATGAGTGCAGGCCTATGATAGGAAAATGATCAAAATACCAAAAAGAAGGAAGGATGAGGAGCAAAGTGGAGATGAGCTCAAGGAAGAAGAGTAATAGATTATTGTGTATGGAGTGTGTTCAGGAAACTCACCCCAAGAGCTCAATCACAATTAAACACACACATTGCACAAAGTTACATAGGACCGGACTAGTCCGATCACAATCGGACTTGTCCGATAACCTTTCTGCACCAGATCGGACAAGTTCGATATCTATCGGACTAGTCCGATATTCTTCTGACTAGAATCGGACTAGTCCTCCCCAGTACGGACTAGTCCTCAAAACACTTTACAAGTCACACAAAATCGGACAAGTCCGATCATAACCGGACTAGTCCGATATTCCTTCTGATCCATATCGAACAAGTCCGATATTTGCACGGACTAGTCCGAAAAACCCTCTGATCTACGTCGGGAAAGTCCTACAAGTGCGGACTTGTCATCTAACTCACTTAGGGTTTCACGTGTCCGGACAGGTCCGATGGATATCGGACTAGTCCGAAGATTTCCAGTAGCGAAATCAGACAAGTCCGTTTTCAGCCGGACTATTCCGATATTTTGGGACACTTAGGGTTTGCTACACACAGCACACCGGACTAGTCCGGTGACCACCATGGACTAGTCCAAACTTTCTGAACCCTAATGGTCACTTTTAGAAACCCCATATAAATAGAGGTGCACGGCCCAATTATGATAACTCTCGAACCCTAGCGCCGTCACACCACCCAAGAACCTCAAAAACTACATCTCTCCATGAAATTAAGTGCAACAACGATCAATCCTTTGAGGATTCAGTCTAGATCATTGGAGAGACACTTGCAACACCACGTTGAGCTCTTGGTTTGATTCTCTAACACACTCCTGCGATTCATTTGTAATTTTTGAGTGTGTTCTTGGTGGCATTTTCTGTTGTAATCCAAGGGAGCTCTCAACGTGTGAGAAAGCAACTTGAAATCGGTTATTCACCCCTTTGTGATTAGTGGAAGAGGATTGGCCTTCGTGGCGATCCGACGAGGGTAGGGTTGGAGAAGACCCGGTCCTTTTGTGGACTCCTCAACGTGGATGTAGGTTGCCTTTTGTGGTAGCTGAACCACAGGATAAATCCATGTGTTTTGCTTTTGGTGTTCATCATTCTCAATCATCAATATAATCAAGGGTTTCAACAATCATTGCTCATCTTACGTTAAATTGTCAAACATAAGAATTAACTGTGATATAATCTAATATATAACATTGGAACCTTTACTTGATTCTATATTTCCGCTGCATACATAAAAGAATCAACCTAATCGATCAAGCTTAAACAACTTAGTCTGTGAACACCGGACTAGTCCGCACATTACCGGACTAGTTCGATATCACTGGTATTGAACTTGTTGTTGAGTGTTGCAGGATCTGACAAAATTCGGAAAGGCCTATTCACCCCCCTCTAGGCCCACATTCATAACGTATCGCAACGAATTGTACGATATTGCGAAGGGTTCACGATCGTGGCAAATAGTACGGTATTGCAATGATTTCATATTCATGGCAAATAGTATGTTGTTACAACGATTTAGCATATTGCGTTGATTTAACTTAGTGCAACAAATAGCATGGTATTGCAACGATATCACATTCGTGGTAATTGTTTGTGGTTGCAACACTTTCACGGGCATGGCAATAGTATGGTATTGTAATGATTTCACATTCGTGGCAAATAGTATGTTATTGCAACGTTTTAGCGTATTGCGACGATTTAACGTATTGCAATGAATATCATTGTATTGCAACGATTTCGCGTTCGTAGTAATAGTATGGGATAGCAACTATTTTCACATTCGTGGGAAATACTATAGTATTGCAACGATTTTCATGATCGTGTCAAATAGTAAAATATTGCAACGAGTTACGATGTAGCGACGGTTTACCATAATGCAACGAATATCACGGTATTGAAACGATTTCACATTCGTGGCAAATAGTATGGTACTGCAACGATGTCACAGCCGTGGCAAATAGTATGATACCACGACGGTTTAACGTCCGTGGCAAAAAGTAGGTTATTGCAACGAGTCCACAAATGTGGCGAATAGTACCGTATTGCAATGATTTCAAATCCGTTGGAACTAGTCTGGTACTGCAACGATTTCGTATCCGTGGCGAATAGTTGGGTATTGCAACGAGTCCACAAAAGTGGCAAATAGTACCGTATTGCAACGATTTCAGAACCGTTGGAACTAATATGGTACCGCAACGATTTTGCATCCGTTGCGAATAGTTTGTTATTGCAACAATTTCTTATCTGTCGCAATAGTGTATTAATGCAACGTTTTTTAGTCGTTGCCAAATGTTTATACTACAACGTTTTGTCATTCTATTGCCACATTTTATCATCCGTATTTGTAATAGCTTCCTATTGCAACAATTTATCATTTGTGACAAAAAATTTGTAATGCCACATTTTATAATTAGCGGCAGTAGAACCCGAATGCACCAGGTTTGAAAATTAGTGGCAACAGAATGACGAGTTTAACAATAAACATCCATCAATTGATATTACAACACGCATAACAACACTCAAGGATTACTAAAGCGACGTGTTTGCATGCTAACATTTTTCCTAAGTTGACCGGGACTAATTGTTGGAGCAGGTGGCTTTTGGCGGTTCCTTTGGTGGACCTTCTTTGGAGTGGTCGCCATCATCATTTTGTGCATTTCAGCCATTGAGGCGCGCATGTCCTGCATTTCCTTAGCTGTCTGTTCACGATCAGCTGCTATCTTGTAAAATCCCACTTAATTCTAAATATGAAATTCAGTTGCCAGTTAAATTCAAATTTAATTGGGTTCAAGACATGGTCATGTGCATAAACTTGAACCTATTCAATTCCTTTTTCTTCTCATGTTTAAATTTTTATTAACATGAGAAAAATACTTCACCAATAATCTTAGGAAAATTCAAATATCATCTCTGCAAAATTTTGGAATATTTGAATAGGGTTTGCTTGGGCAAATCAATTTATAGTACCTCATATACTCAAATAGTCAAAATAGAATATAGCTACGGTATACACATGTCCTGTCAAAAATGTTCAAAATCTAAGTCTATAAATTTTTCTATAGTCTTCTAAAGTTACAAATAAGCTCCTCGAAAAGTTTCATGAATTTTGCAATCCATTTGCTATTTTATTTGAGACGCTCAGCAAATTTGAATCAAGTTTAAATTCAAATTCCAAATCTGGTCAAAATATAATTGAACATAAAGATATAAACACACCATTGTGTTCATCACATTTTTCTTGACTTATCCATGAAGTTTCATGATTTTTGGATTTCATTTACTATTTTAAAATGAATTACTAAGTGGGCAGGGGTTGTGAGGCTGACTGGTGGGGCCCACCAGTCAGCAGCCCCACGTGCAGCCGAAATCCAGCGCGCGCTGCGCCCGCCACCGCGACGGCATGCACCAGCACGACGGCATGAGATGTTCTTCCTCCAAATCCCTATAAATATCGCTCCATGCTCCTCCTTATCACTCCCCCGGTCGATATTTTCCTCCTTCCGCACGCCGAGCAGACGATCTGCGCCATTTCACTTCCGTGCGCAGTTCTCTGACCGCCGGCGCCGCGCGTCGGTTGCCTGCAAACTGGAAGGTACTCTTGCTGATCTATCAACAGCGATGTTGTTCCCCACTCCCTCGTCTAGCCTCTGGTTCAATCTCTTCATTCTTTCGTTGATGTTTTTGCCGGAATTTTGAAGCTAAACCGGAGCTCGCCGTCGAGGTCACCGTACGCCGTCTCTATTCCACGGTGCCAGGCTGCTGCGAGTCGTTTCGGTCTTCGACTCCAACAGCAAAGTGGTGCGCCTGGACACGCTCTGCACGACGGCGAAAGCCGTTCCTTGTTTACTTGAGTATCAAGCAAATTATCTAAGTTTTACTCTCGGCCAAAGCTTATGAACTAGCTTGGTTTTTCATTCAATTCGGTTTCCACACTTAATCAGTCTTCACAATTTCTAGCCAATAGTTGCTACACTTCCTTGCGCACCATCTCGAACTGGAATTACCAAAAATGATAGACCATAGCTCGAGAATCACGAGTTCTTCCCTCCGCCATTGAAAAATTACCTCTGTCGCCGTCGACGATTGTTTTGCCGGCTGTTGCACGATGATTTCACCTTCCTATCACTTCCCTCATGGTTCCATGATACTTCCCCAACTTTTTCCGAAGGTTTTAAGCCACAGGGCGACGGTTCCGACATGGCCGAAACCCTAGCTGCCGTCGCCGCCAATGTGCCGTCATTTCCGACTATCGGCAAGCTTCACCGACCCCACCATCGTGCTCAGCACATGATTTTAGGTTGGGCGCCCAAGACTAGGCGCTGCAGTGGCCGGGATCTTGGTTCCGATGAGGCTCGCTGGAGCGCGCCGCCGCTGTAGCCCCACGCGCCTCCAGCGTCAGGAGGTTGACGATGACACTGCGGGCCCCGCGTGTCAGCGTCTGTTAGCCCCCGTCAGATCAGATGTGGCCACGGGATTTGTTGTGGCTACGCGGTGTTTCTCTGTGGTCTCCGTGTGGTTTGAACGCCACTGGTCCATTTTAAAACGGTGGGGCCCACGGTTTAATTCAAATTGGAATTTAATTCCAGATTTGGCTCCATCTTAGAAAATCCATAACTCTCTGTAGACTGCTCCAAAAATCTTCGAACAAATTTTGTTTGAAAGCCCTTGAGCTGTAGTTTCTGTTAGTACCAATTAGGTTTTGAGAAACTTACTTTTAAATTCTGTAGGAAACAATCTTTCCAAACACAAATACAATTTTCCAGATGAACATTCCACTGGAAAATACTCAAAATTCACATAAAATACATTATCCTATTCTTGATTACCAGAAAAAGTTTGGGAGCCATTGCACCTTTATAACCCTCTATATAATTCAATTACCTTTTTTAGTCATTGAATTATTACAGATGTTCAGTTGCTTTATTGTGCCCCAAATTTATACTAAACCTTCCCTTAGTAATACACTAGTTCCTATAAAAATTTGGGATTTAATTGACTTAGTCTCCTGGTCCTAATTCAGTTGCCAACTGAATGTTAGTTGAAAAGCTAAAATTCAGTTATAAAATAATTCCAGAAATTCTTGCCAACTTTGAAATTCAATATCTCCTTCACCAAGGCTTAGAAATTTATGAAACTGATTTTGATAGAACCAGGACGACATCCTCTATCATGATCATCAACTTGCAGCTATGTTCAAGATATAGTTTTCTTCTCTAAAAATTCTGGAAGTTTATTGCTTACCATAATTTTTTAGACAACAAACTACTTTGATCATCTCCTGTTCTTTGCAAGAGTATTTCTAGTAGTCCCTAACAACTACCATAAAATCTCAAGGCCAAATAAGATCATTCAATATAACCATAGTTAGAATCTTATGAACTATATATACATTATAATTTACTAGTATTCATATATGCATGTCGTGTAGTGATCGATATTGACGAGAAGTGTCGCTTGGAGGAGAAGGCTAGGGTGTCCACTTGAAGTCCTTGGTGGAGTCTTTAGAGAAGGACCACTAACAATTGACATTTAATCGAGTCGCAAACTAAGACAAGCCCCGGTTTGCATTTAAGAACCTTTCAGAATTCTTCCAGGTTTATTCACTTATGTCTTCAGTTGATATTGTGCATTACGTATAAGGTGTTTGATAATCCACTCGCATATCCACAAATCCTATAGGAGAGTTGGAAAGGTTTACAGCTTGACGTGTAGAACTGCCAATGCTAATAATGTAGATATACTGGTAGAAGTCGAGTAGTTGGAATCTACTCGCGAGATAGGAATAACAGTTCATATAAGGGTAAAAGATGAAAGAATGGCTTATGAAATGAATACGAGACCGGTCAAGGGAAATAGGAGTCGACGAGATGGAGTCTCGGGCGCATAGCCCTGCCTGTGTCGCTTGAGGACCGTGCCGTATGCGGCACCGTTGGGCAAGCTTGAACTGTACTGGTTGCATAATGGGATATGGGCCCAATAAACTGATGTAACTTCAGACTGTAGTGTGGATACTCCTCGGTTGTCCTTGGATGGAGATGCAAAGGCAGAAAGGTGAAAATCTCCTAGCGGAACGTTTTGACGTGTTTGTGTATTGGACCTTTTGCTCGGGATGAAGAGGTCTGTCAACATTGGGGTATTGGGTGAATGGTGGCCACGTATAACGCGGGGAGGAGAGCACGCATGTGTCTCCCACGTGGGTGTGCGTGTCTTGCAATCCGGGTGTGTCCTGATTGCAATCACTGTCCCTTGCGGTTATTTGAGTACCACTTGTCCGTCGTTGTCGTGATGTAGTAATTACTAAAGAATCCATAAGAATATGATGTATTGAATTATAATTGCTTTGCAACCTTGTGTGGCTTAGAGATAGCAAAACTTAAAGTTTACAGTTTCCCCATACTTCAGCTGTAATAGCATTATGTGCTTTGGGCATGTCATATAATCGGCAAAGTGTGTCTTGTTTGATTGTGGAGTCTATGATGTGCCGTGCTCGAAGAATGTCATTTGCTACTTGCAACATGATTATGAGGATCCACTTGTAGGCAAGTATATTTATGCTATTCCTTACCTATGTTTAGTCTTTACCTTGCATATGTCTAGTGAGACGGGTCAGTCTTGCTGAGCCTTATGCTAACATTTGCAGTTAACAAGTTTTTGCAGGTTATAGCGTTGATGAAGGGCCTAACGACGATGCCTTACCCTTTCGGGTTCACGGTTGAGTAAGAGCCCTACACGCCGCCAATATCTGTGAGTGCTGCTAGTGTAAAGCGTCCGAGGGCATGGATAGCTTTACTCATGCATAGCTAGTGCTGAGAGCGTAGTATTATGTATATACTTCTTTCCTATGTTACATATTGTAAAACTTCCGCTGTGTTTATAAATAAAAGACTTAGTATTGTATTTTATTCTCGTTCTCTTCTTCTATACTGTTGGGTGTCGCATCGCACGACACCACCCAATGAGATCCTTGGATGTCGGGATTCCGGTCCCCACATATCTGACCTTGTATGTTCTGGACTTGAACGATTAACTCTTCATTCTTCTGGTTTATGCAGTCCATCTGGGTGTTTAAGCTATCATTTCTTCCTTCCAACTCCTGCACTATTTCATTGAGGCCTGCATTTCTATCTTCTAAGTTTCGAACTTGGTCGTTGAGGTGTTCAGACATCTGGATACGCATACGTTCACGTTTGGGACCAGTTGGGTTAGCCATATAACCACGCCCCCGAACCTGTGATCCTGCACAACCAAATGAGGATCTATAACAACGCTGGAAGATATGCTTTCTCTCCTCATTTTGAATTGGGCCTCCCTGCTCAGCTTCCATGTTGTCCACTTGGGTAGTGCCTAAATCTATATACAAAAAGAAAAGTCACAGGTAACTTGCAAATATTTATTTAACTGGGGATTGTTTGAAGTGTTACTCACATGTACAGTTTCTGCCAGCTTGTTTGCCCAGTTACCGTTCTCCAACAAATGGCTTGCCTCCCACAGTTGTATGTCATCGGGTTCTTCTCCGATCTCTGGGTCTTGCTACATAAAATACAAGTAAACTTCAACATGTCGGTATACATATTGTTTGCAACGCAAAGTAAAAGTGTGATTTATTTTTCATACCTTCTCGTAACTAAGTTGGGCGTAGGATTTGGAGCCAAGCAAGTGACACGCCTTTTGCCTGTTTCGATTTGAGAATTGGTCCTGCTTATTGACTGCAATAATTTTAAGAATTAATTCCACGAATAAAAGTAAAAGAAATATTTTGTGTATGATGTGAAGCTATTGAAAAGTTAGCTGACCTTGAATCAATCAGACCCGAAATATTCTATTAGGTGCAACCACTCGGACGCTGTTACATCAGCAAGCTGGTTTCGTATACGTTCTTCATCGGGAGAATAACTCTTATAGGTGGCATGCAAAGTCGAGCGTCACACCTTGTAGCGCTCACCAGCAATTTTCAAAATTTTTCTTGCGATCTCCGGTGTGTCCTCCATGTCCCAGGAATCCTGTACATTGTATAACAAGTTGCTGTAAACGTACAAGATGGAGATTGCAAGAAAAAATAGTTGTGGGGGGGGGGGGGGTGTGACAACACTAAACAAAATGTCTCGTACTATATCTCTCTTGTTACTATGGCCAACCTCTGCCCACTTCCTTGCACCGCTGAGGGATGCATGTCTTTTTGTAAACATAACCACATCATCGACAAAGTGTCGCCGATTAATACCAACCGTAGCACCCAACCTAGCGGAGAATTGAATTGGTAGCTTCACATGCTCTGTTCTACTAACTTGGGATGCATAGCGTATTCTGGCAACCTTATGTCCTTTAGCCACACTTCTTCCTAGCTTCCTTCCTTCTTTTACATTGATTCAAACGGTAAACGATTAAAGCAAATTACCACCTGAACAAGTTTAGTATCATGTACAAATAGTGTGAAAAGAAGAAAAGTCTCATGTTCATACCATCTTCAGGACGAGTGCGGCAAATACGAGCGTGGGACTACCGCGTCGTGCCAGCACCATTTTGTTCTATAGTACTCCCTCCTGGTTTATATTAATTGTCGTATCAGACCAACAAATGAATTAAAAATGAACTACTACAGTAGTAAGGACTGTCCGAAAGACAACTATTTTGATAGGGTGGGTTTACATTATTGACTTCTTTGTTGCTGTTCATACCCTAAAATGAGCCATCAGGTACACATGTCAGCGGCGGTACGCACTTGTAGTACTGCAGAGGATTTTCAGACCTTGAGCGAAGTAGGCAAGACTGTGAGGGGGCATGCAGCTGGCAACGCTAGACTAGACAAAGATAGGGTTTGCCGGTTCAGTCTGACTGATATCAGTCGGAGCTCGTCTCGAAGAGAATTACTAGTGCAGGGCAAGTAATAATCGCCAGCAGTAGCAGGTGGCGAATGCAAGAAAGATAAGGCATACAGCTTGCGGGATTGAAATCCCCCGTAGTACTGCACCTGCATTAGCTGCCACTGACATGTGGGCCCATGAGACATCGGGTCCACTTGTCAGTGGAGGCTACTGCAGCTGCAGTACCGCATAGTACCAGCTTGCGACACTCAACAAAGCGAGGGTTTGGTCTCGCTGAAACTCTCGAGGAGGATTGGTGGCAGGGCGAGTAATGGCCACGAATTTGTGGGCGGCGGTGTAATCATGGCACGCGAAGGATGGGACGTGGCGATGGGCGAGGGAGACGTGTCGGGGAGGACACTGAAGTGACCAGCAACAGAGCGTGGGCGCCGGTGCCGGCCGGAGTGGCTGGCGCGAGAGAGCACAGTGTGGAGGCATAAAAAAATCATGCCATCACACAGGCTGATGAATTGTTAACTATAAAGACTAAGTACTAAGAAAGTAGAATCGCAAGGCATGCTAAAAAAATTAGTAGAACATAGGAAAGAATGCAAATGAACATGATACACCCATCATCAATACATCTAAAGGACAGAATGTAGTCTCTCAAAATGCTCCATATTCAGTGCCAAAGGAGTAAAAAACTAACATGCTCTGCCAAAACAAATGGCACGGTAGAGAGGCAGGTAGCAATGTGATGTGATATGGGTAGTTGTAAGCTACAACTGAGGATAGAGTTGGAGTGGGACATTTTTAAGCTCCAAAAGTAAAATTATGCCGGCGCGGAAGGAGTATTTCTGGTTTGTATATCTATACCTGCTCTTGGTTCATGCATCATAGTACCAGGGAGTGAAGAACCTCAGGGTTCCTGAGCATCATGTGCTGCAATATTATCTGTGTACCATGCAAACGATTTAATGTTGTCTAAATTATTATAATTCTGATAGTAAACACATTTATAGTTATACCAGGTTCTTGTTGGCCGCCATGAATGCTTGTAGACGACATCACGGTTTGATGTCTTGTTCCTAATGTAAAGAGCATTGTATGTAGTCATTCCAAATAACAGTGATAACGTCAAATTACATGACCGACGTAGATTTTGGATCGGGGTGTGTGCTTTCTATAAACTCCAGTGTTTGTTACTAACGGGGGAATTAGAAAAGAAATAATAGAAAAAAAACATACGATCCGAGAAAGCCACAAGAAAGAAAAAAGTGTAAAAACCATGGGAACTAAAAATCTTAGGAATACAAATTTCTAAAACAGGAATGAGAGTACAACATATGGTGTGGTTGATCAGATAACCCATGTGTCATTTACATCTAAATCCAGAAATTACATACTACTACCTCTGGTTTTTAGTATTTGAAGTTCCCGCCCAGGAATTGAACTAGAAATACACTACCGTAATAAGGTGTCGGAGCAACATTTTTTTTGGGACATATGTAGTATATATATATGTACTTTTATATATATATATATATATATAACTAAATTCGTGAAACAGAAGATCACATTTCTTCTTTGTTAATTTATTTAATCTTCGTATATCAGGATGGATCATGTATAACTTAACTAGGCAAAAATTGCATGGATCGCGTACAACCAAGCTAGTATAGTTCTATAAAAAGACGGCATGGATCGTGTAGTTTACCTAGCACAAAACTGGAGTCTGGGAAAGTTGAGCTCGTTGCAACGAGAATATAAGGCAACACGCGCTATTGTAGTCAATCATTCGATTTAAAAAAGATGTCATACAAGACTCTAGCACGCCACGTTTGATTTTAACGGAGTTCGTCCGGTTGAAATCAAACGGTTCCGATGAAATCGACCGGGACGTGTATAAGGCATGTACAGGGCGGATGTTTTTTACTCCCTCTAGATTTTTTTAATTGACGTTAGGACAGGAAACCTAAGTCATTTTTAGTTTAAATCTCTGTCTAAAACATCAATTAAAAAAGATAAGGAGGGAGTATATAAAACCCTGGGCCATTTCTACGTCAAAATAAAAACTGCCAGTGAAGCTGATGGGACACAAAGAGCCGTTGCGATAACCGAGAGGGATGCAAACCGTGATTTTTTATAAGAATAATTTTTCCCTGCATACGCTGGGCCCTTTCCGTGTCAAATTAAAAATTTCTCCTTTTATCGAAAAACATCTCCTTTAACGACGCACCGGAGAGCAAGTGCATACCGTTCTCAGATGGTGCCACATGTACTTCCTTCTCGTTTCTTCAATCGTCGTTCACTGATCGTGGCACCATCTATATACCACCGGCCGCAATGTAACATTGGCCCAATGCCCTATACAAGGTGTAATCATTACCACTACTCCTATAGTCGGTGTCCATAACGAATTCGTGCGAGCGATTTTGACAAGCTATGAACGTTTGTCCCACCACGGAAAGTTGAGCTCGTTGCAACGAGAAAATAAGGCAACGCGCTCTATTGTAGTCAGACATCTGATTGTAAAAATATGTTGTACAAGACTTCTGCATGCTCCATTCGACATCGTCCGCTTGCTCGGTCGAAATCGATCGGAACGTGGAGGAGGCTTGTACGCGACGTATGTTTTTTTAGATAAAGCCTTGGTCCCTTTCCATGTCAAATGAAGAAACTGCCAGTAAAGCTGATGGGACACGTCGAGCCGTTGCGACAACCAAGAGGGATGCAAACCGCGGTTTTCTATAAGCATAATTTTTCCATTCATACGCTGGGCCCTCTGCATGTCAAGTTAAAAATTTCTCCTTTTATCGAAAAACATCTCCTTTAACGACGCACCGGAGAGCAAGTGCATACCGTTCTCAGATGGTGCCACACGTACTTCCTTCTCGTGTCTTCAGCACATCCCCTGAAGCAGTGGTAATAACTTCTGGCCGCGTATAGGAGTAGTGGTAATGGTTACACCGCGTATACGGGCATAGGGCCAGTAGTACGTTGTAGTTCTACCTATCTTTTTCTAACATTTTTCTCATCCTTTCTTTTCTTTTCTCTTTGTTGATTGTCTCCACTTTTCTTTCCAGTCGTTGCTACCTGTTAGTACTGTATGCTACTTTACAGACCGCTTTGCAGGCCCCGCTGCGAGCGATCTCCTGGCACCTCTAGAGGCTAAAGTATCGTACAAGCAACTTTACAAGCCATCGGCATTGTGGAGGGTCATTCATTAACAGAGAATACAAATAGAACAGATAGTTCACTAAACAGCAGATAGAAAACAAAATAACAGATGGAACAGACGAACAACATTAAGTTGAATCTTTTTATTTAACCCCCTCCACTAGGTGGAGGGGTGGGGGTGGGGGTGGAAGGGATTAAATGAAAAGATTTAATAACCGTAGTATGTATAGATCCAACAGATGAAAATCTTTGATTACACGATTGCAACAAAACTTTAATTGCATGTAGGGCTGTCAACGAGTCGAACTCGAGCGAGTTTATTTCTACCATATATAAAAATTGTGTCCCATAGAACATTTTCAATAGAGTTATATAGTTTACTTAATCATACGTACATATCATAATGACCACAACAAATGACCTTACTCAAACTTTTTGAGCTTGAGCTCATCAAGCTGGCAATACTCAACTTCATCCTCAAACTTTCAATCAAAACTAAGTTTGGTCCTTGAACATTCAAATGGGTCAATTATTTAGTCCATCAACTTCAAAAAACTGTTTCACTTTCATCCTTACTCTGAGTTGGACATCCACATTGGCATACAACATAAGATAGTTAATGTGTTTTTAATCCTGATAATTTGTTATAGAAGTTTGTTTTATTAAAATGTTTGAAGTATGCATCATTATAAGCATGTAAACTGTTTCTCATGTTGAAGCAAGTAGTCAAGAGTTTAAGAAACGATTTGAATGGATCCCTTAGTTGGATAGCTGGGAAGTACAACCGTTGGATCAAAACAAACAGTGGATGCAGCCTTTACTGCACGCATGCAGCAAAATGTCGCTACGTCAGGCGATCCTGGTCCAGGCAGGTATGCTCCGATTCCTGTCCTCCAACTCCATCTAGGCTTCCGATGACGCAGGCGGTTCACCACCAGACTGTAGAAATGCTAAGCACACGCACATGTAACAGTCATTGTTGACTGCGTTGGTCTAACGTCATTGTTTGACTGCTTAGGCCTATGTTTAGTCATTAAAGCTAGCTTTTGAATCTGTGTTGTGTGAAAGGGTTTTGTTTTGGGTTCACACTACACTAGCTAGCCTATATAAAATTTGTGTTCCCTGATGAATACACACCAAACATTCTCCATACAGAATGAAACTTGCATGCCGCTTTCTTCTGCCGGAGGTTCGAAGGAAACTACTAGTACACTGCTGGGTCGGTACACATACGGTACGGTTGTGCCGGTGTACCTTAACCCCCTGTACATCGTCCGTCCCCGGTGGTTGTTGGGAAGAGCCTTACAGGTACGCTCTGATTCCTGTCCTCTTACTCTATCTCTAGGTTTCCGATGACGCAGGCGGTTCACCACCACACAAACCCAAAAAGCCTCGGTGTGGTGAGCGGCATGCTGTTTTTTTATGAAAAACTGACTGCGGCCCGCTGACTGCGGCCTGCTGACGCATCCATCTCTAGTTTTTTTATGACACTCCCACTAACGTGTCATCATCTTATTTGTTGTGAAGGTATGGTAGTTAAACTAAGCATTAATAAAGGGACCAATAACATTTTTACACATCAGCGGGATGACGCATGGGAGGACAGAACGGTAGGGACACGGCTTGTATACTCCCATTCAGTGCTTCCATGCGTGCTCCTACTTAAGTGTCATGATTTTATTGGCCCTTTCATTTACCTAACATAACGCCTGATTTAACTTCAACCAATTAGATGATGACACATAAGTGGCAGTACGCATGGTAGAACAAATGGGAGCACCGAAGTTGCATCCGAATGGAGGCCCCCGCAGTCAGTTTGTCATCAAGAAATTTGCATGCCTCTCATCACCGAGGCTTTGCTGGTTTGTCTGGTGGTGAACCACATGCATCATCGAAAACCTAGATGTAGTTGGAGGATAGGAATCAGAACATACCTGCTGGGGTCTTCCGACCACCACTGGGGACGCACGACGGGGGTTAAGGTACACACCGGCACATCCGGACTGTACATATGTGCCGGTGAAGATGGAACTCAACGGTCTCACAGTCATGGATAGAAAAAAGGAAGAAGAAAAAGGATGGCGCGCATTTCGATCTATGAACTGCGAGACTGCTAACTTCCATTTTTTTGGCTAGTTCCCGATTCCGCTAAGCCATTGTTGTTGTACGTGATGTTTGGTTGAGACAATGCAACATGTGGTCATAATGATAAGAATTAAAAAGAGGAGTATATCAGATTCAAAAATCTTCATTACGCCAGGTCGTATGATGGCCGGACACTCTCCAATCCACTTAGATTGAAGTGGAACCACTCCTACCCAAACGAGGAAAAAAATTTATGGATACGATATGCATATCCAAGATTGTGCATAACGTTCCACATTTGTGACATGTGTCCACATGAATAGACGGATGAAGTAGTTGCATGACTATGACATGTGTGCACATGAACGAACGAGGTTGTATGATGGTCGAACATGACAGGGATAATGCCAAGGAATCGTATCCTCGTCACTTGCAATCTATGGACCACCTGGGCCCAGGTTGTGCACTGGTCACCTAGCATATTCCCTATGTCTGCCCCCACGCGCGGTGTCAGTAACGAATTCGTGCGAGCGATTTTGACAAGATGTGAACGATTTGTCTCACCTCCGAAAGTTGAGCTCGTTGCAATGAGAATATATTGTACAAGACTCCTGCACGCCACGTTTGATTTCAACGGAGCTCGCCCGGTTGAAATGAAACGGCTCCATTGAAATCGACCGGGACGTGTATAAGGCATGTACGGGGCAGATGTTTTTTACTCCCTCTAAATTTTTTTAATTGATGTTAGGACAGGAAACCTAAGTCATTGTTATTTTAAATCTTTGTCTAAAATGTCAATTAAAAAGATAAGGAGGGAGTATATAAAACCCTGGGCCATTTTCGCGTCAAATTAAAAAACTGCTAGTGAAGCTAATGGGACACGACGAGCCATTGCGATAACCGAGAGGGATGCAAACTGCGGTTTTTTATAAGCATAATTTTCCCCGCATACGCTGGGCCCTTTCCGTGTCAAATTAAAAATTTCTCCTTTTATCTAAAAACATCTCCTTACCGACGCACTGGAGAGCAAGTGTATACTGTTCTCAGATGGTGCCACACGTACTTCCTTCTTGTGTCTTCAATCGCCGTTCCCTGATCGTGGCACCATCTATGTACCACTGGCCCCAACATAACACTTGCCCAATGCCCCTATGCACGGTGTAATCATTACCACTACTCCTATACCCAGTGTCCTTAACGAATTCGTGCGAGCTATTTTGACAAGATGTGAACGGTCTGTCCCACCTCGAAAGTTGAGCTCGTTGCAATGAGAATATAAGGCAACGCGCGATATTGTAGTCAGACATTCGATTGAAAAAAGATGTCGTACAAGACTCCTGCACGCCATGTTTGATTTCAACCGAGCTCGCCCAGTTGAAATCAAACAGGACGTAAAGGAGGCTTGTACAGGGCGAATGTTTTTTAGATAAAGCCCTGGGCCCTTTCTGTGTCAAATTAAAAAACTGCAAGTGAAGCCAATGGGACACGTCGAGCCGTTGCGGCAACCGAGAGGGATGCAAACTACGGTTTTTTATAAGCATAATTTTTCCCCGCATACGCTGGGCCCTCTGCGTGTCAAATTAAAAATTTATCCTTTTATCGAAAAACATCTCCTTTAACGACGCACCGGAGAGCAAGTGCATACCATTCTTAGATGGTGCCACACGTACTTCGTTCTCGTGTCTTCAATCGCCGTTCCCTGATCGTGGCACCATCTATATACCACGGGCCCCAATGTAACACTGGCCCAATGCCCTATGCGCGGTGTAATATTTACAACTACTCCTATACCCGGTGTCAGTAATGAATTCGTGCGAGCGATTTTGACAAGTTGTGAACGATTTGTCCCACCTCGGAAAGTTGAGCTCGTTGCAATGAGAATATAAGGCAACGCTTGCTATTGTAGTCAGACATTCGATTGAAAAAAGATGTCGTACAAGACTCTTGCACACCACGTTTGATTTCATCTGAGCTCGCAATGTTGAAATCAAATAGGACGTAAAGGAGGCTTGTACAGGGCGAATGTTTTTTAGATGAAGCCCTGGGCCCTTTCCGTGTCAAATTAAAAAACTGCCAGTGAAGCCGACGGGAAACGTCGAGCCGTTGCGACAACCGAGAGGGATGGAAACCGCGGTTTTTTATAAGAATAATTTTTCCCCGCATACGCTGGGCCCTCTGCGTGTCAAATTAAAAATTTATCCTTTTTATCGAAAAACATCTCCTTTAAAGACGCACCTGAGAGCAAGTGCATACCGTTCTCAGATGGTGCCACACGTACTTCGTTCTCGTGTGTTCAATCGCCGTTCCCTGATCGTGGCACCATCTATATACCACTGGCCCCAATGCAACACTGGGGCAGTGCCCTATGAGTGGTGTAATCATTACCACTACTCCTATACCCAGTGTCTGTAACGAATTCGTGCGAGCGATTTTGACAAGCTATGAACGATTTGTCCCACTCGGAAAGTTGAGCTCGTTGCAACGAGAATATAAGTCAACGCGCGCTATTGTAGTCAGACGTCTGATTGAAAAAATATGTCATACAAGACTTCTGCGCGCTCTGTTCGACATCGTCCGTTCCGCCGGTCGATGTCCACCAGAACAGGTAGGAGGCTTGTATGGGGCGGATGTTTTTTAGAGAAAGCGCTGGGCCCTTTCTGTGTCAAATTAAAAAAACTGCCAGTGAAGCCGATGGGACACGTCGAGCCGTTGCGTTAACTGAGAGGGATGCAAACCGCGGTTTTTTATAAGCATAATTTTTCCACGCATACGCTGGGCCCTTTCCGTGTCAAATTAAAAATTTCTCCTTTTATCGAAAAATATCTCCTTTAACGACGGCAAATTTTCCCCTTTCATCGAAATACCACCCCCATTATTGCTACATTAACTTATTTAGATTACAAATTGCCAGAGCTAGAGACGTGCCAGCGTAGTGTTGGGCCGACTCTGATAGCTTCACGTACGCTTTGTCCTGGCTGTCTCCCCGCCGGACCCTTCGATCCACAATGGCCCCTATCCCGATTGCACGAAACGCGCCTGGAGGAGCATCCGCCGGCCGCCACGCTCTTGGAGGAGCATCCGCCTGACGCCATGCTCTTGGAGGAGCATCCACCGGCCGCCACGCTCTTGGAAGAGCATCAGCCATCCACCGGCATGGAAGAGCAACTGTGCTAGGTACAATTGCTCACATAATGTTATTGTAGTTCAATATCCTCCTACGAATACGATGATTGAATTGTAGGAAGCGATGTCAGAAGATAAGACATGGATGGGAAAAGACAGGCATACGAAGGAGTGGCAGGATGGAATGAAGTCATTTTTAATTTTAGCATTCCAGGGCACTCGTGAAGAAGAAACTAAGCCTTGTCCTTGCACAAAACGTCGTAATATTTTCCACGGGAGATGCAAGGAATTTCATCTTCACTTTCTTCGTAATGGGATGTCATTTGATTATACTTGTTGGGTACACCATGGAGAAAAACGTGTTGAGAAAAATATTGCTGAGCAATCAGCAAATAATGAGGAGATAATTTCTGATGATGCTGGTATGGAAAATATGCTGTCCAGTCTTCTTAGAGGCACCGGTGATCATGGTGGTACTTCAGCAGATGTTGATGATCCAGAAAATGCTATAAAGTAGCAGAGCCAACTATGTGTGCAAAGGCATTCTATGACTTATTAAATGATGCCAAAAAGGAGTTGTATCCAGGTTGTGAGAAGGTGACCCAATTATCCTTCATTGTCAGGTTGTACCAGATAAAGTGTTTAACTGTTTTGAGCAAAAAAGCATGTGTGTTGATCCTTGAACTATTCTCATATGTGCTTCCAGAGGGCCATTGCATTCCTAATACACTTGATAAAGTTCAGAAGGTTGTTCGTGACCTCGGGCTGAGCTACGAAAAGATCGATGCATGTGTCAATGATTGTGTGTTATTCTGGAAGGACTATTCTCTGCTGGATCGATGCCCCAAATGTGGTGAATTAATATGGAAAAATAGTATTAGTGGGGATGCAAGAGAGGCTTTACCTTGTGGAAAAGCCAAGAAGCTTGTAGCACGCAAGATTCTATGATACTTCCCTCTTATTCACAGTCTTCAAAGGTTTTATATGATAGAATCAATGGCATCAAACATGCGCTAGCACAAAGAAGAACATATTGATGTTGGAATATTACGCCATCCTGCAACTTCGAAAGCATGGAAGCATTTTGATAGCATTCACCAAAATTTCTCATCTGCTCCTCGCAAAATAAGACTTGGGATAGCATCTGATGGTTTCAATCCTTTTGGAGTAATGAATGTTTCTTATAGTACATGGCATGTGATTCTAATCCCTTATAATGTGCCACCTTGGTTGTGTATGAAGCAGCCTTATTGGTAGATGTCAATGATAATTCCTGGGCCAAAGTCACCTGGAAACAACATTGATGTGTATATGCAGCCTTTGATTGATGAGCTACTTAAATTATGGTCTGATGGTGTTGAAACATACGACGGTTCAAAGAAAGAGACATTTCTCATGCGAGCTTCTATATTCTGGACAATAAATGATTTTCCAGAATATGCAATGCTATGTGGATGGAGCACAAAAGGTAGGCTAGCATGTCCATACTGGCATGTCAACACTAACGCCTTGTGGTTGAAACATGGAGAAAGTATTGCTACATGGGTCATCGTCGTTTCCTACCTCAAGATCACCGGTGGCGTCGGGACAAAGCTTCTTTCAACAACAAAATAGTGAATACAGAGGCTCCAACATCACTCTCTGGTCACGAAGTACTCCAACAATACGAGACTTTTGATCAAGTGAGTTTTGGATAGACGAATAATAAGAGAAAGCGCACTGACGAAGATAGGTGGCATATTTGGAAGAGGAAAAGTATATTTTTTCAGCTCCCGTATTGGAAGACATTGCTAATAAGGCATAACTTGGATGTCATGCACATTGAGAAAAACATTTGTGATAGCATATTGGGGACATTGCTTAATATGGATGGTGAAGCAAAAGATAGTCTACAAGCTCGTTTTGATATGCAGGAAATAGTTATATGGCCAAAGCAACATCTGGTGGGTATGAAACGGAAGTATGACTGTCCATCAGCATCATATACATTGCAAAAAGATCAGAAGACCACCTTGTGCAAGTTTTTGGCGGATGTGAAGATGCCTGGTGGTTATGCCTCAATCATCAAGAGAAGTGTGGACATAACAGCACGTATGGTATCAGGTCTACAAACTCATGATTGCCATATTATATTTCAGAAGTTCCTTCCTATTGCAATACGTGACATATTGCCTGAAAAGGTTGTTGAACCCTTAATTGAGTTTAGCAGATTCTTTTCTGGAATTTGTTCTCAAGAATTAGCGGAACCAGATTTGGATAAGATGATTGAACAATTTTTTGAAACAATTTGTAAGCTTGAGATGTTGCTTCCTCCCGCTTTCATTGATATCATGGTACATCTTCCAATCCATCTCGGCGAAGACGCTCGCTTGGGTGGACCTGTTTCTTACAGTTGGATGTATCCAATTGAGAGATACCTTGGTACATTGAAGAGGTATGTACGTAACAGAGCTCACTCGGAGGGTTCTATAGCTGAGGGATATATTATGGAAGAGTGTATGACTTTTTGTATCCAGTTTTTTGATAACATCAGCACCAAGCTTAATAGGCCAGAATGTCATGAAGCTGCAGCTAGGAATGAACCTTCTCTTGAGTCTAATATATTTACAGAAGTTGATAATTCTAAAACGGGGTTTAAATGGGGCCAACTTACTATGGTGGAACCACATAACATCAGGCATTATATTATTTCTAATGTTGAAGAGGCTGCTCCATGGATCAAGTACGTATAACACTCAGATGTTATATACTATATATTGGATCATGCTTATTGTAGATGGCTAATTTAATTTTGTACCCTTTTTAGTTAGCATTTTGAAGAGATGAAAAGGATTCATTCTCTGGATGTCGAAAAACGCCATAGAGATGAGTTTGTTTATTGGTTTCAGAAACGAGTAAGTACATGCAAGTTTTTACTTTGATGAAATATTGAAGAAATATCTGTTCTGAAGTTGGTTTATCGATGACCTTTTTTATACTAATTAATGTGTATAGATTACGACATTACATAAAGAAGGCAAAGTAACCGATTATTTGTATGCATTATCTAGAGGACCTGATCGTCGGGCATGTTTTTTTAGTCGATCATTCATAAATGGCTTCTTCTTTTGAACAACAGAGGTGGAAAAAGATTTACGGACGCAAAACGAGGTGTTGTTGTTCGGGATGGTGATCATGAGTGGTATGTAGTACTCAAGAAAATGATCTGTTGATTTTGAAAACCATCAAGAGGTTCTGTTATTTGAATGTGAATGGTTTGATCAGCCTCGTTCCGGTCTGAGCCAAAGCAGAGGCTACAAAATGGATCGATACGGAATGATAGATGTTGACACTACTATTTCTCAATTTATGTATGAGCCTTACATTCTAGCCATCCAAGCAGAACAAGTTTTTTACGTTAGAAGTGTGAAGCAACCTAAATGGGCTACAGTTGTTAAATCGAAGCCACGAAACCTTTTTGCCATGCCCCCTGGAGACAGTTAAAATAATGTCACTGAGACGATGGAGGTTGAGACATTATTTTATGATCGACGACTTACTCATATAAATGAGGATATAACCGCATGGGATAGGAATGACATTGACGGAGCAACCGATGATGCTTCTACTCTTTCAAATGAAGATGATGACGATGACGACGATGATGATACATATATCAATGATGGTATTGTACCTCCAATATTGAGGGAGGACAGCGAAGATGATGATTTTTTATATAGGTACTGTGTGAGCTAGCCGTACGTGAACTATGTAATGCAACGTTTGTGTTCCGTGGCGATAGATCATAACGCCACCAATAGGTATTTCGTGGCAACAGGTCCTAATACAAGGATTGTGTTTCGTGGCGATATATCCTATCACCACGAACTTGTGAATCGTGGCATAAGTTCCTAATACAACGTTTGTGTTTCGTGGTGATAGATCCTAACGCCATGAACTGGTGAATCGTGTCAAAAGTTCCTAATGCAATGATTGTGTTCCGCGGTGATAGATGCTAATGCCACGAACTATTGAATCGTGGCAATAGATCCTAATGCAATGATCGCATTCCGTGGCGATAGATGCTAATGCCACGACCTAGTGAATTGTGGCAACAGATTCTAATGCAACGATCGAGTTCCGTGGCGATAGATGCTAAAGCCACAAACTATTGAATCGTAGCAACAGATCCTAATGCAACGATTGGGTTCTGTGGCGATATATGCTCATGCCAGAACTAGTGAATCATGGCAACAGATTCTAATGCAACGATCGGGTTCCGTGGCGATAGATGCTAATGCACGAACTAGTGAATCGTGGCAACAGATTCGTGGCGATAGATCCTAATGCCATGAACTAGTCAATTGTGGCAACAGATCCTAGTACAACGACCGTGTTCCATGGCGATAGATGTTAATGCCACGAACTAGTGAATCATGGCAACAAACTCGTGACGATAGATCCTAATGCCACGAACTAGTGAATCGTGGCAACAAATCCTAGTGCAACGATCGTGTTACGTGGCGATAGATGCTAATGCCACGAACTAGTGAATCGTGGAAACAAATTCGTGGTGATAGATCCTAATGCCACGATGAACTAGTGAATCGTGGCAACAGATCCTAATGCAACAATCGTGGCCCGTGCTGATAGATGCTAATGCCACAAACTAGTGAACGTGGCAACAGATTCGTGGCTATAGATCCTAATTCCACGAACTAGTGAATCATAGCAACAAATCCTAATGCAACGATCGTGTTCCATGGCGATAGATGCTAATGCCATGAACTAGTAAATCGTGGCAACAGATTCGTGGCGATAGATCCTAATGCCACAAACTAGTGAATCGTGGCAACAAATCCTAATGCAACGATCGTGTTCTGTGGCGATAGATGCTAATGCCACGAACTAGTGAATCGTGGCAAAAGACCAAGCTTAATGCAACGATTTAGTATTTATTGCAGTACAATTGTTGCAATAGGGCAGAATCCTTGTAGTGGTAGGAGTCCTAGCTGGGATTGGGTTGGCCTTAGGGCTGGTTATATAAGCAGGGGGGGGGGGGGGGGGCAGAGCTTGTGGGTAGACGACTTTGGGATGTTCCTCTTATGTTTATTTGAATAAAGTTTTGTAGTTTAAAGGAGCTTTTGTACCTTGTTCGTCCGACTTGTTTTTGTCAAGTCTTTGTCGTCGAATTTCTGCGCTGCCCAATATTTCTTCAGTATTTTGATCGCAACACACGTTTTACTACTCCAATTGACGTGATTATTCTTGTGTTGCCTTCACAACTCAATTATCTAACATCTGTGAATATTTCACAGTCATTGGATTTGTGATTTTTAAGTTACATGAGTTTCTTTGCAGCATAACAAATTTGTTTGCTCTCTGTTAGAACGGATTGACTTTCGCTCAGAGTTTTGGTCATGACTTGAGTTTTACTCTGCGGTTTCTTGTGATTCTTGTTCTGGTTTCTCCGTGACTTGATTATTTACAATCTATACTAGTTTTGTGATGGTTGAATTCATCTAGATTAGTCGCTCACCTAGTTTCCTTATCATGTTAGTTTTCTACCAAGGGGTTTTCGTAGCTTCCGCTCAAAAGTTTTTAAATCTACCATTCACTCCCCTCTTGTAGCTCTTCATAGGATCTTCGATCCTACAATTGGTATTAGATCCATGGCTCTCTAATCTTTGTGATTTGCACGTGTTTTGACTAACCATCATAGAGAAATGCTCAGCAAAACCTTGTGCGTTCAATGACATTGATTTTCTGGTTTAGAAGGCATGTATGGAGGCTTACATATTGGTGCAAGGCTTCGCCATATGTGAAAAGGTGTACAATACCTTCGACATGCCACCAAATGATCAAGTTACAGCTGCAAACATGTGAGATCTCGACAACAACAATAAGGCACGAAACTCGATCATACAAGGATTGAGTCAAAGCGACTTCGATCGTGTTGCACATCTCCGATCTGCGTATGACGTGTCAAAAGGACTATGTAACTACCACGAAGGATCCAACACGATCATGGAGGTAAGGCAAGATATGTTCAATAAACAATATATGCGCTTTGAGATGCAACCCGGTGAGTCAATCGATGACCTTTTTGCTCGCTTTAATAAAATTCTCGGCAGATTGCATGGCATCAATGTCAATTTTTCAGATACTAAAAATGCTATGTAATTGTTAAGTGCATTAAACATATCAAATTGGAAGATTAAAGTTACATCAGTTCATGAACCTACAGGCATGAGTACACTTACTTTGGATGTTCTATATTCCAAATTGAAAACTCATGAACTTGACATAATATCACGTACAAATAACAACAAGTCTCTTGCATTTGTTTCACAATGTGACATGCTTAGTTCTAGTAAATCTTCATCTTATCGTACACTTGCTTTGCTTTTCTCTCTAACCTCTGAACAGATTGAAGAGTTTCCAAAGGAGGATCTAGCACTTCTCTCTACTTGGTTCTCAAAAGCATTGCAAAATATGAGAACTAGAAGGAGAGGAGGAAGTGGTGGTTCTCAACGATGCTTTGAATGTGGTAAGATAGGACATTTTCATACAGATTGTTGTAACCTTTCAGGTCCTTCTACCCTTGATGAAAAGCAAAATAAGTTCAATTCCTCTTCTGGCAGCAACAACAAGAAAAAGAAGACTTTCACAAAACGCGAAGTGGTGGACCATATCCTTTCTGCTATACTAGACAACAACTTGAGCGATGTGGACTCCAGAAGTGAGGAGGATGAAGACAATTTGTCAACTATGTGTTTAATGGCAGGCAACTCAAGCTCAAGTATGGAGGAAGCAGAACACAATAGCGACGATGAAGAGGTATGTCCCACTTGCGATGAAATGTGTGATGCTATTTCTCGTGCCACTGTTATACTTAAAAAAGGACAAAAAACTTAGGACGATGCTATTCAAATTGAATCACTAGAATTTGAAATTAATCGGTTAAAATCTTTGATTCCTAGTGAGGATTCTTGTTTCTCATGTGAATTAATATATGAACAATTGTCTTCTTTAACAAGTGCACACATCTCCACTCACCATGGGAAACCCGATCAATTACTGTAACACCCTCATTTTCATCCATCATGCATTGCATCCATTCTTATACATATTTAACATTATGGAACATAAAAAGGAACCAGATTAAAATGAATTAGAACCAAAGCTACAGTACTAGTCCAGTTTTGCTCTCTGACTGTCCCAGGACTTGTCCACTCTTGCTGCGGATTAGTCCGATTAGGTTTCTGTTGTTGTCCAGACTTATGCATTCTTGAATATGGACTAGTATGTTCCAAGCTATTGGAACTTCTTGGAGTTATCCGGTAGATCCCTCTTTTGGTCCGGTTTTTTAAAATTTGAGAAAACCCCCGGACTTGTCCGTCCTCCCACCAGATTTGCCCGTTTCTCATTCTGACTCTTTTCGGACTTGTCCAAACCCCAACCGGACTTGGTCGTTTTTGCCTCTGTTGAAAATCGGACTTGTCCGGCCCCTAGCAGACTTGTCCGGTGCACCTGACTCGGATTCAATCTTTTCCTCCATGACATGTTATTGGGTTTTGCCTTAATTGGGCCTAGGAACATCATGTCCAACATCTGTGGAGCCCATGTGGGACCCCACCTCGGCCTCCACCGCCTAGAACTCAAACTCCATCAAACCCTCCTATCTCCACCTCTATATAAACACCCAACCACCCCAAACTTTCACCCCTTCGTTACAATTGAAGAAACCCCATACCCTAGTTCGTGAGAGCCGCCGTCAAGGAGCCTCCACCTCAGGGAGAAGAAGGAGAAGTGAGGAATAAGGAGGATGAAGCAAGTGCGATCTTCGTTAATTCATCAACATCATCGTCAATTCTTCGTCTCCTTCGATCTTGACATCGAATTCTCGAATCCTTGACCCTTGAACCATAGGATTCAAGATAATTATCTTAGATGCATCCTCTCTAAGTAAATTATGGTTCTATATTAACTAAAATTATGCTCTAATTGTAAATTCGCTAAAAACCATAGCCAACGGACTTGTCCAGTCCCTATGCGGACGTCCGGTCTGCCTGTTCTGAATATTCCTGGAAATTCTTTAATAATCTCCAAAATGATTTGGAACTTGTTCTAACATGTAAAACTTAATTGTAACTAGTTAGTAGGCTATCTTATCAACCAAATCACATGCATTACTACGTAATTGCATTATCCATGCATGTCATGACATATTGAGTAATATATGAGCATTTATGGATTGTAATATTTGTTTTGTATGTTTGTTGTGCGCAATAGAAGGTGTTGCTCTATAGGATGCTGTCGAGGACCTCCAACACAAGAACTTCGAAGCTTTTGATCCTAACCATTCTCAAGAGCATTGCAAGTGTCCATAAACATTTTGATCCCGTTTTCAAATGTTTTGTTTGCAAAATTGCATGCTTGTGTCAATCTGATGGGAAACCCATTTATAGTTGTTTACTAGACTTGTTTAACCATCCTTGTCACTGGGATTACATTATATATAGTCTGGAAGGGTATTTTTACCTTTTTTCTTCGCTCTAATTATTGGGATGGGAAGACAACAAAAATTCTTAATCATGATTTAATGAACATGTGGATAATGGAAATTGATGAGCATGATTATTTTGTAATATGGGACCTGGGAGATCTAAGCAAGCATGGTTTGTGGAATGGGTTGAATGATATGGTGGTTTGCTTGCTTTGGATCTAAGGACCGGTTCATGCGAGAATAAGATAGGACAAAAGTGCCACCACAAGGCCGAGTATGGGTGCGACTTAGCCAATTAATTAGGTGCATTGCCAGCATTGTTCGGATCATTTGGGGGAGCGGGGAATGGGAGTAGGTTAGGTTTGTAATAGTGGCGGGACTGCACTGGTATCCAAATGGCACAAGATGGAGCCCATGGTTGGATGTGCTCAGTTGGAGGCATCACCACCGGTGAAACCTCAGTGGGTCTGAATATGCTGGTAATCCCTTTGTAAAGTCTATTTTTTTATCTCTTGGCCATACACCTAAGGAAGTGTAATTGGAATAAAGGAGGTTTCTTTAGTCGCCGATGAGTGATGAAATCACAAACTTCTTGGTAAAGTGGTATAACCTTTGCAGAGTGTTAAACACTATCATGATAGTCGTGCTCCCGGAAAAGAGCACCTTAACAACTTCCATAATTAAAGTGAAACTAGGTTTTTGGGATGGTTGGTATGGTTATGGTTTGGTATGAATATGATTTGGTTGTGGTTATAGATTGGATTGTGATAGATGATTATGGTTAATGATGATGGTAAGAATATAGAATATGGATGGATATGAATTATTATGATATTTGGGATATGATGGGATAAATTTCACATAGACATTGTAAGATGCTTTTTACATGTTTTAAATGTACTTTTTAGCAAATAGTCATTATTTATTGTCAATTCCTTATTTAAGCTACATGTCATTATTTTCCCACACTTGATGAGTATGACATGTGCTCACCCTTGCAATTCCCCCAACAATAGTTCCAGGTGATATTTTGGAGTATCCTGAGGATAATGTGGAGTACTAGGCTATGTGTGCATTCCCCTATGCTCAATTTGCTTAGTTGCTTAATTAGCTTATTTCTATTGCAGTTATAGTTTAATAATGATCATTATAGTTCTAATTTGAGTATTATTTGAATACTTTAAAAAATTACTTAATTGACTTGTTCTATGGTAATATTCTATATATCATTTTGTGATGCACTCGTGTATGTGTGGTCAACGTCCTGGGCACACATATGCGTTCACTTGGTCCATTTTTGGAACCGGGTGTCACAAATTGGTATCAGAGCTACAAGTTGACCGTAAGACGCAACCTAGATAGAATAGACACTTTAGAGGATATAGGAACACTTAGGGATCGTTTCTATTTGTTAGTGTGCTGATTGCTATGTAATGAATGCTTGTGTGTTTTTGTGCTTAGTGGAGGATTGTGGGATGCTTTAGCGCTTGCCATATCCATATAGGCTAGTATAGGTAGCTTCTTAGTTTCACATTCCTTGATGCATATAGTTGGGGATTCGTTCTATCTCTCTTTCCTTTCTCACTCAACCTCTACTTAAATGGAAGGTGGACACAACTAGAAGATTCACCGTCTCAAATGAAGTTGTATGGAAGATGAGAACAAAGATAATATGTCCAAAAGTAAGTTTCAAAATAAGGGGGGTAGAATTCCTCACCAACCTGGTTGTTTTGGATTCGAAAGGATTGGACAAGAGGGGATCTTCTTGGCTTGGGACTTGACCGACAAGGACGTCGATGTTCTAAGGGGGGGGGGGTGGGGGTGGGGGTGGATTGGATACAGAAGCACAATGGGGTAATTCAGTGTGCCACAAGAACGGTGCAATTGACAAATAATGAGGGAGTCGACCTTGAAATTAATGCATCAAAATAAACATCAAAGGACATAAACAACATATTTAGCCACATAATCAGCAACGTGTTCAGCAATGTGTTCAGCAAAGTGTTCAACAACCTTGCTTTTTGTGGTGTATGCCAACGAGTAATGGCTGAACACCAAAGGCCAGCTAGACTATTGCAGCCACTGAAGATTCCAGAGTCGAAGTGTGAAAAAATTGGTATGGACTTCATAGTTGGATTATCATGCACCCAGTCTGGTTATGACTCCATATGGGTGATTGTGGATCGGTTGACCAAATCAACTCATTGCATGCCTGTTAGGACAACCTACTCCACCACGAAGCTAGAAGAATTGTACATGGAGAAAAATGTATGCTGACATGGAGTACCCAATAAATGAGGTCCAAATACTTGGTTCATGCCGACCTGAGGTGTTGCTAGAAGCTGTAAAGCAAGTTCAGACAATTCATGAGAATTTAAGGGCCGCTCATTCAATACAAAAAAGCTATGCGGATAATAGACGAAGAATCTTAGCTTTTGAAGTGGGAGACTTAGTATACCTCAAAGTGTCACCTATGCAAGGTCATAAGCAATTTAACGTCAGAGGCAAGTTGGCACCTCGCTGTATTGGGCCATTCAAGATTTTGCGCAAACGTGGAGAAGTGGCATATAAGTTGGAGATGCCAGCACATCTTTCCAATGTTCATGATGTGTTTCACGTTTCTCGGCTCAAGAGGTGCATAAGGGTATCAGAAGAACAAGTGACAATGGAGGGTTTGGAATTAGAGGCAGATTTGACTTATGCCAAGCAACCTGTCAAAATTTTGGAAACCAAGGAGAGAGTCACAAGAAACAAGGTGATTCGATGGTGCAAAATACAATGAAGCATCATGCAGAATTCGAAGCAACTTGGGAGCTGGAAGAAGACCTCAAGAGAGAATTTCCCTATCCCTTCTATTCTACGTCGAATCTCGAGGGCAAGATTGTTTTTATGGGGGGTAGGTTTGTAACACCCTCATTTTCATCCATCATGTATTGCATCCATTACTATACATATTTAACATTCAGGAACATAAAAAGGAACAAAATTAAAATGAATTAAAACCAAAGCTGCAGTTAAAAGTCCGTGTCAGTGCGGACTTGTCCAGTTTGGACCCCGGACTAATCCGGTTTTGCTCTTTGATTGTCCCCTGGAGATATCTGCTCTTGCTATGGATTAGTATGATTGAGTTTCTGTTGTTGTCCATACTTGTCCGTTGTTGAGTACAGACTAATACATTCCTAGCTACTAAAACTTTTCGCAGTTGTGCGGTAGATCCCTCTTTTGGTCCGGTTTTTAAAATTAGAGAAGACCCCGCGGACTTGTCCGACCTCTAACTGGACTTGCCCATTTTTCTTTCTGATCCTTTTTGGACATGTCTGGACCCCAACTGGACTTGGCTGTTTTGGCCTTCTTGAAAATCGGACTTGTGCGGCCCCTAGCAGACTTGTCTGGTGCGCCCTACTCGGATTTAATCTTATCCTCCATGATATCTTATTGGGTTTCTGCCTTAATTGGGCCCAAGAATGTCGTGTCCAACCCCTGTGGAGCCCATGTGGGACCCCACCCCGACCTCCACCGCCTAGAACATGAACTCCGTCAAACCCTACCATGTCTACCTCTATACAAACACCTCACCACCCCGACCTTTCACCACTTTGCCGCAAGTGAGGAAACTCGAAACCCTAGTCTCTGATAGTTGCCGTCAAGGAGCCTTCCTCGTGGGGAGAAGAAGGAGAAGAGAGGAAGGAGGAGGATCAAGCAAGCGCGATCTTCGTCAACTCATCGATATCATCGTCAATTCTCCATCTCCTTCGATCTTGACGTCGAATTCTCGAATCCTCGACCCTTGAACCCTAGGATTCAAGGTAATTATCTTAGATGCATCTTTTCTAGGTAAATTATAGTTCTATATTAACTAAAATCATGCTCTAATAGCAAATTTGTCAAAAACCCTAGCCAACGGACTTGTCCGGTCCTTGTGTGGACTAGTCTGGTCTTCCTGTTCTGAGTAGTCCAGGAAATTCTTTAATAATCTCTGAAATGACTTGGAACTTGCACTAACATGTAAAACATAATTGTAACAAGTTAGTAGGATATCATATCAACCTAATAACAAGCATTACAACATAGTTGCATTATTCATGTATGCCATGACATATTTAGTAATATATGAGCATTTATTAATTGTAATGTTTGTTTTGTATGTTTTTTTGCACGAAATACAAGGTGTTGCTCCAGAGGGTGCTGTCGAGGGCCTCTAGCACCAGAACTTTGAAGCTTTTGATCCTAACCAATCTTAAGAGCAACGCAAGTGTCCTTAAACATTTTGATCCTGTTTCAAATTTTTTATTTGCAAAACTGCATGCTTGTGTCAATTTGATGGGAAACCCATTCATAGGTGTTTACTAGACTTGTTTAACCATTCTTGTCGCTGGGATTACATTATAGAGAGTCGGGAAGGGTACTTTTACCCTTTTGCTTCACTCTAATTATTGGGATGGGAAGACAACCAAAATGCTTAATAATGATTTAATGAACCTGTGGATCATGAGAATTGATGAGCATGATTAATTGGCAATATTGGACTTGGGAGATCTAAGCAAGCAAGGTTTGTGGAGTGGGTTCGATGATATAGTGGTTTGCTTGCTTTGGATCTATGGACCAGTTCATGCGAGAATAAGCCAGGATGCCACCACAAGGCCAAGTATGGTGCGGCTTAGCCAATAAATTAGGTGTATTTCCTGCATTGTTCGGATCATTTGGGGGAGAGGGAAATGGGAATCGGTTGTGTTTGCAATAGGGGTGGGACTGCCGTGGGATCCAAATGGCACAAGAGGGAGCCCCTGATTGGATGTGCTTTGTTGGAGGCATCACCACTCGTGAAACCTCAGTGGGTCTAAATATGCTAGTAATCCCTTTGTAAAGGCTATTTTGTGATCTCTTGGCCATACACCTTAGGAAGTGTAATTGGCATAAGGGAGGTTTCTTTAGTCATCGACAGGTGACGAAATCACAAACTTGTGGGTAAAGTGGTACAACTTTGGTAGTGTTAAAAACTATCATCATAGCCGTACTCCCGGATAAGAGCACCTGGACAACTTCCATAATTAGGGTGAAAATGGGTTTCTGGGATGGTTGGTATGGTTGTGGTTTGGTATGGTTTTGGTTTGGTTGTGGTTATGGATTGGATGGTGATAGATTGTTATGGTTAATGATGATGGTAAGAATATAGAGTATGGATGGATATGAATTATTATGTTATTTTGAATATGATTGGATAAATTTCATATAGACATTGTAAGATGCTTTTTACATGTTTTAAATATACTTTTTAGCAAATAGCCATTATTTATTGTCAATTCCTTGTTTAATCTACACGTCATTATTTTCCCACACTTGGTGAATACGACATGTGCTCACCCTTGCAATTCCTCCACCAATAGTTTCAGGTGATATTTGGGAGTATCCTAAGGATAATACGCAGTTTTAGGCTGTGTGCTGCTGTCGACTTGCGTGTGGTGTTGCTTTGAGCCGCTCATTCCTCTATGCTTAGTTTGTTTAGTTGCCTAATTAGCATATTCCTGCTGCATTTATGGTTTAATAATGATCATTAGAGTTGTAATTTGAGGATTATTTGAATATTGTAATAAAAGTACTTAATTGACTTGTGATATGGTAATTTTCTGTATATCTTTTTGTGATGCACTCGTGTATGTGTGATCAATGTCCTGGGTGCACATATGCGTTCACTTGGTCCATTTTGGAACGGAGTGTCACAATGGCATCGGCCAGGGCCGATGTAGTTAAGGAAAAAACCGATGTAAGTTACTTTATTACAACCATTTTTCCCTCATTACATCGGTTACTGGCCAATGTTGCAATTTGGTTGTAATTAAGCTAACTTATATCGGCCGCCGACGTAAGTTAGTAACTTACGTTGATGTCCCACAACCGATGTAAGTTAGTTAACGAGCCGGGCTGCGGGCTGGGCTAGGTAACTTATGTCGGTCGTTGGTAGCCGACGTAAGTTACATGGGCTAACTTACGTCGGCTATGGTGAGGCCGACGTAAGTACCATGAGATAGCTTATGTGGGTATGTCCGGGCTAATGTAAGTTAACATCGGCTAAATTACGTCAGCCTTACCATAGCCAACGTAAGTTATGTTTTTTTAAATAAATAGAAACTACCTACCTCGCACGATGGCGAGCTCACAAGTTCAAACAACAATAGCAATATATATCACGGATTCAACACAACAGCAATTTATAGTCAAACGACAAAAATTCACCACAACAATGTATGGGCTACACACTAGCCCCTCGACTACCTCCGGAGCCGAAAAGCTCATCTCCGCACATCCCTCCGGGTGCTCGTACTTGTAGAAAATGAGTTTGCGCCGCCGTCACCAAACCATTCAAAGGAATATTAGAGTTAGACATGTTACAAATGCATCTCACACACTTCCTCTCTCTATAACTTCTATACTCTCACTCTCTTCCTCCCCGTCTCTCTCTTTCTCTCACTCTCTTCTTCTCCCTCTCGCTCTTTCTCTCACATGCTCACTCTCTTCCTATATCTCTCTTTCTGTCACACTTTCTCTCTTCTTCTCCCTCTCTTTCTATCATTCTCTCACCCTCTTACTCTCCATCACTTTCTCCCACTCTCTTCATTCCCTCTCTTTGTGTCTGCCGATGTCGTTATATACAAATTTCAACCCGTCAGTATAACTGAATTATGTAAGGGAATGATTATTTCTTACACATATCATAGTTAGAAATAACCTAGTTCCACTTGTACTCGGAGAAATTAGTGCATGCAAGTATTATATACAGATTTGAGGTGAATGCATGACCACAAGGCAAGGAAACACACTTTCAACCAATCAAATGATGCCATGTGCACTACGTAAGAGAGGCTCATCCGAGACAAGCTCGAACAGAGAAGCGAGACGAACAAACAGTGTGTTTCCGTCATCGCATCTCGCATTACGTTGTCATAAGAGACGAGGGGCTGGCGCGTCACCGATCAGCCTAAGTGCGAGACAAGCTCAAAGATAGCTCATCTCCTCTCTCTGAGTCATAACAGACGAGCTTTACGGGGTCATTGTATACGAGTGTCGTGCACGTCGCCCATCAGCATACATGTGAGACAAGCTCTAATATAGCGTTGCAAATTTATTGACTGATCCAAGATGGTCTTTTTGGTAGCTTGTTGCAGATTTGTTGACTGATATGAGACCGGCTTTAAGGAAGGTGGTCTCCTTTATTTAGGTAATTTGATACGATCTTTGTTACAGCTCGTCGCGGATTATTTACAGGCAAGGTCACTGCGGCACCAACAGGGAGACATTCCCTGCTTGATGCACATCTCCTATTAGGTGCCCCTTGCCCCTAATTATCCTAGTTGTCGGCTGCATCCTGGAGCTAGCCAGGATTTGGCAAACGCATTGCCAGTGTCAGCAACATACACATATAGAAACATATGTATAACAAATTGGAGATCATACACATTGAACAATCTATTATTAACAAATTGTCAATCATGGTTACCAAGTAATCTATACAAAGAATTCCTCTGTTCATGCAATTTAATATGTAACTAATTACACAAAGAATAACTGTCATCTAATCCTCTAGTTTGTCATGAAATTCTCCATTTGAATTAATGATTTCAGAATGATAAACCTGCATAGTACGTCTCTAATTTGCTCGAGGCTATGACCTTCTGCATTACGGAAGGCGGGTCGGTAGTCCTGCCACACGATAAATTGAGATTTAGCAAAAGATAAGTAATAAAGTAAAATAAATGCACTTACATGTACATTGCAATTAGGTTGCTCTCCAAATAAAGCTGTCGGTACCCTGGGTACCATATACTCCTTGGGATTGCAAAGATCTCAAGGGACTCCCCCTAGGTGGCTTGTAATCGATGTTAAACATTGAAAACGAGCATTACCGGAGCAACCAAGCTCCGGTAAAGCTAGGGGGCCCAACCGTCGATGCAAAATAAAAGATGGTGAGAAGATTCCACAAACGGAGTCTGCTGCCGACAAACTACGCGTTGGCAAAGGTCACTGTCGGAGCTACTAAGCTCCGACACCCTGGAGTTCTAACTATCGATGCTCTACGCATTGATAGGAACTACTGTCGGAGCTACTAAGCTCCGACAACCTTAGGGGGCCTTCACTATCGAAGACTTCGGACCTAAACTCTACAAGTTCGAAGCAAATGAGTCTTCAACAAAACACAATATCCTCTTGGTACATGTTCACAATCAAATTGTGTACATCTACCAGGGGGGCAAGTGAAGACAAAAGTGTTGAAGACAAAAAGTGAAATTCACAAAATTTGGGGATTTCATTCATCTGGAGACAAGGGATTACAAAATTGAGGAAGAAAAAGAGAGAATACAAGTGGGAGCTATGGAAATGGTCCTAGACCCTATGGAAGAACTGGGCGACCTTCTGAGCAACCTCCGACACGTTGGCTCGGGTGACTTCGCCTTCTCCTTCGACGGGACCTTCAAGCACCGGGTCCAGAGGGAATTGGGGATTCCGGCTGGTGTAGCACGTCAGCACATACTCTATGACGTTCTTCGCCAGGGATTGCCCCTCAACCTCCAACTGGTCCGCGATGACGTCGCCCACCATGGAGAGTTTGCTACCCGCCGAGCTCAGCGCTTGCAACGCTAGGTCCGCTCCAGCTCCGGATCGTCCAGACGCACGGGACTGAAGCCCATCGGCGTCAGCGCGTCGTTGGCCTTGCCCAGGAACTCCCAAATCTGTAGGGAGTCCGCAGCCCTCAAGCCCTTCAGTTCTTCCAAGGATCTTTTGGCCGCCACCAGTTCAGAATTCTCGCGAGCGAGGCGCTCTACTTCTTTGGCGTTTTGCTGAATCTTTTCAGCAACTCGCTTCTCGAGTTTTCCGAGCTCCTCCTCCCAGAGGTGGATCTTGTTCTGGCGGTCAACCAGGTCCTTCTCCCTGCACCTTACTTTCTTCTCACTGGCAGCGATGGCACACTCTTGCTCGTAGAGTTCCTGCCCTCGCACCCAGGCCTTCTCCTCCTCCTCAGCGTAGCGATCTTCCAATTTCTTGGTGCGCTCTTCGAGGCCCTTGTCAGCCAGAGCCACCTTTTCGGTGAGCTCCTCCTCCCTCCTGAAGACGTACATCCCGCAGTTCTAGGAGTTTCTGCTATTCATCTTTGAGCTGTTTCTCCCTCTCCTCAAGTGCCTCCCAGCGCTTGATGAGAGTAGTGTTAATGGCCTCAAGCCTTTCTTGGCGTTCATCGGCCGCACTGTTAGCTGCTTTGGTCTGCTCATAAATGGCCCGGGATTGAGCGTCGAGGGCGCGAGTCATACTCTCCCTTTCATCCAATAATTTGCCCCAGTATTCCAGACGGACCTTCTCCAGCTTGATCCACTCTTTGTCATCTGCTAGCCTCGACTGCTCCAGCTTGGTCTCGAAGTAGAGCCGGTTACGCCACCGCCTAAGGGTTTGGCGCTCCTCTTCAAGAGCCTTGCTGTCGTGGAAGAATGCCAGTTGAACTCGACGCAGACTGGAACAGGCGTTGTCAATAGACAATGACAACGGGATATGTTCCGGACATGCTGGGGTCTCCTCCACTGGTTCCAGCGGGTTTTCAGATACAAAAATTGGGTCCCACTCCACAAGAGTGGTCCCCTGGGTCTCCATGGCACTAGGGCCGTCCTTCGGGATGGCCTCAATCGCCATCGAGGAGGGTCCCGCTGATGAAGTTCTGACCTCCGGAAGTGGTTTCGAAGGCCCCGCTGCCAGGTCTTCATTTGCCCCCTCGGGCAGGGGTGCAGCGACTTCACCAGGGCACTCCGGCTCAGCCGCGGGTACCTCTGACATCGTCAATTCCAGAGCAGGGGCTCCTTCTAGCTCCGGCCGGGGCACCTCCTCTATTGGGGGCTTGAGCACTGACGCCTCCGCAACAACCAGCTCAGGCGCCAGAAGATCTTCAACAACAGCCGGCCCTGCGGCCGGAGCTTCCACGGCAACCGGCTCGGGAGCCGGAAGGTCTTCAACATCAACCGGCCCTACAGCCGGAGCTCCAACAACGACCGGCTCTGCGGCCGGTGCTTCAGAGGTACCCGGCCCAACCGTCGGGACTTCCCCAACACCCGACGCGCATGCCGGGACTTCAATTACCTCCGGCTCAACCGCCGGGGCTTCGGCAATTTCCGGCTCTGGGGCCGGAATTATTGCTTCCTCTGGCTCAACGGCCGAAGCTTCCATCATCTCAGCACCCAAACCCGGAGCTTCAACCTCCAGGGCAGGTACCGCTAGCGTATCTTCTCTCCCGTGGTCCAGCGCTACCACGGGAGTCTCGGGGGATGAGTCGAGGTCCATGACCACGACACTGGCGCCGGAGCTGTCGCAGCTTCAGCCACCACTTGGGGCGGCACCGGGACAGGAGCGGAAGCTTCCGCCCTCACAGCTTCAGCTGCTGTGGCTGAGGGTGGAGCCTCACTCCTCTTCTTGGGAACGCTGCAGATGAAGGATGAAGAAATTTAAAAAACAGCTACTACAATGAAACAACTATCTGAGGTAAAGATTAAAAATTACCTCGGGAGGCTTCCACACCAGCTTGCGCGGAACCTCTTTCCCGAACGTTCAGGGCTGACCATAGCCACCGCCGGCGTGGAAGCCCCGGAAGGCCCCCCAGAACTCGTCGCAGCCATGGGCATTTCCTTAGTCGAGACCCCCCTCGACCGGGAAGGACCTCCGGACCTAGAGGCCTCAATCGGCCGGTGCTGAAGTCGCATGCCCGGAGCTACCACCCCGGGAGGACGCCACTACGGGAACAACCGCCGCAGTTGTAGAAGACCTCCCCCTCAAGGGAGAAGGAGCTGATGCAGAGGTGGCAGGCCTGACGAACCTTCTGTCGGCATGCTGCAACTTCCTCTTCCGGCTCAAGGGTTCGTCTGCCGGCTCCTAGCCCTTGCTGACGACTTCAATCCTTGGCTTCGGGGCAGGGTCAGAGCCACCCTAGGAAGCCCCAGGGATCACCACCCTGGAGTTCGATCTTCTCTCGACGACACCAAGGTCGTCCAGCACTGGCATCTTCCGCCAGAGCTCCCTACTGAACTCTACTTCCATGTTCAGAGGGAGAAAAGCTGATGGCAGAGTCAAGTCGTCACCCGCGACGTCGATGCCGTGCTGGAACTTCTTGAGATGGAACTCCAAGGTTGTCCCCGACATGTTGGACTTCAGCCCGGTCCCGACCCGGTCGTCGTCCATCACACTGTTGAGGGCCCAAGTGAGTTTTCCTCTCCTCTTCAGCGGTGCCCACCTGTTGACCAGGAAGTTTCAAAACACTGCCTGAGGAGTTAATCCTCCCTCCACACACTGGCGGATCCTGGTCAGAGCAGGGTTGAAGGCTTCCGCCAGCACTGGAGCTTCACTCCAGACTGTAGTGTCGATGTTGGGGAGGCCTTCGGGCAGCTCCAGCTTCTCGTGCTCCTCCACCCGAATGACTATCCAGTCCTTCTTCCAATCATCCCACTTTCCAGAGGGAAACGACCGGAGGTACTTGAATGGGCACTTCTTGCGCTTCACGAAGTAATAGAAGCCAAGGTACTCATTGCTCCTACCGGTGGTATGAACGGTGAAGAAGGTTCGGAAGAGTTCAATGTAGGGGGGGATGCCCACCCACATCTCACAGAAGTGGACGAAGATAGACACAAGAAGAATGGAGTGGGGGCCAAGGTGGTATAGCTGCAGACCATAAAAGTCTAGCATCATCAAGAAAAAGGAGGAAAAAGGTGGGATCAACCCCACCATGGCGTACGAAGAGAAGTACACCATCTCGCCGGCGTGCTCCTTCCCGAACGGGAGCTCTCCTCCGGCGCGGACCAGATGGTTGAAGAAGTCCGGGGACCATCCCATGAGGGCCCGAACCTTCTTCAGGTCACCTTCAGTCTTCAAACGGCTCTCGCGGAGACCCAACTCCATCGCGGCACAGCAAGGCAAGAGAGGAAAAGCGAGCACAAGTTGGGAGTTTGAGCGCAAGATCAGATGAGAGGCGTAAAGAACTCCAGACGGTGCGTGCTTTCCTTCTTAAGTAAGCCCTCGCAACGCTTGGATGGAAACCGAAAGGAAGCCGAAGATACTACTCAAAAATTCCACCCAGCCGATGACAAGAGGGCCCGGGACCACCCTGACGATCAAGTCGAGGTTCTTACCCAGGCGAACGGTTGTCATCATGAGGCGGGAAGCCCGAAGGCGGTGACCTGACAAGGCGTGCGGAACTGATACAGTTTTCGTATCGGGAACCGGCGACCTTCAATTGCGTGAGATCCGCACGCCGAAGATCTCATATGCCGCAGACGGGATATGCCACGCGACGAGGATTTAACTCCAAACTATCGCCAACAGCACATCCGAAGACCTTTGAAGACTCAGTTCAAAAGTCGAGGGATGGACCCACCTCCGGCGGAATGACTTCACCCAAGGGGTCTTCCCCAAAGGTGGGCCCAGGGCGCCACTGTCGGTACCCTGGGTACCATATACTCCTTGGGATTGCAAAGATTTTAAGGGAAAGTCATCTACTTGATTTGAAGACCTTCGGAGGCCCACATGTCAGACATAACTGGACCCGCTTCTCCAACATGGTTAGTCCCAGGGTCGCCACGTGTACTATCAAACCCGAGCTACCGCCCACAAGGGGGAAGCTCCGGGCTATGTACCGAAATGGCACACCCGGACCTAACCCCAGACCGAGGGAAGCTCCGGAACTAACACGTGTCGGGTAACACCGGACCTATCTGTTCCCCACAGTGTGCTCCGGCACTGCCACGTGTCCAACCGTCGGATCTTCAGCCTCTAACCTCCGGAAGACTCCACAACGGCTCCGGATCTTCAAAGGGGAATCAATGGCTTCAAGACCCGATCAAGTGTCATTAATACTATATTAATGACACACGATCGGACGACCTTAATTACCAGTAACGGTGCTGTCAAAGCCCATAACTCGGTCATTAAGGGCAATTAAACGCGTTGAATGTGTATCAATATCAGTAACCACCGGGGCCACATGTCGCGCCAGGCTAACTTGTAACGGCCTGCCCTTGTACTATAAAAGGACAGGTCGACGACACTCTGGACACTCTCTAGAGACGCACTCATTCTACACTCTCAACTCACGTTGAGCTCATACATCCAATACAACATCAACACACCTCGTGGAGTAGGGTATTACGCTCAGGCGGCCCGAACCACGGAAATCTTGGTGTCCCTTGTGTCACTCGACATCTCACCTTCTTGAATCTCCGCGCGCCCATACCGAACCTCAAACTCCTCTAACACTTTAGTAGTATCGGGAGATCTGCCGGATCAAAACCACCGACAAAAGCCATGTGTAACCAGACATGGAAGCCACACGTGTTGCCTGGAGCTTCTTGTGGAACGTCAAATGTAGTATGATATTTATGTTGTTAGCATTTTCCTTAAACTTGTATAAAAGCCCGAAACAAAAACACTCACAGTTAACGTAAAATTATTGTGCAAGGACAAAACAGTCAGAAACTAAAGTGAAGAAGGAACTTACTCGTCAATAACAAAAGAGATATCATTCCATTTATGGGTTATTCGCTCGCCAGTTTTTTCATCTCTTCGCCTTGAGGAATCACAGTACTAGACTTGGTCGTACTTTGTATAAATTGCTATGGTTACCCAATGGTTACCCTGGTTGAATGGTACGACTAGGAGCTCTTTATAACTGTCGTGTTTCATTGCCTTGACAAAATATTGAACAACATCTTTTTGGCCTCGCGACATTTGAATATAAGTTCTCGTTGGTACTTGCGAGTCAAGATATGTAGAAGACGCGTTCTCGTGTTGTGACTAGTATGTTGTGGATGGTCCCTAAATGGAAAATGTTAAAATTGTCACATATAACACTTACAATGCTAAGAACCTAGTTTTTGAGGACTTACAATGTGAAGCAGTGTAATAGAGAGACATCAAACGTGTCCAGGTTAAAAAGTCTGTAGAGATCAAACCATTCAATGACTAAAGCCATTGCCAATAATGCCATTCACGCAGAATTTGAAGCGTCGAAATCGGAGATGACCTCTTGAAAAATGTGTCTCCCATTACCTTGTGGATATGCGAAAGCTGTTCTTCAAATTCAGCGCACCACACACGTCGAGGCGGGGACAACAACTTTTGTTGTGTGTTGTGCAATGCCACGCCTTATATGCTCGTTGCAACACGCTCAAATTTCCGAGGTGGGACAAAAGATCTTCAAGGTCAAATAACGAGCGTGTCGAAATCGGAGACATTTTCTTGAAAAACGCCTCTCCATTACCTTGTGGATATGCGAAAGCTTCCATTCCCGCATCAACACACAACATGCATCGAGGCGGGAACAAAAACTTTCTCTATATGTGCAATGCCACGTCTTATATGTTCGTTGCAACGAGCTCAGATTTTCGAGGTGGGACGAAACATCTTCACGATCTCATAACGAGCACGTCAAAATCAGAGATGTGCTCTTGGAAGGCACATCTCTCATTACCCTGTGGAGGACACAATCTCTTGAAAGGCGTTTCTCCCATTACCTTGTCGATATGCCAAAGCTGTTGTTGCTGCATCGGCACACAACACGCGTTCAAGCGGGAAGAGCAACTTCCACTATGTGTTGTGCAATGCCATGCCTTATATGCTCGTTGCAACACGCTCAGATTTCTGAGGTGGGACAAAAGACCTTCACTAAGGCATAAATTCACAGACACATGCGAGACGCGCCATTGTGAGGCCGGTCTCGCATCACGTATGTCTCCAATTTTCCAAGGTAGAGAAAGTGCCATATTCTGCAGTGCTTCCTTAAGAAAAAGAACAAAATGCATCAGTACTAATCCATAAGAAAAAGAGCACATAAGACCAATGAACGTCAAATTTTCACTCAAATGGCAATATTTTCACACATTTGAGCATATATCACACAAATATCGAAATGGAAGTAATTTTTTCACTCAATTAACCATATTTTCACATATTTAGCATATTTACACACAATCAATTTGGTACTTTACGTTGCAGTCTTTGTTTTTTAAATTCTTGACGTTTTCATGGTGGTCGCTCTGCATGTAAGGAAGTTTGTTGGCCGATGGTATTCTTGGCATGATTATCAAAGTGACAAAAGAAGGAATCTCATCAAATTGGTCAAACTCTTCACCATTGATGGCATTCTCGACTCCAATGATTCGTTGTTTCCATGTATAACGATCTTAATTCTTTTATTTGTTGTGTCTAGAACACAGAACACTCGAGCAATGTGTTCTGCTAACACAAAAGGCTCCGACTTATATCCCTGATGGTTAAGATCAATACTAGTGAACCCGTACTTGTCTTGTGCAACACCTTTGATTCCATCAACCCAGTTGCAACGGAAAAGAGGAATATTGAATATCTGAAAGTCAAGCTCCCGGATCTGTTGTATTTGACCACAATACATGTTTTTGTCTTGGCTTGCAGTATTATAAGTATCAACACGAATACCACTATTCTGATACTTGCTTTTCTTATCTTGTTCTACAGTATAGAACGTGTATCCATTTATGTCGTACCCTTGATATGTACTAACTGTGAATATAGGACCATGAGCCAACTTTTTTAGGAATTCACTTGTTTGAGTATCTGATGAGTGAGAAATTTGATCTCGGAGCCAGCCAATTTTCCCCTATGTTCATTTGCTAACCATGATTCATTGCGGTTAGTATTGTCTCTAAGCACCACCTCCTTGTGCTCATTGAAGTACTTCGACACAATGGACGTGTGTTGCAACACGTGAAAATGAGCGCAGAGGAATAAATGTGGATCTGGAGTAATAGCCTTGTTCCCATGGGTCCCTTTTCTTGCAAGCCTCCCCTCATGACGAGACTTGGGAACAACAATCGGGTTATTTGGGTCAGTGTAGTTTAAAACCCACTCCACAGCTTCCTATGTAGAGTATCCTTGTACCATGTTGCCCTCAGGGTAACATTGATTTCGAATGAAGGACTTCAGTATGTCATTGAATCTCTCATACGCATACATCTGGTGAAGGAACACAGGGCCAAGTAGTTTTATCTTTGTAATAAGATGAGTTTTGAAATAGACGCTGATGTCAAAAAGGCAGGTGGAAAATACATCTCAAGGTAGCATAAAGTTTCATAGTGCCTTTTTCCAATGACTCGAGATCTTCTTCACATAGTACTTTTTGACCAATTGCATTGACAAAAAAAGCAAAAGTTCATTATAGCCTAATGAACATTGACCGGTAGGATATTCCAAATTCCAAGAGCTATCATCTGCGTAAGTAATACATGGTAATCATGAGACTTCACACCGGGAGCTACTTTTAGATCTGGAAATGCAATAATCCTTGAGACGTTCATCGAGTAGCCAGATGGTACTTTCACATTTTTCAAGAACCCACAAAACTCTTTCTTCTCATTTTTAGAAAGGGTGATGCATGATGTGGGTAGTTCTTTTCCTTTTACCGAGTCATCAACCCACAACTCAGGCCTAATTCCCATTTTCTTTTGTTCTGCTCATGCATGTCGTCCCTAGTTTTCTCATCTGTGTTAAGCAATGTCCCGAGTAGGCTCTCGCACATATTCTTCTAAACATGCATCACATCAATCGAATGACGGACATATAAGTCTTTCCAATACGGTAGCTCCCAAAAAATCTATTGCTTCTTCCACGTGTCATCTTCGCCACTATTTTTGCCAGTCCTTTTCCGCTTACCAAGGAAAACATGGATATCCTTGACCATTTCATAGACTTCATGACTCGTGAGATGAGGTGGAGGATGCCTCTTCTTAGTGTTACCATTGAAATTATCCTTCATACTCTGAAATGGGTGCTTCATTAGAATGTAGTGTCGATGTCCCATGCACACTATTTTTCATGACTCGCTCAAATACTATGAGTCAGTTTCTATCAAACGACGTGGAAATCCGCAACCTACTTTTTTACACTGTCCGAAAAAGTTACGTGCTGCTAGAGAATTACTAATAGTCACAAATAAAATGGCTTTGAGGCCAAAGTACTCACACTTGTGGTCAATGTACCAGTTACATACTGCACTCCATCATTGTACCACAACTGCTTCAGATCTTCAACTAGAGGCCTGAAATAAGAGTCGATGTCATTCCTAGGTTGTTGTGGCCCTAATATCAGTTCTGACATCATAATATATTCCTGTTTGTTGCACAACCAAAGAGGAAGGTTCAAAATTGTTAGAACAATCGGCAATGTGCTATGTATGGTATTGTTCAAAAAAGGATTCATGCCATCAGTGCTCATTGCGATCTGAAAATTCCTAGGATCAATGGAAAATTAAAGATTTCGTGAATCAATGTTTTGCCCTTGTGTGACGTCAGCAGGATTTGTTATCATTCCAGCATCCTGCTTATGTTTCTCTTTGTGCCATCGCAACAATTCTGACTCTTTCTTGTTTCTACAACAATGCTTTAAACGAGGAATGATAGGAAATTACCAAAACACTTATTTAGGCTCTTTTTTTCTTCTATTGCAGTCCTCATCATCACCGTCGCCTTTCCAACAATTAAATTGGTCCACTCCACAAATAGGGCATTTCTTGAGGTTTTCATAGTCAAGTCCACGATATAGAATGCAATCATTCTCGCACGAGTGGATTTTCTCCACCTCCAAACCCAGTGGACAGATTGTCTGTTTTGCCTCATAAACTGTTGTAGGGACTATGTTGCCTTGGCGTAACATGTCCTTATGGAGCGTCAACAATTCCTTAAAACTACAATCACCCAACCTGTTGCTCGCCTTCAACTGAAAAAGTTTTATCATCGCAAACAGTTTGGTGTACCTAGCCGCACAACCATGATACACTGGCTTCTTCTAGTCTTCCTACATCTTCTTGTAATTTGCAAGTTCACCATTATTGTACAGGTCATCATTGCCATGTCCCTTAACATTGCGTACTATCACCTCTTTGTTATGCACTTGAAACTCAATGTCATCATCGGTGAACCCTGATATATATTGCATGTTCACATCGTCATAGGGACCTCCGTCTCCATATATGAATCTCTCATTTCTGCTTCATTAAGCCCCTCTTCCCCATGTTTGTTCCAACATCGACAAATTACCATGAATCCATGCATGATCAAATGTGACATAAACACTTCATCTGAGCGATGTCTCTTCTCATTCTTGCAATGTTTGTAAGGACAACAAATAGTCCCTCTAGTGTTGTCAAACATGTCTTTCTTTGCGAGATCGATAAATGCATCTACCCCTTGGATATATTCATTGCAAAGGTGCAGCTCATACATCTAACTTTGATCCAACAACATCTACATAAAAAAGAAGAGCTAATCAAAGAAATTCGAAGCCACTAATAGTAAAGATTTAAAGGGGTAAAAAATAGTAAGGAACGGGAGAGGAGGAGAGGACTAACCCTTTGTTTTAAGATCCACTGATAATCACCGCAAGACTTTTAGAAGGGAACCTACAAAGAGGAAAACAACAAGGCAAGAATAGGGCAGATCTGGCAGCCACTTGTTCTGCCATAGATGGGAGGTCGTATAAGGGCAATACAAAATCGAGACGAACCGATTTAATGCATGTCTCTCTATATATGGAATGGGAGACAAGCCCGCTTCCATGACAAAAGGAGACACGCTTGACTGATGGGTATTGGAGACGTGTCGGCTTCGACTATAAAAGGAGACAGACGCCTAGAAAAGATCATCTCCGTTAAGAAACAAATATGAGTCGTGCTCTAGTAAAGCCAGTCTCCATTTTCTCAGAGAAGAGGGCATGTCTCGGATACTTACTTAACTGAGATGGGCCGTATAGTAACGCATCTCCTTGTACGTTCACTGAAGCCATGTCAGATCATCGCTGAAGCGGGCTCGTCTCGCTTATGTGTATCAGAGACGATCGCCTTTCGACTCATCTCTCATCTTTGTCTCCTATTTGGATTTCTTACATTGTGGTGGCTTCCCATGGATCCAATGGCCCTATTATCGGCGGGTACCCGCAAGTTTTTATCCCGATTCATCTAGAATGTTGACCAGGACCCACATATCAGTGTCCAGGAGAAAGTGTGGTCCTAGTGGGGCCAAACCCAGTTCGGTCGAACCCCGTGTTCGACCGAACTGGTATGCCCACCAAACTCGGTGCACTTCCACGTGTTGACCCTTGCTGGCTTCCTTGACGCCGGAGTAAGTGAAAGCCCGAGAGATTAGCGCACGAAACTACCTTAGTGAGTGTATAAATAGGGGGGAGTGCCTCACCTCACTTCACACACACCACTTGAGCATCATTCTATTGTATAAAATAGTTCTCCTAGATCTTTAGTGGATGTTAGGCTGTAGAGAGGAGCCTCTAGTCCCAAGTCCAAATTGATAAAGGTATGGCTCATGTATCTTTTCTTGTATCTGTGACTTTATGGTTCATATTAATATTATTAGACTTTACTTATTCATATACATGGATAAAGCATTCCTTGTTTGCTAGTGGAGTCCATATATGTGCTAGGTGTATATGTTGTTATGATCTAGACATAATTCCATTATCATATTACCATAAACATAATACACCACCACTATATACTAATTAGCTAATAATATGACTATGTTAATATGAATATGTTAGTGCTTGGGTTCAACATTGGTTCAACGATGTTTAGTTTAGTCATTGCCTTAGGATAATTATTACATTGCAACTCTTAAGGTATTTACATAGCATGCAAGTGTGGTGCTTGGATAGTTAAGTAGTGTTCGATGCATCGTAGTCCACGGTTGTAGATGTAGGCGGTAGGTGGTGACAACCCTATCCGTCCGTTGTAACCCTCCACGTTCGGCTACAATGTAGGCCTTTGGCGGGAGTCGCCTGGCAGACCAGGGTAAGCTCGTGCCCCACATGTTGGACCACTAAGCCCTAGCATTCACCATTAGCATTGTCATGTGTACTTTATTAGGCTATGTATATGAGTACTTAGACCAGAGTAGGAATAGCTCCGTCTCGTGGTCTAACCCTTACTAGGACAACCTTACCCTTAGAGTAGATTGCTTAGGCGTGTGTCACACTACCCCTATTATAATCTTACCCTGTTCTGATAAATACTTAGTACCCTATACCTTGATCATAAGAATAGTGTTTACTTCATTTCATGGCCTTCCTTTGGGATAAATACGATAACCTTAGGAATACTCTTGGGTAAAATGCTACAACGGTATCTTTCGGGGAAGGCAAAGGAAGTGAAGGATAGCTATCACATGTGGTTAAGCTATAGATACTAATAGTTATTAGATAGGATTACCCTTGTTTGTTTCCTACTTTTGTGTGAAAACAGGGTAGTGTTGGCTAACCCATTTCATGGGATGGCCAACGAGGATGCAAGTGCTCAACTACAAGTTGATTCAAGGCGTGCCTCATAAAATTTTCGCTGGGAAACACCATTGCCTTTCGCGGAAGATTTTATCCCAGGAGGAGCCAAGGACAACTATCCCCAAGCTTGGGGGAGGCTCCAAGAGTTCTTCTTGGTTTGCCTTCCTCATGGGGTGGATAGTTGACTCTTCATCCAACACTCATGTCATGTGTTAGCTCCACCAATCCATGACCACATTCATGCTGGAGTTGAAGCTATCATATTCTCATTCATCATGGATGAGAATATGGTCTCTATTGATGTTTCTTACGTCATAGATAAAAATCCGCAAGCCCAAAGAAATTGTCATGTAGCCGTTCCCTTAAGGAGTATTCCCAAGTGTATCAAATCCAATGAATGTGTGTGCTAATCCTACGAACTAATTCACCTAAGGACACAAAGTTGTTTGGCAGGTAAGGAAGAACGAGGAACTCAATGTATTGATTCTAAATAAAAGGAATTTGCGATAGCTGCTTGCTTTGGGCACGGTTTTACCCCTAGCAATACTAGGATGCCCCCCCGCCAAGAGCCTACGGCATAGCCGAAAGTGGAGGATTACTAAGGACAATAAGGCTGTCACCACCTACTGCCTACCTCTTCTATCGATGAGTCTACGAGATATTCACTGTTGATTTCTAGCCTAAGCACCACGCTTACGTTCTAAATCACTACTCTAGTTCTTTCGAAGACAAAACTACAACTAGAGGCTCTCATAAATTAAAGCAATGAACCCCCAATTAACTACTTGTGGAAACTACCTTAAATTGGGAATCAAACTTGAAATGAAATAAAAAAATCTTACTTGATTTTGAATGAAACCATTATAGGAGTGCAATGGTAGAAGAGGGACTGGACAAGCACAAGACTTTTTCTCCTAGACTCTTCACCATACTCTCCTTCTACTTGGCAGCCTCTAGGACTACTCTAAACCTTTTGAGTGGTATTCTATTCTAAACTTTTGATGTGTGTGAAATGAGGTGTGGGGTGCTATTTATAGGTGGATAAGGGCCGGTTCCCGCCACCAAATGCGCGTGAATCAATCACCATCATCTTCAGGAAGCTGGGAGGAGCCAGCACGTGGCGATTGATCAAGTTTGGCGCAAGGACCAAGTCGTCCGATTAGGTGGGTCGGCCGACATGGTCTGTAGGATCGAAGACCATGTGAAGCTACCAGAGGGGGTGAATGGTAGATTAAAAATTTTTCAGTGGAAGCAACGAGAAACCCCTTGGTAGAAAGTCAATCTATTAAAAACCGTCCGTGCAACTGATATAAATGTTTTCAGCCATGACAAAAGTAGTATATATTATAGAGAAATCAGTCATGAACACACAACAACATGAATCACGAAAAAACCGTCAAGAAAAGCACAACTTATGATCAAAAGATCAAAAAGGGGTCAATCTATTCTACCTGAGAAAAACCAGATCTGCAACTCTGCAAAGAAACTCATGTAGATCAGAACCCACAAGTCCAATGACTATCAAAATTTTCACATATGTTAGATAATCAAGTTGTGAAGACAACCCAAAAATAATCACGTCAATTGCATCTGTAAAACCCGAGTTTTGGTAAAACCACCAAAGCAAGGTAGTGCTGTGCAGAAACTCGACGAGAAAACTTGTCTGAAACAAGTCGGACGAACAAGGCACAAAAAGTTCCTTTAAACTACGATCTTTATTCAAGAGAACACAAGAGTAACAGCCCAAAGTCCGTGCACCACGAGCTCTGGCCTCCCTTGCTTATATAACCATCCCTTAGGCACACCCAATCCTAACTAGGACTCGTATCCTACATAGTTTCCACCGAAACTTTCCATCACAGCTCAAGACTCTTCTATACACATATTGAAGCAATCATAAGACTTCCAAACACCTTAGTAACATATCCCACATTCCTAAAAACTACTCAACTTCGTGACCCAGACGAGAACTTATCATAACCAACCGAAATCTTTCCATATTTGAGTCAAACACGACTCAGCTGCAGCGTGAGTCCATAACCTAGTCAGCTGGACCTTTCTGACCAATTGTTTACGTCCACTGAATGTGGCTTAGAGGGGGGTGAATAGGCCTTTTTGAATTTTGTCGTAACCTGCAACACTTAACAACTAGATCAAATCTCTTGATATCGTACTAGTCCGTAGAGTGCGGACTAGCCCGGTGTGTACCGACTAGGTTTATCAAATTTGATCGATTATCTTGATCCTAGGATGTATGGAGTGGAAGTATACATGTAATTGAAGTGTCACACTACTATGAACTAGGATGTACCACAAGTTAATCTTATATTCAATGTTTCAACGTAAAGTGAACAAGATTGATTGAAACCCTAGATTTCTATGAAGAGTAAGAATGATGTGCGCAAAGTATGAACACAAGCACTTTTCCCGTGGTTTGGTTCCCACAGAGGCAAACTTCATCCACGTTGAGGAGTCCACAAAAGGACAGGGTCTTCTCCAAACCTACCCTCTTTGGATCACAACGGAGGCCAATCCTCTTCACTAATCACAAAGAGGAAATAACCAAATTCAAGGGGCCTTCTCACAAGTTTAGGGCTCCCCAAGATTACAATATGAACACCACCAAGAACACACTCTTAAGATCACAATAAAAACCACAGGAGTGTGTTAGGGAATCAAACCAAGAGCTCAATGAGTGAAGAACTGTATCTCTCCAATGATCCAAAGTGTATCCTCAAAGGATTGATCTTTCTTGTATTGGAATTCATGGAGAGAGAGGTGTTTTCTAGGTTCTTGGAAGGTGTGACAGCACAGGGGGTCGAGAGATGTGAAAGATGGGCCGTGCACATCTATTTATATGGGGTTTCCAAAAGTTATCATTAATGTTTAGAAATATCGGACTAGTCCGGTGTGCTATGTGTAGGAAACCCTAGGTTTCCCGAACTATCAGACTTGTCCGGCTAAGAGCAGATTTGTTGATTTTGGTTCTGGAAATCTTCGGACTAGTACGATGGATATTTGACTTGTCCGGATAAGTGAAACCCTGAATGAATTTGGGGACAAGTCCGCACTTGGAGGACTTGTCCGATTTAGGTCAGAGGGTTTTGGGACTAGTCCGTGATAATATCGGACTTATCCTATTGACATCAGAAAGATATCGGACTTGTCCATTGTGTTATCGGACTTGTCCGATTTTGTGCAACTTGTGAGGTGTTTGGAGGACTAGTCTGCACTGGGGAGGACTAGTCCGATTCTAGTTAGAGAGATATCGGACTAGTCCGTGGTGATATCGGACTAGTCCGGTCAGTGAAAAACTGGACTGTGGGGACAAGTCCACATTAAGAGGACTTGTACGATCTTGTGCAGAAAGATATCGGACTAGTCCGGGGTCAGTCGGACTAGTCTGATCCTGTATAAATTTGTGCAATGTGTGAGATTATTTGTGCTTGAGCTCTTGGGGTGTGTTTCCTTAACACACTTCGTACACAATGATCTACTATACTTGTTTCTTGAGCTCTTTTCCGCATTGCTCCCCATTCTCCTTTCTTTTTGGCACATTGCTCTTTTTCTCATTAGTACCTGTGCTCATCTCAACAATGTGGTTAGGATCTCATTTGCTTGTCATAAATCAACCAAAACCCACAAGGGATTCCTAGATGCACTTTCAATCTCCCCCTTTTTGCTGATTGATAACAACCAATTGAGATTTCACAAAATATGATAAAAAGTTGAGATTTTCATAAAGTGTGCACATATGAGTTTGAAACACATTAAGCAATGAAAACATGATCCATATGTGCACTCTTTATGGTGGGATGCAGAACTAAGTGTATAGAAACAATAATCATGATGAGTATGACATAATTGACATCAACATGTTAACAACAAGCATATATGTCATTTTTAGAGCAAAATCACAGATTTCATATATATCTTCATAATTAGTTCAAAACATTGCATCACAAGACCAAAAGTGCCAAAAGAGCATATTAAAAGTCTTACAACCCACAAATAGACAAAAGACACAAAAAGAGTGCTCTCCTCGCACCCTACAGCTAAAGCTTAAGACTCCCAAGACTCCCCCTCAATCTGTCCCCCTTTGGCATCAAGGCACCAAAAGAAGGAGAGGAGGGACCTAAGGTCTTCAAACCTCACTGTCAGCCCTCTCATCGTCTTCATCTTCTTTCTCTAGCTGATGAGGAGGAGGAGGAGGAACGGAACCACTCGAGTCCCCAATGCCAAAATAGGCAAGCTCGGAGGGAGTCAAGGGCCCGAGCTCGAGGAAATAATAATCAGAATCATCAAAAATGACCAGAAATCCAATGGGATCGATCTCTAGCTTTTGGCAAATTTGCATCACATTCTCTTTGACATATCTCATGCCGGCCTTTCTCCTCTTGTTCAGCTTATGGGCTTTCACTTCGGCCTTTTTGCAAGAGGCAAAGATGGCTGACAGGTACTTCAAGATGCCACTTATTGACCCCTTTTGAGGAGGCGCCCTAGTGGCGGGAGTAGCCCAAGCATCTCCACTAGCTCTTGTCGGAGCCTCTGCACTGGAAGCAAGAGAGGGAGCAGCTTGAACTCTCAGCTGTTGAGGCTTCTGGGGCCTCAAGGGGAGGTGCTCCACATCCTTGACGAAGTCGATGCCTATGACCTTCTCAATCATAAACATGAGATAGGGGGCATAGCCACAGGATCTGTTCGGCGTGCAGGAGATATTGACCATATCGTTCCAAATATAGTCAAAGATATCAAACTTCCTGTCTTTGCTAATGACCTTCATCAAGGTCCTGAGGTATCCCTACACACTGGCTGCATCCCCATCCTTCAGGGCAATGGTCTTTCTAAGGACCCTATTCAGCACCACAAAGAAGGGCTTCATGTTCTTGGTAGAAGGAGGATTGAACTTTGAGTGAGGTTCATAGAGAAACTTCATCCTGTCCTTCTCAATGACACCAATGTTGTGAATTATCAAGTTGTCATTGCTGGTGCTGTCAAGATGTAGCAATCTTGCATACACTTCATAAGTGATGGTGTACTTGGATCCATGAGTCATCCAGGTCACCCTTTCTTCCTCATCACTGGCAAAGTGGCAAGTGGCATAATATTGGGCAATGACTTCGTCATTCCAGTTGTTTCTGAAGGCAAAGAGATCCTTCAAGCCATGCCTTTCAATGTGCGCCCGATCTATCCATTGGCTGCGGACAACTGGTGTCTTCATTGGGGGATAGACAGTCTTGTAGAAATCTGCATGAAAATTACTCCAGAATCTCCCATCAGCAGCCTGCTTGGGTCGGCTGTAACAATCAACATTCCTGAATTTCGCAGTCGTGTCGCTGCCCTTTCTATTGAATCTCTCCTCCGCGGGATCCTGGGCCCCTTACCTTGGAGTTGATGTCTTTAGGGGGGGCATCTGGCCCGTTGCAATTCCTTCGCCCTTGCCTTTTGCTTGGCGAGCACTTGCCGAGCTAGGGCCACCTCCAGCAGAAGCCTTGGAGGCATGCTTCTTCGCGAGCACCTTCCGTCGAGCCTGGGGAGGAGAAGGAGCCAGCTCGGAAGGGCGCTCTTGGCGCTTCTTGCTTTGGCCCGTCGAGGACCGAAGCACGACTTCGTGGTCCATCTCGGCCTCAAAATCAGAGATTTCATCGTTGGTGCTCGATATTGTCCTGAGAATGGATTTCACAAGGTATTGATGAGAATAGATGACAAGAAATTGCATTGAGGAATTGAGAAGTTAGGGTTGAGTTCAGAAAAATCGTACTAGTCTGGTGTACAGGCACGGACTAGTCCGATTGACCGGACTTGTCCGTACATGGACCGAACTAGTCCAGTATTCAACCTCTAAAACGCTAACTATGAGACAAATGGTGATTCCTAAGGCACACATAGCATATCATCAATGAAATACATCAAGGAAGCATGTATATGGTGAAAGGAACTAAGCTAGTTGATCAATATTGAAGGAAACAGTAATTTCTAGGGTTTTGTGATTAGATTTTACCAAAATTGCTCGATTCTCGGAGATGTAGGGGTTGAAGGAGCGGACAAGTCTGTGGTCTTGAATCCTACAACAATGTATGGCGTTTTCCACAAAAATCCAAGGAGTTTTGATGGAGGATGATGGAAATCGCCTTGGGGAGATCGAGCATGGAGAGAGAAAGCTTGAGGCAAGTGTGGGGGCGAGGAAGATTAGGTTTTGGCAGAGGCTAGGGTTATGGACACGAAAAATCGGACTTGTTTGAAAATGATCGGACTAGACTGAACTTTTCCATAGACTACATCGGACTAGTCCATGGTCTGCCGGACTAGTCCGCCCTAACTGTCACTCTGCGGACTAGTCTGCACGAGCGGACTAGTCCGGGCAACCACGGACTTGTCCATGGTCACCAGGGAAGAAATGCTTAGCCCATTCGTATATATTTGAAGGTACTTATTTAGAAAATAGGGAGGCAAAGCAAATCATATAATATTAATAAATATGATCAGTAAGCATTCAACAATCAAGCAATGATCATAGTTCACGAAGATCTAGTAACTGACATAGTTTTTTGGAAAAATTGAGAGATATTATTTTCAAAACACAGTCAATGAATTTTGAAGATAGCATTCAGGTATACAAGATTTCAAGCCACATTCCAAGCATCGAGGATATTTAGTTCATTTTGGAGCTCACAAAAGCGTTTTTCATCAAGTGGCTTGGTGAATATATCGGCTAGTTGCTTTTAGGTATTGACATGTGAAATGGCTATATTTCCCTTCATTGAATGGTCTCTCAAAAAGTGATGCCGGATGTCTATGTTTTTGGTCCTAGAGTGCTCGACGGGATTATGGGCAATTTTAATGGCACTCTCATTATCACAAAGGAGTGGAATACGGTTCATATTGTAACCGTAATCCCTTAGAGTTTGTCGCATCCAAAGGAGTTGTGCACAACAACTCCCGGCTGCAACATACTCCGCTTCGATCGTGGATAAGGCAATGGAGTTTTGTTTCTTGGAGGACCAAGAATTGGCATGTACCGGAGGTACTTTTTCTATCTACTTTTCATCCGGCATAACCTGCATTGGAGTAACCATTGAGATTGAATTTGGAACCTTTGGGGTACCAAAGGCCTAGGTTGGGTGTATGAACTAAATACCGCAAGATTCTCTTAACAGCTGTCAAATGACACTCTTTTGGGTTGGCTTGAAACCTGGCACACAAGCATACACTCAACATAATGTCTGGCCTAGATGCACATAAGTAGAGTAGAGATCCAATCATGGAGCAATATACCTTTTGATCGACATTTGGTCCATCTTCATTGAGATCCATGTGGCCATTCGTTGCCATGGGAGTCTTTATAGGCTTCGCCTTGTCCATTCCAAACTTCTTGAGTATGTCTTGAGTGTACTTAGTTTGGCTTATGAACGCCCCTTCCTTTTGTTGCCTCACTTGGAATCCCAAGAAGTACTTTAGCTCTTCCATCATAGACATCTCAAACATATCTGTCATAATATTACTAAATTCCTCACAAAAATATTTGTTAGTTGAACCAAAGATAATATCATCAACATAAATCTGACAAATAAAGAGATCATTGTCTAAGTTCTTTGTAAATAATGTATAATCTGCTTTACCGATCTTAAAACCATTTTCAATTAAGAAATCTCTAAGACACTCATACGAAGCTCTAGGAGCTTGTTTGAGGCCGTAGAGAGCCTTACACAGTTTAAATACGTGGTCGGGGAACTCTTCATCTTCAAATCCGAGGGGTTGCTCCACATACACCTCCTCCTTGATTGGTCCGTTGAGGAAGCCGCTTTTGACATCCATCTGATAGAGCTTGAAATCATGGTGAGTAGCATATGCAAGTAATATTCTAATACACTCAAGTGTAGCTACGGGAGCAAAGGTTTCATCGAAATCCAAACCTTCGACTTGTGAATACCATTTGGCCACAAGTCGTGCCTTGTTCCTTGTCACCACCCCATGTTTGTCTTGTTTGTTGCGGAAGACCCATTTGGTGCCGACGATGTTGAACATGGGTCTTTCAACTAGTTCCCACACCTCGTTCCTTTTGAAGTTGTTGAGTTTTTCTTGCATGGCCACTACCCAATCCAGATCCTTCAATGCATCCTCAACACTACGTGGTTCCAAAAAGGACACAAACGAATAATGCTCACAAAAATTAGCCATGTGATATCTAGTAGTTACTACCTTTTGGATGTCACCGATGATGTTGTCGATTGGGTAATCCCTTTGGACGCATTGGTGTACTCTTGGGTGTGGCACTTGCTGTCTTGAATCTTCATGATCATCTTCTTCTCCCCCTAGATGGTTGCCCTCATTCATTTGATGATCCTTTTCGTTTTCTTGAGATTGATCTTGTATGGAGGCTCCCCCTTGATCATTGACCTCCTCTTGTGGTTCATCTTCCTCATGCATATGTAGAGGTGGTTCTTGTGGTCAAACTTCGCCCAATGCCATTCTTCTCAGTGCTTGGCAGGGAGCTTATTCTCTATCTAGCACACATGGATCAACTTGCTCCTCTTGGGAGCCATTAGTTTCATCAAACACTACATCACATGCTACTTCCACAAGTCTGGAGGTCTTGTTCAAGACACGATAGGCGTAAGAGTTCGAATCATAACCAAGAAAGAAACCTTTATCGGCCTTCGAAGCGAACTTTGAAGTCCTAGGCTTCTTTTTCAAAATATAGCATTTGGAACCGAAAACTTGAAAATATGAAATGTTAGGCTTGTTACCAGTGAGTAGCTCATAGGATGTCTTCTTGAGTAGTCGATGAAGATAAAGTTGATTTATGGCGTGGCAAGCGGTGTTAACCACTTCTGCCCAAAATTGATCTGAGGTCTTGTACTCATCGAGCATTGTTCTGACCATCTCTATGAGAGTTCGGTTCTTCCTTTTAGCAACTCCATTTTGTTGAGGGGAGTAAGGTGATGAAAACTCATTGTTTCTGCCTTCTTCATCTAGGTACTCCTCAACTTGTGTGTTCTTTAACTTCTTGCCATTGTCGCTTCGAATATTCTTGATCGTTAATGAAAACTCATTTTCGGCACGCTTGAAAATCTTCTTCAAGGTTCCTTGAGTTTCTGCCTTATTATGTAGAAAGAAAACCGAAGTGAAGCGAGAAAAATCATCAACGGCTACTAAACCATATTTGTCACTGCCGATGCTTATGTAAGCAATTGGACCGAATAGGTCCATGTGGAGTAGCTCGAGCGTTCTTGTTGTAGTCATGACGTTCTTTGCGGGATGAGGTGTTCCAACTTGCTTCCCGGCTTGGCACGCACTACAAGGCCAGTCTTTCTCAAAAACAACATCCTTCAAAGCTCGGATATGATCACGCTTGAGGAGTTTTTGAAGATTCCTCATACCAACATGCTCTAGCCGTCTATGCCATAGCCAACCCATGTTGGTCTTTGCAATCAAGCATGTGTCAACTTCGGCTTTATCCTTATTGAAGTCAACAAGGTAAAGCTTTCCCTTTAACATACCCTTGAATGCAATGGAACCATCACTCCTTCTAGAGATGGTCACACCCTCATTAGTGAACAAGCAATTATAACCATTGTCACATAATTGAGATATGGACATCAGGTTATAATCTAAGGAATCAACATGTAACACATGAGAAAGAGTATGTTGAGATGATATGGCAATTTTATTAGTACCGAGCACCTTTCATTGACTATTATCTCCAAAATATATGCCCTCGCTTGGATCCTCATTTTCTCCATACTCCACGAACATCCTTCTTTCTTGGGTGATATGGTTGGTGCAACCACTGTCTAGCACCCATTTAGATCCACTATAGGAATTGGCCTACAACAACAAATCAAGCCTTGGTTTTAGGTACCCAAGCTTGCTTGGGTCATTTTAGGTTAGTCACAAGGGATTTGGGCACCCACACATGAGATTTGGTGTTCCCATGGCGTGGTCCAACATAACAAGCATAAATCTTACCAAAATTACTTCTCATTAAAACATAAGATGTATTAAAGGTTCTAAATAGCAACTATTGTGGTTTATAAACAGAACTAGTCCGGTAGATTGGACTTGTCCGGAGGACCAGACTTGTCCGTGTCCCCACCGGACTAGTCCGGTGATCATATGTGTTCGATTTGTTAACTTTGGACTTTCCAGTTTGAGAGGATCTTCCCTTTACAAAGCCAATGCTTTCCTTGTTATTCTTATGGCTCTAGCATTTTGCTTTCCACCATAGGAGTACCCAATGTCATATTTGACGTTAGGAGGTCTTGTGGCCAAGTATGCACTACGTGCATATTTGAAATTCTCCTTGTCAAATATGCCACTTTGGGCAGGATGCTTATCCTTGATAGAGGTTGACTTGTCTTTCAAGCTGGTGTCAACTTTACCACATGAACAAGTAATGACAGCTTCAGTTTTAAGTGGTTCAAAAGGTAAGCTTGAAGAGGATGAAGGGTCACTTTGCTTAATTGCTTGAGTGACTCAACTTGTACCTCAAGGAACTTGTTAACCTTGATTAGGTTAGCAAGTTTGTTCTTGATTATAGCATTTGAGTCTCTTAACTCCAAGCAAGCTTCCTTGCTTGAAGTTAACTCAAGCTCTAGTGACTTGCTTCGCTCCTATTCAAGTTCTAGAAGCTTGTCAAGTTCAACATGTTCCTCCTTTTGGTAGATAATCATGTCTTCATTATCACTAGCAATTTCACTATCACTAGAATAGGAATGCAAGGAAGAGTATTTGGTTGTTACCTTTCGTTTACCTTCCTTTGCCATGATGCAAGTGTCGTTCCCCTTCCATGCACCGAGAGCCATGAAGAGAGTAGACTTCTTGGATGTCTTCTCGATGGCTATGCTAGCCATCTCTTCTTCTTCTTTGGATGAGGACTCATCATTTGAATCCCACTCTTTCCCTAGATGCGCTTGTTCAGCTTGCTTCTTCTTCTTGAAGAATTTCTTGGGTTGAGGCTTCGTTTCCTTGGTCTTCTTCTTATTCTCTTCATATGGGCAATCAACTATAAAGTGGTCATACTGACAATAGTTATAGCATGCCCGCCTCAACTTCGGTCTTGATTTTTCCTTGTACTTCCATTTACTTTATTTAATCCCTCGTCTTTTCTTCATCATTCTTTTGAATTTCTTCATGAATAGTATCATGTCATCTTCATCCAAGTTGCTGCTCTCATCATCATCGTCTTCTTCTAGTTGAGCTTCTCGAGCTTCTTTAGACAAGGGCTCGAGAGTGGACTTCAAAGAGACCCCTTTCTTCTTTGCCGAGGTGAGATCGGCAATCTCCTTAACATGTTTGGCCTGCTTTTCCATCATCTCGAATTGATGATCTTCCCAAGCAACTCATCCAGGGTCATTTTCTTGTACCCGGGGCTTTCTCGTATCATTGAGCAAAAGGTGACACTGCGAGGCATGAAAGCTCTAAGAATGAGCTTCACCACCTCGTGGTTGTTCCACTTCTTTCTTTGGTATGGTCGTACCTTGTTGATGAGTGTCTTTAGTCTGTTGTACATATCTTGTGGCGACTCGTCTTCTTCGATGGCAAATCTTCCCAACTCGCCTTCAATCATTTCTTTCTTTGCTTCTTGCACATGACGATCGCCTTCATGTGCGGTTTGCAACGTATCCCATATCTCCTTTGCGATCTCGAGTCCATCCACCTTTGTGAACTCATCCCGACTAAGTGATGAGGTGATGACTGCAGCAGCTTGAGCATTTCGATGGATTGCTTGCTCTTGGCTGGGTGTGAGCTCCTCATCATCGTCGGGGATATCTATTCCTATACATACAATATGCAACAAACATGGATTGAGAGAAATCAAGTGCATTTTCATGTTATGCCTCCACATTGAGTAGTCATTACCATCAAAATGTGCGGCTTTTCCAAGTGGAATAGATAAGTAGTGATTATTGCTAGAGTTAAGATGACCGCAGTTGAAAAGATATCGGGAGTAGTCGGTGTGACTACTCCCCTTCTTCTTCTTCTCATCTTTGATGTTTACTTTTCCCTTGGAGAGGGTTTTCTTCCTTAGGAGCGCCTTTATTTCCAGCGTCTCCTCATCGTCATCCTCGAAGTCTTGAATGGCCTCGAGGAGCCTCTCCAATTTTTGGTTCTTTTCTTCTTCAACCTTCTCTTGGTTGATGCTCTTGTGTACGTCCTTCATGTCCGACATGATCTCTTCGAGCGATTAGTCTCCTTTTGAAGAAAACGGCTCTGATACCAATCGAATGTGGCCTAGAGGGGGGTGAATAGGCCTTTTTGAATTTTGTCGGAACCTGCAACACATAACAACCAGATCAAATCTCGAGATATCGGACTAGTCCGATAGAGTGCGGACTAGTTTGGTGTGTACTGACTAGGTTGATCAAATTTGATCGATTATCTTGATCCAAGGATGTATGCAGCGGAAGTATACTTGTAATTGAAGTGTCACACTATTATGAACTGGGATGTACCACAACTTAATCTTATATTCAATGTTTCAACTTAAAGTGAACAAGATTGATTGAAACCCTAGATTGATATGAAGAGTAAGAATGACGTGGACAAAGTAAGAACACAAGCACTTTATCCTGTGGTTCGGTTCCCACAGAGACAACCTACATCCACATTGAGGAGTCCACAAAGGATTGGGTCTTCTTCAACCCTTTACCCTCGTTGGATCGCCACGGAGGCCAATCCTCTTCACTAATCACGAAGGGGAAATAACTAAAATCAAGAGACTTATCACAAGTTGAGGGCTCCCCAAGATTACAAGATGAACACCACCAAGAACACACTCTTAAGATCACAATAAAAGCCACAGGAGTGTGTTTGGGAATCAAACCAAGAGCTCAATGAGTGAAGAACCGTGTCTCTCCAATGATCCAAAGTGTATCCTCAAGGTATTGATCTTTCTTGCGTTGGAATTCGTGGAGAGAGGTGTTTTCTAGGCTCTTGGAAGATGTGACAGTGCAAGGGGTCGAGAGATGTGAAAGATGGGTCGTGCACATCTATTTATATAGGGTTTCCAAAAGTTACCGTTAGGGTTTAGAAATATCGGACTAGTCCGTGATGGACCACGGACTAGTCCGATGTGTTGCGTGTAGAAAACCCTAGGTGTCCCGAACTATTGGACTTGCCGGCTAAGAGCGGACTTGTCCGATTTTGGTTCTGGAAATCTTCGAACTAGTCTGATGGATATCGGACATGTCGGGATAAGTGAAACCATAAGTGAATTTGGGGACAAGTCCGCACTTGGAGGACTTGTCCGATTTAGGTCAAAGTGTTTTCGGACTAGTCCGTGATAATATCGGACTTGTCCGATTGACATCAGAAAGATATCGGACTAGTCCGTTGTGTTATCGGACTTGTCCGATTTTGTGCAACTTGTGAAGTGTTTGGAGGACTAGTCCGCACTGGGGAGGACTAGTCCAATTCAAGTCAGAGAGATATCAAACTAGTCCGTGGTGATATCGGACTAGTCCGGTCAGAGAAAAACTGGACTTTGAGGACAAGTCCGCGTTGTGAGGACTTGTCCGACCTTGTGTAGAAAGATATCGGACTAGTTCGGGGTCAGTCGTACTAGTCCAGTCATGTATAATTTTGTGCCATGTGTGAGATTATTTGTGCTTGAGCGGGGTGTGTTTCCTTAACGCACTCCATACACAATGATCTACTATACTTGTTTCTTGTGCTCTTTTCCGCATTGCTCCTCATTGTCCTTTCTTTTGGCACTTTGCTCATTTTCTCATTAGTACCTGTGCTCATCTCAACAATGTGGTTAGGACCTTATTTGTTTGTCATAAATCAACCGAAACCCACAATGGATTCCTAGATGCACTTTCAATATCTCTTCATCACGCCTTGGAACCATGCAACCAAGTCCATGCAATCCATGCACACGTGCAAACATCTTCCAACGACATCCACGATACCTTCATATACATTGTTCTTTATACAAACATGTTGCACAACCTCCCGATCAACTCAACTACAATTCCTCCCGAACATGGTTGTTGAACCTCATCATCTCCCTAAGACTAGTTCAATGAATCTTGTCACCAGCCGTGTCTTGAACTCAAGCAACTCCTGCACATGAATAAACAACCAATACTTCCAAGCACAAGTCCTCGACTTGACTCATGTTAGTTTCGGAACCACAACACCTTATGTGAGCACCTAACATAAGAATGTTGTAAACCATAGCAAAAACACTAACCACCATTATCAGCCAAAATGAATCAAAAACTACCAGTAAAAGAATACTAAGAAAACATTCCGTAAGTGTAAAGCAAGTTTGAAACATTGCAACTTAAAAGCAAAACCATTGCAATAGCATCAGACCTTGCCAAAGCTAACTGGACCTTGAACCGGAGAATACCAAAGCTACCATGACATAGCCGAGGAGCTTATCAAAGCTAGTCGGACCTAGCGCCAGAGCTAACCAAAGCTAGTTGGACCTAGTGCCAGACCGAGCAAAAACATGTCGGATCTAGACAAAGTAAGTCGGACCTTACGTCGGATCTTGCCATAGCTACCCAAAACAAGTCGGACCTATCGTCGGTCCTTCAAGGAGCTCCGACCTAGAGTCGAAACTTGTTAAAAGGGTGTCTTGCAGTATTCAAAACTTTTATCATCATAGCCAATGTATTCAGCACACATAGGTCTCACAATCTCCCCCTTGATGAGTGCATTGGCGACACCACTTAAAATCCGAACATTGACTTATGAAAAGTTTTGAAAACAATCAAATGAGAAAGTAAGAATTTTTTTTAAAAAATATTTCTCCGCTTATACTTATTTCTCCCCCTTAGTAAATTATAAATAAAATGAGAATAAAAACAAAAATTCACCCCCTGAGAAGAATCGTGCCAAAACACTTGTGAATGTGTGCACTGTGTGATCAATTTCTCCCCCTTTGACAATGTATTCAGCAAGGTTCAAAAGAGAAATTTCAATTGTTATGAGCATATTGTAACCCATACATATAAAACAAAGCTCATCCAAGTCATACTATTAAGTAACTTACACTCTCACATCAATGAGATACATAAAGTAGTGTAAGCCATGCTATAGATGAAGTGAAATTTTCAATATAAGCAAGTCATGATCTCACCAACTTAACTATTTCAAAACATGAAAGCATGACAATTGTTGTTGTATTTTTATTATTTTTCAAAACACAAACTCAGATCATATGACATTTGCAAGAGATTATATGCCGCATCTGCCTTATTCTAATTAACCAAGCCAAGCCTATTTCATTTGACAATCAGAAGCTTAAGGACATGGTTTTAGTCATACACAACTTCTTCCAAGTTCATATCTAAGTCCAATGATAAGTCATCTTAAAAGAAGAAGTGTGATGCATGCATATTCTCTTGATCTTTTCTCATTTTTTATTTGATCATAAAAGCTCAACATGTGAGTTGATTACTTGATTAATTATTCATTATTAAAAGCACTTATGAGCATGCAACAAGTTAAAAACAGCAAGAAAGTTCGATCGTGAGTAGATTTAGTGTAAGTAATTATTCCAATTACTAGTCATGGAAAAAACTACAAAATATATAACATGAGTAACGTAGTAAGAACTTTTAGCATGTAAAAGGAATCACAAAGTCATATATGTATGAAATACTTTGCTCATATTACTTTTAAATTCAGATCCCAAATTTGAAAGCTTCCCCTCAATTTAAGCCATGAGGATGCATAACCCTTATTTCACTACGAATGTAACAAAAATGAGTGAAATCCAAAGGTTTTGTAAAAATATCAGCCAATAGTTGTTTGGTATCTACATGGTGAAGCACAATGTTTCCTTTTTCAACATTATCATGAAGAAAGTGATACCTAATGTCAATATGATTTGTTCTAGAATGTTGAACAGGGTTTTTCGCAATGCAAATGGCACTAGTATTATCACAAAACTATTGAACACTATCTAGATCAACCCCATAGTACTTAAGTGTTTGAACAATCCAAAGAATTTGTGAGCAAGTGCTAGCAGCAGCTACATATTCAGATTCGACTGTGGATTGTACAACTGAACTTTGTTTTCTAGAGGACCAAGCAACAAGTGAATTACCAAGAAAATGACAAGCACCCGATGTACTTTTCCAATCAATTCTACAACCCCCAGAATCAGCATCCAAAAAAGCATTCAAAGTAACGGTTAAAGAAGAAGGAAGCAAAATACCAAATTCTTGAGTTCCATGTAAGTAACTGAGAATCATTTTGACGGCTTGACGATGTGAAGCACGTGGAGAAGCTTGAAATCGTGCACAAATACATACGCTGAATTGTTTGTCCGGTCTGATGCCGTGAGGTACAAAAGTGATCTGATCATGCTTCGATATTCTTTTTGATCGACTGGGTCACCATCTTAATCAAGTTCAAGTGTTGTTGCTGTACTCATTGGTGTCCGAAGAGGCTTTCTTTTGACCATGTTGAAGCGCTTAAGAAGGTCTTTTGTATACTTCATTTGATGCACAAAAGTACAATCCTTGGTTTGCTTGATTTGCAACCCCAAAAAGTACATGAGTTATCCCATCATACTCATTTAAATTTTGAACACATCATAGCTGAAAAGTTGGACACAACATCATTAGAAGCACAATCAAAGATAATATCATCCACATACACTTGAACGAATAATGAGTTACTGCCATGCTTAAGCACAAAAAGAGTTTTATCAACCTTGCCCATGGTAGACACCTTTTGAAGTATGAATGTTTTTAACCTATCATAACATGCTATAGGGGCTTGTTTGAGACCGTACAAGGCTTTGGACAGTTTGTACACATGATTAGGAAAATTTGGATTTTCAAAACCTAGTGGTTGCTTGACATAAACCTCCTCATCTATATAGCCATTAAGAAAAGCACTTTGAACATCCATTTAATATAATTTGAATCCTTTAGATGCAGCAAAAGCTAACAAAATTCTTATGGCTTCTAATCTAGCAACAGGAGCAAAAGTTTCATCAAAATCTAGACCTTCAATTTGTGCGAAACCGTGAGCAACCAACCTAGCCTTATTCCTAACCACAACCCCCACCCCACTTTGTTTATTTTTTAACACCCATTTAGTTCTATTTAAAGTGTGCTCTTGAGGTGGAGATATAAGTTTCCAAACATTATTTCTTCAAAAATTTTCTAACTCTTCTTGCATGGCAATAATCAAGGATTCATTAGTGAGTGCATGTGATATATCTTTGGGTTCAAATGAAGCAACAAAAGCAGAATAAGCGTGAGAGTTCAGATCGCAAAACCTGGACCATGTGACTCGTTTGTGCAAGCTCCAAATGATTTGTTGTGGATGATGACTTTTGAGGATTCGGAGGGTCGTAGACACTTCACAAGATCCTTGTTCTTCATGTTCATCACATATCGAAGAACTTGTGGCTTGAGGACAATCTGTACCAGCTAGTAGTTGTTGGTGCTGGTTGTGGTGCAAAATCTGCAGCATGATAAACATCATTTGCTTCTGAATTTTCGACCAACATTACCACTTCATTGTCTTCTTAGATGAAAATACTCTAACCTTGTGGATATGGATTTGTACCTGCAATATTAGAGCTAGTACTTGGGCTAGCTTCATCAAAAGAAACCTCACAAGTCTCCACAATTATGTTAGTGTCAAGTAAAAGCACACGATGGCCTCTAGTATGAGATGGATAACCAAGAAACATGCCATCAACTGATCTAGGTTCAAATTTATCAAGATTACCATGTTTCTTAACAGGCATTTACAACCAAAGACTAAAAAGTGTATGACACTAGGCCTATGATCAAACCAAAGTTCATATGGTGTTTTTTCTTATCTTAGCGCGAAAGAAAACACGATTTGAGACATAACACACGGTTGCAATTGCATCTGCCCAAAATTTTCTAAGAGTTTGATATTCATCAAGCATAGTTCTAGCCATTTCAGCTAAGGTTTTGTTCTTTCTCTCTACAACACCTTTTTGTTGAGGTACATAAGGTGAAGAAAATTGGTGATCTATTCCATTTTTAGCACAAAAGTGATCAAATGATTGATTTTTAAATTGGGTTCATTTATCAGTTCTAATTGCTTTTAAAGATTATGGGTGATCAATTGATAATCTATGGAATAAAATTCTAAAGTTATTAAAAGCTTCATTCTTAGATGCCATAAAGTAAACCCAAGAGTATCTAGAATAGTCATCAACGATCACAAGAACATACCATTTAGCTCCGAAGGATTGAACACGGAAGGTCATACAGTGTAAAGGTGCAAAAGTTGACCCGATCCAGTTGTCATGGTAAATTTGAGAGGAGCTATGAACTTGAGACCATCTAAACATGTAAAAGAAGAGCACACAATTTATTTGTCCCTATTAAGCATAGGCAGCCCACATATGCGGTCAATAGCACTAACACGCGTTAGATGATCAAAGCCTACGTGACTAAGTCTACAATGCCAAAAATATAAGTCCTTTGAATCATTAGCCACTAGAAACCTATGCTTAGAGGATGACATATCAAAATTAGCTTTAAAAACTCTTCCAGACTGGGACATGTTAAAAATAAGCTCACTGTTTGAATCTACAACCTTGCAGCAATTTTTAGTAAAAATAATTTCCAAATTTTCATCTAGCAATTGTGAAACAGAAAGCAAGTTGAAGTTCAAATGTTAAACAAGTGCCACATCCTTCAAAGTGTAGTGATTATGTACTCTAACCAAACTTTTTAGCAATTATAGGAGTTGAAGAATTATCGACAAAAGTAACATTCTCTACACGTGACACAAAAAGAGGGAGGAGAACCAATCTTTGTTACCAGTCATGTGGTGTGAGGAAGCTGAATCCACAATCCAAATGTTATCCTTCCTCAAATGTGTAACCTACAGAAGCACAATACATCGATGACTCAATACTAGGGTTAGTAAAAAGGCATTTAGGAATCTAGTATTGTGTCACACGATGTGCAGCAGGAAAAACACGTGAAAGCAGAGACAAAACAGTAGGTTTATGAGCCAAAGTTTGAGGATTTTTGTACCCAACTGCTGACTTACGAGGTGTTACATGTGTAGCACAAAAAATAGTAGGTTTGGGAGAAAACTTTGCATGTTTTTGACTAATAAAAGCAGGTTGCATGTTCTTGATATTTGGTTTAGCATGTGCAGCAATTGCATGAGAGTTATGAGATTTAGCTTGAATTCTTTCATTTTTTCATTTTTTAGCTAGTCTATAAGATAAATCTATGACATGACCATCTCTAACACAGTGGGTACAATGAAATTTAACTTTGTGTTCATGTCTAGATGAGCAAGCAAGATGTTTATTAGAAGCTGAATGAGACAGTACCCCTGCAGATTTGAAAACCACTTCATTTTCTATAGGACTATTTGAATCAAACCACATACTAATGACATTACAATTTTTGGTGGATGTGCCTTACTATGAACATGAGAATAAAAACCTAAACTAGTTTTATCGTTGCAAGACTTGGAAGAATTCAGCAGCAAGTTTAGGTTCTTATTTGCATTACAAAATCGATCTAATGTTCGATGCACATCATCAAGTTTATTGGACAGATCAAGAAAATTTTCACATGAAGTTTTTCCTTTTAATTTGATAAGAATAATTTTCATCTTTATGAGCATGTAAAGCATTGTTCAAAATAGAAATTTCATACATAGCATCATGTAGATTCTTATCAAGAACAACACAAGTAGAACAATGCAAATCAATTGTAGAACAACTAGCATCTTTCAAGTTTTTATCATTAAGTGCAGAAAGCTCTCTGTTCTTTTCAATTTCTATCTCAAGTTTATCAAGTGTGGAGGTGAGTACACTTTTAGAGAGAACAATTGTTCATATATTAAATCACATGAGGAACAAGAATCACCACTAAGAATCAAATATTTTAAATGGTTAATTTCAGATTCTAGTGACTCAATTTTAACAGCATTGTCCCTAAGCTTTTTGTTCTTTTTCTTAACTATAACAGTGGCACGAGAAATAGCATCACACATTTCTTCGTAAGTAGGACATACCTCTTCATTGTCACTATTGTGTGCTGGCTCCTCCATACTTGATCTTGACTTGCCTGCCATGAAGCACAAGTTTGCCAAATCATCTTCATCTTCTCCACTTTCGATGTCCACATTGCTCGAGCCAAGTTCCTGAAGTGCAGAGATGAAACTATTTACCAATTGGCGTCCTGTAAAACCCTTCTTTTTCTTGTTGTTGTTTGTAGAGGAGTGCTTCGTCCTTGTTTGCTTTTCATCACGGAAAGTAGTACCTGAAAGGTTAGGGCAATCCGTGAAAAATGTCTTGTCTTACCACATTCAAAGCATCGTTGAGGTACGGCGCTCCCTCTCCTTCTAGTTCTCACCTTTTGCAATGCTTTTGAGAACCGAGTAGATATGAGTGCAAGTTACTCCTATGGAAACTCTTCAATCTGTTCAAGGGTTAGAGAGGACAACAAAGCAAGTGTTCCACAAGATGAAGATTGGCCGGCGCTAGGCATGTCACGTTGAGAATAAAATGCAAGAGACTTGCTGGGATTCTTACGTGAGATTACGTTAGTTTCATGAGTTCTAAATTTTGCATATAGAACATATAAAGTAAGTATACTCATGACAGTAGATTCATGAATAGATGTTACTTTCATCTCCTAAAATGACATGTCTAATGCACTTAGTAATTGCATAGCAGCATTCTCAGCATATTAAAAATTAACATTAGTGCTATGCAAGTTGTTTACAATTTTATTAAAGCGAGCAAAGTGGTCATCGATGGACTCTTCTGGTTGCATCTCTAAGTGCATGTACTCCTTTTTGAACATGTCTTGCCTTACTTCCTTGATCATGTTGGATCCTTCATGGTAATCGCACGGAGCTTTCCAAACATTGTACACAGATCAGAGGTGAGCAACACGTTCAAAGTTGCTTTGAGTTAATTCTTGTATGATCAAGTTCTGATCCTTGTTGTTGTTGTTTACATCTCTCATATTTATAGCTGTAACTTGATCGTTTGATGGCACTTCGTAGGGCTTGTACACCTTTTCCCATATTGCGAAGCCTTGCGCCTGGATGAAGCCTCCATGCGTGCCTTCCAAACCTAAAAATCAATACCACTAAACACACAAGGTTTGGCAGAGTATTTCTCCATCATGATTATTCGAAACACGTGCAAATCACAAAGATTGGAGCACTGTGGCTCTGATACCAATTGTAGGATCGAAGAGCACATGAAAAGCTACATGAGGATGTGAATGGTAGATCAAAACTTTTTTAGTGGAAGCAACAAAAACTCCTTGGCAGAAAATCAATTTGTTAAAAACCGTGTGTGTAACTTATCTAAACGTGTTCAACCATGAAAAAAGTAGTATATATTATAGAGAATCAAGTCACAAAGATGCGACAACAAGAATCACGAAAAAACATCATGAAAAACACAACTTATGATCAAAAGATTAAACAAATGTCAATCTGTTCTACCTGAGAAGCAACACTGCAAATAAACTCGTGTAGATCAGAACCCACAAATCCAACGACTGTGAAATTTTCACAGATGATAGATAATCAAGTTGTGAAGATAACCCAAATAAACAAGTAAATTTGATCTGTAAAACTCAAGTTATGATAAAACCACAGAAGCAAGGTAGTGCTGTGCAGAAACTCGACGAGAAAACTTGCCTAAAACAAGTCGGACGAACAAGGCACAAAAGTTCCTATAAACTATGATCTTTAGGCAATAGAACAATAGAGGAACAGCCCAAAGTCCGTGCACCGTGAGCTCTGGCCTCCCTTGCTTATATAACCACCCTTTAGGCCAACCCAATCCTAACTAGGACTCGTATCCTACTCAGTTTCCTCTGAAACATTCCATAACTGCTCAATACTCTTCTATATGTAGATAGAAGCAATATTAAGACTTCCAAACACTTTAGGAACGTATTCAACATTTTTAAAAACAACTCAACTTCGTGACCCACATGAAAACCTATCATTACTAACTCGAATATTTCCATATTTAAGTAAAACATGACTCAGCCACAACATGAGTCTATAACCTAGTCAGTTGGACATTTCTGACCAATTCTTTACATCCACATCTCTTCATCACGCCTTGGAACCATGCATCTCCAAGTCCATGCACTGCATGAACACGTGCAGACATCTTCCAACGACGTCCATGACACCTTCATATGCATTGTTCTTGATTCAAACATGTTGTGCAACCCCCCGATCAACTCAACCACAATTCCTCCTGAACTTGGTTGTTGAACCTCATCTTCTCTCTAAGACTAGTTCAATGAATCCCGTCACCAGCCAAGTCCTGAACTTAAGCAACACCTGCATATGAATAAACAACCAATACTTCTGAGCACAAGTCCTCGACTTGACTCACTTTGTTCTGAAACCACAACACCTTATGTGAGCACCTCACATTAGCATGTTGCAAACCATAGCAAAAACATTAACCACCATGATCAGCCAAAACACATCAAAAACTTAGTAATAGAATACTAAGCATACTTTTTATAAGTGTAAAGCAAGTTCGAAACATTGTAAGTTAAAAGCAGAACCATTGCAATCTAGCACCAGACCTTGCCAAAGCTAACTGAACCTTGAACTTGAGCTTATCAAAGCTAGCAAGACCTAGCGTCGAAGCTTATCAAAGCTAGTCAGACCTAGCGCCAGAGCTAACCAAACCTAGTCGGACCTAGTGCCGGACCTAGCAAAAGAATGTCAGATCTAGACAAAGTAAGTCGGACCTTATGTCGGATCTTGCTGGAGCTACCCAAAACAAGTCGGACTTATCGACGGACCTTGCAGGACCTCAGACCTAGAGTCAGATCTTGTTAAAAAAGTGTTATGCAGTAGTCAAAACTTTTATCATCATAGCCAATGTATTCAGCACACATAGGTCTCACATGGTCTTTGCACCGTTTCGCGTGTGCTTTCTCCAGGTCACTACCAGGTGGGTCCCTTCCATTGATATGGGTTCTAAACCATTGGACAACCTCAGATGCTTTTGTTTGTGGGCCATTTTATCTATGTGATGACACGTGGCATTGCCTGATTTGTCAAAATCCAATTTAATTGATTACTTCCTGCATGTCTTGGTATTTTTGGGTATAATTCACCTGCATACAAAAAAAACACCAACACTTGTGGAATTGGTTAGTTTTTAACACTACCACTATGTTGTGTTTCTCTTTTGTGCACATTATGAGTTGAATTGACGGTCTAAATATGTCACTTAAGGACCGTCAACAGTCTCCACTCAAGGGGTGGATAGAAGAATGCTCTAATTCCGTTAGCTTGGCATACACACCTTTTAACAAGGTGCAAATGCTAGCTAAGGAACTACACCTACCATTGAAATATCATGATGATCAAGCAAATGGAGAAGTGTTTGGAATTATCCAAGTCATGGATATTTACATGATTTGTGAAAATCCATGTGACATGGGACGCTTGGGAAAAGGGCCCATGAGGATCATTTCCAAACAACAACTCCAATAGCTATTATCTACAAAGAGGTCAAGGGTGGAATCAATATCACCCTTGTAATCCAGGGGGCTATGGGGATTTCAAGTGATTTAAGTTCGACTAGCCTACCTTGAAGTATCTTGTCCATGGCCAAGCAACAAATCAAGACAACATTTACATGAAGCTTATGGCCAAGGACAAAAAACTTAAAGAGCATTCAAGATCCAAGATGTCCCACAATCACTTGATGGGATTCCTACCCTTCGACCAAGCCCATGCAACATGAAGCATTTCTTGTTTGATTGTGGAGTCCATATGTCAACATGCCCAATGAAGTCTTTGATCGATAGTCAAAGTATGGGTTAACACAAAGGAACATTAAGAAGGTCGAAGTCACACCCCTAATAAAACGTACAAGCCTCACCATGCTCATAAAAGAATATCTTCAAGAGAGAAAACCGTCACTACATCAACAAGTCCTCATCAAGATGATGAAGAGGCTAGGGACACCATGTGGCCCACATGTCCGAATGACAGCCAAAGCAATTTTGGCATGTCAAGTAGGAGAAGTTGTCCACGTCTTTTACTCCGGCATTGGACAACAAATCATTGCACAAAATAGGACTGCTTTAAGTCCCACTCATCGGACATCAAAATTCGCGCGAGTCCTTGCCAATATGTTAATTTGTAGTTATCACATATTTGAATTTCTCATCAATCTTTACATTTGCATTTAACATGCTTGAATTTTCACACTTGCATGTTGGAAAGTAAAATTTCCAACTATCATAAAACTAAAATTTTGAATTAGGAAATAAATTTATATGGATATGAACCTTGCGTGTAACCACTTGAATTCATCTTCCTAATTCAAACCAAAAATATTTCCCTTAATATTCATTGCAATTGCATGTTATTTCAAGTTGGGCAAAACAATTAGACAAAGCTTACAACATGCTTTTGAGTTAACGTAACCCGTTTTCATGTTTTTTTGTTTGTTCTTGATTTTATTGCAGCCAGGACAAAATTTGTAAAGAGGTTGGAAGGCCTCATCAATCCCAATTCACCATCGGAGAATTCAAGCGCATATCCCTGCATTGATCTCATTTTTGAGCTCATGGTGGAGGAATGCTCAAGATGGTGGCCAAATGGAGGAGCAAGATGAAGCTCATTCAACTCCAACCTTAACTTGGCAGAAGACATTGAACATGTAGGCTATACCAGAATCCATGGTAGTGAGTTTCTCACACCACGACCTTCAACCCGGACTGCTCTTCAATTGACGTACAAGTTTAAAATTTTCCGTCGTTTAAATTGCATTAGGATTGAATGATTTTTGCTTACATTAGTGAGGAAGGTTTACACCTTCTCATCATTCAATTCTTATGCATCCTCATGAGAGTAAGTGCCAGAATATTGCGCTTTTTGATTCTTGAAAAAGGAATGTCACCTTATTTGGGAATAATTTTAAACAAGTACCTAGAATTTCATAAGCATTGCTAAAATTGACTTATACATTTTCTGCCTAGGTTTAGGAAATGATTCTTATGGAATGACAAAATGGTTGAATTGGTATGTAGCAACATGGAAATAGTGATGTCCATAATTTTTATTTGAAACTCATTCATGCATTGATCACTAAATTTCAAATTCCTAGCAAAGAAATTAAAAATGTTCAGGTGGATAAAATTGAGCTTTTTGTCGTAATCCACATGATACATATTTGGTCTTGTAAAAAATAGAGATGGTTAGAAAATTTAAAAGATAAAGGACTCAATAGAGTGTACATCTATCACTTGCATTGCTATGAGTAGGAGCTTTAGAAAATATGAAAATGGATTAATTTATAAAGCTCCACTCCCATATCAATGAACAACACAATGTTTATGGATGCACTCGAATTTGAACCCGACATATCTTTGATTGTTTTTCTTCCCCGGATGTACAAATGAAATTTGGTCATCGGACGCAAAGTTTCAGTTGTATAAGTGCCGGGAGCTAACCATCCCTCTCTATCTGAGAGGGGAAGCTTGCAAGAGTAGTATTTCTATGTAGGCACATAAAAAAGTTGATTTGGAGGTACCATTTCAACATCTTCGCCAATGAGTAACCAAGCATGGTTGAAACCTATCGAGATTGAATCCCAAGGGCCAATCATAGCTTTACGGTGTTGGAGGTTTGTCATGGAAACCTTCCATCAGCAACCAATGGTCTACCATGAATAAGTGGGTTCCGTATTCTCCTACTATTCTAAGCACCCATTCATGCTCAAGGGAATTTCCACCGTCATTCGGTGCACATTGTTCCTCTGTAGCTAAGGGTTATTTTAACCTTAAGTCAAGGAAAAATAGATCACACACAACACATGTTGGGTGCATGTTATTCCTTTGTGGCCCGAGGTTATTTTGAACTCAGCCAAGGAATTGTAGATCACACCAACACGTGATGGATGCACCTTATTCCTCTGTGGAGGTTATCATGACCTTAGCCAAGGAATAAAGGATGACACCCGACGTATGGGAGACCTTGAGGTGTGGCATTGACAACACTCTCCTCGACCACACTGTTGGAACCCATGGGAGGCAACACAACATCGACACTCAACCCTCCAATGCCAAATCCATGCTGCAACAAGTTTGGGCCAACCTCACGGCCTACCTCAGCCATTAGGGTTTCAACCCCTATCGCTAACCTTGACCAAGAACAAGCTTGGGGTGGACCCCCACCTTGAGGTAATTTGTATCACACCCCATTTGCATTACATTATTTATTTCTTTCCACCACAATTGCATCTAATTTTTTAATAATTAGTGTAGGTTAGGTTAATAAAAGATGTGCGGTAAGAATATTTTTACCTTGCATAAGTTAAAATGATAAATAGTTGCTCTATTTATTTTCTCTAGTACCTTGCATACAACTTAGTATTCTCCAAATATTGAGTTTATTGGCTTAGAATATTCTTGCCTTAAACCTGGAATTTGTGGGTAGAAAAATCTCAGTCCAATTCTAGGTTGTTGCGGGGGTATGATATACTGATAAGAGCTGCTAATATCCTAGTTAAAGGTGAAACTTAATTTCTTAGAGAAAATTTAAAATGGGAGTTCCTCATTTGATATAAATTCCTACCAGAGCCATATGATGATTTGAATTAGATAAACACTATACATGTGGTATTTGCCTTCACATTGAGCCTAGTCAAACTAGTATAGACCTATGTGAGAATCTTTTCATGCATTTAAAATAAAGATCGCACGGGCACCTCCTAAACTTCTACACTAGAAGTTAGCGAAATTCCATAATACGATTCCACCACCAAAAAGATACTCCATGATTTTCATGCATAACACTCTCTACAAAATATTTGAAAAAAAAAAAAGAGGAGTAGATGACATAGCTACAAGAAAAAAGGAAAACAATACATGCTCCTGTACAAGAGCATGGGAGAAAAATATTAAAGGAAAGAAGAATAAGTAGCCATGTTTCATCCTCAGAATAAAGAGAGTGCATAAAAAGGAGTCATCTTCAACTACCACAAATATTCCACCACACATGCATAATCTTGATCTAGGGGCATGATTTGTTTTCTCCTAAGTCTTACTCTTTTGACTTAGCAATATATGTGTTCCAAATATGCCTACTCTTGTTCCCTACCAAGATCCACAAAAAGCTTTATTTAGATGTAGGATACAAAAGGCATTGTCTTGATGATGATACAAATACCACTTCCCACATAGGAGTGAATGAGTGCATCATTTGAAGAAATTAAATTGAAACACCAATTGAAATTCTCTTGAAAATCGAGTGAAACTTATACATTAGGTGATGCATGCTCATTTTGTTGTTATGTCATTCAACCACACAAGAAAAGGATGATGCATAAGCCCCATAAAGACTAGGAAAAAGGGTGAGGTACCATAGCCAATTTATTCAATGCAAGGTAGAATACTTTGTTGTGCACTTGGTACTTTTGCAAAACAGAACATTGTTGCAATTCCTAATCAACAACCTAAGTCTTTACCTTTGCTTCGGGATGAGAAGATAATAAGCTCAGGGGAGTTTGTTGACAGTCATTATAAACCAATTTCAATCGTCAATATAACTCATTTATGTAAGGGAATGAAGATTTCTCACACATCATAGTTAGAAATAACCTAGTTCCACTTGTACTCGAAGAAATTGGTGCATGCAATTATTATATATAGAGTTAAGGTGAATGCATGAACCCAAGGCAAGGAAACACACTTCCAACCAATCAGACGATGCCATGTGGATTCCCATGGATCCAATGGCCCACTTATAGGCGGGTACCTGCATGTTTTCATCCTGATTCATCCAGAAGGTCGACAAGGGCCCACATATTAGCGTTCGGGAACAAGTGGGAGCCAAGTGGGGCCAACCCTAGTTCGATCGGACCCCCTATTTGGCCGAACTGGTATGCCCACCAAACTCGGTCCACTTGCACGTGTCGACCCCTAGTGGCTTCCTTGACACCGGAGTAAGTGAAAGCCCGAGAGATTAGCATGTGAAACCGCTTGAGTGATTGTATAAATAGGGGGAGTGCCTCACTTCACTTCACTTCACGTACACCACTTGAGCATCATTCTATTGTATACATCAGTTGTTCTAGTTCTTCAGTGCGCTTAGGAATACTCTTGGGTGAAATGCTACAACGGTATCTTCCGTGCGCTTGCGGATCTCATCTCCTACCGAAGATGATATGTGGTGTTAAGAAATACCAACAGTGTCACACATTCCCTCTTCCTCTACCCCTCTTTCTCTCATTCTCTCTCTCTTCCCCTCCCACTCTAGCATCCTTTGTCTCTCACTTTACCCTCTCCCTCGCACTCCTCTCCCTATCTATGTCTCTCTTACTCCACCTCTATCTCACCTCTCTCCCACAACCTATGTCCGAGTCTCCTACTCCACCTCTATTTCGCTCTCCCTCTCTCTCACCCTATGTTCTACGTCCTACTCTTCCTATGTGAAATACTGAAATGAATAGAACAATATTAAAAAAGAGTTTATTACCTGCGTTGGGGGCAGATGTGCTCGGGGTGTTTGTGTCGGGGTCACCTGTGGCATCGAAAATGGAGGAATCTCTATCTGCTAACCGATTTGTCGAGCAAGATCCTGCCATTGCAAAATATTAGAATATATATGTTACTCAAATGCTATGAAATTAAACTACGATAGTTTAAATTACTTACCGCCACCGTTGCTTGCATTTGGGCCATGTACATGGTCGTGACGTTCTAGAAGGCCCTCAATCTCTCTTGCTCCGCCCTCGACCTCTCTTGCTCTGCCCTCGACCTGTGGGTCTACATTAGCATCTCCTTCACCGCAATGAGCTCCAACTGGGTCTGCGATAGACGTCCACTTGATGGCCCAACGGACAAGGCCTGCATCGATGAAGTGCCTCTCAGAGGTCGCGTCGACCTCGAGTCAACAAGTCCATTAAAAATGGAAAAGCTGCAAAAGAATGAAAATATTAATTAAAATAAGGTAGATTGAAAAAGAAATGAAACAAATGACCAACTCACCTTTCACGGGCCTTCTCGCCTCTGCTCGTGTACATGACTTGGCGGTCGATCAGTGCATTTTCCCAATCCTAATCTTCATCGTGTATCACTATCTCCTACATGTACTTTTTCTAGAAAACAAAGAAATCTTGTAAGCGTGTCAATAATAGTGATGAATTTTGAAAACTTACCAGTCGATCGGCCGCGACCTGACTACACTGCCAGGCTGGGAAGGGTCACTTCCCTGACCGGTCTCTCGCTCCTCTATAGGCGTGTTAGCGAGACAAATATATTATGAACACGTAAATGAACTTAAAATTTATTCAACATGTGTTTAGCAAAACGCAAAAAGCCATCGCAGCTGTAGTTGTGCTTGCCCTCGGATCCCCGACGACACTCTCTTGACTTTATGGACTTAGCAATGAAAGCATTGCTAGCCTAGTGCCGACAGAGAGCTTGGTACTCCTGGGGTTGACCCTGCAACAGAAAATACTAACTTGCAAATATTTCATATTTTATCAATACAGTTGACATACATAAGTATTGTCAAAATTTAACAATAACAACTTACCTCCACGTACTGCTCCTCCAAGTACATGTCAGAGTCCTTCCTAAATGGACCCCCTTTCTACTGTTGCCGGGTTGCGGCTTTTGGTACGCGTTCACAGCCTGGATCCGAGCGTTCAACAACGTTGTCGTCGCGAGCTTCCGAGCATTGTAGTGGAACATGCGTCTCGCGTGCTCCTCCATGCCCGGTTCCTCTACCTAGTACCTCACCTATAAGCAAACAAACATCCTAGTGATATGCATTAACAATTTAAATGAGTTAAAAAAATTAAACAGTTAAACATATCATAAAATCATTCCACATGCCTCCCTGAAGGCTGCTGTTGACCTCGTGAGAGACACGAGCGTAGTCATCCCACGACAGGGCAATAAAGCCATCAATAACATTAGGGTAGTGCAACTTAACTAAAGCTCCCAGGACACCGTTAACCTTCCTATGGTGTTTTCGGCCCGTGAAAGAAAAGTCATACCAACATCTGCAATATATGATAACTCATTACAGATCGAAAGACAACATGTAATATTTAATACTATACAGTTTCTTTTACCTGTCTCTGACTGGACGGATAGTGATCTGTTGAGAAGGAACTGGAGGAGGAGTCGCAAACTGGGTCCTCCTCATCCATCGCCTCTACAGCACCATCGTGTCTTGTAACCCGCAAGGCTGGTCACAACCAGAGCCTGAAGGCTTCACGCTAGGCGGCTCCGAAGGGAGGCTAGTCGGCTCTTGTGGCGGCCCCCTAACCTCTGACTCTGACTCAGATGACTCTGAGTCAGATTGCAAAAATAAAAATATTGATAAGAAATAATTCTTTATAAGTTCAATGTAAAAATATCGTGATTGTCAATTGAAATTTTCCTCCCTGAGCTGTAAGCACACCTTACCCGACTAGACCTAAGTCGCAAACTCTGGAAGGTGCGCCAGCAGCTGGGAGCACCTGCTCGCACCAGAAGAGGTACTTGAGAAAGGGTCTCGTGCCAGCGCAAACCCTCTCACTGCCTTCCCCTTCCCCTTCCCCTTCGACGACATCTTGTTAGTGAAGAAAAGTCATGTTAAGATAATAACAAAAGTCATGTTAAGATAATATACAAAAGTCATAATTGATTAATATGCTAATATAATATAAAAAGTCATGTGAACTTAGTGAAGAAAATGTTAGTTCATAAATTTCAAAAGTCATCAACGTCACAATCATGCAACCTACTCCTTAATCCAGCCCATCGATGTTCTTCTTCTGTGACCATCTTGATTGCATTTCATTTCCGTTTCCATGTAGCAGCAGGCTCGACTAAGTCATCAATATCTTCAGTTTCTGTTTCTGTGCTCGTCTCTATATCTTGAGCATCTCAACCTAAGTCATCGAGTCCTACACTAGGCTCGACTGAGAACGAGTCTGGTAACTCTTCCTCTTGGTAGACCTCTTCAACCTCATCTTCCTCATGGTAATCATCATTTCGTGGAGCATATAACCGCTCATAAGGATTCACCTTATGTACCACCCACCAAGATTTGAGTTTATTGCATGGATAAGATAGATAGTGCACTTGCTCCACTTGGTGTGCGAGAACAATTAAATTGGATTCTTTCAACCGTTCCTTGTATTTTAATTGGACCATGCAAAACTGCTTTAGTCGAATTCCAAGACTGGCATCAAACCAATCAAAGTCAAAGAATACTGCTCGAATATCCTTGCTTTCAACAAAAGCGAATTCAATGATTTTTTTAATAATCCCATAGTAATTCGTTTCACATCCTTGAAAATCCACTGCCCTGGTCACAACTCCGGTATTACATGTTGCCGCGAGAGGACGAAGAGATTCAAATTGAGTTGTACAGAATTGAAAGACACTGATGTCATATCAACCATAGCTTCAAACTTTAACCACTCCATAGGATAGTTGTCGCAAGTCCTTTATTTCACTGTGGAAGATACGAAGTTATTGGAAAACTTTGTAAATATTCGTAAGTTATTATAAAACATTGTTAATATGATAAGTTAACAAGAAAATGTTACATAATCTCAAAACCAGGAAAGAAAATTAGTTCCATTGTTTATTCCTTCCCGTCGCATCCTTTCTATTTGGATGCTCGTAGGTTGTTGTCTATGTCTCCATTTTTCTAATCGAACTCGCTGTATGAAAAGAGAACCTTTTAGAATAGATGTGTTACAAAATATTCTGATTAGCATAAATGTAGGGCAGATACTTACTCAGAATATTTTCCATCCCATCTATATTAGCATACATGTAGAGCAAAGCAGCACTCCATTCTTCTTCGCTAATGTTGTAGGAAGTGTAACTACCACTAGTACTGCCTCTTATTGCAAAAATGGAGAGATCGCTACAAGGAGGTTGCTCATCCATATTGTACTGCATTGTCGAAAAGTTGACATTGTGTTCCTCTGCAAATAAACACTTGAGAAGTATCCTACTTCCTTAAGAGTAAAAGCTTTGGCGATGCACCCTTCAACCCTTGCCCTGTTACTAACCATTGGTTTCGAATATCTTAGTGCTCCTTCAATATGATACATCCACCTATATTGCACAGGACCACCCACTTTTGCTTCAAATGGAAGATGGTTTAGGAGATGTTGCATTGGATTGAACATCCTTGAAGGAAAAAAATTTCATCTTACACAATAGTACTTGTATCTCTTGCTCCAACTTACTCATCATCTATGTCGTGATTTAATTAGCACAGAGTTGTCTATAGAACTGGCTAAGCTCGACTAACACCTTCCACACCGCATCATCAAAGTAGCCCCGAAACATAAGAGGCATAAGTCTTTCCATGATTATGTGATAATCATGACTCTTCAAACCAATGAGCTTTCCCGTTTTCACATTCATGCTTTATCTTAGACTAGCTGTTTAACCATCTATAAATTCACACTTTGCAACCATTTGAGAACTTCTTTATTTTCCTTAGGTCAAAGACAAAAAGAATCGCATGTTTCACCGCCACTTTCAGAGAGCTCAAGAGTTGGATGGTTACAAATCTCAGCGAGATCCTTTCGAGCCTTTAAATTGTCTTTCGTTTTGCCCGTCATGTCGATTCATGTGCTTATGATACATTTGCCCATGTTACGCTCTTGATGCATGACATCAATGTTATTCCTTAGAATCAATGAATTCACATACAGTAGCTCCCAAAGTCCACATATGTGACTCGAATTATGTTCGTCTCTGTAACCTACAAAATATCTAGGGGGGCCTACATCTAGCACCAATTTGTCCAAAATATCAGATGTTTCTGACCCGTTAAGACGTTTTGGTTGTCCTTTAGTGACAATGGTGTCCTTTCTAAAGACATTACTCTATTGCCTAACACGTGATTCGGAGGCAGCCAATGTTTGTGACAATCAAAGTAAGATATCTTACCTCCATGAGTAAGTCAAAAGCAATCGGTGTTCGAAGCACATATCGGACATGTCAACTGACCGTGAGTGCTCCATCCAGAAAACATGTTGTGTACAAGAAAATCATGGACGGACCACAAATAAGAAGCTCGAAGGTTGAATTTCTGCTTGCTTTAACAGTCGTGCGCTTCGACTCCAGTTCACAACATCTTCAATTCATCGATCAACGGTTTCAACATCATGTTGAGATGTGACCCCGGATGATATGACCCAGGTACAATGAGGCTAACCTCATTCAGAAAGTCGGTGGTAGGTTCTACAGAATAACAAAGACAGTGAACGACAAGAATCCACGTGTCAGCAACCCAATGCAAACATTTCTCGCTTCAAAGCTGAAATCTAGATCAAACCGGACAACCGCCTTCCATGCCATACTGTCCGAAGGGTGCGTCATGATTCCATTGTTCTGACGTTCACCTTCTTTGTCCCATCTCAAGTGTTTGGCAGTATTTTTTGAAACGAACAATCAATTTAACCTAGGTGTCACGGGTAAGTAACGAAGCTAATTCCATGTGACTTCTGTCATCACAGTATCACCATCGTTATTAATAACTTTGAGAAACCACGGTTGACCACATTTTAAACATTTGTTCTCACTGGCATGCTCTCTTTCAGAAAAGCATGCAGTTGTCCGAACACACATCAATCTTCTCGTAGTTTATACTAATATTGGAAAGAATTTTCTTCGATTGGTACATATCTTTAGGTCCTTTGTGAGGATGTGGAACGACATCGATGAACAAATTGATGAGGTCATTGCAGCAGTTATTAGAAAAGAAGTACTTAGACTTAATTGCCATAAGTCTAGTAACAAAAGTGAGGAGTGCCATTTCAAGGTGCCCATGTAGTGGCTGTTCTAAAGCCTCGAGAAGGTCGAAGAACTTTTTAACCTCCCGTGTAGGAGGATCCTTTGTAAGCTTTGGTTATATAGCTTACAGCATCTCATCCATCATATCAACCCCCGTGTCCACATCATTGTTCGCTTCCACTTCTTGTACAGCTTGAGAAGCTGTCTCGCTGTGCAAGGTCCACAACTCACAATATGACACATAACCGTTTCGACATGAGTGCATCGAAAGTTCCACTTTGTCCAAAAATGTCCTGTTCCGGCATTTCCTACATAGGTACTGCACCTTATCGCTATTTGACAACAAAAAAGCTCAGTCTACAAAAGCTTCTGTCTTGGCGTACCACTCATTTGAATGACGACTAGTTCTGCTCTTACAACCATTATACATCTAACTGCGGTCTTCAACCATGTTTGACTCTTCAGTTTAAAGCCAGATAAATTATGGCTACTTTATATTTTGTTTAATTTCATGGCCATACATCTATTGTAAAGTATAGGTCCTAAACCCACCCAAGAGTGACCGAGCGGAACGTGCTCATGACGAGACGTGAAGTCTAGATCCAGAAGAAATTTCAGCAGCATAACACGACTTTTCTCCCTCTGCATGCCCATAAATGGTGCATCAGAGAACAGGGTTATTTCGTCGAAATCTTGTCTCAATCCAGACCGGTGTCTTGTCAAGGGCCGCACCCCCTCGATCACTCCCAGGCTGCCCAAAAAAGGGACAATTCCAAACAAAAACGCCTCACATGTGAGATGGATTGGTTCGAAACAGGTAACGCAAATTGACAGGTTACGTTAATCTTTCATTTTGGAGTCATATATGAGAGAGGAAAGATCAGGAGAGAGAGAGGAGGAGGAAAGAACGGTCGAACAGCTTTATGGGTTAGCTGTCGTATTTTATGCTCCATCGGGTCTTGCCGCCCACGCGCGAGAGCTTGCCGTACTCATCGTCGCTTTTTGCCTCCGTGCCCATCTATATGCATAAGTTCCTACTAAATGGGCCACGTTGGGCCATAAATGGGTTATGTCGGGCCGAGCCGGCCCGAAACCTGTATATTTATACATTAAAATTAAATACTCAATCAAATAAAGCAATAAATATATGATAATAATTAAAACAACTAAACTAAACTCATATCAATTAATCCTAGAGAAACATCTAAACAATTATCAATTCATTTAAATAATGAGCCGCAGTTGCAACAAACATCTAAACCTAACCTAAAGTATTAAGCATAATGTAACATAATAAAAAAATATTAACTAAACAATTACGCATAATCTAAAGAATTGAAACCAATTAGCATAATTAACATAATGTATACAATTAGCATAATAAGCACAACATATAACTAAACCAATTAGAATAATTAGCATAACTAAACAATTGGTAGTTAAAAAACACAAAAAATTAGCATAATTAGCACAATTACATTCAATAAACCACTAAAGAATTGGTAATTAAATAAACTAGGTTTCCTCCATGGCCAGCAATGAAACCTGGGGTGGGGGGGGGGGGGTGTCGACAGCCTGCCATGGGGGCCCTCAGCAGCGGGGGGGGGGGGGGGGGGGGTGCCTACCAGGGGGAGGGAGACTGTTACCTGAGTGTGGAGGTGGCACGGCCAGCGGGCGGCTAGGTGAGCGACGAGAGCGGCTAGGAGCAGAGGGAAGCGCAACGAGAAAGCATGGGTGAATGTGCCACGTACGTCGGCTGACATACTTACACCGGCCTAGGGTTGAGCCAACATATTAAGACTATTAAATTATGTTGGCTCGATAACTTATGTCAGCCTAGGGTTGGGCCGACATCATTAATGCACTAAATTATGCCAGTTTCTTTATTTACGACGATCACAGGCCAGCGGCCGACGTAACTTTGCTAGCTTACGTCGGCTTGAGTCGGCCGACATAAGTTACATAACTTACATCAGCCAACCCACGTAAATTACTTTGGCGAATGTAATGTTGCGAGTTTCCTGTAGTGACTCTTGATAAACTTGAGATTGAAATTGAAAAGAACAGAAAGGTTGTTGCACTTAATGATAAAAAACATGAAACATGCTTGCTGTTCAACAATTGATTTGCATTATTCTAACTGTGATGATCTTAAAAAGAAACTACATGATGTTATGAATGAATTTCTATTTTGAACAATTCTTAACTTTCTCATGAAGTTAAATATTGTTCTAATTGCAAGTTAAAAGGAAAAACATCATGTGAAAACTTCCTAGACTTGTCTAATAAACTTGAGGGTATGCATAGGACACTATAGCAGTTTTGTAGTGAGAATAAAAATTTAAACTTACTACTGATTTTCCATAAGACTTGCAATAATAAAACTTCTTTAGGTTTTGATTCTCATGCTCATGCTAAGTCACATCCACCTAAGGTTATTAACTCACTAGGAAGTGGTTTGATTAAAATAGTTCCTAAACAAAAAGAAGTGGTTTTCAAACTGCAGGAGTGTTGTCTCATTCGGTTTCTAATAAACATGTTGCTTGCTCATCTAGACATGAACACAAAGTTAAATTTCGTTGTACCTACTGTGGTAGAGATGGTCGTGTCATAGATTTTTGTTATAGACTATCTAAACAACAGAAAAAGGAAAGAATGATTGCTAGATCACATAACAACTGAACGAAACTTGCTGCACGTACTGAACCGAATGTTAGGAACTTGCAACCTGCTTTGATGAGTCAAAAACATGCAATGTTTGCTCCCAAACCTACTATTTTTTGTGCTACACATGTAACACCTCGTAGGTCGGTAGTTGGGTACAAGAGCTCTCAAACTTTGGCTCATGAACCTACTATTTTATCTCAGCTTTCGTGTGTTATTCATGTTGGACGTGGTGTGACTCAGTACTGGATTCCTAAATGCCTTTTGACTAACCCCAATATCGATTCATCGACGTATTGTCCTTCTATATAGGTTACATGCTTGATGAAGGAGAACATTTGGATTGTGGATTCAGGTTGCTCATGCCTCATGACTGGTAACAAAGGAAGGTTCTCCTCCATCTCTTTTGTGTCATGTGTAGAAAATGTTATTTTTGCCAATAATTATTCAACTTCTATTATTTCTAAAGGTTCGGTTAAAGTAAATAAAAACTTCACTTTGAAGGATGTGGCACTTGTTAAAAATTTGAATACAACTTGCTTTCCGTTTCACAATTGCTGGATGAAAATATAGAAGTTATCTTCACAAAAAATTGATGCAAGGTTGTAGATTTGAAAGGTGAGCTTTTGTTTAACATGTCTAGGTTTGGAAGAAATTTGAAGCTGATTTTGGTATGTCAACTTCTAAGTATAGGTGTGCAGCTGCTAATGATTCAAAGGACTTATATTTTTGGCATCACAGACTTGGTCACGTAGGCTTTGATCATCTCACGTGTGTTAGTGGTCTTGATCATATACGTGGGTTGCCTAAGCTTCAAGGGGACAACGATATTGTGTGCTCTTCTTGTAGACATGCTAAGATGGTTGTAGGTTCACATCCTCCTCTTACAATGACCATGATAACTGAACCGGGATAGCTTTTGCACCTTGACATCATAGGTCCTTCATGTGTTCAATCTTTTGGAGGTAAATGGTATGTGCTTGTAATTGTTGATGACTTTTCTAAAAATTCTTGGGTTTACATTATGGCATGTAATAATGAAGCTTTTAGTCACTTTAGAAGTTTAGTTCTTAGACTTTCACTTGATCGCCCAGGATCTTTAAAAGCGATTAGAAGTGTTAATGGAGATGAATTTAAAAACCAAACATTTGATCACTTTTGTGCTGAAAATGGAATAGATGATGAATTTTCTTCACCATATGTAACTCAACAAATAGGTGTTTTAGAGAGAAAGAACAGAACCTTAGTTGAGATGGCTAGCACTATGCTTGATGAATATCAAACTCCTAGAAAATTTCGGGCAGATGCGATTGCAACAGCTTATTATGTTTCAAACCGTGTTTTCTTGAGAGCTAAGTTAGGAAAAACACCATATGAGCTTCGGTTTGGACATTGGTCAACTGTCACACACTTTAGGGTCTTTGGTTACAAATGCTTTGTTAAGAAACATGGTAATCTTGATAAATTTGAAGCTAGATTTGTTGATGCCATGTTTCTTGGGTATCCATCTCATACTAGAGGTTACCGTGTGATTTTACTTGACACTAACAAAATTGTGGAGACTTGTAAGGTTTATTTGGATGAAGCTAGCCAAAGTACTAGCTCTAATATTGCAGGTCAAGATGCATATCCGCAGGGGGAGAGTATTTTCATTGAAGATGAAGAATGAGTGGAGCTACTGCCCAAAATTTCATAAATAAACAATGATGTTACAGCTCTTGACCTCGCTCCACAACCAGCACCAAAGACCACTATTGCTAATCCAGATCTTCCGCAGGCCACAAATTCTTCGATTTGTGATGATAATGAAGAAGGAGAAGCTTATGAAGTGTCGACTCTCCTCCGCGTCCTCAAAAGTCATCCTTCACAACAAATCATTGTAAGCTTGCACGAACAAGTCACACGGTCCAAGTCTTGCGATGCAAACTCTCATGCTCATTCTTCTTTTGTTGCTTCTTCTGAACTCAAAGATATATCACATGCACTCACTAATGAATCTTGGATTATCACCATGTTGGAGGAGTTAGAAAAATGTGAAAGAAATAATATTTGGAAACCTGTACCTCCACCTCAAGGTCACACATTAATTGGAACTAAATGGGTGTTAAAAATAAACAAAGTGGGGATGGGGTTGTGGTTAGGAACAAAGCGAGGTTGGTTGCCAAAGGTTTCACACAAGCTAAAGGTCTAGATTTTGATGAATCTTTTGCTCCTGTTGCTGGTTAGCTTTTGCTGCATCTAAGGGTTTCAAGTTATATCAAATGGATGTTAAAAGTGATTTTCTTAATGGCTACATAGATGAAAGGTGTATGTCAAGCAACCACAAGGTTTTGAAAATCCAATTTTTTCTTATCATGTTTACAAACTGTCCCTAGACTTGTACGGTCTGAAACAAGCCCCTAGAGCATGGTATGATAGGTTAAAAACATTCTTACTTGAAAAGGGGTTTTACCATGGGTGAAGTTGATAAAACTGTTTTTGTTCTTAAGCATGGCAATGACTCATTATTCGTTCCAGTGTATGTTGATGATATTATCATTTATTGTGCTTCTCATGATCTTGTGTCCAAATTTTGAGCTATGATGAGTTGTGAATTTGAGATGAGTATAATGGGAGAACTCACGTACTTTTTGGGGCTGCAAATCAAGCAAACCAAGGAGCGTACTTTTGTGCATCAAACAAAGTATACAAAGGACCTCCTTAAGGCTTAAACATGGACAAAAGCAAGCATCTTCAGACACCAATGTGTGAGATCTATGTGTTCTGAATACATTGGTTGTGACGATAAAAGTTTTGAATACTGCAAAACACCCTTTTAACAATGTCCAACTCTAGTTCTGAGCTCTTGCAAGGTCCGACGATAGGTCCAACTTGTTTTGGGTAGCTCCGTCAAGGTCCAAAGTAAGGTCCGACTTGCTTTGGCTAGGTCTGACTTCTTTGTCAAGTCGGACTTATTTTGTATAGGTCTAACTTATTTTTGTTAGGTCCGACTTGTTGTGTCTAGGTCCGACTAGCTTTGGTAAGCTTCGGCGCTAGGTCCAACTGGCTTTGGTAAGCTCCATCGCTAGGTTCAACTAGCTTTGATAAGCTCCAGCGCTAGGTCCTGCTAGCTTTTGTAAGCTCTGGTTCAAGGTCTGGTTAGCTTTGGCAAGGTCTGATGCTATATTGCAATGGTTTTGCTTTTAACTTGTAATGTCTCGAACTTCCTTTTCACTTGTGGAAAGTTTACTAAGTTTTTGATGCGTTTTGGCTGATCATGGTGGTTAATGTTTTGCTATGGTTTGCAACATGCTTATGTGAGGTGCTCACGTAAGGTATTGTGGTTTCAGAACTAATGTGAGTCAAGTCGAGGATTTGTGCTTGAAAGTGTTGGTTGTTTATTCATGTGCAGATGTTGCTTGAGTTCAAGACATGGCTGGTGACGGAATCCATTGAACTAGTCTTAGGGAGAAGATGAGGTTCAACAACAAAGTTCGGGAGGAATTGTGGTTGAGTTGATCGGGAGGTTGCGCAGCGTGTTTGAATCAACAACAATGCATATGAAGGTATCGTGGACGTTGTTCGAAGATGTTTGCATGTGTGCATTGAATTCATGGACGTGGCTGCATGGTTCCAAGGCATGATGAAGAGATGTGGACATAAAGAATAGGTCAGAAACGTCCAACCGACTAGGTTCAGGACTCAGGCCGCGATTGAGTCGGGTTTGACTCAAATATGGTAAGATTTGAGTTGGTTATGATAGGATTTCGTGGTGAGCAGGAATTCGAATTTTTTTAAGGAAAACATTGCCAAGGTGTTTGGAAGTCTTAAGATTGCTTCTATCTGCGTATAGAAGAGTCTTGAGCAGTTATGGAGAGTTTTGATGGAAACTGAGTAGGATACGAGTCCTCGCTAGGATTGGGTTGGCCTAAGGGCAGATTATATAATCAAGGGAGACCAGAGCTCGTTGTGCACGGATTTTGAGCTGTTCCTCTTGTGTTCTATTGAATAAAGATCGTAGTTTAATGGAACTTTTGTGACTTCTTCATCCGACTAGTTTCATACAAGCTTTTCTCATCGAGTTTCTGCATAGCACTACCTTGCTTTGGTGGTTTTATCATAACTTGAGTTTTACAAATCCAATTGATGTGGTTTATTTTGGGTTGTCTTCACAACTTGATTATTGATTTGTGGTTTCTGATCTACACATGTTTCTTTGCAGTGTTGTAGATCTGATTTTTCTCGGGTAGAACATATTGACTTTTATTGGATCTTTCGATTGTAACTTGATCTTTTCTGGACAGATTTTCATGATTCTTGTTGTGACGTCTTCGTGACTTGATTCTCCATAATTTATACTGGTTTTGTCACAATTGATCACGTTTAGATTAGTCGCACACGCGATTTCTTTAGCAGGTCAATTTTTCGCTGAGGGGTTTTTGTTGCTTCCGCTGAAAAAGTTGTAATCTACCATTCACCCCCCTCTATTAGCTTTTCACGTACTCTTCGATCCTACAATTGGTATCAGAGCCACAGTGTTCTAATCTTTGTGATTTGCAAGTGTTTTGAATAATCATCATGGAGGAATACTCCGCCAAACCTTGTGTGCTTAGTCGTATTGATTTTTAGGTTTCGAAAAGCCGCATGGAGGCTTTCATCCAGGCGCAAGGCTTCGCAATATGGGAATAGGTGTACCATACGTACGAAGTGCCATCAAATGATCAGGTTACGGCTACAAATATGAGAGATATCGACAACAACAACAAGTCTCAGAACTTAATCATACAAGGATTAACTGAAAGCGACTTTGACCTTGCTCTCCTCCAATCTGGGTACGATGTTTGGAATGCTCTATGAGATTACCACGAAGGATCCAACACGATCAAAGAGGTAAGTCAAGACATGTTCAAAAAGGAATACATGCACATTGAGATGCAACCAGGTGAGCCCATCGACGACCTCTTTGCTTGCTTTAATAAAATTCTCAACAACTTGTGTAGAGTCAATGTTAATTTTTTAGATGCTAAGAATGCTAGTCAACTACTAAGTGCATTAGACATATCAATTTGGTAGATGAAAGTCACATCTATTCGTGAATCTACTTTCATGAGTACACTTACTTTAGATGTTCTATATTCTAAATTGAAAACTCATGAAATTGACATTATCTTACGTAAGAACCCCCAACAAGTTTCTTGCATTTGTTTCTCAACATGACATGCCTAGCTCCGGCAAATCTTCATCTTGTGGAACACTTGCTTTGTTGTCCTCTCAAACTCTTGAACAGATTGAAGAGTTTCCAGAGGAAGAACTTGTACTCATCTCTACTCAGTTCTCAAAAGTGTTGCAAAATGTGAGGACTAGAAGGAGAGGGAGTGCCAGACCTCAACGATGCTTCAAATGTGGTAAGACAAGACAATTTGCATGGACCGCCCTAATCTTTTAGGTACTACTTTCTGTGATAAAAAGCAGACAAGGATGAAACAATCCTCTGCAAACAACAACAAGAAAAAGAAGCACTTTAGAGGATGCCAATTGGTGAATAGTTTTATCTCCGTACTTCAAGAACTTGGCTCGAGCGATGTGGACATCGAAAGTGACGAAGATGAATATTATTCGGCAAACTTGTGCTTCATGGAAGGCAAGTCAAGATCAAGTACGGAGGAGGCAGAACACGACAGCGACAATGAAGAGGTATGTCCTACTTGCGACGATATCTGTGATGCTATTTCTCATGCCACTTTTATAGCTAAGAAAAAGGAAAAAAATCTTAGAGACAATGCTGTTAAAATTGAGTCACTAGAATCTGAAATTAATCATTTGAAATCTTTGATTCCTAGTCATTATTCTTTGTGAGGACCGGAGTCCCGACATTCCAAGAATCACAATTGGGTAGTGCCATGCGATGCGGCACCCAACAGCACACAGAAAAAGATACATCATATTACATAAACAAATTAGTGTTATACAAGCTTTGTATTTTACAAATAATATACATTAAAATACACTACAGCGGAATATATGTTCATAGCTCTCGACACTCAAGACTAAGGTATGCAAAAGTCATTCCATTCAGCCTGCGAACGGAATCACACTAGCAGCACACAAATTACATCACGGCGGCGTCCAGGGTTCCCACTCAGCCGTGTACCCCAACGAGGAGAACGCCTCATCGGTGAACCCTTCATCATATATGTCATCATCTGCAACAGAAACTTAAAAATAGCAACCGTTAGCACGAAGGCTCAACAAGACTTAACTGTATCCACTAAGCATGGAATTCTGTATGAAGGATATACGAAATATAGGACAGCAGTTTGCAATAAAAGACTCGCCTAAATATTAGTCCTTACTTTCAGCTTTCAGCAGCAAATTAAGGCTTCATAAATCTAAAATTTAGTGAGCAACCTGTTCTAAACATACAAGTATCAATACATAATTATTCCATAAAGCATGATTCAATAGTATTCAGCTACAAATAATTAACAACGTCACGACTCAGTGAACAAGCGGTACTCAATAATCGCGAGGGACGGCGTCAAATCGATGTACACCTGTAGGGATACCCGAATAACACGACATATACACCCACACTCGGAGCTGCGAAGGCACAATCCACTTATGTTGTATGCGGCAACCTTTACCTACATGCCGAACCGGTCCCACCACTATGAGCAAGAGGCCCCAACATGGAGTACGAAGTACCTGCTGGCAGGTTTACACCTTGCTACTCTCAACCCGCACCAATAAGGCGGTGGGGTATGCCTCGACGCTAAGGTGGACAAGTTACATCGGTTTACTGGGTCCTATATATCCAGTATGCCTTCGGTACATTCAAACTTGCTCAACGGGGCCGCACAAGGATCGGTCCATGACCAACACAAGCACATCTATAGCTCACAGGCCCCTATGTCTTGCTGCTCCTACTCCATGCCTGGTCTCATATTTAACCAAATAATGAATCTCTCACTTGAATATTCCCGTGTGAACCCAATTCCTGAACTCGTGAGTAGATTCAACTACTTGACTTCTACCAAAGCAACTATAACATGAAGCATAGCATGGACACGTCGAGAACTTAAACATCGACCCATCTCTCATGGGTGCTCTATTCATGCAAGTGGAAAACTCCAAGAAAACCTAGACAAAATGCACAATACATTCTAACCCATATAGTGTAATACAAATAAAATTTTAGAACGCTATTAAATGCAAACCGGGGCTTGCCTGGCTGTAAGACGGGATTAAAGTTAGTCTCCGGTTTGATGACTTCCAGTGGCTCCGGGGTCTCCTCAAGCTCGGCAACTTTTTGATACGCAAAAAATAATGTAAGTGAATCAATATTGGTATTATTGCATAGCTGAATAGAATACAGTTAAGTATACTAAATAATGGCCACTGGTTCTGGAAATTTTACAGTGGACACTAGGTGATACGAGTGTGGTTCTGGCCAAAATTGGGCTAAGTTCATGGAAGTCTCTGTTGTATAAAATTTAATGTAGATAAACCCTTCCTAGAATTTTAATGGGCAATCTGGGACTTTAACATGGCCAAAAGTTGGTGTTATGTTGAGAGGAGGTCAAGAGTTACTCAACAAAATTTGTTTCATAAATTTCTAAAATTATATTGTGAGATATTGAATTTACAATTTTGGACAATTTGCTTAAAAATTTCTGGACATTTTGGAATTTTTAGGTACATACAGATTGGAAACACAATTTAACTATTCAAATAAACTCAAATGGACCTGAAACTGTTACTGTAACTTAAAGGAATTATTTGGAATGATTTGGCCAAGTTTGAGAATTTTTGAATGAATTGAGAGTAAGGAATTAATTAAAATAGCATATTAATTTATGGAATTATTGAGGTCAACATATGGATTCACATACAGATCCAAGCACACCACTTAAAAGTATAGTTCATCCTGGTTCCACATAAATTTATTTGGGAATTTTTAGACAAGTATTCTAGGAGATATGGATTTTCAAAGTTATAGCAAAATTTGGAATTAGATTTAATTGGGAAAATTTGAATAAAGAAGGGGACCACGGGTTTAGGGGCCGTTTGGTATGGTTCCAGATTCACACAGAATCAGAATCGTTTTAGTTTCACCTCATAAATTGTTTCAACTAGAAACATAATCGCTTTAGAAATCGTTTGGCTGGTTTTCTTGTTTCAGTTTCAGCCGAGAGAAGAGAAGGAATAATTTGACTCATTTACCCCTTACCGTTACTATGTTGTTATATGTCGTTTATAGCTGTTCAAATGTTAACAGTACTTGTCAGGCATGTACACTTATAACATTCACAAGTAAATAATAAAAAAACACTTTGGATGTTTCTGTCACTGGTACAGACGCACACAAGTACACAATTTTGTTCTAGCTGTGAACAAAAAATTGATGGACTACTGTACCGCCATGTACAAAAATAATTAATCAAAGAAAAATGTACACACCTATGATCTATATTGCATTATCGCAATATGTGCACGCATCGATCGATCCATCCTATGATGACAAGCTGAAGCTAGTACAAATAAACCAAAGACTTGCCAAGGAATGACAAGTAAACAAAGCAGCAGCAGCCAGAGTGAAGCAAGCTAGGCAATCGTCAACCCAAGAAACCAGGAACTCCCTCCTCCGTCCGTCCATCTATCCATCGATCCATCCATGGTCGGCGGTGGCGGCAGCAGCAGAAACACGCTCCTCCTCGTCCTCCTGAGCTTCGCCGTTGTGCTGTGGGCGGCGGATGCAGCCGGCAAGAACAGGATGACAAAGTTGCCGACGGCGTATGAGATGCTAGAGCGGTACGGCTTCCCGCGCGGCATTCTGCCAGAGGGCAAGGGGTATGAGCTCTGCACCGATGATGATGCTTTCGAGGTGTACTTCCTGCGGGCCTGTGAGTTCATGCTGTCGCGCACGTGGCTGGTCCGCTACGACGCACACGTCTCTGGCGCTGCTGCCGCCAGCTCGCTCACGGCGCTGCGCAGGATCAGCGTGAAAGTGCTCTTCCTCTGTCTCCCCGTCAGCGAGGTCGACCTCTCTGGCGACCAGCGCAGGTTCTACATCGGGCCCGTCGCCACCTCGTTCCTGCTCGCCGACTTCGCCGACAGGCCGCGGTGCCGCGAGTACGACGGCCTCGTCGTGGTTATGGAGATGAGTGAGCTCGGGGTGATTTTACGCTGGCCGCGGCGGCAAGGCAACAGCCTCGTGGCGGCGATGAGGCAGTGGCCGCAGCTTCAAGGAGGAGCGTCAACAGACTCCGGGAAGAGCGGATGCGGCCTATGTGAGGAGCGTGGGCGCCGGTGTTTGGTACGGAGATGGATCGGCGCCGGTGAAGACGATGCTTTCGATCTGTTCGAATCGGTGGCAGATATGCGTAAATAGTCAGATGTTGGAGTCCAGATACGAGTCTTGTACCGATTCGGTGTGCAGAACACATTTTCTCTGGTTTTGCAGGTGTGGGTGTTTTTTGAGAATCGGTGGTTGCTGATTCGGAGAGAATCGATCCCCGATTTTATGTGTTTGGGACAACTCCATCTGTTTCAGCTGAGAATCACCCCCGTTTCAGCCAGCCAAACGCCCCCTTAAAATGGACCAGTAGCATTCAAGCCACACGGGACCACGCAGTTCCTACCCACAGCCACATCGGATCTGAGAGCCACAAAAGATCCCAATGAAAATCCTTCTCTGGCTGACAACTGGACCCACCATGGTTGTCTTCAACCTTGCGCCCGGCGGTGCCCGACGGCGGTGCCTCGCCGCAGCCCGACGTAGGGCATCTCAGCCTCCCAGATTCGCCACTGCACCTAAAAATCGATGAGGAACTCGGCGGTGCACCTCCCGACAGCGATAGGTGGCTGGAAAGAGGCACTCGACAGCGACGGCAGAGCCTAGGGTTCCGGCGAGGTCAAAGCCGCCTAAACCTAGCTCAAACCGCTCTGGAATCACACTAAAATCTTCCCTGGATCATTTTGAGGACGAATAGAAGGTGTAAAATGGGTTGGACGGCCTGAAATTATGAGCTCGACGGTGAACCGACGCGTTTTCAAAAGCAGAGGGGAAAACTCGATGTGCAGCTTAATTACTTGATGAAACTCTATGATTCTTCTTCGAGGTGACGCGCCTGGATGTGTAGAAGATAATAATTCATGCCCACGAAGAATTGTTACACGTAGAAAGTGAATTTCGGTCGCAACCTAACTCTGTTCATACCCGAAGCCCGTCGGAAAAATGGAAATACGGGGGCTATGGTCCATGGCATGGGCTCAAATTTTACCAGCAGCTATTACATGAATAGGCAAACCTTTTTGATTCAATGACCGAGGTGAGAATTTGCTTGTATCAAAAGGGCGACGGTGCACTGACAGGTGGCACTTGGAAAACAGAGGATGGCAACCGGAATTCTTCACATTCCTCGTCGGAGAGGCTCCAACTGAGCAAGAAAATGGTTAAAACAGCTGCGCAGGGTGTTGAGGAATGATAGGCTGCATAGAAACCGATCAATACCGATGATCCTTGCTGGATTTCGAGTGGAAGGGGAAGAACTCGCCGGGGAGCAAAGTCTTGCGCCAGGGAACGAAGCAAAGGCGAAGTGCTCGACTTTGGGCTTGGAGGAAGATAAGGAGGAGCTTTGGGCGTGCTGGATGCAGCTGGAGGCGACCTCAAGCAAGCAGGCAGCTCTGCGGCAATTGCATACCGTGTGGTGTCACCCTGGGATGAAAAGAACAGAGCCTCTTATCATGACAGGTGTGTCCCACATTCTGCTCATACTAGAAATTGAGTAATTATGGGAAGAATAATTACTCCAATTGACACCCCTAATTTGTTCAAAAATTTCTAGATATTCATGGGAAGGATAAATTAATTATGGAGAATTTGATTATGCATTGAGATTGCTGATTTGACCAAGTTACATTTGAATTCAAACTTGAATTTGAATTTGAGTTGAATTCAATGTAACTATTGAACTAAATAGCAAAATTGCTATTAAAATTATGAAAGTTTGCAGGGAGACTATTTTAAATAATTGGACTCCAATGTTCAACTAAAATTTTTATTTTGTTCATGTTTGAACAGTAGCTAAGTTAATTTTTTTGAATTCCCTATTTTAGGTTTGGGATTACTTTGTTTTTCTCATTTCTTTTTTATTTATTTTTATCATTGAAAAATTTTAGTGTTTCTAACTGAAGTTTGGATTATGAAAATTAGGGCTTTTACATCCCCTCCCTCTTAAAAGAATCTCGTGCCGAGATTACAATAAAGAGACGGAACTAGGAGAGAAATTACCGGATTTGAGACGATAAGAAATCCGGATAGTTGGAGCGGAGATATTCTTCGGATTCCCATGTCGCTTCCTCAGTGGTATGGTTGCTCCATAACACTTTATAGAACCACAGCGTGCGGTTCTGCATTGTTCGAGCCTTCTCATCGAGAATTTGAACCGGATGTTCGGAGTACTATGTGAGATGCGGTTGCAACTCGCCGATTTCATCCGTGTGGACTGCAGCTGTGAACTTGAGACGTTTCCGGAGCTGAGATACGTGGAAAATGTTGTGGATACCAGCGAGAGATGCCGGCAATTCCAATCTATAAGCCACAGGTCCGCACTTCCCCGTAATAGCAAATGGACCAATGAACCGAGGAGCTAGCTTTCTTTTTACTCCGAACCGGTGAATTCCTTTCATCGGAGATACTCGTAGGTATACGTGATCCCCGACATTGAACTGCAGCGGTCAACGCCGCTTGTCCGCATAATTCTTTTGTCGAGATTGAGCCGCTCCCATGTTCGCTTGAATGATCCGAACTTGTTCCTCGACTTTATTGACTAGATCAGTACCGAATGTCACTCTTTTGACGGACTCACACCAATTCAGCGGGGTGCAATATTTTTGTCTGTAGAGAGCTTCATATGGTGCCATCTTGATACTCGCTTTATAACCATTGTTATACGAGAATTCTGCCAACGGCAAATGATCATCCCAGTTTTTACCGTGGTGGATGGCACACGCGCGTAACATGTCTTCAAGTACTTGATTCACCCGCTCAATTTGTCCATCGGTCTGCGAGTGATATGCAGAGCTTCTAATCAGTTTAGTAACCAATGAGGCATGCAACTGCTCCATGAAACGAGCAACAAACAGCAAGCCTCAATCTGAAATAATCCTGCAGGGAATGCCGTGTAGGCACACGATTCATGATATGTACAACTCTGCATACTTCTTCGCATTGAATCCTACATTTACCGGAATGAATTGTGCTGATTTGGTTAGTCAGTTGACTGTCACCCAAATCGAATCATGCTTCCGGAATGTGAGTGACGATCCAATGATGAAATACATACTCACATCCTCCCATTTCCTTGCTGGAATATTCAGCGGTTGCAGCTGTCCCGCTTTCTTCATATGGTCGGTCTTCACTTGCCGACACGTATCACACTTGGATACGTACTTAGCAATCACACGCTTCATCCGTGTCCACCAAAATTTAGTCTTCAAGTCTTGATACATTTTATTGCTGCCCGAATGAATAGAATATTTGGGCAAGTGAGCCTCGTCCAAAATTTTCTTTCGAAGTTCCATGTCACGGGGCACTACAATCTGATTCTTGAACCATAGAGCACCATGTTCATCTCTTCGAAAGCACTTCATCTCACTGCTGTCCGTTCTTTTGAGTATGTGAGACATACCTTTGTCCTTCTTTTGAGCTTCAATAATTTCATCATGGATTGTGGGAATGAGAGTAAGATTGTATAAAGCTCCATATGGAACCAAGTATAGACTCGGTTCTTTCTCTTCTATAGGTGTGATGGGAAAATTATTCACATGAGACTTGCGGCTAAGCACATCAACCACATTAGCCTTGTCGGGATGATAATGAATCTCAATTTCATAATCCTTGATCAATTCTAACCACCTTCTTTGCCTCATGTTCACCTCATTCTGAGTGAATATATATTTCAAACTTTTGTGGCCGGTGTAGAGATGAACCAGATTTCCAAGCAAATAATGCCTCCACATTTTTAGAGCATGCACCAAGGCAGCGAGCTCCAAGTTGTGAGTAGGATAGTGCTGTTCATGATTGCGGAGCTGCCGTGTTCCATAAGCGACCACACGTCCTTCTTGATGAGGACATCACTTCTATGGATACAAACAACACTCCATTGAACATACAAGATGCAATCAATACAGTTTATACACAACAATTAATTTCAGAGGTGAACTCGTTCTTATATATTTCCTTATATGTTTTTGAGCATAGATTGCTACTTAATGATTTATTTTTGATTAGGATCCATGGAGAGGTTAAAGGAGTACTTGGAGGGAGTATTAGGGACGTGGAAGACCAGAGAATTCGTTCAAAGAAGATGGAAACCGAACAAAACTCCAAATCGTATCCAACTCGGAGTCCAGGAGCAATACGCACTAAAATGGACGACCAGGACGCATACAAACTCCATTTTGGACGTTCTACATATGCACGGAAAGGGGAGATGATAGCCTTTCCATTGGAGCCGGTCCTATGTCAAAATTCCTTCGGAGTCGACAGGAATCGTCGAAACAAAATCTAGTACAGAATCTGTCAGTGTGTTGCGCCACCGTATTGGGCCATTGGGCCTTGTATCAAGTCTAAGTCCATTATTTTAGTGTCTTAGGGTTAGGTCACGACCCTAACACCCCCTTGGACGTCCTCCCACCTATATATACTCCATGGTAGCCGCCATAGACAATTGGGTTTTGCTTAGATCAATAATATCGCCGTTCTACGGTTTGTGAAAACCCAAATTCTCGATTTCAGATCGTGTCTTCTACGTTCTTGCTTATGTTCTCGGTTGCACTTGCAGGGATTAGCCTTCTTGGCGAGGTCAATTGTGTGAAGCACGGTTGATAACCAACGGAGTGGTGGTGTAGTGATTGCAGGGGTTTTTCGTGTTCTACTCGAGAGTCTCGGATCATCAACGTCGAGATCTCCATCAATTGACCTATCCATTACCTTTCGGAAGATCGGGACTCATCTTTTTCCTATCAATTGGTATCAGAGCCAGGTTGCCCGTTAGGTAATTCATACATCCATTACATTAGTTTTGTTATTCATACATAGAGTCAACAAAAAAAGCCACAAAAAATTTGCAGTTTAGTAGATCTATTCATTACTTTGTCCAAACCACCATTGTGCTTTTGCAACTTTCGTTTTCAGTTTAGTTTTTTTGAGTTTGTGTCCGTTGTTGAGTCATATTGCTGGTTTAGAAAGTGTTTTTGGTCTTATTTTGAGTTTTGCATTGTGTGATTCATCCTTTTGAATCACGTCATCACGTCCAGATTAGATTCGCCTCTGTCCAGTTAGGTATTTTCATCATATCTAGCTCATACGAACTCAGATTTTAGAGTTTTTGTACTTTCTGGAAAGCTTAAGAAGTTTTCTATAACTTTCTTATTCATTATTCTCCCAGAAAATATATCTATCGAGGTTGAAATTGCATTAGATCTGAATCTGTTATTGATCTAGAAATTCTGAACAGTCTGTATTTCGGGGGCAATATCTCCCATTGTTCTTATCCAAAATAGATCTTCCATATACTGAAATTAAATAGGAGAGATAGATCTATAATATTTCTGTTCAAAGTTTTTAGATTTGGGGATTATAAAGGTGCTTAATTGTCCTTAGAACATTGAGCAGAAAATATGTAACAGACATACGAGATATCTTTGAGTGTTTGCATTGTGTTCTTCTTTTGCAGCACATTCTGAAAAAAAAGGAAGTAAAAAGAAAAAGGCAAGTGCAAAATAAGATACAAAAGCCGCACAAAAAAGGAGAAAAGAAAACAACAAAAAAAACAGAAGTGCTTGCATTCTTTGTGTCATCTAGTTTTGTCTCATGTCTTGCTAGCTTGAACTACTAGGAACACATTTAGACCAGCAACTTTGACAAGTACTTTGGACACTTATTCAACTTTATTATCTGATTTCATTGTTTCTAATCCTTGCTACATATAAAGTGCCATCCAAGCTACACTTTACTCTTGAGCAGAATCGATACACCTTTGCAATCATCCCACGCTTCATTGGTTTCTTCATACCGGCCACCGTTTGCCACCTGCAGTGCCGGTAAGAACACTTGTAAGAGCGTGGTAAGATGCTTGGGAGTGTGTGATTCCACTTCCAATTTGCCATTATCCTTTGTAGTTGATAGGGATAGCATATTTTTTGTGTTGTCTTCTGTTTGCTACTAACAATGTCAGGTAAAAGCAAGAATCATGCATTATATGCTGAGATGATGGACATGATGAAGACGACGATGGAGTTGCTCACGAAAAATTAAACATCAACCAAGGATTCACATGACATTCAGACCACCTTTACAACACCTTCCACAAGAAGTAATTACATTCTCCCATCTCTTCCTTCTTATGATGGTTTTGGTTACGATGAATATATTGCTTGGGAAATAGAGTTGGATAAAATTTTTGGAAAATTGCATATGTGTGAGAGGAGAAAGATTAGAAATATTTCTAGTGCGTTAGTTGATTGTGCATTAACTTGGTGGGACAACTTAAGTGATATAGAAAAACCTCGAACATGGAAAGATATGAAAATTCTTATGCGAGAAACTTTTGCTAATGTATCTAATTGCAAAGATGAAATACATGAACTTGAGAAGAATTTTCTTGTTGTACCTCCTCCTTTGCCTAACCTTTTGCAGGAACATGAACAAATAAATGTAGATGCAAATGAGAGTGAGGTATTGAACAACTCTTCTGAATTTTTTGATGAATCAACTCATAATGCATTTGAATTTCTTACTGAAAATGAGAGTAGTGTTAATGGACAATGCTATATAGTTCACCAAGGTATGACATTTTCAGATGTGCTGAATGTTGCTACCAATTATACTATCGATGAGCAACAACAAGATGAACCTTTTCATAATACACCTTTAACATTAGTTGATTTTCCTACTGATTCTTACAACAAAAATGAGTTGTGTGCTGATAATTATATTGTACCTAGGCTAGAACAACCAAATGAATTTGATACTTTATAACTCACTTGTGCTGAAATTAAGCATTTGATCCCAACTACATGTGAAAGGGATGAGCTGAAATTGTTATCTTCTCTAAATACTTTGGGCTATATTGAATTTGACACTCTTTGTGATCTAGATATCGTAGAGAAGATAATATTTTCACAATCTGAATTGCCTTTATTAAGTAGAAATATTTTTCATGCTATAGGCAACTATGAAGATAGTGGTGAATTTATGGTGCATAAAGTTTACATATGTTCAAATGTGCAAGCTCCTTTTGTGCTGCAACAACATGGTGAAATGAATGGATGCACTAACACTAATAATGTATTGTCAAGTTTTTCTAGCATTTTCTTATTGCAACGAGGACAACAAATAAAAAAGAAGCATTGTTCACTGCGGTTGTGCAATATGGACAGTGTTCATTCTACCCCCAAAGCAATCCTTTTTCCTAGACATACGAGCAAGCCGAGGACGGCTTGTCATAAAGAAGGGGAGAATGATGAGATCATGCATATTATTATTGCACCTAAAAACATGACACAATGTTTATTTGTTTGGGATCCTGGCTCAAGTGAATGCACTCTTATTTGATGGACAAGATCAAGATGGCGCATTATGTCGTCCACCACCTTGGCCTCCTCCTTTGATGCACACAAAAAGATTTGATGGCGTTGCATATTTGGACCAACACATGAGTGAAGATGAACTTGAGTCGAGGACGACTGCAATTCAAGAAGGGGAGGATGATGAGTACATCACTTCTATGCATACAAACAACACTCCACTGAACATACAAGATGCAATCAATAGAGTTCATACACAACAATTAATTTCAGAGGTGAACTCGTTCTTATATATTTCCCTATATGTTTTTGAGCATAGATTGCTAATTAATGATTTATTTGTAATTAGGATCCATGGAGAGGTTAAAGGAGTACTTGGAGGGAGTATTAGGGACGTGGAAGACCAGAGAATTTGTTCAAAGAAGATGGAAACCGAACCAAACTCCAAATCGTATCCAACTCGAAGTCCAGGAGCAGTACGCACTAAAATGGACGCCCAGGACGCATACGAACTCCGTTTTGGACGTTCTACATATGCACGGAAAGGGGAGAGGATAGCCTTTCCAATGGCGCCGGTCATATGTCAAAATTCCTTGAAGTCTACAAGAATCGTCGAAACAAAATCAAGTACAGAATCTGTCAGGGTGCTGCGCCACTGTATTGGGCCATTGGGCCTTGTATCAAGTCTAAGTCCATTATTTTCGTATCTTAGGGTTAGGTCACGACCCTAACACCCCCTCGGACGTCCTCCCACCTATATATACTCCATGGTAGCCGCCATAGACAATTGGGTTTTGCTTAGATCAATAATATCGCCGTTCTACAGTTTGTGAAACCCCAAATTCGCGATTTCAGATCGTGTCTTCTACGTTCTTGCTTGTGTTCTCGGTTGCACTTGCAGGGATTAGCCTTCTTGGCGAGGTCAATCGTGTGAAGCACGGTTGATAACCAACGGAGCGGTGGTGTAGTGATTGCAGGGGTTTTTCGTGTTCTACTCGAGAGCCTCGGATCATCAACGTCGAGATCTCCATCAATCGACCTATACATTACCTTTTGGAAGATCGGGACTCATCGGTTTATAACCAACGGAGCGGTCGTGTAGTGATTGCAAGGGTTTTTCGTGTTCTACTCGAGAGCCTCGGATCATCAACGTCGAGATCTCCATCAACTGACCTATCCATTACCTTTCGGAAGATCGGGACTCATCTTTTTCCTATCACTTCTTGCATAAGAATGCAGCCAAGACCGATGCAGGGTGCATTGCAATAAAAATCAAATTGTTTTGTTGTATCCGGTTGGGCCAAAATCGGGGCTGTTGTGAGATGCTTCACCATTGTTGGAAATGCCTTCTCACAAGCTTGACTCCAAATATATTTGGTGCCTTTCTTCAACAGCTCCGTCATAGGTTTATCAATTTTTGAGAAGTTCGGGATGAACCTCCGATAATAATCGGCTAAACCAAGGAAGCTTCAAACTTCATGTACAGACTTTGGAGATTGCCATTTCAGCACTTGAACAATTTTACTTGGGTCCACAGCGATGACTTCAGTTGAAATAATGTATCCCAGGAATGGCAGTTGACTGATCCAAAATTCACACTTGCTCAATTTTGCATAGAGCTTATGGTCTCACAATCGTTGGAGCATGATATGCAAGTTCGGCGTGTTCTTCCTCCGATTTGGAATAAACCAAGATTTTGTCGATGAATACTATGACGAACTTATCCAACTCCGGCATGAACCCATAGTTCATAAGATACATAAAGTTGGCCGGAGCGTTGGTGAGACCAAAAGACATGACGAGATATTCTTATAGTCCATATCGCGTCGAGAATGCCGTCTTCGATATATCTTCTGTCTGAATTTTGATTTGATGATATCTGGACCAAAGATGCATCTTGGAAAATACATTAGCACCCACTAATTGATCCAAGAGAATGTCGATGGGAAGTAGTGGATGCTTGTTCTTGATATTCACAACATTTAGCGGATGATAGTCCACACACAACCGCAACATTTCATCCTTTTTCTTGACAAACAGCATGGAGCAGAACAAAGGTGAGGTGCTTGGGCAAATAAAACCTTTGTCCAGCAGGTCCTTTAGATGTTCCTTTAATTCAGCTAGCTCATTGGGTGTCGTTCGATAAGGTCTTCGAGAGATCAGTGTGGTTCCTGACGCAAGCTCAATCTTGAGCTCCACGTCACGATCAGGCGGCATGCCCGGTAGATCATTGGGAAATACATCAGGGTATTCACAGATCACTGGAATGTCATCCAACTTAATGGATTCAGAGTATGTGGACTGTGTAGTGGAGAATCCAAATGAACGGTTTGAGGAACGATGTCCAAAACAGCACCGTGGTGATGTAACCACGACATACCTAATATAACATCGATCTTTTGGCCATCTAATATAATGAGAGTGGTTGGATATATTTTCCACCCATGCACAGTGGTGATTTAGGAATCATACTATGAGCTGATATTTTTCCGCCCGGTGAACAAATCATGTGTGGATATATCATAGGAAACATTTGTAGTTGGTGCTTGACAACATATGAACTACTAATGAAATTGTGGGTGGCTCCAGAATCTAAAAGTATGATAATGGGGTGATGGATGAGAGTGAACATACCCGCGAGTACGGGCTCGCCTTCCGGTACATCCTCAATGGCGATGTGGTGGACATTGCCGAGTTTGGGATTTGGTTTCTTGGGGTGGTTGCGGGGTTGATTGGCACCCTGAAAGGATGCTTGAACCCTGGTTTGCTTGTCCGGACAGTTGTAGGAAAGATGTCCGACACGTCCACAGTTGTAGCACGTGTATTGGGTCAGACCACCATAGACCGGCGGACGGAAACCCGGTGCACGCTGCTGCTGTGGGGGTGCACGAGGTATCATCCTCTGTTGCTGCTGCTGCTGCTGCTGCTGGTGTGGCAGGGGTGGTCGGATGCTTGGTGCATTGAACGGGCGGCCACGGAACATCGGCGGTGGTGCCAATGGCTGCCACCTTTGACCAGACGGTGATCGGTACACCATTCGGTACTTTTGTGGAGCTCCACCACTGCTGCTCTGCGGAGCACTCCTCTTCTTCTCAGTCACCAGCTCGTGTGTCGCACCCTCTTGTACAATCACCGCTTTAACAAGTTCATTGAATGTGCCGCATTTAAACAAAGCGAGCTTGTCCTTCATTTTAGCATTCAAGCCTCGATAGAAACAGTCCCGTTTCTTCTCCTTCGTGTTCACATGATCCGGCGCGTACTGCGCCAAATGGTTGAAAGCCTTGGAGTACTTGTGAGCACTCCTCCCGCCATGCTTGTGTTCAAGAAATTCTTGAACCTTTCTTTTCATAATCCCGGGAGGTATGTGATAGGCACGGAATGCCTCCCAGAATTCAGTCCATGTCACGGCATGACCAGCCGGCAGAGAGGCGATGTAACTCGCCCACTATGCGCCGGCAGAGCCGTGAAGCTGCTGCGCTGCAAAGAGTGCCTTCTTCTGTTCGGTGCATTGGAGCAACCAGAACTTTGCTTCAGTTGTGCAGAGCCAGTTGTCCGCCTCAAGAGTTTCATCGGCCTCCGTGAAGACTAGTGGATGAGTTGCCAAGAAATCCAAGTAAGTGCTTTGTTGAGGCAGATGATTGCCTACGTCTGGACGCCCTTGTTGACGGGACGTATTCTGTATGAGGTTTTGCAGCAGCTCAATCTGCTCGTCGTGCAAACCCACCATTGCTGCAATCACATCCGCCAACGTAAGCTGAGGAGGAGGTGGAGTGTTGGTGTCAGCAGTCGCTGATCCTGAGTTCTCTATTGTTGGGAGTCATCACCTCACTGGCTCGAGCCACCGAACTCTAACGTGTTATGGGTGCACACCATTCTGCAGTCACAACTGTGAATCCAACATGGGACATGATATTGAAAGATCACTCAAGGATAAAAACAATAATGTGCATATTAATAACCAAACTTGCCTAACGGTAACATATAGTGATAAAGTATAAACTTTATACAAAATACTTCATCCCTGAACCAATGTTACAATAGCGAGCTCCAATATAATGAAATCCATGGATTGAAGTTCATTTTGACTATTGTCGGTCGCAACGGGACGTTATGCGCGTTATCGTGTGAATACGCTCTCTTATCTTCAATATGATACAAGCATGGTCGTAAAAGAAAGGAGGTTTGAGTGGGTCAAACCCTCAATTATACTAGTAAATGGTGGAGGATCTATATCTGGTCTGTTACGACGCATCTTGAAGTTAAATTGAGTACCACATTCATAACAAAACCAAGTTATGTCAAACCGATGATGTTTCTGTTGAAACCTTACCATCTTGTACTCAAACACAAATTTAACCCAGTAAATGGCAGAATAAGATCTTGTGGTGAACTAATAAGTTGAATCACACTCCAGTACCGTTCCGAAAAGTATTTGTTTGCCTCCATATCATTTCCGGTTGAGGAGATATGGCATTGTAAACCTGACAGTTTTTCTGGAAATTTTGACAGCACCTCCTTTGTTTATGTTGATTTTAGGCCACAAGTTCCAGATTTAAAACTGCAGAATTTACAAAAGCCGCAATTAACAAATTTGTAATACATATTAAAATGACTCCACAAATGCCTTGCACGGCCATCTTCGAATTTTCTAGAGTGAGATATGGTGAAAACAATAAGGAGCCTAGAGAGGGTTCCAGTTTCTGTCCAGTTTGGCGGATTTTGGAACTTTGAAATTTTGAACAGGTTAGAAAGGAATTCAGTTCTGGAGTTGAACATAACAGTTTTAAAGGACTTCCTAAAGTTTCCATCCATGTAATATAAACCTTCATTGGAGTTTTCAATTTGGAGATATGGTTTCTCAAAGTAAGGTATTTTCTGGCAGAAAACAGAACACTCTATTTTTTAATCTGTGACTTCAAAACCTACTCCAATTTTGAAAATATAGTTCGAAATCAGAGCTCGATAGCTAATATAAGTATTCTTATATCTTCTAAGTTCCAGTTTTCAGCAAGGTGGTTAATGCATCAATAGGATACATGTCGGTACTTTGTGCCTCACAAAACTGAAAAGTCTAATCCGGTATTCTTGCATATGTCTCAACGGTGGCCTTAATGACTTCACTCGCAAACAATTTCAAAGTGCAATATGATCACGTGGTCAGTGTAGCTGCATAAGACACACAATTCACAAAACACACATTATGGTGTCGTACAGCACAGCCCGCACGGGCGATCATTTCAGGCAGACATAATAATATATGTAAAAGTAATACATTTGTCCGGTATCATTCCATATGGGCCGCCCCGAGCTGAGCCATGTCTCGAGGTACATGACCGGTTTTCTAGCACCCGATGGGGATCCCACGTCTTTGCATAATGCTGCACCAGTAGGAGGCACATCGGGTTATGTACAACCCGACGGGGTCCCACGTCTTTGCCTAATGCTGCACCAGTAGGAGGCGCTTTCACGTGTTTATTAAAAAACACACTACGTGCTTTTCAACCGCATGATAGGTTCCCAAGTTATATCTCTTGCGCTAGGGATCAGTGATGCGTATGGCCCTTTGAACATTGAACGTTCAAGAGTTGCATACTTTGTGTTTTCGACCACACGATAGGGTATCCTCACTTTTGCCTAAAGCATGCCAGGGAACAACATTTTCATATGTTCCAGAACCATGAGAAGGTTCAGAGACTCATATTAACTCCCATGCCAAGCCAAGGGGGACAATCATCATACTACCTCTCGTATGAAGAGCTTACTGCAATTGATCCGCTTGCGGTGGCGTACCATACCTCTTACCTAACGTCAGAGTGTCATTACAGAATATAATAACACATATGTTAGATTTGCCACCTTAAGTAACTATGCTAATAATACTCCTTATGTGGGCTACTATCGACTCCTCGTCGTAAACCTAAATTTTTCTTGTAATACGATCCTTTTCATGTGTGCTATTCCCAATGCCACTCTGATAACAGGCTGTGAGGACCGGAGTCCTGACATTCTAGGAATCGCAATTGGTTAGTGCCGTGCGGTGCGGCACCCAACAGCACACGGAAAAAGGTACATCATATTACAAAAAAACAACATAGTGTTATACAAGCTTTGTCTTTTACAAATAATATACCTTAAATACACTACAGCGGAAGATAAGTTCATAGCTCTCTACACTCAAGCCTAAGCTATGCAAAAGTTATTCCATTCAGCCCGCGAACGGAATCACACTAGCAGCACACAAATTACATCACGACGGCGTGAAGGGTTCCCACTCGGCCGTGTACCCCGATGGGGGCAACGCCTCACTTGTGAACCCTTCATCATATATGTCCTCATCTGCAGCAAAGACATAAAAATAGCAACCGTGAATACGAAGGCTGAGCAATACTTAACCGTCTCCACTAAGCGTGGCACTCTATATGCAGGATATACGTAATATAGGACAGCAGTTTGCAATAAAAGACATGCCTAAATGTTAGTCCTTACTTTCATCTTTCAGCAGCAAATTAAGGCTTCATAAATCTGAAATTTAGTGAGCAACCTGTTCTAAACATACAAGTATCAATACATAATTATTTCAGAAGCGTGATTTAATAGTATTCAGCTACAAATGATTAACTACATCATGACTCAGTGAACAAGCGGTACTCAATAACCGCGAGGGATGCCGACTCGAATCGATATACACCCGCATGGATACCCGAATAGCACAACACATACAACCACACTCAGAGTTACGAAGGCACACTCCCCTGATGTTGTATGTGGCAACCTTTCACCCGCTAGCTACACGCCGAACCAGTCCCACCGCTACGAGCAGGAGGGCCCCACACGGAGTATGACGTACCCGCTGGCAGGTTTACACCTTGCTGCTCTCAACCCGCACCTGTAAGGCGGGGGGTATGCCTGGTGGACAAGTTACATTGGTTTACTGGGTCCCATATATCCAGTATTCCTTCTTCAAACTTTCTCAACATGATCGCACACGGATCGGTCCTTTGTGACATCCTGGCTCAAGGCTTAATAGGATTGATAGAATAACTCATACCACCAAGGTATACCTTCTTTTCCGAAAGCCCACCTGCAAAGAACTCTGAGGTTAAGCGTGCTTGACCCGGAGCAATTTATGGATGGGTGACCGACCAGGACATTTGCCTGGGTGCGCACAAGTGAAGACAAAATGCGCAGAAAAGGCTAGTGTTGGTACGTGGGGCTAGTCTGTGAACCTAGAGAGCTGCCAGGAGTAACGACCGCCAGGCCAGTAGTGGTTGGGGTGTTACAAAATTGTATCAGAGCCAACCATCGCGGTTTCACGGGTGCGTACGGGTCAGGGACGTGGATACGTACGCATGATGCATGGTTCCTCTAGGAGGGACACGGTATGGTACGTATGCCAGTACTGAATGTATGGATGTGGCCAAGAGGTGATGTTCCCGCCTTGGAGTTGACCGACAAGGACGTCGGTCTTCTAAGGGGGGTGGATTGTTACATCCTGGCACAAGGCTTAATAGGATTGATAGAATAACTCATACCAACAAGGTATACCTTCTTTTCCGAAAGCCCACCTGCAAAGAACTCTGAGGTTAAGCGTACTTGGCCCGGAGCAATTTACGGATGGGAGATCGATCGAGATGTTTTTCTTGGTGCGCACGAGTGAGAAAAAAATGCGCAAAAAAGACTAGTGTTGGTATGTGGAGCTAGTCTGTGATCCTAGAGAGCTGCCAAGAGTAACGACCGCCAGGCCAGTAGTGGTTGGGGTGTTTCATCCTTGACCGACACAGGCACAACTACAGCTCAATGGCCCCTATGTCCTGCTGCTCCTACTCCATGCCTGGTCTCATATTTAACCAAATGATGTATCTCTCACTCGACTAATCCCGTGTGAACCCAATTCCGGAACTCGCGAACAGATTTCAACTACTCGACTTCGACCGAAGAAACTATAACATTAAGCATAGCATGGACACATCAAGAACTTAAACATCGACCCTTCTCTCATGGGTGCTCTGCTCATGCAAGTTGAAAACTCCAAGGAAACCTAGACCAAATGCACAATACATTCTAACCCATATAGTGTGATACAAAGAAAATTTTAAAGTGCTATTAAATGAAAATCGCAGCTTGCCTGTCTGTGAGACTGGATTAAAGTTAGTCTCCGGGTTCATGACTTCCAGTGGCTCCAGGGTCTTCTCGAGCTCGGCAACTATTCGATATGCATGGAATAATGCAAGTGAATCAATATTGGTATTATTGCATATCTGAATGGAAATACAGTTAAGTCTACTATATAATGGCCACTGGTTTTGGAAATTTTACATATGACACTAGGTGATATTAGTGAGGTTATAGCCAAAATTGGGATAAGTTCATGGAAGTCACTGTTGTATAAAATTCAATATAATAAACCATTCCCAGAATTTTCATGGGCAACCTGGGACTTTAACATGGTGTTCTGTTGATACGAGGTCAAGAGAGACTCAACAAAATTGGTTTCATAATTTTCTAAGGATTATACTGTGAGATATTGAATTTACAAATTTGGACAATTTGCTGAAAAGTTTCTGGACATTTTGGACTTTTTAGGTACATACAGATTGGAAGTACAATTTGGCTATTCAAATCAACTCAAATGGACCTGAAACTTTTACTGGAACTTAAGGGAATTATTTTGAATGATTGGCCATGTTTGGGAATTTTTGAATGAACTGAGAGTCAGGAATTAATTACAATAGCATTTTTTTGTGTAATTATTGAGGTCAACTTATGGATTTTCATACAGATCCAAGTGCATCACCTGAAAGTATAGATAATCTTGGTTCCAGAAAAATTTATTTGGGTATTTTTGTACAAGTATTCTAGGCGTATGGATTTTCAAAGTTGGAGCAAAATCTGGAATTAAATTTAAATGGGAAAATTTGAATAATGAAGGGGCCCACTGGTTTAAAATGGAACAGTAGCATTCAAGCCACACGAGGCCACACAGTTCCTAGCCACAGCCACATCGCATCCAAGAGCCACAAAAGATCTCGAGGAAAGTCCTTCTCTGGTTGACAACCGGACCCATCAAGGTTGTCTTCAACCTTGCGCCAGGCGGCGCCCTGGTGGCGCCCGACGCGGCCGACGGCGGCGCCTCGCCGCAGCCCGATGTAGGGCATCTCGGCCTCCCAGATTTGCCGCCCCCACCTAAAAATCGATGAGGAACTCAGTGGTGCAGCTCCCGACGGCGATGTGTAGAAGATAATAATTCATGCCCACGAAGAATTTGTTACACAGAGAATGTGAATTTCACTTGCGACCTAACTATGTTCATACTCGAAGCCTGTCGGAAAAACGAAATACAGGGTCTATGTTCCATTGCATGGGCCCAAATTTTACCAGCAGCTATTACATGAATAGGCAAACCTTTTTGCTTCAAGGACCGAGGTGAGAACTTGCTTGTATCAAGGGGGCAATGGTGCACCGATGGGTGGCACTTGAAAAATAGAGGATGGCGGCCAGAATTCTTCACGTTCCTCGTCGGGGAGGCTCCAATTGAGCAAGAAAATGGTTAAAACAGCTGCGCAAGGTGTTGAGGAATGATAGGCTGCGAAGAAAACCTATCAATACTGATGATCCTTGCTGGATTTCGAGTGAAAGGGGAAGAACTTGCTAGGGAGCAAAGTGTAGCGCCAGGGAATGAAGCAAAGATGAAGTGCTCGACTTTGGGGCTTGGAAGAAGATAAGGAGGAGCTTTGGGCATGCTGGATGCAGCTGGAGGCGACCTCAAGCATGCAGGCAGCTCTGTGGAAATTGCATGCCATGTGGTGTCACCCTGGGATGAAAAGAACAGAGCCTCTTTGAATGACAGGTGGGTCCCCCATTCTACTCATCCTCATCCCCTCACTGGACAGTCCAATTCACACCCCTAATTTGTTTCAAAATTGCTAGATATTTGTGGGAAGGCTAATTTAATTATTGAGAATTTGATTCTGAATTCAGATTGTTGATTTGAGCAAGTTTCATTTGAATTAAAACTTGAATATGAATTTGAGTTGAATTCAATGTAGCTATTGAATTAAATAGCAAACTTGCATCAAAATTATGAAAGTTTGCAGGGAGACTATTTGAAATATTTGATCTCCAATGGTCAATTCAAATTTGTATTTTTTTCATGTTGCAGCATGTCAGGTCCAAACACTTGATTTTCTCCTGTCTCCTTCTAGAACAAAGTTGTCCTACACTTCCTCCCATATAGTGCTTCATAGGGTGACATTTTCAAGCTTGCTTGGTAACTATTATTGTATGAAAATTCTTCATATGGCAAGCTCTTGTTCCAACTTCTTCCATGCTTTAAAGCACAAGCTCTTAGCATATACTCAAAAACCTGATTGGTCCTCTCAGTTTGTCCATCCGTTTGAAGGTGATATGCTGAGCTGAAATTCAACCTTGTTCCCAATGCTTCATTTAGATTCTCCCAGAACCAAGATGTAAATTGAGAACCTCTATCCGATACTATATTCTTTGGTACTCTATGTTGGCACCCAATATGCTCCATATACAACTTTGCCAGCTTCGTTGTGGTGTATGTGGTCTTGACAGGAATAAAGTGAGCTGACTTGGTCATACGATCCACAATTACCTAAATTGAGTCATAACCGGACTGGTACGCGGTAAACCAACTATAATGTCCATCCCGATTTCTTCCCACTTCCATTCTGGAATCTTCAATGGCTGCAATAATCCAACTGGCATTTGATGTTCTGCCTTCAATCGTTGGCACGTGTCCTTTTTCATGCTAGCCCACCAATAACATGTCTTCAAGTCCTTGTACATCTTCGTAGAACCGGGATGAATTGAGTAAGGTGAGTCACGTGCCTCTTTTAATATTGTCTTCCGAATATGCTTCACTTTAGGCATGACAATCCTTCTTCCAAGCCATAAGGTACCATGGTCATCCTCATCAAACCAGAATTCTCTTCCCTTTTGGGTCCTTTCCTTGATCTCTTGGATTTCCTCATCCTTTGTTTGACCCTCTCGAATCTCTTGCTCCAAGGTCGGATTTAACTCCATTATCCCCACATCATTCACAAATCCGAGATTCAACAGTTCAAGCTCCTTGCATAACTCAGGTGGCAGTTCTCGAACCGTGAATTGGTGGATTACTGTGGCACCAGGTCCCGAAAAAAGAACCATGTGAAAACATATTGTGCCCAGGACGTTCAACACGCATACACGAGTGTACTCACAAAAGGATATACAGAAAATTACCACATAACAAGATTAATTAAGCACTTTTATTACAGAATTCATAATATCATCGAATACAAGCTCTAATGAATATTAATAACAAGTTTGAACTAATGCAGCCAAAATAAACTAACTAAGCAACTAAGCGAACAAAGAAGCATAAGCATAAGGGATAGCGCAACTCCAATCAACAGCACGGGCAAGCTGACGGCAGACACGGCCTAGAACTACACATTATCATCGTTATACACCCAATCCTAACCTGCAACTGTTGGTGGGGGAATTGCAAGGGTGAGTACATATCGAACATAGTAAGTGTGGAAAGTATGACATGTAGCTGATTCCAAAGACGACAATAATAATGGCTAAGTGATGAAAACTACATTAAAACATTTAAAAAGCAATATATCATATGTATGTGAAGTAAACCCATCATAAACCATGTAATTATCATAATACCAGTCCATAATTCATTACCATCATCCATATTCCAGATTTCACGTTACCATTAACCATATCCATTGCCATAAACTATAATACCATCTCATAACTAATGCCAAACCATCCCAATACAAAAGCCCCTCTAATCATAGAAGTTGTCTAGGTGCTCATAACCGGGAGCACGTCGATCATGATAGTTTTAAGACACTCGGCAGAGTTGTACCACTTAACCCATGTGTTTGTGGTTTCATCACCCCTCGACGACTAAAGAAACCTTCCTTATGCCGATTATACTTCCTTGGGCGTATGGCCAAGAGATCACAAAATAGCCTTTACAAAGGGATTATTAGTATGTAGGACACACTGAGGATTCACCGGTGGCGATGTCTCCAACTGAGCACATCTTCAACCAAGGGCCCCCTCTTGTGCCCTTCGGATCCCAGGGAGTCCCACCAACCATATCCAAACCCAATCCAACTCCCCGTCCCCAGTACACCAAATGATCCATTCAATACTAGCAATACCTTAATTAATTACCTACGCCGCACCCATACTTTGCCTCGTGGTGGCACTATTGTCCTGGCTTATTCTCACATGAACCAGTCTTTAGATCTAGAGCAAGCAAACCACCATAACTTCCAACCCAATCCACATAGAAGGCTTGCTTAGATAACCCATCACCGTATCAGAATGACCAGTTCATATTAACCATAATCTCATTAATGCTAATTATATGTTAATGTCGTTTTCCCATCCCAATTAATAAAGAAAAGCAGAAAAGGTAAAAAGCCCTTCCTGACTCTCTACCATGTATTCCAGGTGACAAGGGTGGTTAAATAAAGCTAGTAAACTTCCTATCATTGGATTCCTGTCAAAATTAAACAGACATGCAGTTTTGAAAGCAAAATATTTATTTCAAACAGGATCAATATGTTCAAGGACACTTGCCTTGCTCTTGGGCTTGATTGGGATCAAAGACTTCAAACTCCTGGTGGTGGAGATCCACCGTTGCACCCTCTAGAGAAATCCGTCTAATCCACACCACGAACATACAAGACGAGAATTACAATAAAAAAGTGCACATATATTACTCAATATGTCATGACATGCATGATTAATGCAAATGCAAAGCAAAACTAGTTAATGAGTTGTTAATGATATTTACTAACTAGTTCTAATAGCTTTTAACAAGTTTGGACAGGTTTGGAATTGATTTGAACCAATTTAGCATTAATTCAACAGGAAATAGATAGCAAAATTGGACAAGTCCGCAGGAGACCAGACTAGTCCACACTACAGAGGAACAGCGGATTAAGGTTTTCTAGATCAACGTGAATTTGGAGAAAGCGGGGTCGAATTCATGTGAGAAAAAAAATAGAAGGTATACCAGGTGTTTAGGACTCCAATGGGTCAAAGGTTTTGGAGGCAACACTTGGATCTTGATGATCTAGGGTTGATGAAGAACTTGATGGTGACTTGTTGATGGAGAACGAAGGCTTGATGGAGATCTTGATCCTCTTTCGTTTCCTCCTCTTCTTCTTCCTGCTCAGGATCTCCTTCTCCCTCTTTGATGGCAGCTCTCCAGGAACTAGGGTTTGGTTGGACTTTCAATTGAGGCAAACGGATGCAAAGTGAAGGGGTGGGTTTTTTATGTAGAGGTGGAGGCTAGGGTTTCAATGAATTCGACTTTGGGAAGGGTTGAGCTGGTGTGGGGTCCCACATGGGCTCCAAGAAGAGTTAGACCCGACGTCCTTAGGCCCAATTGGTAGAATCCAAAAACAAGTCGTGAAACAGAGGGTCAACTCGGAGTCACGATTTATCGGACAAGTCCGCAAAAGGTCGGACTAGTACAAAGTTGGACAGAGAGATATCAAACAAGTCCGGACTATTTCGGACTAGTCCGGACTATTTTGGACAAGTATGAACTTGGTCAGAGAGAAATTAGACAAGTCTAACCAAAATCGGACAAGCCCGATTTTAGTCAGAGGGAAAACGGACAAGTCCGCTGGAATACCGGACAAGTCCGTACAAGTTCAGGACTTAGCAAAATTTCCAAGGAATTGGAATTACCGGACTAGTCCGCAATGGACCGAACAAGTACGAAAGTGTCTAGAGGGAAAAATAGACTAGTTAGTAGCAAAAAGAGACTAGTCCGATGAAGGTCAGAGAGAAATCAGAATAGTTCGCACCAAAACTGGACTAGTCCGCACTTTCCAGAATTCTTACGTGCGGTTTTACTCTAAGTTCGTTTTGAACTTGTTCCTTTTTACGTGAATGACCCAATATATCGAGGTGCTAACTTGCCTCTTAGGTTAAAGCTCTTATGACCTCTCATTGGTGACACCTTGAGATATATGAGGTCTCCTATTTCAAAGGCTAGTTTCCTTCTCCTATTGTCCGCATAGCCTTTTTACCTTGATTGAGCAGCCCTCAAGTTCTCGCGAATAACGTGAACTTGTTTTTTAGCTTCTAGCAACACACCCGTACCAAATATTGAGTTTCTCCTGTCTCATTCCAGAACAACGGTGTCCTACACTTCCTTCCATAAAGTGCTTCATAGGGTGACATCTTCAAGCTTGCTTGGTAACTATTGTAATATGAGAATTCCGCATATGGCAAGCTCTTTTCCCAACTTCTTCCATACTTCAAAGCACAAGCTCTTAACTTATCCTCTAAAATATTATTAGTCCTCTCAGTTTGTCCATCCGTTTGAGGGTGATATGCTGAGCTGAAATTCAACCTTGTTCCCAAAGCATCATGCAACATTTGCCAAAATCTGGAGGTAAATTGAGAACCTCTATCCGACAATATCTTCTTTGGGACTCCATGTCGACACACAATATGCACCATGTATAATTCGACTAATTGTGCAGCGGTATAATTGGTCATCAAAGGGATGAAATGAGCTGATTTGGACAACCGATCCACAATTACCCACATTTAGTCATAACTAGACTGGGTACGTGGCAATCCAACTGTAACATCCATACCGATCTCTTCCCACTTCCACTCCAAAATCTTTAACGGCTACAATAATCTAGCTGGCCTTTGTTGTTCCGCCTTGACTCATTGGAACACATCACATAAGGCTACATATTGAGCTATGTCCATCTTCATGCTAGCCCACCAATAACATGTTTTCAAGTCATTGTACATCTTCATACAACTAGGGTGAATTGAGTATTGTGATTCATGTGCCTATTTTAATAATGTCTCCCGAATATGCTTCACATTAGGCACGCCAATCATTTTTCAAAGCCATAAGGTACCATGGTCATCCTCATCAAATCTGAATTCTCTCCGCTCTTGGGTCCATTCCTTAATTTCTTGGATTTCCTCGTCCTTTGTTTGACGCTCTCAAATTTCTTGCTCCAAGGTCATATTTAACTCCATTATCCCCATCTCATTCACAAATCCAGGATTCAACCGTTCAAACTCCTTACATAACTCGGATGGTAGCTCTCGAACTGTGAGTTGGTGACTTACTCCTTTTCTACTCAAGGCATCGGCCACTACATTGGCTTTCCCGGGTGATAATTGATTCCCAAACCATAATCCTTGATGAGCTCCGACCATCTTTGTTGCCTCAAATTTAGGTCCGTTTGCGTGAAGATATACTTAAGGATCTCATGATCCATATAAATTTCGCACCTATATCCAAGGATATAATGTCTCCAAATCTCCAATGCATGTACCACAGCTGCAAGTTCCAAATCATGCGTTGGGTAATTAAGCTCATGTTTCTTCAATTGTCTCGATGCGTAGGAAACCACTTGACCATCTTGCATCAATACACATCCAAGTCCTTGTCTTGATGCATCGCGATAAATATCAAAACTCTTGCTCACGTCCGGCAATATCAAAACTGGGGCTGTTGTTAACCTTTTTTTTCACCAACTCAAAACTTTCTTGACAAGCTTGGGTCCATTGGAAAGCCTTCCCCTTCATTAATAGTTACGTCATTGGCTTGGCTATTTTCGAGAAGTCCTTGATGAACCAACGGTAATATCCAGCCATTCCAAGAAAGCTCCAGATCTCCTTTACATTCTGTGGGGGTTCCCATTTCAACACATCCCTCACTTTTCCTGGGTGAATCGATACTCCTCCTCCAGAGATGATATGACTCAGAAACGACACTTCTTTCAACCAAAACTGGCACTTGCTGACCTTGGCCTATAGTTGATGCTCCCTCAATTTCCACAACATAAGCCTCAAGTGTTCCTCATGTTCCTTCTCATCCCTTGAGTAGATCAAAATGTCATCAATGAACATGATGACAAACCTATCCATGTACTCCATGAAGACCTTATTCATGAGGTACATAAAATAGGCAGGTGCATTCGTCAATCCGAAAGATATCACAGTGTACTCATAAGATCCATATCATGTCCTAAAAGCTATCTTTGGTATGTCTGGTGGTCTAATCTTCATTTGAAAGTATCTGGACCTCAAATCAATCTCGCAGAAAACACATGCGCCCTTCATTTGATCGAACAAATCTTCTATGTGTGGCACGATGTACTTGTTCTTGATGGTCACCTCATTGAGAGCTCGGTAATCCACACATATCCTTTGTGATCCATCCTTCTTATCCATGAAAAGAACTGGTGCTCCCCAAGGTGAAGAGCTTGGGCGAATAAAACCCTTCTCTAGTTTCTCTTGAATCTGCTTCTTGAGCTCTGCTAAGTCCTTAGGAGGCATTCTATATGGCCTCTTAGCTATAGGTGCATTTCCAGGTATTAAATCAATAACAAAAAAATGTCTCGATCAGGTGGCGTACCTGCCAACTCATTCGGAAACATGTCCAAAACCTCACACACCATTGGAATCTCCTCAACTGTGGCAACGTACATGTGATTCAGCTCAAATGGCTTTGGTGCTTGTTGAGATGCTTCAAACTCTATGGTAATCCCTTCCTCATTGGTCAACTTCACCGTCTTCATGGTGCATCCAATAACTCCATTGTGCTTCCTCAACCAGTCCATACAAAGTATAATATCTAATCCTTGAAAATCCAAAACAATGAGGTTGGCGAAGAAGTCTACCCCCCTTATTCTAAGGCTTACTTTTGGACATTATATATTTGTCCTCATCTCTCCTCCAGGAGACTTAACCAATAGACTAAACTTCATATGAGAGATTGGCAAACTATACTTGGCAACAAACTTCGATGCAATGAATGAATGCGATGCTCTAGAATCAAATAACATAGTTGCCGAGTTGGAGTTTGCGAGAAACATACCAATTACCACGTCATCCGCTTGTTGAGCATCCTTCGTAGAGACATGGTTCACGTTGCCACGAGCAAAATTTTGCTGTCCATGTTTTCCTTGCGACTGTCCTCCATTGGGTCTTGGGTTCTATCTTGGTGCATTGCTTCATTGACCAAGGCCTGACTTGGGGCATTGATGTGCAAAGTGTCCCGCTTCTCCACATGTGTAGAACTTCCTAACTGCACCAGAATTTGGACGGACTTGATTCTATGCATTGGCACCAGGAAAGTTGGCACGAGGTGCATAAGGCATTGGAGGCCTAGGTGCTTGCATGACAGGGCGTTGCTGCACAAATTGAGCTGGGCGCGGTGCATATCTAGGGCGATGAGCAGGCACAGAAGAGTTGTAATATGGTGCATTGGGTGGTGCAAAGCGAGGGCGCACATTACTTCCTTGTTGTGGTCCTTGAGATGGCACCATCCTCTTGTTATCTAGGTCCATAGCATGGACTTTGTTCTCCACAACAATTTCTCTGTCCACAAGCTTCTGAAAGTTGGCATAATCATAATTCAGCAATTGTACTTGGATTTCATTGTTCAAGCCCCTCATGAATAAGTATTGCTTCCGGCTGTCCTGACTCACATCCTCAGGTGCATACCTTGAAAGTTGAGTGAATATGTTGAGGTATTCACCCACTCTCGATCTTCCGTGCCTCAAGTTCTCAAATTCTTGCGTCTTCAAAATAATCATAACACCTTCCGGCACATAATGAGAATGGAAGCTCTCCTTGAATTCAGCCCAAGTGATTCTCTCTTGGTTCTCATGGGAGTTGCATAGCGAATCCCAACAATTGGCAGCTGCTCCAACAAGTTGATGGGACACAAATAGCACCTTCTCCCAGTCATTGCATTGGACAATAGCTAGCTTCTTCTCCACAGACTCGAGCCAATCATCGGCGTTCATAGGGTTAGCGGCTTGAGCGAAGGTTGGTGGCCTAGTCCTCATGAACTCTCCCAACCGATTATGAGGAGGCGGGGGTGGCGGTGGAGGCATGTGGGGCAGATTGTTGAGGTTGTTGCCAGCCTATAGTTGTCCCATAGTCTGAATCATGGTCTGCATGAGCTAGTTTTGCATAGCCAAAAGCTGCTCAATATTGATAGCTCCCTAAGCAGGTCTTTGTCCATTGTTGTTCTGAAGTGCTCCATTATTCTCCTCCTCATCGTTAGCATCACTCTGGTTGTGAGTCCTCACCGTCTGAAGATAGCAAGAGATAGGAATTTAGAAGACGCCCCCAACTATATGCATCAAGGGATGTGAAACTAAACAACTACCTATACAAGCCTATGTGGACATGGCAATGCTAAAGCATCCCAAAATCCTCTATTAAGCACACAAGCAAACAATATATAGCAAACAACACACCGAGCAAAAACAAATCGATTCCTAAGTGTTCCTATGTGTTCTAAAGTATCCATTCTATCTAGGTTGCATCCTACGGTCAACCTGTGGCTCTGATACCAATTTGTTGCATCCGGTCCCGAAAAAAAAACAAGTGAACGCATATGTGTGCCCAGGACGTTCAACACACATACACGAGTGCACTCACAAAAGGATATACAAAAATTACCACAGAACAAGATTCATTAAGCACTTTTATTACATAATTCATAATATCCTCGAATACAAGCTCTAATGAATACTAATGACAAGTTTGAACTAATGCAGCGGAAGTAAACTAACTAAGCAAACTAAGCAGCATAAGCATATGGGATAGCGCAGCTCCAATCAACACCACAGGCAAGCTGGTGGCAGACACGGCCTAGAACTCCGTATTATCATCGTTATACTCTCAATCCTGACCCGCAACTGTTGGTGGGGGAATTTCAAGGGTGAGTACATGTCGTACTCAGCAAGTGTGGAAAGTATGACATGTAGCTGATTCAAATGACAACAATAATAAAGGCTAAGTGCTGAAAAGTACATTAAAACAATTTGGAAAGCAATATATCACATGTATGTGAAGTAAACTCATCATAAACCATGTAATTATCATAATAGCAGTCCATAATTCATTACCATTATCCATATTCCATATTCTCATCACCAATAACTATATCCATTGCCATAAACCATAATACCATCCCATAACTAATACCAAACCATCCCAATACCAAAACCCCTCTAATCATGGAAGTTGTCCAGGTGCTAATAACCGGGAGCATGGCTATCATGATAGTTTTAAGACACTATGCAGAGTTTGTACCACTTTACCCACGTGTTTGTGATTTCATCACCCATCGGCGACTAAAGAAACCTCCCTTATGCCGATTACACTTCCTTGGGTGTATGGCCAAGAGATCACAAAATAGCCTTTACAAAGGGACTACTAGTATGTACGAACCATTGAGGTGTCACCGGTAGCGATGTCTCCAACTGAGCACATCTTCAACCAAGGGCTCCCTCTTGTGCCATTCGTATCCCAAGGAGTCCCGTAGACCTTATCCAAACCCAATCCGACTCCACTTACGCGGTGCGCCAAATAATCCATTCAATACTAGCAATACCCTAATCAATCAGCTACACCACACCCGTACTTGGTCTCTTGGTGGTATTGTTGTCCTGGCTTATTCTCGCATGAACCGGTCCTTAGATATAGAGCAAGCAAACCACCATAACTTCCAACCCAATCCATATACCATGCTTGCTTATATCATCCATTATCATATCATATTGACTAGTTCATACTAACCATAATCTCATTAATGCATAATTATATGTGTAATGTCGTTTTCCCATCCCAATAAATTAAGCGAAGCAAAAAGGTAAAAAGCCCTTCCCGACTCTCTACCATGTATTCCAGGTGACAAGGGTAGTTAAACAAATCTAATAAACTTCCTATCATAGGATTCCCGTCGAATTAACATAGGAATTCAGTTTTGAAAGCAAAACATTCATTTCAAATATGATCAATATGTTCAAGGACACTTGCCTTACTCTTGGGCTTGATTGGGATCAAAGACTTCAATCTCCTGGTGTTAGAGATCCTCCGCGGCACTATCTAGTGCAAATACGTCTAATCCATGCCACGAACATACAAGACAAGAATTACAATCAAAAAGTGCACATATATTACTCAATATGTCATGACATGCACAATTAATGCAAATGCAAAGAAGAACTAGTTAATGAGTTGGTAATGATGTTTACTAACTAGTTCTAATAGCTTTTAACAAGTTTGGACAGGTTTGGAATTGATTCGAACCAATTTAGCATTAATTCAACAGGAAGTAGATCGCACAATCTGACATGTCCGCACTGCGCAGAAACAGCGAATTATGGTTTTCTAGATCGACGTGAATTTGGGAAAACGGGGTCTAATTCACGTGACAAAAAGAGAATAGAAGGTATACCAGGTGTTTAGGACTCCAATGGGTCAAAGGTTTTGGAGGCAACACTTGGATCTTGATGATCTAGGGTTGATGAAGAACTTGATGGTGACTTGTTGATGGAGAATGAAAGCTTGATGGAGATCTTGATCCTCTTTTGTTTCCTCCTCTTCTTCTTCTTGCTCAGGATCTCCTTCTCCCTCATTGATGGCGGCTCTCCACGAACTAGGGTTTGGGTGGACTTTCATTTGAGGTGAAAGGATGCAAAGTGAAGGGGTGGGGATGTTTATATAGAGGTGGAGGCTAGGGTATAATTGAATTCGAGTTTGGGGAGGGTTCAGGCTGGTGTGGGGTCCCAAATGAGATCGAAAAAGAGTTAGACACGGAGTCCTTAGGCCCACTAGGTAAAACCTAAAAACAAGTCGTGAAATAGAGGATCATCTCGGAGTCACGATTTATCGGACAAGTCTGCAAAAGGCCGAACTAGTCCGAAGTTAGACAGAGAGATATCAGACAAGTCTGGACTATTTCGGACAAGTCCAAACTTGGTCAGAGAGAAATGAGACAAGTTTGGCCAAAACCGGACAACTCCGATTTTAGTCAGAGGGAAAACGGACAAGTCCGCTGGAATACCGCACAAGTCCGAACAACTCTAGGGACTTCGCAAAATTTCCAAGGAATTGGAATTACCGGACAAGCCCGCAATGGACCGAACAAGTCCAAAAGTGTCGAGAGGGAAAACAGACTAGTCCACAGCAAAAAGAGACTAGTCTGATGAAGGTTAGAGAGAAATCGAACTTGTCCACACCAAAATCGGACTAGTCCCCACTCTCCATAATTCTTAAGTGTAGTTTTACTCTAAATTAATTTTAAACTTGTTTCTTTTTATGTGGATGAATGTTAGACATGTATGCGAACTTATGCAATGCATGATGGATGAAAACGAGGGTGTTACACTTACTCCTTTCCGACCCAAGCATCGGGCACTACATTAGCCTTCCCTGGATGATAGTTGATCCCCACATCATAATCCTTCATGATCTCCAACCATCTTCGTTGTCTCAAATTTAGGTCCGTTTGTGTGAATATGTACTTGAGATTCTTATGATCCATATAAATTTCACACCTATGTCCAATGATATAGTGTCTTGAAATCTTCAATGCGTGTAACACGAGTGCAAGTTCCAAATCATGCATTGGATAATTCTGCTCATGTCTCTTTAATTGTCTCGATGCATATGTAACCACTTGACCTTCTTGCATGAGCACGCATCCAAGTCCTTGTCTTGATGCATCACAATAAATATCAAAACTTTTACTTACATCTTGCAAAACCAAAATTGAGGCTGTAGTTAACCTCTTCTTCAACTCCTCAAAGCTGTCTTGGCAAACTTGAGTTCATCGGAAAGCTTTCCCCTTCATTAGCAATTTTGTCATTGGCTTGACTATTTTGGAAAATTCTATAATGAACCGACGGTAATATCTAGCCATCCCAAGAGAACTCCTTATTTCCTTTACATTCTGGGGCGGTTCCCATTTCAGCACATCACTCACTTTTCCTGGGTCAACCGATATTCCTCCTCCCGAGATGATATGACCCAAAAATGACACCTCTTTCAACCAAAACTGGCACTTGCTGAACTTGGCGTACAATTGATGCTCCCTCAATTTCTGCAACGTAAGCCTTAAGTGTTCCTCATGCTCCTCTTCACTCTTCGAGTAGATCATAATGTCATCAATGAACACCACAACAAATTTATCCAAGTACTCATGAAGACCTTATTCATGAGGTACATAAACTACGCAGGTGCATTTGTCAATCCAAAGGACATAATTGTATACACATAGGATCCATTTCGTGTCCGAAAATATGTTTTAGGTATATCCGATGGTCTTTCTTCATTTGGAAGTTGCATGGATCAAATCAATCTTGGAGAAAACACAAGCACCGTCCATCTAGTCGAACAAATCTTCTATACGGGGCAAAGTATACTTGTTCTTGATTGTCACCTCATTAAGGGCTTGGTAGTCCACATACATCCTTTTTGATCCATCCTTCTTATCCTTGAAAAGAACGGGCGCTCCCCAAGGTGGAGAGCTCCAGCGAATAAAACCCTTCCCTAGTTGCTCTTGAATCTGCTTCTTGAGCTCTGCTAACTCCTTAGGAGGCATCCGATATGGCCTATTAGCTATAGTTGCAGTTCTACATATTAAATCAATAGCAAATTCTATGTCTCGATCAGGTGGCATACCTGGCAACTCATGCGGAAACACATCCAAGAATTCACACACCACTGGAATCTCCTCAATTGCAGCACCGTCCATGTGATTCTGCTCCACTTGCTTTGGTACATGCTGAGTTGTTTCAACCTCAATGTTGATCCCCTCCTCATTTGTCAACTTCACCATATTTGTGGCACATTCAATAACTCCATTGTGCTTCCTCAACCAGTCCTTACCAAGTATAATGTCCAATCCTTGAGAATCCAAAACAATGAGGTTGGCAAAGAAGTCTACCCTCTTTATTCTAAGGCTTACTTTTGGACATACTATATTTGTCCTCATCTCTCCTCTAGGAGATTTAACCAACAAAGTATACTTCATGAGAGATAGTAAAACTATATTTGGCAACATATTTCGATGCAATGAATGAATGTGATGCTCCAGAATCAAATAACATAGTCACCAGGTTGGAGTTTTCGAGAAACATACCAATCACCACATCATCCGCTTGTCGCACTTCCTTCGTAGAGACATGGTTCACATTGCCACGAGCAAAATTCTGTTGTCCATGGTTGCCTTGTGGCGCTTCTCCATTTGGTCTTGGGTTCTGTCTTGGAGCATTGCTTCCTTGACCAAGGCCTAACTTAGGACATTGAGATGCAAAGTGTCCTACCTCACCACAACTATAGCACGACCTTGGTGCACCAGAGCTATTTGGACGAGCTTGTTTTTGAACATTTGCAGGAAAGTTGGTGCGGGGCGCATATGGCACTGGAGGCCGAGGTGCTTGCATGGTGGGGCGTGGTTGCACGAACTGAGGCTGAGCCGCACGAGGTGGATAAGCAGGGTGATGAGCAGGCGCAGAGGGGTTGTATTATCGCGCATTGGGTGGTGCAAAGCGGGGGCGAACATTGCTTTCTTGCGACTGTCCTTGATATGGCATCTTCCTCTTCTTATGTTGCTCCATCTTACGAACCTTGTTCTCAACCACAATTGCTTTGTCCACAAGCTTCTGAAAGTTGGCATAATCACAGTTGAGCAATTGCACTTGGATCTCATTATTAAGGCCCCTCATAAATAAATATTGCTTCTAGCTGTCCTGGCTGACATCTTCCGGCGCATACCTTGAAAGTTGAGTGAATTTACAAAGATATTCACTCACGCTTTATCTTCCTTGCCTCAAGTTCTCAAATTCTTGCCTCTTTAAGATCATAACACCTTACGGCACATAATGAGAATAGAAGCTCTCCTTGAATTCAGCCCAAGTAAACCTCTCATGGTTCTCATGGATGTTGCACAAAGAGTCCCACCAATCGGCAACTGCTCCAACAAGTTGATGAGATGTGAATAACACTTTCTCCTGGTTGTTGCATTGGACAATAGCTAGCTTCTTTTCCAGCGACTTGATTGAAAGTGCATCTAGGACTCCCTTGTGGGTTTTGGATGATTTATGACAAGCAATTGGGATCCTAATCCTTTTGTTGAGATGAATGCAGGAAAATGATGAAAAATTAGCAAAATGCCAAAAAGAGGGAAATTAAGAAGGAGAATGAATTTGAGCTCAAGAAGAAGAAATTAGTTGTTTAGTATGTATGGAGTGTGTTAAGGAAACACACCCAAGAGCTCAATCTCACTTAATCACACACACACAATGCACAAAACTGTACAGGACCGGACTAGTCCGATATCAGTCAGACTAGTCCGATATCACATTCTGCACAAGATCGGACAAGTCCGGTCTCCACCGGACTAGTCCGATATCTTTCTGTTCCACTTCGGACTAGTCCTCCCCAGTGCGGACTAGTCCTCAACACAATGCACAAGTCACTAGATCGGACAAGTCCGGTCACCACCGGACTAGTCCGATACCCTTTCTGATCCACTTCGGACAAGTCCGGTGATTACACGGACTAGTCCGATATACACCCTGATCTAAATCGGACAAGTCCTCCAAGTGCGGACTTGTCATCCTAAACACTTAGGGTTTCATGTGTCCGGACAAGTCCGATGTCAATCGGACTAGTCCGAAGCTTTCCAGTGACGAAATCGGTCAAGTCCGTTTTGAACCGGACTAGTCCGAGATTCCTACACACTTAGGGTTTGCTTCAGACAGCACACCGGACTAGTCCGGTCACCACCACGGACTAGTCCGATATTTCTGAACCCTAACGGTAACTTCTAGAAACCCCATATAAATAGAGGTGCACGGCCCACTTTTAACCAACTCTCGAACCCTAGCGCCGTCACACCTCCCAAGAGACTCAAAAACCATCTCTCTCCATGAAGTTAAGTGAAAAATCAATCAATTCATTGAAGATCACTTCTAGATCATTGGAGAGGCACTTTGCACACGATTGAGCTCTTGGTTTGAATCTCTAACACACTCTTGCATCTCAATTTGTATATTTCGATGTGTGTTATTGGTGGTTTTGAAACTTGTAATCAAGGGAGCTCTCAACTTGTGAGATCGCCCCTTCAACTTGGTGATTTACCCCTGTGTGATAAGTGGAAGAGGATTGGCCTTCGTGGCGATCCGACGAGGGAAGGGTTGGTGAAGACCCGGTCCTTTTGTGGGCTCCTCAACGTGGATGTAGGCTGCCTTCGTGGTAACCGAACCATGGGATAAATCTTGTGTCTTGTTCGTTTGTGTTCATCATTCTAGTTGATCAACATTATCTAGGGTTTGATTCATTTTGTTGAATTAAAGTTAAATAGTTGAACAAGAATCATACTTGCAATAAAACTTAACATACAACTATTGAACTGTCATTAAAGTTTATATTTCCGCTGCAAACGACAACGAAACAATCAAATTGACCTAACTTGATCAACCTAGCCCGTGAAATCCGGACTAGTCCGATATATCTGGATTTGACCTTTTTGTTGAAGTCCTACAGGAACCGAGAAAATTCAAGAAGGCCTATTCACCCCCCCCCCCTCTAGGCCTACATTCAATTGGTATCAGAGCAGGTTCTTCAAGAAAGAGTGCAACCACTCGAAGAGATCATGTCGGACATGAAGGAAGTCCAGAAAATCAACAACCAGGAAGAGATGAACAATGACAAGCACCAAAAGCTTGAAAGATATCTCGAAGCCATTCAAGACTTCGATGATGATGATGATGAGACATTGGAGCTGAAAGCACTGCTCCGAAAGAAAGCACTCTCCAAAGGGAAAGCTAAAGTTGATGAAAAGGAGAAGGGGAGTAGTCACACCGACTACTCCCGATATCCTTTTAATTATGACCGTTTAAATTCTAACAGCAGTCATTATCTATCCATTCCTCTCGGAAAGGCCCCACACTTCGATGGGAGTGATTACTCCATGTGGAGGCAAAACATGAAGATGCACTTGATTTCCCTTAACCCAAGTTTATGGCATATTGTGTGCACAGGAATAAACATCCCTGATGACGATGAAGAACTCACGCCAAGTCAAGAGCAAGCCATCCACAGGAATGCCCAAGCCGCAGCCGTTATCACCTCATCTCTAAGTAGAGATGAATTCACAAAGGTGGACGGATTGGAAATTGCCAAAGAAATCTGGGACACACTACAGACGGCACATGAAGGTGACCGGCATGTGCGGGAGGCAAAGATTGAAATGATTGAATGCGAACTGGGAAGGTTCGCGATTGAGGAAGATGAATCTCCCCAGGACATGTACAACAGACTGAAGACTCTTGTGAACAAGGTTCGATCGTATGGTAGCAAAAAGTGGAATGACCACGAGGTTGTAAAGCTCATCCTTAGAGCCTTTATGCCTCGCAACGTCACACTCTGCTCTATGATCCGAGAAAGTCCCGGGTACAAGAAAATGACTCCGGATGAACTTCTTGGCAAAATCATCAACTTTGAGATGATGGAGAAGCAAGCCAAGCACGTCAAAGAAATAGCTGACCTCACATCGGCCAAGAAGAAGGGAGTTGCCTTAAAATCCACACTGAAACCTCTATCCAAAGAAGCATGAGAAGCTCAGTTTGAGGAGGACAGTGATGATGAAAGCAGCGAGCTGGACGAAGGAGATATGATTTTGTTCATGAAGAAGTTCAAAAGAATTATGAAGAAAAGACAAGGAACAAAATCGAGTGAAGGAAAATACAAGGAGAAGACAAAGCCAAAGATGAGGCGGGCATGCTATAATTGTGGTGAGTACAATCACTTCATAGTTGATTGCCCATATGAGGACAACAAGAAGAAGAGTAAAGAGTCCAAGCCTCAACCGAAAAAGTTCTTCAAGAAGAAGAAACAAGCTGAACAAGCACACATCGGAAAGGAGTGGGACTCAAACGATGAGTCGTCATCGTCCGATGAAGAAGAAATGGCTAGCATAGACATTGAAAGCATGACCAAGAAACCCACACTCTTCCCCACGCTCGGTGCAAAGAAGGCAAATGGAACTTGCCTCATGGCTAAGGAAGGTAAACGCAAGGTAAACATCAAAACTCCTTCCTCGCATTCTTACTCAAGTGATGATGATCTGGATAGTGATGATGAAGATATGCTAATTGGTTTAGATAGAAAAACTGCTGCAAAAATGAAATTCTTGCTTAACCAACTTATTGAGAAGGAAGAGCTAATTGATCGTCAAGAAGACATGATTATCTCCCAAAAGGAGAAGCATGTCGAACTTGACAATCTTCTAGTTCTTGAAAAGGAGAAAAATCACTCACTAGAGCTTGAGCTAGCTTCAAGCAAGAAAACTTGCTTGGAGTTAACCAACTCAAATGTTGCAATCAAGAATCAGCTTGATGACCAAATCAAGGTCAACAAGATCCTTGAAGTGCAGGTTGAGTCACTCAAGCTTAGTGAACCTTCCTCCTCTTCAACCCCACCTTCTGAACCCACTTTAACTAATATCGCTCATGTTTGCAGATGTGATAAAACTAACACCAGGTTGAAGGAAAATCCTACCTCCACGAAGGACAAAAATCCTACCCAATGTGTAATATTTGACAAGGAGAGGATCAACTATGCACGTAGTGCATATTTGGTCCAAAGACCTCCAAATGTCAAGTATGGCATTGGTTACTCTTGTGATGGAAAGCAAAGAGCTGGAAATCATAAGAACAACAAGGGAAGGATCACCTTTGTGAAGGGAGGACCCTCACAACCTGGTAGCTCGAAAACTAAAAATCTGAACTCTCATGAATATCGGACTAGTCCGGTTGTGGTCCGGACAAGTCCGGTCATCCGGACAAGTCCGGCCGCGCAGACTAGTCCGACCCATAATCAACAGCAACTTCTGTTTAAAACATTTGATGCCTCCTATGTTTTAATGAAAAATAATGTTGGTAAAGTGTATGCTTATTATGCTGGGCCACGCCATGGGAACACAAAATCCCATGTGTGGGTGCCCAAATGTATCGTTACTAACCTCCAAGGACCCAAGCAAGCTTGGGTACCTAAAACCAAGGCGTAATTTGTTTTTGCAGGCCTACTCCTCCGGTGGATCCAAATGGGTGCTGGACAGTGGATGCACCAACCACATGACCGGAGAAAGGAGGATGTTTGTGGAGTATGAAGTGAACCAGGACCCAAACGAAGGCATCTACTTTGGGGATAACAGTCAAGGAAGGGTCCTCGGTACCGGTAAAATAGCAATATCCACTGAACATACTCTTTCGCATGTTTTACACGTTGAATCTTTAGATTATAACCTGCTGTCCATATCTCAGTTATGTGACAAAGGTTATAATTGCCTGTTTACTAACAAGGGTGTGACCGTCTCAAGGAGAAGTGATGGTTCCGTTGCATTCAAGGGTATGTTGAAGGGAAAGCTTTACCTTGTTGACTGCAACAAGGATAAAGCCGAACTCGACACATGCTTGATTGCAAAAACCAACATGGGTTGGCTGTGGCATAGACGGCTAGCACATGTTGGTATGAGGAACCTTCAAAAACTCCTCAAGGGCGATCACATCCGAGGTTTGAAAGATGTTGTGTTTGAGAAAGACAGGCCTTGTAGCGCGTGCCAAGCAGGAAAGCAAGTTGGAGCACAACATCCCGTGAAGAACATCATGACCACGACAAGACCGCTCGAACTACTTCATATGGACCTCTTCGTTCCAATTGCTTACATAAGCATAGGCGGTAACAAATACGGTTTAGTCATTATTGATGATTTTTCCCGCTTCACTTGGGTGTTCTTTTTGCATGACAAGTCAGAAACACAAGGAACACTCAAGAAATTCTTCAAGCGAGCGCAAAACGAGTTCTCACTATCAATCAAGAGTATTCGGAGCGACAATGGCACGGAGTTCAAGAACATACAAGTGGAGGAGTACCTTGATGAGGAAGGAATCAAACACGAATTCTCAGCACCATACTCTCCACAACAAAACGGAGTTGCCGAAAGGAAGAACCGAACGCTCATAGAGATGGCAAGAACAATGCTCGATGAATACAAGACTTCGGATCGATTTTGGGCGGAAGCAATCAACACCGCTTGCCATGCCACAAATCAACTCTATCTTCATCGACTACTAAAGAAGACTCCCTATGAGCTACTCACCGGTAACAAACCGAACATTTCATATTTTCAAGTTTTCGGTTCTCCTTGCTATATTTTGAACAAGAAGCCCAGGACTTCAAAGTTCGCTTCGAAGTCCGATGAAGGTTTCTTGCTTGGTTATGATTCGAACACTTACGCCTATCGTGTTTTCAACAAGGCCTCCGGACTTGTTGAAGTGGCACGTGACGTAGTGTTCGATGAAACTAATGGCTCCCAAAAGGAGCAAGTTGATCAATGTGAATTAGGTAAAGAGGAAGCCCCCTATCAAGCAATAAAGAGGATGGCTCTAGGCGAAGTACGACCACAAGAGTCATCGGCACAAATACAAGAGGAAAGTGAACCACAAGAGGAGATCAACAATCAAGGGGGAGCCTCGATACAAGATCAATCACAAGAATATGAACATGATCAACAAATCAACGAGGACAACAACTCAGGGGGAGAAGAAGATGATCACCAACATACGACCCCCCAAGTGCCACACCCAAGAGTACACCAATGCATTCAAAGGGATCATCCAATCGACAACATCATCGGCGACATCCAAAAAGGAGTAACCACTAGATCTCGTCTAGCAAATTTTTGTGAACATTACTCGTTTGTCTCCTTTTTGGAACCCCGCAGGACTGAGGATGCATTAAAGGATCCGGACTGGGTGGTGGCAATGCAAGAAGAGTTGAACAATTTCAAGAGAAACGAGGTTTGGGAACTTGTGGAAAGACCCAATGCAAACATAGTCGACACCAAGTGGGTCTTCCGCAACAAACAAGACGAACACAGGGTGGTGACAAGAAACAAGGCACGACTTGTGGCTAAAGGTTACTCACAAGTCGAAGGTTTGGATTTTGATGAGACTTTTGCTCCAGTAGCTAGGCTTGAATCAATTAGAATATTACTTGCATATGCTACTCACCATGATTTCAAGCTGTACCAAATGGACGTAAAAAGCGCCTTCCTCAACGGACCGATCAAGGAAGAGGTGTACATGGAGCAACCACCCGGATTTGAAGATGAAGAGTTCCCCGACCACGTGTATAAACTGCGTAAGGCTCTCTATGGCCTCAAACAAGCTCCTAGAGCTTGGTATGAGTGTCTTAGAGATTTTTTAATTGATAATGGCTTTCAAATTGGCATGGTAGATTATACACTATTCACGAAAAATCTGGATAATGATCTTTTCATTTGCCAAATCTATGTTGATGATATAATTTTTGGATCAACCAACCAATCTTTCTGTGAAGAGTTTAGTAAAATTATGACAGACAGATTTGAAATGTCAATGATGGGAGAATTGAAGTACTTCTTGGGATTCCAAGTGCGGCAACAAAGGGAAGGAACATTCATAAGCCAAACCAAGTACACACAGGACATCCTCAAGAAGTTTGGCATGGACAAGGCAAAGCCCATAAAGACTCCCATGGCAACGAATGGTCACTTGGATCTCAATGAAGATGGACCTAGCGTCGACCAAAAGGTATATCGCTCCATGATTGGATCTTTACTTTACTTATGTGCATCTAGGCCAGATATTATGTTGAGTGTATGTTTGTGTGCAAGATTTCAAGCCAACCCTAAGGAATGTCATTTGACAGCCGTAAAGAGAATCCTAAGATATTTAGTTCATACACCCAACCTTGGTCTTTGGTACCCAAAAGGCTCAAAATTCAATCTCATTGGGTACTCCGATGCAGATTATGCTGGGTGCAAAGTTGATAGAAAAAGCACTTCCGGCACTTGCCAATTCCTAGGAAGATCCTTAGTTTCTTGGTCATCCAAGAAACAGAATTCCATTGCATTATCCACAGCCGAAGCGGAGTATGTTGCAGCCGGGAGTTGTTGTGCACAACTCTTGTGGATGCGACAAACTCTAAGGGACTACGGTTACAATATGAACCGTATTCCTCTCCTTTGTGATAATGAGAGTGCCATTAAAATAGCCCACAATCTAGTTGAACACTCTAGGACTAAACACATTGACATAAGACACCATTTTTTGAGAGACCATTCCATGAAAGGAGACATATCCATCTCTCATGTCAATACCCAAAAACAATTGGCCGACATATTCACCAAGCCACTTGATGAAAAACGTTTTTGCGAACTCCGAAATGAGCTAAACATTATTGATTCTCGGAGTGTGGCTTGAAAAGTTGCATACCTATATGATTGCTTCAAAATATTGATTGAATTGTGAAAATTATTTCTCCCCATTTTTCTCTCGAAAAACTATGTCAATTATTAGATCTTGATGAATATTTGATCATAGTATGATTGTTGTTTGCTTACTGGTCAAATTCATCAAGATTATTTGAATTGTTTTGCCTCTCTACTCTCAATTATTGGACCTTCAAATATATATGAATGGGCTATGCAATTCTCTCCTGGTGACCACGGACAAGTCCGTGGTTACCCGGACTAGTCCGCCATTGCAGACTAGTCCACAGTGTGCCGGTTAGGCCGGACTAGTCGGACAGACCACGGACTAGTCCGATTTAGGTTTCTGGAGGACTTCGGACTAGTCCGGTCATGTCCGGACTTGTCCGATTTTTCGTGTCCATAACCCTAGCCACCACTAAACCCTAATCCCTTCACCCCACACTCGCCCCCAAGCTTTCTCTCTCTTGCACTCGAGCTCCCAAGGCGAATCCTTGATTCCTCCGTCGAAAAGCCTCAATCTTGGGCGGAGATCAAGCTTGAAGACTCGGGGATTGAAGTTAGCGGACAAGTCCGGCCTCCAACCCCCACATTTTCAAGCTTCCTTGGATTTCTTGGTAAATTTTCCTCAAAACCCTAAGAAATCACAAATTTCTTTATTGCTTATCGTTTAGCCTAGCATTCTTCACTAGTTGCATGTCCAGTTGATGTACTATGTGTATGCTAGACCAGTTATTTCATTAGGGATCAATTTTTATCCAGTTTGTTAGGTTTTTGCGGATGAACACCGGACTAGTCCGGTCCAGGTACGGACAAGTCCGGTCCCCCGGACTAGTCCGTGCCTGTGCACCGGACAAGTCCGTTGTTTCTGAACCAAAACCTAATTCTTTAATTCCCTACTGCCTTCCATTGCCATCTTACCTCACCAATACCTTGTATAACTTGTCTTTTCTCTTGATAACTCATTCTCAGATCATGTCGAGCTCCGACAATGAAATCTCCGATTTCGAGGCCGAGTTGGACCACGAGGTGGCACCTCGGTCCTCGATGGGTCTTGGCAAGAAATGCCAAGAGAGACCCTTCGAGCCTGCTCCCTCACCTCCCCAGGTTCGGAGGAAGGTGTGTGTCAAGAAGGCCGCCTCAAAGGCTGCTCCTCCCTCAAGTGGTCTTCGCCAAGCTAAAGGGAAGGGCAAGGGGGTTGCCACAGGGCCTGTTGGGCCCCTGAAGCTGCATACTCCCAGAGAAGGAGTCCGGGACCCCAATGAGGAAAGATTCAATGGCAAGGGCAGCGATGTGGCCATGAAGCTGAGAAGTGTGGATTACTATGCAAGGCCCAAGCAAGCAGCTGATGGCAGATTCTGGTCAAATTTCCATGCTGACTTCTACAAGCTGGTCTACTTGCCGATGAAGACCCCGGTGGTGCGCAGTCAATGGATTGACTGGCCCCACCTTGAGAAGAGGAAATGTGCAACTTTTGATGAAGTGATACAAGCTGCAGAGAGACATGGGCTGAAGGATCTGTTTGCTTTCAGGTACAATTGGAATGATGAAGTGATTGCACAATTCTATGCAACGTGCCACTTCTCAGGCGAAGACGAAGAAAGTGTGACTTGGATGACTCATGGATCCAAGTATTCCATCACTCAAGAAGAGTTTGCCCGCCTGCTGCATCTTGACTCTGAGGGAGATGACCACCTCATTATCCACAACATTGGGGTCATTGAGAGGGATGGAATGAAGTTCATGTATGAGCCCACCTCCAAGTATGTCCCTCCCTCCACAAAGAATATGAAGCCTTTCTTTGTGGTCCTCAACAGAGTCCTCAGGAAGACGATTGCTCCCAAGGATGGGGATGCAGGGAGTGTGCAAGGCTACCTCCGGACCCTGATGAAGGTCATCAGCAAGAAACGGCAATTCGATGTTGCAGACTATATCTGGAATGATATGGTCAATATCTCAAGTACCCCCAACCGATCCTGTGGCTATGCCCCTTACTTGATGTTCATGATTGAGAAGCTCACAGGGATCGAGTTTGTGAAGGATGTGGAGCACACTCCACTGAGGCCTCAGAAGCCTCAGTCCGTGAGTGTCCAGGCTGCTCCATCGCCGGCCTCAAGCCCCGAGGCACCGGCAAGGCAAGAAGAAGCTGCTAGGGCTACTCCTCCCTCCAGGGAAGCCCCTCAGAAAGGATCCGCCAGTGGGATCCTCAAGTACTTGGCTGCAATTTTCTCCTCATGCAAGAAAACTGGAGTGAAGCTTCACAAGTTAAATCAGAAGAGGAAGGAGGACATGAGATATATAAAAGCCAATGTGAAGCAGCTGGGTGAGAAGCTGGAGATCAATCCAATCGGATCTCCAGTACTTTCTGAAGATTCTGATCCAGACATCACCGAGCTCAGCCCCTTGACTCCTTCCGAGCTTGCCTACTTTGGCATTGGGGGCTCGAGCAGCTCCGCTCCTCCTCCTACCTCCCAACCTCGTCAAGCCGAAAGCGATGAAGACGATGAAGACGACGAGAGGACTGACAGCGAAGAGTGAAGCCCTAGGACCTTCCTCTCTCTCTTTTTGGTGTCTTGATGCCAAAGGGGGAGAGATTGAGGGGGAGTCTCTAGTCTAAGCTTTAGCTGAATAGGATGCGAGGAGAGAGCTCTCTATGTTTTTTATTTGTGATTGTATTTGCTTAACTCTCTTTTCATATCATGTTTGGTCCTGTGATGAATTGCTCAATTAATTTGCAAGTGTGTGATGAAATCTGAGTTTTTGCTCCTGAAGTGCCATATTCACTTGATATTAGTTGGTAAATGAAAATTCTGTCATTCTTAATGCATTCATGCTCTTAGTATGCATCCCACCATAAAGAATGCACATATGAATAATTATCTTGTTGCCTGATGCTCTTTTGAGTCATATGTGCATACTTTATGAAAATCTCATTTTATACCTCATTTTGTGAAATCTCAATTGGTTGTCATCAATCACCAAAAAGGGGGAGATTGAAATTGCATCTAGGACTCCCTTGTGGGTTTTGGATGATTTATGACAAGCAATTGGGATCCTAATCCTTTTGTTGAGATGAATGCAGGAAAATGATGAAAAATGAGCAAAATGCCAAAAAGAGGGAAATTAAGAAGGAGAATGAATTTGAGCTCAAGAAGAAGAAATTAGTTGTTTAGTATGTATGGAGTGTGTTAAGGAAACACACCCAAGAGCTCAATCTCACTTAATCACACACACACAATGCACAAAACTGTACAGGACCGGACTAGTCCGATATCAGTCAGACTAGTCCGATATCACATTCTGCACAAGATCGGACAAGTCCGGTCTCCACCGCACTAGTCCGATATCTTTCTGTTCCACTTCGGACTAGTCCTCCCCAGTGCGGACTAGTCCTCAACACAATGCACAAGTCACTAGATCGGACAAGTCCGGTCACCACCGGACTAGTCCGATACCCTTTCTGATCCACTTCGGACAAGTCCGGTGATTACACGGACTAGTCCGATATACACCCTGATCTAAATCGGACAAGTCCTCCAAGTGCGGACTTGTCATCCTAAACACTTAGGGTTTCATGTGTCCGGACAAGTCCGATGTCAATCGGACTAGTCCGAAGCTTTCCAGTGATGAAATCGGTCAAGTCCGTTTTGAACCGGACTAGTCCGAGATTCCTAGACACTTAGGGTTTGCTTCACACAGCACACCGGACTAGTCCGGTCACCACCACGGACTAGTCCGATATTTCTGAACCCTAACGGTAACTTCCAGAAACCCCATATAAATAGAGGTGCACGACCCACTTTTAACCAACTCTCGAACCCTAGCGCCGTCACACCTCCCAAGAGACTCAAAAACCATCTCTCTCCACGAAGTTAAGTGAAAAATCAATCAATTCATTGAAGATCACTTCTAGATCATCGGAGAGGCACTTTGCACATGATTGAGCTCTTGGTTTTAATCTCTAACACACTCTTGCATCTCAATTTGTATATTTCGAAGTGTGTTATTGGTGGTTTTGAAACTTGTAATCAAGGGAGCTCTCAACTTGTGAGATCGCCCCTTCATCTTGGTGATTTACCCCTGTGTGATAAGTGGAAGAGGATTGGCCTTCGTGGCGATCCGACGAGGGAAGGGTTGGTGAAGACCCGGTCCTTTTGTGGGCTCCTCAACGTGGATGTAGGCTGCCTTCGTGGTAACCGAACCACGGGATAAATCTTGTGTCTTGTTCGTTTGTGTTCATCATTCTAGTTGATCAACATTATCTAGGGTTTGATTCATTTTGTTGAATTCAAGTTAAATAGTTGAACAAGAATCATACTTGCAATAAAACTTAACATACAACTATTGAACTGTCATTAAAGTTTATATTTCCGCTGCAAACGACAACGAAACAATCAAATTGACCTAACTTGATCAACCTAGCCCATGAAATCCGGACTAGTCCGCACTTTACCGGACTAGTCCGATATATCTGGATTTGACCTTTTTGTTGAAGTCCTACAGGAACCGAGAAAATTCAAGAAGGCCTATTCACCCCCCCTCTAGGCCTACATTCATTGATACAATCATCAGCATCCATATCGTCAGCAGCTTGAGCAAAAGTTTGCGGCCTGGTTCTCATGAACTCTCCCGATCAGTTATGAGGAGGTGGGGGTGGCGGTGGAGGCATGTGGGGCTGATTGTTGTTGTTGCCAGCCTGCAGCTGTCCCATAGTCTGTATCATGGTCTGCATTTGTTGGTTCTGCATGGCCAATAGATGCTCAAGATTGATAGCTCCTTGGGTAGGTCCTTGTCCATTGTTGTTCTGAGGTGCTCCATTGTTCTCCCCTCATCATTGCCATCCCTCTGGTTGCGAGCCTCACCATCTTAAGAAAAGCAAGGGAGAAGAATTTACAAAATGTCCCCAACTATATGCATCAAGGGATATGAAACTAAGCAACTAACTATACTAGCCTATATGGACATGGCAATGCTAAAGCATCCCACAATCCTCTACTAAACATACAAGTAACATATATAGCAATCAGCACACCAAACAAATCACAACGCTTCCTAAGTGCCCCTATGAGCTCTAAAGTGTCCATTCTATCTAGGTTGCGCCCTACGGTCAACCTGTGGCTATGATACCAATTTGTGACACCCGGTTCCGAAAATGAACCAAGTGAATGCATATGTGTGCCTAGGATGTTCAACACACATACACGAGTGTATTCACAAAAGGATATACATAAAATTACCACATAACAAGATTAAATAAGCACTTTTATTACAGAATTCAGAATATCATCAAATACAAGCTCTAATGACTATTAATGACAAGTTTGAACTAATGCAGCAGAAGTAAACTAAATATGAGCTAAACGAAAGAAGCAAGCTAAACAAATAGTGTAGCGCGGCTCCAAGCGAGACCACAGGCAAAGCTGATGGCATACACGGCCTAGAACTCCGCATTAACGTCATGATACTCCCAATCCTGACCTGCAACTGTTGGTGGGGGAATTGCAATGGTGAGTACATGTCGTACTCAGCAAGTGTGGGAAAGTATGACATGTAGCTGATACAAATGACGAATATAATAATAGCTAAGTGCTGAAAAGTACATTAAACATTTGAAAAGCAATATATTATATGTATGTGAATTAAAACCATCATAAACAATGTAGTTATCATAACACCAGTCCATATTTCATTAATATCATCCATGCATATTCCAGATTTCTCATTACCGTTAACCATATCCATTGCCATAAACCATAATATCATCCCATAGCCAGTACCAAACCATCCCAATCCAAAACCCCTCCAATCATGTAGGTCATCCTGGTGCTCTTAACCAGGAGCATGGCTATCATGATAGTTTTAATACTCTGCAGAGTTTGTACCACTTTACCCATGTGTTTGTGATTTCATCACCTGTCGGCGACTATGTAGGATCGAAGAGCACGTGAAAATCTACTATAGGGGGGGGGGGGGGTGAATAGTAGAGTTAAAAAATCTTACGTAGCGTAAACAATTAAATCCCAACCCCTTCGGCAGAAAAATGATCTGTTAAAGAAATCGTGTGTGAAACTAATCTAAACGTGTTTCACCATGACAAAAGTGATATATATATCAAAGAGAATCAAGTCATGAAGAAAACACAAGAAGAATCACTCAACTCCGTCGAGAGAAACTCATGTTATGATCGAAAGATTTAACAAAGGTCAATCTGTCCTACCCGAGAAAAACAGTTCAGGAACGCTGCAAAGAAACTCGTGTAGATCAGAAACCACAAATCCAATGACATCATGTCAATTAGATCCATAAAACTCGAGTTATGATAAAACCACTGACGAAAGGTAGTGCTGTCCAGAAACTCGACGAGTAAAACTTGTCTGGAACAAGTCGGACGAACAAGGCACAAAAGTTCCTTCAAACTACGTATTTTATTCAATAGAACACAAGAGGAACAGCTTCAAAGTCATGCACCACGAGCTTTGGCCTCCCTTGCTTATATAACCAGCCCTTAGGCCAACCCAATCTCAACTAGGACTCTAATCCTACTCTAATCACGAATCGAAACTTTCCATAACTGCTTATGACTCTTCTATATGCAAATAGAAGCAATCTTAAGACTTTCAAACACCTTAGGAACGTATCCCACATCCCTAAAACAACTAAAATTCGTGACCCACACGAAATCCTATCATAACCAAATCAAATATTTCCATATTTGAGTCAAACCTGACTCAGTCGCAGCCTGAGTCCATAACCTAGTCGGTTGGACCTTTCCGACCAATTCTTTATGTCCACATCTCTTCATCACGCCGAACCATGCAGCCACGTCCATGCACTCCTTGCACATGTGCAAACATCTTCCAATGATGTCCACGATACCTTCATATGCATTGTTCTTGATTCAAACATGTTGCGCAACCTCCCGATCAACTCAACCACAATTCCTCCCGAATTTGGTTGTTGAACCTCATCTTCTCCATAAGACTAGTTCAGTGGATCCCGTCACCAACCATGTCTTGAACTCAAGCAACACTTGCACATGAATAAACAACCAATCTCTACGAGCCCAAGTCCGCAACTTGACTCAAGTCAGTTCCGAACACAACACCTTACGTGAGCACCTCACATAAGCATGTTGCAAAGCATATTAAAACGATATCAGCCATATCAACCAAAATGCACCAAAAACTTAGAAAATGAATACTAACAATCTTTCTAAGAATATAAAGCAAGTTCGAAACATTGCATGATAAGAGCAGGAACATTGCAATCAAGCTTCGAACCTAGCCAAAGCTAACTGGAGCTTGAGCTGGAGCTTACCAAAGCTAGTACAACCTGATGCTGGAGCTTACCAAAGCTAGTACAACATAGTGTCGGAGCTTAACAAAGCTAGTCGGAACTAGTCATCCCAAAAGTCAGAGCTAGAAAACACGTCGGAGCTAACCAACATAAGTCGTACCTAGCAAAACATATCGGAGCTTAACAAAGACATGTCGGAGCTATCAAAAACATGCCGGAGCTAAAGACAAAGCTCAACGGAGCTACCCAAAAACATGTCGGATCTAGACAAAGAAAGTTTGACCTATTGTCGGACCTTGCAGAAGCTCGGAGCTAGAGTCGGACCTTGCTAAAAAGATGTTATGACATCATTCAAAACTTTTATTGTCAAAGCCAATGTATTCAGCACACATAGGTCTCACAATCTCCCCCTTGATGAATGCATTGGCAACACCATTTAAAATCCGAACATTGCCATGAAAAGTTCTGAGAACAATTTTCCCCCTTTTTGAAAATCAAATGAGATAGAAATAAATTTCTCCCCCTTGCATAATTCACCATATTATCTCTCCCCCTTTGACAATGTATTCAGCAAGGTTCAAAAGAGAAATTTTAGTTGTTATGAGCATATTATAACATATACATATAAAACAAAGCTCATCCAAGTCATACTATCAAGTAACTTACACTATCACAACAATGAGATACATAAATTAGTGTAAGCCATGCTAGAGATCAAATGTAATTTTCAATTTAAGCAAGTCATGATCTCACAAACTTAACTATTTCAATACCTGAAAGCATGACACTTGTTGCCGCATTTTATTATTTTTGAAAGCACAAATTTAGATCATATGATATTTGCAAGAGATTATATGTGCATCTGTATTATTCTAACCAACCAAGCCAAGCCTATGTCATTTGACAATCAGAAGATTAAGGACATGGTTTTAGTCATACACAACTTCTTCCAAGTTCATATCTAAGTGCAATGATAAGCCATCTCAAAAAAAGAAGTGCAATGCATGCATATTCTCTTGATCTTTTCTCAACTTATATTTGTTCACAAAAACTCAACATGTGAGTTGATTACTTGATTAATTCTTTATTATTAAAAACACTTGTGAGCATGCAGCAAGTTCAAAACAGCAAGAAAGTTCAACAATGACCAGATTTAGTGTAAGAAATTATTCCAATTACTTGCCATGGCAAAAACGTCAAAATGTATAATACGAGTAATGTAGTAAGAACTTTCAGCATGTAAAAGGAACCACAAAGTTATATATGTATGAAATACTATGCTCATATTATCTTAAGTTCATATTCTCACATAGACTATCCAAGTTTCAAAACTCCCCCTCAATTTAAGCCGTGAGGATGCATAACCCCTATTTCACTACTTAATTTAACAAAAACAAGTGAAATCCAAAGGTTTTGTAAAAATGTTAGCCAATTGTTGTTCGGTATCTACATGGTGAAGCACAATGTTTCCTTTTTCAACATTATCACGGAGAAAGTGATACCTAATATCAAAGTGCTTAGTTCTAGAATTTTGCACAGGGTTTTTAGCAATGCAAATAGCACTAGTGTTATCAAAAAATTGTGGAACACTATGTAGATCAACCCCGTAGTCCTTAAGTGTTTGAACAATCCAAAGAATTTGTGAGCAAGCACTAGCAGCAACTACATATTCAGATTCAGCTGTGGATTGTGCAACTGAGCTTTGTTTTCTAGATGACCATGCAACAAGTGAATTACCAAGAAAATGACAAGCACCGGAAGTACTTTTCCTATCAATCATACAACCTCCAAAATCAGCATTGGAAAAAGCTTTCAAAGTAACGGTTGAGAAAGAAGGAAGAAAAATGCAAAATTCTTGACTTCCATGTAAGTACCTGAGAATCCTTTTGACAGCTTGACGATGCGAAGCACGTGGAGAGGCTTGAAACCATGCACAAAGACATACGCTGAATTGTATATCCGGTCTTGATGCCGTGAGGTACAAAAGTGATCCGATCATGCTTCTATATTCTTTTTGATCCACGGGTTCACCATCTTCATCAAGTTCAAGTGTTGTTGCTGTTCCCATTGATGTCCAAAGCTTTTGTCCATGTTGAAACGCCGTAGGAGGTATTTTGTATACTTCGTTTGATGCACAAAGGTACCCTCCTTGGTTTGCTTGATTTGCAGCCCCAAAAAGTACGTGAGTTCTCCCATCATACTCATCTAAAATTCTAAACTCATCATAGCTGGACCGTGTGACTCGTTCGTGGAAGCTTCCAATTATCTATTGTGGGGAATGATATTTGTAAAACCGTAGGGGAACAAATGTCTCACAAGCTTCTTCTTCTTCATGTTCATCACAAATTGATGAGCTTGTGACTTGAGGACGATTTGAATCAGCATTGATGGTTGTCGGTGCTGGTTGAGAGTTAACATCCGAAGCTGAACCAAAGTCTTTAGCTGCTAAATTTTTGGGCAGCAGCTCCAATTCTTTCTCATCTTCAACGAAAATGCTCTCCCCCTGCAGATATGGATCTGGACCTGCAATGTTTGAGCTAGTACCTGGGCTAGATTCATCAAAAGACACTTCACAAGTCTCCACAATTTTGTTAGTGTCAAGTAAAAGCACACGGTAGCCTCTAGTATGAGATGGATAACCAAGAAACATGCCATCAATGGATCTAGGTTCAAATTTATCAAGATTACCATGTTTCTTAACAAAGAATTTGCAACCAAAGACCAGAAAGTGCGTAACACTAGGCCTATGTCCAAACCGGAGCTCATATGGTGTTTTACCTAGCTTAGCGCGCAAGAAAACACGATTCGAGACATAACAGGCGGTTGCAATCGCATCAGCCAAAAATTTCCTAGGAATTTGATATTCATCAAGCATAGTCCTAGCCATATCAACTAAGGTTATGTTCTTTATTTCTACAACACCATTTTGTTGAGGTACATACGGTGAAGAAAATTGATGATCTATTCAATTTTCAGCCCAAAAGTGATCAAAAGATTGATTTTTAAATTCAGTTTTGTTAAAGATCTTGGGTGATCAATTGATAATGTAAGAAATAAAGTTCTAAAGTGACTAAAAGCTTCATTCTTAGATGCCATAAAGTAGACCCAAGAGTATCTAGAATAATCATCAACAATAATAGGAACATATCATTTACCTCCGAAAGATTGAACACGTGAAGGTCCTACGGTGTCAAGGTGCAAAAGTTGACCCGGTTCAGTTGTCATGTTCATTGTGAGAGGAGTATGTGAACCTGCGACCATCTTAGCATGTCTACAAGAAGAGCAAACAATTTCTTTGTCCCCTTTAAGCTTAAGCAGCCCACGTATGCGATCAAGAGCACTAACGCGCGTTAGGTGATCAAAGCCTACGTGACCAAGTCTAGGATGCCAAAATTATAAGTCCATTGAATCATTATCAACTAGACACCTATGCTTAGAGGAAGACATATCAAAATCAGCTTTAAAAACTCTTTCAAACCGAGACATGTTAAAAATAAGCTCACTATTTGAACCTACAACTTTGCAACAGTTTTTATTGAAAATAATTGCCACATTTTCATCTAGCAATTGTGAAATAGAAAGAAAGTTGTATTTCAAATTTTTGACAAGTGCCACAGCCTTCAAAGTGTAGTGATCATTTACTCTAACCGAACCCTTAGCAATTATAGGAGTTGAAGAATTATCGACAAAAGTAACATTCTCTACACGTGACACAAAAGAGAGGGAGGAGAACCATTCTTTGTTACCGGTCATGTGGCGTGAGCAACCTGAATCCACAATCCAAATGTTCTCCTTCCTCAAGCATGTAACCTACATACAAGCACAATACGTCGATTACTCAATACTGGGGTTAGTCAAAAAGCATTTAGGTATCCAGTACTCAGTCACACGATGTGCAGCAGGAAAAACACGTGAAAGCTGAGATAAAACAACAGGTTTATGAGTCAAAGTTTGAGGTTTTTTATTTTTAACAACTGACCTAAAAGGTGTTACTTGTGTAGCACAAAAATCAGTAGCTCCGAAGGCAAAAACAGAAGGTCTGGAGGTAAAATTTGAATGTTTTTGACTCATAATACCAGGTTGCATGTTCCTGGCATTCGGTTTAATATGTGCGGCAAATTTTGCATGTAAGTTATGAGATCTAGCAATCATTCTTTCCCTTTTCTGTTGTTTAGCTAGTCTATAACAAAAATCTATGACATGACCATCTCTACCACAGTAGGTACAATGGAATTTAACTTTGTGTTCATGTCTAGATGAGCAAGCAATATTTTTATTTGAAACCAAATGAGACAACACTCCTGCAGATTTGAAAATCACTTCTTTTTGTTTATGAACTGTTTGAATCAAACCACTTCCTAATGACTTTACAATTTTAGGTGGATGTGCCTTAGCATGAGCATGAGAATCAAAACCTAAACCAGTTTTATCACTACAACACTTGGAAGAATTCAGCAGCAAGTTTAGGTTCTTATTCCCATTAGAAAACCGATCTAATGTCCTATGCATGTTATCAAGTTTATGGACAGATCAAGGTAATTTTCACATGAATTTTTCCTTTTAATTTGCAATTGGAACAATATTTAACTTCATGAGAACCTAAATCATTGTTTAATATAGAAATTTCATTCATAGCATCTTTTAGTTTCTTTTCAAGATCATCACAACTAGAACAATGCAAATCAATTGTAGAACAAGAAGCATCTTTTAAGTTTCCAATGTCAAGTGCAGCAAGCTTTTTGTTCTTTTCAATTTCAAGTTCAAGTCTATCTAGAGTAGAGGAATGTGCAGTTCTTAATGTGAACAATTGTTCATAGATTAAATCACACGAGAGACAAGAATCATCACTAGGAATCAAGGTTTTCAAATGACTGATTTCAGATTCTAGTGATTCAATTTTAGCACCATTATCCCTAAGCTTTTTGTCCTTTTTCTTAACAATAATAGTTGGACGAGAAATTGCATCACACATTTCATTACAGGTAGAACATACCTCATCATCGTCACTCCTGTGTTCTGCATCCTCCTGACTTGATCTTGATCTTGTTTTGCCTGCCATGAAGCATAAGTTGGCCAAATCATCTCCATCTTCATCACTTCCAATGTCCACGTCGCTTGAGCCAAGTTCCTGGAGTGCGGAGATAAAACTGTTCACCAGTTGGCGACCTGTAAATCCCTTCTTCTTCTTCTTATCATTTGTTGAGGAGTGCTTCGTCCTTGATTGTTTTTCTTCTCAGGAAGTAGAACCTGAAAGGTTAGGGTATTCTGTACGAAAGTGTCCTGTCTTACCACATTCGAAGCATCGTTGATGTCCGGAGCTTCCTCTCCTTCTAGTTCTCACATTTTGCAATGCTTTTGAGAACCTAGTAGAGAGAAGTGCTAGCTCCTCCTCTGTAAATTCCTCGATTTGCTCCAGGGTTAGTGAGGACAACAAAGCAAGAGTATTGCAAGATGTTGATTGGCCGGAGCTAGGCATATCACGCTGTGAGACAAATGAAATAGACTTCTTTGGGTTCTTACGTGATAAGATGTCAATTTCATGAGTTTTGAGTTTAGAGTAAAACACATCTAAAGTAAGTGTACTCATGACAGTAGATTCACGAATAGATGTGACTTTCATCTCCCAAATTGACATATCTAATGCACTTAACAATTGCCTAGCATTTCAACATCTGAAAAATTAACATTGACACTACGCATGTTGTTGAGAATTTTATTAAAGCGAGCAAAAATGTCATCAATAGACTCACCGGGTTGCATCTCGAAGTGCATGTATTATTTCTTGAACATGCCTTGCCTTACCTCCTTGATCGCGTTGGATCCTTTTTGGTAGTCACAAAGTGCTTTCCACACATCGTATGCAGATCGGAGGTGTGCAACACGGTCGAAGTCGCTTTGAGTTAATCCTTGTATGATCAGGTTTCGAGCCTTGTTGTTGTTGTCGACATCTCTCAGATTTGTAGCTGTAACTTGATCATTTGACGGCATTTCGTAAGGCTTGTACATCTTCTCCCATATTGGAAAGCCTTGCGCCTGGATGAAAGCCTCCATGCGTGCCTTCCAAACCTGAAAATCAATATCAGCAAACACACAAGGTTTGGCGGAGTATTTCTCCATGATGATTAGTGAAAAAACACGTGCACGTAACAATGATTAGAGCAATCTAGCTCTGATACCAATTTTAGGATTAAAGAGAACGTGAAAATCTACCTGAGGGGGGTGAATGGTCGATTTAAAAAATCTTACGCAGCGGAAACAATTAAATCCCAACCGCTTTGGCAGAAAAATGATCTGTTAAAAAAAATTGTGTGTGAAACTAATATAAACGTGTTTCACCGTGAAAAAAGTGATATATATCAGAGAGAATCAATTCACTAAGAAATACAAGAATAATCACTCAAATCCGTCGAGAGAAACTCAAGTTATGATCGAAAGATTGAACAAAGGTCAATCTGTCCTACCCGAGAAAAACAGTTCTGGAATGCTGCAAAGAAACTCGTGTAGATCAGAAACCACAAATCCAATCACCGTGAAATTTTGATAAATGATAGATAATCAAGTTTTGAAGAGAACCCAAAAAGAATCACGTCAATTAGATCTGTAAAACTGGAGTTATGATAAAACCACCGACAAAAGGTAGTGCTGTCCAGAAACTCGACGAGTAAAACTTGTCTGGAACAAGTCGGACAAACAAGGTACAAAAGTTCCTTCAAACTACAACTTTTATTTAATATAACACAAGAGGAACATCTCCAAAGTCGTGCACCACGTGCTTTGGCCTCCCTTTCTTATATAACCAGCCCTTAGGCCAACCCAATCTCAACTAGGACTCTAATCCTACTCAGATCACGAATCGAAACTTTTCATAACTGCTTAGGACTCTTATATACGCAGATAGAAGCAATCTTAAGACTTCCAAACACCTTAGGAATGTATCCCACATTCCTAAAACAACTGAAATTCATGACTCACACGAAATCCTATCATAACCAACTCAAATCTTTCCATATTTGAGTCAAACCCGACTCAGCCGCAGCCTGAGTCCATAACCTAGTCGGTTGGATTCATCACGTCTCAGAACCGTGCAGCCACGTCCATGCACTCCTTTCACATGTGCAAACATCTTCCAATGACGTCCAAAATACCTTCATTACATTGTTCTTGATTCAAACATGTTGCGCAACCACCCGATCAACTCAACCACAATTCCTCCCGAATTTTGTTGTTGAACCTCATCTTCTCCCTAAGACTAGTTCAATGGATCCTGTCACCAGCCATGTCTTGAACTCAAGCAACACCTGCACATGAATAAACAACCAATCCGTACGAGCCCAAGTCCGCGACTTGACTGAAGTCAGTTCCGAACACAACACCTAACGCGAGCACCTCACATAAGCATGTTGAAAAGCATATCAAAACAATATCAGCCATATCAACCAAAACGCACAAAAAACATAGCAAATTAATTCTAAGCAATCTTTCTATGAATATAAAGCAAGTTCGAAACATTGCAAGATAAAAGCAGGAGCATTGCGATCAAGCTCCGAACCTAGCCAAAGCTAACCGGAGCTTGAGCTGGAGCTTACCAAAGCTAGTACAACCTGGTGCCGGAGCTTACCAAAGCTAGTACAACCTAGAGCCGGAGCTTACTATAACCAGTCGGAACTAGTCATCCCAAAAGTCGGAGCTAGAAAAACACGTCGGAGCTAACCAACATAAGTCGGACCTAGCAAAACATATCAGAGCATAACAAAGACATGTCGGAGCTATCAAAAACATGTCGGAGCTAAAGACAAAGCTCGCCGGAGCTACCTAAAAACATGTCGGATCTAGACAAAGAAAGTCACACCTATTGTCGGACCTTGCAGAAGCTCGGAGCTAGAGTCGGACCTTGCTAAAAAGTTGTTATGGCAGCATTCAAAACATTTATCGTCAAAGTCAATGTATTCAGCACACATAGGTCTCACAGACTAAAGAACCTCCCTTATGCCAATTACACTTCCTTTGGTGTATGGCCAAGAGATCACAAAATAGCCTTTACAAAGGGACTACTAGCATGTATAGACCCACTGAGGTTTCACCGACGGCGATGCCTCCAACTGAGCACATCTTCAACCAAGGGCCCCCTCGTGTGCCATTCGGATCCCAGGGGGTCCAGCCACTCATATAAAACCAATCCGACTCCCCTTCCCGCTCTTTGAAATGGTTTGCGCTATACTAGCAATACCCTAATTAATCAACTACGCCAGACCCATACTTGGCCTCGTGGTGGCACTATTGTCCTGGCAAATTCTCGCACAAACCATCCTTTGATCTAAAGCAAGCAACCACCATGTCTTCCAACCCATCCACAAACCAGGCTTGCTTAGATCACCCATTATCATATCATATTAACTAGTTCATATAACCATAATCTCATTAATGCATAATTGAATAGTATAGCTGTTTTCCCATCCCAATTGATTAAGCAAAGCAAAGGTAAAAAGCCCTTCCGGACTTTCTACCATGTGTTCAAGGTGACAAGGGTGCTTAAACAAAGCTAGTAAACTTCCTATCATAGGAATTTCTATCAATTTGACACGAGCATGCAGTTTTGAAAACAAAACATTTATTGTAAAAACAGGATCAATATGTTCAAGGGCACTTTCCTTGCTCCTGAGCATGGTTAGGGTCAAAGACTTCAAACTCCTGGTGTTGGAGGTCCTCCGCAGCACTCGCTAGCACAAATACGTCTAAACCGCGCAATAAACATGCAGGACAAGAATTACAATCGATAAGTGCACATATATTACTCAATATGTCATGTCATGCATGATTAATGCAAATGAGAAGCAAAACTAGTTAATGAGTTGCTTTTAATGTTCACTAATCATTTATAATGGTTATTAACAAGTTTACACAGGCTCATGTTGATATTACATCAAATTGGAATTAATTCATTATTAAACAAATCTGGGGACCGGACAAGTCCGCTATAGGGCCGGACTGGTCCGCCCTACGCAGAACCAGCGAATTAGGGTTTTCTATATCGACATGAATTTGGAAAAACAGGGTTGAATTCACGTGAGAAAGAAGAAGTAGAAGGTATACCAGGTGTTTAGAACTCCAATGAACCAAGGGTTTTGGAGGCAACGCTTGGATCTTGATGATCTAGTGTTTATGAAGGGACCTTGAAGGTGACTTGTTGATGGAGAACGAAAACTTGATGGAGATCATTATCACATGATACTCTTTCGTTTCCACCTCTTCTTCTTCTTGCTCGGGATCTCCTTCTCCCTCCTTTGCGGTGGCTATCCACAAGCTAGGGTTTGGGTGTGATTCAAAAGTGGCGAAGAGATGTAAAGTGAAGAGGTGGGGTTGTTTATATAAGGGTGGAGGCTAGGGTTTCAATGGAGGTCGGTTTTAGGGAGGGTGGAGGCAGGTGTGGGGTCCTACATGGGCTCCAAATGAGTTAGACACGACGTCCTTAGGTCCACTTAAGGTAAAACCCAAAAACACGTCGCGGAACAAAAGATCAACTCAGAATCACGATCACCGGAGAAGTCTGCGCAAGGACCGGACTAGTTCGATATTAGTCAGAGAAAAATCGGATAAGTCCGTACCAAATCGGACAGGTCCTAACTTAGTTAGAGAGAAAAACGGACAAGTCTGAACAGGTCCAAGGACTTCGCAAAGTTTTTCAAGGATGGGATGACTGGACTAGTTCGCAATGGACCGGCCAAGTCCTAAAACAGTACAGGGAGGAAAATGGACTCGTCCTCATCAAAAACGAACATGTCCAAGGGAGGTCAGAGAGAAATCGGACTAGTCCGCACAAAAAACAGACTTCTAAGAACTTTTGAGTGCGGTTTTGCTTCTAATTCATTTTAAACATGCTCATTTTTATATGACTTAATGTTAACCATATTTAATGATGAATGCATGGCATGATGCATGAAAATGAGGGTGTTACACATAAGCTCCATAACGACTTGAGATGGGTGAAGTACCATGCCAATTTTTGAAATAATAGGTACAGTATTTTGTTGTGCACATGGTACTTTTGAAAAGTAGAACATTGTAGCAACTCCTGATCATCAACCTAAAGTCTTGACTTTACTCGGGACGAGCAAAGGATAAGCTTGGGGGAGTTTGTTGAAGGCTGTTATATACCAATTTCACCCGTCAATATAACACAATTATGTGAAGGAAATATTATTTCTTGCACACATCACCTTTCTATTTAACCTATTCCATTTGCACTTTGATAAATTGGTGCATGCAGGTATTTTATAGAAATTGAAGTGAAATAAGGTGTTGGATCCTACAAAATATCATCCTAGCCAATCAAGTGCTGACATGTGGCACCACATGGATCAAATGGCCCAAAAATTGAAGTATGTGAGGCCATATTACGGTGTAGCACCCATTTCGAGGGATGGGAGACACCTGACATGACCTGGAGATAGCACACGCAAAACGATGCAAAGACCAGGTCGGCCGACCCCCCTAGTCGACCGACTGGTCTTGGCACCAAACTCGGTCAGCTTCCACATGTTGACTCTTTCTGGCTTGAAGAAGTTAGTGGTGACTGATTCGCGCGGTTTTTGTGGCGGGAACCGACCCTTCTCCACCTATAAATAGGACCCCTCACCCTTCACTTCAACACACACCACTTGAGCAACATTCTATTGTATAAACTAGTTCTCTTAGTCCTATGTGGAGTTAGGCTATAGAGAGGAGAGCCTCTAGTCCCAAGTCCAAGTTGGGAAAGGTATGGCTCATGTATCTTTTCTTATATTTGTAACTTTATGCATAACAAAGATATTATCTTTAGTCTTGTTTTATTCGTATACTTGGATGAAGCATTTCTTGTTTGATTGTGGATTCCGTGTATGTGGTAGGAATAGTCTTTATAATCATGAATTAATGTCATTATACTATTATGATAGACACTATATACCCCCACTATAGTCGAAGTAGTTATGATATGATCATGTTAATATGAATGACTTATGCTATGTTTCAACATTGGTTCAATGATGTTTAGGTTAGTCATTGCCTTAGCATGGCTTCTTCTGTAGCTCCTAAGGTATTTACTTAGTATTCTAGCATGGTGCTTGGATAGTTAAGTAGTGTTGGATGTCTCGTAGACCCAAGGATTGAAGAGGTAGGCAATAGGTGGTGACAGCCCTATATGACCTTTGTAATCCTCCACGTTCGGCTATGCCACAGGCTCTTGGCGGGAGTCATCCTAGTATTGCTAGGGATAAACCCTGTCGGAGGGTAATTCCGGCAATTCTCCCAGTACTACCGTTGGAAGCTCGCGGAGTTTATAGTTCGGTTGTGGGCATGCAGAGATTCAAAACAAGGTGGCTAGTTGACACGAGGATTTACGTGGTTCGGGCCGCCTGAGCGTAATACCCTACTCCACGGATGTGTGTTGTTGCTGTATTGAGCGTCTGAGCGCTAGAGTATCAGAGGCTATAGTGCCTTCAGCGCGTACGTGGGCGTGTGTGGGCGTGTCTCTCTCTCTGGATGTCCCCCTATGTATCGCTCGGTCAGTCCTTTTATAGTACAAGGACTGGTCATTACATCGTAGCCTGGCCCGACATGTGGCCCTAGCGGTTACTGATGTTTAATACACAATTAATGAGCTTAATTACCCTTAATAGTGTGGTAACGCGCCTTAACAGTGGCGTTACTGATATTAAGGGCCCTCCGATCGTGTTCATTAAGATAGCATTAATCACACTTAATCGGGTCTTGAGGTCTTTAATGTTCCTTGAAGGTCCGAGCCGTTGGAAGTCCACCACTCTGTCTGTTGAGGTTAAAGGTCCGGCGGTTGAACGTGTGGCAGCTCCGGAGATTACTGTCTTGGACGAGTAGGTCCGGTGTTGTTGTACACGTGTCGGTACCGGAGCTTCCCTCAGTCGGGGGTTAGGTTCGGGGGTGCCACACGGGTATTTAGTCTGGAGCTTTCCCATGCGTGGGATGTAGCTCCGGTTTAACGATACACTGGGACTAACCATAGAAGGGAGGCATGTCCGGTTCCGTATGACACGTGGGGCCTTCAAAGGTCTTTAACTTAGAAAGATGGAGTTCTTTTGAGCTCTTTGCAGTCCCAAAGGGTATCCGGTACGCAGGGTACCGACAGTGGTTCCGTGGGCCCAAAGAAGTCATTCTGCCGGAGGTGGGTCCATCCTTTGATTTTTGCTCCGTGTCTTCAATGGTCTTTGGATGTGCCATTGGGGTGATGGTTCGCAGTTAAACCATCGCCACGTGACATATCCAGGATGCGGCAGGTGAGATCTAAGCGTGCGGATCTCATGCAATTGAAGGTCACCGGTTCCCGATACGAAAACCGTATCGGTTCCGCGCGCCCTGTCAGGCCGCCTCCCTCGGGCTTCCCGCCTCTCATGAGGACAACTGTTCGCCTGGGGTAAAGACCTCGACTTGATCGTCAAGGTGGCCCTGGGCCCCCTTGTCATTGGCAGGGTGAAGTTTTTGAACTGTATCATTGGCCCCTCTGCGGTTTCCATCCAAGCATTGCAGGGGCTTACTTAAGAAGGAAAGCGCGCACCGTTTGGAGATTCCTTACGCCTTAATTTGAACTTGCGCTCGAATCCTCCAAACTTTCACTTGCTTTTCCTCTCTCGCCCCGCCGTGCTGCGATGGAGTTGGGTCTCCGCAAGAGAAATTTGACGACCGACGGCAATTTGAAGAAGGTCCGAACCTACATGGGGTGGTCTAGCGACTCCTTCAACCACTTGGTCCGCGTCGGCAAGCTCCCTTTCAAGAAGGAGTGTGCCAGTGAAATGATGTACTTCTTCGCGTACGCCATGGTGGGACTGATCCCACCCTTCTCCACTTTTCTCTTGATGCTTCTAGACTTCTATGGTCTGCAGCTGTAACACCTCGGTCCCCACTCCATTCTTTTCGTGTCCACCTTCGTCCACTTCTGCGAGATGTGGGTGGATATTCCCCCCTGCGTCGAGTTCTTCCACACCTTCTTTACCATCCACACCACCGGCAAGAGTGGCGAGTATCTTGGCTTCTACTATTTTGTGAAGCGCAAGAAGTGCCCGTACAAGTACTTGAGGTCATTCCCTTCTGGTATGTGGGACGACTGGAAGAAGGATTGGATTGTCGTCACGGCAGAGGAGCAGGAGAAGCTAGAACTGCCTGAAGGCCTTCCCAGCGTCGACACTGAAGCCTTGAGCGAAGTTCTGGTGCTGTCTGACGCCTTCAACCCAGCCCTGACCAGGATCTGCCAATGTGTGGAAGGAGGGGTGACTCCTCAGGCGGTATTCTGCAACTTCCTGGTCAACAGGTGGGCTCCGCTGAAGAAGAGGGAGAAACTCGCTTGGGCCCTTAATAGCGTTATGGATGACGACCGGATTGAGACCGGTTTGAAGTCCAACACTAAAGGTGCAGCTTTGGAGATTCATCTCAAGAAGTTCCAGCACGGCATCGACGTCGAGGGCGACGATTTGACTCCACCTGCGGCTTTCCTCCTTATGAACATAGATGCGGAGTTTAGCAGGGAGCTCCAGCGGATGACGCCGGTGCTTGACGACCTCGGTGAAGTTGAGAGGCATTCGACCACTGGGTTGGCGATCCTCGGAGCTTCCGAGGGTGGTCCCCCTTCCGCCCCGAGACAGAGAGCTAAAGTCGTAGGCATGGGCAAGGATTTGGTCGAGCCCTCCAGTCGCAAGAGGAAGTTGAAGCACTCTGACGGGAGTTCCGTTAGACCTGCTCCTTCCGCAGCAACTCCTTCTCCCCGGAGGGGGAGGTATTCAATGGCAACACCTACTCTAGCATCAGCGTCTCCCCAGGATGCCAGCTCTGGCCATGTGACTCCGGTACCAGGGCCTGCTAAGGGCTCTAGGTCTGAGGGTCCTTCTCAAACGAGGGGGGCCTCAACCAAGACGTCGCTGACGGCGGCAGCAAGCTCTGGGGAGCCTTCTAGAGCTACTATGCCAGTGGCGACTGGGTCCGATCCTAAGCATCTGGTGAAGAGGTTCCGCGCTAGCTAGAGCAGAAGCCTTCCTAGGTAAATTTGATTTTTTACCTCAGCTGATTGTTTTTGTTGTAATCATATTTTGAGTTTCTTCATCCTTCATTTACAGGGTACCCAAGAAAGGGGCTGAAGCTTCGGTTCCTGCAACAGCGGCTGATGCTGTGCAGGCGGAGGCTTTGGCTCCAATCCCAGCGCCACCCGAGGAGGTGGCTGAGGCCGCGGTAGCTCCGGCGCCAGCTGTCGTGGTCCTTGAACTCGAGTCATCTCCTAAAGCTCCCGTGGTAGCGCTGGACCATGGGAACGAAGATGTACTAGTGGCACCAGCTCCGGAGGTCAAAGCTCCAGTTTTGGATTCTGTGATGACAGACGCTTCAGCCTCAGAGCTGGAGGTATCTGTAGTTTTGGCCCAAGAGCCAGACGTTGTTGAAGCCCCGGTGGTTGAGCCGGTGGTTGATGAAGTTCCAGCGCCCGATCCGGTTGCTGCAGAGGTGCCAGCGCCCGAACAATGGAGGTTGAAGCGTTGGCGCCTGAACAAACAGTGGAGGAGGCGCCAGCACCGGAGCCAGAAGTGGCCTCAGCTCCGGCCGAATCTTCAATACCTGCCCCAGAGGTGGTGGTTCCGGAGGTGCCCGCGCGTGAGCTAGGGTGCCAAGACGAAGCTGCCGGTCCTCCAACTGAGGGACCAGTTGCTCATGACCTAGCGGCGGGACCTTCGAAGCCGACTCCGAAGGTAGAAACTTCCATTGCAGGACCTTCCTCAGCGGCGGCCGAGGCTATCCCGGAGGGCGGCCCTAGTGCCGCGGAAGCTCAGGGGACCGCTCTTGTAGAGTGGGACCCGATTTTTGTTATGGAGAACCCGTTGTAGTCAGCGGAGAGGACCCCAGTAGGTCCGGAGCCAATCCATCTGTCGTTGTCTATCGACAGCGCCTGCTCCAGCCTTCGTCAGGTCCAGCTGGCCTTTTACCATGACAGCAAGGCCCTCGAGGAGGAGCGCCATACCCTTAGGAGGTGGCGCAATCGGCTCCAATTCGAGACCAAGGTGGCGCAGACGAGGCTGGCCGGTTGGAGTACTGGGGTCAGCTGATGGATGAGACAGAAAGCATGGTGCGGTCCCTCGACAATCAATCCCGAGCCATCCATGAACAGGTCGTGGCTGCTAATGAAGCAGCGAATGATCGCCAAGAGAAGCTCAGCGCCATCCACGACAGCCTCGTTGTAAGACCTATGTGTGCTGAATACATTGGCTTGTAGTGAATACACTTGCTTTGACGATAAAAGTTTTGAATATCACCAAAACACCTTTTTATTAAGGTCCTGCTAGTTTTGTAAGCTCCAGCAGGAGCTTGGTTATACTAGTTTTGGTAAGTTCCGGCGCTAGGTTCTACTAGCTTTTGTTAGCTCCGGCTCAAGGTCCGGGTTGCTCTGGCAAGTTCCAGAACTTGACCGCAATGCTTCTGTTTTTCATTTGCAATGTTTCGTAGTTGCTTTACATCTCTGGAAAGATTGCTTAGTATTCATTTTCTAAGTTTTTGGTGCGTTTTGGTTGATATGGATGATATCGTGATACTGTGGTTTTGCAACATGCTTATGTGAGGTTCTCACGTAAGGTGGTGTGTTCGGAAATAACATGAGTCAAGTCGAGGACTTGGGCTCGTATGGATTGGTTGTTTATTCATGTGCAGGTGTTGCTTGAGTTCAATACATGGCTGGTGATGGGATCCATTGGACTAGTCTCAGGGGGGAGATGAGGTTCCAACAATCAAATTAAGGAGGAATTGTGGTTGAGCTGATCAGGAGGTTGCGCAGCATGATTGAATCAAGAACAATGCATGTGAAGGTATCGTGGACGTCATTGGAAGATGTTTGCACGTGTGCAAGGAGTGCATGGACGTGGCTACATGGTTCCGAGACGTGATGAAGAGATGTGGACGAAATGAGTTGGTCGGAATGGTCCAACCGACTAGGTTATGGACTCAGGCTGCGGCTGAGTCGGGTTTGACTCAAATATGGAAAGATTTGAGTTGGTTATGATAGGATTTCGTGTGGGTCACGAATTTGAGTTGTTTAGGAATGTGGGATACGTTCCTAAGGTGTTTGGAAGTCTTAAGATTGCTTCTATCTGCGTATAGAAGAATCCTAAGCAGTTATGGAAAGTTACGATTCGTGAACAGAGTAGGATTAGGTTCCTGATTTGAGTTGAGTTGGCCTTCGAGCTGGTTATATAAGCAAGGGAGTCCAGAGCTCGTGGTGCACGACTTTGGGGCTGTTCCTCTGGTGTTCTATTGAATGAAATTCATAGTTTGAAGGAACTTTTGTGCCTTGTTTGTCAGACTTGTTCCAGACAAGTTTTACTCGTCGAGTTTCTGGACAGCACTACTTTTCGTCGGTGGTTTTATCATAACTCGAGTTTTACAGATTTAATTGACGTGATTCTTTTTGGTTTGTCTTCACAACTTGAGTATCTATCATCTGTAAAAATTTCAAGGTCATTTGATTTGTTTTCTATGATCTACATGAGTTTCTTTGCAGCATTCCAGAACTGTTTTTTTCTCAGGTAGGGCAGATTGATCTTTGTTTGATCTTTCGCATAGATTGAGTTTTTCTCGACGGATTTGAGTGATTCTTTTTGTGTTGTCTTCGTGACTTGATTCTCTCTGATATCTATCACTTTTGTCACGGTGAAACACGTTTAGATTAGTCTCACACACAATTTCTTTAACAGATCGTTTTTCTGCCGAAGGGGTTGGGGTTTAATTGTTTCCGCTGCGTAAGATTTTTAAATCTACCATTCACCCCCCCCCTTTGGTAGATTTTCATGTGATCTTTGATCCTACAATTGGTATTAGATCCACAGTGCTCTAATCTTTGTGATTTGCGTGTGTTTTTGACTAATCATCATGGAGAAGTACTCTGTCAAACCTTGTGTGTTCGCTGGTATTGATTTTTAGGTTTGGAAGGCACACATGGAGGCTTTCATCCAGGCACAGGGCTTTGCGATATGGGAGAAGGTATACAAGCCTTACGAAGTGCCATCAAACGATCAAGTTACAGCTACAAATCTGAGTTCGACAACAACATCAAGGCTCGGAACTTGATCATACACGGATTAACACAAAGCGACTTCGACCGTGTTGCACACCTCCGATCTGCATACGATGTGTGGAAAGCACTTTGTGACTACCACGAAGGATCCAACATGATCAAAGAGGTAGGGCAAGACATGTTCAAGAAATAATACATGCGCTTTGAGATGCAACCCGATGAGTCTATTGATGACCTTTTTGCTCGCTTTAATAAGATTCTCAGCAACTTGCGTAGTGTCAATGTTAATTTTTCAGATGTTGAAAATGCTAGGCAATTGCTAAGTGCATTAGATATGATAATTTGGGAGATGAAAGTCACATCTATTCGTGAATCTACTGTCATGAGTTCACTTACTTTAGATGTGCTATATTCCAAGTTAAAAACTCATGAAATTGACATAATCTCACGTAAGAACCCCAACAAGTCTATTGCTTTTGTGTCTCAACGTGACATGCCTAGTTCTGGTCAAACATCATCTTGTGGTACACTTGCTTTGCTGTCCTCTCTATCCCTTGAACAGATTGAGGAGTTTCCAGAGGAGGAGCTAGCTCTCATCTCTACCCGGTTCTCAAAAGCATTGCAAAATGTGAGAACTAGAAGGAGAGGAAGCTCAGGACCTCAACGATGCTTTGAATGTGGTAAGACATGACATTTTCATTCAGATTGTCCTAACCTTTCAGGTCCTACTTCCCGGAATGAAAAGAAAACAAGAAAGAAGTAATCCTCTGCAAAAGATACGAAGAAAAAGAAGGGTTTTACAGGATGTCAATTGGTGAGCAGTTTTATCTAGCACTCCAGGAACTTGGCTCAAGTGATGTGGACATTGGAAGTGATGATGATGAAGATGATTTAGCAAACTCGTGCTTCATGGTGGGCAAGTCAAGATCAAGTATGGAGGAGGCAGAACACAATAGCAACAATGAAGAGGTATGTCCTACTTCCGATGAAATGTGTGATGCTATTTCTCGTGCCACTGTTATTGTTAAGAAAAAGACAAAAAACTTAGGGACAATGCTGTTAAAATTGAGTAACTAGAATCTGAATTTAATCGTTTGAAATCCTTGATTCCTAGTGATGATTCTTGTTCCTCATGTGACTTAATATATGAACAATTGTCCTCCCTAAGAAGTGCACATACCTCCACACTTGATAAACTTGAACTTGAAATTGAAAAGAACAAAAAGCTTGCTGCACTTAATATTGGAAACTTAAAAGATGCTTCTTGTTCTACAATTGATTTGCATTGTTGTAGTTCTGATGATCTTGATAAGAAACTGCAAGATGCTATGAATGAAATCTCTATATTGAACAATACTTTACGTTGTCATGAAGTTAAATATTGTATCAATTGCAAATTAAAAGGAAAAACTTCATGTGAAAATTGCCTTGATCTGTCCAATAAACTTGATAACTTGCATAAGACATTTGATCGGTTTTGTAATGGGAATAAGAACCTAAACTTGCTGCTGAATTCATCCAGGTCTTGCAATGATAAAACTGGTTTAGGTTTTGATTCACATGCTCATGCTAAGGAACATCCACCTAAAATTGTAAACTCATTAGGAAGTGGTTTGATTCAAACAGTTCCTAAACAAAAATAAGTGGTTTTCAAATCTGCAGGAGTATTGTCTCATTCGATTTCGAATAAAAATGTTGTTTGCTCATCTAGAAATGAACACAAAGTTAAATTTCATTGTACCTACTGTGGTAGAGATGGTCATGTCATAGAATTTTGTTATAGACTAGCTAAACAACAGAAAAGGGAAAGAATGGTTGCTAGATCTCATAACTTTCATGCAAAATTTTCTACACATATTGAACCGAATGTACAACCTGCTGTTTTGAGTCAAAAACATTCAAAGTTTACCTCTGGACCTTCTGTTTTTGCCTCCGGAGCTACTGATTTTTGTGCTACACTAGTAACACCTTATAGGTCAGTAGTTAAGAATAAAGAATCTCAAACTTTGACTCATAAACCTGCTGTTTTGTCTCATCTTCCGTGTGTTTTTCCTGCTGCACGTCGCATGACTCAGTACAGGATTCCTAAATGCCTTTTGACTAACCCTAGTACTGAGTCATCGACGTATTGTGCTTCTATGTAGGTTACACGTTTGAGGAAGGAGAACATTTGGATTGTGGATTCAGGTTGCTCACGCCACATGACCGGTATCAAAGATTGGTTCTCCTCCCTCTATTTGGGTCATGTGTAGAGAATGTTACTTTTGCCGATAATTCTTCAACTCCTATAATTGCTAAGGGTTCGGTTAGAGTAAATGATCACTACACTTTGAAGGATGTGGCACTTGTCAAAAATTTGAAATACAACTTGCTTTCTGTTTCACAATTGCTAGATGAATATCTGGAAATTATTTTCAATAAAAACTGCTACAAAGTTGTAAGTTCAAATAGTGAGCTTATTTTTAACATGTCTCGGTTTGGAAGAGTTTTTAAAGCTGATTTTGATATGTCTTCCTCTAAGCATAGGTGTCTAGTTGCTAATGATTCAAAGGACCTATATTTCTGGCATCGTAGACTTGGTCACGTAGGCTTTGATCACCTAACGCGTGTTAGTGCTCTCGATCGCATACGTGGGCTGCCTAAACTTAAAGGGGACAAAGAAATTGTGTGCTCTTCTTGTAGACATGCTAAGATGGTTGCAGGTTCACATACTCCTCTCACAATGATCATGACAACTGAACCGTGTCAACTTTTGCACCTTGACACCGTAGGACCTTCACGTGTTCGATCCTTCGGAGGTAAATGGTATGTTCTTGTGATTGTTGATGATTATTCTAGATACTCCTGGGTTTACTTTATGGCGTCTAAGAATGAAGCTTTTAGTCACTTTAGAACTTTATTTCTTAGATTATCAATTGATCACCCAGGATCTTTAAAAGCAATTAGAAGTGATAATGGAACTGAATTTAAAAATCAATATTTTGATCACTTTTGTGCTGAAAATAAAATAGATCATCAATTTTCTTCACCATATGTACCTCAACAAAATGGTGTTGTAGAAAGAAAGAACAGAACCTTAGTTGAGATGGCTAGGACTATGCTTGATGAATATCAAACTCCTAGGAAATTTTGGGCTGATGCGTTAGCAACCGCTTGTTATGTCTCAAATCGTGTTTTCTTGCGTGCTAAGCTAGGTACAATACCATATGAGCTCCGGTTTGGACATAGGCCTAGTGTTACACACTTTCGGGTCTTTGGTTGCAAATGCTTTGTTAAGAAACATGGTAATCTTGATAAATTTGAACCTCGATCCGTTGATGGCACGTTTCTTGGTTATCCATCTCATACTAGAGGCTACTGTGTGCTTTTACTTGACACTAAAAAAATTGTGGAGACTTGTGAAGTGTCTTTTGATGAAGCTAGCCCAGGTACTAGCTCAAACATTGCAGGTCCAGATCCATATCCGCAGGGGGGAGCATTTTTGTTGAAGACGAGGAAGAATTGGAGCTGCTGCCCAAAAACTCAGCAGCTAAAGACTTTGGTTTAGCTCCGGATGTTAATTCTCAAGCAGCACCGACAACCATCAATGCTGATTCAAATCATCCTCAAGTCACAAGCTCATCGATTTGTGATGAACATGAAGAAGAAGAAGCTTGTGAGACATCTGTTCCCCTACGGTTTTACAAAGATCATCCCCAACAACAGATGATTGGAAGCTTGCACGAACGAGTCACACGGTCCAGGTTTTGCGATCCAAACTCTTATGCTCATTTTGCTTTTGTTGCTTCTTTTGAACCCAAAGATATATCACACGCACTCACTAATGAATCTTGGATTATTGCCATGCAAGAAGAGTTAGGAAATTTTGAAAGAAATAATGTTTGGAAACTTGTACCCACACCTCAAGGTCACACTTTAATTGGAACTAAATGGGTATTTAAAAATAAACAAAGTGAGGATGGGGTTGTGGTTAGGAATAAGGCTAGGCTGGTTGCTCAAGGTTTCACTCAAGTTGAAGGTCTAGATTTTGATGAAACTTTTGCTCCTGTTGCTAGATTAGAAGCCATAAGAATTTTGTTAGCTTTGCTGCATCTATTGGTTTTAAGCTATATCAAATGGATGTTAAAAGTGCTTTTCTTATTGGCTACATAGATGAGGAGGTTCATGTAAAACAACCACCGGGTTTTGAAAATCCTGATTTTCCTAATCATGTTTACAAACTGTCCAAAGCCTTGTACGGTCTCAAACAAGCCCCTAGAGCATGGTATGATAGGTTAAAAACATTCTTATTTGAAAAAGGGTTTACCATGGGGAAGGTTGATAAAACTCTTTTTGTGCTTAAGCATGGTAATGACTCATTATTCGTTCAAGTGTATGTGGATGATATTATCTTTGGTTGTGCTTCTCATGATCTTTTGTCCAAGTTTTCAGCAATGATGAGTTCCGAATTTTAAATGAGTATGATGGGTGAACTCACTTTTTGGGGATGCAAATTAAGCAAACAAAGGAGGGTACCTTAGTACATCAAACGAAGTATACAAAAGATCTACTAAGGCGCTTCAACATGGACAAAAGCAATCCTCTTCGGACACCAATGGGAACAGCAACAACACTTGGACTTGATGAAGATGGTGAACCCGTGGATCAAAAAGAATATAGAAGCATGATCGGATCACTTTTGTACTTCACGACATCAAGACCAGACATACAATTCAGCGTATGTCTTTGTGCACGGTTTCAAGCCTCCCCACGTGCTTCACATCGTCAAGCCGTCAAAAGGATTCTCAGGTACTTACATGGAAATCAAGAAGTTGGAATTTTTCTTCCTTCTTCCTCAACCGTTACTTTGAAAGTTTTTTCGGATGCTGATTTTGGGGGTTGTAGGATTGATAGGAAAAGTACTTCCGGTGCTTGTCATTTTCTTGGTAATTAACTTGTTGCTTGGTCCTCTAGAAAACAAAATTCAGTTGCACAATCCACAACCGAATCTGAATATGTAGCTGCTGCTAGTGCTTGCTCACAAATTCTTTGGATTGTTCAAACACTCAAGGACTATGAGGTTGATCTAGATAGTGTTCCACTGTTCTGTGATAACACTAGTGCCATTTGCATTGCTAAAAACCCCGTGCAGAATTCTAGATCTAAGCACATTGACATTAGGTATCACTTTCTACGAGATAATGTTGAAAAAGGAAACATTGTGCTTCACCATGTAGATATCGAACAACATTTGCTGACATTTTTACAAAACCTTTGGATTTCACTCGTTTTTGTTACATTCGTAGTGAAATAGGGGTTATGCATCCTCATGGCTTAAATTGAGGGGGAGTTTTGAAACTTGGGAAGTCTATGTGTGAATCTGAAATTAAAATAATATGAGCATAGTATTTCATACATATATGACTTTGTGATTCCTTTTACATGCTGAAAGTTCTTACTACATTACTCGTGTTATACATTTTGTAGTTTTTGCATTGTCTAGTAATTGGAACAAATTACTTACACTAAAACTGGTCATGGTCAAACTTTCTTGCTGTTTTGAACTTGTTACATGGTCACAAGTGCTTTTAATCATTAAGAATTAATCAAGTAATCAACTCACATGTTGAGTTTTTATGAACAAATATAAATTGAGAAAAGATCAAGAGAATATGCATGAATCGCACTTCTTCTTTTGAGATGGCTTATCATTGCACTTAGACATGAACTTGGAAGAAGTTGTGTATGACTAAAACCATGTCCTTAAGCTTCTGATTGTCAAATGACATAGGCTTGGCTTGGTTGGTTAGAATAAGGCAGATGCGCATATAATCTCTTACAAATATCATATGATCTAAATTTATGCTTTGAAAAATAATAAAATGTAGCAACTAGTGTCATGCTTTCAGGTTTTGAAATAGTTAGGTTTGTGAGATCATGACTTACTTAAATTGAAAATTACATTTCATCTCTAGCATGGCTTACACTACTTTATGTATTTCATTGATGTGATAATGTAATGTACTTGATAGTATGACTTGGATGAGCTTTTTTTTATATGTATATGTTATAATATGCTCATAACAACTAAAGGGGGGAGAGATAATTTGTTTATATGCTCACGACTTGCTGAATACATTGTCAAAGGGGGAGAGATAAGCATGAAGAGAAAGAGAATATGTGCATAAGGAGAGATAATAAAGGGAGAGAGATAATATGGGATAATTTCTGGATTTTCTTCTCATTTTACTTTTTATTTACAAAGGGGGAGAAATTGCCTTCAAAAATTTTATGTGAATAAGCCAATGTTCAGTTTTTAAATGGTGTTGCCAATGCATTCATCAAGGGGGAGATTGTAAGACCTATGTGTGTTGAATACATTGGCTTGTAGTGAATACACTCGCTTTGACGATAAAAGTTTTGAATGTCACCAAAACACCTTTTTATTAAGGTCCTGCTAGTTTTGTAAGCTTCGGCGGGAGCTTGGTTATACTAGTTTTGGTAAATTCCGGCGCTAGGTTCTACTAGCTTTTGTTAGCTCCGGCTCAAGGTCCGGGTTGCTCTGGCAAGGTCCAAAACTTGACCGCAATGCTTCTGTTTTTCATTTGCAACGTTTCGTACTTGCTTTACATCACTGGAAAGATTGCTGAGTATTCATTTTCTAAGTTTTTGGTGCGTTTTTGTTGAAATGGATGATATCGTGATATTGTGGTTTTGCAACATGCTTATGTGAGGTTCTCACGTAAGGTGTTGTGTTCGAAACTAACTTGAGTCAAGTCGAGGACTTGGGCTCGTATGGATTGGTTGTTTATTCATGTGCAGGTGTTGGTTGAATTCAAGACATGGCTGGTGATGGGATCCATTGGACTAGTCTCAGGGAGGAGATGAGGTTCCAATAATCAAATTAAGGAGGAATTGTGGTTGAGCTGATCAGGAGGTTGTGCAGCAAGATTGAATCAAGAACAATGCATGTGAAGGTATCATGGACGTCATTGGAAGATGTTTGCACGTGTGCATGGACGTGGCTACATGGTTCCGAGACGTGATGAAGAGATGTGGACGTAAAGAGTTGGTCAGAAAGGTCCAACCGACTAGGTTATGGACTCAGGCTGTGGCTGGGTCGGGTTTGACTCAAATATGGAAAGATTTGAGTTGGTTATGATAGGATTTCGTGTGGGTCACGAATTTGAGTTGTTTAGAAATGTGGGATACATTACTAAGGTGTTCGGAAGTCTTAAGATTGCTTCTATCTGTGCATAGAAGAATCCTAAGCAGTTATGGAAAGTTACGATTCATGAACAGAGTAGGATTAGGTTCCTGATTTGAGTTGAGTTGGCTTTCGAGCTTGTTATATAAGCAAGGGAGCCCAGAGCTCGTGGTGCACGACTTTAGGGCTGTTCCTCTGGTGTTCTATTGAATAAAATTCGTAGTTTGAAGGAACTTTTGTGCCTTGTTTGTCAGACTTGTTCCAGAGAAGTTTTACTCGTCGAGTTTCTGGACAGCACTACCTTTCGTCGGTGGTTTTATCATAACTCGAGTTTTACATATCCAACTGACGTGATTATTTTTTTTTTGTCTTCACAACTTGATTATCTATCATCTGTAAAAATTTAAAGGTCATTGGATTTGTGGTCTATGATCTACACGAGTTTCTTTGCAGCGTTACAGAACTGTTTTTTTCTCGGGTAGGGCAGATTGACCTTTGTTTGATCTTTCGATCATAGCTTGAGTTTTTCTCGACGGATTTGAGTGATTCTTTTTGTGTTGTCTTCGTGACTTGATTCTCTATGATATCTATAACTTTTGTCACGCTGAAACACGTTTAGATTAGTCTCACACACAATTTCTTTAATAGATCATTTTTTTGCCGAAGGGGTTGGAGTTTAATTGTTTCCGCTGCGTAAGATTTTTAAATTTACCATTCACCCCCCCCCCTCTGGTAGCTTTTCAAGTTTTCTTCAGTCCTACACTCGTCAAGCGCTGGGAGATTCTTGAGGAGCGGGAGAAAAAGCTCGAAGATAAAGAGCAAAAACTCCTGGAGCTGCAGGATGACCTCGTGAAGAGGGAGGAGGAGCTTACTCAGAGGCTGACTCTGGGTGACAAGAGCCTCGCGAAGCGTACCAAGAAGTTGGAGGAGCTCTACGAGAAAGAGGAGAAGATATCGTGGCAGGGGGGACAGGACCACACCAAGAGGGAGAATGAAATTGCTGCCAGGGAGAAGAAAGTGCGGGGCCAGGAGAGAGACCTTGTCGACCGCTGGAACAAGATCCACATCCGGGAAGAGGAGCTTGGTAAACTCGAAAGGCAAGTTGCTAAAAAAATTTAGCAGAACACCAAAGAGGTTGAGCGCCTTGCCTGGGAGGATTTGGAGCTTGCGGCGACCAAGAGGTCCTTAGAAGAGGTGCGAAGCTCAAGGACTGCGGAGTCCCAACAAGTATGGGACTTCTTGGCAAAGCCAAATGATGCGCTGACGCCGCTGGGCTTCAGTCCGGTGTGCCCGGATGATCCGAAGCCGGAGCTGGACCATGCGTTGAAGGCGTTGGGCTCGGTGGGCAACAAGCTCAACAAGATGGGCGATGTCATCATGGACCAGTTGGAAACCGAAGGACAATCCCTGGTGAAGAACGTCGCAGAGTATATGCTAACGTGCTACACAAGCCAGGATCCTCAATTCCCACTAGACCCAGTGCTTGAAGGTCCCATCGATGGAGAAGGAGATGCCGCCAAAACCAGCATGTTGGAGGTTGCCCAGAAGGTCGCCTCGTTCTTCCAAAGTATTTAGGACTTTCTCCTTGTATCTCCCGCTTGTATCTTCTCTTCCTTTCTTCAATTTTGTAATCTATCATCCCCAGATTAATGAAATCCAAGAATTTTATGAATTTCATTTTTTGTCTTGGTCGGTACCCTGCGTACCGGATACCCTTTGGGACTGCAAAGAGCTGAAAGGAACGCCACCTGTCCGAGTTAAAGAAATCCGAAGGCCCCACGTATCATACGGAACCGGACCTGCCTCCCTTCTATGGTTAGTCACAGTGCCACCACGTGTATCGTTAAACCGGAGCTAGATCCCATGCATGGGAAAGCTCCGGACTAAATACCCGCGTGGCACCCCCGGACCTAACCCCCGACTGAGGGAAGCTCCGGTACCGACACATGTACAATAGCACCGGACCTACTTGTCCAAGACAGTAATCTTCGGAGCTGCCACGCGTCCAACCGCTGGACCTTCAACCTCAACAGGCAGAGTGGTAGACTTCCAATGGCTCGGACCTTCAAGGAACATTAAAGACCTCAAGACCCGATTATGTGTCATTAATGCTATCTTAATGACACATGATCAGAGGGCCCTTAATACCAGTAACGCCACTGTCAAGGCGTGTTACCACACTATTAAGGGTAATGAAGCTCATTAATTGTGTATTAAACATCAGTAACCGCCAGGGCCACATGTCAGGCCAGGCTAACGATGTAACGGGCAGTCCTTGTACTATAAAAGGACTGACCAAGTGATACACAGGGGAGCTTCTAGAGAGAGAGACACGCCCACACACGCCCACATAAGTGCTGAAGGCACTCTAGTCTCTGACACTCTAGCACTCAGACACTCAATACAGCAACAACACAATTCGTGTAGTAGGGTATTACGCTCATGCGGCCTGAACCACGTAAATCTTGGTGTCAACTAGCCACCTTGTTCTGAATCTCTGCGCGCCCACAACCAAACTACAAACTCCGCGGGCTGCCAACGGTAGTACCGGGAGACTTGTAGGAATCACCCTCCGACAGTTGGCGCGCTAGGTAGGGGGTGCCCGATATTCAAACATGGTGAACTCTGTTGCTAGATCATCCAACGGTGACCATGCTGCGCAACCTACTGGAGGCAATCCCTCCAACATGCAGCAGCCAATAGGTGTTGTGGCTCCAGCAGGAGTCATGCCACCACAGCCACCATCTGCATCTGTGAATCAAGTTGGGCATCGAGATGGGGCATCTGCGTTGGTCACTGCATCGGCGAACAATAACCCTGAACACGCGATTAATGCCGCGCGTGCTCTTCACCAATGTCCACCACCTCCAGGAGAACCCCAGGGTGCAATGCAGCAGTCGAGAGCTGATGTAGAAAATCTGGTTGCAGCAATTGCTGATGGCATCAGCAATCAAGGTCCTCCCCCCTCAGGGCGGGCCGCATTGCAGCATCGGACCATGTCGGGTAGACTTGGTCTGCACGCTTCACAACACAGGAGGCGTGTTGCGTCTCAACATACGACGTTGCTGCCCTCCATGGCGCGACGTACTCACACGATAACCAGGCTTTTGACTCTCAACCTCCGGGCGGAGCTCGATCGCCGTTGTTGTCAACAGGGCGTCAGTGTCCACATTGAGCGTGCTCGCAAGAGGCGAGAGGCTCGGGACAGTCCTGCTCCTGAGGGAGTAGGAGGAGGATGTTCTGCCTTCGCCATGCACCTACGCATGGTCAGACGACCGCAAAAGTTCCGACCTCACCCGCTGGAGAAATTTGACAGGACTGTCAATCCCGTCGAATTTCTCCAAATCTACTCCACCGCAATCCTTGCGGCTGGAGGCAACGAGGCCGTGATGGCCAACAATTTCCCTGTGGCTTTAACTGGGACCGCCAGGTCTTGGTTCATGAGCCTCCTACCTGACTCCATCAATAGTTGGGCAGAGCTGTGCCAACAGTTGACCACCAACTTTGGGAGCTCATACACCCGACCAGGCACCGAACTGGACCTTTTTGCTGTCAAGCAAAAAGGGTGAGAGTCCCTGCGATCTTTCATCCAGAGATTATCCCAGGTACAAAATACCATTCCTTCTATCTCAAGCGCTTCTGTTATTGTGGCATTCAGACAGGACATGCGAGACAAGATGATGCTGGAGAAGCTTGCGACCAAGGAAGTCACCAGCGTCACAGAACTCTTCATCTTGGCAGACAAGTGTGCCAAGGCTGCTGAGGGCCGTGAAATGCACTCCCAACTACTTCTGGAGGACAACAAAAAGTCCCCCAAGGGTGAAGCCGCTACCTCCGGGAGTGGCAAGAAGAAGAAGTCCAACGGCAAGAAGAAGCCGTCAGCCGGCAGACCCACTACCGCTGATGCCGTAGCTCCAGGTGGCCGGGGGCCACGCCTCGAGATACGACCTCGATCGTCGTTTGAGGACGATGGAAGCTCCAAGATGTGCTGTCCCATACACAAGACGAATAGCCACAACCTGGAAGGCTGCCGAGAGGTCCAGAACCTCGCCGAGCGCTATAATAAGAGTAAGGAAGATGCTCCTTTCCGTCAAAGGGAAGGAAAACAAAAAGTCGACGAAGCTCCGGTTGAAGAGGAGTTAGGCTTTCAGAACCCTAAAAAGGTCTTGAAGGCTGTTTACACCTCTGTTGACGACAATTCCGACGTCTCCGACAACGAGCGCCGGAAGACAATGAACACCATCTTTGGTGGTTCGTGGGACATCACCTTCCGCCGTGTACTCAAGACAATGCGGCAGGACATGGCCTCCGTAGCTCCCACCGCCAGGGCGGGGTCGCATCGAAAGTGGATGGACACTACCATCACCTTCGATGCTTCGGACTACCCGCGGAACATGATCGGAGCTGGTCAACTTCCTCTGATGGTATATTCGACCATCAACAACATCCAGCTCCACCATGTAATGGTGGATAGAGGTTCGGGGCTAAACCTCATAAGCTTTGAGGCCTTCATCAAGCTTCAGCTTCGACCTTCGGATCTTCGCCCCTCCCGACCTTTCTCTGGAGTAGGTCCGGGGGCCATCACTCCACTCGGTGCCATTACTCTTCTGGTGACCTTCAGGACTCGGGAGAATTACAGGACCAGCGGAGTTGGTCTTCGATGTGGCGCAGATCAACATACCATTCAACACCATCTTGTGCAGGCCAGCTTTGTATAAATTCATGGCTTCTGCTCCTTATGGCTACTTGGTGTCGAAGATGCCAACACCCACAGGTGATCTCTGAATCCGCGGTGATCGCACCGCCAGAGTTACTGCTCTAGAAGAACCCCATGCGCTTGCTACAGCACAGGAGGAAGAATCCGAAAAGGAGCAAGCGGCGAAACCCCCGAGCATTCATCATCGAGGCTCAACTTCCGCACCTCGTGTGCAACCAAGCGGCAACACCGACATTCCCGTCAAAGTCATCCAAATTGGTTCCAACGCCGCTCAGACCACCCGTATAACGGGAGGTATGAACGACAAATAGGAACTCGCGCTCATCACTTTCCTCTGGGCTAATGATAACGTGTTTGCCTGGCAACCGTCAAAAATGCCTGGGATCCCTAGGGAAGTGATTGAGCACAATCTGAAGATTTATCCCGATGCTCGGCCTGTACATCAAAAGCCTCGAAAGCAATCAGTAGAGCGACAAAACTTCATATGTCAAGAAGTGAAGAAGTTGGTCGAAGCTGGATTCATCCAAGAAGTCTTCCACCCAAAGTGGTTGGCAAACCCAGTCGTTGTACCTAAGGCTGGAGAGAAGCTTCGGATGTGTATCGATTACACTACACTAAATAAGGCATGCCCAAAGGATCCATTCCCACTACATGGAATAGATCACATAGTGGATTTCACCTCAGGGTGTGAATTACTGTCTTTCCTAGACGCATATTCTGGGTATCATCAAATCAGAATGTCTAGGGAAGATGAAGAGCATACTTCCTTCATCACAGTAGATGGATTATACTGTTACATGACCATGCCATTCAGTCTCAAAAAATGCCGCTTCAATGTTTTCTACGAGCTATGTACAAAACTTTTGGAGAGCTTATCTGAGATGTAGTGGAAGTGTACGTCGATGAAATCATCGTCAAAGTCAAGAACAAGGAGTCATTCTTGACACCTTGCAAGCTGTCTTTGACAAGTTGCGAATCACACGCACGAAGCTGAACCCGGACAAGTGTGTCTTTGGGGTTAGCTCCGGAAATCTTCTTGGGTTCTCGGTGAACCACCGAGGGATAGAAGCGAATCCGGCAAAGATTAAAGCTATTAAAGACATGCGGCCACCAGCCCGCATCAGGGGCGTACAGAAGCTGACTAGATGTCTAGCTGCCCTTAGCCGGTTCAAATCAAGACTGGCGGAATGGGCGCTACCCTTCTTCAAATTATTGACGAAGTCTGGAATATTCCAATGGTCTGAAGAAGCAGAAAAGGCTTTCCAAGAGCTAAAGCAGCTCCTCACCACTCTACCAACTTTGGTAGCTCCTAATCCTAGCGAGCCACTTTTGCTTTATATTTCGGCAACTAACGAAGTTGTCAGCAAGGTCCTGGTTGCGGAAAGACCAGAACCATCTACAGTTCAGGGAGACAGACCCCTCCAGGAGGGTCCAGAGCTACCTGAAGGCGAGTCTGGGCCCCAGCCCCCAGACCCAGATCCTTAAGGCAAGACACAAGAGGATCAACCTCCTTCAAGTGGAGGAGTTACTGTTGCTGAGCAAGAAGATCCGGACCCCTCCGGGAAGGTCCGGGTCACTCCAGATGAAGCTCTGGGTTCCTCAAGCAAGAATCGGGAGGTCCCCGAAGAAGGTACGGACCCCTCCGGGAGGGTCCGGGTTGATGAGGAGGAAGCTCGGGGCCCCTCCGGGAGGGTTCAGACAGTCCAACGCCCAGTGTACTTCATCAGTGAAGTACTCTATGACGCCAAGACTTGGTACGTGGAGGTGCATAAGCTTCTCTACGCAGTTCTTATTGCCTCTAGGAAGCTTCGACACTACTTCCAAGCTCACAAGATTTCAGTGGTAACTTCTTATCCACTGCGTGCAATCTTGCATAACCCCAATTCTACTGGGAACATTGCAAAGTGGGCAGCGGAATCGGCCGAGTTTGATCTTGAATTCATCCAAAGAAAAGCAATCAAGAGTCAAACACTCACGGATATTGTGGCGGAATGGACCCCCTCTCCATCAAATCCTGGGGGCCCAGTGAGCAGAAGCCGGAACCCAAGGTTCCGGCTTTCACCGAGCCTCACTGGACTCTCCACTTCGACGGCTCCGTGCAGAAGCAGGGGGCCAGAGCTGGAGTCCTTCTCCTCGCTCCGACAGGGGAGAAGGTCAAATATATGGTTCACCTTAACTTCAAGGTGACCAACAACATGGTGGAGTATGAAGTCAAGGTGAACCATATATTTGACCTTCGTTCCGCCATGTTGTCGGTCGCCTTGAAGTCAAGGTCAACCATATATTTGACCTTCTCCCCGGTTGGAGCAAGGAGAAGGACTCGAACTCTGGCCCCCTACTTCTGCACGGAGCCGTCGAAGTAGAGAGTCCAGCGAGGCTCGGTGAAGACCGGAACCTTGGGTTCCGGCTTCTGCTCACTAGGGCCCCCATGATTTGATGGAGAGGGGGTCCATTCCGCCACATAATCTGCCAGTGCGTGACTCTTGATTGCTTGTCTTGGGATGAATACAAGATCGAACTCGGCCAATTCCACTGCCCACTTTGCAATGTTCCCAGTAGATTTGGGGTTATGCAAGATTGCACGCAGTGGATAAGAAGTTACCACTGAAATCTTGTGAGCTTGGAAGTAGTGTCGAGGCTTCCTAGAGGCAATAATAACTGCATAGAGCAGCTTATGCACCTCCAGGTACCGAGTCTTGGTGTCATAGAGTACTTCACAGATGAAGTACACTTGGCGATGGACTGTCCAAACCCTCCCGGAGGTGACTGGAACTTCCTCATCAACCCAGACCCTCCTGGAGGGGTCCAGACCTTCTTCAGGGACCTCCCAGTTCCCGCTGGAGGAACCCAGAGCTTCATCTGGAGTGACCCGGACCTTCCCAGAGGGGTCTGGATCTTCTTGCTCAGCAACAGTAACTCCTCCACTTGAAGGAGGTTGATCCTCTGGTGTCTTGCCTTGAGGATCTGGGTCTGGGGGCTTGGACCTAGACTCGCCTTCAGGTAGCTCCGGACCCTCCCGGAGGGGTCTGACTCCCTGAACTGGAGATGGTTCTTGCCTTTCCGCAACCAGGACCATGCTGACAACTTCGTTAGTTGCCAAAATATAAAGCAGAAGTGGCTCACCAGGATTAGGTGCTACCAACGTTGGTAGAGTGGTGAGGAGCTGCTTTAGCTCTTGGAAATCCTTTTCTGCTTCTTCAGAACATTGGAATGGTCCGGACTTACTCAATAATTTGAAGAAGGGTAGTGCCCATTCCGCAAGTCTTGAGATGAACCGGCTGAGGGCATCTAGACATCCATTCAGCTTCTGGACGTCCTTGATGCCTGGTGGCCGCATGTCTTCAATAGCTTTAATCTTCGCCGGATTCGCTTCTATCCCTCGGTGGTTCACCAAGAACCCAAGAAGCTTTCCAGAGCTAACTTGTCCGGGTTCAGCTTCGTGCGTGTGATTTGCAACTTGTCGAAGACAGCTTGCAAGGTGTCAAGGAATGACTCCTTGTTCTTGATTTTGACGACGATGTCGACGTACACTTCCACTACATCTCTGATAAGCTCTCCAAAAGTTTTCTACATAACTCGTACAAACGTTGAAGCAGCGTTTTTGAGACCGAATGGCATGGTCATGTAACAGTATAATCCATCTACTGTGATGAAGGAAGTATGCTCTTCATCGTCCCTAGACATTCTGATTTGATGATACCAAGAATATGTGTCTAGGAAACATAGTAATTCACATCCGAAGGTGGAATCCACAATCTGATCTATTCTAGGTAGTGGGAATGGATCCTTTGGACATGCCTTATTCAGTGTAGTGTAATTAATACACATCCGAAGCTTCCCGCCGGCCTTAGGTACAACGACTGGGTTTGCCAGCCATTTTGGGTGGAAGACTTCTCGGATGAATCCAGCTTCGAGCAACTTCTTCACTTCTTGAAGTATGAAGTTTTGTCGCTCTACTGATTGCTTTCGAGGCTTCTGATGTACAGGCCGAGCGTCAGGATAAATCTTCAGATTGTGCTCAGTCACTTCCCTAGGGATCCCAGGCATTTGTGACGGTTGCCAGGCAAACACATCGACATTAGCCCGGAGGAAAGTGATGAGCGCGAGTTCCTATTTGTCGATTAGACCTCCCGTTATAAGGGTGGTCTGAGCAGCGTTGGAACTAATTTGGACGACTTTGATGGGAATGTCGGTGTCGCTGCTTGGTTGCACACGAGGTGCGGAAGTTGAGCCTCGATGATGAATGCTCGGGGGTTTCGGAGCTTGCTCCTTTCTGGATTCTTCCTCCTGCACTGTAGCAAGCGCATGGAGTTCTTCTAGAGCAGTAACTCCGTCGGTGCAATCTCCGCGGATTCGGAGAACACCTGTGGGTGTTGGCATCTTTAACACCAAGTAGCCATAATGAGCAGCATCCATGAATTTATACAAAGTTGGCCTGCACAAGATGGCGTTGAATGGTAAGTAGATCTGCGCCACATCGAAGACCAACTTCTCGGTCCTGTAATTCTCCCGAGTCCCGAAGGTCACCAGGAGAGTAATGGCACCGAGTGGAGTGATGGCCCCTGGACCTACTCTGGAGAAAGGTCAGGAGGGGCAAAGATCCAATGGTCGGAGCTGAAGCTTGACGAAGGCCTCGAAGCTTATGAGGTTCAGCCCCTAACCTCCGTCCACCATTACATGGTGGAGCCAGATGTTGTTGATGGTCAGAGATACAATCAGAGGAAGTTGACCAGCTCCGATCATGTTCTGCGGGCAATCCAAAGCATCGAAGGTGATGGCAGTGTCCATCCACTTCCGGTGCGGCTCTGCCCTGGCAATGGGAGCTACGGAGGCCATGTCCCGCCGCATTTTCTTGAGGACACGGCGGGAGGTGATGTCCCATGAACCAGCAAAGATGGTGTTCATGGTCTTCTGGTGCTCGTTGTCGGAGACATCGGAATCGTCGTCAGCGGAGGTGTAAACAGCCTTCAAGACCTTTTTAGGGTCCTGAAAGCCTAACTCCTCCTTAGCCGGAGCTTCATCAACTTTTTGTTTTCCTTCCCTTTGACGGAAAGGAGCTTCTTCCTAGCTCTTATTATAGCGCTGGGCGAGGTTCTGGACCTCTCAGCAGCCTTCCCGGTTGTGGCTGTTTGTCTTGTGTATGGGACACCACATCTTGGAGTTGCCATCATCTTCATACGACGGCCGAGGTCATTTCTCGGTGTGTGGCCCCCGACCACCCAGAGCTGCGGCAGCAGCGGGAGTGGGTGTGCTGGCCGACGGCTTCTTCATGCCGTTGGACTACTTCTTCTTCTTGCCACTCCCGGAGGTAGCGGCTTCACCCATGGGGTACTTTTTGTTGTCCTCTGGAGGTGGTTGGGTGTGCATTTCACGGCCCTCCACAGCTTTGGCACACTTGTCTGCCAAGCTAAAGAGTTCTGTGACGCTGGTGACTTCTTTGGTTGCCAGCTTCTCGAGCATCTTCTTGTCTCGCGCGTCCTGTCTGAATGATGCGATAACAGAAGCGCTTGAGATAGAAGGAATGGTATTTCATACCTGGGAGAACCTCTGGATGAAGGATCGTAGGGACTCTCCCCGATTTGCTTGACAGCAAAAAAGTCCAGTTCGGTGCCTGGTCGGGTGTATGAACTCCCTAAATTGGCGGCGAACTGTTGGCACAGTTTCTCCCAAATGTTGATGGATTCAGGTGGAAGGCTCATGAACCAGGACCTGGTGGTCCCAGTTAAAGCCACGGGAAAATACTTGGCCATCACAGCCTCGTTGCTTCCAGCTGCAAGGATTGCGGTGGAGTAGATTTGGAGAAATTCGGCGGGATTGACAGTCCTGTCAAATTTCTTCAGCAAGTGAGGCCAGAACTTTTGTGGCCATCTGACCAAGCATAGGTGCATGGCCAAGGCAGAACAGCCTCCTCCTACCCCCTCAGGAGCAGGACTGTCCCGAGCCTCTCACCTCTTGCGAGCATGCTCAATGTGGACACATCCGTCATGTTGACGATAACGGCGATCGAGCTCCACCCGGAGGACGTGTGTCGCAAGCCTAGTTACCTTGTGAGTACGTTGTGCCCCGGAGGGCAGCGACGTTGCTTGTTGAGATGCAGCACGCCTCCTATGCTGTGAAGCGTGTGGACCAAGTCTACCAGACACGATCCGATGCTGCAGTGGGGCCCACCCCAAGGGGGGAGGACCTTGATTGCTGATGCCATCGGCTGCTGCTGCAACCAGATGTTCCACATTAGCTCTCCGCTGCTCTATCACATGCTGGGGTGCTCCTGGAGGTGGTGGACGTTGGAGGAGAGCACGCGCGGCATTAATCTCGTGTTCGGGGTTGTTGTTCGCCGATGCAGTGACCGACGCAGATGCCCCATTTCGATGCCGAGCTTGATTCACAGGAGCAGATGGTGGTGGCGATGGCATGACTCCTGCTAGAGCCACAGCACCTATTGTTGCTATATTGAGCGTCTGAGCGCTAGAGTGTCAGAGACTAGAGTGCCTTCAGCACTTATGTGGGCGTGTGTGGGCGTGTCTCTCTCTCTGGAAGCTCCCCTGTGTATCACTTGGTCAGTCCTTTTATAGTACAAGGACTGGCCGTTACATCGTTAGCCTGGCCTGACATGTGGCCCTGGCGGTTACTGATGTTTAATACACAATTAATGAGCTTCATTACCCTTAATAGTGTGGTAACGCGCCTTGACAGTGGCGTTACTGGTATTAAGGGCCCTCTGATCGTGTGTCATTAAGATAGCATTAATGACACATAATCGGGTCTTGAGGTCTTTAATGTTCCTTGAAGGTTCGAGCCGATGGAAGTCCACCACTCTGCCTGTTGAGGTTGAAGGTCCGGTGGTTGGACACGTGGCAGCTCTGGAGATTACTGTCTTGGACGAGTAGGTCCGGTGCTGTTGTACACGTGTCAGTACCGGAGCTTCCTTCAGTCGGGCGTTAGGTCCGGGGGTGCCACACGGGTATTTAGTTTGGAGCTTTCCCATGTGTGGGATGTAGCTCTGGTTTAACGATACATGTGGCGGCACTGGGACTAACCATAGAAGGTAGGCAGGTCCAGTTCCTTATGACACGTGGGGCCTTCAGAGGTCTTTAACTCAGACAGGTGGAGTTCCTTTGAGCTCTTTGCAGTCCCTAAGGGTATCCGGTATGCAGGGTATTGACAAACCCGTACTCCATATGTTGAACAACTTAGCTTAAAGATTCACCATTGACATGCTCATTAGTATCTAACCTAGGCTATGTATATGTATATTAGAAGCATTGTAGGAGCAACTCCCCAATTCTTAGTCTAACCTCCATTAGGACTCATCTACCCTTTAGAATAGATTGCTAAGGTGTGTGTCACACTAACCATATATTATCAACTTACCCCTGTCTTGATAATTGATTAGTATCCCATAGCTTGATCATAAGAGTAGTATCTACTTTACTCCATTGCCTTCCTTTGGGATAAATACGACACCCTTGGGAATACTCTTGGGTGAAATGCTACACGATAGTTTCTATGTGCTTGCGGACCTCATCTCTTTCGAGAGATGATCTGTGACGTAAGAAATTTCAACAACCTGTCGCTTAGCGTGCCAAACTGGGTGATGGGGGCCAGAACAGCACCCTGAAGCTGGCGGTCCCGATTGCCCTGTTACCATGGCATCAACCAAGGATCTTAGGCACTACAGGAAGATCCGAGCAACTAAGCGCGCAAGATCCAGAAGCTCGAGTAAGTTCTGATGCATGGATCTCGAAGGTTCGAAACTACTTGAAAGACAACATCCTACCTGAAGATGGTGTGTCCGTTGAGCGAATTGTTGGATTGGCTAAAAGATAAACATTGGTAGAAGGGGATCTCTATTAGTTTAGTGCCAAAGGCATTCTAATGCAGTGCATTTCTTAGGAAGAGGGTTGCGAACTTCTCACAGAGATCCATGTCAGCGAGTGTGGGAATCATGTGTCATCCGGCATGCTCGACGTAAGGCCTTCTGGCATAGTCTTTATCAGCGTACAACACTTTAAGATGCAATTGAGCTGGTCAGGAAGTGTGAAGCGTGTTAGTTCCAGGTGAAGCAAATTCATACACCAGCGCAATCATTGCAAATGATTCCTCCCACATGGCCATTCACTGTGTGGTGGATGGATATTTTTGGACCTTTCAAAAAAGCTGTCGGAGGGTACCAGTTCTTATACATCACCATCGACAAGTGCACAAAGTGGCTGGAAGAAAATCTAGTTAAGACAATCAACAAGCAATCTACCATCAATTTCTTGAAGTCCATTGTCTCTAGATTTGGAGTTTTGAACAGAGTCATCACTGACAAAGGGACCCAATTCACAAGTGCAGCGTTCCAAGAGTATTGCGAAGACCTCAGCATAACTGTTAGCTACACATCAGTAGCTCATCCAGCAAGCAATGGCCAAGTCAAGAGTGCAAATGCAGAAATTCTCAAGGGACTCAAGATGCACACTTATGAGTGCTTGAAAAATCATGGCACCAACTGGATAGAAGAGCTTCTGCCTGCATTGTGGGCAAGCCGGACAACAACCAGCGGGGAAAATGGAGAAACACCCTTCTTCATGGTTTACGAAGCCGAAGCTATCATTCCTCCAGAAATTGCCATGGGGTCTCTCCCAGTCGAGACTTACTATAAAGCCATGCAGGACCAGCTCCGGTGTGATGACTTAGACCTCATCGACAAGGCAAGGTGCCAAGCAGCTGTCTGAAATGCGTGATAGTGCCAGGCGCTCCGGCGCAATCGGTAGTTCAAAGAAGGCGATTTGGTCCTGCAACGAATACTCACTCGAGAAGGGATGAACAAACATTCCCCCAGCTAGGAGGGTCCCTTCTGAGTTATCAAAGTTTCCCACCCCGGATGCGTTCGCTTGACAACAGAGGATGGGATGCCACTTCCCAATCCCTGGAATACTGGGCATCTCCGTAAGTTCTATACTTAGTAGCACGGAGGTGAGTCTGTATTTGTATCAAATGTATCTCATAGAGTCTATGAACAGAGTCAGGTTGGTGCATGATGTATAGAACACTTAACTTGGTCCTATGGTTTATGTGTGTCCTTGCCTTCCCCTGTTATTCGGGCCTATAATGAAATACATTTATATGAAAACAGATTCTACGTGCATTTACTTTGCGTGTGCTCATTATTTTTCCTTCATATACCTTCTTGTCAATAGTGATGTTGTGCAATCCACTTGAAACTTAGTCTAAAGATTCATGTGATATATACATAAGTTCTATGTGTAATCTTCCATTGGATCCTCGTATTGCTGGATGACCTACTTGCCTAAAAACAAATGCCAATGATAGGTCCGAAGTGCGCTATCACTTAGTCTGGTTCAGCAACCTGTGTACGCCGCTCTACCTGTTATGGTGGGTCTCAGTAAGGCAGGTCCGGACAGCACACAAACTTATGGAAGTTTAATCAGTATACTTATGTTGTCATAATGAGTTTATTAGGACCTAAAATTCAAAGAAAGATAATAAGCCACAAATAAGCTATCGGCAAGAGGACAAATTTTACTGCTTTTCTTGTCTCTCATGTGCAGTAAAATAGAATAATTGTCAATGACTTGCACGTTGATGGTGGGTGCTGCTAGATCACCTTGCTCCAGTATCACCCAGGGGGCCCGCCGTTGACATTTCATATGTTGACAGTGGGCGCCACTGAAGCAACTAAGCTCCGACAACACCTAGGCAGCCCGTTGTTGATGTTTCAAATGTTGACAGTGGGCGTCATTGAAGAAACTAAGCTCCGACGACACCCAGAGGGCCCGCTGTCGACGTCCAGTACGTGGTGAAGGGTCCTTGGAGATTTCGGATGCAGAACTCTGACCTTGAAGCCATCACATTAGCTACGAGTTGAGAACTACCAAAAGAAATTCAAGACATTGCAAAATTCTTTATGGTAGATGTCCTAAATAAGTTGAGCACATCTACCAGGGGCCCAACAAGATAAAGGCAATGATACATTGAAGACAAAAATGGAATTCAAAAGGATTTCATTCATTCGAAATTAGGAGATTTACAATGTGAAGATACAAAAGGGAAGGATCCTAGCTACTAGAGTTCCGCTAGAAGTACGTAGCAACCTTCTGGGCGGCTTCTTGGATGCCTCCCTTGGCAGCTTTTTCCTCCACGGCGATGGGTTCGTCAATCACGGGAACTAGAGAAATAGAGGGATCCCGGCTGCGGAAGCATGTCAGCACATATTCTGCAACATACTTCACCAAGGATTTTCTCTCGATCTCGAGCTGGTCCATCACATTTTCCAGTGTTTCCAGCTTAGCTCCGGCAGAGTTGAGTGCCACCAAAGCTTTGTCCATCTCTGGCTCCGGGTCAACCGGTCGGACCGAACTGCACCCCAATGGAACCAGAGCATCTTCCGCTCACCCAACTCCCAGACCTGTTGGGACTCTATTGCCCTAGTACTCTAGATCTCTTCCAGTGACTTTCTTGCAGATGATAGGTCTGCAGATCCCTCCTTCGAGAACTGCTTGACCTCTTTAGCATGTTGCTGAATCCATTCAGCCAACTGCCTCTCTTGGTCAGTGTTGACGGTCCTTGAGTGCCATATTTAGACCATCAAATCACCTCATAATGTGCACAAAAGCAAAACACAATGTAGTGGTAGGGTTAAAAACTAACCAATTCAACAAGTGTTGGTGTTCATTTGTATGCAGGTGAATTTAGACCCAAAATACCATGACATGCAGGGAGTAATCCATAAAATTGGATTTCGACGAATCAGGCAAAGCCACGTGTCATCACATGGATCAAATGGCCCTCAAGCAGAAGTATTCAAGGCCATCCAATGGTGTAGCACCCATATCAAGGGATTGGACCCACCTGGCAGAGATCTGGAGAAAGCACAGCTCCAACAGAGCTATGACTAGGTCGGCCGACTATGGAGTGGCGCTAAACATGGTCAAATGCCACGTGTTGGCTCTTCCCGACTTGAGGAAGTCAATGGTGACTGATTTGCGGACATTTGGTGGCGGGAACCGACCCTTGTCCACCTACAAATAGCACCCCACACCTCAGTTCACACACACACACAAAAAGTTGAGAATAGAATACCACTCCTAAGGTTTAGAGTAGTACTGGAGGCTGCCAAGTAGAAGGAGAGTGTGGTGAGAGTCTAGTAGAAGGAGGCTTGGGCTTGTCAAGTTCCTCTTCTACAATTGTACCCCTACAAAAGTGTTATTATAATCAAGTAATCCCTTTGTGAATTCATTTCAAGTTTGATTTCAATTCAAGGTAGTTTGCACAAGTAGTTACTTGTGTGTTCATTGCTTTAATTTATTAGAGGCTCTAGTTGTAGCTTTGTGTTTGAAACAACTAGAGTTGTGATTTAGAACGTAAGTGTGGTGCTTAGGTTAGAAATCACTAGTGAATATCTCGTACACCCACGGATTTAGGAGGTAGGAAGTAGGTTGTGACAGACCTATCTGTCCTTAGCAATCCTCCACGTTCTGCTATGCCATAGGCTATTGGCGGAAGTCGTTCTACTATTGCTAGGGGTAAACTCGTGCCCGAAGCAAGCAGCTACCGCAAATTCCTTTGAATTAGAATCAATACTTTGAATTCCTCTCTCTTCCTTGCCTACCAAACAACTTTGTGTCCTTGGATGGATTAGTTTGTATGATTAGCACATACGTTCCTTGGATTTGATACCCTTGGGAATACTCTTAAGGGGGAGTGTTACATGACAGTTTTCGTGCACTTGCAGTTTTTTATTTGTGACGTAGGAAATGTCAACAAGCATTTTTGGTCCTATTGTTAAGGAACGGTTGCTGTTAATCTTTGATCCTTGTTCACTATCATATCTATCTTTTTATCTTACATTTCCTTTTCTTACAACCACCACATATATGGAGCAGCCCACCATTCATTCTTATTCCTCCCCAAAGGGGATGTTCTGTGAGCCATCGCCTTCGACGGAACCCATTTGTTCTACTAGCTATGAACTTCGCCCTAGCTTTATCGCCATGGTCCGGCAACAATCCTTCTTAGGAACGGATTATAAAAACCCCTACCACCATCTACAAGAGTTTGAACAATTGTGTTCATGCCTTCTAATAAAGGGTATGACACAAGAAACTCTCGATTGGAAGTTGCTTCCTCTTTCCCTTAAGGAAAAAGCAAAACAATGGTAGGACCATAACGTTGAAAAGACAAACATGAATTGGAATGAATTATGAGAAAGATTTTGTCTTGATTTCTTTCCAATTGCTCGAATTGTTTCCTTGCGGAAGGAAGTACTATGCTTCCAGTAGATAGAAAGGGAATCCATAGGTGCAGCTTGGGACAGATTTTCTCTTTTGAGAAATTATGGCCCATATTTGTCCATCCCTGATCCGTTGCTTTTACGATAATTCTATAAGGGATTGAACAAAGAGTCTGCCCTACATCATGACATTACAGTTGGAGAATTAGTCCTCCATAAGACACCGGAAGAAGGCAAGGATCTTCTAGACTGAATTCTAGAAAATTCTTCCTTCATTATGGGCCTTAATGAGCCTCCTCAAGAGGAAGTGTGTCAAAATCTGAGGATAAATTCATGGACAAGGAAGAATCTATCTGTTGCTTATCCAAAACCTTGTCGGAGGAATCCTCTCCCGAATTTGAAACTACGAAAGAAGAAGAAATTCAACCTTTGATGTGTCCCTTCTACTTCGAGTAATAGATATTTTAAGATTCTGGAAATAACTCGAAGTACTGTTGCCATAGGAAACCATCATTGCTCCTGACTCCACCTAACCCGCCTGATGGGGTGTTCGTGCAACAGACGGTCAAGGAGTTAACCTTTATTCTGAGCATGGAATAGACTGCAAAACTTGAGCAATCACCCGAAGTCCTTCGAACGACATCACCTTTCGCAACTATTCTATGCTTCATTAGAGGAGCACCAATGAAGGTCCTATACAACTCCAATGTTGGAGCAAATATTATTTCCGATTCTTGTGCTCTCGCCATTCCGGATGATGTGCCATTGGCACCAACATGTAAATCCTTTCGAGATTCTTTCGGAAACATCCTTAAAGGATGTGGGGTTTTGAAATAGGTGTCTGTAAGACACAAATATATTGAGGCGATCCTAGGATTTCATGTGATCAAAATCCAAGATTTTGACATTATGATTGGGATTCCCATTGAGAAATTTCTTATGGAAATTCCCTTGTAAGGAAACCTCAATGTCAAACTTGGAGGGAGAAAATTCTCTATTCCTATCCCGCGTTCCAAGAACACATCCACAGAATCTCCTATCCATGGTCAACCATTAGAGGAGGTTAGAACTATTCAATTCTTAGCACCCCCTAAAATTGAAGGAAAAGAAGATTTCATCCAAGAGGAGGATGAATTTCAGGAGGCTTTTGAATTGCCAAAAGAAGAATTCTTTCCAAAACCTCCTGTTGAGCTAAAAATTCTACCTCCATGCTTACGTTATGCCTTTCTAAATGGCGATTTGGAAGCTACCATCATCATAAGTGACAAGCTTTCAGATGATGAGACACTTAAACTCATTGCCATGTTAGAAAAGCATAGAGCTGTTTTTGGTTATTTACTAGAGGATCTCAAGGGGGTTAGTCTAGCATTATGCACCCATCGCATTCCTATTGACCCCGAGAGTGTCCCCTCAAGAGAACCTCAAAGGCGATTGAATAATGCAATGCGAAAAGTTGTCAAGAAGGAAGTCCTGAAACTTCTGCATGCCGGGATTATCTACCATGTTCCTCATAGTGGATGGGTCAGCCCAGTTCAAGTAGTTCCTATGAAATAAGGTATGACGGTCGTTCAGAATGATAAGAATGAATTAATTCCTCACTGAACCATCATGGGTTGAAGGATGTGCATTGATTACTAAAAACTTAACAAGGCTACAAGCACTGCAAGGATCTCGGTTTATCACAACGAAAAACATCGTCGCAATAGGTTGTTTTTCGTCGCAATAGGTCGTTGTTGTAACGAAAAAGAGCGTGGCGATAGTTTTTACAAATTGTCACAATAATTCCTGTGGCGATAGGCTATTGCGATGCCTTGACATTTGTGGCGAATAGTATGGTATTGCAATGATTTCACATCGGTGGCAAATAGGACGCTATTGCAACGTTTTCGTGTATTGTGATGATTTAATGTATTGCATCGCATAGTACGGTGTTGCAATGGGTTCACGATCGTGGCAAATAGTACGGTATTGCAAGGATTTTATTCATGGCAAATAATATGTTGTTACAACGATTTAGCCTATTGCAACAAATGGCATAGTATTGCAATGATTTAACATTCGTGGTAATTGTATGTGGTTGCAACGATTTCACAGGCGTGGCAATATTATGGTATTGTAACGATATCACATTCATGGAAAATAGTATGTTATTGCACGATTTAGCGTATTGCGACGATTTAACGTATTGCAACGAATAGCATTGTATTGCAACGATTTCACATTCGTTGTAATACTATGTGATTGCAACGATTTTCACATTCGTGGCAAATACTACAGTATTGCAATGATTTTCACAGCCGTGGCAAATAGTACCGTATTGCAATGATTTATGGTGTTGCGATGATTTACCATATTGCAATGAATATCACGGTATTGCAACGATTTCACATTCGTGGCAAATAGTATGGTACTGCAATGATGTCACAACCGTGGCAAATAGTATGGTACTACGACGGTTTAACGTCTGTGGCAAATAGTATGTTATTGCAACGAGTCAACAAACGTGGCAAATAGTAACGTATTGCAACAATTTCAGTTCCGTGGGAACTAGTATGGTACTGCAACGATTTCGCATCCGTGGCGAATAGTTTGCTATTGCAATGAGTCCACAAACATGGCGAATAGTACCGTATTGCAACGATTTCAGATCCATAGGAACTAGTATCGTACTGCAAAGATTTCGCATCCGTGGTGAATAGTTTGGTATTGCAATGATTTCATATTTGTGGCAATAGTGTTTTAATGCAACGTTTTCTTCGTGGTGCCAATAGCAGTCTAGTGCAACGTTTTTGAGTCGTTGCCAAATGTTTATACTGCAACGTTTTGTAAATCCTAGCAATAGCTTCCTATTGGAACAATTTATCATTCGTGACAAGAAATTCGTAATGCCACATTTTATAATTAGCGGTGGTAGAATCCGAATGCACCAGTTTGAAAATTAGTGGCAACAGAATCACGAGTTTAAAAATAAACATCCATCAATTGATATTGCAACACGCATAACAACACTCAATGATTACTAAAGTGATGTGTTTGCATGCTAAGAGTTTTCCTAAGCTGAGTGGGACTAATTGTTGGAGCAGGTGGCTTTTGGCGGTTCCTTTGGTGGACCTTTTGTGGAGTGGTCTCCATCACCATTTTGTGTATTTCAGCCATTGAGGCGGGGATGTCCTGCATTTTCTTAGATGTCTGTTCAGGATCAGCTGCTATCTGACCTTGTAAGTTCTGGACTTGAACGTTTAACTCTTCATTCTTCTGGTTTATGCAGTCCATCTGGGTGGTTGAGGCCTGCATTTCTTCCTTCCAACTCCTACACTTGGTGATTGAGGCCTGCATTTCTATCTTCTAAGTTTCGAACTCGGTCGTTGAGGCGTTCAGACATCTGGATATGCATATGTTCACGTTTAGGACCAGTTGGGTTAGCCATACAACCACGCCCCCAAACTAGTGATCCTGCACAATCGATTGAGGATCAATAACAACACTGGAAGATGTGGTTTCTCTCCTCATTTGGAATTGGGCCTCCCTGCTCAGCTTCCATGTCGTCCACTTGGGCACGTGCCTGGATTTATATACGAAAAGAAAATTCACAGGTAATTTGCAAATATTTATTTAGTTGGAGATTGTTTGAAGTGTTCCTCACATGTACAGCTTCTGCCAGCTTGTTTGCCCAGTTACCGATCTCCAACAAATGGCTTGCCTCCCACGGTTGTATGTGATCGGGTTCTTCTCCGGTCTCCGGGTCTCGCTACATAAAATACAAGTAAAATTCAACATGTCGGTATAGATATTGTTTGCAGCGTAATGTAAAAGCGTGATTTATTTTTTGTACCTTCTCGTAACTAAGTTGGGCATAGGATTTGGAGCCAAGCAAGTGACTCGCCTTTTGTCTTCTTCGATTTTGAGAATTGGTCCTGCTTATTTACTGCAATAATTTTAAGAATTAATTCCACAAATGTAAGTAAATGAAATATTTTTTGTATGATGCGAAGCTATTAAAAAGTTACTTGACCTTGAATCGCTCACACCCAAAATATTCTATTAGGTGCAACCACTCGGGCGCCGTTACGTCAGCAGGCTTGTTTCGTATATGTTCTTCATCAGTAGAATAACTCTTATAGGTGGCATGCAAAGTCGAGTGCCACCCCTTGTAGCACTCGCCAGCAATTTTCAAAATTTTTCTTGCACTCCCCAGTGTGTCCTCCATGTCCCATGAATCCTGTACATTGTATAAGAAGTTGTTGTAAACGTATAGGATGGAGATTGCAAGAAAAAAAACTTGTGTGGGGGTGTGACAACACTAACCAGAATGTCTCGTACTATATCTCTCTTGTTACTATGGCCAACCTCTGCCCACTTCCTTGCACCGCTGAGGGATGCATGTCTTTTTGTAAACATAACCACATCATCAACAAAGTGCCGCTGATTAATACCAACCGCAGCACCCAACCCAGCGGAGAACTGAATTGGTAGCTTCACATGCTCCGTTCTACTAACTTGGTATGCATAGCGTATTCTGGCAACCTTAAGTCCTTTAGCCACACTTCTTCCTAGCTTCCTTCCTTCTGTTACATTGATTCAAACAGTAAACGATTACAACAAATTACCGCCAGAACAAGTTTAGTATCATGTACAAATAGTGTGAAAAGAAGAAAAGTCTGATGTTCATGCCATCTTCAGGACGAGCGCGGCAAATACGAGCGTGGGAATACCGCGTCGTCCTAGCACCATTTTGTTTTTTAGTACTCCCTCCCTGGTTTATATTAATTGTTGTATCAGACCAACAAATGAGTTAAAATGAACTAGTTAGGACTATCTGAATGACAACTATTTTGATCGGGGGGGGGGGGGTTCATTGTTGACTTCTTTGTTGATGTTCATACCCTAAAATGAGCCATCAGGTACACATGTCAGTGGCAGTACACACTCGTAGTACTGCAGAGGATTTTTAGTTAATCAGCGAAGCAGGCAAGACATTGAGGGGGCATGCAGCTGGCAACACTAGACTAGACAAAGATAGGGTTTGCCGATTCGGTCTTAGTGCATCAGCGGAGCGCGTCTCGAAGAGAATTATTAGTTGCAAGGCAAGTAATGAATGCCAACCGTAGCAGGTGGCGAATGCAAGACAGATAAGGCAGACAACTTGCGAGACTGAAATCCTAAGCAGTATTGCACCTGCATTAGCTGCCACTGACATGTGGGCCCATGAGACATCGGGTCCACTTGTCAGTGGTGGCTACTGCAGGTGCAGTACTGCATAGTGCCAGCTTGCGACGCTCAACAAAGCGAGGGTTCGATCTCACCAAAACTCTCGAGGAGGATTGGTGGCAGGGCAAGTAATGGACGGATTTGCGGGCGGCGGGGTAATCATGGCACGCGAAGGATGGGACGTGGCGATGTTCGAGGGAGACATGTCAGGGAGGACACTGAAGTGACCAGCAGTAGGGCGCGGGTGCCAGTGCCGGCCGGAGTGGCCGACGGCGAGAGAGCACAGCGTGGAGGCATAAAAAAATCTAGCCATCACACATGCTGATGAACTGTTAACTATAAAGACTAAGTACAAAGAAAGTAGAATCGCATGGCATGCTAAAACAATTAGTATAGCCTACGAAAGAATGCAAATGACAATGATACACCCATCATTAATACATCTAAAGGACAAAATGTAGTCTCTCAAAATGCTCCAAATTCAATGCCAAAGGAGTGAAAAACTAGCACGCTAAAACAAATGGCATGGTAGAGAGGCAGGTAGTAATGTGATGTGATATGGGTAGTTGGAAGCTACTAATAGAGTTGGAGTGGGACAATTTTTAAGCTCCAAAAGTAAAGTTGCGCTGGTGCGGAAGGAGTATTACTGGTTTGTATATCTATACCTGCTGTTGGTTCATGTATCGTAGTACCAAGGAGTGAAGAACCTCGAGGTTCCTGAACATCATGTGATGCAATATTCTCTGCGTACCATGCAAATGATTTAATGTTGTCTAAATTTTTTAATTTTGATAGTAAACACATTTATAGTTATACCAGGTGCTTGTTGGCCACCATGAATGCTTGTAGACGACATCACGGTTTGATGTTTTGTTCCTAATGTAAAGAGCATTGTAAGTAGTCATTCCAAATATCAGTGATAACATCAGATTACATGACCGACGTAGATTTTGGATCGGACGATGTGGTGTCTATAAACTGTAGTGTTTGTTACGAACGGAGGAATTAAAGAAGAAAGAATAGAAAAAAAAACGTACAATCCGAGAAAGCTACAAAAAAGAAAAAAGTGTAAAAACCATGGGAACTAAAAATCTTAGGAATACAAATTTGTAAAACAGGAATGAGAGTACAACATTTGGAGTGGTTGATCAGATAACCCTTGCATCATTTACTTCTAACTTCAGAAATTACATACTACTACCTCTGGTTTTTAGTATTTGTCGTTCCTGACCAGGAATTGAACTAGAAATACAGTACCGTAATTAGCTGTCGGAGCGACATCTATTTCGAGACAGATGTAGTACATGGTATATATATATATATATACATATATATATATATATATATATATAACTAAATTCGTGAAACAGAAGACCACATTTCTTCTTTGTTAATTTGTTTAATATTCGTATATCAGGATGGATTGTGTAGAACTTAAGTAGCCCAAAACTGCATGGATCGTGTAGAACCAAGCCAATATAGCTCTATAAAAAGACGGCATGGATCGTGTAGTTTACCTAGCACAAAACTGGAGTCCAGGATGCGATGTCGCAGGGAGTTGTCGGCGACGAGGAAGTTCAGTAGAGCCCGTCAAACTTGGTCGCCCGGTGTTGTACCCAGGAGTCAACACCACCAAGAGCTTCGATGTGTCACTGCGAGATCCATGGCAGAAAAATTGTAAAAACCGTGGGAAATGAAAACAAGGGAATTTCATAGGAATACAAGTATGGAACACAAGACAGAGAGAAAAGACATTTGGAGTACTGCAATATCACTAGAAGGGCGGGGCAGCGGTGTGACGGGAACAGAGGCCAGTGTTTTAATTTATACTCATCGCGGCTGAAATAGGGTTCCAATAATAAGCGGGACTGAAATTAGAGGCGCGAGTAGTGAAAATTGAATTGTCAAAATCTCAAATGTGGTGCGCTAAGAAGAACGAAAAAAATTTTGCGGGGGTGGAGAATTTCACGCAAGCCGTGCCCTTATGCACGCATGCAATCGTGATTAATTACATGTCATGTCGTGTTGATTCCTGCACATGGTGCGTGTAGCTAGAGGGGTAGACTTCTTAGGACAACTTGCTCGCTTCTTAATTCATCTTTGTTGCCATGCATGGAGATCAAAATATAAAAGCAGTCATCTGCTAGCTAGTGGGACATTCCAAAAAAATACGAACAAAAATATGAATCGCCAAATGTATATGTGCTAATGCAAACAATATGCAAATACAGAACACCCAAGTCCACGAAAGGACGATGGCAAACAATCAGCATTCTGTAACATTAATCACAATGAAATGATAACATGTAGTATATAATACTACTAAAAATATATTTTCCCATGTGCTGACAACAAATTAAAAAATTGAGTGAAAGAACAAAAAAGAGGAGAAATGCAGCCTTAACCACGATCTCAATGCAGTTTCAACCAAGAGTCGTCGATTGTCGAAACACAATGAACTCTTGGCTAGACATTGAGCAACAGTGTTCTCGCCCCTTTTTCAGAAAGGAGTTGTTTTTCAATACTGCATATGATGCATTGTTCATGAACAGAAAAGACATTTTTCATTAACATAAAGACAACACATATATTACAAACAAGAACTACGAAAGCACATAGAAAACAAGAAAAGGAAAACTACAAATACTACTCTACTCGGAGTTGGAGGAGATCTCCTCCTCCTCCTTCTCCGCCGCCACCGCCGCCTCCTCCGCCGCTGCTGCCTCTGCCGCCTCCTCCGCCGCTGCCGCCGCCGCCTCCTCCAGCAATTGAGTCTGAAGCTTCCGGGTGACAGTCTGCAGAAGATGCTGGCGGCCCTCCACCCCAGCCACCTCTCCGATCGTCTCGTAGAGGACATTGAGACGACCGGCCACAAACCCTAACTCGAAGCAGTAGTGGCCAGTGGTGCCCATGTTGGTGCAGACGAGAAGTTTCCCAAGACCCAGACAGTCACACGAGCGAGATGTATCAGAAAATACATATCGCACCAATTTGTCGAGCTTTTTTGCGCGCCCAGCGGTGGCAAAAAGGTGCTCGGTGGCCTCCTTTAGGCGCCGATCGAGTTCATCGAAGCGGTGTTTGATGAGGCGGACAGTCTCCTGAACCCAAATGGTATGAGGAGGTGCGGGCGCCGCGGGCCGAGAAGGGGACGGGGGAGGTGCCGGCGCCGCCTCCAGTTCCACAGGCATTGGCTGCGACAGAAATGGATAAGCAGGAGGTTCGGAGGACGTCGATGACCCGGAGCGCTTCGGTGCAGGGCTACCCATTTGTGCGGCAACAGAGGTGTGGAGAAAGAGCGAGAGGTGGTCGGCGATGGTGCGGCGGTGAAGCAAGAGAAGTTTGGAGGGTACGATTGATGGAGATGGATTGGTGCAGTGACACGCAAGAGGACGGGTGTGCCTTTATAGCGTGCCCTTGTCTAAGCGGACTGTTGTGCAATCTAGACTCCTGTGCAAGTGTGCAATACACGAATCTTAGTCATTGGACGGACATCCAAGGGTGGCTGACATTTTACACATAAATCTTTCCACTTGTCTGTGTAAAGGGAAGGATCTATATGTAAAATGTCAGCCACCCTTAGATCTCCGTCCAATGGTTGAGATACGCGGATTGCACGCTTGCACAGGAATTCAGATTGCGTAGCAGTCTTTGCCGTCTAAGCGCGCGAGTGGAGATGATCGGACGCTTCGAAAATTGCTCTTTCGAATTAATCCAAACCGCGGATGGCTTCCTCTAAGTTGTAGCAACGACTCGACGCGTCCCATCTCCGCTTCACAGGCAGTTTTTTAATTTGACAAGCAAAGGGTCCAGGGTATGCAGTGGTCCACCTGGCATACTTTGCAGGTCCGTCCGGCGGTGTTTCAGTTTTTCAGTTCCAATTTTTAAGTTTGACACGCAAAGGGCCCACTGGCCCAAGGTATATGCAATGTTCCAGTTTTTTTTTAATTTGTCACGCAAATAACCTCGATCATGTTTCATGACGTTACATGTTCTCTTTTTTTTGAAAGATCGTCATATATATATATATAAAGATTGTTAGAAAACACAAGAAAAAATACAAGACGATGAACACACCACACATTCATGCATTCATTAACACACACACACACACACACGCGCGCGCGCGCACACACACACACACACATATATATATATATATACATATATATATATACATATATATACATATATATATATATATATATATATATATATATATATATATATATATATATATATATATATATATATATATATATTGAAAGTGCATCTGGGACTCCCTTGTGGGTTTTTGATGATTTATGACAAGCAATTGGGATCCTAACCTCTTTGTTGAGATGAGTGCATGCTTGTGATAGAAAAATGAGCAAAATACCAAAGGAAGGAAGAATGAGGAGCAAAGTGGAAATGAGCTCAAGGAAGAAGAGTAGTAGATTATTGTGTATCGAGTGTGTTAAGGAAACACATCCCAAGTGCTTAATCACATTTAAACTCACACATTGAACAGAGTTACACAGGACCGGACTAGTCCAACAGACACCGGACTAGTCCGATATCCTTTTTGCACGAAATCGGACAAGTCCGATATCCATCGGACTAGTCCGATATCCTTTCTGACCAGAATCGGACTAGTCCTCCCCAGTGCGGACTAGTCCTCAAAACACTTCACAAGTCACAAAAAATCAGACAAGTCCGATCACATCCGGACTAGTCCGATATTCTTTCTGATCCAAATCAGACAAGTCCGATGCTTGCACGGACTAGTCCGAAAAACCCTCTGATCTAAATCGGACAAGTCCTCCAAGTGCGGACTTGTCATCCTATACACTTAGGGTTTCACATAATTTGACAAGTCCGAAGATTTCCAGTAGCAAAATCGGACAAGTCCGCTCTTAGCCGAACTAGTCCGATATTTCGGGACACTTAGGGTTTGCTACACTCAGCACACTGGACTAGTCCGGTGACCACCACGGACTAGTCCGAACTTTCTAAACCCTAACGGTCACTTTTAGAAACCCATATAAATAGAGTTGTACGGCCATATTTTTCTGACTCTCTAGAACCCTGGCGCTGTCACACCTCCCAAGAGCCTCAAAAATCACATCTCTCCACGAAATTAAGTGCAACAATGATCAATCCTTTGAGGATTCACTCTAGATCATTGGAGAGACACGTTCAACACCATTGAGCTCATGGTTTGATTCTCTAACACACTCCTGCGATTTAATTGTAATCTTTTGAGTGTGTTTTGGTGGTATTTCGTGTTGTAATCCAAGGGAGCTCTCAACGTGTGAGAAGGCCCCTTTGAATTCGGTTATTCAGCCCTTTGTGATTAGTGGAAGATGGCCTTCGTGGCGATCCGACGAGGGTAGGGTTCGAGAAGACACGGTCCTTTTGTGGACTTCTCAACGTGGATGTAGGTTGCCTTTGTGGGAGCCGAACCACGGGATAAATCCTTGTGTTTTGTGTTTTTGGTGTTCATCGTTCTTATTCATCAATATAACCTAGGGTGTCATAATCATTGCTTATCTCACGTTGAATTTTTAAACATAAGATTTAATTGTGATATAATCTACCATATAAGATTGAAACATTTATTTGATTCTATATTTCCGCTGCATACATAAAATAATCAATTTAATCGATCAAGCTCAACCAACTTAGTTCTTGAACACTGGACTAGTCTGCACTTTACCGGACTAGTCTGATATCTCTGGTATTGAACTGGTTGTTAAGTGTTGCAGGATCCGACAATTTGCAAAAAGGCCTATTCACCCCCCCCCCTCTAGGCCACATTCAATTTGTATCAGAGCAGGTTCTTCAAGAAAGAGTCTAACCACTCGAAGAGATCATGTTAGGGATGAAGGACATCCACAAAATCAACAACAAAGAAGAGGTTAACACCGACAAAAATCAAAAGGTGGAGAAGTACCTTGAAGCCATTCAAGACTTCGAGGACGATGATGAGGAGACACTGGAGCTAAAGGCGCTCCTCAGAAAGAAAGCGCTTTCCAAAGGGAAAGTGAAAGTTGAAGAGAAGAAGAAGGGGAGTAGTCACACCGACTACTCCCGATATCCTTTTAAATATGATCGTCTAAATTCCAATAATAGTCATTACTTATCTATCCCACATGGAAAAGCCCCACACTTCGGTGGAAGTGATTACTCAATGTGGAGGCAGAATATGAAAATGCAATTGATTTCCCTCAATCCAAGTCTATGGCATGTTGTATGCACAGGGATAGATATTCCGAACGACGACGAAGAGCTCACCCCATGCCAAGAGCAAGATATTCATAGAAATGCTCAAGCCGCAGCAGTAATCACCTCCTCACTCAGTCGGGACGAGTTCACCAAGGTGGATGGACTCGAAATTGCTAAGGAGATATCGGATACACTGCAAACCGCACATGAAGGTGACCGACATGTGCGTGAAGCAAAAATCAAGATGATCGAAGGCGAATTAGGAAGATTCGCAATTGAGGAAGACGAGTCACCCCAAGAAATGTACAACCGATTGAAGACACTCTTCAACCAAGTTCGATCATATGGGGGCAAGAAGTGGAATGATGACGAGGTGGTAAAGCTCATTCTTAGAGCTTTTATGCCTCGCAATGTCACACTATGCTCCATGATTAGAGAAAGCCCCGGATACAAAAGGATGACTCTGGATAAATTGCTTGGAAAGATCATCAACTTTGAGATGATGGAAAAACAAGCAAAGCACGTCAAGGAAATTGCCGACCTCACCTCGGCAAAGAAAAAAGGGGTTGTCTTGAAGTCCACCCTCAAGCCCCTATCCAAAGAAGCTAGAGAAGCACAACTAGAGGAAGACAGTGACGACGAGAGCAGTGAACTAGATGAAGATGACATGATATTATTCGTGAAAAAGTTCAAGAGAATAATGAAGAAAAGACAAGGTACAAAATCAAGTGAAGGAAAGTACAAGGACAGAACAAAGGCAAAGTTGAGGCGGGCATGCTATAATTGTGGTGAGTATAGCCACTTTATTGTTGATTGCCCGTACGAAGAGAACAAGAAGAAGACAAAAGAAGCCAAGCCTCAACCCAAGAAATTCTTCAAGAAGAAGAAACAAGACGAACAAGCTCACATAGGGAAGGAGTGGGACTCAAATGATGAGTCCTCATCATCCGAAGAAGAAGAGATGGCTAGCATAGCTATCGAGAGCACATCCAAGAAGTCTACCCTCTTCTCTACACTCGGTGCAAGGAAGGGAAATGGCACCTGCCTCATGGCAAAGGAAGGTAAACGCAAGGTAACCATCAAAGCCCCTTCTATGCATTCCTACTCTAGTGATGATGAAATAAATAGTGATAATGAGGATATGCTTATTGGACTAGATAGGAAAGCTGCAACAAAATGAAATTTTTACTTAATCAACTTGTTGAGAAGGAGAGGTTAATTCATCGTCAAGAGGACATGATTATCTCCCAAATGGAGGAGTATGTCGAACTTGACAAACTTCTAGAACATGAAAAAGGAGAAAAGCAATTCACTAGAGCTTGAGTTAGCTTCAAGCAAGGAAGCTTGCCTGGAGTTAACCAACTCAAATGTTGCAATCAAGGACCAACTTGCTGACCTGATCAAGGTTAACAAGATCCTTGAAGTGCATGTTGAGTCACTCAAGCTGGGTGAACCTTCCTCCTCTTTAAGTTCACCTTGTCAACCCACTAAAACTGATTTCGCTCATGCTTGTACATGTAAGAAAGGTGACACCAGTTTGAAGTAGAAGTCAACCTCCACAAAGGATAAACATCCTTCCCAATGTAGCATATTTGACAAGGAGAAGATCAACTATGCATGTAGTGCATACTTGGTCCAAAGACCTCCAAACGTCAAATATGGCATTGGTTACTCTTATGGTGAAAAGTGGCATGCTAGAAGTCATAAGAATAACAAGGAGAGGATTACCTTTGTAAAAGGAAGGCCCTCTCAAACTGGAAAGTAACAGATTAAGACCGTACCTGCACAGGAACATCGGACTAGTCCGGTCGGTGGCCCCCCCACACTAGTCCTGTACATAAACAACTATTGTTTAAAACTTTTGATTCCTCCTATGTGTTAATGAGAAATAACTTTGGCAAGGTTTATGCTCATTATGTTGGACCACGCCATGGGAACACTAAATCTCATGTGTGGGTGCCCAAATGTATTGTAACTAATCTCCAAGGACCCAAGCAAGCTTGGGTACCTAAAACCAAAGCATAATTTGTTTTTGCAGGCCTATTCCTCTGGTGGATCTAAATGGGTGCTAGACAGTGGGTGCACTAACCATATGACCGGAGAAAGAAGAATGTTTGTGGAATATGAAGAGAATGAGTACCAAAATGAGGGCATCTACTTTGGAGATAACAGTTAAGGAAAGGTGCTCGGTACCGGTAAAATTTTTGTATCATCTAAACACACACTTTCTCATGTACTACATATTGAATCCTTAGATTATAACCTGTGGTCCATATCTCAACTATGTGACAAAGGTTATAATTGCTTGTTCACTAATGAGGGTGTGAACGTCTCTAGGAGGAGTGATGGTTCCATTGTATTCAAGGGCAGATTGAAGGGAAAGCTTTACCTTGTTGAGTTCAACAAGGATAAAGCCGAACTTGACACATGCTTGATTGCAAAGACCAACATGGGTTGGCTATGGCATAGACGGCTAGCGCATGTTGGTATGAGGAATATTCAAAAACTCCTCAAGGGCGATCACATCCACGGTTTGAAGGATGTTGTTTTTGAGAAAGACAGGCCTTGTAGCGCGCGCCAAGCCGGGAAGCAAGTTGGAGCACCTCATCCAGCAAAGAACGTCATGACTACAACAAGACCACTCAAACTACTACACATGGACTTATTTGGTCCAATTGCTTACATAAGCATCGGCGGTAGCAAATATGGTTTAGTAGTTGTTGATGACTTTTCTCGCTTCACTTCGGTTTTCTTTTTGCATGATAAGTCAGAGACACAAGGAACACTCAAGAAGTTCTTCAAGCGAGCTCAAAACGAATTCTCATTGGCAATCAAGAATATTTGAAGCGACAATGGCACGGAGTTCAAGAACACGCAAGTGGAAGAGTACCTTGATGAAGAAGGAATAAAGCATGAATTTTTAGCGCCGTACTCCCCACAACAAAACGTAGTTTCCGAAAGAAAGAATTGAACACTCATAGAGATGGCAAGAACAATGCTCGATGAATACAAGACATCGGATCGATTTTGAGCGGAAGTGGTTAACACCGCTTGCCACGCCGTAAATCGACTCTACCTTCATCGACTACTCAAGAAGACATCATATGAGCTATTCACCGTTAAAGAAGAAGCGCCTTGTCAAGCATTGAAAAGAATGGCTCTAGGTGAGGTTCAACCACAAGAGCCACCTCCACATGTACATGAAGAAGATGAACCACAAGAGGAGATCAACGATCAAGGGGGAGCTTCAACACAAGATCAACCACAAGGATATGAAGATAATCAACAAGTCAACGAAGGCAATGACTTATGGGGAGAAGCAGATTACCATGAAGATACAACTCCTCAAGTGCCACACCCAAGAGTACACCAATGCGTCCAAAGGGATCACCCAATCGACAACATCATCGATGACATCCAAAAGGGAGTAACCACTAGATCTCGCACAGCTAACTTTTGTGAACACTATTCATTTGTATACTTTTTGGAACCATGCAGGGTTGAAGATGCATTGAAAGATCCGGACTGGGTGGTGGCAATGCAAGAAGAATTGAACAACTTCAAGCGGAACGAAGTGTGGGAACTTGTGGCAAGACCCAATGCAAACATTGTCGGCACCAAGTTGGTCTTCCACAACAAACAGGATGAACACGGGGTGGTGACAAGGAACAAGGCATGACATGTGGCAAAAGGGTATTCACAAGTCGAAGGTTTGGATTTTGATGAAACTTTTGCTCCAGTAGCTAGGCTTGAATCTATTAGAATATTACTTGCATATGCTACTCACCATGATTTCAAGCTGTATCAAATGGATGTGAAAAGTGCCTTCATCAACGGACCAATCAAGGAAGAGGTATACGTGGAGCAACCACCCGGATTTGAAGATAAAGAGTTCCCCGACCACGTGTTTAAATTGCGTAAGGCTCTCTACGGCCTCAAACAAGCTCCTAGAGCTTGGTATGAGTGTCTTAGAGATTTTTTAATTGAAAATGGCTTTAAGATTGGCAAAGTAGACTATACACTGTTTACAAAGAATTTTAATGATGATCTTTTTATTTGTCAAATTTATGTTGACGATATAATCTTTGGGTCAACTAACCAATCTTTCTATGATGAATTTAGTAAAATCATGACAAACAGGTTTGAAATGTCAATGATGGGAGAATTAAAGTACTTCTTGGGATTCCAAGTGCGGCAACAAAAGGAAGGGACATTCCTAAGCCAAACCATGTACACGCAGGACATACTCAAGAAGTGTGGCATGGACAAGGCAAATCCCACAAAAAACCCCATGGCAACGAATGGCCACCTAGACCTGAATGAAGATGGACCTAAAGTCGACCAAAAGGTATATCGCTCCATGATTGGATCTCTACTCTATTTATGTGCATCTAGGCCAGATATTATGTTGAGTGTATGTTTGTGTGCAAGATTTGAAGCCAATCCTAAGGAATGTCACTTGACAGCCGTAAAAAGGATCTTGAGATATTTAGATCATACACCCAACCTTGGCCTTTGGTACCCAAAAGGATCAAAATTCAATCACATCGGTTATTCCGATGCAGATTATGCCGGGTGCAAAGTAGATAGAAAAAGCTATTCCAGTACATGCCAATTCCTAGGGAGATCCTTAGTTTCTTGGTCCTCCAAGAAACAAAATTCCATTGCCTTATCCACAACCGAAGCGGAGTATGTTGCACCCGGGAGTTGTTGTGCTCAACTCCTTTGGATGCGACAAACTCTAAGGGATTATGGTTACAATATGAACCATATTCCACTCGTTTGTCACAATGAGAGTGCCATTAAAATTGCCCACAACCTAGTTGAGCACTCCAGAACTAAACACATAGACATAAGACATCACTTTTTGAGAGATCATGCCATGAAAGGAGACATAGCCATTTCACATGTCAACACTCAAAAGCAATTGGCCGACATATTCACCAAGCCACTTGATGAAAAACGTTTTTGCAAACTCGGAAATGAACTAAATATCCTTGATGCTCGGAGTGTGGCTTGAAATGTTGCATACTTGTATGAATTCTTCAAATATGTTGATTGGATTGTAAAAATCGTCTCTCTCATTTTTCTCTGAAAAAAACTATATCAATTACTAGATCTTGGTGAATTATGATCATTGCTTGATTGTTGTATGCTTACTGATCATATTCATCAAGATTATTTGATGTGTTTTGCCTCTCTTTTCTCTAAATATGTACCTTCAAATATATATGAATGGGCTAAAAAAAATCCCTCTGGTGACCACGGACTAGTCCGTCGTTGCCCGGACTAGTCCGCCCATGCAAACTAGTCTGTATAGTGCCGGTTAGACCGGACTAGTCTGGTAGACAACGGACTAGTCCGATATAGCCCCTAAAAAAGTTCGGACTAGTCCGGTCATCTCCGGACTTGTCTGATTTTTCGTGTCCATAACCCTAGCCGTCGCTAAACCCTAAATCCCTCACCTCCATTCTTGCCTCACGCGCTCTCTCTTTTCATGCTCGAGCCCCCATGGCGATTTCTTGATTTCTCCATCGAAACTTCGCAAGTTTGGGTGGGATTTGATCGACATTGCATCGGAACCGAAGTTCTCGGACTAGTCCGGCCTTCAACGTCCTCTTCTTTAAGCTCCAGTCGATTTCTTCGGTAATTTTTCACCCTAACCCTAGAAATCCCAAATTTCTTCACTGTTGATCAAATTGCCTAGCATATTTCACTATATACATGCCTCCTTGATGTATTACATTTATGCTAAGCCTGCTGTACATTAGGAATTCCCATTTGTCTAGTTACCTAGGTTTTTGAGTTTGAATACCGGACTAGTCCGATCCATGCAGGGACAAGTCCGATATCCCGGACTAGTCCGTGCTTGGACACCGGACAAGTCCGACTTTTCTGAACACAAAACCTAACTTTTCAATTCCTCAATGCAAGTCCATGCTATACTTTCACACCTATGCCTTGTGCCATTCATTCTCAATCAATCCACTCATTATCAGGTCATGTCGAGCTCAAATGATGAAGTTCCCGATTTTGAGGCCGGGATGGACCTTGAGGTGGCACCTCGGACCTCGACGGGTCTTGGCAAGAAGCGCCAAGAAAGACCGTCCGAGCCAGCTCAGTCTCCTCCACAGGCTCGGAGGAAAGTTTTGGCTAAGAAGCCAGTGTCCAAGGCAGCTGCATCATCGAGTGGCCCTCGCCAAGCAAAGGGCGAGGGCAAAGGGATTGCTAAGGGTCCAGTTGGACCGTTAAAGCTGCATGCTCCAAGGGAAGGGGCCCGAGACCCCACTGAAGAGAAGTTTAATGGAAAGGGCAGTGACTCAGCGGCCAAGTTCCGCAGTGTGGATTGCTACAGTCATCCAAAGCAAGCTGCAGATGGAAGATTCTGGAACAATTTTCATGCTGACTATTACAGGGTTGTTTACCTGCAGATGAAGACACCAGTGGTGCGCAATAAGTTGATTGACTGGGCACATCTTGAGAAGAAGAGATGCACTACATTTGATGAAGTGATTAAAGCAGCTGAAAGACATAGCTTGAAGGACATCTTTGCCTTCAAGTACAATTTGAATGATGAAGTGGTAGCTCAGTTCTATGCCACTTGTTACTTTGCAAGCTATGAAGAAGAGAGAGTGACTTGGATGACTCATGGATCCAAGTACACTATCACATATGAAGAATTTGCAAGGATGTTGCATCTTGACACCTCAAGCAATGACAATGTGATTATTCACAATGTTGGTGTCATCGAGAAGGAAAAGATGAAGTTTCTCTATGAGCCCAACTCAATGTTCATCCCTCCTTCCACAAAGAACATGAAGCCATTCTTTGTGGTGCTAAACAGAGTCCTAAGGAAGACAATAGCCCCTAAGGATGGGGATGCAGGGAGTGTGCAAGGATACCTCCGAACTCTGATGAGGGTCATAAGCAAAAACCGACCATTTGATGTGGCGGAATACATTTGGAATGACATGGTGAACATATCCTGCACTCCTAACAGATCATGTGGCTATGCCCCTTATCTCATGTTCATGATTGAGAAAGTCACAGGGATTGAGTTTGTCAAAGATGTGGAGCACAAACCTCTGAGGCCTCTGAAACCTCAACAAGTAAATGTCCAGGCTGCTCCCTCGCCGACCTCCAGCCCTGAGGCACCGGCAAAAACAAGAGAAGATGCAAGTGTTGCCCCTGCTGGTAGGGCAGCCCCTCAAAAAGGTTGAGCCATTGGAATTCTCAAGTACCTGGCTGCAATCTTTGCCTCCTGCAAGAAGGCCGAAGTGAGGGCCCACAAGCTCAATCAGAAAAGAAAGGAGGACATGAGGTACATCAAGGCAAATGTGAAGCAAATTTGCCAGAAGCTGGAGATCGACCTGATTGGATCTCCAATGATTTCTGAGGACTCCGACCCGGACTTCACTGAGCTCGGGCCCTTGACCCCCTCTGAGCTTGCCTACTTTGGCGTTGGGGGCTCGAGTACCTCCGCACCTCCTCCTCCTCCTCATCAAGATGAATATGAGGATGATGAAGACGACGATGAGAGGACCGACGGCAAAGAGTGAAGACCCTAGGACCCTCCTCTCCTTCTTTTTGGTGTCTTGATGCCAAAGGGGGAGAGATTTAGGGGGAGTCTTAGTCTTAGCTGTAGTTTGCAAGGAGAGAGTTCTATGCTCTTCTTTTTTTAACTCTTTTGTGGCTTGTAATGTTTTCACAATGATCTTATGTTAATTATGGTTCTGTGATGCAATGAGTTAATCCTTTGAGTAGTATTTATGAAAACTGTGATTTTGCTCTAGAATGTTATATATGCTTGCTATTTGTTAATTAATGTCAATTATATCATTATGAATGTTTTAGTGTACTTAGTTATGAATCCCACCATAAAGAATGCACATATGGATAATACTTTTCACTGCTTGATGTATTTTGGATTCATATGTGCATACTTTATGAAAATCTCAATTTTTATCACATTTTGTGCAATCTCAATTCGTTGTCATCAATCACAAAAAAGGGGGAGATTGAAAGTGCATCTAGGACTCCCTTGTGGGTTTTGGATGATTTATGACAAGCAATTGGAATCCTAACCTCTTTGTTGAGATGAGTGCAGGCTTATGATAGAAAAATGAGCAAAATACCAGAAGAATGAAGAATGAGGAGCAAAGTAGAAATGATCTCAAGGAAGAAGAGTAGTAGATTATTCTTTATGGAGTGTGTTAAGGAAACACATCCCAAGAGATCAACCACATTTAAACACACACATTGCACAAAGTTACACAGGACCGGACTAGTCCGACAGACACCGGACTAGTCCGATATCCTTTCTGCACGAAATCGGACAAGTCCGATATCCATCGGACTAGTCCGATATCCTTTCTGACCAGAATCGGACTAGTCCTCCCCAGTGCGGACTAGTCCTCAAAACACTTCACAAGTCACAAAAAATCAGACAAGTCCGATCACATCCGGACTAGTCCGATATTCTTTCTGATCCAAATCAGACAAGTCCGATGCTTGCACGGACTAGTCCGAAAAACCCTCTGATCTAAATCGGACAAGTCCTCCATGTGCGGACTTGTCATCCTATACACTTAGGGTTTCACATAATTTGACAAGTCCGATGTCTATCGGACTAGTCCGAAGATTTCTAGTAGCGAAATCGGACAAGTCCGCTCTTAGCCGAACTAGTCCGATATTTCGGGACACTTAGGGTTTGCTACACTCAGCACACCGGACTAGTCCGGTGACCACCACGGACTAGTCCGAACTTTCTGAACCCTAACGGTCACTTTTAGAAACCCATATAAATAGAGTTGTACGGCCATATTTTTCTGACTCTCTAGAACCCTGGCGCTGTCACACCTCCCAAGAGCCTCAAAAATCACATCTCTCCACGAAATTAAGTGCAACAATGATCAATCCTTTGAGCATTCACTCTAGATCATTGGAGAGACACGTTCAACACCATTGAGCTCATGGTTTGATTCTCTAACACACTCCTGCGATTTAATTGTAATCTTTTGAGTGTGTTTTGGTGGTATTTCGTGTTGTAATCCAAGGGAGCTCTCAACGTGTGAGAAGGCCCCTTTGAATTCGGTTATTCATCCCTTTGTGATTAGTGGAAGAGGATTGGCCTTTGTGGCGATCCGACGAGGGTAGGGTTCGAGAAGACCCGGTCCTTTTGTGGACTCCTCAACGTGGATGTAGGTTGCCTTTGTGGGAGCCGAACCACGGGATAAATCCTTGTGTTTTGTGTTTTTGGTGTTCATCGTTCTTATTCATCAATATAACCTAGGGTTTCACAATCATTGCTTATCTCATGTTGAATTGTCAAATATAAGATTTAATCGTGATATAATCTAGCATATAACATTTAAACCTTTATTCGATTCTATATTTGCACTGCATACATAAAAGAATCAATTTAATCGATCAAGCTCAACCAACTTAGTCCGTAAACACCGGACTAGTCCATACTTTACCGGACTAGTCCGATACCTCTGGTATTGAACTGGTTGTTAAGTGTTGCAGGATCCGACAATTTACAAAAAGGCCTATTCACCCTCACTCTAGGCCACATTCTCATATATATATATATATATATATATATATATATATATATATATATATATATATATATATATATATATATATATATATATATATATATATGACAAACCCTCGTTCATGTTTTCTCAGTTTGACATACAAAAGACCTCGATCATGCATGTTTGATGACGTTAGGTGTTTTCTAATTTTGTTGAAAGATCGTCATATTTGAGGCTCGCTGATCATGTTTGGCGTGTAGCAAGCATGCACGGACAAGTAACATGCACTTGAAAACCTCACGACGATCATGTTTGATGACAATATTATTACATGTTTTCACTATTTTAGTTGAAACATCGTCATATATAGTTTGAGGCTTGTTGACCATGCTTGGGGCGTGACAACTAACATGTTATATATATATATATATATATATATATATATATATATATATATATATATATATATAGTTTTCTCTTTTTGTTGAAAGATCGTCATATATACGGAATGATAGATGTTGACACTACTATTTCTCAATTTAAGTATGAGCCTTACATTCTATCCACCCAAGCAGAACAAGTTTTGTAGTTATAAGTATGAAGCAACCTCAATGGGCCATAGTTGTTAAACGAAGCCACAAAACCTTTTTGCCATGCCCCCTGAGGACAGTGAAAATAATGTCACTGAGACGATGGAGGCCGAGACATCTGATGATCGACGACTTACTGATATAAATGAGAATAGGACCGCATGGGATAGGAATGACATTGAGGGAGCAACCGGTGATGCTTCCGCTCTTACAAATGAAGATGACGATGACGACGATGATGATGATACATATATCAGTGATGGTATTGTACCTCAAATATTGAGGGAGGACAGCGAAGATGATGATTTTTTATATAAGTACTGTGTGATCTAGCTGTACGTGAACTACTTGATTTTCTTTTTTAAAAAGATAGAAGCCGCAATTCTATTTAGCAGCAAGCTTAGAAGCAAGCCACGAACTGGTGAATCGTGACTTACATTCCTAATACAACGTTTGTGTTTCGTGGAGATAGATCGTAACACCACGAACTGGTGAATCGTGGCAAAAGTTCCTAATGCAACGTTTGTGTTCTGTGGTGATAGATCTTAATGCCACCAACTGGTATTTCATGGCAATAGATCCTAATAAAACGATAGTGTTTCATGGTGATAGATCCTATCGCCACAAATTGTGAATCATGGCATAAGTTCCTAATGCAACATTTGTGTTTCTTGGCGATAGATCGTAACGCCACGAACTAGTCAATCATGGCAAAAGTTCTTAATGCAACGTTTGTGTTTCGTGGCGATAGATCCTAATGCCACAAATTGGTGAATCATGGCAAAACATCCTAATGCAATGATTATGTTCCGTGGCGATAGATCTTAACGCCACCAAACGGTATTTTGTGGCAACAGATCCTAAAACAACGATAGTGTTTCATGGCGATAGATCCTATCGGCACGAACTGGTGAATCATGGCAAAAGTTCCTAATGCAACGTTTGTGTTTCATGGCGGTAGATCCTAATGCCACGAAATGTTGAATTGTTGCAAAATTTCCTAATGCAACGATTACGTTCTGTGGCGATAGATTCTAGCGCCACGAACCGGTATTTCGTGGCAACAGATCCTAATACAACGATTGTGTTTCGTGGCAATAGATCCTACCGCCATGAACTGGTGATGCGTGGCAAAATTTCCTAATGCAACGATTGTGTTCTGTGGCAATAGATGCTCACGCACCGAACTAGTGAATCGCGGCAACAGATCCTAATGAAACGATCGTGTTTCGTGGCGATAGATGCTAATGCCATGAACTAGTAAATCGTTGCAACAGATCTATTGCAACGATTGGGTTCTGTGGCGATAGATGCTAGTGCCACGAACTATTGAATCATAGCAATAGATCCTAATGCAACGACCGGTCCGTGGTGATAGATACTAATGCCATGAACTTGTGAATTGTGGCAACAGATTCGTGGCAATAGATCCTAATGCCACAAACTAGTGAATCGTGGCAACAGACCCTAATACAACGATCGTGCTCCATGGCGATAGATGTTAATGCCACGAACCAGTGAATCGTGGCAAAAGACCAAGCTTACTGCAACGATTTAGTATTCGTTGCATTACAATCGTTGCAACAGGGCGTAATCCTTGTAGTGAAGGAAGGATCATTTTTCGTTGCAAGACCACATTCACATGTGTCCTTACGGAACTTATGCCTACCGGCGTATGTCCTTTGGACTGTGTAATGCTCCAACCTCTTTTCAAAGATGCATGATGTCTATCTTTTCTGACATGATTGAGGAGATCGTGGAAGTTTTCATGGACAATTTCTCTGTCTATGGAAAAACTTTTGATCATTGTCTGGAAAACATAGATAAGGTCTTACAAAGATGCCAAGAGAAGGACCTTGTACTTAATTGGGAAAAGTGTCATTTCATGCTCTATGAAGGCATCATTCTTAGACGCTTAGTGTCTGAGAGAGGGATTGAGGTGGACAAAGCAAAGATTGAAGTCATTGAAAAACTTCCACCTCCTATCAATGTTAAGGGAATCCACAACTTTTTAGGTTATGCAAGGTTCTATTGGAGATTCATCAAAGATTTCTCAAAAGTCGCTATACCCCTCACTAACCTACCAGTTAAGGAAGCTCCCTTTGATTTTGATGATGAATGCCTTAAATCATTTGATACACTCAAAAAGGCACTCATCTCATCTCCAATCATTCAACCTCCTGATGGGACGCTGCCATTCGAAATCATATGTGATGCTAGTGATTTTGCTGTTGGTGCGGTCCTAGGCCAAACAAGAGATAAAAAGCATCATGCAATAGAATACGCTAGCAAAACTCTGACAGGAGCTCAACTCAATTGTGCCACAACTAAAAAAGAGCTTTTGGCTTTAATTTTTTGCTATTGATAAGTTTATGACCTATTTGGTTCGAGCCAAGGTCATACTCTATACAGACCATGTTGCCTTGAAGTATTTGCTCACCAAAAAGGATGCTAAACCAAGGCTAATCCGATGGATTCTTCTACTCCAAGAGTTTGACTTACAAATCAAGGATATGAAAGGAGTAGAGAATCTCGTGGCAGATCATCTCTCGCGTATGGAAGTCACTCAAACCGTGGACATACCTATCAATGACTTCCTACGAGATGATATGCTTCTCAAGGTGACTGACTCTTACCCTTGGTATGCAGATATAGTGAAGTTCATGGTCACGGGATGTGTGCCACCATGAGAAAACAAAAGGAAACTCTTCCATGAGAGTCGTAGACACCTTTGGGATGACCCATACCTCTATCAAGTCTATGTTGATGGCCTTCTTAGAAGATGTGTCCCATCAATCGAAGGCACCAAGATTATTGAGAAATGCCAGGCTAGCACCTATGGTGGCCATTACTGTGTTTACCATACCCAGGCAAAGATCTGGCAGAGTGGATTCTATTAGTGATCTATGTATGAAGACACAAAAGAATTCTTTCGCGGATGTTGGAAATGCTAGAAGGATGAAGGAATTTCTGCTCGCAATGCGATGTCCCTAACATATAATCTCCAAGTGGAATTATTATATGTGTGGGATATTGATTTCATGGGGCCTTTACCTGGGTCCTATGATTGTGAGTATATCCTGGTGGCTGTAGATTACGTGTCAAAATGGTATAAGCTTTGCCATGCAGAAAATGTTGATTCCAAGAGCTAGAAAAATGTTCCATGAGATCATTTTCCCGTGCTTTGGCACTCCCCATATGGTCATAAGTTATAGAGGGTCTCATTTCATTGATAAGACCTTATGGAACTTTTTAAGGGAACTTGGTGTCCAGCATAATATTGCTACCCCATACCACCCACAAACGGGTGGTCAAGCAGAAACATCTAACAAAAAAGTTAAGAATATTCTGCAAAAGATTGTCTTGGAAATTGGAATGGGATGGAAGCATAAGCTACCCGACGCATTGTGAGCATACTGTACTACCTACGAAACCCCCATCGGCATGTCTCCTTTCCAACTTGTCTATGGGAAGACTTGTCATCTTCCTGTAGAGATGGAACATAGAGCCTATAGGGCCATCAAGCGGTGAAACATGGACCTTCATGAAGCCGGAAAAAACCGATTGAAGAAACTTTCTGAGTTGGAAGAGTGGAGAAATAAGGCGTACCACAATATCAAAATCTACAATGAAAGAACCAAAAGATGACACGATAAGAGGATTACGCCTAAAGAGTTCCAACCTGGAGATAAAGTTCTACTCTTCAACTCAAGGGTTAAACTCTTTGGACACGAGAAGCTTAGAAGTAAATGGGAAGGACCCTTCACTGTAGTAAAAACGCATCCCATGGACCAATAACACTCCAAGGTGATGATGGTCAGATATTTAAAGTGAATGGGCACCGACTCAAATTATTTCTTGAATCCTAGGAGGAGGAGGCAGAAAAGGAAATTGATGTGATAAATCTTATTGATTTTCACGTCATTTCTTCAATTCTGTCCAAATTCTCCTCGAACAATTATTGGGCCCATCCAATTAATCATCCATGGGGCCCATTAAGCCAACCCACGAAAACATAGCCCGAACGGAGCCAGGAAGGGTTCGGCCGAACCCTAGGGTCGGTCGACCCCTCCCTTGCGCCGTCGGTGTTTTGTTTTCTCGTGCGGACACTCCCGACGTATCCCAAAAAGAATCTCGATGATATCGTACTTTTCCCACTTATTTATTGACGGGGACAAAGAGGGGAACCTTGAACCATCCAGAAAGAATGCATCCCCTGTTACTCCCATCCAAGTCATGGCCGATGAGAAAATTGTGCCTCATGCCTCCTCTAGCTCAACCTTCAACCTGAGCGGAGACATCGCGACGACCAATGACAAGTCCACCCTCGCTTTGGAGTCAGTCATGGCATTAGATGTCGTACCTCTCGCCATGATCCCGCCAACAATGATGACTCCGCTTGGGCGTAGCACCATGCCTTGTGGTGCTACACGGCCGCTCTCACCTCGGAGGACACCCATGAAGTCGACGACACCTGCACCTCATCCGACTACAGATGGCCTTAAGTCAGTTAGGACCTGTCTTTTTCCTAAAAAAGATGAGTCTCTCCCACAGCTACAGCCCGACAAGGAGATCATGTACACTCTGAAGACCAAGGACAGTGACGTTGTGAGCCACCACTACAAGTCACCTACGCGTACCTCGCTTGAGCGTGTGGGAGATCACCTCATTATCCACGAGGTGCGCAAGCCTGAACGAGGCTATGCAAAAGGATTTTCAAGCAAGTGGATAATTTGTTGATGGAGGAATCGACGGGCTCATCACCCTCCAGGATTAGGTGTCATCTCTCGCCACCTGCAATCAGAGGGCCACCTAGACAATTTGAGGACAGCGATAGGAAATCTCCTCATGCCCCTAAAGTGTCACAACTCTTTCTAAGGAGTTAGCTTATCTCCGTTTGGAGAACAAGAAGCTATTGGACTTAGTGGCTGAAGGGTGCATGGAGAGGGCAAAACCGAAGGATGAGCTCATATCCCTCAAGGAGGAGATTGATGGTGTTCGTTGTGGCATGGTTGCCAAGCTGCGGTGCATATGCAATGCCGTCGGGAAGCCCGACATCTACAACGCACGATAGTTTAGATGTACTGACCGCATAGGATGCTTACTAGCTTAGTTTAGTTTTATTCCAAATTTTTTATTCATTAAAATTAGATTGAATAATATAAGCATGCCCAATATTTTTCGTTAAATAAAGTGAACTTACCGGTTCATCTAACCCGATAAACTTCCATTTTTAGTTTATTTTTGTTGAATAATGAATTCAGGGAGCAAGTGTGTCGGAGGCACCCCAAATTCGTGAAATCCCAACGTGCAAAAAATAGTGTTGCATCTCGAAACACGTCGCAACTGAATATACAACTCGACACATCAAAAAAGAGCAATAGAGAGGCCAGAGGGGGGGTCAGCCGAACCCCCTAGTCTACCGACCTGTAGTAGGCCCCACACGGCTCTGTTTGGCTCCAAAAACACAGTTTGGATCTCCTACTCCTGAATATGCATGTTATGTTACTGTTTCAGTTGATTTAGTATTAAATACTGAATATTTAAAAGCAATTCAACTCAACAATTAAAATTTAAAACTTGGCAGTCAAAATTTTCTTGAACTGAAAATTTGAATACTTTATATTTCGATTTATTGTCTTGTTTGTGATTCCCACAAATAAAATAGGAACAACACGTCATCTAAGTATTTGACTAGTGTGATATGGTAAATGGGTTACTGGAGGAGATATCTCCTTACTTGAAATTGATTTTGATGTTTGCACAATTTAAAGTCTTGAACTTTGCATGATTCTCTAATTGCAAATTTAAATACCCACCACGGCCATATGATACAAATGCTTGAAAACCACATGCATATGCCACTTTGTTTTTAATTGAACTTTGTCAAACTCGTGACCCAATTGAGTGATATGCATGAACTTTTGACTTAGAAATTCTTGTGCACCCTATTCATGCCAAAATTTTCACATTGAGAATTTGCATCTACCATTCATCCATCCAATAAAGAAACTCTGTAAATTTTGGTCATCAAAATATATCTGGAAAAATAAAGGAGTAGAAGGCATGGATACAAAAAAAAAAGAGAACAAGAAAAGAAAGTAGCCATGTTTCATCATTAAAGAGAGAAAACCATTGAGTCCACATTTATCCATTCAATTCATGTGGACGAGGATTTTCTTTATCATTTTGTTTGTTGCATAAGTCTCTCATAGGATCAAGTATTTGACTTAGTAATATATGAATTGCATTGTGTGCCACATTTATCCCTACAAAGCTCCATATATAGCCATATTTAGTATAGGGAAAAAACTGGTACAACATGCCAAGGTGAGGATCAAAACATTTTGAGAGATTTGAGAGATTCCAAATGAGAGATAAGGGCAATTGTTTCTTTGACTTTCCAAATATAGCAAATCGTTAGAAAATTTTGGCAAGGGAAGATCCAAGGGAACTACATTCCAACCATTCCACTTTTCCAATACCCAAGGTTAATGTGGTAGCCACATTCCACAAAGGGAATTCAGAATTGAGGTATGAGTTGAAATATTTAGTATTCTCATTTTCTAACTTATATCTAATTTATGAAAACACCTTAGTTCTTCTTCTTGCCTTCACTCGAGGACAAGCAAAGGACTAAGTGTGGGGGAGTTTGTTGATGGTCCTAAAGTGCCATATTTGGATCGTCAAATAACCTCATAATGTGCACAAAAGACAAACACAACAGAGTGGTAGGGTTAAAAACCAACCAATTCCACAACTGTTGATATTTATTTGTATGTAGGTGAATTTAGACCCAAAATACCAAGACATGGAGGGAGTAATCCATAAAATTGGATTTTGACGAATCAGTCAATGTCACATGTCATCAGATGGATCAAATGGCCCACAAACAGAAGTATTTGAGGCAATCCAATGGTGTAGCACCTATATCAAGGGATGGTACCCACCTGGCGGAGACCTGGAGAAAGCACAGCTCCAACAGAGCTATGACCAGGTCGGTCGACCTCCCTTGTCGGTCGACTAGGGAGTGGCGCCAAACCCAATCAAATGCCATGTGTTGGCTCTTCCCGGCTTGAACAAGTTAGTGGTGACTGATTCACACAAATTTGGTGGCAGGAACCGACCCTTATCCACCTACAAATAACACCACACCTCACTTCACACACACACACAAAACGTTTAGAATAGAATACCACTCCTAAGGTTGAGAGTAGTCCTAGAGGTTGCCATGTAGAAGGAGAGTGTGGTGAGAGTCTAGGAGAAGGAGGCTTGGGCTTGTCGAGTCCCTCTTCTACACTTGTACCCCTACAAAGGTGTTATTCAAATCAAGTAACCCTTTGTGAATTCATTTCAAGTTTGATTTCCAGTTTAAGATAGTTTGCACAAGTAGTTACTTGAGGGTTCATTGCTTTAATTTATTAGAGGCTCTAGTTGTAGCTTTCTTTTCAAAATAACTAGAGTTGTGCCTTAGAACGTTAGCGTGGTGCTTAGGTTAGAAATCACTAGTGAATATCTGGTAGACCCTCGGATTGAAGAGGTAGGTAGTAGGTGGTGACAGCCCTATCTGTCCTTAGTAATCATCAACATTTGTCTATGCCATAGGCTCTTGGCGGGAGTCGTCCTAGTGTTGCTAGGACTAAACCTGTGCCCGAAGCAAGTAGCTACCGCAAATTCCTTTGAATAAGAACCAATACTTTGAATTCCTCTCACTTCCTTGCCTACCAACCAACTTTGTGTCCTTGGGTGGATTAGTTTTTAACATTAACACATACGTTTTTTGGATTCGATACCTTTTGAAATACTCTTAAGAGGAAGTGCTACACAACAGTTTCCGTGCGCTTGCAGATTTCTATCTGTGACGTAAGAAATGTCAACAGTTAGCGATTTGCTTCTCCCAGAGGTTCAAGCGGTCTTGCTTCTCCGCAAGGTACCTCTCCTTAGCCTTCACCTTACCTTCCCTAGCAGAGACAGCAATTTCCCGCCTGCTGATTCCTTCTTCCTTCAGCCATATTTGCTGCTTCTCAGCTTCGCGCCAGGACATAAATTTTTCCTCACGGTTGGCCAGGTCCTACTCGCCGCGAGCTAGCTTCTGAGAGATTTCATCTTCTCTCTTCTAGAGCTCTTGCTCCTTATTGTCTAATGCATCTTAGCGCTAGAGGAGTTGTTCGTTCAAAGCATTGAGACTCTTCGAGTGATCATCTGCCAAGTCATTGACTTTCTTTGCATGCTCGAAGATCTCTTGAGTCTTGTCATCGAGAGCTTTTATTGCAGTCTCTCTTCCATCCAGCACCTTGTTCAGACACGTTTCCTGAGCTTTCTTGACCTTGAGCAAATCTGTTAGGTCCGCTAGCCGAGACTGCGTCAACTTTGTCTTGAAGTAAAGTAGCTTGCGCTAGTGCATTAGAGTGTCACGCTCATCCTCTAGGGTCTTGCGCTCATAGTCGAAGGTGAGCTGAACTTGGCAGAAGCTCGAGCAGGCGTTCTCGATTGTCATGTCCAGGGGGATTGGCTCAAGACCTGCCTGGGGTTTCTTTGGTTCCCCCAAATCTTCTGGGATAGTTGTTAGAGCCCATGGCACGAGCATAGACTCCAACAGCTCAACATCTGCAGCGCTAACTTCCGGGAGCTTGTCGACCTCCAGCACGGATGTTGATGAACCCAAAGCTGTAGTGTCATCCGCCATGACCATAGGAGAAGCCGTACCATCAGCAGGGGATATGGTAGGTGTGGTATCTGCGGCTGCGGCGCTGGCTTGGTCGCCTGCAGGTGCCGCAGTAGTAGCTCCTCTTCTCAATACTCTAGAAACAGAGGAATATAGAATTCAAGGAAAAGAAAAAAAATAAAAAGAAAACACAAGTTCAAGTGCCAATCATTACCTGGGGACGCTGCTGCTCCAGTCAGCACGAAACCTCTTCCTTGGACAGCCGGAGTCACTAGACCCGCATGTCGCCGATGAGGTAGAAGCTCTGGACTTCACACTGGGAGTTGAAGTATTCACCAACGTCACTTCAGCTAGAATCTCTGGAGCATGTGTCGCTCTGCTTTATATGGCCAGAGCTACCATTGAAGAAGATGTTCCAAATCCGGAGCTCGCCGATGGCCTCGGGACTGGAGCTGATGATTTACCAGACCCAACGCCTGTTGCTGGCACTAGGGACAAAGACAATTTTCTAGGATCAGAGCTTCCTCTGAGCTCCGGGGCCAAATATGATGAAGTTGGAGGCACAACCAGCAATGACTTCAAAGTGGGGCGGGGGAAAGGTGCTGCTGCACTAATGAAGCTCCCGTCAGCCACGTCGGCTTCCTCTTACGACTAGAGGTGTCGGCGGGCTCTTTCCGCTTGCGTCGACTTGTGTTACACTTTTTTGCTTCACCAGAAGCCTTGCCATCCCCACTGATCGGCGCAAGTCCGGACTCTCCGTGCTGATAGGGAGCTCCGGGAAAAACAATCCCTACAGGTTGGATGCTCCTCTCCCTCACTGTAAGGCCTGTGTCATTGAGAAACGACATTCTGAAAGTGTATCTGGCCAGTCCCTTGTGGGTTTTGAATGATTGATGACAAACAAATGAGATACTAATGAACTTGTTTAGATGACTGCAGGTCAATTTAAATGAGATAGTGTGGTGCACTCAAAAAGTGAAAAATGCAGTGGTGTAGAAAAAGATAAAAGCCCAATTGACGACCGAAGCGCAAAGTAGAATTAAATGTATAGGATGTGTGTGAGAGACACATCCCAAGAGCTCAAGTCTTTCCGTAGGGGTAAGGGATTAAATTCAACATATAATTTCACTAAGCACCGGACTAGTCCGTTCATGGACCGGACTAGTCCGTTCAATTCTCTGTTGTCCAAATTCACTATGCACCAGACTAGTCTGTTTCTGGACCACACTAGTCTGATAAACTCTCTGGAGTTTCACAACACAGTGCACTGGACTAGTCCATTATAGGACTGGACTAGTCTGTTAAACTTTCTGTAACTCATAAAGTTGTGCTACGGACAAGTCCGTTCATAGATCGGACTAGTCCAAGAAAATTTTTGGAGTTTCATAACACTATGCACTGGACAAGTACGTTTATGGACCGGACTAGGCCAAGAAAGTTTATGATGTTTGAATACACAGGGCACCGGACAAGTCTGGTACACCTCACACAATCTAGGGTTTCTAGTGTGCTGCACATTTCATGCTAACTTTTACACAACACACCGGACAAGTCCGATCCCAAGTACAGACTAGTCCAGTCGTCGGGATCCCTAACGCTAACAATTTTGGAAACACTATAAATAGGAGATCCACGACCCCACAAACACAATTAATGTATTCTACGGTTCACAACTCAAACCCTAGCGCCGCCACTTGTCCCAAGAGCAAAAAAACACATCTCCCACGCATCTGAAGTCCTCTAAAGGTGAAAATCAATTGAGTATTCAGAATTGGGGTTGGGGGATCGTTGTCTATGATTCGTTGATCTCTTGGGGTTTGACCTCTTTACACTCGTGCATCTACTTGTAATATTTTCGAGTGTATTTGATCATCTTTTTGTTCTAATTCTTGTGGGAGTCCTCAACATGTGAGGTTGCCCCATAAACAAGGTGATTACCCATGATAGTGGAATCAAGTCGGCCTTGTGTGGTGAGTTGATGAGGGAAAATGTTTGACGAAGCCCGGCTCTGTGTGGGTTCTTCAACGAGGAGTAGATCTCTTTGGTGAGATCGAACCTGAGTAAAAATATGTGTCCTGTGTGCTTCTTTGTTTTTTCATATTCATTAATTAGGGCACATAGTTCATCATTCTATTAACTTGAATTAAGATTGCTTTCCACTTGTAACTTTACAATATTGATTGTTAATTCACGTGATCATAAAAGTTATTCAAATTTCCGCTGCTATAACGTTTAATTCCTGAATCAACCCTTAATCAACTAGACACACATTAGCACACCGGACTAGTCTGCACCTCCAACCGGACAAGTCCGGTCCATCAAGTCTTTGACAATTTGATTAAGTATGGAGGAAATTTTCAAAGCCTATTCACCCCCCCCCCTCTAAGCCACATTAAATTGGTATCAGAGCAGGTTCTCCATGGACGAGACTCACCACTTGGAGAGATCAATGGCCTCTGAGAAGAACAACGAGATCCCGAAGGTGCTCAACACCATAGAAGAGCAAGATACAAAGCCTTCGATGTACTGAGGGAAAATCTACATGATGATGAAGAAGTGCATCAACTCAAGGCACTTATAAGGAAGAAATATTAGAGCCAAAAGGGAAAAGAAGATGAGAAGACGATGGAGAGTGGTCATCAAGACTACTTCCGATATCCATACAATTACAATCATCTCAATTCCAATAATCATTACCTTTCCATTCCCATGGGAAAACCTCCGTAATTCGACAGAAACGATTACACAATGTGGAAATACAAAATGAAAATGCATATAATCTCCTTAAATCTCAGTCTTTGGCATATTGTGTGTACAAGTGTAGATATCCCGAATTTGAACGAAGAACTCACTCCAGAACAAAAACAGGAAATTCACTTCAACGCACAAGCCGTTGCAGTGATCACTTCATCACTGAGCCGGGAAGAGTTCACCAAGATTAATGGACTAGAAAGTGCAAAAGAAATATGGGATACACTTAAAACAGCACATGAAGGAAATAGGTCAGTCCGAGAAGCTAAAATTGAGATGCTTGAAGGAGAATTGGGGAGATTTACCATTGAAGAAGCCGAATCACCTCAAGACATGTGCAACCGGATGAAGGCGCTTATCAACAAGATCTGCGCCTATGGAAGCAAGAAGTGGACTGACCATGAGGTGGTCAAAAGGATGATTAGAGCCTTCGTGGAAATGCCACCATATACTCAATGATCCTAGAAAGCCCGGGGTCTCAAAAAATTATTCCTGATGAACTATTGGGCAAAATTATAAACCATGAGACGATGGAGAAGAAGGCCCAATATGTCAAAGACCTAGTTGAGCTCACCTCCTCCAAAAAGAAGGAAGTTGCTCTCAAAGCAACTAGCAAGCCTAAAGGAAAGGAAGCCCGTGAAGCTCAAGATGAGTGAGATACAAGTGATGTGAAAACCGGCTTGGATGATGAATAGATGGTACTCTTTATCAATAAATTCAAGGGCATGATGAAAATAAGAAACAGCAGCAACTCGAATGAAGGGAAGAGCAAAGAAAAAGGAAAATCCAAGGCTCGATGTACCTGCTATAACTGTGGCGAGTACGATCACTTCATGGTCGACTGCACTTATGAAGAGAATAAGAGGAAGAAGGAAACAAAGCCTCAAGAAAAGAAAATCTTCAGGAAAAGGAGGCAAGCTCATCAAGCGCATATTGGCAAGGAGTAGGACCCAAACGACGAGTCCTCCTTCGATGAAGAAGAGGAGATGGCCACCATTGCCATCAAGAAGCCTAACAAGAGGTCTACGGTCTTCCCGAACATGGGAGGACGGGAGACTCACAATCACACTTGCCTTATGGCTAAGGAAGGCAAGAAAAAGGTTCGATTTACTCCCTTCTCGCTAAATTGCTGTATTGATGATTTTGACAGCTCTAGTGAATACGAGGAGATGTTTAGGAGATTAAGTAAAATGGCATTGAAGAAAATGAAAATGTTGTTGGATGAAATATTTGAGAAGGAGGAGCTTGTCTACCGACAAGAAGATATGATCATCCGTGAAAGGAAGAGGTATCAAGAGGTTGAGAAACTCCTCGAGCTTGAACGGGGGAAGAGCAAGTCACTTGAGCTTGAACTAGTCTTAAGTAAGGAAACATACTCAAAGCTATAAGACTTACACATCAAAATCAAGGATGAACTTACTAACTTGTCAAAAGTCAACAAGATTCTTGAAGTGCAAGTTGAGTCACTCGAGCAAAGTGACTCCTCCTCCTCCAAAAGATCACCTTCCAAAGGTGTAAGTCCGACAACAATTGCAACCTGCACATGTTCCAATAAGAAAAATGTTGACAAACCTTATTCTTGTACTCGTGCTAAGCATCCTTCCCAAAGTGGCATATTTGACATGAGAAGATCAAATATGCACATAGTGCATATATGGTCACTAGACCTTCTAACATCAAAGATGGTCTTGGGTTTAACAAGAACAAACACATATCCACCAATGTTCATGCTAAGAAGCAAATTACTTTTGTTAAGGAAACATCACGTGAATCTGACTTCCAAATACTATTTTGTACTTTTGATGCTTCCAATGTACTTATGAAAGACAAGTTTGGACATTTATTTGCTAAATATGCATGGCCACGCCACAAGAACTCAAAAACTTGTGTGTGGGTGCCCAAGACTATTGTGACTAACCTGAGAGAACCCAAGCAAGCTTGGGTACCAAAAACCAAGGAATAATTCTATTTTTCAGGCCTACTCCTCCGATGGATCAAAATAGGTGCTAGACACCAAATGCACTAATCACATGACTGGAGAAAGGAGTATGTTTGTGGAGTATGAGCGCAATGCAGATCCATGTGAAGGGATATACTTTGGAGACAACGGCCAAGGAAAGGACTTTGGTAGCGGTAAAATTGAAATCTCTTCTCAACGTACTCTCTTGAATGTTTTACATGTAGCTCTTTAGATTATAACCTTTTGTCCATATCTCAACTATGCGACAAAGGTTATAACTTTTTATTCACTAATGAGGGTGTCACCATTTTCAGAAGAAGCGATGGCTCGATTGCATTCAAGGGAATGTTGAAGGGAAAGCTTTATCTTGTTGACTTCAACAAAGATAAAGATGAACTCAACACTTGCTTGGTTGCTAAAACTAACATCATATGGTTGTGGCATAGACGGCTAGCCTATGTTGGGATGACAAATATGCATAAACTTCTAAAAGGTGGTCATATCCAAGGTTTAAAGGATGTTGTTTTTGAGAAAGACAGGCCATGCAGTGCTTGCCAGGCGAGAAAACAAGTTGGAGCATCACATCCCGCGAAGAACGTGATGACTACCTCAAGACCGCTGGAACTTCTTCACATGAACCTATTCCGTCCAATTGCTTATATAAGCTTCGGCGATAACAAATATGGATTAGTTATTGTTGATGATTTTTCTAGATTCACCTGGGTATTTTTCTTGTATGATAAATCAGAAACTCATTCCTAGAAAGAGCTCAGAATGAATTCTCCTAAACCGTGAAGAACATTAGAAGTGAAAACAGGACGGAACTCAAGAATACACAGGTTGAAGAGTACCTAGATGAAGAAGGAATAAAGCACGATTTTTCGGGGCCCTACTCCCCTCAACAAAATAGGGTGGCTGAAAGGAAAAACATAACACTAATCGAGATGGCAAGAACATTGTTGGATGAATACAGGACATCAGACCAGTTTTGGGCTGAAGTAGTAAACACCGCTTGTCACGCCACAAACTGGTTGTATCTTCATCGACTCTGGAATAAAACATCATATGAGCTTCTCACTGGTAACAAACCAAAGGTTCCATATTTTAAAGTATTTGGTTGCAAATGTTCTAACCTGAACAAGAAACCGAGGACTTCGAAGTTCACTCAAAATCTGATGAAGAGTTCTTGCTCGGTTATGATTCAAATGCCTACGCCTATTATGTCTTCAACAAAGTCTCTGGCCTTGTTGAAAAAGCATGTGACACAGTGTTCGATGAAACTAACGGCTCCCAAGTGAAGCAAGTTGATAAGTGTGGCTAGATCAAGAAGAAGCCCCATGTAAAGCATTAAGAAGGATGGCACTTGGTGATATTCTACCTCAAGAGCAACCACAAGACTCAAGTGCACAAGATGAACCTCAATAGGGAAGCAATGATCAAGGGGGAGCTCATGCACAAGATCAAGATCAGGAAGATCGAGAAGATCAATATAACCACAGAAGCAATGATCTTGCAGGAGACAATGAATATGAACGCAATGAAGTGCAAGCTACTTCACAAGTCCCTCACCCAAGAGTACATCAGAGTGTACAAAGAGATCACCCCGTCAACAACTTCATTGGAAACATTGCTAAGGGAGTAAATACTAGATCTCGCGTAGCTAATTTTTGTGAATATTACTCTTTTGTCTCTTTTCTGGAACCATACAGGGTACAAGAAGCATTAAAGGATCCATATTGGATGATTGCAATGCAAGAGGAGTTGAACAATTTCAATAGAAATGAAGTGTGGGAACTGGTGGAAAGACCAAAGGTGAACATCGGAACCAAATGGGTCTTTCGGAACAAACAAGATGAACATGGAGTGGTAACAACAAATAAGGTGCGACTTGTGGCAAAAGGTTACTCACAAGTCGAAGGTTTGGACTTTGACGAAACTTTTGCTCCCGTAGCTAGACTTGAGTCCATTCGTATTTTTATCGACATATGTTTTTCACTATAATTCCAAGTTGTATCAAATGGACATCAAAAGTGCTTTCCTCGACAGTCCACCAGGATTTGAAGATCAAGAGTACTTTAACCATGTGTACAAACTGCGTAAGGCTCCCTATGGCATCAAACAAGCTCCTCGAGTTTGGTACGAGTGCCTTAGAGATGTTCTCACTCAAAATGGTTTTCAAATTGGTAAAGATGATTATACTCTGTTCATAAAATACTTTGATGATCATCTACTTGTATGTCAAATCTATGTTGATGATATCATCTTTGGTTATACTAATAAATCCTTTTGTGAAGAATTTAGCAAGATTATGACAAACAGATTCGAGATGTCGATGATGGGCGAATTAAAGTTCTTCTTGGGGTTCCAAGTGAAGCAATTAAGAGAAGGCACGTTCATAAGCCAAACCAAGTACACGCAGGACATCCTTAAGAAGTTCAATATGGACAAGGCCAAGCCCATCAAGACACCCATGGCAACTAATGGACATCTCGATCTCAACGAAGATGGTCCAAATGTGGACCAAAAGGTATATTGGTCTATGATTGGCTAATTACTGTATTTATGTGCGTCTAGGCCAGATACTATGCTTAGTGTGTGTATGTGTGCAAGGTTTCAAGTCGCACCTAAAGAATGCCATTTAATAACTGTAAAAATAATTTTAAGATACCTCGTGCACGCACCTAACTTGGTCCTTTGATCCCAAAGGATCCAAATTTAACTTGATAGGTTATTACGATGCCGACTATGCGGGATGCCAAGTAGATAGAAAAAGCACGTTAGGGACTTGTCAATTTCTTTGCAGATCCCTAGTTTCATGGTCATCTAAATAGCAAAACCCCATTGCTCTTTCCATAGCCAAAGCAGAGTATGTTGCAGCCGGTAGTCGCTGCACACAACTAATTTGGATGCGACAAACTCTAAGGGATTATGGTTACAATCTGAACCATGTTTCGCTCCTATGTGATAATGAGAGTGCTATAAAAATTGCACACAATCCAATAGAACACTCAAGAACTAAGCACATAGATATTCGTCACCGTTTCTTAAGAGATCATTCATTAAAAGATGACATTGTAATCTCTCATGTTAGGACTGAAAAACAACTTCAGACATTTTCACCAAACCATTAGATGAAAAGAGATTTTCACCGGATGTGTCTTGCGTCAGCATCAGACTAGTCCGTTGCCACAGACTAGTCTAGCCCCAGTCTGGCATACCGGACTTGTCCGATGTCGACCAGACTATTCCAGAAATGTGGGGGTTAACCCTAATCCGCCACCAGGAGCTCATCTCTCATCTCTCACAATCTCCTTTGCACTATTTCTCCTCAACCGTGAGCTCCAAAGGCGATTTCTACTTCCAGCCATCAAAAAACGTAGATTTCTCCAAGGGAAATATTCTTCTCGATGCGGAGCTTGCCCACTCCGGACAAATCTGGCATCCACTCCGCTCCTTTAACTCGAATCTTCAATTTTTTGGTAAAATTTCAATCAAACACTAGCTCTCAACTTTTCTTGATTCTTGCTTATTTTACTTGATTCCTAGAGCATAAATTAATCTTCTAGATGTATTCCTACTATTGTTCTATTCATTGTGAATCGACTCGAGCTAGATTTGTTGAAAATTGGAAATTAGGCTTCTTATGCCAGACCGGACTAGTTCGATGTTCAAGTGTGAACAAGTCCGAGTCTCCAGACAAGGCTGCACTCTGAATACGGACAAGTCCGGTATCCTGACAAATTGAACTTCTAAACTCCTATTTGCACAAAGTATATATTCAATTCTTATCATCCCTTGAATTCCCCTATTAGACACGATGTCATCAGGTTATGAGGATAGCTCTTTTCACCATAATGAAGAGCGTGACTGTGCTAGAGTGCATAGACCCAAAGAGAGGGTGATGAAGAAAAGACATGACCACAATGTTCACCCCCTCCTTCTAATGACACCCTTCCTAAGAGGAGGAGATTGGTAGTGAAGAAAGCACAGGGCAAGGAAGTTGCTAGTGGTAGCTCTATGGTGCCCAAGAGAACTTTCAGCAAGGGCAAAGGACTGGCTAGTGGTTCTATTAGCCCTTTGAAGATGAAGGCTCCTATCCACCGCAACTAGAAGCCATCAAATGATGACTTTACAGGCTAAGGGGGTGAGTTGGACGATAAATTCAGAAAGCTGGAAGTCTATGATCAGCCCAAACAGTCAGCTGACCCAAGATTCCATGCTAACTACTATGAGCATGTATATCTAAAGATGAGGAACCCAATTATTGAAAGTTAATGGGTCAACATCACCTACCTCCGGTCCAAGAGATGCCAAGCTTATCAAGAGGTCTTAGTGGCTTTGGAGCGCCTTGGACTAAAGGATCTTGTCTCTTTCCAAAGGGACTGGAACATTGAGTTCATCACTCAATTCTATTCCACTCTTTACTTTTTTCGTGATGACAGAGACAAAATTATATGGATGACACATGGAGCAAAGTAGAGTGTCACACATGAAGAATTAGCTAGGATTCTTCACCTTGAAAATTATTTGGAGAATGACATCATCATCCAAAACCTGAAGCCTTTGGAGAAAGATCAGCTTGACTTTCTCTATGATACAAGGATGCCATTCATATTCCCAACTACAAAGTACTTGAAGCCCTTCTTTGCTATTCTAAACAGGATCCTGAGGAAAACCATAGTTCCTAAGGACGGAGATGCAGCGACTATCCAGGGGACCCTCAGGACATTGATAGAGGTCATAAGCAAGAAAAGGACCTTCAATGTCTTTGAGTACATGTACAATGACATCGTGAACATCTCCATCACCCCTAATAGGTTCTATGGCTATACACCCTACATCATGTATATGATTGAGAAGGTGGAAGGACTTGAATTTGTCAACGATGTTCCTCATACTGGACTCAGGCCCCAGAAGCCCACTATCTACACTGTCCCCTTTGTTCTTATCTGACCTGCAGAGGAAACAAGATCTAAGATGACTCAAGAAGGCACAAGATCTGAGGCTGCTGCTCCTGCTCCTCCACCTCCTAGAGAGACCTCCAGTGGGGTGCTGAAGATGCTCTCATCCATCTTTGCATCTTGCCGCAAAGTGGAAATTAAGCAGCACAAGGAGAGTTTTGCCAGGAAGAAGAATCAACGATATGTGAAGGCCAACATCAAAGCAATTTGTGAGAAGCTGGGGATGGATCTAGTGGGGTCACCTCGGATCTCAGAAGACTCTAAAGAAGATATCACAGAGATGTCTCCTCTAACTGAGCAAGAGTTGGCTTCATTCGGATTGGCTAGTGCCTCTGCTCCTCCTCCTCCTTCGCAAGCACTTGAAGATTAAGAAGAGGATGACGATAGGATCGAGAGTGATGGAGGCAGTGGCGATGAGTGATCCCACTCAATTTTTCCCTTTTTGGTGCCTTGATGCCAGGGGGGGAGATTGAAACTTATAGTCTATTTTGTAGCCATTAAAGACCTATGATCAAGTACATGTATCTTGATTTCAAACTCTTGTAATTTATTTTGGATGTGCTGACTTTACTTAATGTGTGATGCCTAGTTTAATGATAATGTGATGGTGGTTGCTACATAATTGTTAAGTGATTATCTTTTGCTCATCACATATTTTGATCACACACTCCTTAGGCACCCCCCCATAAAGAGTGCATATATGTGAAAAGTTTTTGTTACTCATCTATCATTCTCATATATGCACACTTTATGAAAATCAATCTTTACTCTTAATTGTGAAATCTCAATTGGTTGTCATCAATCAACAAAAAGGGGAAGACTGAAAGTGCATCTAGGCAATCCCTTGTGGGTTTTGGATGATTGATGACAAACAAATGAGATCCTAATGAACTTGTTGAGATGACTACTGGTTAATTTAAATGAGATAGTTTGCTGCACTCAAAAAGTAAAAAATGAAAAGGTGTAGAAAGAGAGAAAAGCACAACTAACGACTGAAGTGCAAAGTAGATTTAAATGTATAGGATGTGTGTGAGAGACACATCCCAAGAGATCAAGTCCTTGCGTAGGGGTAACGGCTTAAAATCATCCTATAAATTCACTAAGCATCGGACTAGTCCGTTCATGAACCGGACTAGTCCGTTCAATTCTCCGCTGTCCAAATTCTTTATGCACCAGACTAGTCCGTTCCTGGACTGGACTACTCCGATAAACTCTCTGGAGATTCACAACACAATGCACCGGACTAGTCCATTACAAGACCGGACTAGTCCGTTAAACTTTCTGTAAACACATAACACTGTGCTCTGGACTATTCCGTTCATGGATCGGACTAGTCCGAGATACTTTCTGGAGTTTCATAACACTATGCACCGGACAAGTCCAAGAAAGTTTCTGATGTTTCAATACACAGGGCACCAGACAAGTCCGGACCCGCACCGCAGTAGTCCGGTACAACTCACAGAATCTAGGGTTTCTAGTGTGTTGCACATTTCAAGCCGACTTTTACATAGCACACTGGACAAGTCCGGTCCCTAGAACGGACTAGTCTGGTTGTCAGGATCCCTAATGGTAACAATTTTGGAAACATTATAAATAGAAGATCCATGACCCCACAAACACTATTCACGTATTCTACTGTTCACAACTTAAATCCTAGTGCCGCCACTTGTCCCAAGAGCACAAAAACACATCTCCCCACACATCTAAAGTCCTCAAAAGGTGAAAATCAATTGAGTATCCAGATTTGGGGTTGGGAGGTTATTGTCGACGCTTCGTGGAGCTCGTGGGGTTTGATCTCTTTACACTCGTGCATGTACTTGTAATCTTTTCGAGTGTATTAGATCATATTTTTGTTGTAATTCTTGTGGGGGTCATCAACGTGTGAGGTTGCCCCATAAACTCGATGATTACCAGTTATAGTGGAATCAAGTTGGCCTTGTGTGGTGACGAGGAGTAGATCTCTTTGGTGAGATCGAACATTGGTAAAAATATGTGCCGCGTGTGCTTCTTTGTTTTTGTATCTTCATTAATTAGGGCACATAGTTTATCAATCTTGTAACTTGAATTAATATTACTTTCCACGTGTAACATTACAATATTGATTGTTAATTCATGTGATCGTAAAAGTTGTTTAAATTCCCACTGCTATAACATTTAATTCCTGAATCAACACTTAATCAACTTGACACACATTAGCACAGTGGACTAGTCCGCACCTCCAACCGGACAAGTGCGGTCCATCAAGTATATGACAATTTTATTAAGTGTGCAGGAAAGTTTCAAAGACTATTCACCCTCCCTCTAGGCCACATTCACATTCCCTTCCGCTGCACCCTCCTAAACTTTGGAACCATGTTCAGAGGAAGAAACTCTACTAGAGGCGTGATGTCATCTCTATGAAAAGTTTTGTTGTAAAGCTTCTGAAGCTGGAACTTCAGGGATTTTTCATCCGAGTTTGTCCCGCGGCCAACCTCAATCTGGTAAGGGTCCATTTCCCCAATGAAATTCAAAGTCGGGAACTCTCATTGCCTGAGTGGAGCCCAGTGGTTGGTCAAGAAGTTGGCAAGGACCGTCATAGAGGTTACTCCCTCATCAGCACAAGGTTGTATTCTTCCGACAGCTCAGGGAGCTCTTCCCAAGAGTCATAATCAGTTGTGGGAAATCCCTCCGACATTTCTAGCCAAACGTGTTGGTCCACTTGAAACACACCCACTCTTTCTTCCAGGTTTCCCACTTCCCAGAAGAAAATGACTTGATGTACTTGAAGGGGGGTTCTTGCGCCTCACAAAGTTGTAGAAGCCGATCAGTTGGTTACCTTTACTTGTTGCTCGGAGCATGAAGAAGCTCCAGAACAGTGGCACACAGGCTGGCACGCCTACCCACATCTCATAGAAGTGGACAAAGATTGCCACCAGCAAGATTGAATGGGGGCCGAGATGTTGAAGTTGGAGTCCATATGACTCCAGCACCATGAGGAGGAAGCTGGAAATAGGCGGAACAAGCCCCACCACCGCGTACGCTGAGAAGAATATGATCTCGTCGGATCCCTCCTTCTTGAATGGGAGCTTTCCATAGCTGATCGAGTTGTTGAAGGAATCACTTGTCAAGCCCATCAGCTTCCAGACTCTCAGCAGGTCACTATCGCTCTTGATCTTGCTGGGAAGAAGTCCTAGTTCCATCACGGCAAGGTTGAGAAAAAAGTGAAGTGCGCAATGCAAGGGCTCAAGCGTAGAGCTCTATGCGCAAGAACAGTTTGGTGCGTAAGAAGTTCTTCTCCTTACAATGCCCCTTCCTTTACTAGAATGCTTGGATAGTAATTGCACACGGACCTTGATTATGCTCTGTGAAGTTACCTTGTCAATGACAAGGGGCCCGAGTCCACTTTGTCAAAAAAAAGTCGCACCCGGTGAACTGTTGTCATGATGAGAAGGTGGAAGCCCGAAGGGTAGCAGCTTGACAGCACTACAGAGATTGCGTTGGGAACCAATATGAAAATCATATTGGGAACCGGCGACCTTCAATTGTGTGACATCCGCATGTCATATAACTCACCTACCAAACCAAGAAGGGCCATGTGGCGATGGCACAACAGCGTGTCGTTGTTTCAACCGCCCGAGTGAAAAATTGAAGCATCAAAGCGGGAAGAGATAGTGGCCCCACCTTCAGGATCATGGCCTCACCCTGATGTGGGCTCGGGGCCACTGTTGGTACCCTGTGTACCGGGTACCCCTTGGCACCAGAAACAGAAGCAACAAGTCCCATTGTACCGGTATGAGGCGCCCGGAGGTGACACATGTCCCGCGGTGCTGGACATGCCTCTCTCCTCATAGTGGCTCCAGTGCTGCCATGTGTCCCACAGTACTGGACCTGCCTCCCCAACAAGGGAAGCTCTGGTGCTGCCACGTGTCTAGTAGCTACAGACCTATCTCCCTCCAGAGGAAAGCTCCAGAGCTACCACGTTCACACATCCGGATCTACGTCTACAACAGAAACACTCTGAGATCTCCAACGGTGTGAACATTCAAGGGCTATCAATTGCCCATTACAAGGCCTGGTTAACCTGTCATTAATACCATATTAATGATGCACGATCAGAGGACTATCAAGACCGATAATGCTGCCATTAATGCACGTTATCACACTATTAACCCCCCTTAAGACCCGTAGATCGTGCATAGAATGGTTATGACAGCCGGGGCCACTGGTTAGGCCACGACACACACTGTAACAGCCAGTCCTTCGCATATAAAAGCGTTGTGCTGCACAGTACAACACACACACCTCACAGAATTCACACACATTCTCACTCATCCACACTCAAGCTTACAAAAGCTCATGCAATACACAAACACGCCATGGAGTAGGGCATTACTCTCAGGAGGCCCGAACCACGTAAAACTCCCTGTGTTACCTCGCTCTTGGATCTTGATTTTGCTCTCTGCCTAAATATGAACCTCCGCAAGCTACTTCTTAGTAGTACCGGGTGAAGTGCTGTTGGAACACTTCGACAGAGCCCTTTTGCTCTAGGCATGCATCTATCTTCAAAGGACAATCTCCACCTTTGCAATAGCCTCGAATCTAGTAGGATTTGTATCTTCATTGCCTAACTCAAATTCTTTATTTGTAGTATATTGTCTCATAGCCAACTGAAACACTTTCATCGATGGGTACAAACTACCAAGCTTCATTACCGGATTGTTCTTGTCATACCCAAGAGTTCTCTCTTTTTGTATTAAATCATTGACCGTAATTGCACCACTTTCAAAATCATACTCATATGCACCACTTTGAAAATCATGTCTTGCTTTTTCTGCTGTCTCATCTTCTTCCCTCAAACCAAAAAACTCATACATTTGATTATCACTAAAAACTTCAAGTCTACCTTCTTCATCACATTCCTTAATTTGAATTGCATCCCAATCAGTCAAAGGAAGCAAAGATTGTTGCAATAGAAAATTTTGATGATTATCAATTGGCAATAGAAAATTCATATAACTAGCAACAAAAAATTATCATGTACAGAAGATGGGAGTCGGGCGCCATGGCTTCAGCCGGAACAGAAAAGGAAGGCACCATGGGCATGGAGAAATCAGGAGGGAGAGGCGAATGCAGACCGTCGGGCGGTGGTGGTGCCGGCTGGCACACACCTGGGAGGCTAACGTAAGGCGGCAGCGTGCAAGGGGCGGGTGTGGGAGGTAGCAGCGCGCAGAAGGCGGGCGTGGGAAGGCAGCAATGCGTAGGGTGCGGGCGTGCAGGGGGCGGGCGCGGGAGGCAGTGGCGCATAGAGAGCGGGCTCAGGAGGCGGTGGTGCGGAGGGGGCTCTAGGTGGGTGGTTGTCAGGCGGTGGCGCATCGGTGGCCTCCATCGGCGGCGGCGACGGGCGGCTATATACGGGGGGTTTGCGGTACGGGAGAGAAGAAGCTGTGAAGTTCTTTATTTTCAATCCTAAGTAGGGTTCCAAATAGAGAGAAGGTACAAATGTCTTTTTGCATCATTTTTACTCTCAATGGCTCTATCAAAGTGTGAAATCCCATCACAATGTGAAAGGAGCAAAGTGGAGAGTATTATAATGGGATTTTGGCAATTGGCAGGTTGAGGGTGGGATTTTGGCGAAGCCCACTTTTGGCAGTGGGAAAATCCCAAAATTCTCAAGGGAAAGTGCACCTAGGCATACCCCTACAGGTTTTGGATGACTGATGATAACAAACGAGATCCTAATGAGATTTGTTGCGATGAATGCAGGTCTACGGATAATAAAACTAATGGTGCAAAAAAAGGTGAAAATGAGGAATGAGAAGGGAAGAGCCCAAGTAAAGAATGGAAGCGCAAAGCAGTGGTTAATGTATAGGATGTGTGTGACAGACACATCCAAAGAGCTCATGACTTTGCATAGAGAGTAAGGGCTAAAATAAAAAAATTAAGCAATTCACTGAGGCACCGGACAAGTCCATTCACCAGCGGACTAGTTCGATTCACTTTCTGTTCCCATACAGACAAGTCCAGAACTGAGTCGGACTAGTCCGGTTAACTTTCTGTTGTTTTGCATGGACAAGTCACAAAATGCAGACTACTTTGTCAACATAACACAAACCTCACCTTGCACCGGACAAGTCTGTTATGACACGGACTAGTCCGATTTGGTTACTAGAATAACAACGGACTAGTCCGGATCACTCACGATATTTAGAGTTTCAGGTGTGTTGCACATTTCACGCACATATCACACAACACATGTAAAAGCCCGCTTTTTGGAAGAACAAAAACGCAAAAATGCGAACTTAAAATTTTTGAAAGTGGACATGGAAATCCAAACTCACATGAACCATATGAGTTAATCCATGTTCACTAAAAATAGGAACTTTTTAAAATTTTACATATAGAACATGGTTGCTAATGTATTTGGAACTTAAGGGGTAAAATCCGTAATTTTTAAGTATTCACATTTTCAATGAAAAATTAAAGGGGAAAAGAAAACAAAATAGAGAGAAAGAAAATGGAATTATTCCAACCCTAAAATGGGACATTAAAAAAATTCAAATCTACGACTGTAAATATTTCCATGACCTTCTAATCTTCCAAATAGACTCTCGGTAAAGTTTCAAAATTTTTAAAGCGCGTTTTCTATTTATTGGACAAGTACTGAGAGTTTAATCAAAGTCGACTTCAAATTTAAACTTTGTACTTAACCTTGTCCAAATCAACTCCAAATTTTTCTCGAGGTCCCTTATAGTTCAGAAAGGTTAACTTCAAAGTTTCAGGATTTTTGAACCTAATCTACTATTTATTTCATTGAATCAAGTATCACCGCTTAAATTCAAATTCAAACCTGAGTTAAAAATTCAACTTGCTCAGTTCTGAAAACTGATTGCACCATAAAATTCTTCACATTTTATTTAGTCATTGGGCCAAAGTTGAATATTTATGAAGCATGATTGCTAGCCCTAATTGAAATTGAAAAGGAGAAGGGAGGAGAGTGAAGTGGGCCCCACCTGTAAGCATCTCCCAGCTGAACCGCCTATGCCTAGGGTGACACGACGTCATTGCATGTTGCCAGCGATGGGTTCCAGCAGTAGCAAACCAATTTCGTTTATTCTTCTCCCTCCTGTGGCCTTTACTCCTCGTCTCTCGGCCCTGCTCGCAGCACGCCTGCACCATAGCGCTCCGCCGTCCACGCACCTCCCCCCCCCCCCCCCCCCCCGTCCGCCTGCCTCCTCCCGGCTTCCACGCGTGCGCGTCGCCCAGCTCCTCCTTGCCGCGCCCCTATGAGTCTTGCTCTCCCGGCCCCTGCTCCCGTCCATCCGCTCGGCCTGGCCGCGCTGCTCCCGACTGCCGCGGCGTCACCCCCTCCCGACCCCGTCCGACCACAACACCGCTCGCCTCCGCCTCCTCCCTGCAGCGACCCTGCTGCCCGACGTGGCACCCCCGGCGCTCCGCGTCCACATCGGCGCCGCCCCGCACCTGCTTGCCTGGCCACGTGCGAGCTCCGCCCGGCGCGCTCACCGCTGCCCAGCACACGTGCATCGCTCACCCATGCTCCGCCTCCTCGCCTTGCCACCGGTAGCGCGCGCACCTTGTGCCTACGCGCACCCCATCTCACCGGTGTCCTGTCGCCGTCCCTGGCTGCACCAGCACCATGTCTGCGCCGATGGCCGTCTCTTCCCCAGATCGAAGTTGCTCGTAGGCCATGGCCGCCTTGTGCTTCGTCCCGCTTTCTTCCCTAGCGCCCAGCACGCCGTCGGCCACTCCGCGCGTGCAACTCACCCGTGTCGCTGCCAACTTCGTCTGCCACCGATACTGACCACGTCACGCCCACTGCTGCACATGCCCAGCCCTGCTGCTCATCGGCCGTTGTTTCCGGTTGTGCGCTGTCGCCGCTCTTCTGCTCGGCATCAAGCGCCATGGGTACTTTGCTCGCGTGCTTCACCTGCTACGTCACCGAGGGCAACCACCACTGTCCATGGCAACGTCGCACTCCGCCCTGGCTCCCTGCTTGCAACAGCTACACCATGTCGTGCCTGCAGCACCTTATCCATGCCAGCAGTGTTGTGCGTGTGTCATATCGACGTCATTGCCTTCAAACCACGTCATGCAGCGTTCTAATCATTTGTCGTGTCCTGGAATTGAATTGAGTGAAGCATGTGATTTAGGTGATGCAGGAACACGACAATGATACAACAGACAGCGGGAATTTGGCAAAGGTTAGTTGCACATGATGCGAGATTGATTAAGTCGAAACCGTGGATAGGATGTTCGATGAAATGCTTACAAGGAAAGAACCAACTTCATTGATGTTCAAAGCTGGTCTTGATGCAGGGGTATGGTGATGTTGCAACCAACAAGCCTAAGTGCCAAGATGCTCTTTGAATGGTGATGAAGTGACGGAATCAAGGGCACACCCAAGATATTTGGCGAAATGCCTACAAGGTGAGCCTTGCCCTGAAATGCCTTGCTTGACGTCACCGAAGTCCGTTCGTAGTGACTGCCAATGGTATTCATGTGTCTTCGAGTCGTACGTCCATGTTCCGCATTGATATCATTCCTATAGGAATCCCCAAGTTGACCTTGGTCTTTTGTATCGTGTTGGCTTGTCCTTGCGTGCTCGTGATGCTCCGAGCCGTCATCGTGCCCAGGCATCGAGATGAAGGGTGCCTGTGATGAGTGTGGTGCTGGAACACAAGCACGACTCGTCAGACAATGGTCGTCAAGCAAAATTAGGTTTTATTCTATGTGAGGATGATCGAGTCATAGGTATAGCCAAGGTCCTCGATAAAATGCCTTTCAGTTCAAACCAAGGTGGTTGGTGATCACCGATGACCTGTGGTTGTGTAATGCGAGAACATTGCGACCGACAAGGAAAACTAGACCAAGGGGAACCTTGGATAGGAGGTTCTTGTTCGTGTCGACGATGTTTCCTAACCGTCCGCAGAATTTCTTAACTAGGTGTACCACTTCATCGACGGCAGGTTCGTCGAGTCGCTTATCAACAACCGAGTCGACATCACTAGCCTTAAGACTCACAAGGTGGTGTTTGGGATTCCGCTCACCCCATTGACGAGTCCGGGTTGATGTGAACGTTGCTAAGACGATCTTCTCGAGATGACAAAGCATGCCTTCACCGCAAGGTCTCGCATTATGTTTAAGTCCCAAGAGCTTATTGAGCTCACCTGGACAAGCTTGCGGGAGACACTACATTAGTGTCGTCGTGTAAGCACCTGAACGATGCTTGTGACGTTAGTCGTAGCAATTGGTTTACCTAAAAGCAGTTTGAACATTGTCTTGGTACTCATGCTAGGTTAACAGTGCTTGTAATGACTTCTTAAGTCCAAGCCATGTTGATCTCAATTCAGTCCCAAGTGTCGTTAGGTTCCATCACGGTTCATCCTAAGTCAGGACCCTACAACGGCGCCGCTCACTTATCTAGGTTTACTCCTTTATGAGTTAAGTCAAGTTCATTGGTCGACTGCTAAATCGCGACCTTCGTCTTGTACACTCCACTCGTACTCAAGCTTTCGATGTCCCGCCTTGATTTTTGAGTCGTCCTTACACTTCTCCGCCCAACACTTCTTCACCTTTTAGAATTGTCAATCTCGCCTGGCATAGCTTGAAGTGTGGTATGCTAAGTTGCAATGTAGCTTTATTTTGTACCTTTCAGTTCATACTGACACTACTATGTCCACCTTGACTCATCCTCTGGTTACCCACACAACAGAGGCATATCTGTCCTTCCTAGTCAAACTCCTCATTCTTTAAGTTTACACAACCCCGTGGAGTATATTATTAACTTACGTAATTACTTAATCACTTATATGCATATCATGTCGATAGGAACGTGCTGATAGGTGATCGACAAGAAACTTCGCTTGGAGGAGAAGGCGAAAGTGTTTCCACTTGAAGTTCTGTGGCAGACTCTTTGGAGAAAAGCACAAGACTTAACGACTGACATTGACTTAGCGCAAACTAAGGCAAGCCCCGATTTGCATTTAAGTGACTTTTAAAGTTTTGCTTTACACACACTGTACTGAATAGACTTGATATGTGCATTAGGTCTATGTTGATTGAATACCCCACATGCATGACCAAATAATCCCTGAAGTGGATGGGTAGTATAAGACCCCCTCGATTTATATTGCTACGCTTAATGTTTAGTTAGAAGATCGGTAGAAGTCGAGTATGTTGGATACTACTCGCGAGATTGGTCACATTTTATTGATTACAAGTCAAGTAGTTGAATTCTACTTGCAAGAGAAGTCGAGTGAGGGAAACCTACTCGTGAGTTGTTACCATAACTTTAACTCTTTAATATGAGACGTGGATGAGGATTTGTGTAGGATGGTTTGCTCACATCGTGCCTGGGTCGGTAATGATGAGGTAGGTGTTGGGAGATGGATTGGTAGCCCCGTCTGTGTCAGTTAAGGCCTGTCTCGTGCTTGGCCCTGTTGGACAAGTTTGAACTGTACCGGGTGCATACTGTCTATATGGAACCCAGGAAACCGATGTACCTTAAGGATCCTATGTTGGAACCTTTTCAATCGGCTTAAGCTGTCGGCTGTGAGTACAGTGGGAGGTAACTTACTCAAGAACATCTCACGTCGGAGATGCACCTTGAGGTGAGATCCCTGTTCGGGTCGATCGAATTGTTTCGATGTGGTTGAATTTGGTGAAAGGTGGCTGCGTGCGACATCAGTGGAGTGTGCTGAGGCAACTCCGAGTATGGGCGTACGTGTCGTGCAGTCCGGGTGTTTTTGATTCGAATCACCGTCGCTCACGGTTATGGATTGAGCATACTTGGACACTGAGTCTTGACATAGTAAATACTAAAGAAGTCAGGAGAATATGATATATTGGTTTATAAATTGCTTGGACAACCTTGTTTGGCTTAGAGATAGTACAATTAAAAGTTTACAGTTTCCCCATACTTTACCTGTAATAGCATTATGTGCTTTGGGCATGTCATATCATCGGCAAAGCATTTCTTGTTTGATTGTGGAGTCTATGATGTGTCGTACTTGAAGAATGTCATTTGGTACTTAAAACATGATTATAAGGATCCACTTGTAGGCGAGTCTATTTATGCTATTCCTTACCTATGCTTAGTGTTCACCCTGCGTATGTCTAGTGAGACGGGTTAGTCTTGCTAAGCCTTATGCTCACGTTTGCGCTTTAACGATTTTTGCAGGTATTAGGTTTATTTCTGTTGTTCAGGCTGTACATGAGATCTCGAGGTATCGAGATAAATCTCATGTGGACCACGCCGCTGCTGAATGTTCTTCATGTTGCTAGTGAGAAGCGTCCTAGGGCATGGACGTCTTCTCTCCTTCTTAGTTAGGTGAGATTATGAGTATGTATTTTCCGCTGCGTGTGTATCCCTGTGGTACACTCTTTTGCAAACTCTTCTTATTATGAAATGAAAACTTTATATGTTTTGGTATCTTTTTCGTGTGTGCTGTTAGGTGCCGCATCGCACGACACCACCCAATGAGATCCTCGGATGTGTGGACCCCAGTCCCCACAGACATGGTATCAGAGCTTCATTGGGAATAGCACGCTCGAAAAGAGCCTATTTTTGAAAACTCCAAAGTAGTCGAGTGAGGATTAGCTATATGCCAATTAAGGACTATTACTAGTATAAGTTATAAAGGTGGTGAACTAACTTGTTATATTATTCTGTAACGACGCTCCGTCTTCAAGGTAAGAGGTAAGGTACGCCACCGAGAGCGGATCAATCTCGGTAAACTCTGCATATGAGATGTGGTATGTGAAATTTCCGTGGCTTAGCACGGAAAGTCAATATGAGTCTCTGAAACTTTCCATGTTTCTGAGAACATATGACACGCGGTACCCCAGCGTGACACAAAATTAGTGGGAGCCCCGTCGGGTGGTGTATAACCCGATAGTATGCATCTCTAGAACTATTCATGTTCTATGGGAGCATGCGAAACATGTATGCCCGAGCGTGTATAAGCCGGTTCGTGCAGGAGTCTTTGCTGTATAGACGTAGTACAGCCATGTACATCGAGACATGACTTCGCTCGAGGGCGACTCACACCAGAGTCGTATGCATTTACTTTCATATATATTATTGTGACTGCCTATCGTGTTTCCCCGTGCCGCCCTTGAGGTGTGAAGGTGTTAAATGGGATTGTTTGTCTTCTGCAGGTACACTAATTCCGGTAGCGACCCGTGTATAATACGTTTGCGAGTGATTGTTATTAGAACCACCTATAGACGTATCCGGATATACCGTGTTAGACTTGTCTTTGGTAAGGAACGTAGTACCGTCAGTATCACATTTGATACTTTGACCATCCCCCACAAAAGAATGGCTTCATCATCATCTTGTAAGATCCAACTACCAGTTGCTGGTAAGTTTTGGGTCAAAGTTTCGACATGGATAGTGCAATGCAAAGAAGGATGAAGATGAAGGCTTTTGTGTACTCTTGACAGAATCTAGCTCGATTTTGTCAAGAGGTGCTTCTAGTTAAACTTCATAGAACCTAATAGTATGCCATATGAATGGAGAAGGTTTTCAAGTCCTCTATGACATTTTCTTTGACAATTTGGACCGGAAAGCACATTGAACCGGTCCGAATTCTTGGAGACCAACAATTATTCACCTCCTTGATCTAATGAGCCCTTATCCATTTTGATCATAAATCCTTGTAGATTTCATCTCTACAGACCTATATTATATGGTGGGAAAGTGAAGATAGTCATCTACAACTTTTCATTTGAACTTCAAGTCTGAATCTTCAAGTAACTCGATGAAAAATTCGAAGTTACCTACTCTTCACCAATCTGGACCAGAGGGGACAGAATCTGAACATTTCACCAATTGAATCATAACTTTTTGCAGACTTCACCTCTGCAGGCCTACTTTTTGTGGTTGGAAAATGTAGAGAGTCCTCTACAATGTTTCTATAGAACTCCAGAGCAGAATCCATCTCTAACATACTCAAAATTTCAAATTTCTAAACTTGCTCAAATCTGGACAGCGAGTGGACAGTCCTGTATACAGTTACTGTTTCTCGCATAACTCGCTGTACAATTGTTGAATGACTTCATGTGATGCATTTCTGGAATCCTGAGAATGTATGCAACCAGTTTGCTATGTGTTATTTTTGCAAATGTAGATATTTGTATATCAGAAAATTGTGGACAAAATCAGCCTTAAACAAAGGAGGTGCTGTCCAAATTTTCAGAAAAAACTGTCAACTTGCAAATGCCATATCTTCTCAACCAGAAGTGCTACGAGGGCAAGTAAGTACTCCTTAGAAAGTTTTGGAAGTACTTTATAAGTTCTCTATTCAGCTCGAGACCAAAATCCATTTCTAAGTGGGTGAAATTTGGATAATCGCAGAGACTGTCCAGGCACACCCAAACTGGACAGCAATCTGTACACCTCGGAATTTAATCCATTACTCGCAGACCCTTGATCCAATGGTGTCGCGCGAGTAACCGTTGAAAAGGTTAGAGAGTCAGCTACAATTTTTGCAATTGGCTCCAGACCTGTATCTGTCATCTACCTATTCCAACTCGAGTTTGAATGCAGAGTGGTCAATCTGACCTGAATTCAAATTCTGAATGCTGAAATTTTATCCAACTTCAAAAATTCATATATTTTAAACCGGGACTGATATGAAGACAAGTAAGTACATTCTTGAAAGATTATTACATTGGATACAGCTTTGTAAATAAGAGTATTTCCAGATTTCAATCTGAACAGCCTGAAAACTTTAGATCAAAACTGCTACTTTTTAAGCAGGTTCTGCTGAAAGTGCTGAAAAATCTGCTGACTGTAAAATCGCATAGCTTGAAAACCAAAGATGATCTAGAGGCAAACTAATACTTTTTGGAAAGTTATTGAAGTGTACTTTAACTTTGTTATTCACCTCGAGATCTGGTTTTGGCAATAACTGGATCAAAATCAAGTTTGAGTCCAGACTGGTCATTTGTCACCATAGCCTGGCCAGTTTGAACCTTTTGGTTTTTGTTAGGCATTCGGTTCTCGATTTCAACTCGAGGAGTACCGTAACCGACCAAGAGTTAGGACTTAACTATTTACCAAGTTGAATGGAGTGTTAAACTCATTCAAAGCCTTTTCCGTTGGATAGACATACTAGTGTTTGATTTATATGATTTGCCACATCACATCTTGTGATGTTTAACGCAGGTCGCAATTACTCGAGTTGCATCTCGTCTTCCCATGAGGATTGTTTGAAGTACGCTTTGACATCCTGGCTCGAAACATTAAGGGGGAAGGTGAGCACTCAAGTAATGGTAGTGTTGAACCATCAACCTTGGTCACAACGAGTCGTGTCAACAAGAAGACGATCAATTTAGATTACATCTTCAAGAGGATCCAACATCCACCACCAGATTGAGTCAGCTGGTAACTCTAAGACCTAGTTGAAGATACAATCAAGTGGAGTAGTACATGAACAAGCTTTCAAAAGGTCGAGGTAACGTGGTATGTTTCCCACATTCCTTGTCAATTGTTCTGTTATGAATTCCTTAACTGTGGTCGAGTCATGAAAGAAACGCTACTCATTGAGTGTCTTTCACGACCACAGTATCCAATCCTTGCAAATCATCAGACAGTAGTTGAGTTTTGTGGGTGTGGTTCATTTAGTCTTGCTCAAACTATAAAAGCTATTGCACCATGCATGTGCACCATTTGCATCATACATATGCACCATTTGCACCATACATATGCACCATTTGCACCATACCATGTGCATAGGCATTGCACCATAACCCATGCAATGCATCATGAAGCATCATTACCAATGAAACACCAATGATAGAATGCATAGTAATACTAAAATTTAGAGCAAGATTGTGTACCCAATTCCAACTATTCTATGGTGTCTAATGACTACGATCATTTCACCATATTCATTTGACTTCTTACATTGTTTATCTTCATTCTATTGAGTGATACCTAGGCAACCGATCACTCAAACTCCCTTGCAACTGAACAGACACTTGAACTTCCGTCTTTGACTTGTTTAGGTTCAAGTACCTTGATTGTTGCAACTATACCATTCGTCATCGAGTGGTCATCAGTCCGATGATCAACCTTGTAAAATCCATGAAATCTCCTTACACACGAGGATACCGTTCGATTGTCAACCTCGTGAAACTCCTTGGGTCCCTCTAAGATCTTGCGTTGTTATATGGTAACCTTAATTACCTTGTAGTTACCATATGATTGAGTTCTTTGCTATGTTGAAACATATGAGGATGTTGAATCCTTAAATCCTCGTGTGCCACCACAAAGGATCTTCATCTTCTATTTCTATTGTTTGAAGATGTTGATATACCCAAAAATCTTGTAGTCACCATATCTTCCGTATTCCTGCGGTTTTGCCCACATAAGAATGTTGAGTGCTTTGCTACTCTTATGCTACAACTAAGGAATCCTATGGTTGACTAAACATCAAACGAGGTTAATAATTGTTGTTTAACCTCGTAAACCTTCTTAACTCATGTCAGGGGAAATACCACATTAAGTTATAAGGACCTATGCAAAAACCAAGCAAGCAACCAAGAATCAATGCAAAGATAGTTTCAAACTATGATGGTGACCTAGAGAAGCAAAGAACAAGTCCTGATTCTTCCAGTCAAGACCAGTACAGGACAAGATGTCATGTCAGTGTAAGAGTCCAGCAATAAAGGATCAGTAACAGACGTGAAAGTTTTACGATGTGATATTGTCATGTCGAGCATCCTATCAAGGTTATCAACCAAAAGACTGGAATCACTTGAAGCAAACTTTAGAATTTCTTAAGATGCCTGAAGATAATCACTATTTCGTAGAACCCAAGTCTTTAAGGGCATTGTCATTTTCCTTCGTCAATGACCCTCTTTTACAAATCGTCCCCTCATCGTTTCTATTATTCTACTTGTTAGAATCTCGGGACGAGATTCCTTTAAGGGGGGAGCATTGTAAAAGCCTGCTTTTCGGAAGAACAAAAATGCAAAAATGCGAACTTAAAATTTTTTAAAAGTGGACTTGGAAATCCAAACTCACATGACCATATGAGTTAATCCATGTTCACTAAAAATAGGAACTTGTTAAAATTTTACATATAGAACATGGTTGCTAATGTATTTGGAACTTAAGGGGTAAAATCCTTAATTTCCATGTATTCACATTTTCAATGAAAAATTAAAGGAGAAAAGAAAACAAAATAAAGAGAAAGAAAATGGAATTATTCCAACCCTAAAATGGGACATTAAAAAAATTCAAATCTACGACTTTAAATATTTCCATGACCTTCTAATCTTCCAAATAGACTCTCGGTAAAGTTTCAGAATTTTTAAAGCGTGTTTTCCATTTATTGGACACGTACTAAGAGTTTCATCAAAGTCGACTTCAAATTTAAACTTTGTACTTAACCTTGTCCAAATCAACTCCAAATTTTTACCGAGGTCCCTTATGGTTCAGAAAGGTCAACTTCAAAGTTTCAGGATTTTTGAACCTAATCTACCATTTATTTCATTGAATCAAGTATCACTGCTTGAATTCAAATTCAAACCTGAGTTTAAAATTCAACTTGCTCAGTTCTGAAAACTGATTGCACCATAAAATTCTTCACATTTTATTTAGTCATTGGGCCAAAGTTGAATATTTTTGAAGCATGACTGCTAGCCCTAATTGAAATTGAAAAGGAGAAGGGAGGAGAGTGAAGTGGGCCCCACCTGTAAGCATCTCCCAGTTGAACCGCCTATGCCTTTCGGTTACAGGGCGACACGACGTCAGAGCATGTTGCCAGCGATGGGTTCCAGCGGTAGCAAATCAATTTCGTTTCTTCTTCTCCCTCTCGTGGCCTTTACTCCTCGTCTCTCGGCCCTGCTCGCAGCACGCCTGCGCCACAGCGCTCCGCCGTCCGCGCACCTCCCCCGCCGTCTGCCTGCCTCCTCCCGGCTTCCACGTGCGCGCGTCGCCCAGCTCCTCCCTGCCGCGCCCCTCTGAGTCTCGCGCTCCCGGCCCCTGCTCCCGTCCGTCCGCTCGGCTTGGCCGTGCCGCTCCCGACCGCCGCGGCGTCGCCCCCTCCCGACCCCGTTCGGCCACAACAACGCTCGCCTCCGCCTTCTCCCTGCGTTGACCCGGCTGCCCGACGTGTCACCCCCGGTGCTCCGCCTCCTCACCGGCGTCGCCCCGCGCCTGCTCGCCTGGCCGCGTCCCAGCTCCACCCGGCATGCTCACCATTGCCCAGCGCACGTGCGCCGCTCACCCAAGCTCCGTCTCCTTGCCTTGCCGCCAGTAGTGCGCACCCCTTGTGCCTGCGCGCACCCCAGCTCGCCGGTGTCCAGTCGCCGGCCCTGGCTGCACCAGCACCATGTCTGCGCCGATGGCCGTCTCTTCACCAGATCGAAGTTGCTCGTAGGCCATGGCTGCCTTGTGCTTCGTCCTGCTTTCTTCCCTAGCGCCCAGCACGCTGTCAGCCACTCCGCGCGTGCGACTCACCGCGTGTCGTTGCCAACTTCATCTTCTGCCGATACTGACCACGTCATGCCCACCACTGCACATGCCCAGCCCCGCTGCTCATAGGCCGTTGTTTCCGCTTGTGCGATGTTGCCGCTCTTCCGCTCGGCATCAAGCGCCATGGGTACCTTGCTCGCGTGCTTCACCTCCTACGTCACCGAGGGCAACCACCACTGTCCACAGCAATGCCGCACTCCACCCTAGCTCCCTGCTCGCAACAGCTACACCGTGTCGTGCCTGAACCCCCTATCCATGCCAGCAGTGTTGTGCATGTGTCACATCAACGTCATCGCCTTCAAACCACATCACGCAGCGTTCTAATCATTTGTCGTGTCCTGGCAGTGAATCGAGTGAAGCATGTGATTTAGGTGATGCAGGAACACGACAATGATACAACAGACAGCGGTAATTTGGCAAAGGTTAGCTGCACATGATGCGAGGTTGATTAAGTCGAAACCGTGTTTAGGATGTTCGATGAAATGCTTACAAAGAAAGAACCAACTTCGTTGATGTTCAGAGCTGGTCTTGATGCAGGGGTATGGTGATGTTGCAACCGACAAGCCTAAGTGCCAAGATGCTCTTTGAATGGTGATGAAGTGATGGAATCAAGGGCACACCCAAGATATTTGGCGAAATGCCTACATGGTGAGCCTTGCCCTGAAATGCCTTGCTTGACGTCATCAAAGTCCGTTCGTAGTGACTGCCAACAGTATTCATGTGTCGTCGAGTCGTACGTCCATGTTCTGCATTGATATCATTCCTATAGGAATCCCCAAGTTGACCTTTGAAAGCATCTAGGCCCCCCATGAAGTACGGTTTCGGTGATTAATGACAACCATTGAACTTTACTAATGAATTTGTGAATGCAAGGTCCCCATAATCACTCAATAAAATGAAATGAATATGTCATTGGAGACCCATATACAATCAACTTTTGAGATCAAATCAATGAGATAAAGACAAGAAGTGAAAGCACTTATGTCTAAGTCACTCAACCATAAGTTGACAACATACAATGCTTGAAGATCATCAGAGAGACGTATGAAACAAATGTCTAAGAGGTCATCTGAGCAAGACACAAAAGATTCACTCAAAACAACTCGAAGCAAACAAAATCAACTCACCGGATCAACCGACGATTTCAGAAATGTACACATCAGTCGAGTTGTGTCAACAGAAGAAGAAGACCTCAAAACTGAAGTACACACCAGATCATCTGATGTGTAGGAAGTGGTACATCGGTCTAATTCAACAGAAGCAATTATTTCTGGACCAATTCTCAAAATCAACTCACCGGATCATCCAATGTACACAGAAGCACACATCGGTCGATTACTCCAGTAAGGATCAAGTTTGAGTAAATTCTGGAGGAAGACCCACCGCATCATCCGATGAGAAGACAGGGTCAACATCGGTCTAACAACGATCATATCTGACACAATGACGTCAGCCAAAGTAATTAGACCGATGATAACTAAAGGGGTGACATCGGATCATCCGGTGTTCACAGTAAAGTTCTGTCAGCCTACTTTTCCAACGGCTATTTCGGGGAGGCTGGCTATAAATACCCCCTAACCCTGTCATTTCGAAAAGTCTTGATCACCAAAAGCTATCAACACATCCACAAGCATTCAAGACCAAGAGCAATCACTTCCACACCATTTCGATCATCTTTACACCAAGAGTTCGGCTAGTACTAGCTAGAGAGAGAGCTTGTGTGCCTCCATTCTGGGTGAGTGGACTCTCTAGGGTAGTGTGAGAGCCTCAAGGGAGTGCCCTTGGTGTTTGTAACTGTGAGAAGACTTCCGGAGCTTGCCAAGGCGTTTGTGGAAGCCCGAAAGGTCGAAGTTGTACAAGGCTTGAGCTCCACCTTGCCAAGGGAGGCGAACGGAGAGGAATAGTGAAGACCCCTTGTCTCTGTGACTTGGGTGTGGCAAAACCCTTTGGTGGGTGCCACAATGTGGATGTAGGAAGATCTTGACGATCTTGCCGAACCACGGGATAAATCCTTGTCTCCTCGGGTGTTTGCACCCTTCTCCTTTCCTTACTTTTATGCATTTTATATTACGCAAAGTTTCTATCTACTAGAATGCATAGATAGTCGCGTAGGGAATTGGGCTTTAGAAATTAAGTTGCATTGCTTAGAATTTTTCGAAGAAAGCCCAATTCACCCCCCCCCCCCTCTTGGGCATTCGGTCCTTACAATTGGTATCAGAGCAAGGTTGCTCATAGGATCATTCTAGCTTCACCGCTAGAGAGCAAAAATGGCCAAGGTTGGGGGTTCGGTTCCTATGTTCGAGGGCAATAACTTTTCCTATTGGAAAGCACGCATGCGCGCTTATCTAGAGGCTATTGCTCCCGAAGTTTGGGAAGCGACCCACGCGGGGTTTGGAGAACATAAATATGTTGGTGATCAAATTAAATGGGATGCTAAAGCTAGGAATGCAATCTATGAATGTATTAGTCAAGATGTGTTTGCTAGGATTGCAAGTAAAGAAAAAGCTTGTGAAATTTGGGCTTGCTTAATAGAGATTCATGAGGGGTCTTCTAGAGTCAAGGAACTTAAATATCACATGCTTAAAGCAAAATATGATGAATTTAAGATGCTACCTCATGAAAATGTTAATGAGATGTTCTCTCGCTTAAATGTGCTTATTGAAGAAATAAATGCTCTTGACATTGCTTCTCTTGGCAAGGGACTCATCAACCGCAAGATCCTCATGCTCCTTCCCAAGCCAAAGTACAACATCATCAACTCCATGCTCCAAAAAGAGTCACTTGACCACATTGAAGTTTCGGAGCTCATTGGAGAAATACATGCTCATGAGATGAGTGTACTTGGGATGATGGAGCAATCATCTTCAAAGACAATTGCTCTAAAGGCCTCCACCAAGAGAACAAATTTCAACAAAAAGAAAGTGGTCCAGCCTAGCCCAAGTGAAGATGAGCAAGCATCAAGTGAAGATGATGATGGTGAGCTTGCATCAATGATGAAAAAGTTCTCTCGCTTGAGCTCCAAGATTGCCAAGAAGGGATACACCTTTGATCCCAAAAAGAGAGCATTTCTACCAAAGAGGGATGACAACAAAGCTTGCTATAATTGTGGTGGTCAAGGTCATATCTCCTATGATTGTCCAAAACCGGACAAAAGAAGAGAGAACCACAAGAGCAAGCATCGCAAGCTTGAAGAGAGTGATGATGATGAAGAAGAGGCCAAACCTAAACCAAGAACCTTGGGGAAGAAGAGATATGAAAAGGGCAAGAAGGCAAGACTCTTTCCAAATAAGAGAAATGGCCCACAAAAGGTGTTCATGTGTGAGGCAAATGAATGGGTCACCGATGAAGAAACAAGTGATTAAGAAAGTGAAGCGGAAGAAGAGAGTTTGGCCGGCTCGCCATTGCCAACAATGATGACTCACCTCTACCTCCACCTCCCATGTGCCTCATGGCTAAAGGTAACACCAAGGTATTTGATGATTCTAGCGATGATGAGCTTTCCCCCGATGATTTTACTTCTCTAATAAATGAATATCATGCCATAATTAAGAGGGAAAAGAGTAAGGTTAAAACTCTTGAAGAAACCCATGCTAGACTTGAGAGTGCCAACCTCGATTTGCTTGACAAGTATGAAAGCATACTTAAGGAGCATGACATGTTCAAATCCCATGTCAAGCAAATTGAGGAAGATAAGGCTAAAATCAAGCTAGATCATCGTGAGCTTAACTTAGCACACCAAACACTCTTGGGAGAACACAACAAGTTAATACAAGAACATCAAACACTTAATCTTGCTTATGAAGTGCTTGATCAAGAGTTGAAAGATATGAAGAAAAAACTCTTAATGATAAGATATTCATTACTTCTCATGCTACTAATGCTTTGCACAAGTCTTAGTCTTTGAAAGAAAATGCTAGGGAGAAGGACTTGTTGAAAGAGATTGAGAGTCTTCGCACTAGTGTGGCTACACTATCAAAAGGAGAAGTCAAGCACAATGAAATCCTCTTCCAACAAGCAAAGGCCTTCAACAAAAGAGGACTTGGATCCTTCCCGGTGCCCAACAAAGGAAAAGTGTCCTCACCGGAGCTAAGAACAAGCTTCATCAAGGAAGTTGGTTCTTATTGCCAACATTGTGAGGTCACCGGCCACCACACAAGGGAGTGTCCTCTTCCTAACCGACCTTCTCATAAATTGCCTACTAACTACAAATCTACTTTCAATGATCATTACTATCTCTTGAGTAAAGTACATGGCAAGGTGAAGGCAAGGTTCATTGGCAAAAACATAAAGGGCATGAAGGGGAAGCTCCCCAAGCAACTTTGGGTCCCAAAGACACTTGTATCACACATACAAGGACCTAAGTTGGCTTGGGTGCCAAAAATCAAAAGTTGAATTCATGAGTGTAGGTGAACTACAAAGCCGGTGGAAAGCATTAGGTGCACTCAACACATGACCGGCAACAATGGTATGTTCACCTCCATAGAGGACCCCCGACAATCATGAACAAGTCACCATTGGTGATAACTCTGAGGGGAAGGTAATTTGGTTGGGTAAGTTTGTATTTTTCATGGTTTATTTCAATTGTTGCATGTTAAGTCACTTAGTTTCAATTTGCTTTCTATTGCACAAATTTTGTGATTTTGGGCTAACATGCACTTTTGGCAAGAACGATGTTGTGACAAGCCTAAAGTTGAAGAGAGCCATGATCAACGGGGAGCTTCAAGTTTCAACATCTACACATCGACGGAGAATTATTCATTTGTAAAATTTATGTCGATGATATTATTTTTGGTTCAACTAACAAAGCTATTAGCCATGAGTTTGGCAAAATGATGTCTAGGGAATTCGAGATGTCAACAATTGGAGAGCTCAACCTCTTCCTTAGATTCCAAATCAAGAAACTTCAAAAGGGACCTTCGTATATCAAGAGAAGTACACCAAGGACCTCTTGAAAAAAATTTGAGATGGGAGAATTGTAGCTCAAGAAGCACTTCAATGGCAACAAATTGTCATCTCGATGCGGATAAGGACGGTAAACCTATTGATCAATCCAACTACCGTTCTAAGATTGGTTCTTTGCTTTATCTAACCGCATCTAGGCCCCAGTGCATGTTGTGCCCAAATTCTTTATATGAAGCAAACCCTTTTGGACTTTGGTATTAAATTTGGTTGTGTGCCTCTCCTTTGTGACAATGAAAGTGCGGTTAAGATAGCTAAAAACCCCCGTTCAACACTCCCGCACTAAGCACATTGATATTCGCCATCATTTCTTAAGGGACCATGAAGCTAAGGGAGACAGCTCTTTGAGAGGTGTTAGGTTCGAAGAACAATTGGCAGATATCTTCACTAAACCACTTGATGAGAAAACTTTTTCTAGGCTAAGGAGTGAATTAAATGTGCTAGATGCATCAAACGTCATGTAAGTTTCCATGATCATGTAAGAATGCATATCATATAGGTCTTGCCTAACTCAAAGGATAGGGGTGAGCTAGGGTTAGCTTGGGATGGTGGTTCTTTTGGGTTTTCCCAAGGCTTGGAGAGTGGTTCTGCCTGAAGAAGCCTTTGAAAGGTTCAAACTTGGCCAGATAGATTCACTTTATGTCTTGCATGATGCCTGCCATATAGACTTGCACTCATATTTAAATTTCTTGCACTATAATTTGTTTGGCATTGCATACGTTAGATTGTCACAAAGGGGAACCCACCTCATGAGAAAGAGACTTGTTTGAAATGCAATATCTCAACTCATATAAGGTGGAAAGAACAAAATGTTAGGTGCGTTAATGCCTAGAGGAACATGCTTTAAAGAGATAGAAGTCTTCATACTCTAGCTCGCAAAGCATGGGCCTTACATTTTATTTGGATAATTTCCTCCTATTTTTCTCAGTGTTCCATTTGCTTTAAGGATTAGCCAAGTTATTGGCATATTAGCATTTTTGAGGCGTAAGGGGTTGCCCAAAAATGCCTAAGACATGTGTTTCTCTTTGCTTGTTTGTTTGGTCAAAGGACATATATGGGATGTTTTGTTCTGCTCTCATTGGATTATCCGATGCCTAGGTCAATCTTTCATCGGATCAATTGGTGTTCAATCTCCAAGTGCCAGTTCAGTCAGTATCTCAATTCAACCGACGCGTTCAATCTGAAAAACATCAGTCGATCTGGTGTTCACTCTTCTGGAACTGCGCCCAATTCCACCGATGCTGCTTCATCCCACGTAGGACCATCCGGTGTCAACATTCCTTTTTGAACATCCTTACTGTACCATTCGACCGATGCTCCTATCCTTCAATGTCGGTTCATACGGTGTCAACAGCACTTTTCTAAAAAACCTTTCTGTGGTATTCGACCGATGCTTCTCATGTTCAACATCGGTCCATCCGGTGTTAATAATTCGGCTAGGGTTTGGGACCCACTATTTAAACTGGCCGTACGCCTTCCCTCTTCCCTCTCCCGATCCCGATGCCGCCACCGTCGCTCCCCTCCATCGCCGAGTTTCTAGCGCCACCAACACCGCCGCCGGACGCCACCGCCGCCCTCCGGCTGCCGCCGCCCGTCGCCGCCCGTCACCTCCAAGCGCCGCCGCAGCCGCCGCCTCATCTCCACCGCTCCACTAGTCGCCGCCGCCGCTCCACCAGTCGCCGCCGATGCTCCACCAAGCGCCGCCACCGCTCTCCCCCATCACCACAGCGCCGCCGCCGCTCCACGCGCACATCTTGCCGTCGTGGTGCCTCCACGATCGTCGCCGCTAGGGTTTCCAGCTGCGTCGATTTCCGCGTTGCCGTTCCTACTCCGTTCAATCACGTCTGATCGCAATGGCTCGTGACAAGAAGAACAAGGGCAAGGCCACCGCGGAGCCGGCCTCGAAGAAGCAAAAATTGTCGAAGGAGGAGAAGAAGGCTTTGATGGCTGCTCGCGCCGCCGAGGAGCATGAGCGTGGCCGAGGGGGATCCCTAAGGATCCGTGAGGCTCGTCCGAGGCAGCCTCCGGTGTTTGATGACTCCGAGGACAAAGAAGAGCCAGAAGAGCCTCTCGTCCGCCGTCGCTCAGCTCGGACCCGTGGGGGTCACACCACGGCAGCACCTCGTCCGAGACCGACGGCTGCCGACCGTCGTGAGGACAGGGAGGCCCAGCGAGTGATCTACGAGATGGACACCACTGTCCATGTCGCTGAAGGAGTCCAGTTGACCGACTACCGGAAGATGAAGGCCAAGCAGTTTCGCAAACTCAGGTGGAATGTGCTGCTTGAGGAGTGGTACCCGCAGCCCAGAGAGGCTTGGTGGATAGTCGCTTCTGGACTGTCACCCAGGCATCACTCTATGAGACCTACAGGCGTCGAGGTCATAAGCTGTTTCAACACAACTATCTGGATTGGGGTCAGCTAGCTTTGGCAGCAAAGACGGAGATCCGTCCTTATTTTGAGAGGTACTGAGGTTTGGTGCAGCTGATGGCATATGAGCGGAGTGCCTATGTGGAAGATTGGGTCCGCGTCTTCTACGCCACCCTCTACGTCTCTGAGGGCAGAAGATCAATTGACTTCATGTTCATGGGTCAGCACTACCACTTGACGAGGCAGACACTGGCACAGCTATTGGGAGTGGACTTGCACGACTCCTGCGTGCATGAGAGGGTCTATGGTTAGGCAGACCCGCCGAGGAGGCCGCTCACTGGAGGAGTGGCACCAGCTCTGGAGGAGATTTGTTCTTTGTTCAGTCCTACCTTCTCTACTCACCAGCCGAGAGTACCAGCTTTGTTGACTCCAGCTGCGCGCACAGTGCACCTCGCGTTGCGCCGCACGCTCCTGCCAAGGTCTGGTTACTTGGAGGGGTTCACCAGCTTACAGCAGACTCTCCTGTTCTACATCATGAATGGGATGGAGTTCGACATCGTGGACGTCATCATATGCGAGGATGTGATCACAGATGGAGTGGGGATGATGAGGCAGCTTGTGTATGGTCACTAGATCAGCTACCTTCTCAATATGATGGTCCCTGAGAAGTCCGCCGTGCACGACCGTCTCACTGACGAGAGTGTGACACGGTTCGGTCACTACCGTGCCCCAGCTCCTAAACCCTAAAGCCGCCTTGGCCGTCCAGTCGAGCGTCAGGTCAGGGCTCGCCTTTCTGAGGAGGACTAGTTTGACTTAGAGAAGGAGGATGAGAGGCTTGCCAAGGCTGAGGCACAGGGGGAGGACTTGCAGCATATCTGGTCAGAGAGCGACACCGATGATAGTGTCGAGGAGTACTCCCCTCCTCCGCCCTCAGCCAGGCAGCACGACGCGGAGGCTGGAGGCTCTACAGTGCCACCACCTACTCCACCTCCCGTCACTGAGGCGCAGGTCACGCAGCCGTCAGAGCTGACGTCGCTCCTCCAGCAGATGGTTGAGTAGCAGCGTCTGGACAGGCTGGCAGCCAAGCAGGCCCGAGCGGAGCAGGCTACCCGTCTCCTTGAGCTCCAGCAGCAGCAGCAGGAGATGCAGCGTCAGATCGCTCGTGAGAGGCGTGAAGACACTGACAGGCTGACGGGGCTTATCGACCAGATGCACCAGCGCACTCTCGACCAGCAGCAGCAGACGCAACAGGCAATGATGGGCATCCTGGGATTAATCACCAACCTCTACACCCAGACCGGGATTACCCTCCCGTCGCAGCTGCCAGGAGTCGCTCCACCACCTCCAGTCCTGGCTCCAGCTGCCGCTCCAGTGGCCCCAGTACCTTCTACGCCGATTCCATCCTTCAGCATGTCTCCACTTCTGGCTCCTGGTGCTCCGCTTCACTCCCCGCTGCCGGCTGTGACCTTGTTCTAGCAGACGCCGGCCTTCATCGTCAGTGCCCCTGTTCCTGTAGCTTCTACACAGCAGGCACCGACGGTGGCTCCTACGGCTCCGACAGCTCCTTCCACTGCTACTCCAAGCAGCAGCTCCGGCGAAAGCACTCCCGACGGTGACCAGTTCGTCATCGCGCCCAGTACTCAGGATCCTTAGGCACTCGGATCCCTTTTTGGTGTCTTGATGCCAAAGGGGGAGAAGAGTTAGAGGAGTCAGGGGGAGGAGAGCTTAGTCTCAGGGGGAGTGTCCTAGTCTCAGGGGGAGTCCTTCTTTTGAGTTATTTGTTATCTTATGTATTTTGGAGTTTATCTCTATTATCTTTTGTATTTGATGCTTTCGCTACTCATTTGGTGTGTTTGCTACTCATTTGCTACTTATTGAGCTCTAATGAACTTATTTCCATGAGTTATTAATCGATTGGGCTCATTTGGTGTTTATCTATGCTTATGATCACTTATTATTCACACTTGAGTTATTAATTGATGCTTAAGCTTCAAGTGTGACATCCTGTATTCATTGCATATTCTTTTAAGCTTCATTCTATCAAATTCATTACTGTTGCGCTTTGATTATTGTGTTGTCATCAATCACCAAAAAGGGGGAGATTGAAAGCATCTAGGCCCCGCATGAAGTACGGTTTCGGTGATTAATGACAACCATTGAAATTTACTAATGAATTTGTGAATGCAAGGTCCCCATAATCACTCAATAAAATGAAATGAATATGTCATTGGAGACCCATATACAATCAACTTTTGAGATCAAATCAATGAGATAAAGACAAGAAGTGAAAGCTCTTATGTCTAAGTCACTCAACCATAAGTTGACAACATACAATGCTTGAAGATCATCAGAGAGACGTATGAAACAAATGTCTAAGAGGTCATCTGAGCAAGACACAAAAGATTCACTCAAAACAACTCGAAGCAAACAAAATCAACTCACCGGATCAACCGATGATTTCATAAATGTACACATCGGTCGAGTTGTGTCAACAGAAGAAGAAGACCTCAAAACTGAAGTACACACCGGATCATACAATGTGTAGGAAGTGGTACATCGGTCTAATTCAACAGAAGCAATTATTTCTGGACCAATTCTCAAAATCAACTCACCGGATCATCCGATGTACACAGAAGCACACATCGGTCAATTACTCCAGTATGGATCAAGTTTGAGTAAATTTTGGAGGGAGACCCACCGGATCATCCGATGAGAAGACAGGATCAACATCGTACTAACAACGGTCATATCTGACACAATGACGTCAGCCAAAGTAATTAGACCGATGATAACTAAAGGGGAGACATCGGATCATCCGGTGTTCACAGTAAAGTTCTGTCAGCCTACTTTTCCAACGGCTATTTCGGGGAGGCTGGCTATAAATACCCCCTAACCCTGTCATTTCGAAAAGTCTTGATCACCAGAAGCTATCAACACATCCACAAGCATTCAAGACCAATAGCAATCACTTCCACACCATTTCGATCATCTTTACACCAAGAGTTAGGCTAGAACTAGCTAGAGAGAGAGCTTGTGTGCCTCCATTCTGGGTGGGTGGACTCTCTAGGGTAGTGTGAGAGCCTCAAGGGAGTGCCCTTGATGTTTGTAACTGTGAGAAGACTTCCAGAGCTTGCCAAGGCGTTTGTGGAAGCCCGGAAGGTCGAAGTTGTACAAGGCTTGAGCTCCACCTTGCCAAGGGAGGCGAACGGAGAGGAATAGTGAAGACCCCTCGTCTCGGTGACTTGGGTGTGGCAAAACCCTTTGGTGGGTGCCACAACGTGGATGTAGGATGATCTTGACGATCTTGCCGAACCACGGGATAAATCCTTGTCTCCTCAGGAGTTTGCATCCTTCTCCTTCCCTTACTTTTATGCATTTTATATTCCGCAAAGTTTCTATCTACTAGAATGCATAGATAGTCGCATAGGGAATTGGGCTTTAGAAATTAAGTTTCATTGCTAAGAATTTTTCGAAGAAAGCCCAATTCACCCCCCCCCCTCTTGGGCATTCGGTCCTTACAACCTTGGTCTTTTGTATCACGTTGGCTTGTCCGTGCGTGCTCGTGATGCTCCGAGCCGTCATCGTGCCCAGGAATCGAGATGAAGGGTGCTTGTGATGAGTGTGGTGCTGCAACACAAGCACGACTCGTCGGACAATGGTTTTCAAGCCAAATTCGGTTTTAGTCGATGTGAGGGTGATCGAGTCATAGGTATAGCCAAGGTCCTCGATAAAATGCCTTTCAGGTCAAACCAAGGTGGTTGGTGATCACCGATGACCTGTGGTTGTGTAATGCGAGAACATTGCGACCGACAAGGAAAACTAGACCAAGGGGAACCTTGGATAAGAATTTCTTGTTCGTGTTGACGATGTTTCCTAACCGTCCGCAGAATTTCTTAACTAGGTGTACCACTTCATCGACGACAGGTTCGTCAAGTCGCTTATCAAGAACCGAGTTGACATTACTAACCTTAAGACTCACAAGGTGGTGTTCGGGATTCCGCTCACCCCATTGATGAGTCCTGGTTGATGTGAACGTCGCTAAGACGATCTTATCGATATGACAAAGCATGCCTTCACGGCAAGGTCTCGAATCATGTTTATGTCCCAAGAGCTTACCAAGCTCACCTGGACAAGCTTGCGGGAGACACTACATTAGTGTCGTCGTGTAAGCACCTGAACGATGCTTGCGACGTTAGTCGTAGCAACTGGTTTACCTAAAAGCGGTTTGAACTTTGTCTTGGTACTCATGCTAGGTTAACAGTGCTTGTAATGACTTCTTAAGTCCAAGCCATGTTGATCTCAATTCAGTCCCAAGTGTCGTTAGGTTCCATCACGGTTCATCCTAAGTCAGGACCCTAAGACAGCACCGCTCAATTAACTAGGTTTACTCCTTTATGAGTTAAGTCAAGTTCATTGGTCAACTGCTAAATAGCGACCTTCATCTTGTAGAATCCACTCATACTCAAGCTTTCGATGTCCCACCTTGATTTTTGAGTCGTCCTGACACTTCTCCGCCCAACACTTCTTCACCATTTAGAATTTTCAATCTCGCGTGGCATAGCTTGAAGTGTGGTATGCCAAGTTGCAATGTAGTTTTATGTTGTACCTTTTAGTTCATACTGACCCTACTATGTCCACCTTGACTCATCCTCTAGTTACGCACACAACAGAGGCATATCTGTCCTTCCTAGTCAAACTCCTCGTTCTTGAAGTTTACACAACCCAGTGGAGTCTATTATTAAATTACTTAATTACTTAATCACTTACATGCATATCATGTCGATAGGAACGTGCTGATAGGTGATCGACAAGAAACTTAACTTGGAGGAGAAGGCCAAGGTGTTTCCACATGAAGTTTCGTGGCAGACTCTTTGGAGAAAAGCACAAGACTTAACGACTGACATTGACTTAGCGCAAACTAAGGCAAGCCCCGGTTTGCATTTAAGTGCCTTTTAAAGTTTTGCTTTATACACACTGTACTAAATAGACTTTATATGTGCATTAGGTCTATGTTGATTGAATACCCCACATGCATGACCAAATAATCCTTGAAGTGGATTGGTAGTATAATACCCCCTCGATTTATATTGCTACGCTTAATGTTTAGTTAGAAGATCGGTAGAAGTCGAGTATGTTGGATACTACTTGCGAGATTGGTCACATTTTATTGATTACAAGTCAAGTAGTTGAATTCTACTTGCAAGGGAAGTCGAGTGAGGGAAACCTACTCGCGAGTTGTTACCATAACGTTAACTCTTTAATATGAGACGTGAACGGGGATTTGTGTAGGATGGTTTGCTCACATCGTATCTGGGTCAGTAATGACGAGTCAGGTGTCTGGAGATGGATTGGTAGCCCCATCTGTGTCGGTTAAGGCCCGTCTCGTTCTTGGCCCTGTTGGACATGTTTGAACTGTATCGGGTGCCTACTGGCTATATGGAACCCAGGAAACCGATGTACCTTAAGGATCCTATGTTGGAACCTTTTCGATCGGCTTAAGCTGTCGGCTGTGAGTACATTGGGAGGTCTTACTCAAGAACATCTCACGTCGGAGATGCACCTTGAGGTGAGCTCACTGTTCGGGTCGATCAAACTGTTTCGATGTGGTTGAATTTGGGTAAAGGTGGCTGCGTGCAACATCAGTGGAGTGTGCCAAGGCAACTCCGAGTATGGGCGTACGTGTCGTGCAGTCCGGGTGTTTTTGATTCGAATCACCGTCGCTCGCGGTTATGGATTGAGCATACTTGGACACTGAGTATTGACATAGTAAATACTTGTAGGATCGAAGAGCACGTGAAAAGCTACCAGAGGGAGGGTGAATGGTAGATTTAAAAATCATACCCATTGGAAACAATTAAACCCCAAACCCTTTCGGCAGAAAAACGATCTGTTAAAGAAATCGTGTGTGACACTAATCTAAACGTGTTTCACCATGACAAAAGTGATAGATATCAGAGAGAATCAAGTCACAAAGACAACACAAAAAGAATCACTCAAATCCGTCGATAGAAACTCAAGTTATGATCGAAAGATCAAACAATGGTCAATCTGCCCTACCCGAGAAAAAACAGTTCTGGAATGCTGCAAAGAAACTCGTGTATATCATAGACCACAAATCCAATGACCGTGAAATTTTGACATATGATACACAAACAAGTTGTGAAGACAACCCAAAAAGAATCACGTCAATTGGATCTGTAAAACTAGAGTTATGATAAAACCACCGATAAAAGGTAGTGCCGTCCACAAACTCGACGAGTAAAACTTGTCTGGAACAAGTCGGACAAACAAGGCACAAAAGTTCCTTCAAACTACGAATTATATTCAATAGAACATAAGAGGAACAGCCCCAAAGTCGTGCACCACGAGCTCTGGGCTCCCTTGCTTATATAACCAGCCCTTAGGCCAACCCAATATCAACTAGGACTCCAATTCTACTCAGATCACGAATCGTAACTTTCCATAACTGCTCAAGATCCTTCTATACCCAGATAGAAGCAATCTTAAGACTTCCAAACACCTTACGAACGTATCCCACATTCCTAAACAACTCAAATTCGTGACCCACACAAAATCCTATCATAACCAACTCAAATCATTCCATATTTGAGTCAAACCAGACTCAGTTGCAGCCTGAGTCCATATCCTAGTCGGTTGGACCTTTCCGACCAATTCTTTACGTACACATCTCTTCATCACGTCTCGGAACCATGCAGCCACTTCCATGCACTCCTTGCACACGTGCAAACATCTTCCAATGACGTCCACGATACCTTCACATGCATTGTTCTTGATTCAATCATGCTGCGCAACCTCCTGATCAACTCAACCACAATTCCTCCTGAATTTGGTTGTTGGAACCTCATCTCCTCCCTGAGACTAGTCCAATGGATCCCGTCACCAGCCATGTCTTGAACTCAAGCAACACCTGCACATGAATAAACAACCAATCCATACGAGCCCAAGTCCTCGACTTGACTCAAGTTAGTTCCGAACACAACACCTTACGTGAGAACCTCACATAAGCATGTTGCAAAACCACAGTAACACGATATCATCCATATCAACCAAAATGCACCAAAAACTTAGCAAATGAATACTAAGCAATCTTTCCAACAATGTAAATCAAGTACGAAACATTGCAAATGAAAAGCAGAAGCACTACGGTCAAGTTTCGGACCTTGCCAGAGCAACCCGGACCTTGAACCGGAGCTAACAAAAGCTAGTAGAACCTAGCGCCGGAGCTTACCAAAACTAGTCCAACCAAGCTCTCGCCGGAGCTTACAAAACTAGCAGGACCTAGCACCGGAGCTAACCAGAACTAGTCGGAACAAGTAAACCCAAAAGCCGGAGCTAGAAAAATTAACTTTGGAGCTTAGCAAAAACACGCCGAAGCTATCAAAGACATGTCGGAGCTAAAGACAAAACTTCACCGGAGCTGACCAAAGCTAGTCGGACCTAGTATCGAACGTAACCGGATCTACCCAAAACAAGCTGGACCTACCGTCGGACCTTGCTGTAGCTCAGAGCTAGAGTCGGACCTTAATGAAAAGGTGTTTTGGTGATATTCAAAACTTTTATCATCAAAGCCAAGTGTGTTCACTACAAGCCAATGTATTCAGCACATATAGGTCTTACAATCTCCCCCTTGATGAATGCATTGGCAACACCATTTAAAATCCGAACATTGGCTTATTCACATAAAAGTTTTGAAGGCAATTTCTCCCCCTTTGTAAATCAAAAGTAAAATGAGAAGAAAAATCTTTCTCCCCCTTTGTAAATCAAAAGTAAAATGAGAAGAAAATCTCTCCCCCTTTATTATCTCTCCTTATGCACATATTCTCTTTCTCTTCATGCTTATCTCTCCCCCTTTGACAATGTATTCAGCAAGTCATGAGCATATAAACAAATTATCTCTCCCCCTTTAGTTGTTATGAGCATATTATAACATATACATATAAACAAAGCTCATCCAAGTCATACTATCAAGTACCTTACATTATCACATCAATGAAATACATAAAGTAGTGTAAGTCATGCTAGAGATCAAATGTAATTTTCAATTTAATCAAGTCATGATCTCACAAACTTAACTATTTCAAAACCTGAAGGCATGACACTAGTTGCTGCATTTTATTATTTTTCAAAGCATAAATTTATATCATATGATATTTGCAAGAGATTATATGCGCATCTGCCTTATTCTAACCAACCAAGCCAAGCCTATGTCATTTGACAATCAGAAGCTTAAGGACATTGTTTTAGTCATACACAACTTCTTCCAAGTTCATATCTAAGTGCAAGGATAAGCCATCTCAAAAGAAGAAGTGCGATGCATGCATATTCTCTTGATATTTTCTCAATTTATATTTGTTCATAAAAACTCAACATGTGAGTTGATTACTTGATTAATTCTTAATGATTAAAAGCACTTGTGAACATGTAACAAGTTCAAAACAGCAAGAAAGTTCGACCATGACCATTTTTAGTGTAAGTAATTATTCCAATTACTAGACATGGCGAAAACTACAAAATGTATAACACGAGTAATGTAGTAAGAACTTTCAGCATGTAAAAGGAATCACAAAGTCATATATGTATGAAATACTATGCTCATATTATTTTAATATCAGATTCACACATAGACTTCTCAAGTTTCAAAAACTCCCCCTCATTTTAAGCCATGAGGATGCATAACCCCTATTTCACTACGAATGTAACAAAAACGAGTGAAATCCAAATGTTTTGTAAAAATGTCAGGCAATTGTTGTTCGGTATCTACATGGTGAAGCACAATGTTTCCTTTTTCAATGTTATCCCGGAGAAAGTGATACCTAATGTCAATGTGCTTAGTTCTAGAATGTTGCACGGGGTTTTTAGCAATGCAAATGGCACTAGTGTTATCACAGAATAGTGGAACACTATCTAGATCAACCCCATAGTCCTTAAGTGTTTGAACAATCCAAAGAATTTGTGAGCAAGCACTAGCAGCAGCTACATATTCAGATTCGGCTGTGGATTGTGCAACTGAATTTTGTTTTCTAGAGGACCAAGCAACAAGAGAATTACCAAGAAAATGACAAGCACCTGAAGTACTTTTCCTATCAATCCTACAACCCCCAAAATCAGCATTCGAAAAAGCTTTCAAAGTAACAGTTGAGGAAGAAGGAAGAAAAATGCCAAATTATTGGGTTCTATGTAAGTACCTGATAATCCTTATGACGGATTGACGATGTGAAACACGTGGGGAAGCTTGAAACTGTGCACAAAGACATACGCTGAATTGTATGTCCAGTCTTGATGTCCTGAGGTACAAAAGTGATCCGATCATGCTTCTATATTCTTTTTGATCCACGGGTTCACCATCTTCATCAAGTTCAAGTGTTGTTGCTGTTCCCATTGGTGTCTGAAGAGGCTTGCTTTTGTCCATGTTGAAGCGCCTTAGGAGGTCTTTGATATACTTCGTTTGATGCACAAAGGTACCCTCCTTGGTTTGCTTGATTTGCAGCCCCAAAAAGTAAGTGAGTTCACCCATCATACTCATTTCAAACTCGGAACTCATCATTGCTGAAAACTTGGACACAAGATCATGAGAAGCACAACCAAAGATAATATCATCCACATACACTTGAACAAATAATTAGTCACTGCAATGCTTAAGCACAAAAAGAGTTTTATCAACCTTGCCCATGGTAAACCCCTTTTCAAGTAATAATTTTTTAACCTGTCATACCATGCTCTAGGGGCTTGTTTGAGACCGTATAAGGCTTTGGACAGTTTGTAAACATGATTAGGAAAATCTGGATTTTCAAAACCCGGTGGTTGTTTGACATAAACCTCCTCATATATGTAGCCATTAAGAAAAGCACTTTTAACATCCATTTGATATAGCTTAAAACCTTTAGATGCTGCAAAAGCTAACAAAATTCTTATGGCTACTAATCTAGCGACAGGAGCAAAAGTTTCATCAAAATCTAGACCTTCAACTTGAGTGAAACCTTGAGCAACCAACCTAGCCTTATTCCTGACCACAACCCCATCCTCACTTTGTTTATTTTTAAATACCCATTTCGTTCCAATTAAAGTGTGACCTTGAGGTGGAGGTACAAGTTTCCAAACATTATTTCTTTCAAAATTTTCTAACTCTTCTTGCATGGCAATAATCCAAGATTCATTAGTGAGTGCGTGTGATATATCTTTGGGTTCAAAAGAAGCAACAAAAGAAGAATGAGCATGAGAGTTTGGATCGCAAAACCTGGACCGTGTGACTCGTTCGTGCAAGCTTCCAATCATCTGTTGTGGGGGATGATCTTTGTAAAACCGTAGGGGAACAGATGTCTCACAAGCTTCTTCTTCTTCATGTTCATCACAAATCGATGAGCTTGTGGCTTGAGGATGATTTGAATTAGCATTGATGGTTGTCGATGCTGGTTGAGAATTAACATCCAGAGCTAAACCAAAGTCTTTAGCTGCTGAATTTTCTGGCAGCAACTCCAATTCTTCCTCGTCTTCAATCAAAATGCTCTCCCCCTGTGGATATGGATCTGGACCTGCAATGTTTGAGCTACTACCTGGGCTAGATTCATCAAAAGACACTTCACAAGTCTCCACAATTTTATTAGTGTCAAGTAAAAGCACACGGTAGCCTCTAGTATGAGATGGATAACCAAGAAACATGCCATCAATGGATCTAGATTCAAATTTATCAAGATTACCATGTTTCTTAACAAAGCATTTGCAACCAAAGACCCGAAAGTGTGTAACACTAGGCCTATATCCAAACCGGAGCTCATATGGTGTTTTACCTAGCTTAGCACGCAAGAAAACACGATTTGAGACATAACAAGCGGTTGCTAACGCATCAGCCCAAAATTTCCTAGGAGTTTGATATTCATCAAGCATAGTCCTAGCCATCTCAACTAAGGTTCTGTTCTTTCTTTATACAACACCATTTTGTTGAGGTACATATGGTGAAGAGAATTGATGATCTATTCTATTTTCAGCACAAAAGTGATCAAAAGATTAATTTTTAAATTCAGTTCCATTATCACTTCTAATTGCTTTTAATGATCCTGGGTGATCAATTAATAATCTAAGAAAAAAGTTCTAAAGTGACTAAAAACTTCATTCTTAGACGCCATAAAGTAAACCCAAGAGTATCTAGAACAATCATCAACGATAACAAGAACATACCATTTACCTCCGAAGGATTGAACACGTGAAGGTCCTATGGTGTCAAGATGCAAAAGTTGACATGGTTCAGTTGTCATGATCATTGTGAGAGGAGTATGTGAACCTGCAACCATCTTAGCATGTCTACAAGAAGATCACACAATTTCTTTGTCTCCTTTAAGCTTAGGCAGCCCACGTATGCGATCAAGAGCACTAACACGCGTTAGGTGATCAAAGCCTACGTGACCAAGTCTACGATGCCAAAAATATAAGTCCTTTGAATCATTAGCAACTAGACACCTATGCTTAGAGGAAGACATATCAAAATCAGCTTTAAAAACTCTTCCAAACCGAGACATGTTAAAAATAAGCTCACTATTTGAACCTACAACTTTGCAGTAGTTTTTGTTGAAAATAATTTCTAGATTTTCATCTAGCAATTGTGAAACATAAAGTAAGTTGTATTTCAAATTTTTGGCAAGTGCCACATCCTTCAAAGTGTAGTGATCATTTACTCTAACCGAACCCTTAGCAATTATAGGAGTTGAAGAATTATCGGCAAAAGTAACATTCTCTACACGTGACACAAAAGAGAGAGAGGAGAACCAATCTTTGTTACAAGTCATGTGGCGTGAGCAACCTGAATCCACAATCCAAATGTTCTCCTTCCTCAAACGTGTAACCTACATAGAAGCACAATACGTCGATGACTCAATACTGGGGTTAGTCAAAAGGCATTTAGGAATCCAGTACTGAGTCATGCGACGTGCAGTAGGAAAAACACGCGAAAGCTGAGACAATACAACAGGTTTATGAGTCAAAGTTTGAGATTTTTTATTCTTGACTACTGACCTATAAGGTGTTACTTGTGTAGCACAAAAATATGTAGCTCCAGAGGCAAAAACAGAAGGTCCGGAGGTAAACTTTAAATGTTTTTGACTCAAAACTGCAGGTTGTCCATTCGGTTCAATGTGAGCAGCAAATTTTGCATGAAAGTTATGAGATCTAGCAACCATTCTTTCCCTTTTATTGGACAAATCAAGGCAATTTTCACATGAAGTTTTTCCTTTTAGTTTGCAATTGGAACAAAACTTAATTTCATGAGAACGTAAAGCATTGTTCAATATAGAAATTTCATTCATAGCATCCTGTGGTTTCTTATCAAGATCATCACAAGTAGAACAATGCAAATCAATTGTAGAACAGCTAGCATCTTTCAAATTTTTATCATTAAGTGCAGCAAGCTCTTTGTTCTTTTCAATTTCTAACTCAAGTTTATCAAGTGTGGAGGTGTGCGCACTTCTTAATGTGGTCAATTGTTCATATATTAATTCACATGAGGAACATGCATCATCACTAGGAATCAAAGTTTTTAAACGGTTGATTTCAGATTCTAGTGATTCAATTTTAGCAGCACTATCCCTAAGCTTTTTGTCCTTTTTCTTAACAATAATAGTGGCACGAGAAATAGCATCACACATTTCTTCGCAAGTAGGACATACGTATTCATTGTGGCTGTTGTGTTCTGCCTCCTCCATACTTGATCTTGACTTGCCTGCCATGAAGCACAAGTTTGCCAAATCATCTTCATCTTCATCACTTCCAATGTCCACGTCGCTTGAACTGAACTCTTGAAGCGCGGTGATGAAACTGTTGATCATCGTGCGTCCTATGGTACCTTTCTTCTTCTTGTTGAAATTTCCAGAGGAGGTCCAAACCTTGCTTTGTTGTCTTCCCGAGTGGTCGGACCTGAAAGGTCAGGGCATTCTGTACGAAAGTGTCCTGTTTTACCACATTCAAAACAGCGTTGAGGTCCGGAGCTTCCTCTCCTTCTAGTTCTCACATTTTGCAATGCTTTTGAGAATCTAGTAGAGATGAGTGCCAACTCCTCTTCTGGAAATTCTTCGATCTGCTGCACGGTTAGTGAGGACAACAAAGCAAGAGTATTGCAAGATGATGATTGGCTGGAGCTAGACATATCACGTTGTGAAACAAATGCAATAGACTTATTGGGGTTCTTACGTGAGATTATGTCAATTTAATGAGTTTTTAACTTGGAATATAGCACATCTAAAGTAAGTGAACTCATGACAGTAGATTCATGAATAGATGTGACTTTCATCTCCCAAATTGACATATCTAATGCACTTAGCAATTGCCTAGCATTTTCAGCATCTGAAAAATTAACACTGACACTACGCAAGTTGCTGAGAATTTATTAAAGCGAGCAAAAAGGTCATCAATAGACTCACCGGGTTGCATCTCAAAGTGCATGTATTCTTTATTGAACATGTCTTGCCTTACCTCTTTGATCGTGTTGGATCCTTCGTGGTAGTCACAATGTGCTTTCCACACATCGTATGCAGATCGGAGGTGTGCAACACGGTCAAAGTCGCTTTGTATAATCCTTTATGATCAAGTTTCAAGCCTTGTTGTTGTTGTCGACATCTCTCAGATTTGTAGCTGTAACATGATCGTTTGTTGGCACTTCGTAAGGCTTGTATCCTTCTCCCATATTGCAAAGCCTTGTGCCTGGATGAAAGCCTCCATGCGTGCCTTCCAAACCTGAAAATCAATACCAGCAAACACACAAGGTTTGGCAGAGTACTTCTCCATGATGATTAGTCAAAAACACGTGCAAATCACAAAGATTAGAACACCGTGGCTCTGATACCAATTGTAGGATCGAAGAGCACGTGAAAAGCTACCACAGGGGGGTGAATGGTAGATTTAAAAATCTTACGCAGCGGAAACAATTAAACCCCAAACCCTTTCGGCAGAAAAACGATCTGTTAAAGAAATCGTGTGTGAGACTAATCTAAACGTGTTTCACCATGACAAAAGTGATAGACATCAGAGAGAATCAAGTCACGAAGACAACACAAAAAGAATCACTCAAATCCGTCTAGGAAAACTCAAGTTATGATCGAAAGATCAAACAATGGTCAATCTGCCCTACCCGACAAAAAAAAACAGTTCTGGAATGCTGCAAAGAAACTCGTGTAGATCATAGACCACAAATCCAATGACCGTGAAATTTTGACATATGATAGACAATCAAGTTTTAAGACAACCCAAAAAGAATCACGTCAATTGGATCTATAAAACTCGAGTTATGATAAAACCACCGACGAAAGGTAGTGCTGTCCAGAAACTCGACGAGTAAAACTTGTCTGGAACAAGGCGGACGAACAAGGCACAAAAGTTCTTCAAACTACGAATTTTATTCAATAGAACACAAGAGGAACAGCCCCAAAGTCGGGCACCATGAGCTCTGGGCTCCCTTGCTTATATAACCAGCCCTTAGGCCAACCCAATATCAACTAGGACTCCAATTCTACTCAGATCACGAATCGTAACTTTCTATAACTGCTCAAGATCCTTCTATACGCAGATAGAAGCAATCTTAAGACTTCCAAACACCTTAGAAACGTATCCCACATTCCTAAACAACTCAAATTCGTGACCCACACAAAATCCTATCATAATCAACTCAAATTTTTCCATATTTGATTCAAACCCGACTCAGTTGCAGCCTGAGTCTATAACCTAGTCGGTTGGACCTTTCCGACCAATTCTTTACGTCCACATCTCTCCATCACGCCTCGGAACCATGCAGCCACGTCCATGCACTCCTTGCACACGTGCAAACATCTTCCAATGACGTCCACGATACCTTCACATGCATTGTTCTTGATTCAATCATGCTGCGAACCTCCTGATCAACTCAACCACTATTCCTCCTGAATTTGGTTGTTGGAACCTCATCTCCTCCCTGAGACTATTCCAATGGATCCCGTCACCAGCCATGTCTTGAACTCAAGCAACACCTGCACATGAATAAACAACCAATCCATACGAGCCCAAGTCCTCGACTTGACTCAAGTTAGTTCCGAACACAACACCTTACAGGAGAACCTCACATGAGCATGTTGCAAAACCACAGTAACACGATATCATCCATATCAACCAAAACGCACTAAAAACTTAGCAAATGAATACTAAGCAATCTTTCCAACAATGTAAAGCAAGTACGAAACACTGCAAATGAAAAGCAGAAGCACTACGGTCAAGTTTCGGACCTTGCCAGAGCAACCCGGACCTTGAACCGGAGCTAACAAAAGCTAGTAGAACCTAGCGCCGGAGCTTACCAAAACTAGTCCAACCAAGCTCTCGCCGGAGCTTACAAAACTAGCAGGACCTAGCACCGGAGCTAACCAGAACTAGTCGGAACAAGTAAACCCAAAAGCCGGAGCTAGAAAAATTAACTTTGGAGCTTAGCAAAAACACGCCGAAGCTATCAAAGACATGTCGGAGCTAAAGACAAAACTTCACCGGAGCTGACCAAAGCTAGTCGGACCTAGTATCGAACGTAACCGGATCTACCCAAAACAAGCTGGACCTACCGTCGGACCTTGCTGTAGCTCAGAGCTAGAGTCGGACCTTAATGAAAAGGTGTTTTGGTGATATTCAAAACTTTTATCATCAAAGCCAAGTGTGTTCACTACAAGCCAATGTATTCAGCACATATAGGTCTTACAATCTCCCCCTTGATGAATGCATTGGCAACACCATTTAAAATCCGAACATTGGCTTATTCACATAAAAGTTTTGAAGGCAATTTCTCCCCCTTTGTAAATCAAAAGTAAAATGAGAAGAAAAATCTTTCTCCCCCTTTGTAAATCAAAAGTAAAATGAGAAGAAAATCTCTCCCCCTTTATTATCTCTCCTTATGCACATATTCTCTTTCTCTTCATGCTTATCTCTCCCCCTTTGACAATGTATTCAGCAAGTCATGAGCATATAAACAAATTATCTCTCCCCCTTTAGTTGATATGAGCATATTATAACATATACATATAAACAAAGCTCATCCAAGTCATACTATCAAGTACCTTACATTATCACATCAATGAAATACATAAAGTAGTGTAAGTCATGCTAGAGATCAAATGTAATTTTCAATTTAATCAAGTCATGATCTCACAAACTTAACTATTTCAAAACCTGAAGGCATGACACTAGTTGCTGCATTTTATTATTTTTCAAAGCATAAATTTATATCATATGATATTTGCAAGAGATTATATGCGCATCTGCCTTATTCTAACCAACCAAGCCAAGCCTATGTCATTTGACAATCAGAAGCTTAAGGACATGGTTTTAGTCATACACAACTTCTTCCAAGTTCATATCTAAGTGCAAGGATAAGCCATCTCAAAAGAAGAAGTGCGATGCATGCATATTCTCTTGATATTTTCTCAATTTATATTTGTTCATAAAAACTCAACATGTGAGTTGATTACTTGATTAATTCTTAATGATTAAAAGCACTTGTGAACATGTAACAAGTTCAAAACAGCAAGAAAGTTCGACCATGACCATTTTTAGTGTAAGTAATTATTCCAATTACTAGACATGGCGAAAACTACAAAATGTATAACACGAGTAATGTAGTAAGAACTTTCAGCATTTAAAAGGAATCACAAAGTCATATATGTATGAAATACTATGCTCATATTATTTTAATATCAGATTCACACATAGACTTCTCAAGTTTCAAAAACTCCCCCTCATTTTAAGCCATGAGGATGCATAACCCCTATTTCACTACGAATGTAACAAAAACGAGTGAAATCCAAATGTTTTGTAAAAATGTCAGGCAATTGTTGTTCGGTATCTACATGGTGAAGCACAATGTTTCCTTTTTCAATGTTATCCCGGAGAAAGTGATACCTAATGTCAATGTGCTTAGTTCTAGAATGTTGCACGGGGTTTTTAGCAATGCAAATGGCACTAGTGTTATCACAGAATAGTGGAACACTATCTAGATCAACCCCATAGTCCTTAAGTGTTTGAACAATCCAAAGAATTTGTGAGCAAGCACTAGCAGCAGCTACATATTCAGATTCGGCTGTGGATTGTGCAACTGAATTTTGTTTTCTAGAGGACCAAGCAACAAGAGAATTACCAAGAAAATGACAAGCACCTGAAGTACTTTTCCTATCAATCCTACAACCCCCAAAATCAGCATTCGAAAAAGCTTTCAAAGTAACAGTTGAGGAAGAAGGAAGAAAAATGCCAAATTCTTGGGTTCTATGTAAGTACCTGATAATCCTTATGACGGATTGACGATGTGAAACACGTGGGGAAGCTTGAAACTGTGCACAAAGACATACGCTGAATTGTATGTCCAGTCTTGATGTCGTGAGGTACAAAAGTGATCCGATCATGCTTCTATATTCTTTTTGATCCACGGGTTCACCATCTTCATCAAGTTCAAGTGTTGTTGCTGTTCCCATTGGTGTCTGAAGAGGCTTGCTTTTGTCCATGTTGAAGCGCCTTAGGAGGTCTTTGGTATACTTCGTTTGATGCACAAAGGTACCCTCCTTGGTTTGCTTGATTTGCAGCCCCAAAATGTAAGTGAGTTCACCCATCATACTCATTTCAAATTCGGAACTCATCATTGCTGAAAACTTGGACACAAGATCATGAGAAGCACAACCAAAGATAATATCATCCACATACACTTGAACAAATAATTAGTCACTGCAATGCTTAAGCACAAAAAGAGTTTTATCAACCTTGCCCATGGTAAACCCCTTTTCAAGTAATAATTTTTTAACCTGTCATACCATGCTCTAGGGGCTTGTTTGAGACCGTATAAGGCTTTGGACAGTTTGTAAACATGATTAGGAAAATCTGGATTTTCAAAACCCGGTGGTTGTTTGACATAAACCTCCTCATATATGTAGCCATTAAGAAAAGCACTTTTAACATCCATTTGATATAGCTTAAAACCTTTAGATGCTGCAAAAGCTAACAAAATTCTTATGGCTACTAATCTAGCGACAGGAGCAAAAGTTTCATCAAAATCTAGACCTTCAACTTGAGTGAAACCTTGAGCAACCAACCTAGCCTTATTCCTGACCACAACCCCATCCTCACTTTGTTTATTTTTAAATACCCATTTCGTTCCAATTAAAGTGTGACCTTGAGGTGGAGGTACAAGTTTCCAAACATTATTTCTTTCAAAATTTTCTAACTCTTCTTGCATGGCAATAATCCAAGATTCATTAGTGAGTGCGTGTGATATATCTTTGGGTTCAAAAGAAGCAACAAAAGAAGAATGAGCATGAGAGTTTGGATCGCAAAACCTGGACCGTGTGACTCGTTCGTGCAAGCTTCCAATCATCTGTTGTGGGGGATGATCTTTGTAAAACCGTAGGGGAACAGATGTCTCACAAGCTTCTTCTTCTTCATGTTCATCACAAATCGATGAGCTTGTGGCTTGAGGATGATTTGAATTAGCATTGATGGTTGTCGATGCTGGTTGAGAATTAACATCCAGAGCTAAACCAAAGTCTTTAGCTGCTGAATTTTCTGGCAGCAACTCCAATTCTTCCTCATCTTCAATCAAAATGCTCTCCCCCTGTGGATATGGATCTGGACCTGCAATGTTTGAGCTACTACCTGGGCTAGATTCATCAAAAGACACTTCACAAGTCTCCACAATTTTATTAGTGTCAAGTAAAAGCACACGGTAGCCTCTAGTATGAGATGGATAACCAAGAAACATGCCATCAATGGATCTAGATTCAAATTTATCAAGATTACCATGTTTCTTAACAAAGCATTTGCAACCAAAGACCCGAAAGTGTGTAACACTAGGCCTATATCCAAACCGGAGCTCATATGGTGTTTTACCTAGCTTAGCACGCAAGAAAACACGATTTGAGACATAACAAGCGGTTGCTAACGCATCAGCCCAAAATTTCCTAGGAGTTTGATATTCATCAAGCATAGTCCTAGCCATCTCAACTAAGGTTCTGTTCTTTCTTTATACAACACCATTTTGTTGAGGTACATATGGTGAAGAGAATTGATGATCTATTCTATTTTCAGCACAAAAGTGATCAAAAGATTAATTTTTAAATTCAGTTCCATTATCACTTCTAATTGCTTTTAATGATCCTGGGTGATCAATTAATAATCTAAGAAAAAAGTTCTAAAGTGACTAAAAACTTCATTCTTAGACGCCATAAAGTAAACCCAAGAGTATCTAGAACAATCATCAACGATAACAAGAACATACCATTTACCTCCGAAGGATTGAACACGTGAAGGTCCTATGGTGTCAAGATGCAAAAGTTGACATGGTTCAGTTGTCATGATCATTGTGAGAGGAGTATGTGAACCTGCAACCATCTTAGCATGTCTACAAGAAGATCACACAATTTCTTTGTCTCCTTTAAGCTTAGGCAGCCCACGTATGCGATCAAGAGCACTAACACGCGTTAGGTGATCAAAGCCTACGTGACCAAGTCTACGATGCCAAAAATATAAGTCCTTTGAATCATTAGCAACTAGACACCTATGCTTAGAGGAAGACATATCAAAATCAGCTTTAAAAACTCTTCCAAACCGAGACATGTTAAAAATAAGCTCACTATTTGAACCTACAACTTTGCAGTAGTTTTTGTTGAAAATAATTTCTAGATTTTCATCTAGCAATTGTGAAACATAAAGTAAGTTGTATTTCAAATTTTTGGCAAGTGCCACATCCTTCAAAGTGTAGTGATCATTTACTCTAACCGAACCCTTAGCAATTATAGGAGTTGAAGAATTATCGGCAAAAGTAACATTCTCTACACGTGACACAAAAGAGAGAGAGGAGAACCAATCTTTGTTACAAGTCATGTGGCGTGAGCAACCTGAATCCACAATCCAAATGTTCTCCTTCCTCAAACGTGTAACCTACATAGAAGCACAATACGTCGATGACTCAATACTGGGGTTAGTCAAAAGGCATTTAGGAATCCAGTACTGAGTCATGCGACGTGCAGTAGGAAAAACACGCGAAAGCTGAGACAATACAACAGGTTTATGAGTCAAAGTTTGAGATTTTTTATTCTTGACTACTGACCTATAAGGTGTTACTTGTGTAGCACAAAAATATGTAGCTCCAGAGGCAAAAACAGAAGGTCCGGAGGTAAACTTTGAATGTTTTTGACTCAAAACTGCAGGTTGTCCATTCGGTTCAATGTGAGCAGCAAATTTTGCATGAAAGTTATGAGATCTAGCAACCATTCTTTCCCTTTTATTGGACAAATCAAGGCAATTTTCACATGAAGTTTTTCCTTTTAGTTTGCAATTGGAACAAAACTTAATTTCATGAGAACGTAAAGCATTGTTCAATATAGAAATTTCATTCATAGCATCCTGTGGTTTCTTATCAAGATCATCACAAGTAGAACAATGCAAATCAATTGTAGAACAGCTAGCATCTTTCAAATTTTTATCATTAAGTGCAGCAAGCTCTTTGTTCTTTTCAATTTCTAACTCAAGTTTATCAAGTGTGGAGGTGTGCGCACTTCTTAATGTGGTCAATTGTTCATATATTAATTCACATGAGGAACATGCATCATCACTAGGAATCAAAGTTTTTAAACGGTTGATTTCAGATTCTAGTGATTCAATTTTAGCAGCACTATCCCTAAGCTTTTTGTCCTTTTTCTTAACAATAATAGTGGCACGAGAAATAGCATCACACATTTCTTCGCAAGTAGGACATACGTATTCATTGTGGCTGTTGTGTTCTGCCTCCTCCATACTTGATCTTGACTTGCCTGCCATGAAGCACAAGTTTGCCAAATCATCTTCATCTTCATCACTTCCAATGTCCACGTCGCTTGAACTGAACTCTTGAAGCGCGGTGATGAAACTGTTGATCATCGTGCGTCCTATGGTACCTTTCTTCTTCTTGTTAAAATTTCCAGAGGAGGTCCAAACCTTGCTTTGTTGTCTTCCCGAGTGGTCGGACCTGAAAGGTTAGGGCATTCTGTACGAAAGTGTCCTGTTTTACCACATTCAAAACAGCGTTGAGGTCCGGAGCTTCCTCTCCTTCTAGTTCTCACATTTTGCAATGCTTTTGAGAATCTAGTAGAGATGAGTGCCAACTCCTCTTCTGGAAATTCTTCGATCTGCTGCACGGTTAGTGAGGACAACAAAGCAAGAGTATTGCAAGATGATGATTGGCTGGAGCTAGACATATCACGTTGTGAAACAAATGCAATAGACTTATTGGGGTTCTTACGTGAGATTATGTCAATTTAATGAGTTTTTAACTTGGAATATAGCACATCTAAAGTAAGTGAACTCATGACAGTAGATTCACGAATAGATGTGACTTTCATCTCCCAAATTGACATATCTAATGCACTTAGCAATTGCCTAGCATTTTCAGCATCTGAAAAATTAACACTGACACTACGCAAGTTGCTGAGAATTTATTAAAGCGAGCAAAAAGGTCATCAATAGACTCACCGGGTTGCATCTCAAAGTGCATGTATTCTTTATTGAACATGTCTTGCCTTACCTCTTTGATCGTGTTGGATCCTTCGTGGTAGTCACAATGTGCTTTCCACACATCGTATGCAGATCGGAGGTGTGCAACACGGTCAAAGTCGCTTTGTATAATCCTTTATGATCAAGTTTCAAGCCTTGTTGTTGTTGTCGACATCTCTCAGATTTGTAGCTGTAACATGATCGTTTGTTGGCACTTCGTAAGGCTTGTATCCTTCTCCCATATTGCAAAGCCTTGTGCCTGGATGAAAGCCTCCATGCGTGCCTTCCAAACCTGAAAATCAATACCAGCAAACACACAAGGTTTGGCAGAGTACTTCTCCATGATGATTAGTCAAAAACACGTGCAAATCACAAAGATTAGAACACCGTGGCTCTGATACCAATTGTAGGATCGAAGAGCACGTGAAAAGCTACCACAGGGGGGTGAATGGTAGATTTAAAAATCTTACGCAGCGGAAACAATTAAACCCCAAACCCTTTCGGCAGAAAAACGATCTGTTAAAGAAATCGTGTGTGAGACTAATCTAAACGTGTTTCACCATGACAAAAGTGATAGACATCAGAGAGAATCAAGTCACGAAGACAACACAAAAAGAATCACTCAAATCCGTCTAGGAAAACTCAAGTTATGATCGAAAGATCAAACAATGGTCAATCTGCCCTACCCGACAAAAAAAAACAGTTCTGGAATGCTGCAAAGAAACTCGTGTAGATCATAGACCACAAATCCAATGACCGTGAAATTTTGACATATGATAGACAATCAAGTTTTAAGACAACCCAAAAAGAATCACGTCAATTGGATCTATAAAACTCGAGTTATGATAAAACCACCGACGAAAGGTAGTGCTGTCCAGAAACTCGACGAGTAAAACTTGTCTGGAACAAGGCGGACGAACAAGGCACAAAAGTTCTTCAAACTACGAATTTTATTCAATAGAACACAAGAGGAACAGCCCCAAAGTCGGGCACCATGAGCTCTGGGCTCCCTTGCTTATATAACCAGCCCTTAGGCCAACCCAATATCAACTAGGACTCCAATTCTACTCAGATCACGAATCGTAACTTTCTATAACTGCTCAAGATCCTTCTATACGCAGATAGAAGCAATCTTAAGACTTCCAAACACCTTAGAAACGTATCCCACATTCCTAAACAACTCAAATTCGTGACCCACACAAAATCCTATCATAATCAACTCAAATTTTTCCATATTTGATTCAAACCCGACTCAGTTGCAGCCTGAGTCTATAACCTAGTCGGTTGGACCTTTCCGACCAATTCTTTACGTCCACATCTCTCCATCACGCCTCGGAACCATGCAGCCACGTCCATGCACTCCTTGCACACGTGCAAACATCTTCCAATGACGTCCACGATACCTTCACATGCATTGTTCTTGATTCAATCATGCTGCGAACCTCCTGATCAACTCAACCACTATTCCTCCTGAATTTGGTTGTTGGAACCTCATCTCCTCCCTGAGACTATTCCAATGGATCCCGTCACCAGCCATGTCTTGAACTCAAGCAACACCTGCACATGAATAAACAACCAATCCATACGAGCCCAAGTCCTCGACTTGACTCAAGTTAGTTCCGAACACAACACCTTACAGGAGAACCTCACATGAGCATGTTGCAAAACCACAGTAACACGATATCATCCATATCAACCAAAACGCACTAAAAACTTAGCAAATGAATACTAAGCAATCTTTCCAACAATGTAAAGCAAGTACGAAACACTGCAAATGAAAAGCAGAAGCACTACGGTCAAGTTTCGTACCTTGCCAGAGCAACCCGAACCTTGAGCCAGAGCTAACAAAAGCTAGTAGAACCTAGCGCCGGAGCTTACCAAAACTAGTACAACCAAGCTCCCGCCGAAGCTTACAAAACTAGCAGGACCTAGCGCCGGAGCTAACCAGAACTAATCGGAACTAGTAAACCCAAAAGCCGGAGCTAGAAAAATCAATTTCGGAGCTTAGCAAAAACACGCCGGAGCTATCAAAGACATGTCGGAGCTAAAGACAAAACTTCACCGGAGCTGACCAAAGCTAGTCGGACCTAGCATCGAACGTAACCCTAGCTACCCAAAACAAGCCGGACCTACCGTCGGACCTTGCTGTAGCTCAGAGCTAGAGTCGGACCTTGATAAAAAGGTGTTTTGGTGATATTCAAAACTTTTATCATCAAAGCCAAGTCTATTCACTACAAGCCAATGTATTCAGCACATATAGGTCTTAAATACTAAGGAAGTCAGGAGAATATGATATATTGGTTTATAAATTGCTTGGACAACCTTGTTTGGCTTAGAGATAGAACAATTAAAAGTTTACAGTTTCCCCATACTTTATCTATAATAGCATTATGTGCTTTGGGCATGTCATATCATCAGCAAAGCGTTTCTTGTTTGATTGTGGAGTCTATGATGTGCCGTGCTTGAAGAATGTCATTTGCTACTTAAAACATGATTATAAGGATCCACTTGTAGGTGAGTCTATTTATGCTATTCCTTACCTATGCTTATTGTTCACCCTGCATATGTCTAGTGAGACGAGTTAGTCTTGTTGAGCCTTATGCTCACATTTGCGCTTTATGATTTTTGTAGGTATTAGGTTTATTTCTGTTGTTTAGGTTGTACATGAGATCTCGAGGTATCGAGATAAATCTCATGTGGACCACGCCGCTGCTGAATGTTCTTCATGTTGCTAGTGAGAAGCTTCCTAGGGCATGGACGTCTTCTCTCCTGCTTAGTTAGGTGAGATTATGAGTATGTATTTTTCGCAGCGTGTGTACCCCTGTGGTACACTCTTTTGTAAACTCTTCTTATTATGAAATGAAAACTTTATATGTTTTGGTATCCTTTTCGTGTGTTGTTAGGTGCCGCATCGCACGACACCACCCAATGAGATCCTCGGATGTGTGGACCCCGGTCCCCACAACACATCAGACTAGTCCAGTCCCCGAAGCGGACTAGTCCGATCGCGAGATCCCTAATGGTAATTTTTCTAATTGTCTATAAATAGGTGATTCAGGACCCCATAAAAAACAACTAAAAACCCTAGCGCTGGCACTGCATTAAAGAGAACAAAAACACTCCTCTCCACACATTCTGAAGCCCTAAGAGTCAAATCTTTGGGAGTTGGCAATTGTGAAAGGAAGAGTGACGATCTCATCGACATTGAGCTCTTGGGTTTAATTTCTCACAAACTCTTGTTGATTAATGTGTAATTATTCGAGTGTGTTGATCTCTCTTTTCGCTGTAATATTGTGTGATTCCTCAGCTTGTGAGGTCGCTCCATTGACTCGGTGATTACCCTGTGATAGTGAAACTCAAGTCAGCCTTCGTGGTGACTTGGAGAGGTAAAGGGTTAGTTGAGACCCAACTCTATGTGAGATCCTTAACGAGGACGTAGATCTCTTTCGTGTGATCGAACCACGGTAAAAATTCTTTATCTCGTGTGTTCTAGATCTTTATCTTCACAATCATCACTATTTAGGGAATAGACTTGATTATATTTGCAACTTCTATTAATGTTGTATTCCACGTGTAAATTACTCATCCTAAACACTTTCTAAAGTTGTTAGGATAGTTTACTACATTCTGCTGCTGTAACATTCGAGAAAAACACAAAAATCAGTTAATCCTTTCGTAGGTGTAAGTTGCACACCGGACTAGTCCGCATCTTACACCGGACTAGTCCAGCCTTTCTGTATTTGACAATTCTCTTAAGTATTGCAGGAAAAAAGTTTCAATGCCTATTCACCTCGCCCGCACCCTCTAGGCCACATTCACCAAGAGCTGCAAGACATTTTTTTAAGCATTAAGTAACAAAAATTGAACAGTACGATTTTCTTACCTGTCTCCAACCGGCCGAATCATAATCTTCTCTCTAGGAATCAGAGGAGGACCGACAAAGTGAGTCCTCCTCATTCGCAGCCTCTTCTTCGGCACCACGTCCAGTGATCCAGAAGGCTGATCACTAGTCGAGCGAGAAGGTTGGTACCTGAGGGTTGGCTACCCGAGGGCTATCTATCCCAGGGATGGCTACCCAAAGGGTAGTCAACTCAAGTGGTGTACTAGCCTTTGCTTTAGAGTTTTAGTCAGACTACAAAATTAAAATGATTTATAAGTAAGTTTAATTAGAAAGTTGGATTTATGATTTTGTCAATAACTAGTGAAGTTCACCATGTGCGCTATGAAGCTACACCGTTGCTCGTCAACTCCAGCAAGTGACTCATCAGCCAAGAGCGTCTGCTCCTGACTCACGAGGCACCGTCGAAAATGTCCACTGCCGTTGTGAGGAAGTCCCTCACCCTCGCCCCCTTCTTTCCTCTTCCCTTTGTCCAATGTCATTTTGCTGTAAGCGATAATTTGTAAATATTCAAAGAAGATATACAAAATTCATGTTACTTTCGTGAATAAAACATTACTTGTAATCAGTTTCAAAATTCATCAAAATCACAATGTGTCATACTCATTAATCCAGACCAACGATCTTCTGTCATGACTGTTCTTGTTGCCGTTTTCGCATATCAGATGTCTCTACATTTTCAATGTCTACAATTAAGTGATCATGTCCTGCACTAGGCTCGACAATAAAAAAATATGACAACTATTCTTCTTGGTAAACTTCTGTCCACAATATTTTTAATTCTTCGATCAACGATTTCAACATTACATTGAGATGTGTAACATGATGATCTGACCCAGGTACAATGAGGCTAAGAATATGAACTCATACTTCATACAAAGAGCCGCTAGTTACAGAATAAAAATGATAGGCCAACAAGAGTATGATGTGGCATTTGTACTGAACAGTGAGAACCCATTTATCACTAACCCGATGCGAACATTTCTTGCATCACTAGCAAAACCGGGATCAAAAACGGTCCAATGCCATCCATGCATCACCGTCGGATGGCTGCATCAGGACTTCTTTGTTCTTACGTACACCTTCTTTGTGTCATCTCATGTGTCTAGCAGTTCTTATTGAAAGAAACAACTGCTTCAATTGAGGTGTCACAGGCATGTAATGAAGCTGCTTATGTGCAACTTTTATCATCATATTATCACCATAGTCATTAACAACTTCGACATAGCTTGATTTATTACATTTGAAGCACTTGTTCTCTTAGTCACGCTCTTTCCAAAAAAACATGTAGTTGTTTAGGCACACATCAATTTTCTCATATTTCATACCAAGACCAGATAGAAATTTCTTCAATGGATACATATCTTTAGGCACTTTATGAGGTTGTGTAAAAATATCGCTGATCAATTTAATGAGATTTCTGTAGCATTTATTGGATAAGAAGTAATTATATTTAATTATCATAAGTCTAGTCATGAAAGTAAGAAAGGTCATTTTTGTGTGTTCATGCAACGACTGTTCTGAAGCATTGAGAAGCTTAAAGAACGCACCATTGTTGGAGGATGCTCTGTTTGTATAGGTTCTATCATCTCATCCATTCTATGAACCCCATGCTATCATCATCCTCATCCACTTCTTCTACAGCTTAAGAAGTTGTCTCGGCGTAGATTCTCCACACCTCATAATATGCCATGTAACCATTTCGCCACAAGTGTATCAAAATTGTCATTTTTATCTAAAAAAATTTGTATTTTGGCATTTCATACATGGGAACTGCACCTTATTGATCATTGATGACGAAAATGCTCAACCTATAAAATCATCTGTCTTGGCAAACCACGCATCTGAGTGACAGCCTTCTTGTTCCAACCAGTATACATATAACTGCAGTCTTCACCCATGTTTAACTCTGCAGTTTAAAGCCGGAGAAATTATCACTACCTTATACATTGTTTAAGGTCACAACCGTACATCTATTAAAAAGGATAGGTCCTAAACCCACCCAAGAGTGACAGCGAGTAATGTGTTTATGACGAGACACGGGGTCTGGATCAAGACAAAAAATTTGCAGCATAACCCCGTTGTTCTCCAAATGCATGCCTGAAAATGGTGTAGCAGAGAACATTAAGATTATGCTGTCGAAATCTCGATCGGATCCAGACCCCACGTATCGTCGTAAGCACGCCCCCTCGATCACTCTCAAGCTGTCCAAAAGGGACAATTCCGAACATACATGCCTCACATGCGTAACGCATGTGAGATGGGCTGGTTCACAACAGGTGATGCATATTGTATAGGTTACATTAATATTTCAGTTTTGAGTCATTTACGAGAGAGAGGAAAGGAACGAGAGAGGGAGGAGGAAACAATGAGAGAGAGTACGTTATGCCTTGTCGAGACCCGCCGTTAGCTTACGACGTCTTTAGAGTTTGCCATCGTACATTATGCCCCGTCGGGGCCTGCCGTTAACTTACAACGACTTTAGGGTTAACCATCATAAGTGGATCAGAGATTAAATCGCTCTGTCAGGGCCCGCCATCCATACGCGGGTGCTTGCCATCCGCACCGATGTCGTTCACCTCCGTGCTCATCTAGACACATATGTATGCACTAAATGGGCCATGTCGGGCCCTAAATGGGATGTATCAGGCCAAGCTACCCCGAAGCCAGTAATTAAAAAACTCAAGCAATCAAAGAATTAATTAAACAATTATCAATTAAAATACCAAACTAAACTCATATGCATTAATCATCTAAGCAATTAACAATTCATCTAAACAAGCATAATTAACAAGCATATCAATTCTAAGCAACTCAAAAAATTACACCTAGGCAATTAAAATAAACCTAGGCAAGAATTAAACCTAAGCATATCAATTCATCTAAACCTAAGCGTAACAAGCATATCAATAAAAGATAAGCATAACAAGCATATCAATTAAACCTAAGCAATTCTAAGCAATTCAAAAAATCAACCTAGCTATGAGCGGTGAGCATAATTCTGAGCATAACAATTCATCAATTCTAAGAACAAATCAACCATAATTCTAAGCATAATACAAAAAATGGACCCAGCTACGAGCGGTGAGCCGACACCGATGATGGAGGGCGGCGAGGGGCCGTCTACGGCCGACAGGCCGACTTTTAGGTTGGGGGAGGCGGCGTTGGGCGTTGGGGAGGGCGGTGCGGCCGTTGGGGAGGGTGGCGTCTGGGCGCTTTCTCGGGGGCGGCGTCAGGGCAACAGGTGTGGGGAGACATGACGGGCGCGCCGAGCTCGAGCGCTGTCCGTCCTTAGGTGAGGGCGGTGACGGGGGCGACCGGCTGTCGGGGTGCCCAGACATCAGGGGCGTCCTGCGTGGTGTCAGACAGCGAGGGCAGCATCAGGTGAGAAGAGAGGCACCAACGTCGTTTTGTGAGTGATAGAAGAGAGGTGGACCGGGGTATATCCCCTTATTTACGAAGGTATTAGGGTTAGTCATCGTAAGTTAACTAACTTACGACGGTGGAGGGTTAGGGCTATCGTAAGTTAACTCCAAACTTACGACGGTTGGTTAATGTACAACAGCTATGTGTCCGCAGTCGTCGTGAACAACCTAATTTACGATCGCCAGGGCGCATCATCAAAAGTTACGCTATTTACAACAGCCGGTTGTTGTTAATTAGCTTAGCCGTTGTCAATGGAACAGTTTACTGTAGTGTACAGAGAGTTTGTGTTTTATCCGAATCGCCTTCTGTTATCAATCGCTTCTGAATTTTATTGACCTGAATACCAGTTGCAGTTACAAACAAATACAGAAAGTCTACCTTATATCGGAACTGGTTTAAGTTAGGAACTGTATCTTATCTCTACCTAATTCGATATCAACCACTTATGAATTCTACAGAAAGTTAGAAACCGCCACAGAAAGTCTGTGATATTCAAACTGGTTGGTGTTATCAACCACTTATGAATTCTACTCAGTACCTGTTCGAGTTACGAACTGATACAGAAAGTCTGCCAAGTATCATAATCGATTTCAGTTATGAACCGTATCTGATTATGATTACTAGTGATGTCAGTACTGGTTTCTATCTTGAAACGAAAAAGAAAGTAGGCATACATATCAGTAATAGTTCAGGTTAAGAACCAACACGGATATCCACTATCTGCACAGTTTCCTTATGTCTCAATAGCCGATGGAGTCGTGGAGATTTAGAACCAGTACTGAAACTATTTCTAAACCGGTTCCAATTCAACCGGTTTTGATGGAAGCGTTACGAAATGATATTTCTATTGTAGTGCTCATCCAAAAGATTATAGCTCTGAAAACATCACTGTTTTCGTTGGCCTGTTGTGGACCACGAAAATAAGGCTACTTTTTGTGAGCTACACAATAGCCCATAAAAATAATTTTATTATTTTCGTGAGCTATATTGAGAAAATATTCATGCAAGTTATTCTCATGGGCCCACTTCTGGCTCACGAAAATACCCAGTTGTATTTTGATGGGCCAACTTCTGGCTCATGAAAATAACTGTTGTTTTTATGGGCCAGCAACTGACTTACGAAAATAACATGTATTTTTTGTCAGCTTCTTGTTCATGAAAATAACTGTGTATTTTGCTCGGCTCACGAAAATAAGCAGGCGTATTTTCATGGGCAAGCTTTTTGCTCAAGAAAATAGTGAATTTCAAGAAAAAAAATAAACCTATTATGCTAGCCATATTTTTTTCATGGGACCATGGAAATAACTTTGACATACGAAAATAAGTGGTTTTCCTGTAGTGGTCCAAGCATGAACCATCAAGAGAGAAACTCCAACAAATGAATAAATTTTTCATCTTTTTCCAGAGGAACATTATTGTATACTGCCACTTTGATCTATACTTTGAGATTGTTCAAACCAACACATTTTAAACTTTGTTATGTGTTTTATTGCAGCACACGAAGAATGTGAATGAAGAATGGCCGGTTTGTAGAAGTATTCCTGGTGGAGGAGCCAACAAGATTGCTGCTGAACTCTATCAATTCATTCGTCGAGAAATTTTGCACAAAAGAGGGGAGTTCTTTGATGAGAATTAATGGTGCAATAGTTGATGTGCCAGAACTTTGCGACTATGAGATGAATTGTATGTGTATCTTTTACATATGTATATTGTTTTGATGAAATTGACTTCTATGAGATGACTTCTATGATGATATTGTTAACTTCTGTGATGATATTGTTGACTTCTGTTCTATGATTATATTGAATTGACCTAGAAATTAGAAATAACAGCAGCTAGTACTGCATAGGTTCTACCTTATCACAGTCGGTCATTTACCAACGGACCTGTCTGTGAAAAAACAATTATCACAGGCGGCTAGATATAGGTAAAGAACCATCTGTGATAACCTAATTATCACAGGCGGTTACTGTTATGGTAGAAATCGGCAGCGATAAACTGTTTTTACAGGTGGCTTGATGTAGGTAAAAATCCGCCTGTGGTAACACAATTATCATATGCGGTTATATATGCTGCACGACTCACCTGCGATAGCACAATTATCACAGACGGTTATATATGATGCACGACCCGCCTGTGATAACTTATCTTCACAAGCGGCTAGCAAAGTAAAAAACCGTCTGTGACAATGTGTCTTCACAGGCGATGTCACTTCTCTGTGAAATTGCGGATTATCACTGGCTCTTCGTTTCAGGTTTGGAGCCGTCTGCGATAAAACTTATTGTAGTAGTGATGCATAGGTTTAGATAAGGCCGTTCAAAACATTGAAGCTCAAGGCAGCAGAATAGCAAGTCATCTTAACGGAAAGCAAAGCAAAGCAGAGTGAAGAAATCGGGAAACTTGGACGAGGGACCGTGTTCGTTTGGAGGCGCGAGACTGGATAAAAGGGTGAAGATTGTCGGGCAACGATGCTATATATGGGAACAACTGTTATGCAATCTGCTGTTTTGTGCAAGCGTGCAATCTTTACATCCTGACCGTTCCCTGCCGATCCAAGGGTGCTGCACTTTTAACACTTAAATCCCTCCACCTGGTGCTGCTGACAATATGCAAAAAGAACCTTGTGTGCAGCTACGTTTGGATCTGTAGGGAACGGTTGGGATGTGGAGATTGCACGCTTGCACAAAACGGTAGATTGCACAGTAGTTGTTCCCGCTATATATATGGGCTTGTTTTGGGCCGTAGCAATAGTCTGTCCGTGTGAACTGATGTTAAATTGGTTTCAACACTTGTATTCGATTCACACCACCGGCACATCACAACTCAAAAAAGAAAAGAAACACGCGCAACTTCAACCCAGCCGCACAACGGTCTACCTCCCCGAACAGGCGCCCCATCGCGCCGTACAAATACCCTCTGCCCGCCGCCGTTCGACGTCACCTACCTTGCTTGTGCATAGCTACCATCCACACTACTACCTGCGACTCTCAAACCCCGTCCGACGCCATGGCTGACAAGAAATACTCCGATGCCGACGGCGATTTCAGCCGCTACCTTCAGATGTCCGATCTGGGGTCTCACCTGCTCTCGGCATCGTCTGAACCCGAGGCCCGGTACGCGCGACCGGCGGCTCATCAAGTCCAAGCACACCAGGCGCCGACCATGGACGACGGCGGAAACCAACAGTTAGCGGCGGCGTTCGACTTCCTGTCGCTGACAATCGCCGGTCCGCACCATCGGGCACCAAGGACCATCGACGTCGGACCGCCCCAGATGCCGGGGTCCGGTGCCGGAGGCTCATTTTGGATCAAAGGTATGTTAGCATGTAATGTTATTCGACTCACTGCGAGACTTTTTCTGTTGGTGGTACCCTGGCTGATCTTGGATCAATGGTATGCTCTAGCGAGGGTTCATACGGGCAAGGCTGTTCGTGGTGCCGGGGCTGAGCTTGACGTGTCTTGCGGCCACTTCCAACTGGACTGCACCGAAGCCCGCACTATCCGGGAGGTTCTCCATGAAAATGGTAAGCATGCGTTCATTTTTCTCCTTTGTATACTACTAATTCCCAGCTCGCCACTATGATTTGCAATCTATAAGATTTCTTGCACACTTGTTAGAGATGGCACATTTCACGGTGCATGGGCATGGCTCGGACCATGGGCAATCCCAACCCGCGATCATCGACAGCACGCACATTGATGTCGATGGGCATACCCAGAGAGGTGACTCGCTGTATCAAGAGTATGTGACTTCACCAGATGGCTTTCTGAAAGAATTATAGTTATATATATATATATATAGATATATATATATAGATATATATATATAGATATATATATATATCAGGACACAACAGTTAATATAGCTCCTTGTTGCAGTTTCAGTAAGCACATGCATGAGTGGATGCACAGCATCAACGCCAAGAGAGTGGAGACAATGCAAAATGACAACAGTGAACGGTTGAAGCATACATCGCCTGGCTTTTGTGTGACGAACTGTGCAAACATAAGCGTAACACCGCAGAAAAATGATGCACGTGCACAGGAGGAGGTTGAAGCTGGAACGCTGAAGGAAAAATTATCCGCCCCTGCTGGAAACGGTGAGGAAGATATTTTGTGGAACAACTGTTCATATTCATGCACATCCTAAAAGCTATGAGATTTGTAACCATATCGTTGTTTCATGTTTAGCTGAAGAAGCAGCCCCGGACTCTTCCCGACCGGATGTGGCTGTGGCGGACATAGCCAAAGCTTTCGACTGGACTGGACTCCATCTTTCAATTCTTGAATCTTCACAGGTTCCTGAGTATGATGGAGCGTCTAGCACTAGTGCCACAATGTACACCAAAGCTTTCGACTGGGATGGGTACCATCCTGTTATTCTTGAATCTTCGCAGGTTCCTGAATATGATCCAGCGTCTGGCACCAGTGCCACAATGTACCCAAGTCTGTGCAACGAGCTACAGGAGATGGAACAAGCAAGGCATTCCATAAAGAAGAAAATGTCTAAAAAGAAGGAAGATTGTACCAAAGACCCAAAATTATCATCAGCATCATTCAAACTCCTTTGCAGAAAGGACAAAACGTACCGCAAACACTCTTCCAGGGTATGTATTTGAAATGTGCATTTCTAGATACATGTAATAATACTGCAACTCGGGCCATTTGGTTATTCCATTGCCCTATGCAGATCAATGAGCTCAATAGGAGGATCATAAAACTCGAGGAAAATGCAACCACTGCTGGCTCGAGTAGACAGCTTTTTATCAGGCGGAGGATGGAAACCTACAAGCAGGAGAAGGCACAACTTTTAGACACAATCAAGAAGGGCCTGCAGCAGCAGGAGGAGGAGGGTAACAACGGCGCTGGTCCTTCCGGATCATGAGAGTGGGGCATTTTTTTAGATGACGATAAGAGTGGGGCATGCTCTGCATGTGCCTTTGAGGTTAATTGAAACGGTTGCCGATTAAAGAAAACGGACCCTACGGTGGAGGATTGCAAGCATAAATTTATCCATATGGCTATCCATGGAGCTAAAAAGAAATACTTCACAAAAAATTAGATATGGCTAGATCCAATGTCTTAAACTCTTTATTTCATTGTTCTGCTTTAAACCCTTCTGTATTTTTACTCTTCTTTTCTTTTTCTTAGTAATATATTATTAGAAGGGGATTGGCCCTCCTGTTTATCTAAAACTTCCTTTTTCTTCTTGTCATTTGCCCTAGCTTGCCGATTGCGCCCCTGACTGCTACATAACATTTAACTACGAATTAGATTACTTTAATTAATTTTAAATGGAGTTACCTGTTTAATTGGCATCAGCATTTATTGGCATATAAAAGTTTAGTGAAGTTATCAGCATAAATTGAGTAGGAACCTGCAAATTTAAAAATATATGAAAATTTTATGCACCAAAGCTAGCATATACGGAAACTTCCTTTGGGAAAATAAAAACTAATGCACTGCTACAATAAGCCTCATCACAGGCAGCTCCAAACCTATTATCACAGACGGCTTTTAAAACCGCCTAAAACGAAGAGTCTGTGATAATCCGCAATTTCACAGGCAGAGAAGTGAAACCGCCTGTGAAGACTAATTATCATAGGCGGTTCTTCACTTAGGCTAGCCGCCTGTGAAGACAGATTATCATAGGCGGTTCTTTACTTAGGCTAGCCGCCTGTGAAAATACTTTATCACAGACGGGTCATGCAACATATATAACCGTCTGTGATAAACGTCTTATCACAGACGGTTATTGAAGTATAACTAACCGCCTATGATAATGAGTCTTCACAGGCGGGTATTCAAGCATAACTAACCGCCAATGATAATGTGTCTTCACAGGCGGGTTTTGAAACATAACTAACCGTCTATGATAATGTGTCTCCACAGACATATTTTGAAGCATAACTAACCGTCTATGATAATGTGTTTTCACAGACGGGTACTGAAGCATAACTAACCGTCAATGATAATGTGTCTTCACAGACGGTTATTGAAGCATAACTAACCGTCAATGATAATGGTGTTATCACAGACGGAGTTTACCTATATCAGCCGTCTGTGAAGACCCTTTAACGCAGCCGGTTTCTACCATAACAGTCACCGCCTGTGAAAATTAGGTTATCACAGATGTTTCTTTACTTGTATCTAGCCGTCTGTGATAATTGTTTTTCACAGCCATGCCTAGCCGTTGGTTAATAACCGCCTGTGATAAGGTATAACTGATGCAGTACTACTGCTGTTATTTCTAATTTCCAGGTCAATTCAATATAACACAGAACAAAAAACAACAATATCATCACAGAACAAAAGTCAACAATATTATCATCACAGAAGTCAATTTCACTAAAACAATATATATGTACGAGTTACAGATACAATTCATCTCAAAGTTTACAAGTTTTCACTAAAAACTGTTTAAATTGGCATAGTCGCAAGGTTCTGGCACATCAGCTGCTGAACCATTCTTATCAAAGAACTTCCCCTTTTTGTGCAAAATTTCGCGACGCATGAACTGACAGAGTTCAGAAGCAATCCTGTCGGCTCCTCTATCAGGAATACTTCTACAAACCGGCCATTCTTCGTTCAGATTCTTCTTGTGCTGCAATATAACACATAACAAGGTTTAAAATGTGTTGGTTTGAACAATCTCAAAGTATAGATCAAAGTGAGAGTATACAGGAATTTAGTTGGCATTTTTGGAGCAGTTGTACTATAAGCAATTGAATTTTGAAGTTGGAATCAAAATATGAAAATAATGTTTCTGGTAATATTGAATAGTAGAGAATATAAGCATTAAATTATGCTAGTTACAATGAAAATGAAACACAAAAGTAAGAAAATAAGGTATCGACATTAAGGATAACTTACATCCTCACGATTGACTCTATATACCCTGGCGGTCCGAAGATGCTCGCATACATAATACCCGCATAAGACACTCCCAGTAGGCTGCTTCGGACAAGCATAATACGTTTTAATATCCAATGCATTCGTATTAGGAGGTCTCTGACCGCCAAGCTCCGCGTAAAACTGCCAACGCTGTAATACAAGAAATGTCATATAAAACTTGTCAACACATTCTAAATGTGCGTAAATTAAAATTATTGAATAAATGTACTTTTTAAAAATGGAAAGGAAATCTTTGTAACGATCTGGTGGGTAATCGGCCGAGTCCAAGACTGTTGCCATTCCCTGCGTTGGCTTGATGAATATCATTATGTAGTGATTATTGCAAACATACAAACACACGTGTTAACAATTACCAATAATTGCTATTTCAATGTCATGTGTCGAACTTACTCAGAAGTGGTACGGAGCCTTTACGAGGTCCTTGCCGTCTCTGACAAAGTTAAACATCGCATGTCCTATGTAAGCTGCAACTTCTGTCTTTCTATCCTTCTTAAGTTTTGCAATTGCTCTTTCAAAATCTTTTTTTTTTCATGTGTTTGTACTGGCTTGATTCTCGATTCGCCTAGACATCGAATAGCGACTTTGCAATCCTAGTAGGGTCAAGGATACCTGTCTTGCGCGCCAACTTTTCATTATCCATGTATTGCATCCTATTGAAGAAGTCCAGAATTGTTATAATCTCATGAAATGCGTATGCGTGTAGTAAGAAAAGCAAATACAAAATATTAGAGCACTTACAAGCACCAGACGAGCAGCAGGTTGATATCGAGCATGCCCCGATGGAAAAGGGAAAGCAGCTCTTCAAATAAAATGACTCATTTATCTACTCCAGTGCTCCAGAATGCTTCTTTTGGAATACAAAATGTGACGCAATTAAGACCAAATTTTGTGCTGGCAGTGATGTACCACTCATGCATTCTTCTGAGCTGGACGGGTTGTTTGCTAAGTTGTACGGATGTCATGAACGGCTTCCCATTCTCAAATTTAGGAGGAACATCCTCAAGCTTGTATATTGCAACTCCTGGTTTAACTAAAGCCGTCCCCCGATTATACATGACACCGTCTTCTTCCCACTCCTCGATATCTTCTAATGCTGGCTCATGAGAAGAACGAGATGCACTCGATTTTCTAATATTTTCCTTCATAGCTTCCAAATACTTTGACACTTCTGATGAAGGTTTATTAATTTCGTATGAGCTAACTTTGATAGGCACTGATGATCAAGGAGTAGTCATCAGAAGTTGGACACTGGCTTGTTGTTGAACCTGTTGTTCAACTGATTGCTCTTTACTCCCAGCAGTTGGCTCTAGTACTACTTCAAACTGTTGCTCAACTAGTTGCTCTTTACTAGCAACAGCTTGCTCTGTTACTGCTTGAAGTTGTTGTCCAACTTGTTGCTCTTGGATATCATCCTTGCTGAGACATAGGGGGAGTGGATCTTCCCAGACTGGGAGTGGATCTTCATGCACTTTCGCCTTAGAAGATGGTGTTGCAGTATTTGGAGATGCGACGGGGATAGAAATTGGCTCATCGTCCAACGCGATATCGCGTCGGTGCCAAAGGATTAATTGGTTGACAGTCTGCCCCAGAGTCGCGATCCCCTTAGGTGTGACGTGGTCTATTTCATAATCTTCATAATCATTATCAATGATCTGAAGAACTTGCACCACAGAATAATACAATGGAAGTGGATTCCCGTTGAAGTCACGATCAGGCTTTGCCATAGCAGTGGCAACCTGTTTGGTTTTGTTCCCTGCTCTGCCTATCAGGACAAGAAGACGACAAGATTTGTTGTTAGCAATATCATCGACAGGGAAATTATGGGCTGACCCTGAGCCTGGCACGGAACCAACGCTGCTAGGGTAGGCAGTTGGAGATACTAATTGCTCCTTTTGCACCGGAACCATCATTGTACTCGATGCCACTAATTGTCCTGATTGTCTAAGTTGTTCCATTATTTCTTGCATATTTTCTTTGACCTTTTGAGCAATCGTTTCATCAAGTGTTTTCTTAAACTTCTCACGTCTTCTATATGTGTCTTTATCTTTAGGGAAACCATCTAGCCAAGACATTTGAGAAGAGACCGCTCGAACCCGTCCGCTGTGTTCAGGGTTTCCTATGATAGCGGTAAGTTGGTCATTCTCCCTCTTCGGCTTGAAGAGACCCTTCTGTTGCTTTTCAATTACTTCTTTCATTTTATCCTCTACTTCATTCAGAGAGTCGGGCTTTTCAAGTTTTCCCTCGCTAGTCAAACCTGACCGAGCAAAGACCCAGCGTTGAGTTCGCTCATCGCACCCTTCTAATGGGTGAGGATTGTGAAAGTTGCCTAGAGGGGGGGTGAATAGTCTAATCGACCTGCAAATGACTTAATAAAACGAGATTAAATCACAGGGGGCGGACTAGTCCGGTCAGCCTGCGTGAAGAACCCTAAAAAGTGTTTCTAGCAAGTTTTAGGGGATTTTCTCAAGGCTACAAGTGAGGATATATTTAAGGCAAGTTTAGAAACTATCAACACAGGAGTGAGTCAAGTTTTAACAAGATTAAGCAATGTGAGGCACAAGACAAGACAAGCAACCCTAGAACAAAGTAAGCGATAAGCAAAATGCGAAGAACACGGAGACACAAGGAGTTTTATCCCGAGGTTCGATTCTACACAAGAATCTACGTCCCCGTTGAGGAGTCCACAAAGGACCGGGTTCACCAACCCTTCCCTCACCAAGTTTACCGCACGGGCCTAACTTGGTTCTCCACTATCTCAAAAGCGATTACAAAGTTCGTTGGGGCTTCTCACAATCTGAGGCTCCCACACCACAAAGATGATCAACAACGCACAACACACTCAACACACAGCCCACAAAGACTCAATGAGTGCAAGAGATCAAACCGGGAGCACAAGCGCGATGTTCTTCCTCTTCTCCACCACACTAAACCCTAATCCACTCAAGAATTAGTTTTAGAGGGAAAGTTGGCAAGAAAGAGGCTCAAGAGTGCTCCAAGTTGGCTGTGGCGGCGCTAGGGTTCAACTCAGTTCAAGTGTGCTTTCAAAAGAACCCAGGGGACCTCTATTTATAGAGGTCTCAAGCCCATACTGCTGACTTCAGCAGAAGGGCGGACTAGTCCGGCCTCAGGCCCGGACTAGTCCGGCCTAGGGGACCACTGACCTCTTGTCAGGCCCCCGACAGCTGACACGCTATCGTCACACTACCCGCCAAACTTCAAATTCAAACGGTCACTTCAACAACGGACTAGTCCGGTCACCACCGGACTAGTCCGATCTCACACAGAGCCTTTTGCTCCGTGTGAAAACGGACTAGTCTGAGGACCACGGACTAGTCCGGCCCCAAGGGCGGACTAGTGCGGTCCTCTGAGACTTAGTCACAGAATCACCTCCAATACGCCAACCCGGACTAGTCCGGCCCCACGGGCGGACTAGTCCGTTCTCACTCAGGACCTCTTGGTCCGGACTAAAACGGACAAGTCCGTGGTTTTGAGACTTAGTCCCAAAACCCACTCCCTGCTACCCGGACTAGTCCGGCCACAAACGGACTAGTCCGATCTCAGTCAGACCCTTCTGGTCCGGCCAGAAACGGACTTGGCCGGCCAAGAACGGACTAGTCCGGCCACCTGCACGGACTAGTCCGGCCCTACAGCCAGACTACTTATTCTCCCTTTTCTCTCAAGGGGTTTGACCTCTAAATCACTTTGAGCTCCCAAACTTGATCTCAATGCACTTTACACACGCACCCTCCTATTTCTACGGCTAGTCTAACTCAACACGCTAGAAACCCTAGTTTCCACGCTTCGAGTTGACTCCGTTTCCTTCCTTTTCCTTGTTGAGGGTTTGCGTCTCCGATCGAGTCCACACCTGTGCTAAGATCACTTGAGCTCATTAGCGACTTAATTTTCGTCATCAATCATCCAAAACCCACGGGGAACCTAGATGCACTTTCAATCTCCCCCTTTTTGGTGATTGATGACAACACATTAAGTCCTTCAACAATTAAGAGTATTAAATTTGGTTTTCATAACCTGTGTGCGTATGAATGACTCCCCCTCAATGTATGCAACATGTAAAGGAGGTGGAGGAGTTCTTTCATACCCACACACGTTATGGTGGGGTGCCTACGTGATGTGCTCAACAATTGTGACAAGACATAAAGAGCATCAATATAATCAAAAGATTGACAATAATGGCATTATATTGATATTAAGCAACATTAACAAGTCTTGCACAAATGTAAACATGCATCAATATAATCAAAAGATTGACAATAATAGCATTATATTGATATTAAGCAACATTAACAAGTCTTGCACAAATGTAAACATCCAAGAGCAAGAATATATTACAAAACAAGTCCACAAAACACAAATACACCCACAAACGATTAACTCCCCCCCTTAACTCTCCCCCTTTGGCATCAAGGCACCAAAAAGGAAAAGAAGGGAGGAAACTAAGACCTAAGAACTAGTCCTCGTCTTCGCCACTTCCACTCTCCGTGGCCTCGGAATCTTCGACGTCGTCCTCATGATCATCGGCGTCGTCGTCGTCGTCGGAGTTCCTTGCCGAGGGAGCAGCTCGAGAGGAGCTTCCATCCTCTTGGAGCTGGGCGAGCTCATCGGCGGTGAAGTTGGGGAATGGAGTGATCTCCCCATCACTCACCTCCGGAGAGGACATCGGGACCTCCAGCTTGTCGCACACCGCCTTAAGATATTTCTCTTGACGCTTGTGTGCCCTCTGAGCGCGGATCTCTTGCTTCCAGCAAGAAGTGAAGATCGCCTTGAAGCATTTGAAGAAGGCACTCATTGATTGAGGCGGAGGCGGAGACGGAGGTGCCACGGGGCGAGATGGAGGATCTGCATTCTTGCGACGAGGAGGAACAGGCAGAGGTGGGGGAATCTGAGGACGCAGTCTCTTATGTGAGACATCCTTCTGGAAGGTAATTCCGGAGACTTTCTCAATTAGGCACATCACATAAGGAGCATAGCCACAAGACCTGTTGGGGGTATGAGATATATTGAAGATATCATCAAAGATGTACTCAGCTAGGTTGAAGCTTTCTTCCCCATCTATTAGCACAAGCAAATGCCTCAAGTTGCCCTGGATGACTCCGGCATCTCCATCCTTCGGGGCAATGGTCTTCCGAAGGAGGCGGTTGAGCACACTGAACAATGGCTTGATATTTCTCGCCAGTCCTGCCTCATAAGGAAGATGGTCTGGATACATGAAGTCAAGGGCATCTCGATCTAGGGCCTTGAGGTTAGAGATGATGATCTCATGCTCAAGGTGTTCCTCCAATCCTAGAATCTTGGCAAAGTCTTCAAATGTGACTGTGTACTGCTCTCCATTTGTCATCCATGTCATCCGGCGATTGCCAAAGGAGTGAAAGTAGACGGTTGCGTAGAACTGGACAATCACCTCAATATTCCAGTCGTACTGGAAACCCATGATATCCTTGATTCCATGTCGTTCCGCTGCATTGATCACAGCATCAAATGCAGCATGCTTCTTCTGAGCCATGTAGTCCCAGTCAACCCACTGGGCATCAGTCACAGGAGTCTTCATCTTCATGTAGACAAGGCGATAGTAATCGCAGTGGAAGTCACACCAGAACCGAGGGTCAGCGGTGGACCTCTCATACCTATAGACATTCTCGTCTCTGAGCCTCCTGGCCTTCTCAGCTCCTTTTCCTTTGAAAGTGTTAGCTGAGAGGTTGGGCTGACGGTTTGGATTACGTGCTGGACTGTGCATCACCAGTGGCTCAACAGCCTGAGCTTTCCCTTGTTCACGAATCAACACTCCTCCGGGTGCCTTCTTGGCTAGCACCTTGATGGAGGGCTTCTTCTTCTTCGGCTCGACTCGAGCCGGAGCCTTTCCCTTCTTGGGGTCACGCTCGACCCTGGGCCCAGGTTCCATTTGGGCTGGCTCCTTGCCCTTCGCCTTCTCGCCAACGGTGACGAGCTTCTTTCGCTTGGGGGCACTGGCCTCAGCAGCCCTGGAGTTGTGAGCCTCCCTGTCCTCCCTTTTCTTCTTTCTCAGCTCATGGAGGGACTCTGCGGTTGCTCGAGCTATGGCTTCTTCCTCATTATAGATGCTCGCGGCAACTTTGGAGGCTTCGAGTGCTTTCAGCCGCCTCTCTTCCTTTGCCTTTTGCGCCTCTAAAAGTGCAGCCTTGGTCCTTGCCTCGGCAATTTGAGCTTTGGTTCGCCCCTCGGGGTTGGGACGAGGAGGGGAACGCTCCGAGTTCGACATGCTGTGAAAAGCATAAACGGAAAGATATGAGTTCAAGGAGTTGGAAGTATTGCGGAAGAAGCCTCGAGAGAGGACTAGGATTAGGGTTTGCTCTGTGCAAACCGGACTTGTCCGCCCTAGGGGCGGACTTGTCCGCCAGGGGCCGGACTAGTCCGGGTCGCACAGGATAAACCCTAACCCTAATCGAATCATCGAAAAAACTTCGGATCAGCGCGCAATGCTCCTAGGCTATGATCACAAGGGTATATGGAGCAATATCTATGAAGGTGTTCCTATAAAAAACCTAAAGAATCAAGAATGAGGGAAGTTTTTTGAAAAAGCTAGAATACCTTCTTAAATCCGCGAGAATCGACGAAATCGACGATGGATTGCGAAGGTGAAGCGCGGGGAAGTGATCCCTCACTCCCAAAGACTCCGATGCGTGGATTGGAGTCGAGATTTGGAGGTTGGAGCGCAAAATCGCCAAAAGAGGCGATTGCTTGAGCGTGGGAGAGGGAGAGGCGCAAGTGAGAGGAAGAGGAGGGGTCTGGGCCGACCCTGGGGGTTTAAGCCCCCAAGGGCCGGACTAGTCCGGAGCCAGGGCGGACTAGTCCGGTCAGCGGACCAGACACGGACTAGTCTGCCTCCGGACTAGTCCGGCCTCAGAGCGGACTAGTCCGGTATGCGGACTAGCCGCGGACTAGTCTGGACCCGGACTTGTCCGTCCAAGGGGCGGACTAGTCCGGTCCGACTAGGCTGAAAAATTTTATTTTAGAGCTTTGCCCTCCAATCACTTGTCCTTTTGGACAACTAGCAATGCAAACAAGATTACTGAAGATAAACATGACTCAAGCATGATCAATTTTCAAGAAAAAGTTTTCTCAAACGGATTTTGAACAGAAATCATGATTGAGAAGAGTTTTCCAAAATAGCCCAAAAAGTGAGAAATGTGGTTTAAGCCACATTCCTAGAATCCAAAATGTTAAGCTCACTTCTTAGCTCACAGAAACGCTTCTCATCAAGAGGCTTTGTAAAGATATCCGCGAGTTGATGTTCCGTCCTCACATGAGAAATCACAATATCTCCCTTCATTGAGTGATCTCGCAAGAAATGGTGTCGAATATCTATGTGTTTGGTCCTAGAGTGCTCCACCGGATTATGGGCTATCTTGATGGCACTCTCGTTGTCACACAAGAGTGGAATGTTGCGCAAGTTAATCCCATAATCCCTAAGAGTTTGTCGCATCCAAAGAAGTTGTGCACAACAACTTCCGGCTGCAACATATTCCGCTTCGGCGGTGGATAGAGCAATAGAGTTTTGCTTCTTGGAGGACCAAGACACTAGAGATCGACCCAAGAATTGGCATGTACCCGATGTGCTTTTCCTATCAACTTTACACCCCGCATAATCCGCATCGGAATATCCAATGAGGTTAAACTTAGTCCTTTGGGGTACCAAAGTCCTAGGGAAGGTGTGTGTACTAGATATCTCAAGATCCTTTTGACGGCGGTCAAATGACAAGCCTTAGGTGCCGCTTGAAAGCGAGCACACATACACACACTTAGCATGATATCGGGCCTAGATGCACAGAGATAGGGGAGTGAACCAATCATAGACCTATATAACTTTTGATCCACACTTGGACCATCCTCATTTAGGTCTAGGTGTCCATTTGTCCCCATAGGTGTTTTGATGGGTTTTGCCTTATCCATGTCAAACTTCCTTAGAATGTCTTGTGTATACTTAGTTTGACTTATGAACGTCCCTTCTTTGAGTTGTTTTACTTGAAATCCTAGGAAGAACTTCAACTCACCCATCATGGACATTTCAAACCTCTCCGTCATTATCTTGGAGGACTCATCACAAAACACCTTATTTGTGGAACCAAATATGATGTCATCCACATATATTTGGCACACAAAAAGATCCTCATTGAAGTGTTTTGTGAAAAGGGTATAATCCGCTTTTCCTATCCTAAAACCATTTTCAACTAGAAAATCTCTTAAGCACTCATACCAAGCTCTAGGAGCTTGCTTGAGACCATAAAGAGCCTTTCACAATTTGTAAAAATGGTTAGGATAGTTTTGGTCTTCAAACCCTGGAGGTTGCTCTACATAAACTTCTTCCTTGATTGGTCCATTAAGGAATGCATTCTTAACATCCATTTGGTAGAGTTTGAAGTCATGATGAGTAGCAAAGGCTAGTAATATCCGAATTGACTCAAGCCTAGCTACGGGGGCAAATTTCTCATCAAAGTCCAATCCCTCAACTTGTGAGTATCCTTTTGCCACAAGTCGTGCCTTGTTTCTAGTTACTACACCATGCTCATCTTGTTTGTTGCGGAACACCCACTTGGTTCCAACAACATTAGCTTGTGGGCGCTTGACAAGCTCCCAAACCTTGTTCCTCTCAAAGTTGTTGAGCTCCTCTTGCCAAGCAACTACCCAATCCGGATCTCTTAAGGCATCTTCAACCTTGTGGGGTTCCAAGGATGAGACAAAGGAGAAATGCTCACAAAAGTTTGCAACACGTGAACGTGTTGTTACTCCTCTTGTGATATCTCCTAGAATGTTGTCAACGGGATGATCCCGTTGAACACTTTGATGAATACGAGGATGCGGAGGTTGAGCTCTTGAATCACTTGCTTCATCTTCTTCACTTTGGTCTCCCCCTTGATCCAAGCCTCCCCCTTGATCTTCATTCCCATTATCATTTTGGGGAGTATCTAGTGGATCTCCAACTTGTCCAATGGGGGTTTGACCTACTTCATTATGATGATGGTCACTTAGGCTTTGAGATGGTTCTTGTGGGCGAACATCTCCAAGTGCCATTCTCCTTAGAGCTTCTAGTGGAGGTTCCTCTTGATCAAGGGCATGTTGATCAACTTGCTCCACTTGAGAGCCATTGGTTTCGTCAAACACCACGTCACGTGCTACTTCAACAATTCCGGAGGATTTGTTGAACACACGGTATGCATGAGTGTTTGAGTCATATCCAAGCAAGAAACCCTCATCGGACTTTGAAGCGAACTTCGAAGTCCTAGGCTTCTTGTTGAGGATATAACACTTGCTACCAAAAACACGAAAGTAAGAAACATTGGGTTTCTTACCAACGAGAAGCTCATAAGGAGTCTTCTTGAGGAGGCGATGAAGGTACAATCGGTTTACGGCGTGGCAAGCGGTGTTAACCGCTTCCGCCCAAAAACGGTCCGATGTTTTGTACTCATCTAGCATCGTCCTTGACATCTCAATGAGCGTCCTATTCTTTCTTTCGGCAATTCCATTTTGTTGAGGAGAATAGGGAGCGGAGAACTCATGCTTGATGCCCTCCTCATCTAGGAACTCTTCTACTTGCATGTTCTTGAATTCGGTTCCATTATCACTCCTTATAGCCTTTATCCTTAAGGTGAACTCATTTTGAGCTCTCCTTAGGAATTTCTTGAGGACACCGGGGGTTTCACTCTTATCATGCAAGAAGAATACCCAAGTATATCTAGAGAAGTCATCAACGATGACTAGACCATACTTGTTGCCACCGATGCTAATGTAAGCAATGGGGCCAAAAAGATCCATATGGAGTAACTCTAAAGGTCTAGTTGTCGTCATGACATTCTTAGAGGGGTGTTGAGCTCCTACTTGCTTTCCCGCTTGGCACGCACCACATGGCCTATCCTTTTCAAATACCACATCCTTTAGGCCACGAACGTGCTCTCCTTTAAGGAGTTTTTGAAGGTTCCTCATTCCAACATGGGCTAGCCTTCTATGCCAAAGCCATCCCATGTTGGCTTTTGCCATTAAGCATGTGTCAAGTTGAGCTTTATCCGTGGTAAAATCCACAAGATAGAGCTTTCCCTTGAGCACAAAGGCTATTGAGTCATTACCCTCTCTCAGAACATTCACACCCTCAATAGAAAAGACACACTTATATCCTTTATCGCAAAGCTGTGATATGGATAGGAGATTATAGTTTAGGGAATCAACATGCAAAACATTAGATAAAGTATGCGAAGATGAGATAGCAATTTTACCGGAGCCAAGGATTTTCCCTTGGCTATTATCCCCAAAGAAGATTCCCTCACTTGGGTCCTCATTCTCCTCATACTCTATGAACATGCTCCTCTCTCTGGTCATGTGGTTGGTACATCCACTATCCAACACCCATTTCGAACCGCCGGAGGAGTAAGCCTATAAAACAAATTTATGCCTTCCATTTAGGTACCCAAGCTGAGTTGGGTCCTTTCACGTTAGTAGTTAGGCATTTGGGCACCCACACGCAAGGCTTGGGGCTCTTGCGGAGTGGCCCAACATATCTAGCAAACACTTTGCCGTGTTTGTTTCTCTTTAGCACATAAGATGCATCAAAATCATGAAATAGAGGATGCGATTCAGATTTAGGCAATTTGTTGCTAGAGGGTGAGTTCTTTTCAATTTTAGTTGGTGATGAACTCCCCATAACAAAGACAATCATGTCTTTGCCATACTTGGAGGTTTTGGCGTTATGCCTTCCACCTCTAGTATAGCCAAGACCATCCTTGACATGGGGAGGTCTTGTGTTGGTGTATGCACTTCGTGCATACGCCACCTTCTCCTTGTCAAAGATGGCACCCTTAGGTGCTTGCTTGCCTTGCACTAAGTTGAGTTCATCCTTAAGCTTAAGGATTAAGTTAGAGCACTTGCAAGACGGAGTTGCATTGGATGAGGCCTTTGAGAAGGTTGGGCTCTTAGATGAAGAGGCTACATTTTTCTTGAGAGACTCAACTTGAGTCTCAAGGATTTTGTTAACTTTTCACAAGTTCCCAAGTTCCTCCTTGAGCTCAATTGTCTTCTCCTCAAGAATTGAACACGTTTTCTTACTTAGAGCAAGTTCGTGTTCCAATGCCTTGCTCTTCTCTCTTTCGAGCTCAAGGAGCTCATCAAGCTCTCGACATCTCTCCTTCTCAAGGATGAGCATGTCCTCTTGTCTATTGATGAGATCCTCCTTCTCAAAGATCTCATCCATAAGCAATTTCATCCTTCGCAAGGTGCTTTTGCTTATGTCCTTAAACATGTGTTCATTTTCACTAGCACTATCAAATTCATCTTGCGAGGAAGTTGTGGAGGAGGGATGAGATGTTACCTTTCTCCTTCCCTCCTTTGCCATGAGGCAAGTAGGTTTGTAGTCGTCGTTGAGGTTGGGGAAGAGCTTGCTTCCTTTGGAGCTCCTCCCGATGGCTATGGTAGCCATCTTCTCCTCTTCTTCTTCGGAGGAGGACTCATCGTTAGAGTCCCACTCCTTCCCCAAGTGTGCTTGTCCGGAGGGCCTCTTCTTCTTGAAAAATTTCTTTTCTTGAGGCTTGCCCTCCTTCTTCTTCTTCGCTTCTTCATGTGGGCAATCAGCGATGAAGTGCCCATACTCGCCACAATTGTAGCAAGACCTTTTTGATTTGGGCCTTGCTCTTTCCTTCCCTTTGCCCTCATGGTTGTATCCACCTTTCTTCCTCCTCATCATTCTCGTGAACTTATTGATGAAGAAGGCCTCTTCCTCATCGGTGTCGAGGCTCTCCTCATCACTTTCCTCTTGCTCCTTTGAAGAGGGTGTTGCCTTGAGTGCAACGTTCTTCATCTTGGAGGCGGTGAACTTCTGAAGATCGTTGTAGAAGAGCGCCTCCTTCTCCATGATCTCGTGGTTAATGATCCTACCAAGGACCTCCTCCGGGGTCATTTGAGTGAACCCCGGGCTTTCTCGAATCATGGAGCAAAGAGCGACGTTCCTAGGCATGAATGCCCGGATCATCCTCTTCACAACCACGTGGTCGGTCCACTTGGTGCAGCCATATGATCGGCTCTTGTTGATAAGCACCTTCAACCGGTTGTACATGTCTTGGGGGGATTCACCATCCAAGATGGCGAATCTCCCAAGCTCTCCTTCGATGAGCTCGATCTTGGCCTCCTTGACCACCCGATTTCCTTCATGCGCCGTCTTGAGGGTGTTCCATATGTCTTTGGCTACCTCAAGGCCATCGACGCGGTTGAACTCATCTCTTTAGAGAGATGAGATAATCACACCCGCAGCTTGAGCGTTGCGGTGGATGAGGATGGCTTGTTCTTGCGTGATGTTGTCCTCATCCTTCGGGATCTCCACCCCGGTCATGACAATTTGCCACAATGCCGGATTGAGTGACACGAGGTGGATCTTCATGTTGTGTTTCCACATCCCGTAGTCGGTTCCATCGAATTGAGGAGGTTTCCCCAATGGGATGGAGAGGTAGTGGTTGTTGGCGGCAAGCCGTTCATAGTTGAACCCTTGTCGGTTGTAGTTGACCCCGCCGCCACCACTTGATGAGCTTGACGGCTCAACTACAGCAATCTTCAACTTCTCCCGGAGCTTCGCCTTGAGCTGGCGAGTCTCCTCATCATCGGTTGGCTTGTCTTGATAAGCCATTGTCTCCTCACGTGTCGGTTGAGAGTCGTTGGTCGACACCTCTTCAAACACCACTCCGGCCATCTCTGCGAGTTGTTAGACACTTTGTGGAGAGTCCTGCTCTGATACCAATTGAAAGTTGCCTAGAGGGGGGGTGAATAGGCTAATCGACCTGCAAATGACTTAATAAAACGAGATTAAATCACAGGGGGCGGACTAGTCCGGTCTGGGGGCGGACTAGTCCGGTCAGCCTGCGTGAAGAACCCTAAAAAGTGTTTCTAGCAAGTTTTAGGGGACTTTCTCGAGGCTACAAGTGAGGATATATTTAAGGCAAGTTTAGAAACTATCAACACAGGAGTGAGTCAAGTTTTAACAAGATTAAGCAATGTGAGGCACAAGACAAGACGAGCAACCCTAGAACAAAGTAAGCGATAAGAAAAATGCGAAGAACACGGAGACACAAGGAGTTTTATCCCGAGGTTCGATTCTACACAAGAATCTACGTCCCCGTTGAGGAGTCCACAAAGGACCGGGTTCACCAACCCTTCCCTCACCAAGTTTACCGCACGGGCCTGACTTGGTTCTCCACTATCTCAAAAGCGATTACAAAGTTCGTTGGGGCTTCTCAAAATCTGAGGCTCCCATACCACAAAGATGATCAACAATGCACAACACACTCAACACACAGCCCACAAAGACTCAATGAGTGCAAGAGATCAAACCGGGAGCACAAGCGCGATGTTCTTCCTCTTCTCCACCACACTAAACCCTAATCCACTCAAGAATTAGTTTTAGAGGGAAAGTTGGCAAGAAAGAGGATCAAGAGTGCTCCAAGTTGGCTGTGGCGGTGCTAGGGTTCAACTCAGTTCAAGTGTGCTTTCAAAAGAACCCAGGGGACCTCTATTTATAGAGGTCTCAAGCCCATACTGCTGACTTCAGCAGAAGGGCGGACTAGTCCGGCCTCAGGCCCGGACTAGTCCGGCCTAGGGGACCACTGACCTCTTGTCAGGCCCCCGACAGCTGACACGCTATCGTCACACTACCCGCCAAACTTCAAATTCAAACGGTCACTTCAACAACGGACTAGTCCGGTCACCATCGGACTAGTCCGATCTCACACAGAGCCTTTTGCTCCGTGTGAAAACGGACTAGTCTGAGGACCACGGACTAGTCCGGCCCCAAGGGCGGACTAGTCCGGTCCTCCCAGACTTAGTCACAGAATCACCTCCAATACGCCAACCCGGACTAGTCCGGCCCCACGAGCGGACTAGTCCGTTCTCACTCAGGACCTCTTGGTCCGGACTAAAACGGACAAGTCCGTGGTTTTGAGACTTAGTCCCAAAACCCACTCCCTGCTACCCGGAATAGTCCGGCCACAAACGGACTAGTCCGATCTCAGTCAGACCCTTCTGGTCCGGCCAGAAACGGACTTGGCCGGCCAGGAACGGACTAGTCCGGCCACCTGCACGGACTAGTCCGGCCCTACAGCCAGACTACTTATTCTCTCTTTTCTCTCAAGGGGTTTGACCTCTAAATCACTTTGAGCTCCCAAACTTGATCTCAATGCACTTTACACACGCACCCTCCTATTTCTACGGCTAGTCTAACTCAACACGCTAGAAACCCTAGTTTCCACGCTTCGAGTTGACTCCGTTTCCTTCCTTTTCCTTGTTGAGGGTTTGCGTCTCCGATCGAGTCCACACCTGTGCTAAGATCACTTGAGCTCAATAGCGACTTATTTTTCGTCATCAATCATCCAAAACCCACGGGGAACCTAGATGCACTTTCAGATTGCCCTTACAAAGAATTTCGTCTAATATCTTATTCCATTTCTGGACTTTGGGGGCATATCCGGCAAACCCCAAGCGATGATGGTATTTGTTCTTCTTTGCAAGCTCTGACCTAGTTGCACTTAGAGCTTTAGCATCAGGTGTGCTCTTTTGACGAACAAACTCTTGCCACTGAGCTTGTGTGATTTTTCCTATCTTCCTCGGGCTGGGACCTTATCGGCCTTAACATAAGCATTCATTTCACTCTTCCAGCATCGAAACTTCTTGCCGCAAGAGACCATTGTTGCTTTCTTTACAGCTTCTTCTGTGCCTTTCGGAAACTTGAATTGTTTCTTTATCTTTTCCCACAACTCATTGTTGGTCTGCTCGGGTAATTTAAGTGCCAATGGTTTGAAAGTGGTAATGCCCGTATTTAAGTGCCAATGGGTCAAACATCCTGATGGTTTGAAAGTGGACAATTACGGGCTGACACTGGTAGACTTGAATAAAGTGGGTTACAAAGATGACCTGTGGGTTCTCGCCGATAATGTTGCACATGTTTTTTATGTTCAAGATCCAAAAACTGAGAAGTTGCACGTAGTTGTTTCTGGAAAGCAAAATATTGTTGGGGTTGACAATGTGGGAGATAATGAAGAGGAATATAATCAGTATGAAGAGATGTATCTTTTCACCGAACCAGAAAACATCAAGCGCGTAGAGAGAAGCATTAAAAAGAATTTGAAACCCTATATGCGAGAAGATGTCAATGCTGGAAAAAATGTATATAGCAATGCGAGATGATATATATTGTATATATTTGTATCTTCTGAAATCAACTTAGAACAATGTTGGTATATGGATTGTGTCCTTTTGCATTTGTGTACACATATGCGTTTGGACTCAATAATTTGGAAGTTTGGAAGTTTGGTCTTTCAGATAATGATGTCTCGGGCGTGTAGCCGATTGAAGGAGGAGCGCTTGGCGTGGCGTAAGAACCATCCCCATGTATGTACATATGGCACACCGGTCACATGGTTGTATATACATATGTATCTGTAATGGACTGATGAACTTAACTGTAGTTTGTTTTTCCGTCTTGTTTGTTTTTGGTATTTTCAATTTCTCCGCGTAGGGTTTCTCTGCGAAGCCTGAATCGGAAGATTTATTGAAGTGGCAGTGCATCGTCCCCGGTAAAGAAGAGGTAAGTCATGAAGAACAAGCACAATGTGAGTTTAACCATGGTCCTCCTATTAATAAATTTCTTTTGCAGACTGAATGGGAAGATGGTTACTACCCCTTGGCAATCTCCTTCTCTGAGGACTATCCCTTGGTGCCTCCAAGATGCACCTTTCCAATTGGGTTCTTCCACCCAAATGTCCATCGTTCGGGAGCACACTGCATCGGGATTCTTGATCAAGAGACTGTAAGATAGACCTATTTTGTTCATGTAATTATTACTTATAATTGTTGTCGAACTTATTTGAACTGGTTTCTTATATTGCTTAAATTATGTTTCGTAGGGGTGGTGCAGTGCTTTTACAATCAAAACTATACTACTTGAAGTTCAGCGTTTGCTGCATCAGCCAAATGTGCCTGATGTTGAAAATGATTGCTATAATCTACTTATCAAGGTTAGATGACACTTTGACTTAGTGACCAATGTAGGTTATTCATTCCTCCTTCGACATTTGTTAATTTAAATAATGTCAATATTTTCAGGATCCAGCGGAATATAAGAGACGTGTTCGGGAGCAAGCAGGACGGTACAATTTAGATTGATCGATGGGAGCTTCATCGTCGATCTACAATGAATGTAGCATGATTTTTGTTCAGTGTGTAAAGAAATTATCTTTGAACAATTGTAAAGCCTCTAATGGTGTATTATCACAATTAAGCCAGCCTCACTGGTGATCGAGCATTTCCTACAATGCATTACTGTACTAGTATCCGCTCATCTTTGTTTTTTCCTGATACAATTTTCCCTGCAACGACTACATACGGTTGTGATAATTGCAACGACTACATCCCTGTAATTTCAATGAAAACCACTTGTGATAATTGAACAACTACATACATGATCTTCTCAGACCGTTGTTAACCAAGAACCGTCTATGAAGTTCATTGCATTACAGGCGGTTATTAATTAAGAACCGTCAACGAAGATCATGTATTTACCCAGGCGGTTGATTTTTAAAATCCGTCTATGAAGTTCATTGCATTATAGGTGGTTATTAATTAAGAACCGTCAACGAAGATCATGTATTTACCCAGACCGTTGTTTTTTAAAATCCGTCTGTGAAGTTCATTACATTACAGGCGGTTCTTAATTAAGAACCGCCTATGAAGATCATGTATTTACCCAGACGGTTGTTTTTTAAAATCCGCCTGTGAAGTTCATTGCATTGTAGACGGTTCTTAATTAAGAACCGCCTGTGAAGATCATGTATTTACCCAGACGGTTGTTCTTTAAAATCCGTCTGTGTTGTTCTGTCATCACATGCGGTTATTATATCATTCGTTATCACAGTCGCATATTTTTAAGGACCGCCTGTGTTTGAAAATTTGAGGCGCCTGTAAAAATGCTTTTTGTAGTAGTCACTACAGGAAAAGCGATCATTTGCGACGGCTAGATTTATTTGCGACGGCCAGCCGTCGCAAATAGATTAAATTGCGACGGCACGCCTCTGGCCGTCGCAAATAAAACGACCGTCGCAAATAACTGCTTATTTGCGACGGTCAGCCACAGAGCCGTCGCAAATAACAACTTATTTGCGACGGCCAACCCTAGTGCCATCGCAAATAAGGTAGCCGTCGCAAATAAAGGTTTATTTGCAACGGCTGCCAAAAAGGCCGTCACAAGTAACATTAATTGCGACGGCCGAATGGTCTGGCCGTCGCAATTTAGAGGGCCGTCGCAAATAAGGGCCTTTATCCCGACCCGACAGTTCATTCTCGTTCACTCGTCCACTCACCATCCGTTGCGCCCGCCGTCGTCGCCCCGCCGCCATCACACCGTCGCCGCCCCGCCGCCGCCCCGGCTCACCGCCCCAGGTCCGTCGCGGCCCCGGCGTCGCCGCCCCTGGCCTCGGCTCGCCGCGCCCCCGCCGCCCCGGCCCGCCGCGCCCCCGCCGCCCCGTTCCGCCGCGCCCCCGGCGTCGCCGCCGCCGGCCTCGCCGGCCCCGGAGCTCCGCGTCCCCGTTGCGCCCCCGGCCCCCAACGCCTCCGAGGTGAGCGCCCCCTGTAAACCCTAACCCCTGCGTATTTGCTTTTTTTGTAGAAATTCAGTCAAGTATTGTGTCATTTTTGAACATGGTGACCTCAATTCTTAGGCATCAGATGGTCCATAACATAAACTCCAAATACAATCGAGCTCTCACCATGTTAACAAAAGAGTACCAGCCATCAGAAGGATTTTTGTTTGTCCCAAGTGTTTTCTATATTATAGCTGAGTTTAAATAGGATCCCTCACGAATTACAAGAACTTTAGTCCCTGAGTTTAAATAGGATCCCTCACGAATTACAAGTACATATGTATGGGTGTGCAAATTTCATCAATACCAGAAAGACAGATGTCCAATCATTTTATTTTCTCCATACCATATGCACAATGTACTACCAACCTTTGTTTTCAAATATTTGGACACATTTCACAACTTTACTGTTCATAAATATTTGGAACTTCGTATCCTCCAGAACGTAGTCTCCCATTTAATTCATGTTAGATATCTAATTTCCTACGCAAATGAAACATTTTGATAACTTTATAAAGGCATCTTGGTATTTTGATACTAGAAAAGTAGAAACACCTCAGCGAGCATGTATTGGTCTGAAAGACCAAGTATTTGCAAACGGAGGTTATTTGTATTTCAAAAAGATCTAACGCATTGTATATACTATAAAGGTAGGACAGAGACATTCTACCAACACCTTCCACACAGGTACTAAGTAGCACATTATCATCTAAATTTAGAGAAAGGAAGATATGATAAATAACAATGCCCAAAACAAACACATTTGTCTTCAGCAGAGGAGGTTCTTATGGACACACCATAAGAGACACTAACAAAGTCACACCACAAGACCCAGAAAATAGATGCACTCAATAAGCAAGAAATTAAACAGGTTCAGGAATAATAAACGGATATGACAAGAAGTGCTAGGTTCCTCAATGGTCACTGATAAACCAATTCAAACCCATAGTTACCGACTAAAGAAGATGGCCACGCCATAATGTAAGGATGAACAGCATCTTGAAAAATGGATTGGATTTTAGGCTATCTTTTTTGCTAATATGTTTTTTGTCTTGCATAATTGACTAATATGCTTTATATGCTCTCTTGTATTACACTTGTGATTTCACACTTGTCCATTGTGGCTAATATGTTTTTTATTCAGATTTTGTAGTAAATGCATAATTAGATTTTGTAAATGCTTTATATGCTTTATATATTTTTGTCTATAGCTTGGTCTGTCATTCTGAATTTCTATTCTGTTTAGTGTATGTTTGGACTTTAGTGCATTCATATAATGTTCTTGAGTGACTACTTAATATATATAAATAAAGGGGTTTTAGGTCGGCTCGGACCAACCCGGAAGGACACGACACGTAATAAGTGTAATCGTGCCATGTAGACCATTGTAGTGGTACCGTATGCGTCAAGTCGACACAGAAGCGAACGGGTTGGTAAGGACGTCAATGACCCGCGATTGCGTGGACGGTGGAAATGGATGTGGAATTGTCATCTAAGACCAACTTTCCTCTCACTCTTTCTCTAGTTCTTTCCTCTCTCTTAAATGACCTAAAAATGAAAATGAGCAACGTAACCTATAGCAATGTATTACCCGTTTCGGATCGGCACGTCTCACATGCCATTGGCATGTGAGACGTGCAGGTTCGGAATTGTCCCTTTTTGGACAGCCTCGGAGTGACCGAGGGGGCGTGGCTTGTGACGAGACGCGGGTCCGGATTTGGACGAGATTTCGGTGGCGTAACCCTGTTGTTCTCTGCTGCACCATTTTTGGGCGTGTAGTGGAGAACAGCGGGGTTATGCTGCCGAAATTTCGTTCGAATCCGGATCACGCGTCTCGTCATGGGCACGCTCCGCTCGGTCACTCTTGGGTGGGTTTAGGATCTATCTGCCTAGGTTGTAGGGCCGTGACATAACACAACAATACATTAACGACAATTTCTTTCTCGTTAAAATGCAGAGTCAAACATGGGTGAAGACCACAGTGTGATGTATACTGGCTGGAAGAGCAGAACTGGTGGTCATTCCGATGAGTGGTTTATCAAGTTAGATCAATTTTTGGATCGAGCATTTTCGTTGTCAACGGAAGATATGGTGCGGTGCCCATGTACAAAGTGCCGGAACACCAAGTTTTTGAGAAGATTGGAGCTTTCGTTTCACTTATGTCGAAACGGTTTCACTCCACATTATTAAGTGTGGACCTTTCACGGCGAGACTAATTCTCGAGTCATAGCCGAAGTGGATGAGGATGATGATATAACAGAGGTTGATAGGATGGATGAGATGCTAGAAGCTCTTGAAGCGGAGGATCCTCTTACAAATGAGGCAGAGAAGTTCTTCGAGGAGCTGAAGAAATCACAAGAGCCGTTGCATGAACACACGGCTGTGACCGTACTTGCTTTCTTGACCAGATTTATGGCAATTAAGTCCAAGTACTTTTTTTCCATCAACTGCTACAATGATCTCATGAAATTGATCTGCGATATCCTTCCACAACCTCACAAAGCGCCACCAGATATGTATCAGTCAAAGATCAAGATATCTGGTCTCGGTATGAAGTATGAGAAAATTGATGTGTGCCCAGACAACTGCATGCTATTTTGGAAAGAGCACGCCAATGAGAAGATGTGCTTGAAATGTGGTAAATCGAGGTATGTCGAAGTTGTTAATGACGATGGCGATAATGTGATGACAGATGTCGCACATATGCAGCTTCGTTACTTGCCTGTGACACCTCGGTTGAAGCGGATGTTTCTTTCAAAAAGAACCGCAAGACACATGAGATGGCACAAAGAAGGTAAACGTGAGAACAAAGAATTCTTGACGCATCCGTTCGACGGTGATGCATGGAAGGCGCTAGACCGTTTCGATCCAGACTTTTCTCGTGATGCGAGGAATGTTCGCATCGGATTAGCGACAGACGGATTCTCACCGTTCAGTACGAATGCCACGCCATACTCATGTTGGCCTGTCTTTGTCATTCCGTACAACCTGCCACCTGCTTTTTGTACGAGGAACGAGTTCATGTTTCTCAGCCTCATTGTACCTGGACCTGATCACCCCGGGTCACGTCTCAACGTGATGTTAAAACCGCTGATCAAAGAATTGAAAGTCTTGTGGACAGGAGTCGAAGCGTACGACAGTTACAAGAAGCAGAAATTCAACCTTCGAGCTGCTTATTTGTGGTCCGTCCATGATTTGCCGGCATACGGCATGTTTTCCGGATGGAGCACTCACGGTCATCTGACGTGTCCGATATGTGCTTCAGACACGGATTGCTTTCGACTAACTCATGGAGGCAAAATATCTTACTTCGATTGTCACAGACGTTGGCTGCCCTCGAATCATATATTTAGGCAGCAGAGGCATGTCTTTCGAAAGAACACTGTTGTCACTAAAGGACCACCGAAGCGTCTCAACGGGTCAGAAATTTCTGATATGTTGGACAAACTAGTGCCTGATGAAGGTCGTCCTGGATATTTCGTAGGTTATGGAGAGGAACACAATTGGACTCACATATGTGGACTTTGGGAGCTACCATATGTGAAGTCGTTGATTCTAATGCACAACATTGATGTCATGCATCAGGAGCGTAATATGAGCGAAAGTATCATAAGCACTTGCATGGATATGCCTGGCAAAACGAAAGACAATTACAAAGCTAGACTAGATTTGGCAGACATTTGTCACCGTCCAACTCTTGAAATCTCTGAAAGTGGTGGAAAGCCACGTGCTTCTTTATGTCTTCGATCGAAAGAAAAGAAAGAAGTTATGAAATGGATGAAAACTTTGAAATTCCCAGATGGTTACGCAGCTAGCCTGAAACGAGCCGTAAATGTTAACACAGGAAACCTCACTGGGTTGAAGAGTCATGATTATCACATTATAATGGAAAGACTCCTACCTGTTATGTTCCGAGGCTATCTAGATGATGCGGTGTGGAAGGTTTTAGCCGAGCTCAGCTATTTTTATAGACAGCTTTGTGCTAAAGAAATCAAGATCGGTATGATGGATAAGTTAGAGAAGGAGGTACCCATACTTTTATGTAAGATGGAAAAAATTTTTCCACCGGGTTTCTTCAATCCAATGCAACATCTGCTTATCCATCTTCCATTCGAAGCTAAAGTTGGCGGTCCTGTGCAATATAGGTGGATGTATCACATTGAAAGAGCGCTACGATATCTGAAACCAATGGTTGGCAACAGGGCAAGGGCGGAAGGGTGCATCGATGAAGCATATGCTCTTAAGGAAGTTGGATACTTTTCAAGTGTCTACTTTGCGGAAGAAAACAATATCAATACTTCGGCGATGTGGTACAATGTGGACGAAACACCCCCCCCCCCCTAAGCGACCTTTCCATTTTTCAAACGAGAGGTGCCACCGTTGGTAGCTACACGACCTACGAGCTATCCGAACAGGAAAGGACTGTTGCTTTACTCTACATGTACGCGAATATAGAAGGCATGCAGGAATACTTCGAGTAAGTGTTTCTCCTATGTTTATGTTAATCTACATATTTTGCTACACATGTACTCTAAAAGATGTTTTTTCATGTTCAGCGAGTTCCACAGACAATATTGGCCACATAGGCATCAACCTACGGCCAAACAAGTAGAAGCGATGCGAAAGGAAGGAATAAATGGGGGGCAGAGTTTTCTATCTTGGTTTCGAGAATATGTAATATTCTCTCATCTTCTATGTATTATAAATTACTATTATTAAAGAAGTATTATGTAATATTCTCTCGTCTTTTATAACAGTGTCGGACTCACAATGTCCATGAAGATTTGCGGCAGCTATCTTATGGATTGGTGAATGTTAGAAGCTATGGTCGATATGACGTAAATGGCTTCCGATTCCGTACAACTCATTTTGAAGCTCATCGTCCTCTTGCGGCAACATCAAATTCCGGTGTTGTGACGAGAGCAATGGACACTCAAGGGAATTTAACCGATTATTATGGTATCATTAACAAAATCCTTGAATTTACTTTTACCGGAAATAAGACCCTTCGAGTTGTCTTCTTTGACTGTGACTGGTTTGATCGTACTCATGGAAATCGAGAAAACCAATTTGGAATGGTGGAAGTGAAACATAAGGACCGACTACGAGGTTACGATACATTTGTTCTTGCGCATCAAGTTGAACAAGTGTATTATCTACCTTATCCATGCACGAAGCTCAGTGCTTGGTGGGTGGTATATAAGGTGAATCCTCGTGAGCGGCTATATACTCCTGGGGATGATGGTTACCATGATAGCGAAGACGTTGAAGAAGTGTACCAAGAAGAAGAGTTGCCAGACACTTTTATCGTCGAGCTTGGTGCAGGACTCGATCAATTAGTTGGAGATGTTGAAGACGTTGAAGATGTAGAGGCAGATGATACGCGAAAACGAAAATTAGAACAGGCCACGATGGAAGATCGTTGGGCTGGTTTAAGGAGTAGGGCACAAGCACATGACAATGATGTTGATGAATTTTGAAAGTGACTACAAGTAATGTTTTCTTGAAGATAGTAACATGAATTTTATATATTTTATTTGCATATTTACTAATTATCTAATTATAATAGGATGGCGTCAAAGAAGGGTAAGAAGGTGCCGCCGACGAGGGGGTTCTACCCCTCTAGACCTGAGGACGCTTTCGTTGGTGCCTCGTCGACTGGCAGTAGACGCTCTCAGCTGCTGGGGCACGTTCAGACCAGCTCTAGAGCTTCGTCACAGGTAAATGTCACTCGTTTTTGACAAATTCTTTAAATTCAAATTCACATTAAACTTACTTATGAATCATTTGAATGTTGTAGTCCTCACCGGCTGACTCAGAGGCTGCGGCGCCTTCGGTGAGCCAGCCCTCGGCGAGGCAGCCCTCGGCGAGGCAGCCCTCGGCCAGCCAGCCCTCGGCGAGGCAGCCCTCGGCGAGTCAGCCCTCGGCGAGCCAGCCCTCGGCCAGCCAGCCCCTGGCTGACGATGAGTTTGTTCCTGAGGCCTTTGACTCAGCTGGTGAGGAGCCGTCTGGGTCACCTGACATGGCGCCCCAGCAGACGCGGAGGACGAGGAGGACTCACTTTGTCAGTCCTCCCGCGGTCCCTTCACAGAGGACCGTGATTCGTCCAGTCGGAGACAGGTAATAAAAATTATAGTTTTCAATTTTATTTTCTTTTGATTAGTTAAGTAATGAATGAATGAATAAATATCTTACAGGGCTTGGGACGACTTGTCTTTCACCGGTTAGAAACACCAAAGACCGGTGAACGGTGTCCTCGGGTCTATAGTGCGTTTGCACTATCCCGGGGTCATCGACGGGGTGCCTGCTCTTTTGTGGGAGGACTACGCACGCGTCCATCACCAGGAGCACGGCAACCTTCAGGAGGCCATATGGGCCGATTTTATGGTAAGTATGTTAAAAAAGTTTCTAAGTTACAACTCTTAAACTCTTTTAGTGAACATCTCTTCAATATATTATTTATCGCAGGTAAGATATACTTTAGAGGACCCGAACGACCGTCGCATGTTTGAGGATGCGAGGCGAGTGTTTCACTTCAACGCTGCCAAGGCGCTTCGACAAGCTTTGTCGAACGCCCGTGTTCAAATCATTAATGAGCACTTGAAGGCGAACCAGCAGCACGTGTTACACTTCCGACAAGAGAGCGAGAGGCACCTGACGGAGGAGGAGTACGCGCAGGTACGTGGAGTGTAGTAAGTATTTTTTTCTGATAATGTCCTCGATGGTACTTTTAACGACTTCGAACTATGTGCAGGGCCACGTGAGCTGGTTGCAGGGTCGGACCGATGCATTTCGGGCCCTTTGTCGCTACTGGGCTAGCGACGAGTTTAAAGCTAAGTCTGAGAAGGCTCGAGACTGCAGAGGGGTGGAGGGGAAGAGCAGGCACGGGCAAGATAACCACTTGCGTTTAGCTAAATGCATGGTAAGTGTGTGTAACTTATGTTTATATATTAATAATATATTGTTCGTACTAACACGTATTGACAGGAGCGCGAGACGGGGGTGCCGCCCACCCCTGCTGAGGTTTGGAAGAGAGGTCACAGGGACCCTTCTCAGCCGACGGGGTGCAGTCAAGCTGCAGCCGAGCGTTTGGTAAGTTTAGAAATCATTCATATTAAATATAACTATATAGATTGTTGAACTTACACGATTTTATTGTTTTGCAGGCTAAGTTCGGGGAGGAGGCTAGGAAGATACACGGCGAGGATTTCGATTGGGAACGTCAACCGATCGATCCTCAAGCCGCGTATGCAACTGGTGGTGGAAAAGCACACGGAAGGTGAGTTTGCAAGTCATTTTATCGTTTTCAATTCAAAGTATTCAAGATATTTTAATTTCATATTACTGACTCTCTTTTTTATAGGCTCGCCATATTCGACGGAGTTGTCGACTCGAGGGCGGGTAGACCTGCGAGAGGCAGCTCCACGCAGACTTCGGGTACGGGAGGTCTCCGCATGTCGCAGAGGGACATTGAGATGCAGTCCCTCCGAGAAACTGTAGAAGAAAATGAAAGGCGACATGAGGAGGAAAGGAGGGCGATGGAGGCCACGATCCAAACCCAGGCAGCAGCGTTGGCGCAGATGCGGGAAGCAATGGAGGTAACAATCTAAAAATTAAAATTCTCACTAATTCAGCTTAAATGACTTACTAATAGGTAGCATTTAATGTTTGCAATGACAGGCCATCGCTCGGGTGCAGGGTCTGGGAATCCAGCTACCGGTACTACCACCGGTGCTCCCAGGCGATCCTTCTTCAGCGGGTCAGGTAAGTCTCTATGTAATCCTTCTTCTCCAGCGTAATAAGATTGAGATAGATGAAAGAGAGAGATAGTTAGATAGAAGAAAATGATTGAGATAGAAGAAAGAAAGAGATAGAAGAAAGGGAGACAGAAGAAAGAGTGAAAGATAGATAGAGTAGGATGGGAATGAAGAGAGAGTAAGATGTAGATGGAGATAGAGAGAGGGGAAGATAGAGGGAGGGAGATGTAGATGGAGATAGAGGGAGGAAGATAGAGGGAAAAGGATAGCAATAGAGAGATAGAGTGAGCAAGAAAGATAGAGTGAGAGACAAAGAGAGAAATGAAAAGAGAGAGGAAGAGAGGGTGATCTAGATGAAGATAGAGGGAGAGGGAGGGAGAGAGATGTTGATGCATATATTCTAACTCTAAGTTTTATTAATTGCAGGGATCCGCGACGGCTGCACAAACGCCGTCGCCTTCGCTACCGCCGCCTGGATTGAGGCGCGACGACGACGACTTCGACTTCGGAGGTGGCTTCGGAGGTTAGATGGGCGAGTGAGCCCTTTTATTCACTTTGTTGATGACGATGTGAGATGTATCGGAATTTTAGTTTGTGATTGTGATGATCTTTGTGTATGCTGTGTATATATTGTGTATGCTGTGTATATTGTGTTTGTTGTAAATCTGGCCATTGAGCCGGTTAGAGTTTTCTGTTTTTAAAAAAAATAAAAAACCTTATTTGCGACGGCTTTTTATACAGTACCGTCGCAAATAAGTGTACAAGCCGTCGCAATTAAGCCACAATTATTTGCGACGGCCAGGCCATCGCAAATAAGCATTAATTGCGACGGCCTGGCCGTCGCAAATAGAGTCGTGGGTCCCGGAGGAGGACACGTGGGCCCTGTCCTCTGAACTTATTTGCCACGGCCCGACCGTCGCAAATAGTGGCCCTTAATTGCGACGGCTATGCCGTCGCAAATAAGCTTTAATTGCGACGGCACAGCCGTCGCAAATAAGTTCACGGGGCCCACCAGCCCGCAGCAATAAGTTGCGACGGCCTCTCCTAGCCGTCGCAAATAAGTTTATTTGCGACGGTGGCCGTCGCAAATAAGCTTATTTGCGACGCCATATTTGCGACGGCCGAAAGCCGTCGCAAATAAAGAAAGCCATCGCAAATAGCTTATTTGCGACGGCATCTGGCTTATTTGCGACGGCCCCGGCCGTCGCAAATCGTCGGGATTCCTGTAGTGAGTGATGAATCGGCACTTTTTTTTTCCCAATGTTATCCTTGACGCAAACAATTTTTTCAGTACTACCTATCAACATGAAGTTAAGTGCCACCTCAATAGAGTACAAATTTGCAGTATGGAGCGATTCTTATGAGGGTTTGTTTAAATAGGATAAACAGAAACGCCAGGCATCTAGCACGTACTTTAATTGCAGAATGATGCAGGTTGCTTAAGAAGCCTGTTTAAATAGGCTTGACAGTAACAATCAAAGAATGGTGCACCGTGATTGCAGGGGCCTCATGTATTCTTGGTTTTCCATGGAAACAGCTATCCAAGAACTCATTTTTCTGCTACAGGAAAATAATTTATCTTTTTAGGTCTCAGAATTATTTTAGTGTGCCTCCATGAAACTAAACATTTTTTCATGAGCCAGATTTTTTCATGAGGCAAAGTCTGGCTCGTGAAAATAAGAAATATTGTTGTGGCCCAGGGTTAGGATCCACGAAAATAAGTTTATTTTCGTCGACCATGAGCCAGCCTCACGAAAATAATGTACATTTTGGTGGCCCTGGTGCTAGCTCACGAAAATAATGTACATTTTGGTTTGCAGAATCATGCATTCGGTTTCCTGTAGAACTTTTTATGGAGACATCATGACTCATACGTTCCTACCCGAGAGTCTCCAAACATCCAAACAGTTTGGGAATGGTACAGTTAAACAAGACTATAGTTAATTCTTTTGCAGGAAAGGCAAATCATTTTGCAAGCATTCTTCCAGGGTATCCTTTTGAAATGTGCATTTACATTTATTTTTTCTTTTTTTTTCGAGAATACTGCATTACATTGATTAATGAACATCAGTATCCGATATTATAAAAATTGTAATATTACAAGAAAATAACTCTGACGAACGAGCAAGTTCATGAGCTACGAAATTCAAACTACGACTGATATGTCTAAAAGTGCAGGACACAAAGCCCAATGATAAAACTTTGACATCCCCAACCACGGCTCCAAGAGGTGAGTGGTCCTTGGCAGCATCATTTAGTCGATGAACCAGTGTCAAACAGTCAGTCTCCACAATAACATTGCCACCGATATGGCCTCGTAAGACTATTAGAGCTTGTCGAATGGCCAGACACTCGGCCAACTCCGCCTCTGGAAACTCCTACAGACCATCATTCCAAGTTATGAGCATAGAACCAGTGTGGTTCCTGATGACAGCACCCCACCCCATGTGATGTTCTTCTGTAAAAAGAGCAGCGTCGACTTGCAAACATAGCATCCCTGCCGGCGGAGGACACCAACTTGGAGAGATAGCAGGAGGAGCAAACGTGTTCACAGATGGCTCCTTGAGACAAACCTGAAGAATCATATCAATGTATCCATTAATCTTGGTGGCAACACGCTTCAGATGCATAACGCCGTTGCCATTCTTAATCGCATTTCGTGATTCCCAAATATTATACCAACAAGTCCCTGACATGCTAGTTGCAGCAGTGCTATTCTCCCTCTCGAGAAAGTCGAACAACCATTGGCTCGCTGAAGTGACAAACTTTCGACTTAAACTGAATTGGAAAACCTCCTTCACATGGCTCCACACTTCTCTAGGGAACGAGCTTAACAGGAAAAGATTCTTGATGCTCTCTGTTGAACCACAGAAAATATACTAACAATCATCCGATGTATGGCGTTGTGCCAGTTGGAAGCCTGTTGGAAGACAATCATATGCCATGCTCCAAAGCACAATCTTCATCTTTCTTGGTGCACGAATTGCCCACAGTTTTTTCCACATTTTTCCTTCGGATACCTGATCAGAACCAACTTCTTGACCCGATGAGGATCGTTTTGCAAAGAAAGTATTTGTTCTGACATATTGTATGTCGAGCAGTCTGAGTAGACCATGTGTCTATCAAAGGGACAAGACACAAAATCTTTACCATCATATCTGCTGATTGGGATTTGTAAGATCGCTTGTGCATGTTCAACATGGAAAATACTATTAATCACATCATCATCGCAGGACTTTGAATCTTCATCAATCAGTATATTAGCAGTAGCATTATCCAGGATGGGTGTAATCGTTTTGAAACTACCCGCTGGGAATCCTGGTATCCAGTTGTCAGACAAGACTTAACCCACCTGCAACTCATATCATTTGATTATTTCACTACCCCGTGCAGATCAATTAGGTCAATGGGAGAATCTTAAAACTTGAGAAAACTGCTACCACAACGGCGTTGGTCCTTCCGGATAGTGAGAGAGGGGCATGTCAAATGAAAAATATTTGTATCTCTCTTTGTATGTTCCTTTCTTCATGGATATTATTATTCTCATTTTATAATGTATTTGCATAACAAGAAAGATTGGGTATTATTCAGCGGAAGAGACGTAAGATCGAAAAAATGCAAGCATAAATTTATCCATGAATTCACTTTGTTGTATCCATGGAGCATAGAAGAAATACTTCACGACAAATCTATACATGGCTAGATTCAAATTCTTCATTTCTGTTTTTGTTCTTTTTTTTTTAAACTCTAAATTATGTACTTTGGCATGGATCATTGTTTCCTTTTCTTATTAATATATTATAGAAGGGGCTTGGTCCTCCTATTTCAAAAAAAAAAACATCATATATATTGTGTATCTATAACTTCTTTTCCGTTGTTTGCCCTAGCTCTATGACGATTGGGGCAGATCGCCCTGATCATTACATATATGTTCAACTATATTTCTTTATTTTATTTTAAATAGAGTTATATGATTGACCAGCACCGTAGCTTATCGGCACATAAACCATTCGGAAGTTATCAGCCCAAATCGAGCAAGAACATTGAGAGTAAAAAGAAACATAAATCTGAATATTTATGCATCAAGAAGATGCAGAAACTTCCCTCGTACAAAATGAAAACTAATGAATGGTTTTGGTCCCTATGCATGTTATCCTTAAGGCAAAGTATTTTTATACTATCTAACATGACGTAAAGTGTCCTCTGGAAAGAGTATATATGTACATGGAGCTCAGTAATTGCAGTATTTAGCGATGCTTAAGAAGGTTTTGTTTAAACAGTCTAAAGAGAAAAGACATACATAAAGCAATTTTATTGCTGGATGACACAGTTTACTTAAGAAGCTTGTTTAAAATAGGTCCGGCGTAAAAATCCAACAAGAATGGTGCACGGTTATTGCAGTTGCCAGCTAGCCATGGGTTTCGGAGAAACCAACAAACTAAGAACCCGTCGGTGTACCATCGGCTTTAACTGTCGCCCCTTATCGGATGATTTTTAGATTTATAACCGTCGGTCCCCACATATTTAAAAGATATATCCATCGGTTTGACCACCCGACAGTTTTAGAAGTTATAGCCGTCGGCCCTGCCCCAGACACCTTCAATGCATTATAGCTGTTGGTTTGACCCCGCCCCCAACACCTTTAATGAACTAAAGCTGTCAGTCGCTGTTGGAACCCGACGCATTTAGTATATTATAACCATATGCTGTAGGTGCAAGCCTAACGTGTTTACTATTATAAGCCATCGGCCGAAGCTGTAACCGACAGCTCTAGTTGCTATTCTTTCTAACCGCGGCTGGTTTTCCCACCCTCCCTGGCTGGGAAGCCTCTGGTTCATGCAGCAACATCCATACATCATTCGTATATTCAACACAATCCAAGATGCAAACAAAAATTCAATAACAAGCAATGTTCAGACAACTTGAGTGTAAACGACAAGTTCACATGTCCAAAAGTTCTCTAAGTTCATGCAAATTCAAGTTTACAGAGTCCGAAGGAAAACACAATGTAAATGACATTGCAAAATTCAATTTGTCTCCACATTGTTGTTTGAACCTCCGCCACTGGCACCTCTGCCGTTCAAATTAAGAAGTACATCGCAAGCTTCAGGCATTCCATGACTAGAACCCTGCGAGAAACAAGTAGAAGTTGAACTTTGCATTGGTACATATAATTCACATGTCTCGATCTCTCTAAAATTCGCAAATTGACTTATGTATTGATAAACTCACATATGTAACGAGATTATGTTTAAAATTGCCATGCTCATATATATTTTGCTCAAAGGTATTACCAACTATAAATTTGACTTAAAGTCGCTAAGTATTGTTCAAATTAACCTACTTTTGTATGAAAGCTACTAATTTACACATCATACCGCTGCGGCTGGAGGTGGTGATGGTTGAGGCTGCCTCGGACCAAAAGGCATCAGTGGGAGAACACTTGTAGAATCTTACCCTCCAAGATGAGTTGCGGCCAACATCGACATGAATACCTGAGGTTGTGGAATATATGATTGGCCACTCCCGGAACCCTTTGACACATACGGCTACGATTTTCTATTCTAACGCAAACGAATAAGACATGCAGTAGTATCTGTGATGAGGGGCCAACAAGTTGTCCAGGTTGCATGGGACGAGGCATAAGAAATGCGATACAATGCCACCTTGAGCCAAGAACTGCATCAAATAAAGATATTCAGTTAATTTATGTAACACATATATGGTAAGGAATATTCTAACTTGAATAAAACAGACAAATGTACTTCTGACATTAGGTCGAGCAGACTCGCGGCACCACCTTGAGATTGTTGCACATACCGAACTGAGATCTGTTGTTACCTTGAGCCAAGAACTGCATCAAGTAAATTATTTATGAGATCTTAACTAGAACCATTTTGGAATAAAATAAATTGTTAAATTGTTAAGATGACATATTACTTGTGCCATAAACAAATATTGCATCGGTTGCATCTGCTCTTGGATGCGTCTCAATTCTTTAACTCCTCTGTCTCCGCAGTAGACCGGGACCGACTAGAACTGGCACTGGAGGACTGTCTTCTAGCACAAGTCTCACGCTCCACATACCTGTCGCCCAACCCAAGTCTAAAAAAAATATAAGTGTTATGAATAAATAGTCATTAACCTATAAACCATCAATATCTTTACACATACCTTCTATGTGGTAGACCTCCGCACTTCATAACAGCACCCACATCCAAGGGCTCTCTTACAAAATCCACTTTATTTTCATGAGTTTTCTTAAAACACTCAACATATTTTGCCTCCAATACATTAACTTCACAGATAGATTTAATAAAATATACATTGACTTCATGCATAGATGTACCAAATACTCAACATACTTACCACTTTATGTGTTGCTGCCTCATCACACAACTGCTCCGGACGATTTGTGCCTCAGTGCGCCTTGAGGTAAACCTTGAAAAAAAAGTAGGAGTGATATCAGTTTCATCTTCCTGTAATACCAAAATCCTAATTTTAATTAATACGTTTTTTGAAGCAATATAAAAATGATTGTAATAATTTGTACCATTCTTTGTTTCAGCCGCTCATGTTCGTTTGGCCCATTGCAATGTTTCCAGGCTTTCTCGTCCATTTTTTTCGGTTTCTATTGAAACATGTTTGAAGTCATTTGACACTCAGTACTCACATAATCATTCTCAAGCTTCCATATTTGCACAGATCCAATCCACACTACTCTGCAAGTACTCCTCCTTCCGCAGCTGAATTTTAGTTGCTTCCCTGTTGATCATGGGCAGCATGAACTTGATCTTGTAAAACACGGTCATAACTTTGATCCGTGCAGCAGAGAAGGAGTCTTTGATATGTCTTCTCACAGAATTATGGAAAACCAACCTTTCATTTTGTTCACTCGCACCATCCTCCAAGTCAAATAAACTCTGCATACAAGCAACAATTAATGTCAACCAAAGCAAGATGCAATATAATTTAAAAATAAAAACAAACTTACCCAAAACATCTCCCGAACTTTGTCTTGACAAGTACCTGAATTGTCATATGATTCCAGCGTATAGTGATCTCAATTATGTATAGAAATTCGTTGTTCGCCCGCTAGAACCATCCTAAGGAAGCTAAATCGGATGGTATTTCCCAACTTTGTGTTAACTACTCATCGATGCTCCTTGCCACTCCAACCAGACTCGATCCAGCACATAGTACCCGTCGGCCTTATAACCGTCCGCTCATCCAAGCTTTTACTTGGATTACATAAAAGTTACCTCTGCAGCCTGTACTAATAGAATTAGTTAGTTGACAAGAAAAACAATATAAAAGATAGCTTATCAAATAATCTAAAAGAGTATCTAAAGGGGCATCGATCTGTTTGCCCCTGTCTTGCCTCAGCTATCTCTGTCTCTCTTTCCAACCTTGCATATCACACGATATCACCCTGTCATCGCTGCCATCATTATCGCCCTCAGAACCACCCTCAGAGGTCCATCGTCCAGTCTGTCCTGCCTGCTCCTGAGCCTCCTTCGTGCTCTGACAGCCTCGGTCTCCTCCCGATATAACTCCTCGTACGTCAGACAGCGATCTGCCACCTGCAACAGACTCGAACTTCGTGCTGGCTGGCTCGATGCCTACTTTAACACAGACCTAATGAGCTACCTCTGCCTTTGCGCAGTCACGGTAGTACACTGCAAATGCAAATAAACATGTAACAAATATTAGATAGCTAATTATGACATTGAAATGTATATAAAAACAAGTACCTAAATTAAGATTGGGTGGTCCGACCAGCTACTGGACTGAGATGTACGACGAAGTACCAGTGCTTCTTGTCACCTTATTTATTAAGATAGAATGTTTCCACATCTACACAAATTTCAAAATAATGATTAGTATACGAGAATATAAAAACAATAGACAATAAATGATAAAGATTAAAATATGTTCAAAATAAGAATCGAAATCTCAAAGAATGCGTACAATAACATTAGCATAAGAATCTGCTTCTCCCACACGTGCATGAAGATGTTCACGTGTCTCTTGTTCTTCCATCTCTTCTTCAAACTCTTGTCCTTCACTCTCTTCCTCAAATATATATTGTTCTTTAATAATACTTTTGTTCTTTTCAATAATCCTTTGTGACGGCCGAAGACGTTTTCTCGAAGGGCCTACTTGTTCTGAAGACGTCAACTCTATGATACCACTAGCTATTTTTGTGAGCCATGTCCCACAAGATACAATAAAATCTTCTACTTCCTCGACTTCATCTTGATAGACATCACCATTATCATCTTCCTGATTCTCTATATCCTCATCATAACGACGAGAGTGCACTGCATGGTTAACTTTATATACAACTCAACAATTTTTCAAACATGAGTGAGAATAACTTAAATAGTACACTTATTATACTTGATGTGCAAGTAAAACATTGTTGCTATGGTCTATATACTGCTCGTTGTGGTTGACCTCCACCATTCCAAAGTCATCTACTCGCGTGTCCAATGTTGGAACAAATCATTAACAGTTGAAAAACACAAGCTTCAGTTCTTTAGAATTGCTAAATGTGTACTCAATTTTTTTTGGAGAACATCATAGTATGTATTCACTTCTCCACTACCCTTTGCGGTCGTTAATAATACTCCACAGTTTGATATGACTGCAAGTCAGCGGTTTGCTTCTAAACTTTCTCTTCAAACACAATATACGTTGATATCCAATCGATTAAATTCTTTGCTTTCAATTGATCATGCGATATCTGTTGCAAGTCATCAGAGATGTTGACATCGTTCTACATATACATCAGTAGACAAAGTTAGTAACTACGTGATAAGCACGTGAACTATAATTGAAGAACAAGGGACGAATATAAAATTACATGTCCAAATGGCGGATGGAATAATTACATGTCCATGGAACCAGTTCACAAAGCTTGGGCCGCCGTTTATGCCTTGCTGACGTAGCTTATCCAATTGACTTTCCGTAGGTCTTTGAAAAGATGTCCAGCTTGGCAAACACTTCAAAATATGGTAACACATTCTCCATGTGAAGTACATGTAAAGCATGGTGTAGTTTCTCTCTTGCTCCAAAATATATTCAAAAGTGGTAGCTTCAACACCTTTACCCTTCCAATAAAAAATCTTAAGTTTAGTGATAGGTTGCTCTTCTGCATTATGATATTGTATCGTAGATGCATTCACATTGTTGGCATGTGCGAAATATTTACTAGAGAATTTTATAATATCTTTAGCTGCAAATGCCTTTGCAATACACCCTTCAACTCTTGCCTTACGCTCTGTAACTCTAAGTTTTCTCAATTCTATTTCTTGACTATACATCCACCTGAACTATGCACATCTTGCTACCAACGTTTCATAAGGTAAATGCAAAATATCGTGTAACATTCATAAATCTAGGCGGAAATACTTTTATCCATCTTACATACAAGCACAACAATTTGTTTTTCCCACTGCCGTGTCATCTTCTTCGACACTTCTTTAGCACGTATCCGCCTATAAAAATGGCTGAATTCAGCAAATATCTTTCACAAATAAGGTTTGAAGTAGCCCCAGAACATTAACGATATAAGTCTTTCCATCACAAAATAATAATCATGACTCTTTAGTCTATTGAGTTTACTGGTGCTGAGATTAACACATCGCTTTATGTTAGTTGCATAATAGTCTGAAAACTTCAATATTTTCAACCAACTAAGTATTTGCTTTCTTTCTTCTGGCTTGACACAGTATAGAGCTTGTGGACTACTTTCATATCCACTTGCGTTTGTTCTAACATCAAGCCCATGACGATCACAAAGATGAACTAAGTGTTTCTTAACATACAAATTATCTTTGGTTTGACCGGTAATATCAAAACACATGTTTATGATGCTTTCATCAATACTACGCTCCTGGTGCATCAGATCTATGATGTTCCATAAAAGAAGCGCCTTTGCGCATGGTAGCTTTCAAAGAAAAAAATATGAGTCTATTTGTGTTTTTTACCATACCCTTTGAACCCACCTTCTGCAGACTCTTTTAACTTTACATGTCATGCCATTTTTTGTCCGTCGATCAATTGATGAAATGGTCCTTTTGTAATCGTTCAACCTTTCTGAAACGATTGTGTATCGCTCTTGAAAAGATGGTTTGAAGGAAGGAATCGTCAATGACAACCAAAGAAAGTGACTTTGTTTCCTTACTTTAGCCCGATAGCATTAGTGTCAGCCATACATATGGGACAACACAATTGTTCGTGAACACACCAACCATCCCAAATGCCATATGTCAACAAATCATAAATTGACCATAGATACGGTACACGTAAGTTAAATTCATATTTCAGATGACTGTCATATGCCTTTACTTCTTGTCGTAGCTCTTTCAGCTCTTCAATCAACGAATACATAAAGATATTGATTTTCTTTCCTGGATGTTTATGACTAGGAATGATGGTTGTGATGAATATGTATCCTTCCTTCAAGTACATGTTGGAGAGAGATCGTAGGGCATGGTAGAAACAGGCCAACAAGAATATGAGTTCTTACAGATGCTGAAAGGAGTGAAACCATCTCTTAACAATCTAAGACTAACATGCGTGAAGGCGAATTGGGCCAGCTGGGCTGCCCTTTCGTTTTTCCATATTTTTTCTGATTTTTAGTTGGGCTGTTTTCGGGTTTGGGCCAAATGCCCAGTGGGTTGCGCGTGTAAGAGTTTTTCCATTTTTTGATGGATTTTAATTAGTGGGCTGGGCCAAAATATCACTTAGTGGGCTGAATTCAGGGTTTAAGCCCATTTAGCTTTTTAAATGTTTTTTGATTTTCAGAATAAGTTTAAAAATGGAAAATAAATTCCAGAAATTAGGAAAATGATTAGAAAATTAGTTAAATAGCTGGGAAAATTCCAGAAAATTTTGTGTGATGATTGTGTAATTTTGATTGCATTATTTCTATAATTTTAGGTAATTTTAAGTTATTAAGTGCATTTTCACAGTTATTTAAATCCAATTAATTGCATTACATTTTTGCAATTAATTTCAGTAATTTAAGAAATTAAGTTTATTTTGCTTCCGCTGTTATTTAGTAGTAGATTTAAATAAGTAACCAACGTGAAAGTTTAAATTTGCTGGAATTTTAAGTGTATATGTTTTGCATGGAAATTAAATAAGTAACCAAAGTGAAAATTTAATTTTGCCATGTTTTAAGTTTATTTCCAGCATATTTACATTATATTGGGAATTTCTTCATGAATTTTAAGTATGTCTAAATGGAAATTAGAGTAACCAACGTGAAATATTTCTATGTTAATTAAGTTTTTAAGTAAAGTGGAAATTTGTGTAACAAATGTGAAATATTTCCATGATTATTTAAGTGAAATGGTTTTGTTGGGTAACCAACGTGAAAGACATTTATGCCATTTGTTGTTGTTTAAGTGAAATTTTAAGTATATGCTTCATCATATGTTGTTTAAGTCATTTTTCTAACCCCTATATTTTGTTTTATTAAGGTGCCTCAAATGTGGTAAGTCTCATTGCCTCCATAGAGACCCTTGCTGGTCATAACTATGGGACATGGAATGAGAGACTCTGGATGAACTTAGCAATTGCAAATCTTGACCTTTGCCTAAGAAATGATCGACCTGTTGATCCTACAGCTCCCATTGCTCAGCCTGAGGAGACTGATGAGGAGTTTGGAGTAAGAAAGGAGGAGTACCTTAAGCTTCAGGGAAAGTACCCTAAGGATCTTGAGGCATGGGAGGAATCCAACAGAAAGTGCCTCATAGTCATTAAGGCCACCATTTCTGAGTCCATAAGAGGAGCTATTCCTGACTGTGAGCTGGCAACTGAATACCTTGCCAAGGTCAAAAGTCAGTACACAGGCTCCACTAAGACATTAGCAAGCACTGTCCTCAAAAGGCTTGTTAATGAAAGGTACACTGGTGGGGGTGTGAGAGATCACATCCTTAAGATGAGTAATTTAAATGCAAACCTCAAGACTCTTAACTTATCCATGCCAGATGAGATGCTTGTGCATTTCATCTTCATGTCTTTGCCCAAAGAGTTTGAGGCATTTGTGATAAATTACAACTCTAAGGAAGATAGCTGGACTTTAGAGAAAGTCATGGCTATGTGCGTTCAAGAGGAGGAGCGCGTAAGTGGTAAGGGTGGAGACTCTATTAACTTCACCAAAGGTAAGGGTAAAGGAAAGGCGAAGACCTACTTCACCTCTCCCAAGCCACCATCTTTTAAGGTGCATGGATCCTCTTCTAAAGGCAAAGGGACAGCTCCTCATCCTTCTGGTTCTATGTTGAAATCAGATCAGTGCAAATTTTGCAAAGATTTTGGACATCGCCAGAAGGACTGCATTGGTTTTATTAAGTGGTGTGCTAAGAATAGTAAGGATATTATCACTTTCGTAAACGAACCCCTGTACTTAGCTTATTCTCGATCTACTTGGTGGATTGACTCAGGTGCAACTGTGCACGTTTGTAATTCTATACAGGGGTTAAATATGATGAGGACCATAAGAAGGGGGGAAAGGACCATCAAAGTTGTTGATGGTCATGAAGCTGAAGTTGAAGCCATTGGAACTTATCCTCTTAGACTTAGTAGTGGTTTCATACTTAGACTTCATGATGTTCTTTATGTCCCTAGTTTAGAGAGGAATTTGATATCAGTGTCATGGCTGGATAATTGTGGATTTGTTTGCCATTTTGGCGAGGACAAATGCTCTATTAGTTTGAATAATAAGATTGTGAGTCTTGCCTTCAGACAAGACATGCTTTATCTATTGTCCACTCATGATAATGTCAATGCATTAAGTAATGATCAAATTCCCGCTAAGAATGACATAAAAAGAACAAGCGCAAAAGAATCAATTTCGAAACATTGTCGAAATTATGGCATTGTCGATTATGCCATATTCCGAGTGGGAGGATCGAACGCTTAGTATATCAATCGATCTTACCCCACATAGATTCTTTAGATTCAGAAGAATGCATTGATTGCATTAAAGGTAAGTTTGTTAAGACTATTAAGAAGAACGCCATACGCAGCACAAGAATTTTAGAAATTGTCCACACAGACATTTGTGGTCCATTTCCCGTAGTCTCCATAGACAGGTATGACTCGTTCATAACATTCACGAACGACTACACTCGTTATGATTACATTTATCCAATCAAGGAGCGATCCGAAGTATTGGATAAGTTTAAGATATTTAAGGCCGAAGTAGAAAATCACCACAACATTAAGATTAAGGTAGTTAGATCCGATCGTGGAGGTGAATACTACGGTCGGCATACCCCATATGGTCAGGTTCCTGTACCCTTTGCAAGGTTTCTACAGGAACATGGCATAGTCGCCCAGTATTCTACACCAAGCAAACCTCAGCAGAACGGTGTTGCGGAACGTAGAAACCGTACTCTTTTGGACATGGTAAGGAGTATGCTAAGTTATTCTACATTACCGGTTAGCCTATGGATGGAGGCATTAAAAACCGCCATTCATGTGCTTAATTGGTTCCCACTAAGTCAGCACCTCAGACACCGTATGAGATGTTGACAGGACGTAAGCCCTCATTAAACTATTTTCATATTTGGGGCTGTCCAGCTGAGGCTAAGGTGTTCAACCCAAATATTAGTAAGATGGAATCTAGAACAGTTAGTTGCCATTTTATTGGATATCCTGAGAAAAGTAAGGGTTTTAGGTTCTATTGTCCAGATCATCATACTAAGTTCATAGAAACACGACGACAACCGGTAGGGTGAAATAAGGCTCTTGAGTCATCAGAACGGGTAAACTAATCCGTTCCTCCTCAAAGTCTATTTCCCGCCGTACCGTGCTCTCCCTGATCATTCCCGTAGTCTCTGTAGACGGGTATGACTCGTTCATAATGTTCACGGATGACTACACTCGTTATGGTTACATTTATCCAATCAACGAGCAATCCGAAGCATTGGATAAGTTTAAGATATTTAAGGTTGAAGTAGAAAATTAGTACAACATTAAGATTAAGGTAGTAATATCCGATCATGGAGGTGAATATTACGGTCGGCATACCCCATATGGTCAGGTTCCTGGACCCTTTGCAAGGTTTCTACAGGAACATGGCATAGTCGCCCAATATTCTACACCGGGTGAACCTCAGCAGAATAGTGTTGCGGAATGTAGAAACCGTACTCTTATGGACATGGTAAGGAGTATGCTAAGTTATTCTACATTACCGGTTAGCCTAAGGATGGAGGCATTAAAAACCGCCATTCATGTGCTTAATCGGGTTCCCACTAAGTCAGCACCTCAGACACCGTATGAGATGTGGACAGGACGTAAGCCCTCATTAAACTATTTTCATACTTGGGGCTGTCCAGCTAAGGCTAAGATGTTCAACCCAAACATTAGTAAGCTGGAATCTAGAACAGTTAGTTGCCATTTTATTGGATATCCTGAGAAAAGTAAGGGTTTTAGGTTCTATTGTTCAGATCGGCATACTAAGTTCATAGAAACACGACATGCCGTATTCTTAGAAGACGCTATGATCAGGGGAAGCACGGTACGACGGGAAATAGACCTTGAGGAGGAACGGATTAGTTTATCCATTCTAATGACTCAAGACCCTTATTTCACCCTACCTGCTGTCGTCATGCCACCGACACCTGGTGCTGGTGACACAACGCCTATTGCTGCACCTCCATCGGCCATAATAGAAATAAGTGAGGTACAACCTCATCAACCTGTTGAGGACATGGTCAAACAAAATGAGGTTCAGCAGCAGCCTCAACCATTAGATGACGCTCAAGTTAGAAGATCACAAAGAGTAGGACGGTCGGCCATCCCGGACGACTATCAGATCTACTTGAGTGAAGAAGTTAAGATGGAGGATGATCCCACCTCCTACGAAGATGCCATGAGGCGACCTCAGTCATCTGAATGGCACAAGGCCATGGAAGATGAAATGAGTTCCATGAGTGCCAACAAGGTCTGGGACTTAGTAGAGATTCCTAAAGGAGCCAAAATTGTAGGTTGTAAGTGGGTCTACAAAATTAAGCGTGACTCCAAAGGGAAGATCAAAAAGTATAAGGCTAGACTTGTGGCTAAGGGATTCACTCAGCGGGAGGGTATTGATTACAATGAGACCTTCTCTCCCGTGTCGTCTAAGGATTCTTTAGAATCATCAGGGCATTAGCAGTGCATTATGACTTAGAATTACATAAGATGGATGTAAAGACGGCGTTCCTCAATGGGGATCTATATGAGGACGTCTATATGACACAACCGAAAGGTTTTGTCGTTAAGGGTAAGGAACATATGGGATGTCACTTCAAGAAATCCATTTATGGACTTAAGCAAGCTTCAAGACAATGGTATCTCAAGTTCGTTGAGATTATTGAAAGTTTGGGTTTAAGAAAAATGAGGAGGATAATTGCATTTATGCTAAGTTTAAGAATGGAAAGTTCATTTTCTTAGTCCTTTATGTGGATGACATCCTATTAGCAAGCAGTGATGTAAACCTACTCTTAGAAACTAAGAAGTTTTTATCCTCAAACTTTGATATGAAGGATCTAGGTGAAGCGACCTATGTTTTAGGGGTTGAGATACACCGAGATCGTGTTAAGAGGGATTTAGGACTATCTCAGAAGGCATACTTAGAAAGCGTACTTAGAAAGTACGGTATGCATAATAGCAAAGCCTTGCCTGCTCCAATAGTTAAGGGCGATAGATTTTCAAACTCTCAATCGCCTAAGAATCAGTATGAGGTTGATCAGATCAAAGGAATTCATTATGCTTCTGTTGTCGGAAGCTTGATGTATGCTCAAGTTTGTACACGCCCTGACTTAGCTTTTGTGACTGGGATGCTTGGCAGATATCAAAGTATTCTATGATTAGATCACTGGAAAGCCGTTAAGAAAGCATTAAGATACATACAGGGTACTAAGCACCTCATGCTGACATATAGTAAGACTGAGTCACTAGAAATAGTGGGCTATTCAGATTCAGATTACGCGGGTTGTGTGGATACTAAGAAATCCACGTCAGGTTACATATTCACCCTCGCGAATGGAGCTATATCCTGGAAAAGCTCCAAACAAGCAATCACTACATCGTCCACAATATATGCTGAGTTTGTTGCTTGTTATGAGGCCACCGGGCAGGCATCTTGGCTTAAGAAATTTGTTCCCGGTCTTAAAGTGGTTGACAACATCCATAAACCACTGCGATAATCAACCAGCAGTAATGTACTCTCACAACAACAAGTCGAATGGTGCTACCAAACACATCGACATTAAGTACTATGTTGTGAAAGAGAAAATCCAGGATCACACAATTAGTCTCGAGCATATCAGTACTAAGCAAATGCTTGCGGATCCGCTAACTAAGGGCCTCCCACCCAACGTGTTCAGTGAACACGTAGCCGGCATGGGTTTAAGGGAGACCTTGTGATAATATCCTGGATTCTAAGGGGCCACCTAAGTGTAAGGCTGTTTCTATTTGTGAGATGTATCGTAGTCTTCGAGTCAAACAATACGTTAATGGTTGTTTTGATGCGTCGTGCCCTTTATGTCAAAGCAAAGGAAATATGTATAAGATTAGTTCAGTAATTAAGATGATAAGTTAAGGTCCCGAGATCAAGGGGGAGAATGTTAGTTATGATATCGGGGGGTGACGTGGGCAAAAACCACGCCCCCCGAGTCCGACTCCCTTACGCGCCCTGATCGGGGCGCAACCGACTCAGTTCGGTGCGGTCCCCTCTCACACGCACTATATAAATAGAGGGGAGGGCTGGGGCGCTAATCACCAAGTTGATTTTATACCATAAGCTCCCCTACAAACCCTAGCCGATCTGTTAGGGCGCGGAGTGAGGGGAAGACCGCTGCCGCCGTGTCTGCGCCATGCCCCCACCGCACCGACGATCTCCCTGCATCACCTATCTACATGCGTCAAGCTACTTGCCTGCGACAATCCACCAGATCCCAATGGCATCCAGTGGACCCTCTGATGGTAACCCTAATCTTCCTCTTCCTAATCTCTCTACTGCATTCTAGATCATACATGTTCTGCTTCTTGGATGAATTGCTTAATGATTAGTCTAAGTGAATTAGATCAGTGTTCAATTACCTTTAAGATTGATTGTCCTGAATAGATTAAGTCTAAGCATTACCAATTAGGAGTTCCTAGCATTGATCCTAAGTACACTAAGACATAACATAGCTACCCCGTACTCACAAAGACGAATTATTCAGATTGGGCGATGCTCATGCGGGTGAAGCTCAAGGCTCTATTGATCCGGGATGCAATTGAGACAGGCAACATGGAACATCATGAAGACATGCAGGCGCTTGATGTGCTCTGCAGCGCCGTGCCGCCAGAGATGTGGCCGGTAATCGCCGACAAGGAGATGGAGAAGGAGGCGTGGGTGGCCATTACCACCATGAGAATTGGTGATGGTCGAGTGAGGAAGACACAGCTCAGAATCTGCGGCGTCAATTTGATGCGGCAGCGCTCATGGAGGGTGAATCGGTTGAGGATTTCGCGCTGCGTCTCTCAGGCATGGCGTCAAAGCTCACTGCTTTAGGAGACAAAATTGAAGTGGTGTAGAAGATGATTCGATGTGTTCCACAGCGTGTCAGACAAGTTGTGGTAGCAATTACCATCTTGCTCGATGTATCATCGCTCACCGAAGCTGATCTCACCGGGAGACTCAAGGCGGCAGAAGATGCTTTCGACGAACCGCTGTCAGAATTGCACCATGAGGGCCGTCTTTATCTGACGGAACAACAATGGGGAGCTCAACGCAAGAAGCGCTAAATGGAGAATCGCAACTCCGGCGAAGGTAGCAGCAGTGGGGGTCGTCGTGGTGGAGGAACAAGGGGGCGAGGAAGAAGCCGTGGTGGTGGAATGGGCTCTGTTCATGATAGGTCAGCCAGAAACCCAAATAGGCCCAGCGGTGATGTGTAGAAGATGTAGGATGTTGGGCCACTAGGCTCAGGATTGTCGTGTGCAGCCCAGGAGGGAACACGCCCATGTGGTGGACGATGAAGAAGAAGCTTCCCTGCTTGTTTTGAAATCTTCGTTGGCGCCATCACCTGTCTCCCCTTCGTTGATCTCGTCAGAAAATCTGACGAAGGAGAGTAAGCTGCAACGTGAAGCTCCATTGCGTTGCGGGGATAAGGCTGAATCTGGAAGGCAAGAAGACACTGCAGGAGTGGAAGCCAGGAGTATCCAACCCAAGATTTAGCTTCATGAAGAGAGAGTACTGGCGCATCTCGGAGATGTGAAGCAGCAAGACATGAAAACTTGGGTGCTAGACACTAAAACCACAAATCACATGTCTGGATGTCGGGCAGCCCTTGCGCAGTTTATCCGGATGTCTTCGGATCAGTTCATTTCGGAGATGACTCAATGGCGAGGATTGAAGGCCAAGGTACAGGCCATTTGCAGTGCAAGAATGGTGAGAACAGAATTTTTACAGGAGTTTACTTCATTCCCCGTTTGACCACAAACATCATTAGTGTGGGACAACTAGATGAGGATTGATATCAGGTTGATATTAGTGGAGGAGTGATGAAGGTGTATGAGACTGGAGGACGGCTCCTAGCCAAAGTGATGTGTGGGGAGAACAGACTCTATGTTCTTAACATCAGTCTGGAGCATGAGAACTGCTTGGCTGTAAAAGGCAAAGCAGAAACATGGCGATGGCATGCACGTTTTGGACATGTAAATGTTGCTGCTTTAAGGAAGATGGCAAGGGAGAGTTTGTAAGAGGTATGTCTGAAATAGGTCATCGGGACAACCTATGTGAGCCTTGTCTCATGGGAAAGCAGAAGCGTGTGTCGTGCCCAGAGAAAGGAGAGTACCGAGCAAAGAAGAATCTGAAGCTGGTACATGGGGATTTATGTGGTCCAATTGCACCACCCACACCAAGAGGCAACAAATATTTCCTGTTGCTAGTTATGACAAAAGCAGATACATGTGGGTAAAACATCTGACAGCAAAGGACTGTGCAGCAGAGGCTATAATGGAGTTCAAAACTCGGTCAGAGTTGGAATCTGGTGAAAGTTTGAAGATATTACGCAGTGATAGAGGAGGAGAGTTCACTTCACTCGAGTTTGCAGCCTACTGGAGGAGGAAGGAGTGTGCAAACAAGCCATATAGCCCACAACAAAATGGTGTTGTTGAAAGTAAAAATGGGACTGTAGTAGCTGCTGCAATGAGTATACTCAGGCAAAAGGGTTACCTGGTTGGCTTTGGGGTGAAGCAATAGTTACAGCAGTGTACATCCTCAACAGATGGTCAACTAAAAGAGTAGAAGGGATGACCCCATACGAGGCTTGGTTCGGTAGGAAGCCAGCAGTGCATCACTTGAGAGTGTTTTGGTGTGTTGTGTATGTGAGAAACACAGTGCCACATCTCAAGAAACTGGAAGATCGCAGCAAGAAAATGATCTTCATATGATATAAGGAAGGGTCTAAAGCATATCGTGTCTATGATCCCATCACTGACAAAGTCCACACACCCAGAGACTTAGTGTTTGATGAGCAAGGTAAATGGGACTAGGGAAATGGTGATCGGCAGGGAAACTTTTCTGGTGGAGATGAGGTATTCACAGTGAGCCTCGGATGATGGGAGATGATGTTGAAGAGGTGGGGTATGATGCTGCAGATGGTGGAGAGATATCATCACAAAACAGAGGTTCTAGAGGAAATGCAGTAGTGTCAGAAGAGGAGATTGAATATGCCACACCTCCAAGCATTTGTGAGGAGTTTCTGGATGCTGAACATAATGATGCTCCACTCAGGTTCAGAAGGCTGGACCGAATCAGTGAGCAACGATCACCTCCAGGTTCTATACCGAGAGCACTAGTCACTGAAAGCCTTAATATTATCAGTTCAGATGAACCAATGACCTTTGCAGAAGCATATACTCAACCAAGATGGAGAAAAGCAATGCAGGAGGAGATGAGCTCAATTGAAGAAAACAATACATGGTCACTGGTTGATCCTCCCCATATATAAGGTTAAAAGGGATGAAAAAGGGGCTGCCCAGAAGCATAAAGCACGCCTAGTGGTGAAGGGATACGCACAAAAGCAAGGGATAGACTATGACAAAGTGTTTGCACCAGTTGCAAGGCTAGACACAGTGAGATTGCTCATAGCACTTGCAGCATACGAAGGATGGGAAGTGCATCACCTAGATGTCAAGTCAGCGTTACTAAATGGCAACCAGCAGGAAGGGGTATATGTTGAGCAGCCAGCAGATTTCATAATTCCCAGAGATGAGCATAAGGTGTTCAAGCTTAGGAAGGCACTTTATGGACTGCATCAGGCACCAAGAGCCTGGAATGCAAAACTTGATGAAACCTTGTTGTATTTTGGTTTTAAGAAGTGTCCTGCATAACATGCAATATACACCAAGGATAATGGAGCTCAGTTTGTGGTTGGAGTGTATGTTGATGACCTGGTGATAACTGGCTCAGATTGTGGGATGATAAAGGAGCTTAAGGAGAAGATGCAAATTGTCTTCAACCTCAGTTCGGTAGGCTGAGCGGTAGGTCTTGACAGCCTCCTGACAAAAACTACGTCTGGAGCTTGAGCTCCGGTTGAAGCCTTCGTTGAGAGTTCACCAGCTTCAGCGTTGTTGAGACGCTGGACATAGCAGAGGTCCAGGACGTGGAAGTCCCTCTGGAGCTTCTGGACCTCAAGGAGGTAAGCAGCGAGTTGTGGGTTGTTACAGCTGCATTCGCCTTTGACTTGCTTGATAATGAGTTGTGAATCACCCTTCATTAGTATCTGCTTGACGTTGTATGATAGCGCCACCTTGATCTCATAGATGAGAGTTTCATACTCCTCCATGTTGTTGGTTGCCTTGAAGTCAAGGTGTACAATGTATTTGACCTTCTCCTCGATCAGAGAGAGGAGAAGGATTCCAGCTCCGGCCACCTGCTTCTGCATGGAGCCGTAGAAGTAGAGATTCTAGTGAGGCTTAGTTAAGACCGGGACCTTGGGTTTCGGCTTCTGCTCACTGGGGCCCCAATGATTTGATGAAGAAAGGGTCCACTCTGCCACGAAGTCAGCCAATGCCTGACTCTTGATAGCATGTCGAGGCAAGAATTTGAGGTTGAACTCTGCCAGCTCCACTGCCCACATTGCAATGTTTCTCGTAGAGTTGGGGCTATGTAGTATAGCACGCAGTGGATAAGAGGTTACCACTAATATCTTGTGGTCTTGGAAGTAATGATGACGCTTCCTTGAGGCGATGAGAACTGCATAGAGTAGCTTATGCACCTCAATGTATCGAGTCTTAGCATTGTGGAGTACTTCACTGATGAAGTACACCGTCTGCTGGATAGTCTGGACCTTCCCTAAAGGTCCCAAAGCTTCTTCTTCATCAACACTGACCCTCCCAGAGGGGTCCGAACCTTCTTCTTGTGGTTCCCGGACCCTCTTGGAGGGGTCTGGAACTTTTTCTTCAGCCATGTGAACTCACTCAGATGAGAGAGGTTGATCCTCAGGTAGCTTGCCTTGAAGATTCGTGCCTGGGGGCTAGGATCTAGACTCGCCATCAGGTAGCTCCAGACCCTCCTTGAGGGGTTTGGGCTCCTGAGCTGTAGGTGGCTCCAGTCTTTCTGCAACCAAAACCATGTTGACAACCTCCGTAGTTGCCGACGTGTAAAGCTAATGAGACTCACTAGGCTCCGGACCTACCAGGACTAGTAGTGTGGTGAGAAGCTGCTTGAGCTCTTGGAACGTCTTTTCTGCTTCTTCCGACCAGTGGAATGGCTCAGACTTTCTCAATAACTTTAAGAAGGGTAGCGCCCGTTCTGCCAGTCTTGAGATGAACCGGCTGAGCGCAGCTAGACATCCATTTAGCTTCAGGATGCCATTGATGCGGGTTGGGGGCCGCATGTCTTCAATAGCCTTGATCTTCGCCAGGTTTGCCTCAATTTCTCAATGAGTCACCAAGAATCCGAGGAGCTTCCCGAAGCTAACCCTGAAGACACATTTTTTCGGGTTTAGCTTGGTGCGCGTAATGCGCAACTTGTCGAAGACGGTTTGCAAGTTGCCAAGGAGTGACTCCTTGTTCTTCACCTTCACGATGATGTCATCAACATAGACCTCCACCAAGTCCCTGATGAGCTCTTCAAATGTTTTGTGCATGGCCCACACAAAAGTTGAAGTACCATTTTTGAGACCAAAAGGCACGGCAGTATAACAATACAACCCATCTACTGTTATGAAGGAAGTATGCTCTTCATCTTCCCTATACATCTAGGAAACACAATAGCTCACACCAGGAGGTGGATTCCACTTTCAGGTCTATCCTAGGTAGTGGAAATAGGTCTTTTGGACATGCCTTATGCAAGGTGGTGTAGTCTGAAGCTTCCCGCTAGCCTTGGGTACAACGACTGGGTTTGCCAGCCATCATGGATGATGAACCTCCCGGATGAAACCAGCTTCAAGCAGCTTCTTGATTTCTTGTCTGATGAAGTTCTGTTGCTTGAATGATTGCTTCCGGGGCTTCTGGTGTACTGGCCGTGCATCGGTGTATATCTTGATACTGTGCTCAATCACCTCCCTAGGTATCCAAGGCATCTGTGACGTTTGCCATGCAAACACGTCAACATTCGCTCGGAGGAAAGTGATGAGCGTGAGTATCTATTTGTTGTCCAGACCTCCCGATATACGGGTGGTCTGGGCAGCATCACAACCAATTTGGACGACCTTGACAGGAATGTCGGTGTCCCCGCTTGGCTGCACGCGTGGTGCAGAGGTTGAGCTTCGATGGCGTGTGCTCGGAGGTTGAGCAGCTAGCTCCTTACCGAATGCTTTCTCCTGTGCTATTGCAAGTGTGTGGAGTTCTTCCAGCGCAGTGACTCCTACAGTGCAATCCTTGTGGATCCGGAGAACGCCCGAAGGTGTCAGCATCTTCAACACCAGGTAGCCATAGTGAGCTGCAGCCATGAACCTATACAAGGCTGGTCTGCCTAGTATGGCGTTGAAGGGTAGACTGATGTGCACCACGTCGAAGACCAACTTCTCGGTCCTGTAGTTCTCCCGAGTCCCAAGGTCACCAGGAGTGTCATTGATCTGAGAGGAGAAATAGCTCTCGGACCTATACCAGAGAAGGGACGTGAGGGGCGAAGGTTCGAGAGTCAGAGCTGGATCTTCACAAACACTTCATAAGTGAGGAGGTTGAGCCCCGCACCTCCATCCGCCAAGACATGGTAGAGATGGACGTTGTTGATGGTAGGAGAAACCATCAACGGGAGTTGGCCAGCTCCGATCATGTTTTTTGGGCAGTCAAAAGCATCGAAAGTGATGGGTGTGTCCATCCACTTCCGATGGGGTTATGCCTTGGCGGTAGGAGTTGTGGCAGCCATCTCCCGACGCATAGTCTTGAGGACACGGCGGGAGATGATATCTCGGGACCCTCTATATATGGTATTGAGGGTCTTCCGATGCTCGTTGTTAGAGATGTCAGAATCGTCATTGACGGTGTTGTACACAACCTTCAGAACCTCCTTGGGGTCCTGGAAGCCTAGCTCCGGATCAATCGAAGCTTCGTCGACCTTCTGTTTTCCTTCCCGCTGGCGAAAAGGAGCTTTTTCTCAGCGCTTGTTGATCGACAAGGTTTTGGACCTCACGGCACTATTAAAGATTGTGAGTGTCCATTTTATGGATCAGACACAAAATATTTTGACCACCACCGTCTTCAGACGATGGTCGAGGACATTTCTTGGGGCGTGGGCCCCGACGACCCGGAGCTGCAGCAGCAGCAAGCTTGCCAGCCGACGACTTCTTTTTGCTGTTGGACTTTTTCTTCCTTTTCCCACTGCCAGAGGCAGTGGCTTCAGCCTTGGAGGAGTTATTTACAGGCTCCGTAGCTGGTTTTGAGTGCATTTCATGGCCCCCCGCAACCCTAGCACACTTGTTGGCTAGGCTGAAGAGTTTCATAACGCTGGTGACTTTCTTAGTCGCCAGCTTCTCCAACATCTTGTCTATGATGCCTTGTCGAAATGCCATAACGACAAATGCGTTGGAGATGGAAGGAATGGTGTTCTGTATCTGAGAAAACCACTAAATGAATGATTGTAGTGACTCTCACGACTTTATTTGTACGGTGAATAGATCCAGCTCAATGCCAGGTCGGATGTTGGAGCTCTCGAAGTTGTACGGCGAATAGATCCAACAGTTGATGGAGTCAGGAGGAAGACTCATGAACCAGGACCTGGCTGTCCCAGTCAGATCTATAGGAAAGTAGTTGGCCATCACGAACTCATTGCCTCCAGCCGCGAGGATGGCGGTGGATAATATCCGGAGGAATTCGATAGGGTTGACAGTCCCATCGTACTTCTCCGACCGATGAGGCCGAAACTTCTGCGGCCATTGAACCATGTGAAGGTGCATAGCCAGAGCCGAAGAGCCTCCCCCTACTCCTAAAAGAGAAGGGTTCTCATGTGTAGCTCACCTCTCGCGAGCACGCTCCATGAGGACACAGTCGTTGTGCTTCCTGTAACAGCGGTCAAGCTCCGACCGCAGATCATGGGTCGAGAGCCTTGAAGCCATATGAGTACGTCGTGCCCCGAGGGTGTGGGGATCGGGGTCACGACATCCAAGGATCTCATCGGGTGGGTTCGTGCGATGCGATATCCAACAACATACATGAAAATAACCAGACAAAATAGAAACCAAGTCTTTTATTTATAAACACAACGAAAGTTTACAATACTTAACATAGGAAAGAAACCTATACATCATAGCTACACTCTCAGCACTAGCTATGCAGAAGCAAAGATGTCCATGCCCTTGGACGCTTCACACTAGCAGCAGTCAAAGATCATGGTGGCATGCAGGGCTTCCACTCGGCGGTATACCCCAACAGGGGCATTGCCTCGTCATCCGGCCTTTCCTCATACATCTGACCTGCAAACATCTTAATATAGCAACCGTGACCATGAAAGCTCAACAAGACTTAACTGTCTCACCTAAGCATGAAACTCTACATGCAGGGATACGTAAACATAGGCAGTGATATTGAATAAACAACTCGCATACAAGTGGATCCTTACATTAAAGTTATTAGCAACAAATTAAATGTGCAGAATGTAACTTTAGTGAGCAACATAGTACATAAATCATCATTTCAAAGCAATTATAATTTAATATATCATATTCTTCTAGCTTCTTCAGCTACGTCACAGCGTTGTGAACAAGCGGTGCTCAAATAACCGTGAGGGACGGTGAGTGCAATCAGTAAACACCTGGATAACACGTCATGTACACCCGTGCGTGAGAAACATGCAATGCTCCTCACGATGTCATATGCAGAATCCTTTCACAAGAAACTCAAATGCCAACCAGTCCCACCATCGAAGGCATAAGGTCCCCGCACGGAGCGTGTCTGTGCCCTCCGGCAGGTTTACACCTTGCTACCCTCAACCCACCCCTATCGACAGTGGGCTATGCCTCGACACCCAAGTTATCAAGTTACATCAGTTTCCTGGGTTCCATATGTCCAGTATGCATTCGGTACAGTTCAAACTTGTCCAACAGGGCCGCACACGGATCGGTCCTCAATCGACACAAGCAGGGCTATGCACGTGAGACCATGTCTTGCTGCCTCCTATTCATAAACCATTCTTTGATAAACTCCATCCTTTGTGATAAAATCCTATCTCGTGAGTAGATTCCAACTACTCGACTTCTACCGAATTCCTCAAAACATTAGCATGGCATTTTCTATTTGTCAAGCTCTAGACCTACGCAATACTCCATGGGATTTGTGGGTCATGCAAGCGGAGTAACAAGAACCTTAGCCCTAATTCACAAAACTCATCCTAGACATAAGTGATACAAATAAAAACTTTGAAATAGCACTTAAATGCAAACCGGGGCTTGCCTGGCTATGAGTCAGTATCAAAGTTAGTATCCGGTATGATGCTGTCCAAGGCCTCTGGCTCCTCCTCGATCTCGGTCACTATATGATATGCAATATATAAAGTACATGAGTGATAGTGAAACTATATAAAAGATCTTATAACCACTGATCAGTTAAGAAAATGATTTTAATTGGCTTTGGGATTTTTACAGTAGATACTATGTCCTAAGAGGAAGAACTGGACCAAGAATTGGAGATGTTCAAGGAAGCTTGTTGTCTCTAAAATTCCAACTAGTAAAAGCCTTCTCTAAAATTTTGTATTAAATCTGGAGCTTTTTCATGGCTAACAGTGGGTGATCATGGTAGAGGAGGTCTCACTAATTATATGAAAATTTGTTTCATATTTTTATGAGCCTCTTACATGGGTAAATTAATTTTACAAGTTTGCAAGAAATTCTGAAAATGTTTCTGTACATTTTTCATTTTTCAATTGACATAGGGGATTCAAACACTGTTTGGTCCAGTAAATGAAGTTGAATAACTTGAAATATTTACTGGATATCAATTGTATTATATTGAAGGTTATGACCAAAATTGGGAATTTTCCAATTAGTAGAACAGGAGTAATTAATTTCCCAAGCAGTTAGCTTAAAGAAATTAATTATGAAAAATATGTGACTTTCATGTCCAAGAAATTGCATCACTGCAAAGTTTGGATCAGGATGAGTGTACCAGAAGTTATTTGGAATTATTTGAGAAATTATACTAGGAATAATTGAATTTAGATGTTTGCTCAAAATTTGGAATTATTTGGAAAAGAAAAAGATTTGAATTAATCACCCGGGTCCACTTCATTTAAATGGGCCAATCAGAAGAGAGCCACACCGAGTACCACGGGGTCACCCGCATAGCCACACATGATATGGCGTCCACAAAGGATCCCAAGAGAGAGCGAATAGCGGCTGACAGATGGGACCCGCCCCATTGTCTTCAACCTCGGACGTGCGGCGCTCCTCGCCGGAACCGCGGCGGCGCCCTGCCGGGCATGCTGCACCGATCTCCTCTCGGCACGGCTTTGGCTGCCTGGCCATAAAATTGGATGTGCAACATGATGGGAAGGTCCACACAAGTGGGCAACGGCTGGAGACGAGCGCACGATGGCGGCGGCTGAACTAGGGTTCCGACGATGGTCGGTACCGCTCGGAAATGGAACAAATACTTTAGGAATGATCTCGGGAGGTTCCTGGGAGCATGAGGAAGATGATTCGGAGGTGCAAACACCGCGTAACGTCCGGCCAACGCAAGCTCGATGGCGAGCACCGGTGCTTTTCAAAGGCGACAAGGAAAACTCAAAATACTCCGTTGGTGGTCGGTTATTTTCACTGGGGATTGATCCAGGGGGTGCGTTAGTGGATATAGAATCTACTATATAGCTGGCTCAAAGGATTTCCACCTAGAAAATGAATTTCTCTCGCGACCTAACATTAAGGGTAATCTTGTGCCAAAAGGAAAATGAGGAATACTTGCTCGATAGGGGATGAAACGAAGAACAGTTTGTACCGTAAGAAAGGTGGTGTCCCGACAATCCTGTTTTCTTTGGGAGCAGCTTGAAACAAAGCTTGTAGCGCCGGTGCGACGGGGAGCAGAGAGGCTCGACCTCGGCGGCTCAACTTCGACGGCCACCAAACCTTCAAATACCGGGTTATCAGCCAAGGAAATTTTGAAAATTTGATTGGAGAAGGTATAGCAACGAGTGATGCTACTTTTATTCTCTTGGAGCAAGGCGCACCACTGCTTCTTTTGGCTGGCAAGCTTGAGCAACGGCAAGGTGGTGCTGAGCTCGACGGTGGGCGAGAAACAGAGCGAGGGAGCGCTGGAGCTTTTCCACTTCGGTCACGAAAGGAAGATAGGGATGGGGAGGCTTGAAGTACACGCAAGGGAGGCCACACAGCTGCTTACCATCAAGCTGGAGGCAGCACCGAACGTGGAACGGTGGGGAGTCTGGGAAAAACAGAGCACTCAGTCGGTTCACCATATTAGGGAGGCTGACCAGTGGGTCCCACATCCCCCCTCAAGTCTATCTTCTCTGGTCCCTTACTCCTACCAATAATTGTCCAAAAATTCTAGGTTTTTGTGGAGAGGCTAAATAAATTATGTAGAATATGATTCTGGACTCAAAACTCTGATTCAATCATGTTTCAATGAAAATTCAAATTCAAATTCGAATTTGAAAGAATTCAATGTTTCCACTGAATTACATAGCAAATGTTCTTCAAAAATTTTGAAAGTTTTTATAGATGCTATTTGGAATATTTGGAATTTAATGGTTAATTCAGATTTTTATATGGACTTTGTTTGAGCAGTAGCAATCTTTACATTTTCGAATTCCATCATATAACATTTGAATTTATTTGTTTTCCCCTTTGATTAGTTGAATTATTTTTCTTCTTGTTTTTGTTCCTCCTAGCTAAAATTTTTTATTTGGAATTTCAGGCTTTTACAGGAGGGCAGGGATGTCACTTGCTGGGAAGGAGCACGCCTCCGGTGCTGTGACGTCTGAGGACCAAGTATACCACACAAGGCCCTTCGTTGGGAAGGTGCCTGCCCTAAAGGGGGAGGATCTTGGTTGCTGATGGCATCGGCTGTTGCTACAACCAGATGGTCCACATCTGCGCGCCACTGCTCCATTGCACCCTGAGATACTCCGGGTGCCGGTGGACGCTGCAGAAGAGTATGCGCCGCATTGATCGCGTTCTCAGGGTTGTTGTCCATCCATGCAAAGACACCATCCTATTGTCTGGCGTTGTTTGTCGGAGCAGTTGGGGTGGTGGTGGAATGACGACAATTGGGACAACAGCGCCAGCTGGCTATTGCACATTGGAGGGATTTCCTCCAGCAGGTTGCTCAGGCATGGTCGCTGGACGATCCCGCGACGGAGTTCACCATCTCGAAATCTCAGGCGCCCCTACCTGGCGCGCCAAATGTCGAAGTGTGTGATAGACACTTCCCATGGTACTACTAGAATGTAGTTCGCGGAGGTTCGTATTCGGTTGGGGTGCGCATGAGATAATGAACGAGACAGTGACACGAGGGTTTTTTACGTGGTTCGGGCCGCTTAAGTGTAATACCCTACCCCACGGGTGGTTGTTGTATGTATGAGTGTCTAGTTGCGTGGGGTTGATTGGACTTGTCCTTTGTACCATGCGGCACAATCCTTTTAGAGTCCAAGTGTTGGCTGTTACATTGTCAGCCTGGCCCGACATGTGGCCCAGGTGGTATTTAATTACCTAATACAAGATTTGTATGTATTAAGTACATTTAACAGTGTGATAACACGCCTTAATGGTGGTGTTACCAGTACTAAAGGTCATCTGATCGTGTGTCATTAACATGACATTAATGACACATAATCAGGTCTTGTAACAGCTATTTTAACTGTCCCTTGAATGTCTGTGCCATTGGAGGTCCGAAAGTCTTCTCGTTGTGGTTCAGTTTCGGCGGCTCAACACGTGGCAGCTCTAGAGCTTCACTCTTTGGGGAGGTAGGTCCGGAGCTGCTATACACGTGGCAGCACCGGAGCTTCCCTCTATTGGGGGTTAGGTCCGGGGCCACTGGACACGTGGCATGACTGGAGCCTCCCTATATAGGGGGTCAACACTGGCCTTGTGTTACAAGTGGCAGCGCCAGAGCTACCCAAACGAGGGAGGCATACCTAGTGTTGTAGGACATGTGGAACCTTCAATGGTCTTCAACACGGACAAGTGGAACTCTGTAGCTTTTCTTACAGTATCGTGGGATACCCGGTATGCAGGGTACCAACAGGTACCTTGGACATGCCCTTAGAGAGTGTTGTAGATGTCACCCATCCTTACTTCAAGATCCTCCATATGTCTAGAGAGGTCCGTCATTCCTTGGCTATAGTCGTGATGACTTCTAGCCGAAGTGGATAGGGGTGTCTCCCATGTAGCGCATGGCCATCCATGTCAAGATGGACCTTCGGTCTCATACAATGGAGGTTGAGTCCATCCGGGTGCATCACCCACTGGGTTCTCTTCCTCTTTGTACTCATAGACCATGGAGATTTTCGGGGGCATGGCCGCTCTCCTTGCGCAGCTTCTAGTTACCCTGCCAGAGACATTACTTCTTCCAACTTCCTCGATGTGAAGTAGGTCAATGGTTAGCCTCCGACATTTGTACAAATGATAATCCGGGTTAGGTAAACGAAATTCATTGACAAAGCCGGGATAACAAAATATCAAAGAGTCATCGTGATCATGCTTAAGGGTATTTCCTTGCACTAAATATTCTTCGTCAATTAATTCTCTTTCATGTTTAATGTATTCAAATGAAGAATATTCAAGTGCTCCTACCCTAGTAGCAATACGGGCAATCAATGAAGTGCATTCAATTGACCCTACTCTTGGAATGTAATCTAACCATTGTGTCATCATGGCAATAACTGGAGAAAATTTTATCTTTTTAATCATGGCAAATAAATCCTTCAGCTCATCATCACGCACTATACATCTCCTCTAGGGAACATAGTCATAGTTACCCATCTATGCATGAAGCGTAAAGTGGGGTTGTGAAAGTGGCTATTCCAAGGTGCACAACAGCTGCCCTCACCAGTTAAAACTTGCCAAAAACTTTGTTTGTTAAACTTAGGCAAATTGTCTAATTCTAGCAAACAATGTTTATGGAAGCCTAGAATTTCACTTAATTCTTTCCATAGGATGTTGTATTCTTTTTGAAATAATCGAAAAGTAAAACCATCAAATCATATCTTGAGTGTGCAAAGGAATTGTATGGAGAGAAGGCGTGAACCTTTCTCCTCTTTGTGAGCAAAATTTTCGCATCCTAGTGCACGCCAAATGGAAAAGAATTCGGAATTCATACCTATTTTGGAGATTAAATCCAGATCATAAGCTTTCGTATGAGAAAACTCACGATCTTGGAGGAGCTTGCGTGCTTGATCTTCAACTTCACTTTGGATGTTGAGGTCATCGTCATGAAGAAGTTGGTGAGGGTTGCTTCTCTCACCCGTGGTAGTGTCCTCTCCTACACTCCTCCTCTGTGAACTTGGTGTAGCAATAGAAGAGAGACGTGCACTTGAGTCTCTGCCATGGCTTGAGCTTGCAGCCTCCTTCCTCTTCCTAAACAACTTTTTTATTCCTTTCATGGCCACAACAAACAAGAACACAACAAGGAAAAAACTCAAAAAAGGTGATGTTGGTAAAAACAAAACACCGACGAATTTTCCCTTGGAGAACTTGAAAGGAAATTGCAAATGCAATCAAAAGCAAATCTTTTTGAGTTGGATTTTGAGCAAGAGTGCTTCAATGAAGAGCAAGAAAAAACAATTTGAGCAAGAGTGACTTTGAAGATGTATGAAATGAGGTGAAGTGTGAATAGAAGTGCTCCTCACAGCCACCATTTATAGTGTGCAATCCCCAATGGTCACTAGGACACCAAATGTAGCGGTTAGAGGAGAGAGAGCTAAATTGGCTCTTTCCGCTAGTCGCCCGAGCAGGGGGGTCAACCGACCTGACAGGTGGGCCTCCCTGTTCTCCCTTTCGGCGGGAGGCTCCCTAACAGCTATAGAATAAGCCCGTTTGTGAAATACCACTTTTGCAGCTCAGAAAGATTGTTTTCCAAATGAAAATTCCCTTTCAAAAACCAACAATTTTCTTTTTGTGAAAAATAAAGAAGAAAAAATGATAGTTATATATATACATGCTACTAAAATCAAATATGCAGTGGGAAAATCAAACTAAATGTGGAAAAATCAAATGAAGAGAAAAGAAAATCAAATAAAGGTTAACTACAAATTTAACATATTGGCTAGGTCTCACCATCGTTTTATGAGATGGGCATTCCTCCTTCTTCATTTCTTGACATCCGGACCCGAAGGGATGAGCTCGGACGGCTTGTCTTGCTTCATCTGCCATTCCTTCTTTGGCGGCTTGGTGGACTTGGGCCTTTGAGGAGGCCAGGACTTCTCCGTCTTCTTGGTGTGTCAGTGTGGACGATAAGATGGGTTTTATGCATAGATCAAATTCCTCATGAATGCAATGAGCGAGTCCACCATTGGGGGTGTGATTTCGATCTCTTGAATGTGTTTAACATTTGGCTCATACTTGATACGGATCATGGAGCATTGCTTCAACTTTGGGCAAAAGTTAAACTTCTCCTTGCCATTGATATGGAAGTGGATTTCTCCAGCCCCCACATCTATGGGAGCTTTTGGGGTGCTTAGGAACAGGCGCCCAAGAATGAGCGGTGTATCCTTCTCGACCTCCATGTCGAGCACCACGAAGTCCACGAGTATGAAGCAGTTCTGAATTTTCATTGGGACAACTTCGGCAATACCCGCTGGATAACAGACTGAAGAATCAACCAGTTGGAGCTGTATTTGTGTTGGAGTAAGCTCTGTGAAGCTCAGCTGGATGAAAACCACCTTGGGCATCACACTCACACTTGCTCCAAGGTCACAAAGGGCCTTGTCAAAGTGGAGTGCCCCAATTTAGCATGAGATTGTAGGACATCCAGGGTCCTTCAGCTAGTTGCCTCCTTGTAGAGAAATCATATTGGCACTTTCCACGGGAGCTTCGGGCTGTCCTGGCATCTTGCCATTCTCCATTGTAGGAACATTAGCTGCCAGTTGAGCCAATTGAGCCTCCAACATCTTGTTGAAACTCAATTGATTCTTGAAGGCTAAGGATAGTCCTTCAATCTTGGCATTAATGCTTTCTAGGGTCTTGTCATTAGCTGACATCTTCTTGGATAGAGCATCATTGATCTTCAGCTGGCTAATGGCAAGTTCTCTCAAGTTGGGTTGATTTCCATTTTTGCCATTGTTATTGTACCCTCCTTGAAAGAATGGGCGTGGTTGGCTCCACCCTTGACCTCCTGGATGATAACCATTGTTGTTTCCATTGTTGGATAGGTATAGGGCATCCTCACGGGTTTCTAGGCAGTCATTGCCCAAATGGCTCGTGTTGCCACAGACTTCACAAGTGATGTGAGAGTCTAAGGCATATGGATTGCCGCATACTTCACCATTGCCTTGTCCATCAATTTTCTTCATAAGGAGGTCCAATTTAGCAGCGATCATGTCCACCTCCTTCAAGATGTGCATGCCTTACTGGCGCATATGGAGACGCTTGTTGTTCTGGCCCATGTTTGACACCTTCTTCTCAATCAAATCTTTTGATTTGGGCACCATAAATAAGAAGAAGTCACCTCAAGCAACGACATCAATATGGTCACGGGCGGAAGGGATCAGCCCGTTGTAAAAGATTTGGACTATGATCCTGTCATCCATCCCATGGCGGGGACAGGCTAGGATAAACTCCTGCAGCCCGTCCCAAGTCTCGGGAATAGATTCATTAGCATCTTGCCGGAAGCTGGAAATTCTCCCACGTAGGGCATTGGTCTTGCCCAACGGGAAAAACTTGGTGAGGAATGCCGTAGAACATTTCTCCCAAGTGTCTAAAGCACTTCGGTTCGCGTAGAACCACTGTTTTGCTCGCCCAAGAAGAGAGAACAGGAACAACCTAGCACAAACAGCATAAGGAGATACGTCCTTTATCTTAAAAGTGGTACATATCTCAAGGAATTGTTGCAGGTGAGCACTTGCATCCTAGTTAGCCTTCCCACAAAATGGATTGGCTTGCATCATAATGATTAGACCAATCTTAAATTTGAAGTTTACGTCTCTCTTGTAAACAGTGGGCCTGACAGGCACATTGTTAGCAGAGTGAGTCGAAAACTCACGAAGGGCCTTCTGGGCTATTGGTGTTTCGGTTGTTGGTGCGGTTGTGTTGGCTTGCTTTGCAACTCGAAGCTTCTGAGGGGTTACGAAACGAGGTTGATCTCACAGAAGGGATTCGGGATCTTCAACAAAGTTTTTCGGCAAGCGGAAACTAGACATACACTATCCTAATTTCACATAAAATGCGAAAACAAAGAGGGGTCATCCTACTAAAACCTACCAAGGTCCTATCCTATTCACTCAATCATGAAATACTTCGGTTGCCTTCCCCAGCAACGATGCTAGAAATGCTTGTTGATATTTCCTACGCACTACTAATAATCCATCTCTAGCAGGGGTGCCAGAAAAACTTGTTGGTAGGTTTTAATTCTCAAGTGAACGTCCGCAAGCACACATAAACTATCGATGTAGCATTTCCCCTTTAAAGAGTATTCCCAAAGGGTGTCATTTATATTTTCCCAAAGAAAGGCTAGATGAAAGTAAAACAATCATCAAGTGGAAAGGCTAGGTTGGCTTAGGCACGGTTCTAGCAAGGATGGGTTAAATGATAAGTTGAGGTAGTGTGACACACACAAGAGAATTCTATCCTAAGGGGATAATGAGGTAATAGAGGAACTAGGCTAAGGGTTAGGTAGAGACTCCTCCTATGCTTCTAATGTACATATACATAGCCTAAGTTAATTACTAATGATCATGTTAATTATGAATTCTCATGCTAAGTGGATTAACACATCGGGCACGGGTTTACCCCTAGCAACACTAGGCGACTCCTGCCAATAGCCTGTGGCATAGCTGAACGTGGAGGATTACAAAGGACAGATAGGGCTGTTACCACCTACTACCTACCTCTTCAATCTGTGGGTCTACGAGACATTCAACGCTACTCTCTATCCTAGCACCATGCTAGCATATTAAGTAATTACCTTAAGAGCCTAGGCACAAGCCATCCTAAGGCAATGAACTAAATCATCGTTGAACCATTGTTAATTCATAGTATAAGTGATTCACATTAACATAGTCATACCATATATAATTAGACTATAGTGGAGGTTTATAGTGTTTATGATAATGTAATGAACATGGTATAGCGGTTTATAGTGTTTATGATAATGTAATGAACATGGTATAGCACAATCATAAATACTACTCCTACCACACATATGGAATCCACAATCAAACAAGAAATGCTTCATACAAGTATATGAACATATAAAGACTAAAGATAACATCTTTATTATAAATAATGTCACAAATACAAATAGGAATATGGAAGGCATACCTTTCCCAATTGGGAAGAGACTCCTTCTACTCCTCGCCTACTTGGACTATGGACTAGAGACTCTCCACTCTACATCCTATACTCCTCTAAACCTATGGAGAGTAATGAATACAAAGGATGAATACTAAAGTGGTGTGTGTTGAAGTGACGGGTGAGGGGTCCTATTTATAGCTTGGAGAAGGGTCGGTTCCCGCCATCAAAAGCGCGCGAATCAGCCACACATGACCACTTCAAGCCGGGAGAGCCACCACGTGGAGTTTGACAAAGAAAGGCGCCAGGAACTAGTCGGCCGACTAGGGGGGTCGGCCGACCTGATCCTGGCCCTTTTTGCGATGTGCTTTCTCCAGGTGACTGACAGGTGGGTCCCATTGATTGATATTGGTTCTACACCGTTGGATGGACTCAGATACTTCTGTTTGTAGGCCATTTGATCCATGTGGTGCCACGTGTCATCGCTTGATTGGCTTAAATGTTATTTTATAGGATCCATCCCCTTGTTTCACTATATTTCTGCATAGAATCCCTGCATGCACTACTTTCTCCAAGGACAAGTGGAAATAGGTTAAAAAGAAAGGTGATGTGTGCAAGAAGTGGCAACTCCTTCACATAATTGAGTTATATTGGCAGATGAAATTGGTGTATAACAGCCGTCAACAACTACAACAAAGGCTCCAACACGATCAAGGAGGTAATACAAGATATGTTCAAGAAAGAATACATGCATTTTGATATGCAAACCGGTTAGTCGATCAATGATCTATTTGCTCGCTTTAATAAAATTCTCAGCAACTTACGTAGTGTCAATATTAATTTTTCAGATGCTGGGAATGCTAGGAAATTGTTAAATACATTAGACATGTCAATTTGGGAGATGAAAACTACATCTATTCATGAATCCACTGTCATGAGTACACTTTACTTTAGATGTGCTATATTATGAGTTAAAAACTCATGAACTTGACATGATCTTATGTAAGAACCCCAACAAGTCACTTGCATTTGTTTCTCAATGTGACATGCCTAGCTCTAGCCAATCTTCATCATGTGGTACACTTTCTTTGCTATCTTCTCTAACCCTTGAACAGATTGAAGAATTTCCAGAGGAGGAGCTAGCACTTCTCTGCACTTGATTCTCAAAAGCATTGCAAAATGTGAGAACTAGAAAGAGAAGAAGTGATCATTCTCAACGATGCTCTGAATGTTGTAAGACATGACATTTTCATACAAATTTCCCTAACCTTTTAGGTCCTTCTACCAGTAATGAAAAGCAAAATAAGTTCAAGTCCTCTTCTGGCAACAATAACAAGAAAAAGAAGTCTTTCACAAAACGCCACTAGAAGGAGAGGAAGTGGTGGTTCTCAACGATGCTTTGAATGTGGTAAGACAGGACATTTTCATACACATTGTCCTAACCTTTTAGGTCCTTCTACTTGTAATGAAAAGCAAAATACGTTTAAGTCCTCTTCTGGCAACAACAACAAGAAAAAGAATACTTTCACAAAATGCCAAGTGTGGACCATATCCTCTCCTCTCTATTAGACAACAACTTGAGTGATGTGGACTCCAGAAGTGATGAGGATCAAGACAAATTGGCAACTATGTGTTTCATAGAGGGCAACTCAAGATCAAGTATGGAGCAAGCAGAACACAATAGCGACGATGAAGAGGTATGTCCCATTTGCGAAGAAATGTGTGATGCTATTTCTCGTGCCACTATTATACATAAGAAAAGGACAAAACTTAGGGACAATGCTATTAAAATTGAATAACTAGATCTAAAATTAATCGGTTAAAATATTTGATTCCTAGTGATGATTATTGTTCCTCATGTGGATTAATATATGAGCAATTCTCCTCTTTAAAAAGTTTGCACACCTCCACTCTTGATAAACTTGAGATTGAAATCGAAAGAACAAAAAGCTTGCTGCACTTAATGACAAAAACATGAAAGATGCTAGTTGTTCTGCAATTGATTTGCGTTGTTCTAGTAGTTGTGATGGTAGATTTCTGTTTTGAACAATGCTTTACATGCTCATGAAGTTAAATATTGTTCTAATTGCAAATTAAAAGGAAAAACTTCATATGAAAACTGCCTATACTTGTCTAAGAAACTTGATGACATGCATAAGATACTATTGCAGTTTTGTAAGGGAAAAAGAATCTAAACTTGTTGTTGACTTCTTCTAAGACTTGCAATGATAAAACTTGTTTAGGTTTTGATTCTCATGCTCATGCTAAGGCACATCCACCTAAGGTTGTTATGTCATTAGGAAGTAGTTTGATTCAATCAGCTTCTAAACAAAAAGATGTGGTTTTTAAGTCTGCAGGAATGTTCTCATTCGGTTGCTAATAAACATGTTGCTTGCCCATCTATACATGAACACAAAGTAAAATTTAGTTGAACCTACTGTGGTAGAGATGGTCATGTCATAGATTTTTGTTATTGACTAGCTAAACAACATAAGAAGGAAAGACTGCTAGCTAGATCTCATAACAATCATGCAAAATTTGTTGCACATGCTGAACTAAATGTTAGGAACTTGCAACATGTTTTGATGAGTCGAAAACATGCAAAGTTTGCTCCCAAACCAACTGTTTATCGTGCTACACATGGAACACCTCGTAGGTCAGAAGTTGGGAACAAGAACTCTCAAACTTTGGCTCATAAACCTGCTGTTCTATCTCAGCTTTCGTGTGTTATTCCTGTTGGACGTCGTGTGACTTTGTACTAGATTCCTAAATGCCTTTTGACTAACCCCAGTATTTAGTTATCGACGTATTGTCCTTCTATGTAGGTTACACGCTTGAGGAAGGAGAACATTTGGCTTGTGGATTTAGGTTGCTCACACCACATGACAGGTAACAAAGAATGGTTCTCCTCTCACTCTTTTGTGTCACGTGTATAGAATGTTACTTTTGCCGATAATTCTTCAACTCCTATAATTGCTAAGGGTTTTGGTTAGATTAAATAATCACTACACTTTGAAATATGTGGCACTTGTCAAAAATTTGAAATACAACTTGCTTTCAGTTTTACAATTGCAATATGAAAATCTGGAAATTATTTTCACTAAATTTTTTTGCAAGATTGTAGATTCTAATGGTGAGCTTATGTTTAACATGTCTCAGTTTGGAAGAGTTTTTAAAGCTGATCTTGATATGTCATCCTCTAACCATAGGTGTCTAGTTACAAATGATTCGGAAGACTTATATTTCTTCCATCGTGGACTTGGTCACTGTCGAAGTCTGGTTCCAACAATTCTCCCGATACTACCATTGGTAGACTGCGGAATTTGTAGTTCGGTTGTGGGCGCGCAGAGATTCAGAACACGATGGCATGTTGACAAGAGGATTTACGTGGTTCGGGCCGCCTAAGCATAATACCCAACTCCACGGGGTGTGTAGTTGTTGTATTGAGCATCTGAGCGCTTGAGGGTGTGTGTTAGCGCAGAGTCTGGAAGAAGTCCCCCTGTGTATCGCTCGACGAGTCCTTTTATAGTACAAGGACTGGTCGTTACATCGTTAGCCTGGCCCAACATGTGGCCCTGGCGGTTACTGATGCTTAATACACAATTAATGAGCTTAATTACCCTTAATAGTGTGGTAACGCGCCTTGACAGTGCCGTTACTGGTATTAAGGTCCCTCAGATCGTGTGTCATTAAGATGGTATTAATGACACTTAATCGGGTCTTGAAGTCTTTGATTGTCCCTTGAAGGCCCGAGTCGTTGGGGGTCCACGAGTCTGATTGTTGAGGCTGAAGGTCTGACGGTTGGACATGTGGCAGCTCCTGAGCTTACTGTCTGGGACGGGTAGGTCCGGTGCAGTTGTACACATGTCGGTACCAGAGCTTACCTCTGTCGGGGGTTAGGTCCGGGGGTGCCGCGCAGGTATTTAGCTTGGAGCTTTCCCATGTGTGGGATGTAGCTCCAGTTGCAGTATACACGTGGCAGCACCTGGACTAACCATAGAAGGGAGGCAGGTCTGGTCCCGTGTGACACGTGGGGCCTTTAGAGGTATTCAACTCAGACAGGTGAAGTTCCTTTGGTCTTTTTGCGGTCCCAAGGGGTATACGGTATGCAGGGTACCGATAGTGGCCCCTTGGGCCCACCTCTGGGAGAGACCTTTTGGATAAAGTCGTTCTGCCAGAGGTGGGTTCATCCTTCGGTTTTTGAGTCGTGTCTTCAAGGGTCTTTGGTGTGTCGTTGGCTGTAGTTCGCAGTTAAACCATCGCCGCGTGCCATATCCAGGATGCGGCAGGTGAGATTTGAGCGTGCGGATATCACGCAATTGAAGGTCGTCGGTTCCCGATACAAAAACCGTATCGGTTCTGAGCGCCTTGTCAGGAAGCGACCCTCGGGCTTCCCGCCTCTCATGATGACAACTGTTCGCCTGGGGTAAGGTCCTCGAATTGATCGTTGGGGTGGCCCTGGGCCCCCTTGTCATTGGCAGGGTGATGTTTTTGAACTATATCGTCGGCTCCTATGTGGTTTCCATCCAAGCGTTGCGGGGGCTTACTTAAGAAGGAAAGCGCACACCATTTGGGGATTCTTTACGCCTTCATTTGAATTTGCGCTCGAATCCTCCAAACTTTTGCCTGCTTTTCATCTCTCGCCCCGCTATGCTATGATGATGTTTGGACTCCCCAAGAGCCGCATTGGGAGCACGAAGGAGTTATCTAGGGTACGGACCTGCATGGGTTGGTCCAGTGACTCCTTCAACAACGACATTCGCTGCGGCATGCTTCCCTTTGAGAAGGAGTGAGCCGGAGATATGGTTTACTTCCTTCGGTACGCCATGGCGGGTTTGATCCCGCCTTTCTCCACTTTCTTTCTGATGTTGCTTGATTTCTATGGTCTGCAACTCCACCATCTCAACCCCCACTCAATCTTGCTGGTGGCGACTTTCGTTCACTTTTGCGAGATGTGGGTGGGAGTGCCCCCTTGCATGGAGTTGTTTTGGACTTTCTTCACTGTCCACCCCACCTGGAAGAGTGAAGAGTTCATCGGCTTCTACTACTTCATTAAGCGGAAAAACTCCCCTCTTATGTACTTGAGGTCCTTTCCTTCTGGCAAGTGGGACGACTGGAAGAAAGACTGGGTGGTCATCACCGTCGAGGGACACGAGAGGCTTGAACTGCCTGAAGGCCTCCCCCGCGTCGACACTGACATTTGGAGTGACGTGTCGGATCTGTTGAGGGAGTACAGGCCCATTCTGGACAGAATCCAGGAGTGCGTCGATGGTGGGGTGACCCCTCAGATGGTCTTTGGCAACTTCTTGATGAACAGGTGGGCCCTGCTGAGAGCTAGGGGGCGACCTGCCTGGGCCTTCAACAGTGAGATGGATACCAACCGCATCGAGGTTGGTTCGGGCACCAACTTGACCGATGAAGCCTTGAAGACCCATCATAAGAAGTTCCAGCCTGGGAACATTGGCCCTGTCGACGTTTCTCCACCGACAGCCTTCCTTTCTCTGAATATGATACCAGAGGAGTGCAGAGAGCTCAGGAGGAAGATGCTGCTATTGGACGACTTGGGCCTGATGGAGAGGCAATCAACCTCAGGGGTGGCAATCCCCAAAGGTTCTAAAGGTGGCTCTGCTCCTGCCCCGAAGCCAAGAGCTGAAGTCATAGGCAAGGGCAAGGAGTTGGCCGAGTCCTCGAGCTGCAAGAGGAAGTTGAAGCATTCTGACGGGAAGTCCGTCAGACCTACTCCTTCCTCTGCAGCTCCTTCTCCCCAGCGGAGGATGTCTTTGGGAGCGGAAACCACTCCAGCATCAACATCTCCTCACGATGCTAGCTCCGGCCATGTGGCTCCAGTACCAGGGCCAACTGAGGGCTCTAGGTCCAAAGGTCCTTCTCAGTTGAGGGGGGCCTCAACTAAGACGATGCCGACGGTGGCAACAAGCTCTGCGGAGCCTTCTGGAGCTACTACACCAGTGGCGACAGGGTCCGATCCTGAGTGTCCAGTGAAGCGGTTCCGCGCTAGCTAGAGCAGAAGCCTTTCGAGGTAAATTTAATTTTTTACCTTAGTTGATTGTTTTTTGTTGTAATCATATTTTGAGTTTCTTCATCCTTCATCCACAGGGTACCCAAGAAAGGGGCTGAAGCTCTGGTTCCTACAGCAGCAACTGATGCTGCGCAGACGGAGGCTCCGACTCCAGTTCCAGTGCCGCCCCAAGAGGTCGCCAAGGCCGTGGAAGCTCCGGTGCCAGCTGTCGTGGTCCTTGACCTCGAGTCATCCCCTGAAGCTCCCGTGGTAGCGCCGGACCACGGGAATGAAGATGTACCAGAGGCACCAGCTCCGGAGGTTGAAGCTCCGGGTTTGGATGTTGAGATGATGGATGCTCCAGGCTCAGAACCGGAGGTAGCTGCAGTTTCGGCCCTAGACCCGGATGTCGTTGAAGCCCCAGCAGTGGAGCCAGCGGTTGATGAAGTTCTGGCAGTAGAGCGAGTGATTGATGAAGTTCTAGTGGCGGATCCCGGTCTTGATGAAGTTCCAGCACCTGAGCCAGTTGTCACAGAAGGTCCGGTGCCCGAGCCAATGGCGGTTGCAGAAGTGTCAGCGCCCGAGCCAATGGTGGTCGATGCACCAGCGCTTGAACTGGTGGTGGAGGAGGCGCCAGCGTCGGAGCCAGAAGTGGCTTCAGCTCCAGCTGAACCTTCAATATCTGCCCTAGAGATGGGGGTTCTAGAGATGCCCGCGCCTGAGCCAGGGTGCCAAGATGAAGTTACCGGTCCTCCACCTGAGGGACCAATTGCTGATGACCTGGCGACAGGACCTTCGGAGCCGACTCCAGAGGTAGAAACTTCTGCTGTAGGACCTTCCTCGGCAGCGGCCGAGGCTATACCGGAGGGTGGCCCTAGTGCCGTGGAAGCTCAGGGGACCTCTCTTGTAGAGTGGGACCCGACTTTTGTTATGGAGAACCCGCTGGAGCCAGCGAAGAGGACACCGGTCGGTACAGAGCCAATCCCTTTGTTGATATCCATCGACAATGCCTGCTCTAGCCTTCGTCAAGTTCAGCTGGCCTTTTACCACGACAGCAAGGCCCTCGAGGAGGAGCGCCAAACCCTTAGGAGGTGGCGCAACCGGCTCCAATTCAAGACCAAGCTGGCGTAGATGAGGCTAGCCGATGACAAGGAGTGGGTGAAAAGGGAGAAGGTCCGGTTGGAGTAGTGGGGTCAGCTGCTGGACGAGAGGGAAAGCATGACACGATCCCTTGACGACCAGTCCCGTGCCATCCACGAACAGGCCATGGCTTCTAATGAAGCAGCGAATGAACGCCAAGAGAAGCTTAGTGCCATCTATGACAGCCTCGTCAAGCGCCGGGAGGCTCTTGAGGAGCAGGAGAAAAAGCTCGAAGATGAAGAGCAATAACTCCTGGAGTTGCAGGACGACCTCGTGAAGAGGGAGGAGGAGCTTACTCAGAGGTTGACTCTGGGTGACAAGAGTCTCGCGGAGCGCACCATGAAGCTGGAGGAGCGCTGCGAGAAGGAGGAGAAGAAGGCCTGGCAGCGAGGACATGACCTCACCACGAGGGAGAATGAAATTGCTGCCAGGGAGAAGAAAGTGTGGGGCTGGGAGAAGGACCTTGTCAACCACCGGAACAAGATCCACCTACGGGAGGAGGAGCTCGGTAAACTCAAAAGGCAGGTTGCTGAAAAGATTCAGAAGAACACCAAAGAGGTTGAGCGCTTTGCCCAGCAGAATTCGGAGCTTGCGGCGACCAGGAGATCCTTGGAAGAGATGCGAGGCTCAAGGGCTGCAGAGTCCCAACAAGTTTTGGACTTCTTGGGAAAAGCTAATGACGCACTGACGCCAATGGGTTTTAGTCCCGTGCATCCAGATGATCCGGAGCCGGAGCTGGACCAGGTGTTGCAGGCGTTGAGCTCGGCGGGCAACGAGCTCACCAAGATGGGCGATGTCATCGCGGACCAGCTGGAAACCGAACGACAATCCCTGGCGAAGAACATCGTAGGGTACATGCTGACATGCTACAGAAGCCGGGGCCCTCACTTCCCACTGGACCCAATGCTTGAGGGCCCCATCGACAGAGAGGGAGAAGCCGCCAAAGCCAGCGTGTCAGAGGTTGCCCAGAAGGTCGCCTCATTCTTCCATAGGGTATAAGACTCTCTCTTTGTAGCTCCCGCTTGTATCCTCTCTTCTTTTTCTCCAACTTTGTAATCTCTTGTCTCCAGATTAATGAAATCAAAGAATTTTATGAATTTCATTTTTTGTCTTCAACACCTTTGTCCCACTTGACCCCCTGGTAGATGTACAAAATTTAATTGTGAACATGTACCAAGAGGATGTAGCATTTTGTTGAAGACTTGCGCGCTTTGAACTTGTAGTCTGTAGGTCCAAATGCCAATAGTAGGGGCCCCCATGAGGTTGTCGAAGCTTAGTAGCTCCGGCAGTGACCCTTGTCAAAACGTAGAGCATTGACGGTTAGTCCTCTGGGGTTGTCGGAGCTTGGTAGCTCCGGTAGCGACCACTGTGAACGCGCGGTGCATCGATAGCAGAATCCACTGGGAAGTCTTCCCACCATCTTTTATTCACGTTGACAGTTGGCCCCTAGGTTTGCCAGAACTTTGTAGCTCCGGCGATGTCTACTATCAATGTTTGAAACATCGACAGTAGACCACCTTAGGGGGTGTCGGAGCTCTAATAGCTCCGACTTCATCCACCATCATCACGAGATATTTATTTTTCCTGCACACTGAAGTCAAGAAAAACAGTAAAACCCATTTCTTCTCTATAACTCGTTTGCATCTTACTATTCCGAAAATAAATTTTTAGGTCAAACGTAATTCTAAATACAATCAAGTGCACTGGCTTGTTTTCTCCAGGTCCGATCGTTTTTGGACTCTCCTTACTTCGGCCTGCCGGGGTGTAGGTAGAGTGGCGTATTTAGGGTGCAGGACCAGGCTAAGTCGATAGCACACTCCGGACCTAGATTGGCTTGGCGGATTTAGACGAGTATACCATTAACAATGTTTATACCCAGAAGAATTGACAATGCAACTTGAATTATATAAGAATTGGTCGAGCTAAAGTTTGTTAAGAATTGCACAACTTTGTTATAGACAAGAAAGAGAAAAATAAAAAATATTGAGTCTGTACAAAATAAATGCACGTGGAGTCTGCTTTCACACAATGATGTATTTCATTATAGGTCCGGGGTACAGGGGAAACAAGTACACTCTTATGGTACGGAACTAGACTAAATGTGTTGCGTTTCTTGTTTGACCCAAGGTAGCTAGCTACACTTTTAGTTCTGAGACTGTGACAAGTGTTGCCTGAACTTTGCGGACCTTCCGGGGAAGGTCCGGCTGTTCTCCTGATGGAGTTACCCGACTCTGTACAATGACTCTATAACATACATCACATGTAACTACAGACTCACCTCCGTGATATTAAGCGTAGAACTTACCGAGGTGCTCAATGTTTCAAGGATTAGTGAGAGGTGTCCCATCCTCGGTTGCCAAGCGAACGCATCCGGGACCGGATACTTTGATCACTCGGAAGGGTCCTTCCCAACTGGGGGGGGGGGAGTTTGTTTAACCCTTCTCGAGTTTGTATTCTCGGTAGCACCAGATCGCCTTCCTCGAGCTGTCGGCTGTGAACATGCCTTTGGTGATAGCGTCAAAGAGCTTGGCAGTATCGGGCATTCCGAACAGCTTCTCAGCACCTTCCCTCTTCGAGGAGGTCAAGGCCTTCACGCCGGAGCTGGTCCTACGTGGCATCATCGAAGGTCTGGACCCGGAGCGACCCCAAGGTGATTTCTTGAGGAAGGACTGCTTCAGCTCCTTACACCAGGAAGAAGGGTGTCTCTCCAGTTGACCAGTTTGGAGTTGTCCTGTTGGCCCACAAGGTGGGCGGAAGCTCTTCGATCCAGTTGGCTCCATGTTTTTTAGGCGCTCATATGTGCGCATCTTGAGTCCTTTTAGGATTTCCGCATTTGCTCTCTCAGCTTGGCCATTGCTTGCCGAGTGAGCTACTGAGGCGTAGCTGACTTAATTGTTGAGGTCTTCACAATATCCTTGGAATGCAGAGCTTGTGAATTGGGTCCCGTTATCAGTTATGATCTTGTTTGGGACTCCAAATCTGCATACGACGGACTATAAGAAGTTGATAGTTGATTGCTTGTTTATTGTCACAACTGGAGTTGCTTCGGCCATTTGGTGAACTTGTCAATGGCAACATACAGGAACTTGTTACCTCCGATGGAACTTGGAAAGGTCCCAAGATATCCATCCCCCACACAGCGAATGGCCATGTAGGAGGTATCATTTGTAGAGGTTGAGCTGGTGTGTGAATTTGCTTTGCATGGAACTGGCATGCTTCACATCTCTTCACTAGCTCAGTTGCATCCTGGAGTGCTGTAGGCTAGTAAAAACCATGCCTGAAGGCTTTATTGAACAGCGTGCTGGAATACGCGGGGTTTCCACACTCGCCTCCATGGATTTCTGCGAGGAGCTCGTAGCCTTCTTCCCTTGTAATGCACCGCATTAGGACGCCGTTGGCACCACGCCGGAAGAGATCCCCTTCTACCAGTGTGTATCTTTTAGCCAATCTGACTATCTGGTCAGCGGATACATTATCTTTAGGAAGGAAATTGTCTTTCAAGTAGCTCCGGATCCCCGAGATCCATGCATCGGAGCTGACTTGAGGATTTGAGTCTTGCGTGCTAGGTTGCTCGGAGCTTCCTGCAGCACCTACGACCCTTGATGGACGCCATGGTAATAGGGCCATCGGGACCTCTAGCTTTGAGGTGCTGGTCTCACCCCCTTCGCTCAGTTCGGCAGGCTGAGCTATTGGTCTTGATAATCTCTGGACGAAGGTTCCGTCAGGAGCTAGAGCTCCGGTTGAAGCTTCCGTCGAGAGTTCGTCAGCTTCAGCGTTGTTGAGACGCTGGACATGGCAAAGATCCAGGACGTTGAAGTCCTTCTGAAGCTTCTGGACTTCAAGTAGGTATGCAGCTAGTTGAGGGTTGTTGCAGCAGCATTCACCTTTGACTTATTTTATGAGGAGCTGCGAATCACACTTTACCAACAACTGCTTGACACCATATGATAGTGCCACCTTGAGCCCATGGATTAGTGCTTCATACTCCGCCATGTTGTTGGTCGCCTTTAAGTAAAGGTGGACCATGTATTTGACCTTCTCCCCGATCGGAGCGAGGAGAAGGACTCCAGCTCTAGGCCCCTGCTTTTGCACGGAGCCGTCGAAGTATAGAGTCCAATGAGGCTCGGTGAAAACCGGAACCTTGGGTTCTGGCTTCTACTCACTAGGGCCCTCAGGATTTTATGGAGAGGGGGTCCATTCCACCACAAAGTACGATAGTGCTTGACTCTTTATTGCTTGTCTTGGGACGAATTCAAGATCGAACTCGACCAGTTCTGCTGCCCACTTTGCAATGTTCCCAGTAGAGTTGGGGTTATGCAAGATTGCATGCAGTGGATAAGAAGTTACGACTCAAATCTTGTGAGCTTGGAAGTAGTGTCAGAGCTTCCTAGAAGCAATAAGAACTGCATAGAGCAGCTTATGCATCTCCAGATACCGAGTTTTAGCATCATGGAGTACTTTGCTGATAAAGTACATTGGGTGTTGGATTGTCTTGACCCTCCCGAAAGGGCCCGAAGCTTCCTTCTCATCAACCCGGACCCTCCCGGTGGGGTCTGGACCTTGTTCGGGGACCTCCAGGTTCTTTCTTGAAGAGCCCGGAGCTTCTACTGCAGTGACTCGGACCTTTCCAGAGGGGTCCAGATCTTGTTGGTCAGCAATAGCAACTTCTTCATTTGAAGGAAGTTGATTCTCTGGCATCTCGCCTTGAGGATTTGGGTCTGGGAGCTGGGACCCAGACTCGTCTTCAGGTAGCTTCGGACCCTCCCGAAGGGGTCTGGATTCCTGAACTGGAGATGGTTCTGGTCTTTCTGCAACCAGGACCATGCTGACAACTTCGTCAGTTGCTGAAATGTAAAGCAGAAGTGGCTCACCAGGATTCGGAGCTACCAAGGTTGGTAGAGTGGTGAGGAGCTACTTCAGTTCCTGGAATGCCTTTTCTGCTTCTCCAGACCATTGGAATGGTCCGAACTTCCTCAATAACTTGAAGAAGGGTAGCACCCGTTCTGCGAGTCTTGAGATGAACTGGTTGAGGGCAGCTAGACATCCAGTAAGCTCCTGGACGTCCTTGATGCGTGCTGGTGGCCGCATGTCTTCAATAGCTTTAATCTTCGCCGTATTCGCTTCTATTCCTCGGAGGTTCACCAAGAATCAAAGAAGCTTTCCGGAGCTAACCCCAAAGACACACTTGTCTAGGTTCAGCTTCGTGCATGTGACTCGCAACTTGTCGAAGACAGCTTGCAGGTTGTCAAGTAATGATTCCTTGTTCTTGATCTTGACAACGATGTCATCGACGTACACTTCCATTATATCTCTGATAAGCTCTTCAAAAGTTTTGTACATAGCTCGTACAAATGTTGAAGCAGCGTTTTTGAGATCGAATGGCATGGCAGTGTAACAATATAATCCATCTACCGTGATGAAGGAAGTATGCTCTTCATCTTCCCTAGATATTCTGATTTGATGGTACCCAGAATATGCGTCTAGGAAACACAGTAATTCACACCCGGAAGTGGAATCCACTATTTCATCTATTCTAGGTAGCGGGAATGGATATTTTGGACATGCCTTATTCAGTGTAGTGTAGTCGATACACATCCGAAGCTTCCCGTCGGCCTTGGGTACAACAACTGGGTTTGCCAGCCATTTTGGGTGGAAGACTTCTCGGATGAATCCAACTTCAAGCAACTTCTTCACTTCTTTACGTATGAAGTTTTTTCGCTCTACTAATTGCTTCTGAGGCTTCTGATGTACAGGCCGAGCGTCAGGATAAATCTTCAGATTGTGCTCGATCACTTCCCTAGGTATCACATGCATTTGTGACGGTTGCCAGGCAAACACGTCGACATTAGCCCGGAGGAAAGTGACGAGCGCGAGTTCCTATTTGTCATTCAGACCTCCCGATATACGGGTGGTTTGAGCAGCGTTGGAACCAATTTGGACGACTTTGACAGGGATGTCGGTGTCGCCGCTTGGTTGCACGCGAGGTTCAGAGGTTGAGCCTCGATGATGAATGCCTGGTGGTTTCAGAGCTTGCTCCTTTCCGGATTCGTCCTCTTGCGATGTAGCAAGCGCATTGAGTTCTTCCAGAGTAGTCACTCCGACGGTGCGATCCCCGCGGATCCGAAGAGCACCTGCTAGTGTTGGCATCTTCAACACCAAGTAGCCATAATGGGCGGTAGGCATGAATTTGTACAAGGCTGGCCTGCCCAAGATGGCGTTGAATGGTATGTTGATCTGCGCCACGTCGAAGACCAAATTCTCAGCGCGTTAATTCTCCCGGGTCCTGAAGGTCACCGGGAGAGTAATGGCACCAAGTGGGGTTATGGCCCCCGGACCTACTCTGGAGAAATGTCGGGAGGGGCGAAGATCTGAAGGTCAGAGGTGAAGCTTGACAAAAACTTCAAAGATTATGAGGTTCAGTCCCGAACCTCCGTCCACCATTACATGGTGGAGTTGGATGTTGTTGATGGTAGGAGATACCATCAGTGGAAGTCGGCCAAATCCGATCATGTTCTAAGGGCAGTCCGAAGCATCGAAGGTGATGGCAGTGTCCATCCACTTCTGATGCGGCTCTGCCCTGGCGGTGGGAGCTACTGAGGCCATGTCCCATAGCGTTGTCTTGAGGACACGGCGGTAGGTGATGTCCAACGAACCACCAAAGATGGTGTTCATGGTTCTGACGCTCGTTGTCGGAGACGTCGGAGTCGTCGTCGACGGAGGTGTAAACATCCTTCAAGAACTTTTTAGGGTCCTGAAAGCCTAACTCCTCTTCAGCCGGAGCCTCGTCGACATTTTGTTTTCCTTCCCTTTGACGGAAAGGAACTTCTTCCCAACGCTTGTTGTAGCGCTCGGCAAGCTTCTGGTCCTCTCGGCAGCCTTCCAGGTCGTGGCTGTTCGTCTTGTGTATAGGACACCACATCTTGGAGTTGCCTCCGTCTTCAGACGATGGTCGAGGTCATTTCGTGGGGCGTGGCCCCCGACCACCCGGATCTGTGGCAGCAGCGGCTGTAGGTGTGCGGACCGACGGCTTCTTCTTGCTGTTGGACTTTTTCTTCTTCTTACCACTCCCGGAGGTAGTGGATTCTCCCTTGGAGTACTTTTTGTTGTCCTCCGGAAGTGGTTGGGAGTGCATTTCACGGCCCTCCGCAGCTTTGGCGCACTTGTCTGCCAAGCTAAAGAGTTCCGTGACGCTGGTGACTTCCTTTGTCGCCAGCTTCTCCAGCATCTTCTTGTCTCGTACGCCTTGTCTAAATGCCATGATAACAGAAGCGCTTGAGATAGAAGGTATGGTGTTTCGTACTTGGGAGAACCTCTGCATGAAGGATCGCAGGGACTCTCCCCCCTTCTGCTTGACAGCAAAAAGGTCCAGTTCGATGCCTGGTCGGGTGTATGAACTCCCAAAATTGGCGGTGAACTGTTGGCACAGTTCCGCCCAACTGTTGATGGAGTCGGGCAGAAGGCTCATGAACCAGGACCTGGCGGTCCCAGTCAAAGCCACGGGGAAATAATTGGCCATTACGGCCTCATTGCCTCCAGCTGCAAGGATAGCGGTAGAGTAGATTTTGAGAAACTCAGCGGGATTGACAGTCCCGTCAAATTTCTCCAGCAGGTGAGGCCGGAACTTCTGCGGCCATCTGACCATGCGTAGGTGCATGGCCAGGGCAGAACAGCCTCCTCCTACTCCCTCGGGAGCAGGACTGTCCTGAGCCTCTCGCCTCTCGCGAGCTCGCTCAATATGGACGCGGCCGTCCTGTTGACGGTAGCGGCGATCAAGCTCCGCCTAGAGGTTGTGAGTTGAAAGCCTAGTTACCGTATGGGTACATCGCACTCCGGAAGGCAGCGCCGTCGCCTGCTTAGATGCAGCATGCCTCCTATGTTGTGAAGCGTGCGTACCAAGTCTACCCGACACGGTCTAATGCTGCGATGGGGCCTGCCCCGAGGGGGGAGGAACTTGGTTGCTGATGAGATCGGTTGTTGCTGCAACCAAATGTTCCACATCAGCCCTCCACTGCTCCATTGCACCTTGAAATGCTCCTGGAGGCGATGGACGTTGGAGAAGAGCACGCGCAGCATGGAACACGTGTTCAGAGTTGTTGTTCGTCGATGCCATGACCGACGCAGACGCCCCATCTCGCTGTCCAGCTTGATTCTCCGGTGCGAACGGTGGCAGCGGTGGCATGACTCCTGCTGGAGCCATAGCACCTGCTGGCTGCTGAATGTTGGAGGGATTTCCTCCAGCAGGTTGCACAACAGGGTTACCGTTGGACGATCCAGCAGCAGAGGTCACCATGTTTGAATCTCGGGCGCCCATACCTGGCGCGCCAACTGTCGGAGTCTGGTTCCAGCAATTCTCCCGAGACTACCATTGGTAGACCGCGGAGTTTGTAGTTCGGTTGTGTGTGTGCAGAGATTCAGAACACGATGGCAAGTTTACACGAGGATTTACATGGTTCGGGCCGCCTAAGCATAATACCCAACTCCACGGGGTGTGTAGTTGTTGTATTGAGCGTCTGAGCGCTTGAGGGTGTGTGTTAGCGCAGAGTCTAGAAGAAGTCCCCTTGTGTATCGCTCGACCAGTCCTTTTATAGTACAAGGACTGGTCGTTACATCGTTAGCCTGGCCCGACATGTGTCCCTAGCGGTTACTGATGCTTAATACACAATTAATGAGCTTAGTTACCCTTAACAGTGTGGTAACACGCCTTGACAGTGTCGTTACTGGTATTAAGGGCCCTCCGATCGTGTGTCATTAAGATGGTATTAATAACACTTAATCGGGTCTTGAAGTCTTTGATTGTCCCTTGAAGGTCTGAGCCGTTGGGGGTCCACCAGTCTGATTGTTGAGGCTTATGGTCCGGCGGTTGGACATGTGGCAGCTCCGGAGCTTACGGTCTGGGACGGGTGGGTCTGGTGCAGTTTTACACGTGTCGGTACAAGAGCTTCCCTCTGTCGGGGGTTAGGTCCGGGGGTGTCGCGCAGGTATTTAGCCCGGAGCTTTCCCATGTGTGGAATGTAGCTCCAGTTATAGTATACACGTGGCAGCACCGGGACTAACCATAGAAGGGAGGCAGGTCCGGTCCCGTATGACACGTGGGGCCTTCGGAGGTCTTCAACTCAGACAGGTGAAGTTCCTTTGGTCTTTTTGCAGTCCCAAGGGGTATACGGTACGCAGGGTACCGATAATCACATATGCTTTGATCATCTCATGCGTGTTAGTGCTCTTGATCGCATACGTGGGCTGCCTAAGCTTAAAGGGGACAAAAAAATTGTTTGATCTTGTTGTAGACATGCTAAGATGGTTGTAGGTTCGCATGCTCCTCTCACAATGACCATGACAACTGAACCGGAACAACTTTTGCACCTCTACACCGTAGGCTCTTCATGTGTTCAATATTTTGGATGTAAATATGTTCTTGTGATTGTTGATGATTATTCTAGATACTATTGGGTTTACTTTATGGCATCTAAGAATGAAGCTTTTAGTCACTTTAGAACTTTATTTCTTAGATTATCAATTGATCATCTAGGATCTTTAAAAGCAATTAGAAGTGATTACAGAACTGAATTTAAAAATCAATCATCTGATCACTTTTGTTGTGAAAATGGGATCATCAATTTTCTTCATCCTATATACCTCAACAAATGGTGTTGTAGAGAGAAAGAACAGAACTTTAGTTAAGATGGCTAGGACTATGCTTGATGAATATCAAACTCCTAGGAAATTTTGGGCTGATGCAATTGTGACCGCTTGTTATGTCTCAAATCTAATTTTCTTGCGTGCTAAGCTAGGAAAGACCTCATATGAGCTTCAGTTTGGACATAGGCCTAGTGTCACACACTTTAGGGTCTTTGGATGCAAATGCTTTGTTAAGAAACAAGGTCATCTTGATAAATTTGAACCTAGATCTGTTGATGGCATGTTTCATGGGTATCCATCTCATACTAGAGGCTACCGTGTGCTTTTACTCGACACTAACAAAATTGTGGAGACTTTTGAGGTTTCTTTTGATGAAGCTAGCACTGGTACTAGCTCTAATATTGCTGATCCAAATCCATATCTGCAGGGGGGGAGTATATTCATTGAAGATGAAGGAGTGAAGCTGCTGCCAGAAACTTTAGAAATAAACAATGGTGTTCCAGCTCTTGATCTCGCTCCACAACCAGCACCAACAACCACTACTGCTGATCCAGATCTTCCTCTACCCACAAGTTCTTTGATTTGTGATGAACATGAAGAAGAAGGAGCTTGTGAAGTGTCTACTCCCCTCCGCGTCCTCAAAAGTCATCATTTGCAACAAATCATTGGAAGCTTGCATGAATGAGTCACATGGTCCAGGTTTTTCTATCCAAACTCTCATGCTCATTCTGCTATTGTTGCTTCTTTTGAATCGAAAGATATATCGCACGCACTCACTACTGAATCTTAGATTATTGCCATGCAAGAAGAGTTAGAAAATTTTGAAAGAAATAATTTTTGGAAGCATGTACCTCCACCTCAAGGTCACACTTTAATTGGAGCTAAATGGGTGTTTAAAAATCAACAATGTGAGGATGGGGTTGTGATTAGGAATAAGGCTAGGTTGGTTGCTCAAGGTTTCACACAAGTTGAAGGTCTAGATTTTGATGAAACTTTTGCTCCTGTTGCAAGATTAGAAGCCATAAAAATTTTGTTAGCTTTTGTTGCATCTAAAGGATTCAAGTTATATTAAATTAATGTTAAAAGTGTTTTTCTTAATGAATACATAGATGAGATGTTTTATGTCAAGCAACCACCGGTGTTGAAAATCCTGATTTTCCTAATCATGTTTACAAACTGTCCAAAGCCTTATATGGTCTCAAACAAGCCCTTAGAGCATGGTATGATAGGTTAAAAACATTCTTACTTAAAAAGGGGTTTACCATGAGCAAGGTTGATAAAACTCTTTTTGTGCTTAAGCATGGCAATGACTCACTATTCGTTCAAGTGTATGTGGATGATATTATCTTTGATTGTGCTTCTCATGATCTTGTGTCCAAGTTTAGCTATGATGAGTTCAGAATTTGAGATGAGTATGATGGTAGAACTCACGTACTATTTGGGGCTGCAAATCAAGCAAACTATGGAGGGAACCTTTGTGCACGAAACGTTGTACACGAAAGATCTCCTTAAGAAATTCAACATAGACAAAATTAAGACTCTTCGGACACAAATGGGAACAGCAACAACACATGAACTTGATGAAGATGGTGAACAAGTGGATCAAAAAGAATATCAAAGCATGATCGGGTCACTTTTATACCTCATGAAATCAAGACCGGACATACAATTCAGCATATGTCTTTGTGCACGATTTCAAGCCTCCCCACGTGCTTCACATCGTCAAGCCGTCAAAAGAACTCTCAAGTACTTACATGGAACTCAAGAATTTGGCATATTTCTTCCTTCTCCCTCAACCATACCTTGAAAGCTTTTTCGGATGCTGATTTTGCGGGTTTTAGGATTGAAATGAAAAGTACTTCAGATGCTTGTCATTTTTTTTTGGTAATTCATTTGTTGCTTTGTCCTCTAGAAAACAAAGTTCAATTGCACAATCCATGAATCTGAATACGTAGATACTGCTAGTACTTTCTCACAAATTCTTTGGATTGTTCAAACACTTAAGGACTATGGGGTTGATCTAATTAGTGTTCCACTATTTTGTGATAACATAGTGCCATTTCTATTGCTAAAAACCCCGTGCAACATTCTAGAACAAAGAACATTGACATTATGTATCAAATTCTCTATGATAATGTTGAAAAAAAAAACATTGTTTCACTCGTACTGAAATAGGGGTTATGCATCTTCATGGCTTAAACTGAGGGGGAGTTTTTCAAAACTTGGGAAGTCTACATGTGAATGTGATTCTAAAATAATATGAGCATAGTATTTCATACATAGATGACTTTGTGATTCCTTTTACCTGCTGAAAATTCTTACTACATTACTCGTGTTATACATTTTGTAGTCTTTGCCATGACTATTAATTAGAATAATTACTTACACTAAATCTGGTCATGATCGAACTTTCTTGTTGTATTGAACTTATTGCATGCTCACGAGTGGTTTTAATAATGAAAAATGAATCAATCAACTATCCACATGTTGAGCTTTTATGATCCAATAAAAAAATGTGAAAAGATCAAGAGAATATACATGCATCCCACTTCTTCTTTTGAGATGGCTTATCATTGCATTTAGATTTGAACATGGAAGAAGGTGTGTATGACTAAAACCATGTCCTTAAGCTTCTAATTGTCAAATGAGATAGGCTTAGCTTGGTTGGTTAGAATAAGGCTCATGTGGCATATAATATCTTGCAAATGTCATATGATCAAAATTTGTGCTTGAAGTGATAAAAAAAGAAAATGCAGCAACATGTGTCATGCTTTCAGATTTTGAAATAATTATTTTTGTTAGATCATGACTTGCTTAATTGTAAAATTACACTTGATCTCTAGCATGGCTTACACTACTTTATGTATCTCATTGATGTGATAGTTTAAGTTACTTGATAGTATGACTTGGATGAGCTTTGTTTTATATGTATATGTTATAATATGCTCATAACAATTGAAATTTCTCTTTTGAACCTTACTGAATACATTGTCAAAGGGTGAGAAATATGTCACACATTGCACATTCACGAGTTTTTACACGTTCTTCTCAGTTGGAGAATTTGTTTTTGTAATTTTTTTCTCATTTGATTTTCGATTTTCGAAAACGGGCAGAAATTTGTGTTCAAAACTTTTCATGTGAATGAGCCAATTTTCTGATTTTAAGTGGTGTGGCCAATGCATTCATCAAGGGAGTGATTGTGAGACCTATGTTTGTTGAATACATTGGCAATTAGATTAAAGTGAAGGTTTACATTCAATGTTTTGAACTTACAGCGATACACCCCGATACATATTGTCCAAACTTGTCTCCGTGCATTTTGGGAGTAATGTTACCCTCGATGGTTTAGTACTGTCCGAACTTTTCATCACGTGACTCGCACGTGTTTCTCGATTCAGATTGTCCAAACTTTTTCGCACGTGAGCTGCACATGAGTCAACACAGTTGATGTTTACAAATGTGTTTTGGGAGTAACATTTACTCTTTACTTGGTTAGGACCGTCCGAACTTTTGGTCACGTGATTTTCATGTGAATTTGGGATTGGAATGTCCGATCTTTTGCATTTACATTGCAGCGCCATTTTTGGTCTATTCGATGATTTTATTTGCTGAAATAATTGAGCGGTAGATCTGTTTTTAACTTGCAATGTTTAAAACTTGCTTTTTGGCTGATGGAACATTTTCTTAGTATTCTCCTACTAAGTTTTTGATGTGTTATAGCTGATTATGGTGGTTAAACATTGCTATGGTTTGCAATATGCTTATGTGAGGTGCTCATGCAAGGTGTTGTGGTTTTTGGACTAACAAGAGTCAAGTCGAGGACTTGGGCTCGCAAAGATTGGTTGTTTGTTCATGTGCAGGTGTTGCTTGAGACATGGCTGGTGACGGAATCCATTGAACTAGTCTTAAGGAGGAGATGAGGTTCAACAACCAAGTTCGGGAGGAATTGTGGTTGAGTTGATCGGGAGGTCATGCAGCATGTTTGGGTCAGGAACAATGCATATGAAGGTATCATAAACATTGTGGGAAAGTGTTTGCACATGTGCAAGGAGTGCATATACGTGGCAACATTGTTCCAAGGTGTGATGAAGAGAAGTAGAAGTGAAGATGTGGTCGAAAAGGTCCAACCGGCTGGTTTATGCCTCAGGCTTCGGCTGAGGTGGTTATGGTAAGAGTTGGTTTTGGTTAGATTTCATGTTGGACATGAAGTAGAATTATTTTAGGAATGTGGGATACGTTCCTAAGGTGTTTGGAAGGCTTAAGATTGCTTCTATCTGCATATAGAAGAGTCTTGAGCAGTTATGTTAAGTTTGAGTCGGAGTCCAAGTAGGATTAGAGTCCTAGTTAGGATTAGGTTGGCTTTAGTGTTGGTTATATAAGAAAGAGAGTCCAAATCTCATGGTGCGACGACATTGGGCTATTCCTCTTGTGTTTTGATCATTAAAATTTTTAGTTTAGAGGAGGTTTTGTGTCTTGTTCATCCGACTTGTTTCGTAAAGTCTTTCTCATGGAGTTTCGGGACAGCACGTCGTTGCCTCGGTGTTTTGGTCATAACTCGAGTTTTACTGATCCAATAGACGTGATTCTTTTTGTTTTGTCTTTAAAACTCAATTTCATATCATCTGTGTAAGTTTCACGGTAATTGGATTTGTGGTTTCTGATCTGCAAGAGTTTCTTTGCAGTGTTGCAGATCTGGTTTTTATTGGGGTAGAATAGATTGACTCTTATTTGATCTTTCGATCATAACTTGAGTTTTTCTCGACGGTTTTTTGTGATTCTTGTTGCTGTGTCTTTGTGACTTGATTCTATATAATATCTACTACTTTTGTCTTGTTTGAACACGCTTAAATCAGTTGCACACATGGTTTCTTTATCAGATTGTTTTCCATCGAGGGGTTTTTGTTGCTTCCGCTGAAAAAGTTTTAATCTACCATTTAACCCTCCGGTAGATTTTCACGTGCTCTTCGAACCTAGAAGTTGCATTATGTTGCATTTTTATTTATTTTGTGCATTACATTTATATCTGTTTCATTCCCCTTTTGAGGGGCGAGGTGGGGCTTGTTGAGTACTTTTGTACTCAAACGTCGTTGATTGTTTTAGAGGAACCCGACTTCGTGCCAGAGGACTTTGAGTAGGGTTGCGTCCACATCCAAGTTGTGTGTAGTGGAACCATGGACATCGAGGAGCTAATAGTCTCTACGTTGTTGACTATTATATGTTTCTTGTTAGTATTAGTTTTATCCATAAGACTCCACCGTTGTAATAAATCTCCATATGGTTATGGTTCTACTTGTATTGTAATATTATGTACCAAACTCTAATTTTTTTGTATAATATTACATGTTTAGTTCTAATCATTTAGGTCCGGACTCTTCATTCTCTTGCAAACTCTGAATCAAAACGGTTAAGAGCTTGCCAAGACGTGCTTTCCGAAGGAGGCACCATAACATCTTCGTCATCATTCTCATGTATCCCTTCAGAATATCACCTTATCTACTTCGTGGTTTCTTGGGATAGAAACAACCATTTAAGTCTTGATGTGATAGGCATCTATCGAAGCTGTTTGATCAATACTTTTGTAGTTATTTCCTATCCATCATGACTTATAACCTCCACATATCTAGACGTATTGCAATAAATACAATGAGTATCGCTCTTGTGTTCCTTCCAAAACAACATGTAATTATTCTCGCACTCATCAATCTTCTCATATTTGATGTCAGACCAGCAAAAAGCTTCTTAGATTGGTATAGGTCTTTTGGCTTCCTATGATTTGACAGAAGGAGATCACTGATTAGCTTCAGAATACCAATGTAGCAATTATTCGCGAAATTGTACTTGGATTTCATCACCAAAAGTCGTGTGACCGCCTGCAGAACTGTAACATTGATGCCCTAATGCACTTTTTCATCTGAGACAACAATAAGCTTGTAAACTTCTACACCTCCTCTGGCGATGACTGCTCTTCGTACTCTCTATCAACATCCGCTATTATCTCATCCATCCGATATTCATCCTCGTTTTTGTTCGACTCACCGGCATGTTCCATCCCCCATGCTCGTGCCACACTAGCTAGTCGGAGCATAAATCCGTGCTTTCAAAGGTGCAGCTCCATTTCAGAGCTATATAGATGTTGAGGATTCTGTCACTTGCTACACATACACTTCGCAACACGACCACCACTAGCAAAGGCTTGATTCACGAAAATATTTGTGATATGAGCTCATTCATAGTGTGCGCACCATGTTCAACTATATCCATCATACATCGCCTTACGATTGTCACCCATTTTCAATACTACAAGAAATCAATATATGTCAATATATAAAAATCTAATAGGTGATGAGCACAAACCATATAGATATATGAGATGCATCATTCTTTCATGGGTGAGGACACAACACATAGAATCACCCACATTGGCTTATGATTTGAAACACTATTAGGTCCTATACCAATTCAATACACATACATGACAAACTAACAAAATTCTGGTTAATTAAGTTCACATACATACATATGGATCAAATACAATTTTAAAAAGCTTAAAACTAATTGATTAAATTATCAAAATTGGGGATTTTACACAAGTTAATCTAATAACTAAAAATTGAAATTTGCAAGTAAATTGGGGATTTTACCCTGTCTAGGAGCGCGTATGACGGGATGGGCAGGGAGCTCAGCGATCGTCAGGTCGAGCAAGGGACGACGGTGACAGACAGCCGGACAAGGAGCTCGGTGATCACAGGGAGCTCGACATGGCGTAGATGGGGATGACAATGCAACGGCACGGATGACTGGGATGGGCCGGATGTAGGCATGGTCGCCGGAGCCGAGCTCTCCCTCGACGACGACGAGGAGTCCCGGCCTGCTAACCCTAGGCGCACAGCTGTGGGTCGGAAGGCGGCGGAGAAGAGGACCGAGAGGTGGTGGAGAAGAGGAACAGCAGGAGGCGGAGGAGCAGTTGTCAGCGGCGGTGCGGCACGAGAGAAGCTAGCGGCGGCACGATAGACAAACGCGAAACAATGAAGCATAGATGACGGGGCGCAAAGTGGTTTTCGGGCGCGCCAGGCCCACAAGTACAGATGTCGGCCTAGCGGCACAGCCGATGATTATAACAGTGGCTGTCAGTTTAATTGGTTGGACATCTTTAATTCTGATCGTCGGCTTACGTAGTTGTAACGACATATTTAAATAAGGTCGTCGCGCCAAACAAGTAAACTGAAGGTTATAAAGTTATAGCCATCGGGTAATATAAACATACAGCTTTTGTCCCACTATGGTCGACGACCCCGCACTTATAAAATCCCGGACGGCCTATTGCTGGTTTCATGTAATCCAAAACTCTAAAGGATCCAACTCCATGGAATTGGAGGAGTTCTAGTTTATCTTTGTAGAGTACTCTCTCCGTCTCCAAATATTTTTCGTCTTCTTATTCAATTTCGTACTAAAAGATGATAATTATTTGGAGATGGAGAGAGTACTTTTTTCTTGCTCGGAACAGCCATTATGCAACTAGAGATGGAGTTGGATGAATTTACCTGTAATTACTGCTGATTACACGAAAAAATGTTTCATTCAATTCCTTTTCTTCCCCGGGCAGCTTCCTCTCGACCCGACGAAACCTACGTGCCGCGCCGCCCTGCCTCGTCCGCAGATGCCGGCATGCCGCACGGGCCTGCCTTCACTCGCAACCTTCCTGTCCCGGATCTCGTCCACGACGCCACTCAGCCTTGCCTTGGCGCCTGGCCGGTCTCCGCCCCGCCATGCCAATTTTCCGTCCCCGCGCCGGACCTCCGCCCCGCCGTGCCCGAGGCCTCCACTGCATCTGTGCCCGATTCAAGGTGATTGTTTTTGATTTGCCACATAATTCTTGTCGATTGAAGGTGATTCTTGCTGCACCCGTCTTTTATTCAAGGTGCTCGAAATTTTTACCCAATTTAAAATGCAGAGCATTGTATAGCGGGTATCTTAAAACTGTTTGACGTTTTGCTTTTATGACATCTTATGTTCCGTCGATGCCACGGCACAAGTGGTTTTGCATCCAGGTATTGATTGAGCTGGGCATGTCGTACTAGTGATATTCAGCAGCTCATTTCTTTTCAACAACTTACATTCAATCTATAAATTAGAGCACGAAGAGGCAATTGCTCAAATTGAGTGAGTGGCTGAACCATGAGTTGGAAATTCCTTTCAAATCAGATTTTAAAATTTTATTGCAATCAGGGGCCTTAGTGAATAACCTAGTCCTTGAGGAGCCAACTATCCAGAATGCACTGCCATAGTGGACAACAGTTGGACTTATCGGCAGATTGAAGAAAATATCAGTGCATGCACAAGTATTTCTGATTAGCAAAGCACACCACAGACTAATGTCTGTCCAACAAATGACTTGTTGAGTAATGCATGCCTGAAGAGGTAGCGGATTAAGGAAGCAATGACAAGGAGAAGGGTCAGGAGAATATATGACTATCAGTTCCTTCACTTCTGAAAGGATATTTTTAGTTGTGGAGCATGTCTGTATAAGAGCTATTTTATTATTAGCAATCGTGTCACACCAAAAACTTGAAACTGTTAAAAATGACTCTGAATTAAATATTTTTTGAAGAATCTTGAACAGACATTAATCGTCAATAAAAATCAAGGTGAATGAGTATGCAAATGAACACTTACCCTTAAAATTATAATAGATAGACAAATTATAAAATTATTTGAACTACACATATCCACACACGTGAAAGTATAGAAAAAATTAAAATACACACACACACACACACACACACACACACACACACATATATATATATATATATATATATATATATATATATATATATATATATATATATATATATATATATATACACACACACACACACACAGAGATGAAGATGTGAGATCACCCCTATTTAAAAAAAATATATGATGAGAACTAACAAGCGAGTGAATATTCAAGACATTTAAACCATATAAATAATCTACTAAAAATGAACTGCAAACAAATGATTTGAGTCAAAACCAGATTTGAATTCAAATTTGAAATCAAACTAAACTGGAGTGTGAAAAAAGAATTAGAAAAGAAAAGCCCAAATCAATTCCTTCCGGGGCTAAGCCCGATTCTTTTTTCCTCCTGCCCAGCTCGGCCAGAGGGGCAATCTTTTCTCCACGTGGCCGAGCTCCCTCCGGCGTGTGCGGCCCGGCTCGGTGCTGTACCGTCATCTCCTACCTCCCGTCACCTTCCCCTTCTGGCCAGACAACGTCGCATTGCCTACCGTGCTCTGTCCCGTATCATTACGACTTGTCATGCTATAAACCACTTCAAATATGGTAGCATGAGCTATGTTGATGACTGAGTATCGGTGTTAGCTACTAGCCAACGGTAAACAGTAAAACGATAGTCACTCGCTATCAATGGCTTGAAACAAGACACCACATTAATTACGATAATAGCAGTGACTATCACAATTCCCTCCTTGACCTTGACAACACAACCCCTTGACACCTAACAGCTTCATCACTGCATTATAGCAGTGATGTGAGCACCTCCTTGTTAGTACTATGCTTAGAAACCTCGGCGATGTTCGCATCGCAAACCATTACACACTATGTACATGATTGCAAAATGTGTTAACAAGTATTTGATGGTGTGAGTTAGGATATGTGTGGGTGATTAATGAACTGTGTGTGTGAAGAGGGAGGGTGGTCGGGGCGGGTATGGTGTTTGGATGTTGCGGGCTCCTTAAGAGGTATACCAGTTGCGACTGAATATGCGATGTAACTCACCGATCAATGCTAAGTGCTTTAGTAATAGTCTGATGCTATGTTTTTTGAACTAGTTTTATGATGAGTATTTCAGTTTAGTCCGATATTGTGCGATCCGGATTAGTCCTTCGGACAAGGACGGATGGAGCCGCTTCACCAATATAAGGATCGGGACATTTGAACTCAACATAGTGATTTCGTACAACCACATAACCTGTATGGGCAGGACTCGCCCTACCTTTCTGGTGACTTTTGCATGAGGCACCTTGAGAGCCATGGAGGACATAGTGGACAAGGAAATGGCACGTAGTCCGAGGACCATCCAGTGTCTTGCTGGGTAGTGAATACCCGAATAGCTCCTGCGTGGGGCCGAGGTGTTATTGTGGGGTTACACGGGAAAGATTGGATGAGCGTCATGTCATACCCTAGCTGGGTGTGCATGGTCTGTGGGTAAAGTGTACAAACTTTGCAGAGTCTTAATCTATCCGGATAGCTATTGTCACAGTCTTGGCACACTATGATCTGAACTCATTATGATTAGCATTTGTGCATCTCCTTGAAGTGTGTGTGTGTGTGCGCGCGTGGCTGAGGCCGTCGTGTTTTGGGTAAGTGTTGGCATGCCTACTGGAGTCATCAAGGCCATGGGTCTGAAGACTCATCAAAAAGTGAGGAAACTATCGAGATGGTCTAAAACTCCCCAGGGCCTGCCAATTATAATAATACTGATTCAACTACTTCTCCCTCTTTTTGCAAAACTCTTTTCAAAGAGAACCTTGCATAAAATACTTTTTGACAAAACTAAGTCGTATGCCTCTCCTTCCTAAAAGCCCCAATGCATGAAACACCTTCCCTTGAGTAGTGTTAGGGTTTGCGGAGTACATTATGTACTCACTCCTACTTTACATGTAGTATTATTAGAAGATGAAGAAGCTAAAGTGTGAGAGGATGATGATTAGGTCTAGTCCTACTTTCCAAGTCTGCCTGTTGAGCATAGCACTTTCGGTACCCTGCGTACCGGGTACCCCATGATACCACAAGAAGTGCAAAAGAGTTCTAACATCAAGATTGAAGGCCTCCTCAAGCCCCACATGTGGTATTACACCGGACCCGCATCCCTCATATTGCAGCTCCTGAGATTGACACGTGTAATGTAAATCCAGAGGTAACCTCCCAACACAGGGGAGCTCCGCGATCAACACGTGTATAATGACTCCAGACCTAACCCCCAGCAGAGGAAAGCTCCGGTGTTGACACGTGTACAACGGTGCCAGGGCCACCTTCTCACAAAGGAAAGCTCCGAAGCTGCCACATGTGGAGCCTCCGGATCTTCATCAACATATACACTGGCAGATCTCCTTCAGCATGAACATTCAAGTGACAATCAAAACGGCAGTTACAAGATTTGATTACATGTCATTAATGTTGTATTAACGACACATGATCAGAGTACTGTTAATAGAGGTAACACAACTATTAAGGCACGTTATCACTATTAACCATGCTTAATACCTATAGACAGTGTATTAGGCAATTTAATACACCGGGGCCACATGTCGGGCCAGGTGAATGATGTAACGGTTAGTCCTTGGACTATAAAAGGACTGAGCCACACATTACAAAGGACGACCAACTCCAGGCTGAGCCATAGACTACGCTTCCAAGTGATTCATAATACAACACACATACAATCCATGGAGTAGGATATTATGCTCAGGCGGCCCGAACCACGTAAATCTCTTGTGTCGCCATCTTGATCTTGATCTCCTCGTGCACCAACAATAACAAGAACATCCGCGGGCTGCACTTTAGTAGTACCGGGGAAGTGTCGTTCCTACACTTCGACATTTTGGCACGCCAGGAAGGGGCTTGGTCCCGAGATCTAAAGATGTTGAATTCCGTTGTAGGATCCTCCAATGGCAATCGAGCTGAACAACCCGCTGGTGGCAATACTCTCAATGCGCCACAGCCAGCAGGTGCCATTGTTCCAGCAGGCACTATGGCACCACAACCACCATCTGTTATGGCAAACAGTGTTGGTCAACAAGATGGTGCATTTGCGTAGATCACTGCATCGACAAACAGCTATCCTGAGCACATGCTCATTCCTACGAGAGCTCTCCTACAACACCCATAGCCTCCAGGTGCACCCCATGGTGCTATGGAGCAGTGGAGGGCTGATGTTGACCATCTGGTTGTAGCTGAAGCTACAGGCATTAGCAATCAAGGTCCTCCCCCTTCAGGGCGAGCACCATCACAACAACAGACTTGTCCGGCCGACTTGCTCCACAAGTCTCGCAACAAAGGAGACATGCTGGATCCCAGCAGGTGACTTCGTTGCATCCCACGGCACGACACACCCACACCATTACCAGGATTCTGACTCATGACCTTCGGTCGAAACTGCATCACCGTTACCGGCAGCAGGACGACCATGTCCATATCGAGCGTGCTCGTGAGAGGCGAGAGGCTCGAGACAACACTGCTCCTCAAGAAGTAGGAGGAGGCTGTTCTGCCCTGGCCATGCATTTGCGGATGGTCAGATGGCCCCAAAAGTTCCGGCCTCACTTGCCGGAAAAATTCGACGGGACTGTCAACCCCGCCGAATTCCTTCAAATTTACTCTACTTCCATACTAGCAGCGGGGGGTGATGAGGCTGTGATGGCCAATTACTTCCCGGTGGCTTTAACTGGGACTGCAAGGTCCTGGTTCATGAGTCTTCCACCCGACTCCATTAATAGTTGGGCGGAGCTATGCCAACAATTCACTGCCAACTTTGGGAGTTCTTACACCCGGCATGGCACTGAATTGGATATGTTTGCTGTAAAGCAGACATCGGGGGAATCGCTGCGATCCTTCATTCAGCGGTTTTCTCAGGTACGGAATATTATTCCTTCAATCTCGAGCTCTTCTGTTATCGTTGCATTCAGATAGGGTGTTCCAGATAAAAAGATGCTGGAGAAGCTGGGTATCAAAGAAGTCACCAGCGTCACGAAACTCTTTAGCCTAGCAGACAAATGTGCTAGAGTTGCGGAGGACCGTGAAATGCACTCCAAGCCGGCTCCAGAGGCCAATAAGAAGTCCTCCAAGACTGAATCCACTACCTCCGGTAGTGGCAAAAAGAAAAAGAAGCCCAACGGCAAAAAGAAGCCGTTGGCTGGCGCTCCAGCCGCTGCAGCTACTGCAGCTCCGGGTGGCCGGGGGCCACGCCCCAAGAAACGACCTTGTTTTAAGGAGTTTGGTTCCGGCAAATCTCTCGATACTACCATTGGTAGACCGCGGAGTTTGTAGTTCGGTTGTGGCGCACAGAGATTTAGAACACGATGGCAAGTTGACACGAGGATTTACATGGTTCGGGTCGCCTAAGCATAATACCCTACTCCACGGGGTGTGTAGTTGTTGTATTGAGTGTCTAAGCGCTTGAGGGTGTGTGTTAGCGCAGAGTCTAGAAGAAGTCCCCCTTTGTATCGCTCGACCAGTCCTTTTATAGTACAAGGACTGGTCGTTACATCATTAGCCTGACCCGACATGTGGCCCTAGTGGTTATTGATGCTTAATACATAATTAACGAGCTTAGTTACCCTTAATAGTGTGGTAACGCGCCTTGACAGTCTTGTTAATGGTATTAAGGGCCCTCCGGTCGTGTGTCCTTAAGATGGCATTAATGAAACTTAATCGGGTCTTGAAGTCTTTGATTGTTCCTTGAAGGTTCGAGCCGTTTGGGGTCCACCAGTCTGATCGTTGAGGCTGAAGGTCCGTTGGTTGGACATGTGGCACCCCCGGAGCTTACCGTCTAGGACGGGTAGGTCCGGTGCAGTTGTACACATGTCGATACCAGAGCTTCCCTCTGTCGGGGGTTAGGTCTGGGGGTGCCGCGCATGTATTTAGCCCGGAGCTTTCCCATGTGTGGGATGTAGCTCCGGTTGCAGTATACACATCGCAGCACCGGGACGAACGATAGAAGGGAGGCAGGTCCGGTCCTGTATGACATGTGGGGCCTTTGGAGGTCTTCAACTCAGACAGGTGAAGTTCCTTTGGTCTTTTTGCATTCCCAAGGGGTATACGATACGCAGGGTTCCGATAGTGGCCCCCTGGGCCCAACTCTAGGAGAGACCTTTTGGATGAAGTCGTTCTGCCGGAGGTGGGTCCGTCCTTCGGTTTTTGAGTCGTGTCTTCAAGGGTCTTTGGATGTGCCGTTGGTGGTAGTTCGCAGTTAAACTATCGCCGCGTGGCATATCCAGGATGCGGCAGGTGAGATTTGAGCATGCGGATCTCACACAATTGAAGGTCGCCGGTTCCCGATACAAAAACCGTATCGGTTTCGCGCGCCTTGTCAAGCCGCCGCCCTCGAGCTTCCCGCCTCTCATGATGACAACTGTTCGCCTGGGGTAAGGTCCTCGACTTGATCTTCGGGGTGTCCCTGGGCCCCTTGTCATTGGCAGGGTGAAGTTTTTGAACTATATCGTTGGCTCCTTTGCGGTTTCCATCAAGCGTTGCGGGGGCTTACTTAAGATGGAAAGCACGCACTATTTGGGGATTCTTTACGCCTTCATTTGAACTTGAGCTCGAATCTTCCAAACTTTTGCCTGCTTTTCATCTCTCGCCCCGTTGTGCTATGATGATGTGGGGACTCCCCGAGAGCTGCATTGGGAGCAAGAAGGAGTTGTCTAGGGTCTGGACCTACATGGGTTGGTCCAGTGACTCCTTCAACAACGACATTCGCTGCAGCAAGCTTCCCTTCCAGAAGGAGCGAGCCGGAGATATGGTGTACTTCCTTGGGAACGCCATGGCGGGTTGGATCTCGCCTTTCTCCACCTTCTTTCTGATGCTGCTTGATTTCTATGGTCTACAGCTCCACCATCTCGGTCCCCACTTAATCTTGTTGGTGGTGACTTTCGTCCACTTTTGCGAGATGTGGGTGGGAGTGCCCCCTTGCGTGGAGTTGTACCGGACTTTCTTCACTGTCCACCCCACCGGGAAGAGTGATGAGTTCATCGGCTTCTACTACTTCGTGAAGTGGAAAAACTCCCCTCTCAAGTACTTGAGGTCCTATCCTTCCGGCAAGTGGGACGACTGGAAGAAAGACTAGGTAGTCATCACTGTCGAGGGACACGAGAGGCTGGAACTGCCTGAAGGCCTCCCCCGCGTCGACACCGACATTTGGAGTGACGTGCGGGAGCTGTCAAGGGAGTACAGGCCCATTCTTGATAGAATCCAGGAGTGCGTCGACGGTGGGGTGACCCCTCAGATGGTCTTTTGCAACTTCTTGACGAACAAGTGGGCCCCGCTGAGGGCTTGGGGGCGACCTGCCTGGGCCTTCAACAGTGAGATGGATACCAACCGCATCGAGGTTGGTTCGGCCACCAACTTGACCGATGAAGCCTTGAAGACCCATCTTAAGATGTTCTAGCATGGGAACATTGGCTCTGGCGACCTATCTCCATCTGCGGCCTTCCTTCCTCTGAATATGATACCAGAGGAGTGCAGAGAGCTCCAGAGGAAGATGCCGCTGTTGGACGACTTGGGACTGATGGAGAGGCGATCAACCTCCAGGGTGGCAATCCCCGGAGCTTCTAAAGGTGGCTTTGCTCCCGCCCCGAAGCCAAGAGCTGAAGTCATAGGCAAGGGCAAGGAGTTGGTCGAGCCCTCGAGCCGCAAGAGGAAGTTGAAGCATTCTGACGGGAGGTCTGTCAGACCCGCTCCTTCCTCTGTAGCTCCTCCCCGGCAGAGGAGGTCTTCAGCGGTGGCAACCACTCTAGCATCGGCATCTCCTCGGGATGCTAGCTCCGGCCATGTGGCTCCAGTACTAGGGCCAGCTGAGGGCTCTAGGTCCAAAGGTCCTTCTCAATCGAGGGGGGCCTCAACCAAGACAACGCCGACAGTGGCAACAAGCTCCGGGGAACCTTCCGGAGCTACTACACCAGGGGCGACAGGGTCCGGTCCTGAGCGTTCGATGAAGAGGTTCCGCGCTAGCTGCAGCGGAAGCCTTCTGAGGTAAATTTTATTTTTTACCTCAGTTTATTGTTTTTTGTTGTAATAATATTTTGAGTTTCTTCATCCTTCATCCACGGGGTACCCGAGAAAGGGGCTGAGGCTCTAGTTCCTGCAGCAGCAACTGATGTTGCGCAGACGGAGGCTCCGGCTCCTGTTCCAGTGCTGCCCCAAGAGGTGGCTGAGGCCACGGTAGCTCCGGCGCCAGCTGTCGTGGTCCTTGACCTCGAGTCATCCCCTGAAGCTCCTGTGGTAGAGCCAGACCACGGTAATGAAGATGTACCAGCGGCACCAGCTCTGGAGGTTGAAGCTCCGGGTTTGGATGCCGAGATGATGGATGCTCCGGACTCAAAACCTGAAGTAGCTGCAGTTCCGGCCATAGAGTCGGATGTCGTTGAAGCCCTGGCTGTGGAGCCTGTGGTTGATGAAGTTCCAGCGCTAGAGCCGGTGATTGATGAAGTTTCGGCGGTGGAGCCCGATCTTGATGAAGTTTCGGCGCTTGAGCCGGTTGTCACAGAAGTGCCGGGGCCCGAGCCAATGGCAGTCATAGAAGTGCCAGCGGCCGAGCCAATGGCAGTCGAAACACCAGCGCATGAACCGGCGGTGGAGGAGGCGCCAGTGTCGAAGCCAGAAGTGGCTTAAGCTCCGGCCGAACCTTCAACGCCTGCCCCAGGGATGGTGGTTCTGGAGGTGCCCGCGCCTGAGCATGGGTGCCAAGATGAAGCTGACGGTCCTCCGCCTGGCGGACCAATTGCTGATGACCTGGCGGCAGGACCCTCGGAGCCGACTCCAGAGGTAGAAACTTTTGCTGCAGGACCTTCCTCGGCGGAGGCCGAGGCTATCTCGGAGGGTGGCCCTAGTGTCGTGGAAGCTCAGGGGAACTCTCTTGTAGAGTGGGACCCGATTTTTGTTATGGAGAACCCGCTGGAGCCAGCGGAGAGGACCCCGGCCATTCCAGAGCCAATCCCTTTGTCGTTATCCATCGACAATGCACTATAAGGATTCCGACCTGTTGCAACGATTGTACTGCAATGAATACTAAATCGTTGCAGTAAGCTTGGCTTTTTGCCACGATTCACTAGTTCGTGGCACTAGAATCTATCGCCACGGAACAAATCGTTGCATTAGGATCTGTTTCCACGATTCACTAGTTCATGTGTCAGGATGCTAATGCAACAGATCACAATCGTTGCATTAGGATCTGTTGCCATGAAATACTGGTTCGTGGCGTTACATCTTTATTGCCACGGAAAACAGTCGTTGCATTAGGATCTGTTGCCACAAATTACTGGTTCGTGGCGTTACAACTTTACTGCCACGGAACACAGTCGTTGCATTAGGATCTGTTGCCACGAAATACTGGTTCGTGGCATTACAGCTTTATTTCCACGGAACACAGTCGTTGCATTAGGATCTGTTGCCACGAATTACTGGTTAGTGGTGTTACAGCTTTATTGCCACGGAACACAGTCGTTGCATTAGGATCTGTTGCCACGAATCAGCAAACAGTTGCATTTGGACCGTAATGCAACGAAACAGAATCGTTGCATTAAGACGTGTTGCCACGATACTCTGGTTCTTGTCGTTACAGCTTTATTGTCACGGAACACAATCGTTGCATTAGGATCTGTTGCCACGAATTATTGGTTCGTGGCGTTACAACTTTATTGCCATGGAACACAATCGTTGCATTAGGATCTGTTGCCATGAATTACTGGTTCGTGGCGTTACAACTTTATTGCCACAGAACATAGTCATTGCATTAGGTTCTGTTGCCACGAATCAGCAAATAGTTGCATTTGGACCGTAATGCAACGAAACAGAATCGTTGCATTAGGATGTGTTGCCACGAAATACTGTTTCATGGCGTTACAACTTTATTGCCACGGAACACAGTCGTTGCATTAGGATCTGTTGCCACAAATTACTGGTTAGTGACGTTACAGCTTTATTGTCACGGAACACAGTCGTTGCATTAGGATCTGTTGCCACGAATCAGCAAACAGTTGCATTTGGACCGTAATGCAATGAAACAGAATTGTTGCATTAGGATGTGTTGCCACGGTACTCTGGTTCTTGGCGTTACAACTTTATTGCCACGGAACTCAATCGTTGCATTAGGATCTGTTGCCATGAATTACTGGTTCGTGGCGTTACAGCTTTATTGCCACGAAACACAATCATTGCATTAGGATTGTTGCCATGAATTACTGGTTCGTGGCGTTACAGCTTTATTGCCACGGAACACAGACGTTGCATTAGGATCTGTTGCCATGAAATACTGGTTCATGGCATTACAACTTTATTGCCACGGAACACAGTCATTGCATTAGAATCTGTTGCCACGAATTACTGGTTCATGGCGCTACAGCTTTATTGCCACGGAACACAATCGTTGCATTAGGATATGTTGCCACGAATCAGCAAACAGTTGCATTTGGACCGTAGTGCAACGAAACAGAATCGTTGTATTAGGATGTGTTGCCACGAAATACTTGTTCGTGGCGTTACAGCTTTATTGCCATGGAACACAGTTGTTGCATTAGGATCTGTTGCCACGAATTAGCAGACAATTTTTGCGTTCTCCTCAGCGCAGTGCTGATCAATGATGTTCATTACTTTTTGCCTCCTGACGATTCAGTGCTGGACTAACAACGTTGATGATCCGTAACATACTCAACGATGTAAAACATCAGGTATTAACGCATCAACAAATATGAGGGGAGAATACCAACGCGCAGATTTAAAAGTACCGCATGTGGTTTTAACGCATGTGCTGCGCGCGTCTAAGGTGCCACGGTGACTGGCGTGCACGTAAGCTCGGTGCGCCCGGTCGCATCAGCCGCCTGTACAAATGGCTACGGCTTGAACGAAGGATGAAACCTTATGCAGCAAACAGCAATGTATAATACTTCCTCCGCCCCAACTCAACTCTATTTCTGTTTTGGTCGAACCAATTACCTTTGACAAATGATTTATATGGAATTTATTAACTTCAATAACATGTAGTACTAGATTGTATATTATGGAAATATTTTTCATGGTGAATCTAAAAGTACAATTCTTGTATTGTTAAAACCGATCAAAATTGCGTAAATCTGACAGATAGATTTGATGAAACCTAAGACTTCCCTTTGAACAAGTTTTATATTGTATATCCCATATATATGCTACTACTACGTAAATTAGGGGTGGGCAAATAAACCGAGACCAAAAAATTGAAACCGATAAAACCGAGACCGGAACTGAAAAGACCGAAATATCGGGTATCAGGTACTTTTAGGATAGCAAATATAAATAATAGAAAATAAATGTCGGGTTCGGACGGATGAATTCATTGTGGAGCTACATGTCACGTACTTAAATATACTAAAAAAAATCATCCTCGCGCCCCCCCACAATGGAGCTACATGACCATCATTGGTATATGTATCGTCGTCGTCGTCTTCATTTTCTGATGCAACTCCATCTACCTCAAACCGATCACCTGACGTTGTCATTATAAAAGTGGAAGCATCGCCGCTGGCTCCCTCAATGTCATTCCTAGCCCATGCGGTCGTATCCTCATTATTGATATCATCAGTAAGCAGATCATCATGAAATGTCTCAGCCTCCATCGTCTCAGTCACATTATTTTCACTGTCTCCAGGGGGCATGGCAAAAAGGTTTCGTGGCTTCGTTTTAACAATTATAGCCCATTTAGGATGCTTCACACATGGAACATAAAAACTTGTTCTGCTTGGGTGGCTAGAATATAAGGCTCATACTGGAATCGAAACAGAGTAGTGTCAACATCTATCATTCCGTATTGATCCTTTTTGTAGCCTCTGCTTTGGTTCTGACTGCTTCCAAAAGGCCGACCAAACCATTCACACTGAAATAACAGAACCTCTTGATTTTTTTTGAAAATCAACAGCAATGATTTTCTTGATTACTCCAAACCAATCATGATCAGTGCCCCGAACAACAATACCATTGTTTTGGGTCCGTAAATCTTTTTCCACATCTGCAGTTCAAAAGAAGAAGTCATTGATGAATAACCGACTAAAAAAACGTGCCCGACGATCAGGTCCTCTAGATAATGCATACAGATAATCGGTTGCTTTGCCTTCTTTGTGTAATGTCGTAATCTGTACACATTAGTATAACAGGGGTTATCAAAGACAAACCAATTTCAGAACACATATTTGTTCAATATTTCATCAAAGTGCAAACTTGCATGTACTTACTCGTTTCTGAAACCAATCAACAAACTCATCTTTATGGCGTTTATCAACATCACGAGAATGAATCTTTTTCAGCTCTTCAATATGCTCACTGAAAAGGGTACAAAATTAAATTAGCCATCTACAATAAGCCATATATATAGTATACAACATCTGAGTTATACGTTATTACTTGATCCATGGAGCGGCCTCTTCAACGTTAGTAATAAGATAATGCCTGATGTTATGTAGTTCCACCATAGTAAGTTGGTCCCATTTATACCCTTTTTTAGAATTATCAACTTCTGTAAATATGTTAGAATTATCAACAGAAGGTTCATTTGTAGCTGCAGCTTCATGACGTTCTGGCCTAGTACGCTTGGTGCTGATGTTATCCAAAAACTGATTACAAAAAGTCATACACTCTTCGGCAATATATCCCTCAGCTATAGAATCCTCCGGGTGAGCTTTGTTACGTACATACCTCTTCAATGTACCAAGGTACCTCTCAATTGGAAACATCCATCTGTAAGAAACAGGTCCACCCAACTGTGCTTCTTTAGCAAGATGGGTTGGAAGATGTACCATGATATCAAAGAAAGCGGGAGGAAACAACATCTCAAGCTTACAAATTGTTTCAGGAATTTGTTTGCTCATCTTGTCCAAATCTGGTTCCGCCAATTCTTTAGAACAAATTCCAGAAAAGAATGTTCTAAACTCAATTAAAGGTGAAACAACCTTTTTAGGCAATATGTTACATATTGCAATAGGAAGGAGCTTCTGAAATATAATATGGCAGTCATGAGTTTTTAGACCTGATACCTTACATGCTTTTATGTCCACACATCTCTTGATGTTGGAGGCATAACCATCGGGCACCTTCACATTCCCCAAAAACTTGCACAATGTGGTCTTCTCATCTTTGCCCAAAGTATATAATGCTGGTGGGAATGTGTACTTGCTCTTTATGAACTTCGGATGTTGATCTGGCCGTATACCCATATCCTTCATATCAAGACGAGCTTGTAGACTATCTTTTGTTTTACCATCCATAGCAAGCGATGTCCCCAATATGCTATCACAAATGTTTTTCTCAATGTGCATGACCTCCAAGTTATGCCTTATTAGCAATGTCTTCCAATAAGGGAGGTTGAAAAATATACTTTTCTTCTTCCAATTATGCCATCTATTTTCCTCGGTGTGCTTTCTCTTATTATTCGTCGGTCCAAAACTCACTTGATCAAAACACTCGTATTGTTGGAGTACTTCGTCACCAGAGAGTGATGTTGGAGCCTCTCTATTCTCTGCCTTGTTGTTGAAATAACCTTTGTTTCGACGCTATCTGTGATCCTGAGGTAGGAAACGACGATGACCCATGTAATAATGCTTTTGTCCATATTTCAACCAGAAGGCGTCAGTGTTTATATGGCTGTATGGACATGCTAGCTTCCCTTTTGTGCTCCATCCACAGAGCATTACATATGCTGGAAAATCATTTATTGTCCACAGTAAAGAAGCTCGCATGACAAATGTCTCTTTATTTAAACTGTCATATGTTTCAACACCATCAGACCATAATTTCAGTAGCTCATCAATCAAAGGTTGCAGATACACATCAATGTTGTTTCCAGGTGACTTTGGCCAGGAATTATCATTGACATCACCCAATAAGACTGCTTCATACACAACCAAGGTGGTAGATTATAAGGGATTAGAATCACAGGCCATGTACTATAAGAAACATTCATTACTCCAAAAGGATTGAAACCATCAGATGCAAGCCCAAGTCTTATATTGCGAGGATCAGATGAGAAATTTAATGGTAACCTTTACTTATCAATAATATTATAAGAAAGTGGAATTTTGACTTTTTAAAGGACCCACATTTAATCAAGAATATTAATTAAGAAGAAGTAAATATCTTCACAGGCGGTTGGTACTTAATAACCATCACTTTTTTCTTTCCAGTCCTAGCTACCGGCCTGTTGCATTTTCCTGTTACTACTACTTTACAGACCGCTTTGCGGGCCCCGCTGCATGCAATCTTCTGGCAACTCCACCGGTTTGGAGACAAGGAGGGTTTGGCAATCGGAAAATTCGAACTAATTTTGCACAGATAGTACATCCATGAACAAGAACACCAAGTACATTTAACTTAAAAACATTACTCCCTCTGTCCCAAAATACTACTTGTCCCTTTCGATGGAGGGAGTATCTCCGTCCCAAAATACTTGTCGCTTTGGATGGAGGGAGTATGTTACAAACACAAGAAAAGATAAACTACAACTAAAACCATGAAACGAAAAACTACAACTAAAAACATGAAACAAAAACTACAACTAAAAACATGAAAAGAAAACACCTAAATACTACTCTACTTAGACTCCACCATCTCCTCCTCGGACGGGTCCTCGGGCTCCTGACCCTCCTCTAGCGCCTCGGGCTCCGGTGGCGGAAGGTGACCCAGTCTCAAGGCCGCCGCCACGACGAGGTTGCGACGACCCACGACGCCAAGCTCTGCCGCCATCGTCTCCCAGAGGGAGTCGAGACGAGAGGCCATGTGCGAGAGGCTGAAGACGTAGTGGCCCGTGGTGTCCATTCCAATACTTTGTGGAAGGGTACCGAGCCCAAGGCGTTCCATGGAGTGAGATGTATCCATAAATACATCTCGGGCCATGTTGAACAGGAGGGTATCCTTCACGCGCGTCGGCGAGGGGGGTCCAGCCGCGGCCGCTTACCGGCGGTCGGGTCCTTCGTCGGGCTCAGTGGCGGAGGGTTGCTCGAGCTCGAAAGCATTTGCTGTATACTAGTTGCGGCTAGGTTTTGTGGAGAGAAGAGAGGATGTTGGAACGGTTGTGCGGAAATGACGATGGCGCGGGTGACCATCTTATACTCCCTCCATCCCAAGTAAATATCTTCACAGGCGGTTGGTACTTAATAACCTTTCAAGAAGATTTTTATCTCAGGCGGGTATTAGTTACCAACCGTCTAAGATAATGCCCGATACTGTTCTTCAGTTTCCTTAAACCTTGCTTCTTTTTTATTTAGATTCCAATATAAATACTCAAACATGTTTAGATTCTGCAAATTGTGTCCAAATTATATGATTCTTTCTTCTACATTTGTATAAAATTAACATCTACCACCTGAAAAAAAATTTTAAAACTTTTATAGCTGACATTGTAATGTTTTGGTAAATATCAAATTAATTTCTACCCACATATTATTCACATTTGTGTATCTCGTAAAAAAAAGATCCTTCACTCAAATTTGTTTGTATGAACATATTTGTATCATTTATACATGTATGAATTTTGTTAATTTTTCTAAAAGCATTCCAACATGTGAAACTTCATATTATCCATCATTCTAACTAAATGCTCATATACATATGAGGCATTCATCAAATTATGAACACACATTGATTAAAAAAAATTAAAAATAAATCTGAAAAAATTCATAGAGGTTGGTATGATGAGTAAAAATGTCCACTGAAAAAATAAATGAAAAAGGCATTATATTCATCAAGATAGAAAAATGAAAAATATCATTTGTTGTATGTTTTTTATGTTCTGACCGATTTCAAAAGATTTATGAAGTGAAATTTAATGGTAACCTTTACTTATCAATAATATTACAAGAAAGTGGAATTTTGCCTTTTTAAAGGACCCACATTTAATCAAGAATATAAATTAAGAAGAAGTAAATATCTTCACAGGCGATTGGTACTTAATAACCGTCAAGGAAGATATTTATCTCAGTCGGTTATTACTTACCAACCGTCTGAGATAATTCACGATACTGTTCTTCAGTTTCCTTATCCCTTACTTCTTTTTTATTTAGATTCCAATATAATTACTCAAACATGTTTAGATTTTGCAAATTGTGTCCAAATTATATCATTATTTCTTCTACATTAGTATAAAATTAACATCTACCACCTGAACAAAAAATTTTAAAACTTGTATAGCTGACATTGTAATGTTTTGGTAAATATCAAATTAATTTCTACTCACATATTATTCACATTTGTGTATCTCGTAAAAAAAAAGATCCTTCACTCAAATTTGTTTGTATGAACATATTTGTATCATTTATATATGTATGAATTTTTTTAATTTTTTTAAAATCATTCCAACATGTCAAACTTCAAATTATCCATCATTCTAACTAAATGATCATATACATATGAGGCATTCATCAAATTATGAACACACATTGATTTAAAATAATTTAAAAAAATCTGAAAAAAATCATAGAGTTTGGTATGATGAGTAAAAATGTCCACTGAAAAAATAAATGAAAAAGGAATTATATTCATCAAGATAGAAAAATGAAAAATATCATTGTTGTATGTTTTTTATGTTCTGACCAATTTCAAAAGATTTATGAAGTGAAATTTAATTGTAACCTTTACTTATCAATAATATTACAAGAAAGTGGAATTTTGCCTTTTTAAAGGACCCACATTTAATCAAGAATATTAATTAAGAAGAAGTAAATATCTTCACAGGCGGTTGATACTTAATAACCGTCAAGGAAGATTTTTATCTCAGTCGGTTTTTACTTACCAACCGCCTGAGATAATGCCCGATACTATTCTTCAGTTTCCTTATCCCTCGCTTCTTTTTTATTTAGATTCCAATATAAATACTCAAACATGTTTACATTCTGCAAATTGTGTCCAAATTATATGATTCTTTCTTCTACATTTGTATAAAATTAACGTCTACCACCTGAACAAAAAATTTTAAAACTTGTATAGCTGACATTGTATTGTTTTGGTAAATATCAAATTAATTTCTACTCACATATTATTCACATTTGTGTATCTCGTAAAAAAAAAAGATCCTTCACTCAAATTTGTTTGTATGAACATATTTGTATCATTTATACATGTATGAATTTTGTTAATTTTTTTAAAAAGCATTCCAACATGTTAAACTTCAAATTATCCATCATTCTAACTAAATGCTTATATACATATGAGGCATTCATCAAATTATGAACACGCATAGATTCAAAACAATTTAAAAAAATCTGAAAAAATTCATAAAGATTGGTATGATGAGTAAAAATGTCCACTGAAAAAATAAATGAAAAAGGCATTATATTCATCAAGATAAAAAATTAAATATATCATTTATTGTATGTTTTTTATGTTCTGACCGATTTCAAAAGATTTATGAAGTGAAATTTAATGGTAAACTTTACATATCAATAATATTACAAGAAAGTGGAATTTTGCCTTTTTAAAGGACCCTCATTTAATCAAGAATATTAATTAAGAAGAAGTAAATATCTTCACAGGCGGTTGGTACTTAATAACCTTCTGAGATGTTTATCTCAGTTGGGTATTACTTACCAACCGCTTGAGGTAATCTTCTTCTAAGACGAGTTTGAATTACCAACCGCCTAAGATAATTACCTTATGATACCCGAGTCTGAGAAACACAATGAACACACTACACATTCATTCATTCACACAGTTAAAGAACACACAAGATACTCATTCATTAACAATATTCAATCATGCATCTCACAAAAGAACACAAGATACATAAGTAATATTCAGTCACATAGATGAACACAGATAGATTTCATTCATTAACAATATTTACAAAACAGAAGCAACTAAAAACAACAAAGAAAAACTAATTAAATCCTACTCCTACTCCTACTCCTCTTCCTCCTCCCCGTCCTCCGGTACCGGTGCAATAGGGGCCGGTTGCACCGGCTGCACTGGCTGCACTGGTGGTGCAACCCCGAGGTTGCTAGCCGTCACCTCCACCAGCGTTCTGCGGCCCTCGGGGCCGAGAACTTGGGCCATCGTCGCGAACAGAATGTCGAGACGATCAGCCACCCCCGTGAGGGAGTAGAGGTGGTGGCCGATGGTACCCATTCCAGTATACTCTGGTAGGGTACCCAGCCCCAAGGCACTCATGGCACGAGACGTATTGTTGTACGCCTCTCGCGCCATGAGGAGGCGCTGCTGGGTGTTGAACCTCTCGGGGGAGCTGCAACATAGTTTCTTGCAAGGTGGCTCTTTCGGAGGGCTTGGCGGCGGAAGGTCGGCCATATTGGTGTTGGGTCATCGGAGCGGAGGAAGACGAAGAAAAGAAGAGGATTCAAAGTGAGCGACGCGCTTGTGGAGAACTAACGGGTGATAGCGCATCTTTAAGGCCACGCGGAGTGCAAGATGGAGCAGTTGGTTTACCGCGCATTGTAAGGTCGCGCCTCGGGGAAAAGATAGGTCACGCACGGTCGTCGACACGTCTTCACAGGAGGTTGGTAATGGGTCTTTATGTAGGCATTCATCAAATTATGAACACACATTGATTCAAAAAAATTTAAATAAATCTAAAAAATTAATAGAGGTTAGTTGATGAGTAAAAATGTCCACTAAAAAAATAAATGAAAAAAGCATTATATTCATCAAAGTAGAAAAATAAAAAATAGCATTTGTTGTATGTTTTTTATGTTCTGACCAATTTCAAATGATTTATGAAGTGAAATTTAATGGTAACCTTTACATATCAATAATATTACAAGAAAGTGGAATTTTTCCTTTTTAAAGGACCCACATTTAATCAAGAATATTAATTAAGAAGAAGTAAATATCTTCATAGACGGTTGGTACTTAATAACTGCCTGAGAAGATGTTTATCGCGGATGTTACTAACCAACCGCCTAAGATAATTTTATCTTCTCAGGCGGTTGGTAAGTAAAACCCGCCTGAGGTAACCATCTTCTCAGACGGTCGGTACTTAAAATCCGCCTGAGAAAATTGGAGTTTATATATACCCTTGGCAGCCAAGTGTTCGCTTCCAGGTAGGCCGCTGAGCTTCGCCGTCACTGCAAAGCTTCACCGTCGCCGCCGAGCTTCGCCCTAGTCACTTCCAGGTACACCCTCATCACTGAAAAAGAGCGTCTCTTCTCGCCTGCAGCTACCTCGCCTCGCCTCACCTCACCTCACCATCCAAATCCAAGTGCCACACTTTGCGATTCTTGATACTAGAAAAAGGCTGGAGGATTTGCTTTTTGTCCCTTGCTTGATAAGTTATAGGTCCGGAGCTAGGCGCCGCCTAGTAAACCTCAAGAACGTGGTCGCCACTCTAAACAAAGCTAGCCTATTTAGAATAAGAAGATAAAATTGCCATTGCTGGTGAGCAACTTTAACATGCTTGTCACCCTCGCAATGTATAGGAACCTTTTGGTCAGTCTCCTTAAACCCTAGAATGCCTTATCAAATCCTAGAATGCTTCTATCTTTTTTTTTCATGCAACACTTCATGTAGAGTTAATATGCCATTTATTACATTTTTTGTCTTATTAGTTCTAGCATGGAAAGCCCTAAGAAGACTGGTCCTGGTAGTAACAATAAAGAAGACTATATGGAGTTTACTGACTCCAACAGTTCAGGCTCCTATCACAGTCCATCGGAGCCTTTTCCGAATATAAAAATTAAAAAGACTTCAGTGGATCTAGACCCGGAATATGATCGTGCCGACGAGGTATGGATCACGAATCTTAACTTCAGTAGTTCAAGTTAATGTTGGCTGTCAAGTATACGAAGTCTTATAATTTTTTTCTACCTAGATTAATCGCGAAGACAATGAGGTGACATCGGTTCCTAAAACCGCAGAAGGTTCTTCAATGGATGAATCCTCAACTTCACTCAAGCGGAAACGAGGGCAACGAGGTCCCAATAAGGGTCCATTGGACCGCATCATGTACATAACAAGGGTTGGTCCAGGTGGGCTTCCCCAAGAACCGCTGGATTCAGTTACCAAGTACCGTAATGCATGCAATTTTCTTGTTAGGGAGGTTGTGCCGATCACAACCGAGAATTGGAGGAAATTACCCGAGCAGACCAAGAATGAGTTGTGGGAAAGGATAAAGAAACAATTCAAGTTCCCGAAAGGCACAGAAGAAGCTGTAAAGAAGGCAACATTGGTCTCTTGCGGCAAGAAGTTTCGATGCTGGAAGAGTGAAATGAATGCTTATGTTAAGGCCGATAAGGTCCCTAGCCCGAGGAAGATGGGAAAAATCACACAAGCTAAGTGGCAAGAGTTTGTTCGTCAACAGAGCACACCTGATGCTAAAGCTCTAAGTGCAACTAGGTCCGAGCTTGCAAAAAAGAACAAATACCATCCTCGCTTGGGGTCTGCCGGATATGCCCCCAAAGTCCAATAATGGAATAAGATATTAGACGAAATTACCAGTAAGGGAAATCCTCACCCATTAGAAGGGTGTGATGAGAAAACTCAACGCTCGGTCTTTGCTCGGTCAGGTTTGACCAGCGAGGGCAAACTTGAAAAGCTCGACTCTCTGAATGAACTAGAGGATAAAATGAAAGAAGTAATTGAAAGCAAAAGAAGGGTCTCTTCAAGCTGAAGAGGGAGAATGACCGACTTACCGCTATCTTAGGAAACCCTGAACAGAGCGGACGGGTTCGAGCGGTCTCTTCTCAGATGTCTTGGCTAGATGGTTTCCCTAAAGATAAAGACACATATAGAAGATGTGAGAAGTTTAAGAAAACACTTGATGAAAAAATTGCTCAAAAGGTAAAAGAAAATATGCAAGAAATAATGGAACAACTTAGACAATCGGGACAATTAGTGGCACCGAGTACAGTGATGGTTCCAATGCAAAATGAGCAATTAGTATCTCCAACTGCCTACCCTAGCAGCGTTGGTTCCGTGCCAGGCTCAGGGTCAACCCATAAGTTCCTTGTCGATGATATTGCTAACGACAAATCTTGCCGTCTTCTTGTCCCGATAGGCAGAGCAGGGAACAAAACCAATCAAGTTGCCACTGCTATGGCAAAGCCTGATCGTGACTTCAATGGAAATACACTTCCGTTGTATTATGCTGTGGTGCAAGTTCTTCAGATCATTGATAATGATTATGAAGATTATGAAATAGACCACGTCACACCTGAGGGGATCGTGACCCTGGGGCAGGCTATCAACCAATTAATCCTTTGACACCGACGCGATATCGTGTTGGACGATGAGCCAATTTCTAGCCCCGTTGCATCTCCAAATACTGCAACCCCATCTTCTAAGGCGAAAGTGCATGAAGATCCACTCCCAGTCCAGGAAGATCCACTCCCCCTATGTCTCAGCAAGGATGATATCCAAGAGCAACAAGTTAGACAACAACTTCAACCAGTACCAGAGCAAGATGTTGCTAGTAAAGAGCAACCAGTTGAGCAACAGCTTGAAGTAGTACTAGAGCTAACTGCTGGGAGTAAAGAGCAATCAGTTGAACAACAGGTTCAACAACAAGCCAGTGTCCAACTTTCGACGACTACTCCTTGATCATCAGTGCCTATCAAAGTTAACTCATACGAAAATAAGAAACTTTCATCAGAAGTGTCAAAATATTTGGAAACTATGAAGGAAAATATTATAAAATCGAGTGCATCTCTTTCTTCTCATGAGCCATCATTAGGATATATCGATGAGTGGGAAGAAGACGGTGTCATGTATAATAGGCGGACAGCTTTAGTTAAACCAGGAGTTCCAATATACAAGCTTGAGGATGTTCCTCCTGAATTTAAGAATGGGAAGCCGTTCATGACATTCGTACAACTTAGCAAACAACCCGTCCAGCTCAGAAGAATGCATGAGTGGTATATCCTTGCCAGCACAAAATATGGTCTTAATTGCGTCACATTTCGTATTCCAAAAGAAGCATTCTGGAGCACTGGAGTGGATAGACGAGTCATTTTATTTGAAGAGCTGCATGCCCTTTTCCATTGGGGCATGCTCGAAATCAACCTACTGCTCGTCTGGTGCTTATAAGTGCTCTAATATTTTGTATTTGCGTTTCTTACTACACGCATACGCATTTCATGCGATTATAACATATCTGGACTTCTTCGATATGATGCAATACATGGATAATGAAAAGTTGGAGCGCAAGACAGGTATCCTTGACCCTACTAGGATTGCAAAGGTGCTATTTGACGTACAGGCGGATCAAGACTCAGCACAGCTCAAACACATGAAAAGAAAAGATTTTGAAAAAAGCAATTGCAAAACTTAAGAAGGATAAAAGGACAGAAGTTGCAGCTTACATAGGACATGCGATGTTTAACTTTGTCAGAGATGGCAAGGACCTCGTAAAGGCTCCGTACCACTTCGAGTAAGTTCGACACATGACATTGAAATAGCAATTATTGGTAATTGTTAACACGTGTGTTTGTATGTTTGCAGTAATCACTACATAATGATCTTCATCAAGCCAACGCAGGGAATGGCAACAGTCTTGGACTCGGCCGATTTCTCACCAGATCGTTACAAAGATTTCCTTTCCATTTTGAAATCATACGTTTATTCAATAATTTTAATTTACGCACATTTAGAATGTGTTGACAAGTTTTATATGACATTTCTTGTATTACAGCGCTTGGTGGTTTTACGCGGAATGGCTTGGCGATGAGAGACCTTCCAATACGAATGCATTGGACATTAAAACGTATTATTCTTGTCCGAAGCAGCCTGCTGGGAGTGTCTTATGCGGGTATTATGTATGCGAGCATCTTCGGACCGCCGGCGTATATAGAGTGAATCGTGAGGATGTAAGTTATCCTTAATGTCGATACCTTATTTTCTTACTTTTGTGTTTCATTTTCATTGTAACTAGCATAGTTTAATACTTATAGTCTCTGCAGTTCAATATTACCAGAAACATTATTTTAATATTTTGATTCCAACTTCAAAATTCAATTGCTCATAGTACAACTACTCCAAAAATACCAAATAAATTCCCGTATACTCTCACTTTGATCTATACATTGAGATTGTTCAAACTAATACATTCTAAACCTTGTTATGTGTTATATTGCAGCACACGAAGAATCTGAATGAAGAATGGTCAGTTTGTAGATGTATTCCTAGTGGAGGAGCCGACAGGATTGCTGCTGAAATCTGTCAATTCATTCGTCACGAAATTTTGCACAAAAGAGGGGAGTTCTTTGATGAGGATGGTGTAGCAGCTGATGTGCCAGAACTTTGCGACTATGCCAATAGAAACAGTTTTTAGTGAAAACTTGTAAACTTTGAGATGAATTGTATCTGTAACTTGTACATATGTATATTGTTTTAGTGAAATTGACTTTTGTGATGATAATATTGTTGACTTCTGTTCTGTGATGATATTATTGATTTTTGTTCTGTGATTATATTGAATTGACCTGGAAATTAGAAATAACAGCAGTAGTACTGCATAGGTTATACCTTATTATAGGCAGTCATTAACTAACGGCTAGGCATGTATGTGAAAAACAATTATCAAAGACGGCTAGATACAAGTAAATAACCATCTGTGATAACCTAATTATCTCAGGCGGTTACTGTTATGGTAGAAACCGGCTACGTTAAAAGGTCTTCACAGAGGAACAATGACATTGAGTTCATTAACATAAAACAATACTACTACAAAACAAGAAAAACAACATCACGAAACAAGAAAACCAACATCACAGACCCTTTCTTCCTTGCGCTGAGGGCGCGCGCGCGGCGCCGCCGTGGCGGGGCTCGCCGGGCCCGGAGATCTTGCCGCTGGCCTTTCTAGTGCGCCAAGTAACTGACGCACCGCACGAGGTCTGCGGAGAAGTTAAAAAGCTATGGTGCAGGGATGCGTGCGCGACGTTCCACATGGATACTGAAATCCCCTGCAGTACTGCAGGTGCATTAGAAGTCACTGACATGTGGGTCCCACGGAGCATAGGGCCCACATGTCAGTGACCTCTAATGCACCTGCAGTACTGCATGGGATTCGGTTCCACAAGAGAGACGGAAGGATCTCCGAAGATCGTCTTCCACAGTGGTTTAATTGAGCCGCACGAGGTCTGCAAAGAGTTCAATGCGCGGGAAACGAACCGCTCCCTCGTGTACTCCGCACAGACCATATAGGCGCGTCGTCAGTTATGTACAAGCACAGAACTTTTGCACTCCTTTATTCTTCTTCCATCGTTCCACCTCCTAGCTCGGTGCGGACGAACCACCATAGCCATGGCCAACCTTCCGCCTCCTAGCCCGCCGAGGCAGCCACCCTGCAAGCGGATATGCTGCAGCTCCCCCGAGAGGGTGAACGAAGACCAACGCCTCATTATGGCGCGAGAGGCGTACAACAGTACGTCTTGGGCTTTGGACGCCTTGGGTCTTGGTACCCTTCCTGAGTTTCTGGAAATGGATACCACCGTCCGCTACCTCTACGCCCTCACGGGTGTGGCCGATCGCCTGGACATCATGTCCGGGACGATGGACCAGGAGCTCGGCGCCGAGGGCCGTAGTGCCCTAGTGGCAGCGACGGAGAGGAACTTCCGTCGCGCGGGCTTCCACCGCCGATGCAGCCGGAGCCATCGGTGCAGCCGGAGCAATCGGCTCAACCGGAGCAGCCGGCCCACTCTCCTGCTGCATCATCATCATCATCATCATCATCATCATCATCATCATCATCATCATCGGAGGAGGAGGAGGAGGAGGAGGAGGACAACAACGACGACAATGACGACGACGACGATGATGATGACGTCGATGACGACGATGATGACGATGATGACGACGATGACGACGATGACGACGACCACCACCACCACAACGACGACGACGACAAGGATGAGGAGGACTACTTGTCGTTGTTTGAGAAGTTGGGGCAGAGGGCGGAGGAGGCGGGGCCGGTATAGTAGTTTTAGGAGTTCTTGTACATATTTCTTTTGTAGTTTTAGGAGTTCTTGTACATGTTTAGCTTCAATTCTGTTCTTGTACATATTTCTTGTGTTTTGTAACATATATGTGTTCATTCGTGTCAATGAATACTGGTGTGTTAGAATTTCTGGATTTCAATCAAGTGAATGTGCTCTAAGTTTAGTGATGTGTTAATCTGTCACAAGTGAACCGAGCAAATTGGACAAAAACAAAAGATCTTAGGGTTTGAAGCTCGTCTCGATTTGTAATTGCAAAGCTAAAGGAGGCAAACAATGACTTTAAGCGCGTCTCGCATCACTTTGTGATCAAAGGACATCTGATCTGTCGCCCATCGTTGTCTCCTATTTGGGTTCCTTACGTAGTGTAATTTGTTGATCATGTTTGCGGTCCGTGCATGTTATACATAGCTAGAATTAAAACACCTCGGTCATGTTTAACAACACTAACATGCATGCATATATATATATACCGCAACCTCGGTAATGCGTGCAGGACTAGGCCCATGTTTGCTGCAAGGCGTCCCCTGGCACGGACGCGCGGTCACGAAGTTGGCTTAGGCGTGTACGGACGGATTTTTTTTATATAACGAACAAATTGTTTTTCCCCGCGTGTAAATTTGCTCCTAATGGGACGCGTCGAGCCGTTGGGACCGAGAGGATGCAAACCGCGGTTTCGAGGAAACCAGGGCCACCGACCGATTTATAATTAAGCGCGGTTTCCTCTACCGTCCGATCATCTCGACACGCCCGCTTAGACGACGACCCGCTATAAAGGCTCACCGTCCTCTTGCTTCTCCGCCGCACCACTCCTTAGATCCTAGCCTCTAAACTTCTCCCCCGCCACCGTCGACCACCTCTCGCTCTTTCTCTGCACCTCCGTCACCAAACAAATGGGTAGCTCCGCGTCGAAGCGCTCTAGGCCATCGACGTCCTCCGAACCTCCTTCTCCGTTTCCATTGCCGCCAGCGGTGCCGGTGGAACTGATGGCGGCGCCCGCATCTCCGCCCGCGGCGCCTGCACTTCCTCATTCCGGTTGGGTTGAGCAGACTCTCAGACTCCTCACCGACAGCATCGACGAAGTCGATCGGCGCCTTAAGGTGGCCACCAACGCCAAGTCTGCCGCCGCGCATAGCGCACTAGAGCTCAACGCAGTGGCGCGGAAGGTCTTTTCTGACACAGATCGCTCATGTCGCCGTTTGGGTCTTGGGACCCTTCCCCTCCACACGAGCATGGACACCGCGGGCCACTACTGCTACGGGTTGATGACTGTGGCTGGTCGTCTCAATGCCCTCCACGAGACGATCGCGGAGGTTGCTGGGGTAGAGAGCCTCCTGAAGATTAAGCGTCGCGTCGCCGTGAAGCTTCGGACTGTGACGGAGGTTGAGGAGTATGAGGCGGCTTGGGCAGCGGCGTCAGCGGGGGAGGTGGAGCAGGAGGCATCTCTTGAGGTGGAGGTAGACGCGGCTATGGAGCCAGCGGCAACAGCGGAGGAGGAGCAGGAGGAGGCGGCAGCAGCGGCGGAGGCGAAGGCGGCAGCAGCGGCGACAGCGAGGGAGGAGGAGGAGGAGGAGGAGGCGGCACCGGCGGCAGAGGCAGAGGAGGCAGTAGCGGCGGAGGAGGAGGACGTGGTTTTCTCCCAGTAGAGTAGTATTAGGAGTAGTTTATCTATTTCGTGATCTCTGAGTAGAGTAGTATTAGGTGTCGTTTATCTTGTTCTTGCTGTCTACTACGTGTTTTCCTATTAATTGTTTGTTAATGAAATATGTCTTTATGTTCATGAACAATGTGTTCTATATATGCAGTATCGAAAAACTTTTATCGAAAACATCTCCTATATGTTTGTAACTTGGGACCGTCTATATTTCTTGTGGCTGAATGAATGAAATCCGGTAAACATTATCCTTACAAGTAATAGAACTAACAACAGACATGATGCATAATTAACTTGATTAGGAAATTACGTCATCTAAATTGCTAACTAGTCCATCGCCTGATGCAACAGGTGCATGAAAAGTACTTTATCCGTTGTAACTAATATCTGATGACATTGTCGATATATATATCGTATGTACCTGTGATACTCGTATCACAGGCGGCTTTGGATCGACAGCCTGAAGATTAGACGTCACAAGGGAAAATGTTTTTTTTTTGTAGTAGTAGTATATACTCTGTATATGTTATCATTTCATTGTGACGAATGTTATATATAAAATGCTGATTGTTTACCTTTTACTAGACCATGGATTTGCCGTCCTCCTTTCATGGACTTGGGTGTTCTCTGTATTTGCATGTCGTTTGCAGTAGCACAATGATACATTTGGCGATTCATATTTTTGTTCGTATTTTTTTTGGAATGTCCCACTACCACATGACTACTTTTACATCTCAATGAAAACAAAGATGAATGGCAGGTAGCGGTCCCTCGAAAAAATTTTCGTTCTTCTTGGCGCGCACAATTGAGATTTTCACAATTGAAACTTCACTCCGTGCGCCCAAAATTCCAGTCCCGCCCATTTGTAGCTAGCCACGACGAATAGAAATGTGCGTCTCCCTCTAATCCTGCAGTGGCTTCCGTTCCCGGCACACATGTTCTCCTCTTAGTGCTGTGTTCCAAACTTGCATTCCTACGAAATTCCCGTGTGAGTGGTGGTGGTGACTATGGGTACAACGTCGAGCGACCAAGTTTGACGGGCTCTACTGAACCTCTTCGTCGCTGACCCCGCCCTGCGACATCCCAGACTCCAGTTTTGTGCTACGTAAGTTCTACACGATCCGTGTCGTCTTTTTATAGAGCTACTCCCTCCTTATCGCTTTAGTTGTCATCCCAACAGCTGCAGCCAGTTCATTCCTAGTTGTCATCCCAACTCCTTCTCCTTATATGCTCTTATGTTTCATGAATGTCTAGTATAAAATCTGATTAATGGTGCAATCGTGCAATCAACTATCCTCAATCGTTAGATCTGCATCCTACAGTCGATTCATCTTTTTATTTTACCGTAGCATCTGATTGCATTCTACTTTTTTCCATATATAAAATACACTACACCTCTGCCCTGAAATAAATGTCGCTCCGACAGTTTATGGTAGTGTATTTCTAGTACATTTCCATGACAAGTAAGATAACTATTTAAAACCACATGTACTATGTAATTTCTTGATTTAGAAGTAAATGACGCCAGGGTTATCTTATAAACCACTCCCAATGTTGTACTTGTATTCCTAAGATTTTCAGTTCCCACGGTTTATACACATTTTTCTTGTTTTTCTTTCTCGGATTGTATGGTCTTTTTCCTACTCCTTCATTTCTAATTCCTCCGTTCAAAACAAAATTTTCAGTTCATAGCAACCACACCGCCCGATCTAAAATTCACATCCTCATGTAATCTGACGTTATCACTGTTACTTACTATATATACTCTTTACTTTAGGAACAAGACACCAAACCGTCATGTCGTCTACAAGTAATCGTGATGGGCAACAAGCACCTGGTATAACTATACATGTGTTTACTATCAAAATACACATATTTATAACACGTTAATTCCTTTGCATAGTATGCAGAGAATATTGCAGCATCTGATGCTCAGGAACCCCGAGATTCGTCATCCCATGCTGGTACTACGAGTATAAATATGTACCGGGCTCTACTAAATATTTTAGCGTTGCGATTGTAGTTTCCTAGCCCCAGTTAACAGTTAATCAGTATATGTGATGGCGTGATTTATTGATGCCTACACACGCACGATGGGCTCTCTCGCCGCCGGCCACTCCGGCACCGGCGACCACACCCTACTGCTGCTCACTTCACTGTCCTCCCCAATGCGTCTACCTCCACCATGGCCACGTCCGATCCTTCGTGTGTCATGATGACCCCGCCGCCCGCAAACCCCTGTCACCGCCAGTCACTTCGGCACTAGCCGGCGCCCACGCCCTGCTGGTGAGTATATGTGATGGCGTGATTTATTGATGCCTACACGCGCACGCTGGGCTCTCTTGCCGCCGCCACTCTGGCACTGGCGACCACGCCCTGCTGCTGCTCACTTCAGTGTCCTCAGAAACGCGTCTCCCTCGACCATCGCCACGTCCCATCCTTCGTGTGTCATGATGACCTCGCCGCCCGCAAACCCATGTCGCCGCCGGTCACTTCGGCACCGGCCGGCGCCCACGCCCTGCTTGTGGTCACTTCACTGTCCTCCCCGACACGTCTCCCTCCATCTCCACGTCCCATCGTTCGCGTGCCATGATGACCCCGCCGCTCGCAAACCCCTGGCCATTAGGGCGTACCTACATACTATGCCCCATATGACATGGCATACCCTGGAAAAAATTGTCCAATATCTCTAACCCTTGTCCACTAAGAAATGTTAGCATCATATAGTTTAGAGATGCATGTACATGACGGTTCATTGCTGCTTATATGATCTCAATTCCATTTTTTACACTGCCAAATGCGTTGCTGATGTCTGGTAATTAACACAAGATTATATTCATGTATCCGTTCTAGTAGCACTATAGGGCGAGATGCTAACATGCAGAGCAAAATATCAGTATGCAATCCACCTAAATTTAATTCCTAGATCCACCACACTGTCTTCCTAACCTCGAGACTTGCTCCGGGGTGATATCAATGGACGCAGATCACCTGACTTATACATTTTTACTGCACGCGATGCAGTAAAGATCCAACGGAATCATACCGTTGGATCTTTACTGCATCCCCTGCAGTAAAAACGTAAGTCATGTGAGATAACCGGTGTGATCTGGACGTTGATCCTCTAACTTAAATGTGGTCACTGCACTGCCAGACTGAACCCTACCTTTGTTAAACGTCGTAAGCTGCCCGCCTCATCTGTCTTGCATCCTCTACCTGCTAATACGGCTGATGTCCATGACTCTCCCTGCCACCAATTCGCCTCGAGATGTGCTCCTGCAGATGTCGGTCAGACCGAACCGGCAATACTGCAGAGGATGAGAACCCGACGAACCCTCTCTTTCTCTAGCATCCCCAGCTACTGTCTTGCCTGCTTCGCAGCTGGACTGAAAATCCCCTACATTACTATGGGTGCTGTAGCGCCACTGACTACTGCCTGATGCCTGATTGTAGGGTATGAACAGCAACAAAGAATTCAACAAGTCGATGCATTGCCCAATATGGAGCAAAATGCTGTTGCGACGCAGTGTTCCCACGCTCGTATTTGCCGCACTCGTCCTGAAGATGGTAAAACATCAGACTTCTTATTCTTTTACACTATTTGTACATGATACTAGGCCTGGTCAGTTGCTAATTTGCTTTAAACATTTACCGTTTAAATGACACTAACAGAAGGAAAGAAGTTTGGAATAGGGGTTGCTAAAGGACTTAAGGTTGCTAAATTGCGCTATCTAGCATCTACAAATAGAACGAATGATCAGAACTGGAAGCTACAAATTCAGTGGCCCGATAGGTTGGGTGCTGCGGTTGGTCCTAATCAGCGGCACTTTGTCGATGATGTGGTTATTACAACAAAAAAAAATGCACCCCTCGCTGGTGTAAGGAAGTGGGCAGAGGTTGGCGATACTTCGAAGAGCAATATAGTGAGAGACATTCTGGTTAGTGTTGTGACACCCCACATATGTATTTTTTTCTAGCGACCTCCATCTTGTACGTTTATAACAGTGTGATATACAATGTACAGAATGCCTAGGACTTGGAGGACACAGATGATACTAGAAGAAAAATATTGAAGATTGCTGGTGAGCACTACAAGGGGTGGCGATCAACATTGCATGCCACCTATAAGAAGTATTCAACCGATGAGGAATGTATACAAAACAAGCCTGTTGACGTAGCATATTCCGATTGGTTGGCGCTTATGGACAATTTTGGCTTCGAGCGATTCAAAGTCAGCTAGCTTTCTAATACCTTCATATCCTACAAAAACTATTTGATAACACCCATTCATGAAATTATTTCTTAATATTGCAGTCAATAAGCAGAACCAATTCACGAAATCGAAGTACTCAAAAGACAAAACACTTGCTTGGCTCGAAATTCTACGCCCAACTTAGTTACGAGAAGGTATGAAAACTAAATCATGCTTTTACTTTGCACTGCAATCATTCAATCAAATTTTACTTGTATTTGATGTAGCGAGACCCAGAGACCAGAAAAGAACCCGATGACATAGAACTGTGGGAGGCAAGCCGTGTGAAGAATGGTCAATGGGCAAATGAGCAGGCAGAAGCTGTACATGTGAGAAACACTTCAAACAGTCCCCATTTAAATAAATATTTGCAATGTACATGTGACTTTTCTTTTTGTATATGGACCCAGGCACGTGCCCAAATCAACGTCAAGGAAGCTGAGCTGGGAGTCCCAATCCCAGATGAGGAAAGAAACAACATCTTTCAGCTTACTTATATATCCGCAACCGGTTCTGGAGGATCACACATTCGGGGGCGTGGTTATATGGCTAAACCTAATGTTTCTGAAAGACTGCGTATCCAGATGTCTGACCAGCTCGGCCAGCAAGTTCGATCCTTGCAAAATAGAAATGAAGACCTCAGCTCTCAGGTGCAAGAGTTGGAAGGAAGAAATGATTATATGACCTCCCAGATGGATGGCTTCGTCCAGGCAAATGAACAGCTCAACCAGGAAGTCCAGGCTTTACATGATCAGATGGCAGCCAATTTTGCACGGCAAGAAAAGGAGCTAGCAGACATGCGCAGAATGATGGAGAGCTTGCAAAATCAACAACGGCTAGTAGCAACTCCACAAAAGGCTTATGCTCGCACCAAGTCGAAGCTGGATGTTCGAGAAACTATTCCTAATACTACAACTCGTCGTGGTGCTCTTTTAATGGGTACAACGTTGCAACCTGAAAAAAAATGTAAATAACATCATCTCGCAACGACACAAGGGTCCTTGAGCGTTGAATCAATTGCTGGATGTTTGTTGTTAAGCCGATAGACGTATCGTGTGCGAATAAATTGATTCTGTTGCCACTAATTTTCAAACCTGGTGCATTAGGATTCTAGGGCCGCTAATTATAAGACGTGGCATTAACAGATTATTGCGACGAAAATAAACTGTTGCAATAGGAAGCTAGCTATTGCCACAAATTATAAAACGTTGAACTACAAACATTTGGCTATGACCAAAAAAGTGTTGCACTAGACTGCTATTGCCACCACCCAGAGAACGTCGCATTACGACCCTGTTGCAACAGATTTGATTATGTTGCATTACGAACCTATTGCCACACATCAGAAATCGTTGCAATACAATACTGTTGTCACGATTTTGAAATCGTTGCAATACCGTACTATTCGCCATGAGCGTGAAATCGTTGCATTACCGTATTATTGGCCACGGCAGTGAAATCGTCGCGATACCATATCATTCGCCATGAGTGTGAAATCGTCGCGATACCGTACTGTTCGCCACGGAAGTGAAATCGTTGCAACACCGTAGTATTCGCCACAAATGTGAAAACTCGCGATACGATATTATTCGCCACGAGTGTGAAATTGTCGCGATACCATACTATTCACCGCGGATGTGAAAACGTCGCGATACCATATTATTCGCCACGTGTGTGAAATCGTCGTGATCCCGTACTATGCGCCACGGATGTGAAATCGTTGCAACACCATACCATTCGCCACGAATGTAAAAACGTTGCCATACCGTACTATTCGCTACGGATGTGAAATTGTTGCAACACTGTACTATTCGCCGCGAATGTGAAAACGTCGCGATACCATACTATTCGCCACGAGTATGAAATCATCGTGACACCGTACTTATCGCGACAGATGTGAAATCGTTGCAAATAATGTACTATTCGTTGCAATACATTAAATCGTCGCAATACATTAAACTGTTGCAATACCATACTATTTGCCACGAACGTGGAGTCATTGCAATACCATACTTTTTGCCATGAATGTGGCATCGTTGCAACACCATTATTTTCGTTGCAATACGTTAAATCATCGCAATATGTTAAACCGTTGCAATACCATACTATTTGCCACGAACGTGGAGTCGTTGCAATACCATACTTTTTTCCACAAATGTGGCATCGTTGCAACACCGTTATTTTTGTTGCAATACATTAAATCGTCGCAATACGTTAAAATATTGCAATACCATACTATTTGCCACGAACGTGGAGTCGTTGCAATACCATACTTTTTGCCACGAATGTGGCATCGTTGCAGACCGTTATTTTCGTTGCAATACGTTAAATTGTCACAATTCGTTAAACCGTTGCAATACCATACTATTTGCAATGAACGTGGAGTCATCGCAATACCATACTTTTTGCCACGAATGTGACAACATTGCAACACCGATATTTTCGTCGCAATACGTTAAACCGTTGCAATACAATACTATTTGCCACCAACGTGGAGTCGTCGCAATACCATACTATTTGCCACGGATGTCAAGTCGTCGCAATAACCTATTGCCACGGTTGTTATCGCAACGAGTCAGAAAAACTATTGCGACGTTCTATTTCGTTGCGACAACAACCTATCGCGATGAATTTCGACCTATTGCAATGATTTTTTTTGTCGTAATAACCCGGAATCCTGGTAGTGATGCCTACTCCAGCCTTCGTCAAGTTCAGCTGGCCTTTTACCACGATAGCAAGGCCCTCGAGGAGGAGCACCAAACCCTTACGAGGTGGCGCAACCGGCTCCAATTTGAGACCAAGCTGGCACAGACGAGGCTAGCTGACGACAAGAAGTGGGTGAAAAGGGAGAAGGTTCGGTTGGAGTCTGGGGTCAGCTGCTAGACGAGAGGGAATGCATGACGCGATCCCTTGACGACCAGTCCTGGACCATCCACGAACAGGCCGCGGGTTCTAATGAAGCAGCAAATAAATGCCAAGAGAAGCTCAACGCCATCCACGACAGCCTCGTCAAGCACCGGGAGGCTCTTGAGGAGCGGGATACAAAGCTCAAAGATGAAGAGCAAAAACTCCTGGAGCTGCGGGATGAACTCGTGAAGAGGGAGGAGGAGCTTACTCAGAGGATGACTCTGGGTGACAAGAGTCTTGCGGAGCGCACCAAGAAGCTGGAGGAGAGCTGCGAGAAGGAGGAGAAGAAGGCCTGGCAGCGAGGACAGGACCTCACCACAAGGGAGAATGAAATTGCTGCCAGGGAGAAGAAAGTGCGGTGCCGGGAGAAGGACCTGGTCGACCGCCAGAACAAGATCCACCTCCGGGAAGAGGAGCTCGGTACACTCGAAAGGCAGGTTGCTGAAAAGATTTAGCAGAACGCCAAAGAGGTTGAGCGCCTTGCCCAGGAGAATTCGGAGCTTGCGGCGACCAGAAGATCCTTGGAAGAGATGCAAGGCTCAAGGGCTGCGCGGTCCAAACAAGTTTGGGACTTCTTGGGCAAAGACATTGACGCACTGACGCCGATGGGTTTTAGTCCCGTGCGTCCGGATGATCCGGAGCCGAAGCTATACCAGGCGTTGCAGGCGTTGAGCTTGTCGGGCAACAAGCTCACCAAGATGGGCGATGTCATCGCGAACCAGCTGGAAACCGAAGGACAATTGCTGGAGAAAAACGTCGCAGAGTACATGCTGACGTGCTACACAAGCCGGGACCCTCACCTCCCACTAGACCCGGTGCTTGAAGGCCCCATCGACGGAGAGGGAGAAGCCGCCAAAGCCAGCGTGTCGGAGGTTGCCCAGAAGGTCGCCTTGTTCTTCCAAAGGGTCTAGGACTCTCTCTTTGTAGCTCCCGCTTGTATCCTCTCTTCTTTTTCTCCAATTTTGTAATCTCTTGTCTCCCGATTAATGACATCCAAGAATTTTATGAATTTCATTTTTTGTCTTACACACCTTTGTCCCACTTGGCCCCCTGGTAGATGTGCATAATTTAATTGTGAACATGTACCAAGAGGATGTAGCATTTTGTTGAAGACTAGCGCGCTTCGAACTTGTAGTTTGTAGGTCCAAAGTCACTGATAGTAGGGGCCCCCTGAGGTTGTCGGAGCTTAGTAGCTCCGGCAGTGACCCTTGTCAACACGTAGAGCATTGACGGTTAGTCCTCTGGGGTTATCGAAGCTTGGTAGCTCCGGTAGCGACCACTGTCAACGCGCGGTGCATCGACAGCAGACCCCACTGGGAAGTCTTCCCACCATCTTTTCTTCACGTTGACGGTTGGCTCATGGATTTGCCAGAACTTGGTAGCTCAGGCGATGTCTACTATCAGTGTTTGAAACATCGATAGTAGACCACCTTAGGGGGTGTCGGAGCTCTGGTAGCTCCGGCTTTATCCACCATCATCATGAGATCTTTATTTTCCTGCACACTGAAGTCAAGAAAAACAGTAAAACCAATTTCTTCTCTATAACTCGTTTGCAGCTTACTATTCCCAAAAGAAATTTTTAGGTCGAATGTAATTCTAAATATAATCAAGTTCATTGGCTTGTTTTCTCCAGGTCCGATCATTTTTGGACTCGCCTTACTTCGGCCTACCGGGGTGTTGGTAGAGTGGCATACTTAGGGTGCAGGACCAGGCTAAGTTGATAGCACACTTCGGACCTGGATTGGCTTAGTGGCATTTAGACAAGTAGACCATTAACATTGTTTAGACCCGGAAGAATTGACAACGCAACTTGAATTATATAAGAATTGGTCGAGCTAAAGTTTCTTAAGAATTGCACAACTTTGTTATAGACAAGAAAGATAAAAATAAAAATATTGACCCTGTACAAAATAAATGCATGTGGAGTCTGTTTTCACACTATGATGTCTTTCATTATAGGTCCGGGGTACAGGGGAAACAAGTACACTCTTAGGGTATGAAACCAGACTAAGTGTGTTGCATTTCTTGTTTGACCCAAGGTAGCTAGCTACACTTTTAGTTCTGAGATTGTGACAAGCATTGCCTGAACTTTGCGAACCTTTTGGGGAATGCCTGGCTGTTCTCCCGAAGGAGCTACCCGACTCTGTATAATGACTTCATAACATACATCACATGTAACTACAAACTCACCTCCGTGATATTAAGTGTAGAACTTACGGAGGTGCTCAATGTTCCAAGGATTAGGGAGAGGTGTCCCATCCTCGGTTGCCAAGTGAACGCATCCGGAACGGGACACTTTGATCACTCGGAAGGGTCCTTCCGAGCTGGAAGAGAGTTTGTTTAACCCTTCTTGAGTTTGTATTCTGCGTAGCACCAGATTGCCTTCCTCGAGCTGTCGGCTGTGAACATGCCTTTGGTGATAGCGCTGAAGAGCTTGGCGGTATCGGGCACTCCGAACAGCTGCTCGGCACCTTCCCTCTTCAAGGAGGTCAAGGTCTTCACACCATAGCTGGTCTTGCATGGCATCATCGAAGGTCCGGACCCGGAGCGACCCCAAGGTGATTTTCGGAGGAAGGACTGCTTCAGCTCCGTACACCAGGAAGAAGGGTGTCTCTCCAGTTGAGCGGTTTGGAGTTGTCCTGTTGGCCCACAAGGTGAGCGGAAGCTCTTTGATCCAGTTGGCTCCATGTTTTTTCAGACGCTCATATGTGCGCGTCTTGAGTCCTTTTAGGATTTCTGATTTGCTCTCTCGGCTTGGCCATTGCTTGCAGGGTAAGCTACTGAGGCGTAGATGACTTGAATGTTGAGGTATTCACAATATCCTTGGAATGCAGAGCTTGTGAATTGGGTCCCGTTATCAGTTATGATCTTGTTTGGGACTCCAAATCTGCATACGATGGACAACAAGAAGTTGATAGCTGATTGCTTGTTTATTGTCACAACTGGAGTTGCTTCCGGCCATTTGGTGAACTTGTCAATGCCAACGAACAGGAACTTGTAACCTCCGATGGCTCTTGGGAAAGGTCCCAAGATATTCATCCCCCACACAGCGAATGGCCATGTAGGAGGTATCATTTGTAGAGGTTGAGCTGGTGTTTGAATTTGCTTTGCATGGAACTGGCATGCTTCGCATTTCTTCACTAGCTCAGTTGCATCCTGGAGTGTTGTAGGCCAGTAAAAACCATGCCGGAAGGCTTTACCAACCAGTGTGCGGGAAGATGCGTGGTTTCCATACTCACCTCCATGGATTTCTAAGAGTAGCTCGCAACCTTCTTCCCTTGTAATGCACCGCATTAGGACGCCGTTGGCACCACGCCGGTAGAGATCCCCCTTCTACCAGTGTGTATCTTTTAGCCAATCTGACTATCCGGTCAGCGGATACATTATCTTCAGGAAGGAAATTGTCTTTCAAGTAGCTCCGGATCTCCGAGATCCATGCATTGGAGCTAACTTGAGGATTTGAGTCATGTGTACTAGGTTGCTCGGAGCTTCCAGCAGCACCTACGACCCTTGATGGATGCCATGGTAATAGGGCCATCGGGACCGCCAGCTTTGAGGTGCTGGTCTCGCCCCCTTTGCTCAGTTCGGCAGGCTGAGCTGTTGGTCTTGACAATCTCCGTATGAAGGTTCTGTCAGGAGCCGGAGCTCTGGTTGAAGCTTTCGTCGAGAGTTCGTCAGCTTCAGCATTGTTGAAATGCTGGACATGGCAAAGATCCAGGACGTTGAAGTCCTTCTGAAGCTTCTGCACTTCAAGTAGGTATGCAGCTAGTTGAGGGTTGTTGCAGCAGCATTCACCTTTGACTTGTTTTGTGATGAGCTGCAAATCACCCTTTACCAACAGCTGCTTGACACCATATGATAGTGCCACCTTGAGCCCATAGATTAGTGCTTCGTACTCCGCCATGTTGTTGGTCGCCTTGAAGTCAAGGTGAACCATGTATTTGACCTTCTCCCTGGTCGGAGCGAGGAGAAGGACTCCAGCTCCGACCCCCTGCTTTTGCACGGAGCCGTCGAAGTAGAGAGTCCAGTGAGACTCGGTGAAAATCGGAACCTTGGGTTCTGGCTTCTGCTCACTTGGGCCCCTAGGATTTGATGGAGAGGGGGTCCATTCCTCCACAAAGTCCGCTAGTGCTTGACTCTTAATTGCTTCTCTTGGGACAAATTCAAGATCGAACTCGGCCAGTTCTGCTGCCCACTTTGCAATGTTCCTAGTAGAGTTGGGGTTATGCAAGATTGCACGCAGTGGATAAAAAGTTAACACTGAAATCTTGTGAGCTTGGATGTTGTGTCGGAGCTTCCTAGAAGCAACAAGAACTGCATAGAGTAGCTTATGCACCTACAGGTACCGAGTTTTGGCATCGTGGAGTACTTCGCTGATGAAGTACACTGGGCGTTGGACTGTCCGGACCCTTTCGAAGGGGCCCGGAGCTTCCTCCTCAACAACCCAGACCCTCCCGGAGGGGTCTAGACCTTGTTCGGAGACCTCCAGGTTCTTGCTTGAAGATCCCAGAGCTTCTTTTGCAGTGGCTCGGACCTTCCCGGAGGGGTCCGGACCTTGTTGCTCAGCAACAGCAACTTCTTCATTTCATGGAAGTTGATCCTCTGGCATCTCACCTTGTGAATTTGGGTCTGGGAGCTGGGACCCAGACTCATCTTCAGGTAGCTCCGGACCCTCCTGGAGGGGTCTAGATTCCTGAACTGGAGATGGTTCTGGTCTTTCCGCAACCAGGACTATGCTGACAACTTCGTTAGTTGCCAAAATGTAAAGCAGAAGTAGCTCACAAGGATTTGGAGCTACCAAGGTTGGTAGAGTGGTGAGGAGCTGCTTCAGCTCCTAGAATGCCTTTTCTGCTTCTTTAGACCATTGGAATGGTCTGGACTTCCTCAATAACTTAAAGAAGGGTAGCGCCCGTTCCGCCAGTCTTGAGATGAACCAGCTGAGGGCATCTAGACATCCAGTCAGCTTCTGGACGTCCTTGATGCGGGCTAGTGGCTGCATGTCTTTAATAGCTTTAATCTTCACTGGATTCGCTTCGATTCCTTGGTGGTTCACCAAGAATCCAAGAAGCTTTCCGGAGCTAACCCCAAAGACACACTTGTCTGGGTTCATCTTCGTGCGTGTGACTCGCAACTTGTCGAAGACAACTTGCAGAGTGTCAAGGAATGATTCCTTGTTCTTGATCTTGACGACAATGTCATCGATGTACACTTCCACTATATCTCTTATAATCTCTCCAAAAGTTTTTACATAGCTCATTCAAATGTTGAAGCAGCGTTTTTGAGACCGAATGGCATGGCAGTGTAACAATACAATCCATCTACCGTGGTGATGGAAGTATGCTCTTCATCTTCCCTAGACATTCTGATTTGATGATACCCAGAATATGCATCTAGAGAAACACAGTAATTCACACCCAAAAGTGGAATCCATTATCTGATCTATTCTAGGTAGTGGGAATGGATCTTTTGGACATGCCTTATTCAGTGTAGTGTAGTCGATACACATCCGAAGCTTCCCGCCGGCCTTGGGTACAACGACTGGGTTTGCCAGCCATCTTGGGTGGAAGACTTCTCAGATGAATCTAGCTTCAAGCAACTTCTTCACTTCTTGATGTATGAAGTTATGTCACTCTACTGATTGCTTCCGAGGCTTCTGATGTACAGGCCGAGCGTCGGGATAAATCTTAAGATTGTGCTCGATCACTTCCCTAGGGATCCCAGGCATTTGTGACGGTTGCCAGGCAAACACGTCGATATTAGCCCAGAGGAAAGTGACGAGCGCGAGTTCCTATTTGTCATTCAGACCTCCCGATATAAAGGTGGTCTGAGCAGCGTCGGAACCAATTTGCACGACTTTGACGAGGATGTCGGTGTCGCTGCTTGGTTGCACGCGAGGTGCGGAGGTTGAGCCTAGATGACGAATTCTCGGGGGTTTCGGAGCTTGCTCCTTTCCGGATTCTTCCTCCTGCATTGTAGCAAGCGCATGGAGTTCTTCCAGAGCATTCACTCTGGTGGTGCGATCCCCGCGGATCTGGAGAACACCTGCTGGTGTTGGCATCTTCAACACCAAGTAGCCATAATGGGCGGCAGCCATGAATTTGTACAAGGCTGGCCTGCCCAAGATGGTGTTGAATGTTAAGTTGATACGCGCCACGTTATAGACCAACTTCACAGGGCGGTAATTCTCCCGGGTCCAGAAGGTCACTGGGAGAGTAATGGCACCGAGTGGGGTTATGGCACCCGGACCTACTCCGGAGAAAGGTCACCAGCTTCTCCAGCATCTTCTTGTCTCGTACGCCCTGTCTAAATGCCACAATAACAGAAGTGCTTGAGATAGAAGGTATGGTGTTTCGTACCTGGGAGAACCTCTGGATGAAGGATCGCAGGGACTCTCCTCACTTCTACTTGACAGCAAAAAGGTCCAGTTCGGTGCCTGGTCGGGTGTATGAACTCCCGAAATTGGCGGTGAACTGTTGGCACTGTTCCGCCCAACTGTTGATGGACTCGGGTCAAAGGCTCATGAACCAGGACCTGGCGGTCCCGGTCAAAGCCACGGGGAAATAATTGGTCATTACGGCCTCATTGCCTCCAGCTGCAAGGATTGTGGTGGGGTAGATTTGGAGAAACTCAGCGGTATTGATAGTCTCGTCAAATTTCTCTGGCAGGTGAGGCCGGAACTTCTGCGGCCATCTGAACATGCGTAGGTGCATGGCCAGGGTAGAACAACCTCCTCCTACTCCCTCAGGATTAGGACTGTCCCGAGCCTCTCGCCTCTCGCGAGCTCGCTCGATATGGACGCGGCCGTCCTGTTGACCGTAACGGCAATCAAGCTCCGCCTAGAGGTCTTGAGTTGAAAACCTGGTTACTGTATGGGTACATCGCGCCCCAGAAGGCAAAGACGTCGCCTGTTGAGACGCAGCACGCCTCCTATGTTGTGAAGCGTGCGGACCAAGTCTACCTAACACAGTCTGATGCTGTGATGGGGCTCACCCCGAGGGAGGAGGACCTTGGTTCCACATTAGCCCTCCACTGCTGCATTGTACCCTGGGATGCTCCTGGAGGCAGTGGACATTGGAGAAGAGCACACGCAGCATGGAGATTGTGTTCAGGGCTGTTGTTTGCCGATGCCGTGACCGATGCAGATGCCCCATCTCGCTGTCCATCTTGATTTGCCAGTGCGGACGGTTGTGGCAGTGGCATGACTCCTGCTGGAGCCACAACACCTGCTGGCTGCTACATGTTGGAGGGATTGCCTCCAGCAGGTTGCGCAGCAGGGTTGCCGTTGGACGATCCAGCAGTAGAGTTCACCATGTTTGAATCTCAGGTGCCTCTACCTGGCGCGCCAACTGTCGGAGTCTTGTTCCGGCAATTCTCCCGATACTACCATTGGTAGACCGCAGAGTTTGTAGTTTGCTTGTGGGCACGCAGAGATTCAGAACACGATGGCAAGTTAACACGAGGATTTACGTGGTTGGATCCGGCAGATCTCCCGATACTACCGTTGGTAGATTGAGGAGTTGTAGTTTGGTAATGGGCGCGCAGAGATTCAAGAAGATGAATGACAAGTGGACACAGAGATTTACGTGGTTTGGGCCGCCTGAGCGTAATACCCTACTCCACGGGGTGTGTTAGTGTTGTATGAAGTGTGTAAGTCTAGAAGAAGCTCCAGAAGAAGAAGCTCGTCTAGGTCAGGGAGTCCAGAAGTGGTTTGGACAGGTCCCTTGTGTATCGTCGACCAATCCTTTTATAGTACAAGGACCGGTCGTTACACCGTTATCCTGGCCCGACATGTGGCCCCGGCGGTTACACATGCTTGATACACAATTAATGAGGTTAATTACCCTTAATAGCCCGGTAACGGGCCTGAATAGTGCCAATATCGGTATTAAGGGCCATCCGATCGTGTGTCATTAATATGTCATTAATGACACTTAATCGGGTCTTGAAGTCTTTGATTTCTCCTTGAAGGTCCGGAGCTGTTGGGGGTCCACCAGCCTGATTGTTGAAGTTGAAGGTCTGGCGGTTCAGCCACGTGGCAGCTCCGGAGCTTACCATCATGGACGGGTAGGTCCAGTGCAGTTGGACACATGTCGGCACTGAAGCTTCCCTCTGTCTTGGGTTAGGTCCGGGGATGCCATACTGGTATCTAGTCCGGAGCTTTCCCATGTGTGGTCGATAGCTCCGGTCTTATGATACACGTGGCGGCCCAGGGACTAACCATGTCGGGGAAGCAAGTCTGGTTACACCTGACATGTGAGGCCTTTAGAGGTCTTCAAATCTGGTAGATGGAGTTTCCTTGTGATCTTTTCAATCTCAAGGGGTATCCGGTACATAGGGTACCGACAGTGGCCCCCTGTGCCCACCTCCGTGACCTTTTGGATGAAGTCATTCCGCCGGAGGTGGGTCCATTCTTCGGTTTTTGAGCCGTGCCTTCAAGGGTCTTCGGACGTGCCGTTGGCGATGGTTCGCAGTTAAACCACCACCGCGTGGCATATCCTGGATGCGGCAGGTGAGATCTCAGCGTGCGGATCTCACGCAATTGATGGTCGCCGATTCCCGGTACAAAAATCGTATGGGTTCTGCGCGCCCTGTCAGGCCGCCGCCTTCGGGTTTCCCGGCTTTCATGATGACAACCGTTCGCCTGGGATAAGGACTTCGACTTGATCATCTGGGTGGCCCTGGGCCCCCTTGTCATTGGCAGGGTGAAGTTTTTGACTGGTATCGCCGGCTCCTCTGCGGTTTCCATCCAAGCGTTGCGGGGGCTTACATAAGATGGAAAGCACGCACCGTTTGGGAGTTCTTTACGCCTTTCATTCGAACTTGCGCTCAAACCCTCCAAACTTTCGCTTGTTTTCCATCTCTTGCCCCACTGCGCCGCGATGGAATTGGGTCTCCGCCATAGCCGACTGAAGACCGACGATGATTTGAAGAAGGTCTGGGCCCTCATGGGGTGGTCCCCTAACTTCTTCAACCACTTGGTCCGCACCGGCAAGATTTCGTTCGAGAAGGAACACACTGGCGACATGGTGTACTTCTCCGCGTACGCCATGGTGGGACCTATCCCACCTTTCTCCTCTTTCTTCTTGATGCTGCTAGACTTCTATGGTCTGCAGCTGTACCACCTTGGCCCCCACTCCATTCTCCTGGTGTCGATCTTTGTCCACTTCTGTGAGATGTGGGTGGGCATTTCCCCTGCATTGAGCTCTTCCGCACCTTCTTCACTGTCCACACTACGGGCAGGAGTGACGAGTACCTTGGCTTCTACTATTTTGTGAAGGGAAAGAAGTGCCCGTACAAGAACTTGCGGCCAGTCCCTTTTGGGAAGTGGGACGACTGGAAGAAGGATTGGATTGTCATCAGGGTGGAGGAGCACGAGAAGTTGGAGTTGCCGGAAGGCCTCCCCAACATCGACACTGCAGTTTGGAGTGAAGCTCAGGTGTTGTCGGACGCCTTCAACCCTGCTCTGACCAGGATCCGCCTGTGCGTGGAAGGAGGGGTGACTCCCCAGGCGGTGTTTTGCATCTTCCTGACCAACAAGTGGGTTCCGCTGAAGAAGAGGGATAATCTTGCTTGGGCCCTCAACAGTATGCTGGCCGATGATCGGATCGAGACCGGTTTGAAGTCCAACATGGAGGGTGCAACTTTGGAGTTCCACCTCAAGAAGTTCCAGCACGGCATCGACGTTGAGGGTGACGACTTGGCTCCGCCGGCAGCTTTCCTCCCTCTGAACATGGAGGCGGAGTTCAGCAGGGAGCTCCGGTGGACGATGCCGGTGCTTGACGACCTTGGTGTCGTTGAGAGGCGTTCGACCACCGGGTTGACGATCTTCGGAGCTCCTGAAGGTGGCTCCGTTCCCGCCCCAAAGCAAAGAACCGAAGTCGTAGGAAAGGGCAAGGAGTTGGTCGAGCCCTCGAGCTGTAAGAGGAAGCTGAAGCATGCCGACGGAAGGTCCGTCAGGCATGCTTCTTCTGTGGCGGCTCCATCTCCCCGGAGCGGGAGGTCTTCAACGGTGGCATCTACTCCAGCAGCGGCATTTTTCTGGGGTGCTTGCTCTGACCATGTGACTCCAGCACCACGGTCAGCTGAGGGCTCTGGGTCTGGAAGTCCTTCCCTGTCGAGGGGGGCCTCGACCAAGGCAATGCCGGTAGCAGCAGCAAGCTCCAGGGGACCTTCCGGGACTACCACGCCAGTGGCGGCTGGGGTCAGTCCGGAGCGTCCGGAAATGAGGTTCCGTGCTAACTGGTGCGGAAGCCTTTCGAGGTAATTTTTGATTTTTTACCTCAGCCAGTTGTTTTATTGTTATGTCTGTATTTTGAGTTTCATCATCCTTCAAACACAGCGTTCCTAAGAAAAGGGCTGAAGCTTCGGTCCCTGCAGCAGCACTTGAGGCTATGCATGCTGAAGATCCGGCTCCAGTTCCAGCGCCGCCCCAAAGGTGGCTGAGGCTGTGGCAGCCCCGGTGCTGGCTGTCATGGCCTTGGACCTCGACTCATTCCCAGAAGCTCCCGTGGTAGCGCCAGACCACGGGAATGAAGATGTACTAGCGGCACCAGCCCCGGAGGTTGAAGCTTCAGGCTTGGATGCTGAGATGTTGGACGCTCCAGCCACAGAGTGGGAGGTAGCTGCGATCCCAGCCCTAGAGCCGGATTTGATGAAGCCCCGGTAGTCGAGCTGGTGGTTGATGAGGTCCCGGCGGTGGAGCCGGGTGTTTATGAAGTTCCGGCACTTGAGTCGTTTGTTGAGGAAGCTCCGACAGTAGAGCAGGTTGCTGCAGAAGTTCTGGCTGTAGAGCCGGTCGTTGAAGAGGTTCTGGCGTCCGAGCCAGTTGCTGCGAAGGTGTTGGCGCCTGAGCCCATGATGGTCAAAGTGCCAGCGCCTGAGCCCATGATGGTCGAAGCGCCAGCACTTGAGCCAAAAGTGGAGGAGGCGCCTGCGTTGGAGCCTGAAGTAGCTTCTACTCCAACCGAACCTTCAACACCTGCTCCGGAAGTGGTGATCCCAGAGGTGCCCACTGCTGAGCCAGGGTGCCAAGATGAAGCTACTGGCCCCCCGCCTGAGGGGCCAGTTGTTGATGACCTGGCAGTGGGACCTTCGGAGTCAATTCCGAAGGTCGGAACTTCTGCTGCAGGAACTTCCTCGACGACGGCCGAGGATATCCCAGAGGACGGCCCTAGTGTCGTGGAAGATCAGGGGACCGCTCTTGTAGAGTAGGACCCAATTTTTGTCACTAAAGATCTGCTGGAGCCAGCGGAGAGGACCCTGGCAGGTCCAGACCCGATCCCCCTATCTTTGTCTATTGACAACGCCTGCTCCAGTCTTCGCCAGGTCCAGGTGGCTTTCTACCACGACAGCACGGCCCTCGAGGAGGAGCGTCAAACCCTTAGGAGGTGGCGCTGCCGACTCCATTTTGAGACCAAGCTGGCGCAGTCGAGGCTGGATGATGACAAGGAGTGGGTGTAGAGGGAGAAGGTCCGCCTGGAGTACTGGGGTAAGCTGTTGGATGAGAGGGAAAGCAAGATGCGATCCCTTGACAACCAGTCCCGGGCCATCTACGAGCAGGCCAAAGCTGCTAATAGCATAGCGGATGACCACCAGAAGAGGCTCGCCGCCATCCACGATAGTCTCGTCAAGTGCCGGGAGGCTCTTGAGGCGCGGGAGAGAAAGCTCGAAGATGAAGAGCAAAAACTCCTGGAGCTGCGGGACGACCTCGTGAAGAGGGAGAAAGAGCTTGTCTAAAAGACAGCTCTAGCTGACAAGAGCCTCGAAGAACGCACTAGGAAATTGGAGGAGCCTTGCGAGGAAGAGGAGAAGAAGGCCTGGGAGTGAGGGCAAGATCTCTACAAGCGGGAGAATGACGTCGCCGCCAGGGAGAAGAAAGTGCGGGGCTGAGAGAAGGATTTGGTCAACCGCCGGAATGAGATCCACCTCCGGGAGGAAGAGCTCAGTAAACTCGAAAGGCAGGTTGCTAAAAAAATTCAGCAGAATGCTAAAGAGGTGGAGCATCTTGCACAGGAGAACTCAGAGGTTGCGGTGGCCAAAAGATCCTTGGAGGAGATGCAAAGCGCAAGGGCTGTAGAGTCCCAACAAGTTTGGGACTTCTTGGGCAAAGCTAATGAAGCACTAACACCAATGGGCTTTAGTCCTGTGCGTTCGGATGATCCGGAGCCAGAGCTGGACCAGGCGTTGGAGGCGCTGAGTTCAACAGGCAACAAGCTCACCAAGATGGGCGATGTCATCGCAGACCAGCTAGAAACTGAGGGATAGTCCCTAGCGAACAATGTCGCAGAGTTCGTGCTGACATGCTACACCAACCAGGACCCTCAATTCCCTCTGGACCCGGTGCTTGAAGGTCCCATCGAAGGAGAGGGTGAAGCCGCACGAGCTACCATGTCATAGGTTGCCCAGAAGGTCGCCCAATTCTTCCACAGGGTCTAGGACCATCTCTTTTGTAGCTCCCGCTTGTATTCTCTCTTCTTCTTCTCCAATTTTGTAATCTCCATTCTCCAGATGAATGAAATCCAATTTTTTTTGTGAATTTCATTTTTTGTCTTCAACACCTTTGTCTCACTAGGCCCCCTGGTAGATGTACATAATTTGATTGTCAACATGTACCAAGAGGATATAACAGTTTTTGAAGACTTGCGTGCTTCGAACTTATAGATTGTAGGTCCGAAGTCTTCGATAGTGTACGTCCCCTGATGTTGTCAGAGCTTACTGGCTCCGGCATTGACAATCGTCGGAGCTTAGTAGCTCCGGCAATAGTTTCCATCAACGCGTAAAGCATCGACGGTTAGCCCTCTGTGGTGTCAGAGCTTGGGAGCTCCGGCAGTGACCTTTGTCAACACATGGTGTGTCAACGGCACACTCCACTATAGAGTCTTTCCATCATATTTTCTTCATGTTGATGGCTTGCCCCCTAGCTTTACCGGAGCTGAGTAGCTTCAGCGAAGCTCGATGTCAATGTTTGAACATCGACCACAAGCCGCCTAGAGGATGTCGGAGCTTCGACAACTCCGGCTTCATTCACCATCATCATGAAATATTTATTTTTCATGCACACTGAAGTCAAGAAAAACAGTAAAATCCACTTCCTATCTATAACTTCACTGCAGCTTACTATTCCCGAGAAAGTTTTAGGTCGAACACAATTCTAAATACAATCAAGAGCGCCGTCTTATTTCCTTCAGGTCTGATCGTTTCTAGACTCGCCTTACTTCGGCCTGCCGGGGTGTAGGTAGAGTGGCGTACTTAGGGTGCATGACCAGGCTAAGTCGATAGCACACTCTGGCCCTAGATTTGCTTGGAGGCATTCAGACGAGTAGACCATCCACAATATTTGGACCCGAAAGAATAGACAATGCAACTCGAATTGTACATGAATTGGTTGAGCTAAAGTTTCTTAAGAACTACACAACTTTGTTATGGACAGCAAAAATAAAAAATATTGAGCCTGCACAAAGTAAATGCACGTGGAGTCTATTTTCACATAATGATATCTTTCATTATAGGTACGGGGTACAGGGGAAACAAGTACACTCTTAGGGTATCAAACCAGGCTAAGTGTGTTTCGTTTCTCATTTGACCCAAGGTAGCTAGCTACACTTTTAGTTCTGAGACTGTGACAAGTGTTGCATGGACGTTGCGGACCTAACAGGGTAGGTCCGACTACCCTCCCAGGGGAGCTACCCGACTCTATACAATGACTCTATAACATACATCACATGTAATTACAGACTCACATCTGTGATATTAACCGTAGAACTTACGGAGGTGCTCAATGTTCCAAGGATTTGGGAGAGGTGTCCCATCCTCGGTTGCCAAGTGAACGCATCCGGGACGTGATACTTTGATCACTCGGAAGGGTCCCTCCAAGCTGGGGGAGAGTTTGTTTAACCCTTCTCTGGATTGTATTCTCCATAGCACCAGATCGCCTTCCACGAGCTGTCGGCTGTGAACATGCTGTTGGTGATAGCGCCAAAGAGCTTGGCGGTATCGGGCATTCCGAACAACTGATCGGCACCTTCCCTCTTCAAGGAGGTCAAGGTGCTCACGCCGGAGCTGGTCCTGCATGGCTTCGTCGAAGGTCCGGACTTATAGCGACCCCAAGGTGATTTCCGGAGGAAGGACTGCTTCAGCTTTGTACACCAGGAAGAAGGGTGTCTCTCCAGTTGACCAGTTTGGTGTTGTCCCGTTGGACAATAAAGTGGGCGGAAGCTCTTCGATCCAGTTGGCTCCATGTTTTTTCAGGCGCTCATATGTATGCGTCGTGAGTCCTTTCAGGATTTCTGCATTTGCTCTCTCGGCTTGGCCATTGCTTGCTGGATGAGCTACGGAGGCATAGTTGACTTGGATGTCGAGGTCTTCATAGTATCCTTGGAAAGCATAGCTTGTGAATTGGGTCGCATTATCTGTTATGATTTTGTTCGGGACACCAAATCTGCATACGATTGACTGCAAGAAGTTGATAGCTGATTATTTGTTTATTTTCATCACTGGAGTTGCTTCCGGCCATTTGGTGAACTTGTCAGTGGCAACATACAGGAACTTGTAAGCTCCGACGGCTCTTGGGAAAGGTCCCAAGATGTCCATCCCCCACACAGTGAAAGGCCACGTAGGAGGTATCGTTTGTAGAGGCTGAGCCGGTGTGTGAATTTGCTTTGCATGGAACTGGCATGCTTCACATTTCTTCACCAGCTCGGTTGCATCCTGGAGCGCTGTAGGCCAGTAGAGGCCATGTCGAAAGGCTTTATCGACCATCGTGCGGGAAGACGCGTGGTTCCCACAAACGCCTCCATTGATTTCCGCGAGGAGCTCGCAGCCTTCTTCCTTTGTGATGCACCGCATTAGGACGTCGTTGGCACCACACCGGTAGAGATCCCCTTCTACCAACGTGTATCTTTTAGCCAATCTGACTATCCGGTCAGCGGATAAATCATCGTCAGGAAGGATTGTGAGACCTATGTGTGCTGAATAAATTGGCTTGTCGTGAATACACTTGTCCTTGGTGATAAAAGTTTTGAATATCACCAAAACACCTTTTTATCAAGGTCCGACTCTAGCTCCGAGCTACAGCGAAGTCTGACTAGCTTTGGTCAGCTCCGGTGAAGTTTTGTCTTTAGCTCCGGCATGTCTTTGATAGCTCAGACATGTTTTTGATAGCTCCGCCGTGTTTTTGCTAAGCTTCGAGTTGATTTTTCTAGCTCCGGTTTTTGAGTTTACTAGTTCCGACTAGTTCTGGTTAGCTCCGGCGCTAGGTCCTGCTAGTTTTGTAAGCTCTGACGGGAGCTTGGTCTTAATAGTTCTGGTAAGTTCCGGTGCTAGGTTCTACTAGCTTTTGTAAGCTCCGGCTCAAGGTCCGGTTTGCTCTGGCAATGTCTGGAACTTGACTGCAGTGCTTCTGCTTTTCATTTGCAATGTTTTGTACTTGCTTTACATTGTTGGAAAGATTGCTTAGTATTCATTTGCTAAGTTTTTGGTGTGTTTTGGTTGTTATGGATGATATCGTGTTACTATGCTTTGCAACATGCTTATGTGAGGTTCTCACATAGGGTGTTGTGTTCGGAGCTAACTTGAGTCAAGTCGAGGACTTGGGGTCGTATGGATTGGTTGTTTATTCATGTGCAGGTGTTGCTTGAGTTCAAGACATGGCTGGTGATGAGATCCATTGGACTAGTCTCAGGGAGGAGATGAGGTTCCAACAACCAAATTCAGGAGGAATTGTGGTTGAGCTGATCAGGAGGTTGCGCTACATGATTGAATCAAGAACAATGTATATGAAGGTATCGTGGACGTCATCGGAAGATGTTTGCACATGTGCAAGGAGTGCATGGACGTGGCTACATGGTTCCGAGACGTGATGAAGAGATGTGGACGTAAAGAATTGGTCGGAAAGGTCCAACCGACTAGGTTATGGACTCAGGCTGCGGCTGAGTCGGGTTTGACTCAAATATGGAAAGATTTGAGTTGGTTATGATAGGATTTCGTGTGGGTCAGGAATTTGAGTTGTTTAGGAATGTGGGATACATTCCTAAGGTGTTTGGAGGTCTTAAGATTGCTTCTATCTGCGTATAGAATAATCCTAAGCAATTATGGAAAGTTATGATTCGTGAACAGAGTAGGATTAGGTTCCTGATTTGTGTTGAGTTGGCTTTCGAGCTGGTTATATAAGCAAGGGATCCCAGAGATTGTGGTGCACGACTTTGGGGCTGTTCCTCTTATGTTCTATTGAATAAAATTCATAGTTTGAAGGAACTTTTGTGCCTTGTTCGTCTGACTTGTTCTAGACAAGTTTTACTCTTCGAGTTTCTGGTTTTATCATAACTCGAGTTTTAAAGATCCAATTGACGTGATTCTTTTTGGATTGTCTTCACAACATGATTGTATATCATATGTCAAAATTTCACGGTCATTGGATTTGTGGTCCATGATCTACACGAGTTTCTTTGCAGCATTCCAGAACTGTTTTTCTCGGGTAGGGCAGATTGATCATTGTTTGATCTTTCGATCATAACTTGAGTTCTTCTCGACGGATTTGAGTGATTATTTTTGTGTTGTATTAGTGACTTGATTCTCTCTGATATCCATCACTTTTGTCATGGTGAAACACGTTTATAGTCTCACACATGATTTCTTTAACAGATCGTTTTTTCTGCCGAAAGGGTTTGGGGTTTAATTGTTTCCGCTGCGTAAGATTTTAAAATCGACCATTCACCCCCCCCCCCCTCTGGTAGCTTTTCACGTGCTCTTCGATCCTACAAGGATATTGTCTTTCAAGTAGATCCGGATCTACAAGATCCATGCATCGGAGCTTGCTTGAGCATTTGAGTCTTGCGTGCTGGGTTGCTCGGAGCTTCCGGCAGCACCTACGATCTTTGATGGCTGCCATGGTAACAGGGCCATCGGGACCGCCAGCTTCGGGATGCTGGTCTCGCCCCCTTTGCTCAGTTCGGCGGGCTGAGCTGTGGGTTTTGACAACCTCCAGACGAAGGTTCCGTCAAGAGCCGGAGCTCCGGTTGACGCTTTCATTGAGAGTTCATCAGCTTCAGCGTTATGGGTGCGCTGGACATGGTGGAGGTCCAGGACTTCGAAGTCCTTCTGAAGCCTCTGGACTTCAAGGAGAAAAACAGCTAGTTGAGGATTGTTACAGGAGCATTCACCCTTCACCCATTTAATGATGAGATGTGAATCTCTCTTGACCAATAGCTGATTGAAATCATATGATAGTGCCACCTTTAGTCCGTAAATGAGTGCTTCATACTCCGCCATGTTGTTGGTCGCCTCGAAGTCAAGGTGGACCATGTATTTTACCTTATCCCCGGTTGGAGCAAGGAGAAGGACTCTAGCTCCGTCCCCCTGCTTTTGCATGGAGCCATCAAAGTAGAGGGTCCAGTGAGGCTCGATGAAGACTGGAGCCTGGAGTTCCGGCTTCTTCTCACAAGGGCCCCCAGGGTTTGATGGATAAGGGGTCCATTCCGCCACAAAGTCTACCAATGCTTGACTCCTGATCGCTTGTCTTGGGATGAATTCAAGATCGAATTCGGCCGATTCCACTGCCCACTATGCAATGTTCCCAGTAGAGTTGGGATTATGCAAGATCGCATGCAGTGGATAAGAAGTCACCACGGAGATCTTGTGAGCTTGGAAGTAATTGTGAAGCTTCCTGGAGGCGATGAGAACTGCGTAGAGTAGCTTGTGCATCTCTAGGTATCGAGTCTTGGCATCATGTAGTACTTCGCAGATGAAGTACACTAGGCACTGGATTGTCCGGACCCTGTCAGAGGGGTCCGTAGCTTCCTCCACATCGACCTGGACCCTCTCGGAGGGGTCCAAACCTGCTTCGGGGACCTCCAGGTCCTTGTTGGAGGAAGCCGGAGCTTCTACTGGAGCGACCAGGACCCCCCCCAGAGGGGTCTAGATCTTCTGGAATAACTCCTTGTGTATCCAAGTCTGGGGATGGGACCCAGACTCACCTTCAGGAACCTCCGGACCCTCCTGGAGGGTTCTGGATTCCTGAGCTTGGGATGGTTCTGGTCTCTCCGCAACCAGGACCATGCTGACAATCTCGTCGGTTGCCGAAATGTAAAGCAGTAAGGGCTCACCAGGGTTCGGAGCTACCAAGGTTGGTAGAGTGGTGAGGAGCTGCTTCAGCTCCTGGAACGCCTTTTCTGCTTCTTCAGACCATTGGAATGGTCCCGACTTCCTCAATAGCTTGAAGAAGGGTAGCGCCCGTTCCGCCAGTCTTGAGATGAACCAACTGAGGGCGGCTAGACATCCAGTCAGTTTCTGGACGTCCTTGATGCGGCCAGGTGGCCGTATATCCTCAATGGCTTTAATCTTTGCTAGATTTGCCTCTATGACTTGGTGGTTTACCAGGAAACCAAGAAGCTTTCCGGAGCTAACCCCGAAGACGCACTTGTCTGGGTTCAGCTTCATGCGAGTGACTCACAACTTGTCGAAGACAGCTTGCAAAGTGTCAAGGAGTGACTCCTCGTCCTTAATCTTGATGACGATGTCATCAACATACACTTCCACTACGTCTCTGATGAGCTCTCCAAAGGTTTTGTACATAGCTCGTACAAATGTTGAAGCTGCATTCTTGAGACCAAATGGCATGGCAGTATAGCAGTACAATCCATCTACTGTGATAAAAAAAAGTATGTTCTTCATCTTCACTAGACATTCTGATTTGAAGGTACCCAAAATATGCATCTAGGAAACACAATAATTCACACCTGGAGGTGGAATCCACTATCTGATCTATTTTAGGTAGTGGGAATGGATCTTTTGGGCATGCCTTATTCAGTGTTGTGTAGTCGATACACATCTGAAGCTTCCCGTCAACCTTGGGTGGGTTTGCTAGCCATTTTGGATGGAAGACTTCTCGGATGAATCCAGCTTTGAGCAACTTCTTCACTTCTTGTCGTATGAAGTTCTGTCGCTCTACTGATTGCTTCCGAGGCTTCTAATGTATAGGCCGAGCGTCCGGATACATTTTCAGATTATGCTCGATCACTTCCCTTTAGATCCCAGGCATTTGTGACGGTTGCCAGGCAAACACGTCGACATTAGCCCGGAGGAAAGTTATGAGCGCGAGTTCCTATTTGTCATTCAGACCTCCCGATATACGGGTGGTCTGAGCGGCATCAGAACCGATTTGGACGACTTTGACGGGGATGTCGGAGTCGCCGCTTGGTTGCACACGAGGTGCAGAGGTTGAGCCTTGTTGACGAATGCTCGAGAGTTTCGGAGCTTGTTCCTGCCTGAACTCTTCCTCCTGTGCTGTAGCAAGCGCATGAAGTTCTTCCAGAGCAGTCAATCTGGCAGTGCGGTCTCCGCGGATTCGAAGAACACCAGCTGGTGTTGGCATCTTCAACACTAGGTAGCCATAATGAGCAGCAGCCATGAACTTGTACAAGGCTGGCCTGCCCAGAATGGCGTTGAAAGGTAAGTTTATCTGAGCGTAGTCAATGATCATCTTCTCAGTGCGATAATTCTCCCGAGTCCCAAAGGTCATGGGGAGAGTAATGGCACCGAGTGGGGTTATGGCCCCCGGACCTACTCTGGAGAAAGGTCGGGAGGGGCGAAGGTCCGAAGGTCGGAGGTGAAGCTTGACGAAAGCTTTGAAGCTTATGACGTTCAGCCCCGAACCTCTGTCCACCATTACATGGTGGAGTTGAATGTTATTGATGGTCGGAGATACCATCAAAGGTAGTTTACCAGCTCCGGTCATGTTCCGAGGGAAGTCCGAAGCATCAAAAGTGACGTCCCACGAACCACCAAAGATGGTGTTCATGGTCTTCCGATGCTCATTGTAGGAGATGTCGGAGTCATCGTCGACGGAGGTGTAAAAAGCCTTCAGGACCTTTTTAGGGTCCTGAAAGCCTAACTCCTATTCAGCCGGAGCTTCATCGAATTTTTGTTTTCCTTCCCTCTGACGGAAAGGAACTTCTTCCCAGCGCTTGTTGTAGCGCTCGACAAGGTTTTGGACCTCCCGACAGTCTTCCAAGTTGTGGCTATTCGACTTGTGAATAGGACACCACACTTTGGAGTGGCCACCGTCTTCAGAGGACGGTCGAGGTCGTTTCTCGAGGCATGGGCCCAGGCCACCCGGAGCTGCAGCAGCTGCAGCAGTAGATGTGCCGGCCGAAGGCTTCTTCTTGCTGCTGGACTTTTTCTTCTTTTTGCCACTCTCGGAGGTAGTGTCTTCGCCTTTGGAGGGTTTTTTACCATCCTCCGGAGGTGGTTTGGGGTGCATTTCATAGCCCTCCGCATCTTTGGCACACTTGTCTGCCAAGCTGAAGAGCTCTGTGACGCTGGTGATCTCCTTGATCGCCAGCTTCTCAAGCATCTTCTTATCTCGTACGCCTTGTCTAATACCACAATAACAGAGGCGCTAGAGATAGAAGGAATAGTGTTTTGTACCTGGGAGAACCTCTGGATGAATGAGCGCAGGGATTCTCCCCCCTTCTGCACAACAGCAAAAAGGTCCAGTTCGGTGTCTGGTCGGGTGTATGAACTCCCCAAATTGGCGGTGAACTATTGGCACAATTCCTCCCAACTATTGATGGAGTTGTGAGGAAGGCTCAAGAACCAGGACCTGGCGGTCCCAGTCAAGGCCACTGGGAAGTAGTTGGCCATTACGGCCTGGTTACCTCCAGCCGCAAGGATTGCCGTGGATTAAATCTGGAGAAACTCAGCAGGATTAACAGTCCCGTCAAATTTCTCCGGCAGGTGAGGCCGAAACTTTTGTGGTCATCTGACCATGCGTAGGTGCATGGCTAGAGCAGAACAGCCTCCTCCTACTCCCTCGAGAGCAGGACTTTCTCGATCCTCTCGCCTTTCGCGAGCACGCTCGGTATGACACGGCCGTCCTGTTGACGGTAATAGCGATCAAGCTCCACTCGGAGGTCATGAGTTGAAAGCATGGTTACCGTATGAGTGCGTCGCACCCCGGAAGGTAGCGACGTAACTTGCTGTGATGCAGCACGCCTCCTATTTTGGGAAGTGTGCGGACCAAGTCTGCTCGACATAGTCCAGTGCTGCGATGGGGCCCGCCCCAAAGGGGGAGGACCTTCGTTGCTGATGTGGTCCGCTGCTGCTGCAACCAGATGTTCCACGTCAGCCCTTCACTGCTCCATTGCACCCTGGGATGCACCTGGACGTGGTGGACGTTGGAGGAGAGCACGCGCTGCATGAAGCGTGTGTTCAGGGTTGTTGTTATTCGCCGATGCGGTGACCGACGCTGATGCACCGTCATGCTGCCTTGCTTTACGTGCTGGTTCAGGCGGTGGCGGTGGAGGCATGACTCCTACCAGAGCCGTGGCACCTGCTGGTTGCTTCATGTTGGAGGGATTGCTCCTAGCGGGTTGAACAGCAAGTTTGCCGTCGGATGATCTAGCAGCTATGTTCACCATCCTTCAAATCTCGGGCACCCCCCTACTTGGCGCACCAACTGTCGGTGTTTGGATCCGGCAGATCTCCCGATACTACCATTGGTAGATTGAGGAGTTGTAGTTCGGTAATGGGCACGCAGAGATTTAAGAAGGTGAATGACAAGTGGACACAGAGATTTACGTGGCTCGGGCCGCCTGAGCGTAATACCCTACTCCACGTGGTGTGTTAATGTTTTATTAAGCGTGTAAGTCTAGAAGAAGCTCTTGAAGAAGAAGCTCGTCTAGGTCAAGGAGTCCAGAAGTGGTCTGGACAGGTCCCTTGTGTATCGTCGACCAGTCCTTTTATAGTACACGAACTCGTCGTTACACCGTTAGCCTGGCCCGACATGTGGCCCAGGTGGTTACACATGCTTGATAGACAATTAATGAGGTTAATTACCCTTAATGGCCCAGTAACGGTCCTTAACAGTGCCGTTACCGGTATTAAGGGCCATCCGATCGTGTGTCATTAATATGGCATTAATTACACTTAATCGGGTCATGAAGACTTTGATTGCTCCTTGAAAGTCCGGAGCCGTTGGGGGTCCACCAGCCTGATTGTTGAAGTTGAAGGTCCGGCGGTTCAACAACGTCGCAGCTCTGGAGCTTACCATCGTGGACGGGTAGGTCTGGTGCTGTTGGACACGTGTCGGCACTGGAGCTTCCCTCTGTCTGGTGTTAGGTCCGGGGATGCCATACTGGTATCTAGTCCGGAGCTTTCCCATGTGTGGGCGATAGCTCCGGTCTTATCATACACGTGGCGGCCCTGGGACTAACCATGTCTGGGAAGCAGGTCCGGTTACACCTGACATGTGGGGCCTTTAGAGGTCTTCAAATCTGGTAGATGGAGTTTCCTTGTGATCTTTGCAATCTCAAGGGGTATCCGGTACATAGGGCACCGACAGGGCCGCCTAAGCGTAATAACCTACTCCACGGGGTGTTTAACTGTTGTATTGAGCGTCTGAGCGCTTGAGGGTGTGTGTTAGCGTAGAATCTGGAAGAAGTCCCCCTGTGTATCGCTCGACTGGTCCTTTTATAATACAAGGACTGGTCGTTACATCGTTATTCTGGCCCGACATGTGGCCCTGGCGGTTACTGATGCTTAATACACAATTAATGAGCTTAATTACCCTTAATAGTGTGGTAACGCGCCTTGACAGTGCCATTACTGGTATTAAGGGCCCTCCGATCGTGTGTCATTAATATTGTATTAATGACACTTAATCGGGTCTTGAAGTCTTTGATTGTCCCTTGAAGGTCCGAGCCGTTGGGGGTCCACCAGTCTGATTGTTGAGGCTGAAGGTCCGGCGATCGGACATGTGGTAGCTCGAGAGCTTACCGTCTGGGACGGGTAGGTCCGATGCAGTTCTACACGTGTCGGTACTGGAGCTTCCCTCTGTCGGGGTTTAGGTCCGGGGGTGTCGCGCAGGTATTTAGCCCGGAGCTTTCCTATGTGTGGGATGTAGCTCCGGTTGCAGTATACACATAACAGCACCGGTACTAACCATAGAAGGGAGGCAGGTCCGGTCCCGTATGACACGTGGGGCCTTTGTAGGTCTTCAACTTAGACAGTGAAGTTCCTTTGGTCTTTTTGCAGTCCCAAGGGGTATACGGTACGCAGGGTACCGACATCGTCCTTCGACGGAAGATGGCAACAGTTCAAAGGCTTGGTGTTTGATTAACAAGACGGAAAGACACAACCTGGAAGAATGTCGGGAGGTCCAGAACCTTGCCGAGCACTATAATAAGCGCCGGGAAGAAGCTCCTTTCCGTCAGCAGGAAGGAAAGCAAAAAGTCGATGAAGCTCCAGCTAAAGAGGAGCTCGGTTTCTAGGACCCCAAGAAGGTCCTGAAAGCTGTTTACAACACTGTCGACAACGACTCTGATGTCTCTGACAACAGCGCCGGAAAACTCTAAAAACCATCTATGGTGGTTCTTGGTACATCACCTCTCGTTGCATCCTCAAGACAATGCGATGGGACATGGCCGTGGCAACTCCCACTGCTAAGGCGGAGCCACATCGGAAGTGGATGGATACTCCCATCATTTTCGATGCTTCAGACTACCCCCAAAACATGATCGGGGCTGGCCAACTCCTGTTGATGGTGTCACCCACCATTAACAATATTCAAATCCACCATGTAATGGTGGACAGAGGTTCAGGGCTAAACCTCATAAGCTTCGAAGCTTTTGTTAATCTTCAGCTCTGGCCTTCGGACCTTCGTCCATCCCGACCTTTCTCTCGGGTAGGTCCAGGAACCATTACTCCTCTCGGTTCCATCACACTCCCAGTGACCTTCGGGCCTCGAGAGATCTACAGAACTGAGAAGTTGGTCTTTGATGTCGCGTAGATCAGTCTGTTGTTCAATGCCATTCTGGGCAGTCTGGCCTTATACAAGTTCATGGCCGCAGCTCATTATGGTTACTTAGTGTTGAAGATGCCAACACCCACGGGTGTTCTCTGGATTCGCGGAGATCGCACCGCAGGAGTTACTGCTCTAGAAGAACTCTATGCGCTTACCACAACAAAAGAGGAAGCATCTGGTAAGGAGCCAGCTTTGAACCCTCCAAATATTCGTCATAAAGGCTCTACATCTGCACCCCGTGTGCAACCAAGCGGCGACACCGACGTTCCCGTCAATGTCGTCCAAATTGGTTCCGACGCTGCTCAGACTACCCGCATATCGGGAGGTCTGAACAACAAATAGGAACTTGCACTCATCACTTTCCTCCAGGCTAATGTCGACGTGTTTGCCTGGCAACCGTTAAAAATGCCTGGGATCCCTAGGGAGGTGATTGAGCACAATCTGAAGATTTACCCTGACACACGGCCTGCACACCAGAAGCCCCAGAAGCAATCAATTGAGCGACAAAACATCAGCTAGTAGGAAATCAAAAAGTTGCTCGAAGCTGGATTCATCCGGGAAGTCTTCCATCCAAAATGGCTGGCAAACCCAGTTGTTGTACCCAAGGCCGGTGGGAAGCTTTGGATGTGTATTGACTACACCAGCTTAAATAAGGCATGTCCAAAGGATCCATTTCCACTACCTAGAATAGATTAGATAGTGGACTCCACCTCCGGGTGTGAGCTATTATGTTTCTTAGATGCATATTTTGGATATCATCAAATCCAAATGTCTAAGGAAGATGAAGAGCATACTGCCTTCATAACAGTAGATGGATTCTACAGTTATACTGCCATACCATTCGATCTTAAAAATGCTGCTTCAACATTTGTGCGAGCTATGTACAAAACATTTGGAGAGATAATTAGAGACTTGGTGGAGGTGTATGTTGACGACATTGTTGTGAAGATAAAAAACAAGGAGTCACTCCTTGACAACATACAAGTCGTCTTCGACAAGCTGCACACCACGTGCACCAAGTTGAACCCGGACAAGTGTGTCTTCGGGGTTAGCTCCGGGAAGCTTCTGCGTTTCATGGTGACTCACTGAGGAATTGAAGCAAATCTGGCGAAGATCAAGGCCATAGATGATATGCGGCCCCCAGCCCGCATTAAGGATGTCCAGAAGTTAATTGGATGTCTAGCTGCGCTCAGTCGGTTTATCTGAAGACTGGCAGAACGGGCGTTACCCTTCTTCAAACATCTGAGGAAGTCTGGACCATTTCATTGGTCTGAAGAAGCAGAAAAGATGTTTCAAGAGCTGAAACAACTAATCACCACACTACCGATATTGGTAGCTCCTAATCCTGGTGAACCTTTACCACTTTACATTTCGGCAACCACCGAAGTTGTCAGTTTGGTCCTAGTTGCGAAAAGACCAAAGCCACATCCAGTCCAGGAGTCCAGACCCCTCAAGGAGAGTCCGAAATCACCTGAAGGAGTGTCTGGGCCCGAGCTCTCAAACACGAAACCTCAAAACAAAATCCTAGGAGATGAACCTCATTCATTTGAGGAGGTTCACCTGGCTGACCAAGATGATCTGGATCCTTTCATTGAGGTCCGAGTCGAACAAGAAGAAATTTTAGACCCTTCCAGGAGGGTTCAAGAAGCACAGCTTGAAGGTCCGGAACCCTCCAACAGGGTCCGAGTCGATGGAGAAGAAGCTTCGGGTCTTTCCGAATGGGTCTGGACCATCCAACACCCCGTGTACTTCATCAGCGAAGTACTCCACGACACCAAGACTAAATACATTGAGGTTCATAAGCTGGAAGAATGTCGGGAGGTCCAGAACCTTGCCGAGCACTATAATAAGCGCCGGGAAGAAGCTCCTTTCCGTCAGCAGGAAGGAAAGCAAAAAGTCGATGAAGCTCCAGCTGAAGAGGAGCTCGGTTTCTAGGACCCCAAGAAGGTCCTGAAAGCTGTTTACAACACTGTCGACAACGACTCTGATGTCTCTGACAAGAGCGCCGGAAAACTCTAAAAACCATCTATGGTGGTTCTTGGTACATCACCTCTCGTTGCATCCTCAAGACAATGCGATGGGACATGGCCGTGGCAACTCCCACTGCTAAGGCGGAGCCACATCGGAAGTGGATGGATACTCCCATCATTTTCGATGCTTCAGACTACCACCGAAACATGATCGGGGCTGGCCAACTCCTGTTGATGGTGTCACCCACCATTAACAATATTCAAATCCACCATGTAATGGTGGACAGAGGTTCAGGGCTAAACCTCATAAGCTTCGAAGCTTTTGTTAAGCTTCAGCTCTGGCCTTCGGACCTTCGTCCATCCCGACCTTTCTCTCGGGTAGGTCCAGGAACCATTACTCCTCTCGGTTCCATCACACTCCCAGTGACCTTCGGGCCTCGAGAGATCTACAGAACTGAGAAGTTGGTCTTCGATGTCGCGTAGATCAGTCTGTTGTTCAATGCCATTCTGGGCAGTCTGGCCTTATACAAGTTCATGGCCGCAGCTCATTATGGTTACTTAGTGTTGAAGATGCCAACACCCACGGGTGTTCTCTGGATTCGCGGAGATCGCACCGCAGGAGTTACTGCTCTAGAAGAACTCTATGCGCTTACCACAACACAAGAGGAAGCATCTGGTAAGGAGCCAGCTTTGAACCCTCCAAATATTCGTCATAAAGGCTCTACATCTGCACCCCGTGTGCAACCAAGCGGCGACACCGACGTTCCCGTCAATGTCGTCCAAATTGGTTCCGACGCTGCTCAGACTACCCGCATATCGGGAGGTCTGAACAACAAATAGGAACTTGCACTCATCACTTTCCTCCAGGCTAATGTCGACGTGTTTGCCTGGCAACCGTCAGAAATGCCTGGGATCCCTAGGGAGGTGATTGAGCACAATCTGAAGATTTACCCTGACACACGGCCTGCACACCAGAAGCCCCAGAAGCAATCAATTGAGCGACAAAACATCAGCTAGTAGGAAATCAAAAAGTTGCTCGAAGCTGGATTCATCCGGGAAGTCTTCCATCCAAAATGGCTGGCAAACCCAGTTGTTGTACCCAAGGCCGGTGGGAAGCTTTGGATGTGTATTGACTACACCAGCTTAAATAAGGCATGTCCAAAGGATCCATTTCCACTACCTAGAATAGATTAGATAGTGGACTCCACCTCCGGGTGTGAGCTATTATGTTTCTTAGATGCATATTTTGGATATCATCAAATCCAAATGTCTAAGGAAGATGAAGAGCATACTGCCTTCATAACAGTAGATGGATTCTACAGTTATACTGCCATACCATTCGATCTTAAAAATGCTGCTTCAACATTTGTGCGAGCTATGTACAAAACATTTGGAGAGATAATTAGAGACTTGGTGGAGGTGTATGTTGACGACATTGTTGTGAAGATAAAAAACAAGGAGTCACTCCTTGACAACATACAAGTCGTCTTCGACAAGCTGCACACCACGTGCACCAAGTTGAACCCGGACAAGTGTGTCTTCGGGGTTAGCTCCGGGAAGCTTCTGCGTTTCATGGTGACTCACTGAGGAATTGAAGCAAATCTGGCGAAGATCAAGGCCATAGATGATATGCGGCCCCCAGCACGCATTAAGGATGTCCAGAAGTTAATTGGATGTCTAGCTACGCTCAGTCGGTTTATCTGAAGACTGGCAGAACGGGCGTTACCCTTCTTCAAACATCTGAGGAAGTCTGGACCATTTCATTGGTCTGAAGAAGCAGAAAAGACGTTTCAAGAGCTGAAACAACTAATCACCACGCTACCAATATTGGTTGCTCCTAATCCTGGTGAACCTTTACCACTTTACATTTCGGCAACCACCGAAGTTGTCAGTTTGGTCCTAGTTGCGAAAAGACCAAAGCCACATCCAGTCCAGGAGTCCAGACCCCTCTAGGAGAGTCCGAAATCACCTGAAGGAGTGTCTGGGCCCGAGCTCTCAAACACGAAACCTCAAAACACCTAGGAGATGAACCTCATTCATTTGAGGAGGTTCACCTGGCTGACCAAGATGATCTGGATCCTTTCATTGAGGTCCGAGTCGAACAAGAAGAAATTTTAGACCCTTCCAGGAGGGTTCAAGAAGCACAGCTTGAAGGTCCGGAACCCTCCAACAGGGTCCGAGTCGATGGAGAAGAAGCTTCGGGTCTTTCCGAATGGGTCTGGACCATCCAACACCCCGTGTACTTCATCAGCGAAGTACTCCACGACACCAAGACTAAATACATTGAGGTGCATAAGCTGCTTTACGTAGTTCTTATTGCCTCAAGGAAGCTTCGCCACTACTTACAAGCCCACAAAATATCAGTGGTAACTTCTTTGCCACTGCGTGCTATTTTGCATGACCCTAACTTTAGCGGGAACATTGCAAAGTGGGCAGCGGAACTGACCGAATTTGATCTAGAATTTGTGTCACGACAAGCAATCAAAAGTCAAGTCTTGGCTGACTTCGTGGTGGAATGGACTCCCTCTCCATCAAACCCTGGGGGCCACAGTGAGCAAAAACCAGAACCCAAAGTTCCGGTATTCACCAAGCCTCACTGGACTCTCTACTTCGATGGCTCCGTGTAGAAGCAGGGGGCCGGAGCTGGAATCCTTCTCCTGGCTCCAACTGGGGAGAATGTCTAGTACATGGTTCACCTTGATTTCAAGGCAACCAACAACATGGCGGAGTATGAAGCTCTCATCTATGGACTCAAGGTGGCACTATGTTATGGTGTCAAACAGCTGTTGGTGAAGGGAGATTCACAACTCAATATCAAACAAGTTAAAGGTGAATGCTCCTGTAACAATTATCAACTAGCTGCTTATCTATTTGAAGTGCAGAGGCTTCAGAAGGACTTCGAAGTCCTGGATCTCCACCATGTTCCGCGTCTTCATAACACTGAAGCCGACGAACTCTCGACGAAAGCCTCAATCGGAGCTCAGGCTCCTGACGGAATCTTTGTCTGGAGGTTGTCAAAACAAATAGCTCAGCCTGCCGAACTAAGCGAAGGGGGTGAGACCAGCACCACGAAGCTGGTAGTCCCGGAGGCCCTGCTACCATGGCGTCCACTAAGGGTCGTAGGTGCTGTCGGAAGCTCAGAGCAACCCAGCTCACAAGACTTAGAAGCTGAAGTAAGCCCTGATGCATGGATCTCGGAGATCCGAAGCTACTTGAAAGATAATATCCTTCCTGAAGACAGTGTATCCGCTGACCGGATTGTCTAATTGCCTAAAAGATACACGTTGGTAGAAGGGGATCTCTATCGGCGCAGTGCCAATGGCATCCTAATGCGATGCATTGCAAGGGAAGAAGGTCGCGAGCTCCTTGCGGAAATCCATAGAGGTGAGTGTGGAAACCATGCTTCTTCTCGCACGCTAGTCGGTAAATCCTTTTGGCATGGTATTTACTGGACTACATCACTCCAAGATGCGGTTCAGCTAGTGAAAAAATGTGAAGCATGTCAGTTCCATGCAAAACAGATTCACACACCATCTGAATCACTACAACTGATACCTCCTACATGTCCATTCGCTATGTGGGGCATGGACATCTTGGGATCTTTCCCAAAAGCTGTCGGAGGTTACAGGTTTCTGTATGTCGCCATCGACAAGTTAACTAAGTGGCCGAAAGCAACTCCAGTTGTGACAATCAACAAGCAATCAACAATCAAGTTCTTGAAGTCCATTATATGCAGAGTTGGAGTTCCAAACAGAGTCATAACTGACAATGGAACTCAATTCACAAGTGCTGCATTCTAAGAATATTGCAAAGACCTCGGCATTCAACTCATCTACGCCTCAGTAGCTCATCCAGCAAGCAATGGCCAAGCCAAGAGAGCAAATGTAGAAATATTAAAAGGAATCAAGATGCGCACATATGAGCACCTGAAAAAGCATGAAGCCAACTGGATTGAGGAACTTCCATCCACACTGTGGGTGAACATGACAACTCCAAATCGGTCAACCGGAGAAACTCCATTCTTCCTGGTGTACGGATCTGAAGCAGTCCTTCCTCTGGAGATCACCTTGGGTCTCTTCGGGTCCAGACCTTCGATGAAGCCACGCAGGACCAGCTTCGGCGTGAAGACCATGACCTCGTCGACGAGGGAAGGTGACAAGCAGCTGTTCGGAATGCACGTTATCGTCAAGCGCTCCAGCGCTATCATCAAAGGCATGTGCGGAACCGACAGCTCGAGGAAGGCGATCTGGTGCTTCAGAAGATACTAACTCGTGAAGGAATGAACAAACTTTCCCCCAGCTGGGAAGGTCCATTCTGAGTGATCAAAGTATCCCATCCTGGATGCGTTCGCTTGGCAACTGAGGATGGGATTCCGCTGCCTAATTCATGGAACATCGAGCACCTCCGTATGTTTTATGCTTAGAATCACGAAGGTGAGCCTGTAATTACACATGATGTAGGTTATAGAGTCGATAAACAGACAGGGGTAGGTCCTCCTGGAGAACATCCGGACTCCTCCGGGAGGGTCCGGGAAGTCCAAGTACACTTCATACAGTCACTGCACTAAAAATGTAACTACCTACCCTGGGTTAGTACAAGATGTATAGCGCACTTAGCTTGGTCCCGCACCCTAAGTGTGTCCTTGTCTGCCCTGTAATCCAGACCTATAATAAAATACATTGTTGTGTAAAAACAGACTCCACATGCATTTATTTTTATACAAGGCTTGATCTATCAATTTATTGTTTTTAACCTTCTTATCTATAATGAAGTTGTGCAATTCTTCTTGTGTTTTTACCCAAGTTATTCATATGCATTGCAAGTTATATTGTTCATCTTTTCGGGTCTTAACATGATGTATAGTCTACTTGCCTGAACGCCAAGCCAACATAGGTCCAGAGTGAGCTATTGAATTAGCCTGGTCCTGCACCCTAAGTACGCCACTCTACCTACACTCTGGCGGGCCTTAGTAGGGTGAGTACTAGAAAAGCATAAGAGTTCGAAAGGGGTATATAAATATACTTGTTACTGTATTGAGTTACCTCGGAATAAAACTCAAGTAAGAACAATAAGTCAAAAACAATTTATAGACAAGAGGACGAATTTCACTTTTTTCTTGTATTTAATGTGCAGGAAAAACAGAAATTCAAAGCGGTGGTGGTTGATGTCGGAGGTACTAAGCTCCGACAACCCCTGGAAAGCCTAAATTCAACTATTCGTGCGGCGACATCAGGAGCTACCAAGCTCTGATCGTCAACGTTTATATGTTGATATTGGGTACTGTCGGAGCTACCAATCTCCGCCAATCCCGGGGGGCCTGCCGTCGACGCCTCAGAATTGAAGACTTCGGACCTAAAATCTACAAGTGCAAAGCGTTCAAGTCATCAATATACTGACAATACCTTTGGTACATGTACACATTTCAATTGTACACATGTACCAGGGGGCCAACAAGACAGAGCACACTATATTGAAGACAAAAATAAAAATGAAGTTCATGACAAAATGGATTTCATTATTTTGAAGCACAGGATTACAAAATTGGGATTACAGTAGAAGGCAAAATGAAGAAGTCCTAGGTACTGGAGGATCTAAGTTCTGTGGAGGAATGTGGCAACTTTCTGGGCAACCTCTTGGACCCTGGCCTTGGCGACGTCTTCCTCTTCGGCAATGGGACCTTCCAGCACTGGGTCCAAGGAGAATTGGGGGTCTCGGCTTACGTAACACGTCAGTACATATTCTACGACGTTAGTAGCCAAAGACTCCCGCCCTGTCTCAAGCTGGTCCGCAATAACATCACCCCTCGCATTGAGTTTGCCGTCGGCGCCATTGAGGGCCACCAACGCTCGGTCCAAGTCCAGCTCCGGGTTGTCCGGACATACGGACTGAAGCCTAGTGGTGTCAGTGTGTCGTTGGCCTGCCCCAAGAAGTCCCACACTTGAATGGACGTTGTCTCCTTCAAGCTCCGCAGCTCCTCCAGTGACTTCCGGGCAACCGCAAGCTCTGAACCTTCTCGAGCAAGGCGCTCGGCCAATTTAGCATGTTGCTTCATACTCTCAGCAACTTGCTTCTCGTCGGTCAGCTCTGTCTCCCGGAGGTGGGATGCAGTTGTGCCTTTCCGCCAAGTCTTTCTCCCTACCTTTCACCTTCCCTTTCCTAGTGACAACGTCAGCCTCTCTTTTCGAGAGCTCATGCCCCAGTTTCCAGTACTTCTCTTTCTCTTCTTTCCTCCATAGATCCAGCTTTTTGCTGCGATCCGCAAAATTCTATTCACCTAGAGTCAACTTCTGTGTGACCTCCGCTTCCCTCTTCACAACATCCTCCTTCTGTTCAAGGAGCTTCTCCTCCCTTGCCTCCTGGTCCGCCCGACACTTCAGGAGAACCTCATTCAATTCATTGAGGTTTTCTTGACGCTCATCAGCGGCATCACGCCTTTCCTTGGCTTTCTTAAGGATTTCCATAGAGTTAGCGTCGAGTGCCGGGATGGCGGCCTCCTTCTCCTCAAGCAGCTTGTCCCAGTATTCTAACTGGGCTTTCTCCCTCTTAATCCACTCCTTCTGGTCAGCCAGCATCGTCTGAGCAAGCCTGGTCTCAAAATGGAGTCTGTTGCGCAAACGCCTCAAGGTGTTGCGCTCTTCCTCTAGGGCTTTGCTCTCATGATCGAAGGCGAGTTGGACTTGTCGGAGACTAGTGCAGGCGTTGTCTATGGACAACTCCAGAGGGATATGCTCCGGACCTGCTGGGACCATCTCTGCAGGCTCCAGAGGGTTCTCCATTACAAAAATAGGGTCCCTCTCTACAAGAGAGGATCCTTGAGCTTCTGCGGCACTGCGACCGCTTTCCGGGAGCCCTTTAGCAGCACTAGAAGAGGAACCCACTAGAGGAACTCCCACCTCTAGAGTAGAAGTTGATGGTGCTACCTCCGGGCTTTCAATTGTTGGCTCTGAGGGTGGAGGAGCCATTGCTACTTCGTCGTGCTGCTCTGGCTCTGGCCCAGGTACCTCCGGGACAGCTACTTCCGGGGCAGCGGTCGAGGCTTCATCCGACACCCCTGCCACACCCGGCTCAGACACCGGAGCACTGGTCACTTCCGGTCCAACGACCAAAACTTCAAGCATTTTCGGCTCAGCCGTCGGATCTTCAACATTTTTTGGCCCAAGGGTTGGACCTTCAACCATATCTGGCTCAATGGTCGGGGCTTCAATTACCTTTGGCTCAGCGGTCAGGGCTTCGACGACTTCTGGCTCAAAGGTGGTAGCTTCTGGCATCTCAGGTGTTGGAGCATTAGCCTCCACCACTACCGCCAGAGGTACATCTTCGACTTCTTCCCGGTGGTCCGGCACTACCACGGGAGCTTCGGCGCGAGGACTCTGAATCCAAGTTCACGATAGCTGGCGCCGGAGCTGTCGTGACTTCTGCCACCACTTGAGGAGGAGGCTCGATGCTTGAAGTCGGAGCTTCGGTATTCGAAACCCCAGTCGCCGCGACGGGTGCCAAAGTTCCTGACTCCTTCTTCGACATCGTAGAAATAAAGGGAAGAGAAGATTAAAGATACTTCAAAAACAAGACTAGCATTTTAAGGTGAGCAATCAATGATTACCTAGGGATGCTACCACCCCAGTCACCTCAGAACCTCTTCTTCTGATGCCCGGAGCCAGAGCCCACCATGTCTAGTGAGACAATGACTTTAGACCTCAGTCGGAGCTTCTCTTGGCCAGGGAGGACTTCCGGACCTGTAGCTTTTAGCCAGCACTGAGACCGGGGTTGACTGCACAGAGCTGGCACCTCTTGAAGATGCCTGAGTCGGAGAAGGTGCAGTCAAAGAGGATTGACCCTGGCGGGGAGAAGGAGCCGCCGTAGAGGTAGCAACCCTGACGGACCTCCCGTCAGCATGCTTCAGCTTCCTCTTCCAGCTGGAGGATTCGGCTGGCTCCTTGCCCTTGCCTGCGTCTTCAACCCTCCAGCTCGGGGCGGAGGCAGGCCCTTCTTCGGAAGATCTGGGGATCACCACCCTGGAGGTCAGACGCCTTTCAACTTCACCAAGGTCGTGAAGCACCGGCATCTTCCTCTGGAGCTCTATGCTGAACTGCACCTCCATGTTTAGGGGGAGGAAAAGTTGCCGGTGGAACTAAGTCGTCGCCATCGACGTTTATCCCATGCTGGAATTTCTTGAGATGAAGCCTAAAAGCTTCGTCATGCAAGTTGGATTTTAGAACAGTTTCAATCCGGTCGTCATCCATCACACTGTTGAGGGCCCAAGCAAGCTTCTCCCTCTTCCTCAGCGGAGCCCACCTGTTGACCAGGAAGTTGCAGAAGACCATGTGAGGAGTCACTCCACCCTCTATGCATTCGCGGATCCTAGTCAAGACGGGGTTGAAGGCATTTGATAGCACCAGAACTACACTCCAAGCATCGGTGTCAACATTGGGGAGGCCTTCGGGCAGTTCCAACTTCTCATGCTCCTCCACTACAATTATGACCTAGTCTTTTTTCCACTCATCCCATTTACCGGAAGGAAATGACTTCAAGTATTTGAAGGGGCAATTCCTGCGCTTCACGAAAGAGTATAAGCCAAGAAGCTCAGTCCCCTTGCCGGTGGTGTGGATGGTGAAGAAGGTGCGAAACAGCTCGACGCAGGGGGGAACACCCACCCACATCTCACAAAAGTGGACGAAATTCGCCACTAGAAGAAGAGAATGGGGGCCATGGTGAAAGTGCATCTAGGACTCCCTTGTGGGTTTTGGATGATTTATGACAAGCAATTGGGATCCTAATCCTTTTGTTGAGATGAATGCAGGAAAATGATGAAAAATGAGCAAAATGCCAAAAAGAGGGAAATTAAGAAGGAGAATGAATTTGAGCTCAAGAAGAAGAAATTAGTTGTTTAGTATGTATGGAGTGTGTTAAGGAAACACACCCAAGAGCTCAATCTCACTTAATCACACACACACAATGCACAAAACTGTACAGGACCGGACTAGTCCGATATCAGTCAGACTAGTCCGATATCACATTCTGCACAAGATCGGACAAGTCCGGTCTCCACCGGACTAGTCCGATATCTTTCTGTTCCACTTCGGACTAGTCCTCCCCAGTTCGGACTAGTCCTCAACACAATGCACAAGTCACTAGATCGGACAAGTCCGGTCAACACCGGACTAGTCCGATACCCTTTCTGATCCACTTCGGACAAGTCTGGTGATTACACGGACTAGTCCGATATACACTCTGATTTAAATCGGACAAGTCCTCCAAGGGCGGACTTGTCATCCTAAACACTTAGGGTTTCATGTGTCCGGACAAGTCCGATGTCAATCGGACTAGTCCGAAGCTTTCCAGTGACGAAATCGGTCAAGTCCGTTTTGAACCGGACTAGTCCGAGATTCCTAGAAACTTAGGGTTTGCTTCACACAGCACACCGGACTAGTCCGGTCACCACCACGGACTAGTCCGATATTTCTGAACCCTAACGGTAACTTCCAGAAACCCCATATAAATAGAGGTGCACGGCCCACTTTTAACCTCTCTCGAACCCTAGCGCCGTCACACCTCCCAAGAGACTCAAAAACCATCTCTCTCCACGAAGTTAAGTGAAAAATCAATCAATTCATTGAAGATCACTTCTAGATCATTGGAGAAGCACTTGGCACACGATTGAGCTCTTGGTTTGAATCTCTAACACACTCTTGCATCTCAATTTGTATATTTCGAAGTGTGTTATTGGTGGTTTTGAAACTTGTAATCAAGGGAGCTCTCAACTTGTGAGATCGCCCCTTCAACTTGGTGATTTACCCCTGTGTGATAAGTGGAAGAGGATTGGCCTTCGTGGCGATCCGACGAGGGAAGGGTTGGTGAAGACCCGGTCCTTTTGTGGGCTCCTCAACGTGGATGTAGGCTGCCTTCGTGGTAACCGAACCACGGGATAAATCTTGTGTCTTGTTCGTTTGTGTGTAAAAGCCCGTTTTTCGGAAGAACAAAAACGCAAAAATGCGAACTTAAAATTTTTTGAAAATGAACTTAGAAATCCAAACTCACATGTATCACATGCGTTAACCCATGTTCACTACAAATATGGACTTGTTAAAACTTGAAATCTTAATAGGAATTATTTCAACCCTAAAATGGGACATTCAAAAATATTCAAATCTCATGCCGTAAATTTTTCCATGACCTTCTAACATTCCAATTAGACTCTCGGAAAAGTTTCAAAAATTTTTGAAGCACGTTTCCCATTTATTGGACACGTACTGAGAGTTTAATCAACGTCGACTTCAAATTTAAACTTCGTGCTCAACCTTGTCCAAATCAACTCCAAATTTTTCCTGAGGTCCCTTATGATTCAAAAAGGTTAACTTCAAAGTTTCAGGATTTTTGAACCTAATCTACTATTTATTTCCTTGAGTCAAGTATCACCACTTGAATTCAAATTCAAACCAGAGTTCAAATTCAACTTGCTCAATTTTGAAATCTGGTTGCATCATAAAATTATCCACATTTTATTTAGGCATTGGGCCAAAGTTGAATATTTTTGAAGCATGTCTGCTGGCTCCATTTGAATTTTTAAAAGAGAAGGGAGAAGAGAGTGGGACCCACATGTCATACTTATCCTCAGTACTAGGAAAAGGGTGGGCCCCACTGGTAAGCTGCTCAATGGATGAGATATTTTGCATCTGAAAATGAAGAGGATAAGGAGAAGGGAAAAATGGGGCCCACATGTCATGTCTATCCTCAAGGCCACAAAAGCAACTTTGCTTCTTCCTCTCCCTCCCTTATCACTGCGTCGGTTCCCGACCGCAGCGCCCCCGGCGCTTCAATCCCAGCCAGCCCCTGCCTCGCCCGGCTCCTCCCCGTCGCCTGCAGCGCGCGCCCCTGGCCATCCTGCCGCTCGCCGGGCAGCACCGAGCCGCCAAGCGCCTCGCCGCCTCCTCTGACGCGCAGCCACCGCCGCCTCGGTTCCAGCACCTCCCGGCCACCGGCTTATCCCGCCCCCACGGCAACTCGCGCCGCCGCCAGCACCGTGCCTCCTCCTCGCCGGCCTTGCGTCCCACCGCGCCGCTCGCCTTGCCGCCGACCCGCGCAGCTCCTCCACGACGTCGCGCCCACCCAACACCGGCCACCGACGCCAGCGCCCCACTAGCCGCGCGCCACCTCCCTTCACCGCCTACGCCGCCACCGACGCCAGCACCCCACCTCCGGTCGCCACGGCGTCGCCCCACTCCGGTCGCTGGCTCGCCCACGGCCCTGCGTCCTGGTCGCGGCTCGCCTGGTCGCCCCGACGCGCCCGTGCTGCTGCGCCCCACGCCGACCGCCTCCTCGTCGCCCTGGTGCTCAGCCCGCGTCGCAGCTCATCCCGAGCGCTGCAGCGCCAGCGCCACGCCACCACACGCGCTCGACCTGCTACTCGCCGGACTCTGCTCGCGTCGTGCCTGCGCCGGCGACGATCGTCCGTCCTTGCGTCTGTCCAGTCCCAGCACCTGGCACAGACGCCGGCCGCTATGTCCCTGTTGCGCCGCGTCTACGTTAGAAGCAGCGCTGACCTCTCGCGCCGTGCCCACAACTGCCACCGGGATGTGCTCCTCCATGTTCGCGCCATTTGCTGACGATGCTCGTTCCGCTCGCTGTGTTCCGACCCTCACCACTGTCCAGTACTCCCTAACCAGCGCCAACACCCAACCTCACCACAGCCTGCTCCCGGCCGCGCAAAAACTCACTGCCCTGGCCACCCACGTGCCCACGTTCCGGTTTGCTGCTGGTCGTGATTGTCTGCTCCCCATCGGCATCGTCGCCCCGTTCCGTGCCATGGCTATGTCCTGAAAGCAAGGCAAGTAATGGGTGTGATGGAGGATATGCAGGAACACACCTTTGACACCATGGCATCGACAACTGGTCCAAGGTTGGCTCTGATTTTGCAAGATTCTTTGGATCAGTGACTGCAGCCAAGGTGTTCGATGAAATGGTTACAAGGCAAAACTAAGTGTGTTGCCGTTCAATGCTGGTCTATGGATGCAGGTCTATTCTAGGGTGGCAATTGACAAGTACATGTGCCAAGATATCCTTGGAATGGTGATGAAGCGACGGAAATCAAGTACACACCCAAGATGTTCGGCGAAATGCCTACAAGGTGAGCCTTGCCCTGGAATACCTTGCTTGCCGTCATCGATGTCCGTTCATCGTGACCCCTAATGGTGCTCATGTCTCGTCAAGTCATACGTCCAGTTTCCGCATTGATATCATTCCTATAGGAGTCCCTAAGTTGACCTCCTTTGTTGTTTGTATCACGTCGGCCTGTCCGTGCGTGCTCGTGATGCTCCACCATGAGCCGCGTCGACGTCGTTGACCATATGACGTCGTCGTGACGCTCCGAGCCGTTATCGTGCCCTGGCATCGAGATGGAGGGTTCTTGTAATGTGTGTGGTGCTGGAACACAAGCACGACTCATCGTACAATGGTCGTTTAGCCAAATTACGGTTTAGTCGAGGCAAGACTCGTCAAGTCCTAGGTATAGCTAGGGTGCTCGATGAAATGCCTTCTAGGTCAAACCAAGTGGTTCGGTGATCACCGATGACTTGGAGTAGAGGTATGCAATAACGTTGCGACCAACAAGGAGAACTAGACCAAGGGGGACCTTATAGAACTAGACCAAGGGGGACCTTGGATAAGAGTTCCTTGGTTGTGTCGAGGATGTTCCGTAGCCGATCACAGGATTGGTTAACTTGGTGTACCCCTTCTTCGACGGCAGGTTCGTCGAGTCGCTTATCAACAACCGAGTCGACATCACTAGCCTTAAGACTCACAAGGTGGTGTTCGGGATTCCGCTCACCCCATTGACGAGTCTGGGTCGATGTGGACCTCGCTAATCCGATCTTCTCGTGATGGCAAAGCATGACCGTCACGACAAGGTCTCGCATCGTGTTCGAGTTCCAGGAGTTCACCGAGCTCATCTGGACAATCTTGCAAACGACGCTGCAATAGTGTCGTGTAAGCACTTGAACGATGCCCAAGAAGTTAGCCGTAGAAACTACTTTACCTAAAAGTCATTTCAATGTTGTCTTGGTACTCACATCAAATTAACAGGGCTTGTTACGACTCTTTGAGTCCAAGCAATGTTGACCTCACTTCACTCCCAAGTGTCGCTAGGGTTTCATCCTGGTTCATCCTTATCAGGACCCTGCGATCACACTTGTTATGTAATTAGGTTTACTCCTTAATGAGTTTGTGTAACTTCACTGGTCGACTTCTAAGTCACAACCTCTTGTTGCACAATTCACTCATGCCTTAAGCTTTCAATGCTCCATCTTGACTCTTAGGTCATCCTTACACTACCAGTCCAACACTTTCACACCATTCAGCTGTATCGTTCTTGAGTGGCATAGCGTCGAGTGTTGAATGCCAAGTTGCAATGTGTGCATACATTGCACCTTTCAATTCACATCTCGATACTACTATGACCACTTGACTTCATCCTTTGTTCTTTCACACAACAAAGGCATATTTGTCCTTCCTAGTCGAACTCCTCATTCTTAGAGTTTACACAACCCCGTGGAGTCTTTTCTTAAATTACATAATTACTTAATTACTTATATGCATATCATGTCGATAGGAACGTGCTGATAGGTGATCGACAAGAAGCTTCACTTGGAGGAGAAGGCCAAGGTGTTTCCACTGAGGTTCCATGGCAGGTCCTCCGGAGGAAGATCAAGCCCTAACAATTGACATTTGTTCAGTCGCAAACTAAGGCAAGCCCCGGTTTGCATTTAAAAGCTTTACAGAGTTTTTACAGTCTTTATCACCTTACGTCATAAGTTTGATATGTGCATTACGTATAGGGTGATTGATACTCCACTTGCATGACCAAAAATCCCATGGATTGGTTGGAACGAGTTACAGTTTGACCTGTAGTAACTGCTTTGCTAATGCATAGGAAATCCGGTAGAAGTCGAGTAGTTGGAATCTACTCGCGAGAGATGTAGGACATATCTCACAGGATTGGTTACATAGAAAATGGCTTAATATAATGAAATTGAGACCGGGCAGGGAATGGCTAGGAAGCGGCGAGAAGTGAGTCTCGGTCCCATAGCCCTGCCTGTGTCGATTAAGGCCCGCTTCGTGTGCGGCCCCTTCGGACAAGCTTGAATTGTACCGGTAACATAATGGACATATGGAATCCAATAAACTGACGTAGCTTGGTCACTTGGGTGTCGAGGCATACCGTTCCGTTTTATAGGTGTGGGTTGAGGGTAGCAAGGTGTAAATCCGCTGGTGGGCACGTCAGAGTACGCCCCACGCAGGGACCTCCTGCCCGTGACGGATCGACCGGTTCGGCATTTGAGTGTCTCGCGAAAGGTTGCCATATACGACTAGTACTGAAGTGCTACGTAGGTACTGCGCGAAGTGCTCGTTGGCATTTCCGAAAGTGCATATGTGTCGTGTTGTCCGGGTGTGTCCTGATTGCAATCACTGTCCCTCGCAGTAATAGAGTACCACTTGTTCACTGAGCGGTGACGTAGTAAATACTAAAGAAGCCAGAAAATCATATTGTATTGAATTATAATTACTTTGCAACCTTGTATGATTTAGAGATAGTACAATTAAAAGTTTACAATTTCCCCATACTTTAGCTGTAATAGCACTATGTGCTTTGGGCATGTCATATCATCGGTAAAGCGTTTCTTGTTTGATTGTGGAGCCCATGATGTGCCGTGCTCAGAGAATGTCATTTGCTACTTAAAACTTGATTATAAGGATCCACATGTAGGCGAGTCATTTATGCTATTCCTTACCTATGTTTAGTGTCCCCGTGCATCTGTCTACTGAGACGGTTAAGTCTTGCTGAGCCTTATGCTCACGTTTGCGCTTTAACGATTTTTGCAGGTATTAGTTTTATTTCTGCTGTTCAGGTTGTACATGAGACTCGAGGTGTCGAGATAAATCTCATGTGAGCCACGCCGCTGCTGTTTGTTCTTCGTGTTGCTAGTGAGAATCGTCCTAGGGCATGGACGCCTTCTCTCCTGCTTAGTTAGGTGAGATTATGAGTATGTATTTTCCGCTGCGTGTGTACTTCTATTGTACACTCTTTTGTAAACTCTTCTTATTATGAAATGAAAACTTTATATGTTTGGTATCCTTTTTGTGTGTGCTGTTAGGTGCCGCATCGCACGGTACCACCCAATGAGATCCTCGGATGTGTGGACTCCGGTCCCCACAGACATGGTATCAGAGCTTCATTGGGAATAGCACGCTCGAAAAAGAGCCTATTTACAAAAACTCCGAAGTAGTCGAGTGAGGATTAGCTATATGCCCATTAAGGACTATTCCTAGTATAAGTTATAAAGGTGGTGAACTAACTTGTTATATTATTCTGTAACGACGCTCTGTCTTCAAGGTAAGAGGTAAGGTACGCCGCCGAGAGCGGATCAATCTCGGTAAACTCTGCATACGAGATATGGTATGTGAAATTTCCGTGGCTTAGCACGGAAAGTCAATATGAGTCTCTGAAACTTTCCATGTTTCTGAGAACATATGACACGCGGTACCCCAGCGTGACACAAAATTAGTGGGAGCCCCCGTCGGGTGGTGTATAACCCGATAGTATGTATCTCTAGAACTATTCATGTTCTATGGGATCATGCGAAACACGTATGCCCGAGCGTGTATAAGCCGGATCGTACGGGAGTCTTTGCTGTACAGACGTATTTACAGCCATGTACCTCGAGACATGGCCTCGCTCGAGGGCGACTCACACCAGAGTCGTATGCATTTACTTTCATATATATTATTGTGACTGCCTGTCGTGTTTCCCCGTGCCGCCCTTGAGGTGTGAAGGTGTGAAAGGGGATTGTTTGTCTTCTGCAGGTACACTAACTCCGGTAGCGACCCGTGTAGAATACGTTTGCGAGTGATCGATATTAGGACCACCTATAGACGTATCCGGATATACCGGGTTAGACTTTTCTTTTGGTAAGGCTCGTAGTACCGTCAGTATCACAATTGATACTTTGACCATCCCCCACGAGAGAAATGGCTTCATATTCATATTGAGTCCAAGTATCAGTTGCTGATATCTTGTGGACAAAGTAAAATGTTTCTTTTCAAGAGTAGGTGAACCAAAGTTCTTTGCTCCCGGCGAGAATTTAGCTCGACTTCGCCGGAGTAAGACTTTGGTTAAGTTTGAAGATCCATAGTGATATGCTATGGATAAGAAGGTCGTCAAGTCTCTTTTAAGATTCCATTTGGTTCTAAAGAAAATGATTAGTTGTGAATCAAGTTCTAGCCATCGGACTTGAGTTTTGAGCTAAGTTTCAAAATTTGAGTTTGTTTCCAAATTCTTGTGTTTCGAAGCCGGTGAGTTCTGTTTTCGAACAGAATGGACCTGACTTTGAAATTCCATATCTCTTCAACCTGGAGGGCTTTGGAGGCAAGTGAATACTTTTTGAAAAGCTTTTGGAATCTTCTAATAGTTTCCTATTGACCTCCAAGCCAAAAGATGCTTTTATGGTGATGAAAATGCACCATTATCACAGCAGCTGCTGTTCTGAAACTACACGGACCAGCATCTGAACTTTTGTCATAATTCCTTGAAGAAAGCTCTTCTATTCCATTATGATACATTTCTGGAAAGTGAAAAAGCTATTCTACAACTTTGTTATTCAGTGATACCTCAAATTCAGCTTATAACTAATTAGAAAACAGAGTTGAAGATAATACATGTATATAGGTGCTATCTGAAACAGTCAGAAAAATTCTGAACTTTGAACGGACATAACTCTTAAACTAGAAATGCAAACTATGCATGTTTATACATGCCTGGAAAGCTTAAATAGTCCTCTATCAACTTTATATTCAACACAAAGGCTAAAACTCGCAATAACCAAGTCTAAATTGAAGTATCGTTTAAGGTGTCGAAACAGTTCAGAATATGGACCGTTACCTATTCAGTTACTGTTTCGATTATAATTCCTAGTAGAATTGTCGAATGGATTCGTATTTTACATTTCTGGAATCTTGAGAATGTATGCAACAAGTTTTCTATGTATTACTTTTGCAAATATTGATGTTTGTATATCTGAAATTTGTGGACAAAATCAGCCTTAAACAAAGGAGGTGCTGTCCAAATTTTCAAAAAAAACTGTCAACTTGCAAATGCCGTATCTTCTCAACCAGAAATGCTACGAGGGCAAGTAAATACTATTTAGAAAGTTTTGGAAGTCCTCTACATGTTTTCTGTTCAGCACCAGACCAGAATCCTTTTCTAAATGGGTGAAATTTGGATAATCGCAGAGACTGTCCAGGCATACCCAAACTGGACAGCAATCTGTACACCTCTGAATTTAATCCATAACTCGCAGACCTTTGATCCAATGGTGTCATGCGAGTAACCGTTGGAGAGGTTAGAGAGTCAGCTACAATTTTTTCAATTGGCTCCAGACCTGAATCGGTCATCTACCTTTTCCAAATCGAGTTTGAATACAGAGTGGTCAATCTGAACTGAATTCAGTTCTGAATACTGAAATTTTACCTAACTTCAAAAATTCATATCTTTTGATCTAGAGCTGATATGAAGACAAGTAAGTACATTCTGGAAAGCTTATTACATTGGCTACAACTTTGTAAATAAGAATATTTCCAGATTTCCATCTGAACAGCCTGAAAACTTTAGATCAAAACTGCTACTGTTTAAGCAGATTCTGCTGAAAGTGCAGAGAAATCTGCTAACTTTAAAATTGCATAACTTGCAAACCAGAGATGATCTAGAGGCAAACCAATACTTTTTGGAAAGGTCTTGAAGTGTACTTTAACTTTATTGTTCACCTCAAGATCATATTCTGCCATTTACTTGGCCAAAATCGAAGTTGCGTCCAAGCTGTTCATCCTCCACCAGGATTTAACCGGGTGATGACCCTTCAGGGTGTTTATGGATTTGGTTCTCGAGTTCAACTCGAGGAGTTTCATAACATCCCAGGTGTTGCGGCCCAACAATATTTGCCTTTAGAATTGAGTATTACACTAATGCAAATCCCTTTTTGCTCGGATGCACATGCTAGTGTTTTGACTATGCAACCTTGCATCTCACACTTTAATTGTGCATTGAGCATGTACGACACTTCCCTTAGTTGGACGACCCTCCCCATAAATATTGCTTGGAGTAAGTTTCTTGCTCACCTAGCTTGAATCTTAAGGGGGAAGGAGTTCATCTAGTAATTGAAGTGTTACGTTCACCTAGGTGTCATACCAAGGTACATCGACACCGAACCAACGTGCTGGGAGCAATGCTCAAGTAAGTAGGACCGAGTACAACATTGACTCATTAAGTCAATGCGAAGCTTAAGAAACGGATTACCTTGAACCCCGTTTCTTGTGGAACTCGATCATCGAGTTAAAGAAGTCAGTTGATTCTTCACGCTAAACCACTCCTTTGCTTTAGTCTTTGAGACGAGAAGCCATAAGTGAGTAGTATGAGCTGGAAATTCTTTAGCAAGAACGTGGATTACTAACCAAGGTCGTGCCTAGCACAGTACCTTGTCAACCACTTAGTGCAACCTACGGAAGTGAGGAGAACCTTACTCTTCAAAGGTTACTCTCTTTGCCACTTCTGAAGGCAACCCTACCGCACCTTTTAAGGGGTAGACATAGTACTTTAAGAAAACTACGAGATGAAAAACCTGACCTTTGTTAAGGAACCACAATTACCTTTAAGTTGTGATTAACAAGCTTTAGGGAACTTCCGATCAACAAGAAGTTCAATCACCTTGTTCCATTTTGTACACTCTGTTGCCTTGAGATGAACCCCACCATTCCTCGCTAATACTTTTACCTTGAAACCATCGAACTTGGTCGAGATATGAAAGTAGCAAGTCTTGTCTAGCGCCTTTCATGACCAAGTTTAATCAATCCTCCTGTATTTGGGATACTTCTGACTGTGTTTGGATTGTCTTACCTATTTTTGCTCAAAACATAATACTGAATGCACCATATCTTGCATAATTATCCGCGGAGTTGCATTGTGTCTGCATAACAGCATCCGGTTTGTGATGCATCATAAAACGTAATTACTAATGAGTTTTGAGCACGAATATGTGACCCCGTTCAGATACTTAAGTAGTGCCTAACATTTTTGAGTTGTGATCAATTTTATCGTTCGCAACGCCTTCGACTGGTTTCATTATCTTGAGTAGCACAAGGGACACCTTGTGACTAAAACACAGTTGAGTCCTTGTCCTTGACTTGTTAGGTTCAAGTACCTTGATTGTTGCAACTATACCGTTCTTCATCGAGTAGTCATCAGTTCGATGATCAACCTTGTAAAATCCATGAAATCTCCTTCCTCGCGAGGATACCGTTCGTTTGTCAACCTCGTGAAACTCTTTGGGTCCATCTAAGATCTTACGTTGTTATATGGTAACCTTGCTACACTAATTACCTTGTAGTTACCATATGATTGAGTTCTTTGCTGTGTCGAAACATATGAGGATACTGAATCCTTAAATCCTCATGTGCCACCGCAAAAAGGTCTTCATCTTCTGCTTCTATTGTTTGAAGACGTTGATATACCCAGAAACCTTGTAGTCGTCATATCTTCAATATTCCTGCTGTTTTGATTACATAAGAGTGTTGAGTGTCTTGCTACTCTTATGCTATGGCTAAGGAATCCTATGGTTGACTAAACATCAAACGAGGTTAATGATTGTTGTTTAACCTTGTAAACCATCTTAACTCATGTCAAGGGAAATACCACATTATGTTGAAAGGACCTATGCAAAACCAAGCAAGCAACCAAGAACCAATGCAAGAAAAGTTTCAAACTATCAAGGTGACCTAGAGAAGCAAAGAACAAGTGCAAATTCTTCAAATCAAGACTAGGACAGGACAAGATGTCATGTTAGTGCAAGAGTACAACAATAAAGGATCAGTACCAGACGTGAGAGCTTTACGATGTGATATTGTCATGTCGAGCATCCTGTCAAGGCTATCAACCTAAAGACTGGAATCTCCTGAGGCAAACTTTAGAATTTCTTAAGATGCATGAAGATAATCACTATTTTGTAGAACCCAAGTTTTTAAGGGCATTGCCATTTTCCTTAGTCAATGACCCTCTTTTACGGATCATTCCCTCATCGTTCTGTTATTCTACCTGTTAGAATCTCGGGACGAGATTCCTTTAAGGGGGAAGGATTGTAAAAGCCCGTTTTTCGGAAGAACAAAAACGCAAAAATGCGAACTTAAAAATTTTTGAAAATGAACTTAGAAATCCAAACTCACATGTATCACATGCGTTAACCCATGTTCACTACGAATATGGACTTGTTAAAACTTGAAATCTTAATAGGAATTATTTCAACCCTAAAATGGGACATTCAAAAATATTCAAATCTCATGCCGTAAATTTTTCCATGACCTTCTAATATTCCAATTAGACTCTCGGAAAAGTTTCAAAAATTTTTGAAGCACGTTTCCCATTTATTGGACACGTACTGAGAGTTTAATCAACGTCGACTTCAAATTTAAACTTCGTGCTCAACCTTGTCCAAATCAACTCCAAATTTTTCCTGAGGTCCCTTATGGTTCAAAAAGGTTAACTTCAAAGTTTCAGGATTTTTGAACCTAATCTACTATTTATTTCCTTGAGTCAAGTATCACCACTTGAATTCAAATTCAAACCAGAGTTCAAATTCAACTTGCTCAATTTTGAAATCTGGTTGCATCATAAAATTATCCACATTTTATTTAGGCATTGGGCCAAAGTTGAATATTTTTGAAGCATGTCTGCTGGCTCCATTTGAATTTTTAAAAGAGAAGGGAGAAGAGAGTGGGACCCACATGTCATACTTATCCTCAGTACTAGGAAAAGGGTGGGCCCCACTGGTAAGCTGCTCAATGGATGAGATATTTTGCATCTGAAAATGAAGAGGATAAGGAGAAGGGAAAAATGGGGCCCACATGTCATGTCTATCCTCAAGGCCACAAAAGCAACTTTGCTTCTTCCTCTCCCTCCCTTATCACTGCGTCGGTTCCCGACCGCAGCGCCCCCGGCGCTTCAATCCCAGCCAGCCCCTGCCTCGCCCGGCTCCTCCCCGTCGCCTGCAGCGCGCGCCCCTGGCCATCCTGCCGCTCGCCGGGCAGCACCGAGCCGCCAAGCGCCTCGCCGCCTCCTCCGACGCGCAGCCACCGCCGCCTCGGTTCCAGCACCTCCCGGCCACCGGCTTATCCCGCCCCCACGGCAACTCGCGCCGCCGCCAGCACCGTGCCTCCTCCTCGCCGGCCCTGCGTCCCACCGCGCCGCTCGCCTTGCCGCCGACCCGCGCAGCTCCTCCACGACGTCGCGCCCACCCAACACCGGCCACCGACGCCAGCGCCCCACTAGCCGCGCGCCACCTCCCTTCACCGCCTGCGCCGCCACCGATGCCAGCACCCCACCTCCGGTCGCCACGGCATCGCCCCACTCCGGTCGCTGGCTCGCCCGCGGCCCTGCGTCCTGGTCGCCGCTCGCCTGGTCGCCCCGACGCGCCCGTGCTGCTGCGCCCCACGCCGACCGCCTCCTCGTCGCCCTGGTGCTCAGCCCGCGTCCCAGCTCATCCTGAGCGTTGCAGCGCCAGCGCCACACCACCACACGCGCTCGACCTGCTACTCGCCGGACTCTGCTCACGTCGTGCCTGCGCCGGCGACGATCGTCCGTCCTTGCGTCTGTCCAGTCCCAGCACCTGGCACAGACGCCGGCCGCTATGTCCCTGTTGCGCCGCGTCTACGTTAGAAGCAGCGCTGACCTCTCGCGCCGCGCCCACAACTGCCACCGGGATGTGCTCCTCCATGTTCGCGCCATTTGCTGACGATGCTCGTTCCGCTCGCTGTGTTCCGACTCTCACCACTGTCCAGTACTCCCTATCCAGCGCCAACACCCAACCTCACCACAGCCTGCTCCCGGCCGCGCAAAAACTCGCTGCCCTGGCCACCCACGTGCCCACGTTCCGGTTTGCTGCTGGTCGTGATTGTCTGCTCCCCATCGGCATCGTCGCCCCGTTCCGTGCCATGGCTATGTCCTGAAAGCAAGGCAAGTAATGGGTGTGATGGAGGATATGCAGGAACACACCTTTGACACCATGGCATCGACAACTGGTCCAAGGTTGGCTCTGATTTTGCAAGATTCTTTGGATCAGTGACTGCAGCCAAGGTGTTCGATGAAATGGTTACAAGGCAAAACTAAGTGTGTTGCCGTTCAATGCTAGTCTATGGATGCAGGCAATTGACAAGTACATGTGCCAAGATATCCTTGGAATGGTGATGAAGCGACGGAAATCAAGTACACACCCAAGATGTTCGGCGAAATGCTTACAAGGTGAGCCTTGCCCTGGAATACCTTGCTTGCCGTCATCGATGTCCGTTCATCGTGACCCCTAATGGTGCTCATGTCTCGTCAAGTCATACGTCCAGTTTCCGCATTGATATCATTCCTATAGGAGTCCCTAAGTTGACCTCCTTTGTTGTTTGTATCACGTCGGCCTGTCCGTGCGTGCTCGTGATGCTCCACCATGAGCCGCGTCGACGTCGTTGACCATATGACGTCGTCGTGACGCTCCGAGCCGTTATCGTGCCCTGGCATCGAGATGGAGGGTTCTTGTAATGTGTGTGGTGCTGGAACACAAGCACGACTCGTCGTACAATGGTCGTTTAGCCAAATTAGGGTTTAGTCGAGGCAAGACTCGTCAAGTCCTAGGTATAGCTAGGGTGCTCGATGAAATGCCTTCTAGGTCAAACCAAGTGGTTCGGTGATCACCGATGACTTGGAGTAGAGGTATGCAATAACATTGCGACCAACAAGGAGAACTAGACCAAGGGGGACCTTATAGAACTAGACCAAGGGGGACCTTGGATAAGAGTTCCTTGGTTGTGTCGAGGATGTTCCGTAGCCGATCACAGGATTGGTTAACTTGGTGTACCCCTTCTTCGACGGCAGGTTCGTCGAGTCGCTTATCAACAACCGAGTCGACATCACTAGCCTTAAGACTCACAAGGTGGTGTTCGGGATTCCGCTCACCCCATTGACGAGTCTGGGTCGATGTGGACCTCGCTAATCCGATCTTCTTGTGATGGCAAAGCATGACCGTCACGACAAGGTCTCGCATCGTGTTCGAGTTCCAGGAGTTCACCGAGCTCATCTGGACAATCTTGCAAATGACGCTGCAATAGTGTCGTGTAAGCACTTGAACGATGCCCAAGAAGTTAGCCGTAGAAACTACTTTACCTAAAAGTCATTTCAATGTTGTCTTGATACTCACATCAAATTAACAGGGCTTGTTACGACTCTTTGAGTCCAAGCAATGTTGACCTCACATCACTCCCAAGTGTCGCTAGGGTTTCATCCTGGTTCATCCTTATCAGGACCCTGCGATCACACTTGTTACGTAATTAGGTTTACTCCTTAATGAGTTTGTGTAACTTCACTGGTCGACTTCTAAGTCACAACCTCTTGTTGCACAATTCACTCATGCCTTAAGCTTTCAATGCTCCATCTTGACTCTTAGGTCATCCTTACACTACCAGTCCAACACTTTCACACCATTCAGCTGTATCGTTCTTGAGTGGCATAGCGTCGAGTGTTGAATGCCAAGTTGCAATGTGTGCTTACATTGCACCTTTCAATTCACATCTCGATACTACTATGACCACTTGACTTCATCCTTTGTTCATTCACACAACAAAGGCATATTTGTCCTTCCTAGTCGAACTCCTCATTCTTAGAGTTTACACAACCCCGTGGAGTCTTTTCTTAAATTACTTAATTACTTAATTACTTATATGCATATCATGTCGATAGGAACGTGCTGATAGGTGATCGACAAGAAGCTTCACTTGGAGGAGAAGGCCAAGGTGTTTCGACTGAGGTTCCATGGCAGGTCCTCCGGAGGAAGATCAAGCCCTAACAATTGACATTTGTTCAGTCGCAAACTAAGGCAAGCCCCAGTTTGCATTTAAAATCTTTACAGAGTTTTTACAGTCTTTATCACCTTACGTCATAAGTTTGATATGTGCATTACGTATAGGGTGATTGATACTCCACTTGCATGACCAAAAATCCCATGGATTGGTTGGAACGAGTTACAGTTTGACCTGTAGTAACTGCTTTGTTAATGCATAGGAAATCCGGTAGAAGTCGAGTAGTTGGAATCTACTCGCGAGAGATGTAGGACATATCTCACAGGATTGGTTAGATAGAAAATGGCTTAATATAATGAAATTGAGACCGGGCAGGGAATGGCTAGGAAGCGGCGAGAAGTGAGTCTCGGTCGCATAGCCCTGCCTGTGTCGATTAAGGCCCGCTTCGTGTGCGGCCGCTTCAGACAAGCTTGAATTGTACCGGTAACATAATGGACATATGGAATCCAATAAACTGACGTAGCTTGGTCACTTGGGTGTCGAGGCATACCGTTCCGTTTTATTGGTGTGGGTTGAGGGTAGCAAGGTGTAAATCCGCTGGTGGGCACGTCAGAGTACGCCCCACGCAGGGACCTCCTGCCCGTGACGGATCGACCGGTTCGGCATTTGAGTGTCTCGCGAAAGGTTGCCATATACGACTAGTACTGAAGTGCTACGTAGGTACTGCGCGAAGTGCTCGCTGGCATTTCCGAAAGTGCGTATGTGTCGTGTTGTCCGGGTGTGTCCTGATTGCAATCACTGTCCCTCGCAGTAATAGAGTACCACTTGTTCACTGAGCGGTGACGTAGTAAATACTAAAGAAGCCAGAAAATCATATTGTATTGAATTATAATTACTTTGCAACCTTGTATGATTTAGAGATAGTACAATTAAAAGTTTACAATTTCCCCATACTTTAGCTGTAATAGCACTATGTGCTTTGGGCATGTCATATCATCGGTAAAGCGTTTCTTGTTTGATTGTGGAGCCCATGATGTGCCGTGCTCAGAGAATGTCATTTGCTACTTAAAACTTGATTATAAGGATCCACTTGTAGGCGAGTCATTTATGCTATTCCTTACCTATGTTTAGTGTCCCCGTGCATCTGTCTAGTGAGACGGTTAAGTCTTGCTGAGCCTTATGCTCACGTTTGCGCTTTAACGATTTTTGCAGGTATTAGTTTTATTTCTGCTGTTCAGGTTGTACATGAGACTCGAGGTGTCGAGATAAATCTCATGTGAGCCACGCCGCTGCTGTTTGTTCTTCGTGTTGCTAGTGAGAATCGTCCTAGGGCATGGACGCCTTCTCTCCTGCTTAGTTAGGTGAGATTATGAGTATGTATTTTCCGCTGCGTGTGTACTTCTATTGTACACTCTTTTGTAAACTCTTCTTATTATGAAATGAAAACTTTATATGTTTTGGTATCCTTTTTGTGTGTGCTGTTAGGTGCCGCATCGCACGGTACCACCCAATGAGATCCTCGGATGTGTGGACTCCGGTCCCCACATTGTGTTCATCATTCTAGTTGATCAACATTATCTAGGGTTTGATTCATTTTGTTGAACTCAAGTTAAATAGTTGAACAAGAATCATACTTGCAATAAAACTTAACATACAACTATTGAACTGTCATTAAAGTTTATATTTCCGCTGCAAACGACAACGAAACAATCAAATTGACCTAACTTGATCAACCTAGCCCGTGAAATCCGGACTAGTCCGCACTTTACCGGACTAGTCCGATATATCTGGATTTGACCTTTTTGTTGAAGTCCTACAGGAACCGAGAAAATTCAAGAAGGCCTATTCACCCCCCCCCCCTCTAGGCCTACATTCAATTGGTATCAGAGCCGGTTCTTCAAGAAAGAGTGCAACCACTCGAAGAGATCATGTCGGACATGAAGGAAGTCCAGAAAATCAACAACCAGGAAGAGATGAACAATGACAAGCACCAAAAGCTTGAAAGATATATCGAAGCCATTCAAGACTTCGATGATGATGATGATGAGACATTGGAGCTGAAAGCACTGCTTCGAAAGAAAGCACTTTCCAAAGGGAAAGCTAAAATTGAAGAAAAGAAGAAGGGGAGTAGTCACACCGACTACTCCCGATATCCTTTTAATTATGACCGTTTAAATTCTAACAGCAGTCATTATCTATCCATTCCTCTCGGAAAGGCCCCACACTTCGATGGGAGTGATTACTCCATGTGGAGGCAAAACATGAAGATGCACTTGATTTCCCTTAACCCAAGTTTATGGCATATTGTGTGCACAGGAATAAACATCCCTGATGACGATGAAGAACTCACGCCAAGTCAAGAGCAAGCCATCCACAGGAATGCCCAAGCCGCAGCCGTTATCACCTCATCTCTAAGTAGAGATGAATTCACAAAGGTGGACGGATTGGAAATTGCCAAAGAAATCTGGGACACACTACAGACAGCACATGAAGGTGACCGACATGTGCGGGAGGCAAAGATTGAAATGATTGAAGGCGAACTAGGAAGGTTCGCGATTGAGGAAGATGAATCTCCCCAGGACATGTACAACAGACTGAAGACTCTTGTGAACAAGGTTCGATCGTATGGTAGCAAAAAGTGGAATGACCACGAGGTTGTAAAGCTCATCCTTAGAGCCTTTATGCCTCGCAACGTCACACTCTGCTCTATGATCTGAGAAAGTCCCGGGTACAAGAAAATGACTCCGGATGAACTGCTTGGCAAAATCATCAACTTTGAGATGATGGATAAGCAAGCCAAGCACGTCAAAGAAATAGCTGACCTCACATCGGCCAAGAAGAAGGGAGTTGCCTTAAAATCCACACTCAAACCTCTATCCAAAGAAGCAAGAGAAGCTCAGTTTGAGGAGGACAGTGATGATGAAAGCAGCGAGCTGGACGAAGAAGATATGATTTTGTTCATGAAGAAGTTCAAAAGAAATATGAAGAAAAGACAAGGAACAAAATCGAGTGAAGGAAAATACAAGGAGAAGACAAAGCCAAAGATGAGGCGGGCATGCTATAATTGTGGTGAGTACAATCACTTCATAGTTGATTGCCCATATGAGGACAACAAGAAGAAGAGTAAAGAGTCCAAGCCTCAACCGAAAAAAGTTCTTCAAGAAGAAGAAACAAGCTGAACAAGCACACATCGGAAAGGAGTGGGACTCAAACGATGAGTCCTCATCGTCCGATGAAGAAGAAATGGCTAGCATAGCCATTGAAAGCATGCCCAAGAAACCCACACTCTTCCCCACGCTCGGTGCAAAGAAGGCAAATGGAACTTGCCTCATGGCTAAGGAAGGTAAACGCAAGGTAAACATCAAAACTCCTTCCTCGCATTCTTACTCAAGTGATGATGATCTGGATAGTGATGATGAAGATATGCTAATTGGTTTAGATAGAAAAACTGCTGCAAAAATGAAATTCTTGCTTAACCAACTTATTGAGAAGGAAGAGCTAATTGATCGTCAAGAAGACATGATTATCTCCCAAAAGGAGAAGCATGTCGAACTTGACAATCTTCTAGTTCTTGAAAAGGAGAAAAATCACTCACTAGAGCTTGAGCTAGCTTCAAGCAAGAAAACTTGCTTGGAGTTAACCAACTCAAATGTTGCAATCAAGAATCAGCTTGATGACCAAATCAAGGTCAACAAGATCCTTGAAGTGCAGGTTGAGTCACTCAAGCTTAGTGAACCTTCCTCCTCTTCAACCCCACCTTCTCAACCCACTTTAACTAATATCGCTCATGTTTGCAGATGTGATAAAACTAACACCAGGTTGAAGGAAAATCCTACCTCCACGAAGGACAAAAATCCTACCCAATGTGTAATATTTGACAAGGAGAGGATCAACTATGCACGTAGTGCATATTTGGTCCAAAGACCTCCAAATGTCAAGTATGGCATTGGTTACTCTTGTGATGGAAAGCAAAGAGCTGGAAATCATAAGAACAACAAGGGAAGGATCACCTTTGTGAAGGGAGGACCCTCACAACTTGGTAGCTCGAAAACTAAAAATCTGAACTCTCATGAAAATCGGACTAGTCCGGTTGTGGTCCGGACAAGTACGGTCATCCGGACAAGTCCGGCCACGCAGACTAGTCCGACCCATAATCAACAGCAACTTCTGTTTAAAACATTTGATGCCTCCTATGTTTTAATGAAAAATAATGTTGGTAAAGTGTATGCTTATTATGCTGGGCCACGCCATGGGAACACAAAATCCCATGTGTGGGTGCCCAAATGTATCGTTACTAACCTCCAAGGACCCAAGCAAGCTTGGGTACCTAAAACCAAGGCGTAATTTGTTTTTGCAGGCCTACTCCTCCGGTGGATCCAAATGGGTGCTGGACAGTGGATGCACCAACCACATGACCGGAGAAAGGAGGATGTTTGTGGAGTATGAAGTGAACCAGGACCCAAACGAAGGCATCTACTTTGGGGATAACAGTCAAGGAAGGGTCCTCGGTACCGGCCTTGTAGCGCGTGCCAAGCAGGAAAGCAAGTTGGAGCACAACATCCCGCGAAGAACATCATGACCACGACAAGACCGCTCGAACTACTTCATATGGACCTCTTCGGTCCAATTGCTTACATAAGCATAGGCGGTAACAAATACGGTTTAGTCATTATTGATGATTTTTTCCGCTTCACTTGGGTGTTCTTTTTGCATGACAAGTCAGAAACACAAGGAACACTCAAGAAATTCTTCAAGCGAGCGCAAAACGAGTTCTCACTATCAATCAAGAGTATTCGGAGCGACAACGGCACAGAGTTCAAGAACATACAAGTGGAGGAGTACCTTGATGAGGAAGGAATCAAGCAAGAATTCTCAGCACCATACTCTCCACAACAAAACGGAGTTGCCGAAAGGAAGAACCGAACGCTCATAGAGATGGCAAGAACAATGCTCGATGAATACAAGACTTCGGATCGATTTTGGGCGGAAGCAATCAACACCGCTTGCCATGCCACAAATCGACTCTATCTTCATCGACTACTAAAGAAGACTCCCTATGAGCTACTCACCGGTAACAAACCGAACATTTCATATTTTCGAGTTTTCGGTTCTCCTTGCTATATCTTGAACAAGAAGCCCAGGACTTCAAAGTTCGCTTCGAAGTCCGATGAAGGTTTCTTGCTTGGTTATGATTCGAACACTTACGCCTATCGTGTTTTCAACAAGGCCTCCGGACTTGTTGAAGTGGCACGTGACGTAGTGTTCGATGAAACTAATGGCTCCCAAAAGGAGCAAGTTGATCAATGTGAATTAGGTAAAGAGGAAGCCCCCTATCAAGCAATAAAGAGGATGGCTCTAGGCGAAGTACGACCACAAGAGTCATCGGCACAAATACAAGAGGAAAGTGAACCACAAGAGGAGATCAACAATCAAGGGGGAGCCTCGATACAAGATCAATCACAAGAATATAAACATGATCAACAAATCAACGAGGACAACAACTCAGGGGGAGAAGAAGATGATCACCAACATACGACCCCCCAAGTGCCACACCCAAGAGTACACCAATGCATTCAAAGGGATCATCCAATCGACAACATCATCGGTGACATCCAAAAAGGAGTAACCACTAGATCTCGTATAGCAAATTTTTGTGAACATTACTCGTTTGTCTCCTTTTTGGAACCCCGCAGGACTGAGGATGCATTAAAGGATCCGGACTGGGTGGTGGCAATGCAAGAAGAGTTGAACAATTTCAAGAGAAACGAGGTTTGGGAACTTGTGGAAAGACCCAATGCAAACATAGTCGGCACCAAGTGGGTCTTCCGCAACAAACAAGACGAACACGGGGTGGTGACAAGAAACAAGGCACGACTTGTGGCCAAAGGTTACTCACAAGTCGAAGGTTTGGATTTTGATGAGACTTTTGCTCCAGTAGCTAGGCTTGAATCAATTAGAATATTACTTGCATATGCTACTCACCATGATTTCAAGCTGTACCAAATGGACGTAAAAAGCGCCTTCCTCAACGGACCGATCAAGGAAGAGGTGTACGTGGAGCAACCACCCGGATTTGAAGACGAAGAGTTCCCCGACCACGTGTATAAACTGCGTAAGGCTCTCTATGGCCTCAAACAAGCTCCTAGAGCTTGGTATGAGTGTCTTAGAGATTTTTTAATTGATAATGGCTTTCAAATTGGCAAGGTAGATTATACACTATTCACGAAAAATCTAGATAATGATCTTTTCATTTGCCAAATCTATGTTGATGATATAATTTTTGGATCAACTAACCAATCTTTCTGTGAAGAGTTTAGTAAAATTATGACAGACAGATTTGAAATGTCAATGATGGGAGAATTGAAGTACTTCTTGGGATTCCAAGTGCGGCAACAAAGGGAAGGAACATTCATAAGCCAAACCAAGTACACACAGGACATCCTCAAGAAGTTTGGCATGGACAAGGCAAAGCCCATAAAGACTCCCATGGCAACGAATGGTCACTTGGATCTCAATGAAGATGGACCGAGCGTCGACCAAAAGGTATATCGCTCCATGATTGGATCTTTACTTTACTTATGTGCATCTAGGCCAGATATTATGTTGAGTGTATGTTTGTGTGCAAGATTTCAAGCCAACCCTAAGGAATGTCATTTGACAGCCGTAAAGAGAATCCTAAGATATTTAGTTCATACACCCAACCTTGGTCTTTGGTACCCAAAAGGCTCAAAATTCAATCTCATTAGGTACTCCGATGCAGATTATGCTGGGTGCAAAGTTGATAGAAAAAGCACTTCCGGCACTTGCCAATTCCTAGGAAGATCCTTAGTTTCTTGGTCATCCAAGAAACAGAATTCCATTGCATTATCCACAGCCGAAGCGGAGTATGTTGCAGCCGGGAGTTGTTGTGCACAACTCTTGTGGATGCGACAAACTCTAAGGGACTACGGTTACAATATGAACCGTATTCCTCTCCTTTGTGATAATGAGAGTGCCATTAAAATAGCCCACAATCCAGTTGAACACTCTAGGACTAAACACATTGACATAAGACACCATTTTTTGAGAGACCATTCCATGAAAGGAGACATATCCATCTCTCATGTCAATACCCAAAAACAATTGGCCGACATATTCACCAAGTCACTTGATGAAAAACGTTTTTGCGAACTCCGAAATGAGCTAAACATTCTTGATTCTCGGAGTGTGGCTTGAAAAGTTGCATACCTGTATGATTGCTTCAAAATATTGATTGAATTGTGAAAATTATTTCTCCCCATTTTTCTCTCGAAAAACTATGTCAATTATTAGATCTTGATGAATATTTGATCATAGTATGATTGTTGTTTGCTTACTGGTCAAATTCATCAAGATTATTTGAATTGTTTTGCCTCTCTACTCTCAATTATTGGACCTTCAAATATATATGAATGGGCTATGGAATTCTCTCCTGGTGACCACGGACAAGTCCGTGGTTACCCGGACTAGTCCGCCATTGCAGACTAGTCCGCAGTGTGCCGGTTAGGCCGGACTAGTCCGACAGACCACGGACTAGTCCGATTTAGGTTTCTGGAGGACTTCGGACTAGTCCGGTCATGTCCGGACTTGTCCGATTTTTCGTGTCCATAACCCTAGCCGCCACTAAACCCTAATCCCTTCACCCCACACTCGCCCCCAAGCTTTCTCTCTCTTGCACTCGAGCTCCCAAGGCGAATCCTTGATTCCTCCGTCGAAAAGCCTCAATCTTGGGCGGAGATCAAGCTTGAAGACTCGGGGATTGAAGTTAGCGGACAAGTCCGGCCTCCAACCCCCACATTTTCAAGCTTCCTTGGATTTCTTGGTAAATTTTCCTCAAAACCATAAGAAATCACAAATTTCTTTATTGCTTATCGTTTAGCCTAGCATTCTTCACTAGTTGCATGTCCAGTTGATGCACTATGTGTATGCTAGACCAGTTATTTCATTAGGGATCAATTTTTATCCAGTTTGTTAGGTTTTTGCGGATGAACACCGGACTAGTCCGGTCCAGGTACGGACAAGTCCGGTCCCCCAGACTAGTCCGTGCCTGTGCTCCGGACAAGTCCGTTGTTTCTGAACCAAAACCTAATTCTTTAATTCCCTACTGCCTTCCATTGCCATCTTACCTCACCAATACCTTGTATAACTTGTCTTTTCTCTTGATCACTCATTCTCAGATCATGTCGAGCTCCGACAATGAAATCTCCGATTTCGAGGCCGAGTTGGACCACGAGGTGGCACCTCGGTCCTCGACGGGTCTTGGCAAGAAACGCCAAGAGAGACCCTCCGAGCCTGCTCCCTCACCTCCCCAGGTTCGGAGGAAGGTGTGTGTCAAGAAGGCCGCCTCAAAGGCTGCTCCTCCCTCAAGTGGTCTTCGCCAAGCTAAAGGGAAGGGCAAGGGGGTTGCCACAGGGCCTGTTGGGCCCCTGAAGCTGCATACTCCCAGAGAAGGAGTCCGGGACCCCAATGAGGAAAGATTCAATGGCAAGGGCAGCGATGTGGCCATGAAGCTGAGAAGTGTGGATTACTATGCAAGGCCCAAGCAAGCAGCTGATGGCAGATTCTGGTCAAATTTCCATGCTGACTTCTACAAGCTGGTCTACTTGCCGATGAAGACCCCGGTGGTGCGCAGTCAATGGATTGACTGGCCCCACCTTGAGAAGAGGAAATGTGCAGCTTTTGATGAAGTGATACAAGCTGCAGAGAGACATGGGCTGAAGGATCTGTTTGCTTTCAGGTACAATTGGAATGATGAAGTGATTGCACAATTCTATGCAACGTGCCACTTCTCAAGCGAAGACGAAGAAAGTGTGACTTGGATGACTCATGGATCCAAGTATTCCATCACTCAAGAAGAGTTTGCCCGCCTGCTGCATCTTGACTCTGAGGGAGATGACCACCTCATTATCCACAACATTGGGGTCATTGAGAGGGATGGAATGAAGTTCATGTATGAGCCCACCTCCAAGTATGTCCCTCCCTCCACAAAGAATATGAAGCCTTTCTTTGTGGTCCTCAACAGAGTCCTCAGGAAGACGATTGCTCCCAAGGATGGGGATGCAGGGAGTGTGCAAGGCTACCTCCGGACCCTGATGAAGGTCATCAGCAAGAAAAGGCAATTCGATGTTGCAGACTATATCTGGAATGATATGGTCAATATCTCAAGTACCCCCAACCGATCCTGTGGCTATGCCCCTTACTTGATGTTCATGATTGAGAAGGTCACAGGGATCGAGTTTGTGAAGGATGTGGAGCACACTCCACTGAGGCCTCAGAAGCCTCAGTCCGTGAGTGTCCAGGCTGCTCCATCGCCGGTCTCAAGCCCCGAGGCACCGGCAAGGCAAGAAGAAGCTGCTAGGGCTACTCCTCCCTCCAGGGAAGCCCCTCAGAAAGGATCCGCCAGTGGGATCCTCAAGTACTTGGCTGCAATTTTCTCCTCATGCAAGAAAACTGAAGTGAAGCTTCACAAGCTAAATCAGAAGAGGAAGGAGGACATGAGATACATAAAAGCCAATGTGAAGCAGCTGAGTGAGAAGCTGGAGATCAATCCAATTGGATCTCCAGTACTTTCTGAAGATTCTGATCCAGACATCACTGAGCTCAGCCCCTTGACTCCTTCCGAGCTTGCCTATTTTGGCATTGGGGGCTCGAGCAGCTCCGCTCCTCCTCCTACCTCCCAACCTCGTCAAGCCGAAAGCGATGAAGACGATGAAGACGACAAGAGGACTGACAGCGAAGAGTGAAGCCCTAGGACCTTCCTCTCTCTCTTTTTGGTGTCTTGATGCCAAAGGGGGAGAGATTGAGGGGGAGTCTCTAGTCTAAGCTTTAGCTGAATAGGATGCGAGGAGAGAGCTCTCTATGTTTTTTATTTGTGATTGTATTGGCTTAACTCTCTTTTCATATCATGTTTGGTCCTGTGATGAATTGCTCAATTAATTTGCAAGTGTGTGATGAAATCTGAGTTTTTGCTCTTGAAGTGCCATATTCACTTGATATTAGTTGGTAAATGAAAATTCTGTCATTCTTAATGCATTCATGCTCTTAGTATGCATCCCACCATAAAGAATGCACATATGAATAATTATCTTGTTGCCTGATGCTCTTTTGAGTCATATGTGCATACTTTATGAAAATCTCATTTTATACCTCATTTTGTGAAATCTCAATTGGTTGTCATCAATCACCAAAAAGGGGGAGATTGAAAGTGCATCTAGGACTCCCTTGTGGGTTTTGGATGATTTATGACAAGCAATTGGGATCCTAATCCTTTTGTTGAGATGAATGCAGGAAAATGATGAAAAATGAGCAAAATGCCAAAAAGAGGGAAATTAAGAAGGAGAATGAATTTGAGCTCAAGAAGAAGAAATTAGTTGTTTAGTATGTATGGAGTGTGTTAAGGAAACACACCCAAGAGCTCAATCTCACTTAATCACACACACACACAATGCACAAAACTGTACAGGACCGGACTAGTCCGATATCAGTCAGACTAGTCCGATATCACATTCTGCACAAGATCGGACAAGTCCGGTCTCCACCGGACTAGTCCGATATCTTTCTGTTCCACTTCGGACTAGTCCTCCCCTGTGCGGACTAGTCCTCAACACAATGCACAAGTCACTAGATCGAACAAGTCCGGTCAACACCGGACTAGTCCGATACCCTTTCTGATCCACTTCGGACAAGTCTGGTGATTACACGGACTAATCCGATATACACTCTGATCTAAATCGGACAAGTCCTCCAAGGGCGGACTTGTCATCCTAAACACTTAGGGTTTCATGTGTCCGGACAAGTCCGATGTCAATCGGACTAGTCCGAAGCTTTCCAGTGACGAAATCGGTCAAGTCCGTTTTGAACCGGACTAGTCCGAGATTCCTAGACACTTAGGGTTTGCTTCACACAGCACACCGGACTAGTCCGGTCACCACCACGGACTAGTCCGATATTTCTGAACCCTAACGGTAACTTCCAGAAACCCCATATAAATAGAGGTGCACGGCCCACTTTTAACCTCTCTCGAACCCTAGCGCCGTCACACCTCCCAAGAGACTCAAAAACCATCTCTCTCCACGAAGTTAAGTGAAAAATCAATCAATTCATTGAAGATCACTTCTAGATCATTGGAGAAGCACTTGGCACACGATTGAGCTCTTGGTTTGAATCTCTAACACACTCTTGCATCTCAATTTGTATATTTCGAAGTGTGTTATTGGTGGTTTTGAAACTTGTAATCAAGGGAGCTCTCAACTTGTGAGATCGCCCCTTCAACTTGGTGATTTACCCCTGTGTGATAAGTGGAAGAGGATTGGCCTTCGTGGCGATCCGACGAGGAAGGGTTGGTGAAGACCCGGTCCTTTTGTGGGCTCCTCAACGTGGATGTAGGCTGCCTTCGTGGTAACCGAACCACGGGATAAATCTTGTGTCTTGTTCGTTTGTGTTCATCATTCTAGTTGATCAACATTATCTAGGGTTTGATTCATTTTGTTGAATTCAAGTTAAATAGTTGAACAAGAATCATACTTGCAATAAAACTTAACATACAACTATTGAACTATCATTAAAGTTTATATTTCCGCTGCAAACGACAACGAAACAATCAAATTGACCTAACTTGATCAACCTAGCCCGTGAAATCCGGACTAGTCCGCACTTTACCGGACTAGTCCGATATATCTGGATTTGACCTTTTTGTTGAAGTCCTACAGGTACCGAGAAAATTCAAGAAGGCCTATTCACCCCCCCCCTCTAGGCCTACATTCACATGGTGATACAGCTGGAGACCATAAAAGTCTAGCAGCATCAAATGAAAGGTAGAAAAAAGTGGGATCAATCCCACCATGGCGTACGCCGAGAAGTACACCATGTCGCCATTGCTCGCCGGCACGGATCAGGTGGTTGAAGGAGTCACTAGACCATCCCATGTAGGTCCGGACCTTCATAACATCATCCTTGCTCTTGAGGCGACACTTGGGAAGACCCAACTCCATCGTGGCAAAGTGGAGCGAAGGAAGAGAAAGCTAGGTGAAGATTGGAGGCTTAGAGCGCAAGTTTGATCAGAAGCGTAAAGAGCCCTCAAACCACGCACACTTTCCTTCTTAACTAAGCCTCCGCGACGCTTGGATGGAAATCGCCACAAGAGTGGGGTCACATTTCAAAAATCTACCCCGTACATGATGAATGGGCTCGGGGCCACCCGACGAAGAGATCAATGTTATTACCCTGGCGAACCGTTGTTATGATTCACAACGGGAGACCCAAAGGCGGCACCGTGACAAGGTGCTCGGAACCGATACGATTTTTGTATTGGGAACTGGCGACCTTCAATTGCGTGAGATCTGCAATCAAAGATCTCATCTGCCACATTCATAACAAGCCACACGGCGATGGTTTAGCCATGAACCTAACGACACATTACAAGACTCTTGAAGCCTAAGCGCGGGAATCAAAGATGGCCCCACCTTTGGTAGAATAACTTAACCCAAAGGATTTCTCCCAAAGGTGGGCCCAGGGGCAACTATTGGTACCCTGCGTACAGGGTACCCCATGATACTGCAAGAAGTGCAAAAGAGTTATGCCGTCAGGATTGAAGGCCTCCTCAAGCCCCACATGTCGTATTACACCAGACCCGCATCCCTCATATGGGTAGCTCCGGAGATTGACACGTGTAATGTAAATCCAGAGGTAACCTCCCAACATAAGGGACCTCCGCGATCAACACGTGTATAATGACTCCGTACCTAACCCCCAGCAGAGAAAAGCTCCAGTGTTAACACGTGTACAGCGGTGCCAGAGCCACCCTCTCACAAAGGAAAGCTCCGAAGCTGCCACGTGTGGAGCCTCCGGATCTTCATCAACGTATACACTAACAGATCTCCTTCAGCACGAACATTCAAGTGACAATCAAAACGGCAGTTACAAGATTTTATTACGTGTTATTAATGTTGTACTAACAACACACGATCAAAGTATTGTTAATAGAGGTAACGCAGCCATTAAGGCACGTTATCACTATTAACCATGCTTAATACCCATAAACAGTGTATTAGGCAATTTAATACACCAGGGCCACATGTCGCGCCAGGTGAATGATGTAACGGTCATGCCATGGACTATAAAAGGACTGAGCCACACGTTACAAAGGACGACCAACTCCAGGCTGAGCCATAGACTACGCTTCCAAGTGATTTATAATACAACACACACAATCCGTGGAGTAGGGTATTACGCTCAGGCGCCCCGAACCACGTAAATCTCTAGTGTCGCCATCTTGATATTGATCTCTGCGTGCCCCATCCATAACAAGAACCTTCGAGGGCTACACTTTAGTAGTACTGGGGGAAGTGTCGTTGCTACACTTCGACAGGCACCGTTCTGTTCTGCTGTTTTGAAGGATTTTTCCCTTTCGAGTGGTCATATCCCGACCACGTTCAATGTAATCTAAGCCATGTTTGTAATACTTATAATGTTTATAAATAGACAATCATTGTATGTTTCTTGATCTATTCTGTTGTGTGTATCAATTACTGATCGTGGAATTGGTACGGGATGCACAAGTGGACCCTCAAAGGTGGGTCCCGATAGAGTGGTATCAGGGCCATACTTGGTCGTAGGATAAGACCTTAGATTCATCCTATGCATTAAATAAATATTTGAGAAGTACAAAACTATTTATAAAAAGTCCCTCTCGTTTATGTTTATTCTACACATATCTCCTTCTACATTGAAAACTCAATTTAATCCTAACAGCGGTGTCACCAACCCTCCCCAATAAACTCCAACTGATCAAGAGTCAGCTGGTTCTAACCCAGAAACCAAGATGGAAACCATGCAACATATGCACTAGACAATTCGAAGATTTGATCAGTCGAACAACCTTTTGACTCATTAAAGAGAGTACATAAAGGACAAAGAAACCAGCTACTCTTCTATGGCTACTTGAATATGTCATCGACACCTACCAAGAGCGAAGTCAGAATCAGTGGAAAAGTAACTACATGCAACCCTACGTTCTTCAGTCATACCTAGAGACTGTAGTGCCCATGAGCAGAATGGCTTAGCCTATAGTGATCTAGGTAAAGTCTCGAATAGAATGATTATTACTATAACATATAAGTTTGTAATTTAGTTGTGCTTGGTGTGATTCAGTGATTTCCATTTGGTTCTTCGGTTGAGTGAAATTGTATGCTCTAATACAAACACATATCAATAATCAAATGAAAGAAGATAAGTTGGGTGTTTAATAAAATAAATACATATGGATTATGTGTATGTATGTATGTATATATATATGTGTGTGTGTGTGTGTGTGTATATATATATATATACATATATACATGCATTTATACCTATATACCTATATGTATGTCAAATATAATGCACAAAAAATATATAATATAAAAATTAAATTATACATACGTACATATACATGTGAAGATAATAATGATAACCAAAACAAAATCTATCACTCCTCTCTTTCTACCTGACCAAAGAAATTACAATTTAGAAAGCATGCCTCCATTCAAGCTCACCTTGAGCATACTGCTTACTGCAGGAACCCCGTCCCGATCCAAAGTACTCCAAGTACAATAAACCCTCAAAATCAATAAATAAATAACTAAACAAATAAATAAAACAAAAATGAACTATCGATAACATAATATAAATATATCAATAATAATAATAATAATAAACCGGCACTAATGAATAAAAAATATAGTAGTTAAAATCCTATTTAAGTGGGGTAGGAAGAAGACCTAAAAGCCCATAAGACAAACGGAGTGGATCATACCCCCATAGATTTCTTGGCATACCGACAAGGATTTACACCCTCTACCAACCGCAAGATCACTGCGATGAATCATGTTGAGATAACGATAAGAGGTCAGCCACAAGAGCGCACCATGGAATTCACGGCATGCAGTTTGGAAGTTACACTCGTGGGACAGGTGTTAGTATTATGCACGTACTCAAAGGTATTCCTAGGAGACCAAGTAGAAATGCCGCCTGACAAAGATGTGAAGTTGTTGATTAGTCTAACTCCTTGAGCAGCACTAATAGCAAATCAAATCCTACCAGATGAGCCCAAATGGACAGACCAAATATAAGGAACACACCAGTGAGCCACAAGGGATGAGATTTATCCATCTGAGTTCTCACCTTAAGGAGCTCCAGTGTTGTTATCAAGAAGAATGAAGACAACCTAAGGACGTGAATTGGCTACCAAACATCGAATAAGGTCGCAACAATACTTTCCATCTCGGGTCGATGACTTGTTTAACAGGTTAGAGAATATGGCTTAAGAACATCTACAAGGTTGACCTGAGTTCAGGTGAGTACCAACTCAAGGCTTACATCATGAGACCAACATCCCTGACTTGATATGGACAAAATGAGTGTCGCAGTGACCCTTGTGCTAACGGACCCATTAGCTTGCTTCGTGAGTTAGATGAAGGATGGTAATAGAGGAATAAGGAGTAAGCATTTCTTGGACATGCCCCTAGGACCACAGTTATAGTGGTGTGCCCCACAAAGACAGAAGTTTTCAATTTTCTAGACCCGCGATGGTACAAAACATCAATAAGCAATGATATGGTCGACGAGGAAAGAGCATCATTCCTTGACCCCATCGGTATTGGGAACACTACAAGGCAGACACCACAACCAAAAACAACTAGGAGGATCGAGAAGCAAACAACCGCATTAGGTATCCACCAATCACGAGAGTGACTGTATGTACCATATGGACACATTAGTTAGAGGTATACACAGATTTTGAATACAATGTATCTTGGCCCCAATGACGGGACGAACAATTTGAGAAAATAGGAGGCATGACTTAATATTCCTAGAAATGTACAAGGAAGTCAGATATATGTTGTATTCGTATATAATCACCTAGACAAGCACATGAGAATAACTGAGGATCAAGTATCGTTCGATGCAATAGACCAACAGTCTGATGCTGGAATTTGAGTCAACTTGTGGCATGGCAAACAAGAGCAACTGCAATACAGTCATGTCGAGACCAAGGAAACGACCATCTCAAGATAGCAAAGGTAACCTGAGGAAATAAACCCCTACCTACGTAAGACATCCTTCGAATCTCGAGGACGAAACTCTATTTAAGTGGGGTAGATCTATCACAGCCCAAAATTTGAAACTATTAAAAATGACTCTGAATTCAATTTTTTTGAACAATCTTGAACAAACATTAATCATCAATAAAAATCAAGGTGAATGGATATGCAAATACGAACACGTACCCATAAAATAATAATAATAATAGATAGACAAATTATAAAATTATTTGAACTAAACATCCACACACGTGAAATTATAGACACAATTAAAATACACACACATATATATATATATATATATATATATATATATATATATATATATATATATATATATATTGTCGAAGCATACGAATGACACTTCTCCCGGTACTACTAAATTGTAGCCCGTGGAGGTTATTGTATCGGTTTGGGCGCGCGGAGATCTTAGACAACATGATGACACAAAGGATTTACGTGGTTTGGGCCGCCTGAGCGTAATACCCTACTCCACGGGGTGTGTGTTGTTGTATTAGGGATTCGCTGGTGCTTGCGTGCGTATCAGCTTGGTTCTCATGTACCGTGTGGCGCAACCATTATATATTCTAAGGACTGGTGGATACAAGACTCGCCTGGCCCAACATGTGGCCTTGGCGTATTTAACTGCCTAATACACGATCAACAAGTATTAAATGTGGTTAATAGAGTGGTAACGCGCCTTAATGATGGCGTTACCCCTATTAACAGTCCACTGATCGCATGTTATTAATATGACACTAATAACACGTAATCAGGTCTTGTAACTATCGCCTTAACTGTCCCATGAAGGTCTGAGCCGTTGGAGATCTCTATCTCTTCCGTTGAATTCCTATGTGGCGGCTCTGGAGCTTCCCATCGTGGGGAGGCAGGTCCGGATCCACAACACACGTGGTAGCACTGGAGCTTCTCTCTACTGGGGGTTAGGTCCGGGGTCACTAGACACGTGGCAAGTCTGAAGCTTCCCTATGATAGGTGTTAGGTCCGGACTTATGATACGGAGATCTTCAACTTAAATGGAGGAACTCCTCAGCTTTTCTTACGGAATCATGAGGTACCCGGTACGGGTACCGACATATATATCTATATATATATATATATAGACACACACACACATGAAGATGTGAGATCACCACTATTTAAAATAAATATATAATGAGAACTAACAAGAGAGTGAATATTCAAGACATTTAAACCATATAAATTATCCACAGAAAATGAACTGCAAACAAATGAGTTCAGTCAAAACCAGATTTGAATTCAAATTTGAAATCAAGCTAAACTGGAGTGTGAAAAAGGAATTAGAAAAGAAAATCCCAAATCAATTCCTTCTTGAGCTGAGCCCGATTCCTCCTTCCTCCTCCCCAGCTCGGTCCAGCGGGCCAATCTTTTCTCCATGCGGCTCAGCTCCCTCCGGCCTCACTCTTGCACGCACGGCCCGGCCCGCCCGGTGCTGTACCATCATCTCTTACCTCCCGCCACCTTCCCCTTCTGACCGGATAGCGCCGTGCGGCCCCCGTAAAACCTGCGATGGGACTTTGCCCGCCGCCACGTGCTGCGCTGCGCCAAGCGCTGAGCCGCCCTGCCACACATCGACTACGTCGCATCGCCTTCCGTGCTCTATCCCGTATCATTACCGCGATGACCGCGAGCCCCTTCGTGCCTTCACCTTCGCCCGTCTTCTCCGCCTTTACTTTGCCACACCGCATCAGCGCCCCTTGCCACCAGATAGTCGTGGTGCATGCGCCAAACCACCCCTAACACCCCTCATCATGAGCACGAAGACTGCATCGCTCGCCAGCTCGCACCATGAAAAGCAGAACCCGCGCCGGCCACCGCCTCCACAAATCGCCTCGCCAGTATATAAATTGAGCCCCCTCATCTCCATTCTTGTGTGCAGAACCCATCTCCACCTTTTCCCTCATCCGCTTCATCAAAAAGGCAACTTTGTCGATCCCCCTTCGCCCTTAATTCCAACGCCCCGGTTTCTTCCCAACTTCGGTTGCCGCCCGATTCCATCGTCGGCAAGCCTCCATCCTGCGTACGTAATCACGCACCAACTAGACAGATGATTGTGCGCCTGTTGGTGTAAGAAGTCGGAACAAAGGAGCCTTCTTTGCCACCGATTGTGGATGTCCTCTGTTCTTCCACGGTGATGGCAGCGCACCCGTTCCCACGTTGGTGAGCCACTATCGTCTAATTACTTTCATGTAAATCTTCCTTGCTTCGTGAAGTATATAGAACGCGCACTGGTTATGAGTTTAGCGTGGTATAGCTCGGATAATCAGTGACCCTAGCCATGCCCGCCTTGCGCCACTGCCCACCGCCGCTATACACTACCATCGGCCACCTAGGCGACCCTTCTAGCATGCTTGTGTTGCCAAATACCTTGGACATGATTCATAGAATGTGTAGGCATAGTTGGCTTGAAGAATAAGCCACAACACGGGCACTCCCCTGGCAGACCATCGTCCCCTGCCGCCGCTGGCCGCCGCCATGACCCAACCAAGGCTGTCAATAGCTTCCACGTGCAATCGTGTACCTGCGTGACACACTAGTTCGATGCGGGACCTGCGCACACGAGATTTCCCGAGCACCGTTGCCGCCACTATTTCCGACGCGTTTGCACCGCCGCTCCGACCGTCGCCTCAACCTGCCACCACTGCCGCTAAACTCCCCTAGTCCAGAAGAGCGCATTGTAATATCCCGCCGATCAATTGGCGCCGAAGGTAGGGTTTCGATGAACCGCCGACATCCCTCCATCGTGCGTCCTGCCGGACACTGCGCCTAATCTATCTCGGTCCACGTGGCCGCGACCTGAGCGCCACGTGAGCACCACCTCAGCTACCCTAGCCAACGTATCAACCACTTGGCCGCCACGCGGGCGCAAGGGTGCCACGCGAGCCATGTCCCGCACCCAAGCACTGCATGGGCTTGGTCCACCTAGACCAATGAAGCATGAGTCGTGGCCTAGGCCCACGGTTCACTGAAATGTTGCCCAACCTCACTGATCGACTGACCCCACCTATCAGCCTTACCATCCAAAGAAAAATGCTAAACACACACACTCTGACCACCATGGCCCACGGACAATCCAACACACGCTATGGAAATAGTAGGTGCACCCAGGCTGTGTACACAAAACATTACAAATTCCTTTTACAAGTGTAGGAAAAATCTTAGAAAATCTCATAAAATAGTATTTTGATATTTAGAGGGTACTATCAGTGATTAGTAGCAAACCATAATTATGTTAACTAAAAAATATATAACATGCTTTAAATCATTTAATTAACTAGGAAAATTAAGTAGATTCATGTTTAGACAAAAAAATGATCAACTAAAATTCTTTAAAAAGGTTATTCGTCTTTTAGAATATAATGCAAGTTGTATTTGGCTTAATTGAATTATGAGATGGCAAAATAATTATGAAAATCCCAAAAATAACTGAATAATTATAAATTGGGGAAAGTAACAAATGATGTCTAAATAAAATAATAGTCCACTAAAAATTATCTAAAAATCTCTAGGAATATTACTTGACATATAGAAAATGATGTAAGTAGAAGTTGGCTAATATAAAATATAGGATGGAAGAATTTTTGTCGTTCCCATAATAAAATCGAGTGAATAATCATAATTAGTGAGATATACATAGAAGCTCCTAATTAAATAACCTCCCCACAAATGACCTTGTAACTATTCCTAGAGATATATTACTATAGCTTTAGAATATTAATTGGCTAAAATAACATATGGACAATGAGCTAACTAGTGCCATTGTGGAAAGGTAATTAGGGAGCTATGGGATAATAGAAACTCACGTGTAAGCTCTAAATAGAATGAATCCTACCCTAGTAACTCCTTGAAGTCCTAATAACCAAAGAGATACAATAAGTTCATAACCTTTAGGGTATATTAAGAAAACAATAAATTAATTAGAAATATAATGAGTTGACAAGTGACACACTAGTCTTTGCTAAAAATGTTGCCTTAAGTTCAAACGTGTTAGGACTCGTGCTTAGTCTTTAAAATACGTAAAAATTACATTAGTGGAACTTTAGCGAATATACTATTGTGAAGATAGAATGATTATAAAGAAGGCCAATGGAAATTATGTTCGCCATAATATATGTAATTTATAGTATAAACTAGTGAGTTCACCTTAAATGTCATAAACCATGTAAATAACTAAGAAAGACCGATAAAACAGTTATAACCTTACAATGACCAGTTGTTCATCAAAGAAATAGTAGCGTTTCCTAATGAACCACCAGTAGAATGGCGTATTCTAAGATGAACCTTCTAAGATTCTAGCAATTGTGTTATTGAATCATTGTTTGTATTTATTTAAGTTTTATTTGGATTTCTTGGATCTTTATCAATAAATCGTATTTTCTTCGCATAGCTACGTACTTAGTAATCGAAGAGTTCGCGAATGATTCAAGACCCGAATCATGAAGAACTGAACATATACATCGATGAAACACAATAAAGGCAGGCCCTAACTCCTTGATCATGTTTCAACTATGTTTTGCAATCGCACCTATTGCTTGTTCTAATTGCATGACTGTATGTCAATTTTAAAATGTTGTTATGCTGTAAACAATTTGAAATGTGGTAGCATGAGCTATGTTGATGACTGAGTATCCGTGTTAGCTACTAGCAAACAGTAAACAGTAACACAATAGTTTCTCGCTATCAATGGATTGAAACAATACACCGCATTAGTTACGATAATAGCAGTGACTATCACAATCCCCTCCATGACCTTGACAACAAAATTCCTTGACAACCTAACAGCTTCATCACTGCACTATAGCAGTGATGTGAGCACCTCCTTGTTAGTACTATGCTTAGAAACTTTTGCGAAGTTCACATCGCGAACCTCTACACATTGTATACATGCTTGTGAAATGTGTTAAAAGGTGTTTGGTGGTGTGAGTTAGGATATGGATGGGTGATTAATGAATTGTGTGTGTGAAGAGGGAGGGTGGTCGAGGCGGGTATGGTGATGGGATGATGCGGGCTCCCTAAGAGGTATATCAGTTGCGACTGTGATCGATGCTGAGTGCTTAGTAATAGTCTGATGCTATGTTTTCTAGACTATTTTATGTTGAGTATTTTAGTCTAGTCTGATGTTGTGTGATCCGGACTAGTCCTTCTGAAAAGGACGGATAGAACCGCCAAACCAATATAAGGACCGGTTCATTTGAACTCGATGTAGTGATTTTGTACAACCGCATAACCTGACTCACCATACCTTTCTGCTGACTGCTGCATGAGGCACATGGAGAGCCATAGAGGACACGGTGGACCAGGAAATGGTACAAAGTTTGAGGACCATCTAGTATTTGGTTGTATAGTGAATTACCTGAATAGCCCCTGCGTCGGGCCGAGGCATTATTGTGGAGTTACTCGGGAAAGTTGGGATGAGCATCATGCTATACCCTAGTTGGGTGTGCATGGCTTGTGGGTAAAAAGTGTACAAATTCTACAAAGTCTTAATCTATCCGGATAGTTGTTGTCACAATGTTGGCACACTATGATCTCAACTCATTATGATTAGCATTAGTGCATCTCCTTGAAGTGTGTGTGGGTGGGTGGCTGAGGCCGTCGTGTTTCAGAAAAGTGTTGGCATGCATGCGGGAGTCGTTAGGGTCATGGGTCCGAAGACTCATCTAAAAGTGAGGGAACTGGCGGGATGGTCTGAAACTCCCCCAGGGTCCGCAAACTATAATAATACTGATTCAACTACTTCTTCCTCTTATTGTAAAACTCTTTTCAAAGAGAACCTTGCATAAAATGTTTTGCGGCAAAACTAAGCCATATGGCCTCTCTTTCCTACAAGCCACCTTCTCTTGAGTAGTGTTGGGTCTTGCAGAGTACCTTATGTACTCACTCTTGCTTTACATGTGGTTTTATCAGAAGATAAAGAAGCTGAAGCATGAGATGATGACGATTAGGTCTACTTCCCAAGTCTGCCTGTTGGTCATAGTGCCGTTCAGTTCCGCTGTTTTAAAGGATTTTTCCCTTTCGAGTGGTCATATCCCGACCACGTTCAATGTAATCTATGCTATGTTTGTAATACTTATAATGTTTATAAATAAGCAATCATTGTATGGATTTCGATCTATTTTGTTGTGCGTACCAACTCTTGATCCAGCGATTCGTACGGGATGCACAAGTGGACCCTCGGACCACCGTCGCCTGCCGCAGCGGGCAGGCCCCTGGTTCCCCCCTGTTGGGCAGCGGCAAACGCCATCGTCAATGTCAGGCAGCGCCACCGGCGGTGGTCCGGGAGGAGGCCTACGCAGTAACCTCCAGCTCACGAAAACATCGAGCCTCTGCATGGCTTGATTCCAACACCGGCAACACTACTTGTTGGTCCTCTTCATCGCGACGGACCTGACCGCGTTGTCGCCGACATGGCCCTCGCCTTTGACCTGCTGGATATACTCGAGGGCGTCACGGTCCCCGCGGTCGGTGTCATAGCGGAGCATGGCGAGGACGTAGGCCGCCACCTTGTGGCCGTTCGCGGCCGCCCGAGCAAGGAACTGGGTGCCCCGCTGCGCCTGCACGCGGCCGTAGTTGAAGACGAGGTCGAACCTGGTGACGTAGCACGCATGAGGGTTGCCCACGTTGGCCAGGCGCTCCACGAGGGGGTCGTAGCTCCCGTTCCCGTGCCGTTGGAACCACTCCCAGCTGCTCTCCCGCTCCAGCGCCACGTGCCTGCCCATGGTGGGATCACGGCACGCCGCGTGCATGGCCTTGCAGGTGGCGCGCAGACTGGAGAGGTCGTCCATGGGCTGGGTGGAGGTTGCGGCGACCCACCCCGCGATCAGGACCACAATATCGTGCGGCAAGGGGAACTCCATGGGCTTATCTCAGGCGGTTGGTAAGTAACACCCGTCCCCGAGATAAATATATTCTCAGACGGTTGGTAAGAACCAACCGCCTGAGAAGATGTTAATTAACTGATGCGCTGCACGAGGTTTGCGGAGAAGTTAAGAAGCCGTGGTGCAGGGACGCGTGCAACGGAAAGATCTCTGAAGATCGTCTTCCACAGTGGTTTAATTGTGCGCCGCACGAGGTCTGCAAAGAGTTCAATGCGCAATGAACAAAATATTTTGTTCAGTTGGTAGATGTTAATTTTATACAAATGTAGAAGAAAGAATCATCGAATTTGAACACAATTTGCAGAATGTAAACATGTTTGAGTATTTATATTGGAATCTAAATAAAAAAGAAGCAAGGGATAAAGAAACTGAAGAGAAGTATCGGGCATTATCGCAGGCAGTTGTTAAGTAATAACCGCCTGAGATAAACATTTTTGAAACTACAAGATGTTAATTAACGGCCTGAGAAGATGTTAAGTAACAACAAATGCTATTTTTCTCAGGCGGTTTGTAAGTAATACCCACCTGAGATAAACATTTTTGAAACTACAATATGTTAATTAACGGCCTGAGAAGTGTTAATTAACTGACATGCTGCACGAGGTCTGCGGAGATGTTGAGAAGTCGTGGTGCTCGGACGCGTGCGACGGAAGGATCTCTGAAGATCGTCTTCCACAGTGGTTTAATTGTGCGCTGCACGAGGTCTACAAGGAGTTCAATGCGCAAGGAACAAAATATTTTGTTAAATTGGTAGATGTTAATTTTATACAAATGTAGAAGAAATAATCATCGAATTTGAACACAATTTGCAGAATGTAAACATGTTTGAGTATTTATATTGGAATCTAAATAAAAAAGAAGCAAGGGATAAGGAAACTGAAGAACAGTATCGGGCATTATCGCAGGCGGTTGTTAAGTAATAACCGCCTGAGATAAACATTTTTGAAACTACAAGATGTTAATTAACGGTCTGAGGAGATGTTAAGTAACAACAAATGCTATTTTTCTCAGGAGGTTTGTAAGTAATACTCGCCTGAGATAAACATTTTTGAAACTATATGTTAATTAACGGCCTGAGAAGTGTTAATTAACTGACACGCTACACGAGGTCTGCGGAGAAGTTGAGAAGCCGTGGTGCAGGGACGCGTGCGATGGAAGGATCTCTGAAGATCGTCTTCCACAGTGGTTTAATTGTGCGCTGCACGAGGTCTGCAAAGAGTTCAATGCGCGGGAAACGAACCGCTCCCTCGTCTACTCCGCACAGACCATATATAATGCGCGTCGTCGGTTATGTACAAGCACAGAACTTTTCCACTCCTTTCTTCTTCTTCCATCTTTCCACCTCTCCTAGCCCGGCGCCGACTAACCACCACATCCATGGCCAACCTTCCGCCACCTAGCCCGCTGAGGCAGCCACCCTGCAAGCGGATACGCTGCAGCTCCCCCGAGAGGGTGAATGACGACCAGCGCATTCCACCACCGTTGCAGCCGGAGCCACCGGTACAGCCGGAGCAATCGGCTCAGCCGGAGCAATTGGCTCAGCCGGAGCAGCCGACCCTCTCTCCTGCTGCATCGTCTCCGGAGGAGGAGGAGGAGGAGGAGGAGGAGGAGGAGGAGGACTTCGACGATGACGACGATGATGACGATCATGACGACGAGTCGTCCTCCGATGACGGCGACGACGACGACGACAAGTCGGAGGAGGACCACTTGGCTTGGTTTGAGAAGTTGGCGGAGAGGATGGAGGAGGCGGGGCCGTAGTGTAGTTTTAGGATTTCAATCAAGTGTTCTTGTACATATTTCTTGTGTTTTGTACATATTTCAATCAAGTGTCAATGAATACTGGTGGATAATTTGAAGTTTGACATGTTGGAGTGCTTTTAAAAAAATTAAAAAAATTAATACATGTATAAATTATACAAATATGTTCGTACCAACAATTTTGAGTGAAGGATCTTTTTTTATGAGATACACAAATGTGAATAATATGTGAGTAGAAATTAATTTGATATTTACCAAAACATTACAACGTCAGCTATACAAGTTTTAAAAATATTTTGTTCAGTTGGCATTATCTTAGACGGTTGTTAAGTAATACCCGTCTGAGATAAAAATCTTCTTAGGCGGTTATTAAGTAACAACAGTCTGTGAAGATATTTACTTCTTAATTAATAAACATCTTCTCAGGCGGTTGGTAAGTAAAACCCGCCTGCGATAAAGTTAAAAACCGCCTGTGAAAAACCGACGTCTATATAAGGACCCCTCACCGCAGTCAAAACGCAACCCTGGAGAATTTATATCGACGCTGCAAGGCTGTTGAATTTCCCCTGCGCCGGTCGCCGCTCCGCCGCCCAGCCCATACCGCCGCGCCGCCGCTCAACCCCGCACCGCCACTTCTCCACCCAGCCGGCCCACCGTGCTGACGCCTCCCCACCGTGCTGACGCCTCTGCAAGGTACATGTAGTTTCCTTACTTTTTCTTTGTATATTTTAATTAGCTGATAAGCTGTTAGTTTTGTGTGTTTTGGTATATGGATTCTGTCCTTTTGCATGTGTAAGGACTGTATGGATTGTGTTCTGGTATATTGATGTATGGACTATATGGATTGTTTCCTTTTTGTACCTATTATGTGACATGAATATGATGTTTAATTAATAGATGCTATTGTAATATATATAAGATGCTTCTGGGCCTGTTTCCCGATATAACGGACCAGATCCCACCCAGACCTAGCCCATGCTGCTGGGCCTGTTTCCCCCTTTGACTCCGTCCGCCTCAAGACGTCGCCTGTCTCCTACATTAGTCACCCTAATCATACTTGTTATGTCTCTGTAAATTCATTTTATAGAAGACCTTTAGAGAATATTTGTGGCCAAATTTTGTAAATCTGACAAAAATTCTATTATTAAAGCATGGACCGTCGAGCGTGGATGTATAACATGCCAAGACCAGATCCTATGTACATTCGTAATGTTGCAAATTTTATTGAAGCATCCAAGAGACATGCGAAGTTGCAAAAGATAGATGACATATTATGTCCATGTATCGACTGCGAAAATAAGATTGCTTGGACGGATACTATAGTAATCCAATCTCATTTGGTGAAAAGAGGTTTCAAAAATAACTAAACAATATGGACAGAGCATGGTGAGTTAGATACACATGATGTGGATAAAGATGATGAGAGAGGCTCAGATGATGATAATGTTCATATCGATGATGGTAGTGACAATCAAGCTGGTGATGATGATGATGAGTTCGATTGTGAGGAGATGTTGCGTCACATTGAACCACATGTACTGACTTCTATGGGAGCAAGCAAAGGATTAAGTAAAATGGAGACATTGCAGAATGCGGCGACAGAGCTTTTATATGATGAATCAAACGGTTGTGATAAAGAGTTTACTACATTGCGTGCAGTCTTAGAACTACTAAAGTTGAAAGCTACGCACGGATGGTCCGATGGTAGTTTCTCTGATCTTTTGAATCTTCTGGCAGAAATTCTTCCAAATCCAAATAAACTGCCCAGAAGCACTTATAAAGTGAAGAAACTTCTTTGCCCGATGGCACTAGGTGTGACAAAAATACACGCTTGTGTGAACCATTGTATTCTGTATCGCAAAGAGCATGAGCTCGCAACTAGATGCCCCATTTGTGGTGTCAGTAGATACAAGAAGGACTACAATCACCAGTATGTTACCAACATGGAAAAGACTCAGAAGAACAAGAAGTTTATTATTTGTCCTGAAGGTGACGATGACGATACTTCTGGCGATTCAGACGGGAAGAATAAGAGAAAAATTCCTGCATTGGTGATGTGGTACCTTCCGGTAATTGATCGCTTGAAGCGTTTGTTCTCAAACCCTAGGGAGGCTGAACTTATGCGTTGGCATTCCGAGCAACGCAAGAAGAATGAAAAACATATACGACACCTTGGTGATGCAACGCAGTGGAAAATTTTGATATTCAGTATCCAGAATTTGCGAAGGAATCAGAAATGTGAGGTTTGCCTTGGTTACAGATGGTATGAATCCGTTTGGTGAAAAAAGGAGCATACACAACACATGGCCTATGGTCTTAACTATGTACCTACTGACGTGGTTGTGTCACAAAAGGAAATATATCTTATTATCTGTTTATCCAAGGTCCAAAACAACCCGGCATCGAAATTGATGTGTTCTTGGAACCTTTAATGGAAGATATGGCGAAATTGTGGAATGAAGGGGTACGTACATGGGATGAGTACAAGCGGGAGTATTTCACGCTAAGAGCAATGATATTCGTTACCGTGCATGATTATCCCGGACTGTTTACATTATCGGGACAAATGAAAGGGAAGAAATGTTGCGTTAGGTACGTGGATAAAACTGGATTTCTATACCTCACTTCATCCAGAAAGACGGTGTACATGAGACATCGACGGTTCTTGACAGATACACACAAGTATAGGAAGATGAAAGAACAATTTGATAACAAAATCGAAAAAGATACTGCACTGAAACCTTACAGTGGAAAACTTGTGTTTGAAATGGTCAAGAACATTCATATTGCTTTCGGTAAGGGAAAAAAGAGTAAAGGAATTAAGAGAAAGAAAAGTACATCTTCGGATGATACAACTGACATGGCTTTCAAGAACAATCAATTTTTTTCAAGTATCTTCCGTATTGGAAGAATCTGGAATTTTGCCATAGTATTGATTTGATGCATGTTACAAAGAATGTATTTGACACCATCATTGGGACCTTGCTGGACATGCCGAGGAAAACAAAGGACGGATTAAATTCACGTATGGACCTAGTAAATCTTGATTTGAGACCAGAGCTTCATCCAGTAGAAAAGGCGAACGGGAAGCATTACCTTCCCCCAGCCAGCTACAACTTGACGCTAGAAGAGAAAAAAGCAATTTGCGAATGCTTGCGTGGGATCAAAGTGCCCACAAGTTTCTCATCCAATATCCACAAACTAGTCTCGATGAAAGACTTGTCTTTATTCGGTTATAATTCTCACGACTGTCACATGATGATGACAGTTTTCCTTGCCATTGCAATAAGAGTAATCAAACCTGAGCATATAAAAGTTGTCATCACACGTTTGTGTTACTTCTTCAATGCAGTATCGCAAAAGGTGATAGCACGTGAAGATTTAGACTATCTGAAAACATACGTCGTCGAGACAATGTGCAAGCTTGAGATGTGTTTCCCACCATCCTTTTTTGATATGCAAGTACACCTAATCATACATCTTATTGATCAGATAAAAGCATTGTGGCCACTATATTTACATCATATGTTTTTGTTGGAGAGATATTTAGGAGTATTAAAAGGTTATGTGCGGAACCGTGCTCACCCAGAGGGTTCAATTATGGAAGGATACACCACTGAAGAAGTTATTGAGGGTTGCGCTGATTACATCAAAGATGGAAAATCGATAGGTGTGCCTATACCGGTAAATGAGGGTAGACTACGTGGGAGAGGCAAAGTGGGTAAGAAACTTTTATTGTTCAAGATTACAAGAATGTACACCGTGCACATTTTGGTGTACTACAACAGCTCGCAATAGCTGAGCCGTACATCGAGGAACACCAAATTGAGCTTCGTGATAAAAACCAAGACCGTAAAGAGGACTGGATCATGAAAGAGCACAGAAGATGTTTCACTGAATGGTTAATGGACAAAAATATATCATACGGAAACACTATAGAAGAGGCAACAATGAAGAAGTTAGCTTGTGGCCCATCTGCTTTGGTAACATCATGGCAAGCATATGACATCAATGGTTACACATTTTACACTAAAGAAAAAGACGGTAAGAGTGTTGCACAAAATAGTGGTGTTCGTATTGAGGCTTATGATTCAAAAGGGCAGAAGACCACATACTTCGGGTTCATAGAGGAAATATGGGAACTCGATTATGGCGAAAGAATGGTAATGCCCGTATTTAAGTGCCAATGGGTCAAACATCCTGATGGTTTGAAAGTGGACAATTACGGGCTGACACTGGTAGAAATGAATAAAGTGGGTTACAAAGATGACCTGTGGGTTCTCGCCGATAATGTTGCACAAGTTTTTTATGTTCAAGATCCAGAAACTGAGAAGTTGCACGTAGTTGTTTCTGGAAAGCAAAATATTGTTGGGGTTGACAATGTGGGAGATAATGAAGAGGAATATAATCAGTATGAAGAGATGTACCTTTTCACCGAACCAGAAAACATCAAGCGCGTAGAGAGAAGCATTAAAAAGAATTTGAAACCCTATATGCGAGAAGATGTCAATGCTGGAAAAAATGTATATAGCAATGCGAGATGATATATATTGTATATATTTGTATCTTCTGAAATCAACTTAGAACAATGTTGGTATATGGATTGTGTCCTTTTGCATTTGTGTACACATATGCGTTTGGACTCAATGATTTGGAAGTTTGGAAGTTTGGTCTTTCAGATAATGATGTCTCGGGCGTGTAGCCGATTGAAGAAGGAGCGCTTGGCGTGGCGCAAGAACCATCCCCATGTATGTACATATGGCACACCAGTCACATGGTTGTATATACATATGTATCTGTAATGGACTGATGAACTTAACTGTAGTTTGTTTTCCATCTTGTTTGTTTTTGGTATTTTCAATTTCTCCGCGTAGGATTTCTCTGCGAAGCCTGAATCGGGAGAATTATTGAAGTGGCAGTGCATCGTACCCGGTAAAGAAGGGGTAAGTCATGAAGAACAAGCACAATATGAGTTTAACCATCGTCCTCCTATTAATAAATTTCTTTTGCAGACTGAATGGGAAGATGGTTACTACCCCCTGACAATCTCCTTCTCTGAGGACTACCCCTTGGTGCCTCCAAGATGCACCTTTCCAATTGGGTTCTTCCACCCAAATGTCCATCGTTCGGGAGCACTCTGCATCGGGATTCTTGATCAAGAGACTGTAAGATAGACCCATTTTGTTCATGCAATTATTACTTATAATTGTTGTCGAACTTATTTGAACTGGTTTCTTATATTGATTAAATTATATTTCGTAGGGGTGGTGCAGTGCTTTTACAATCAAAACTATACTACTTGAAGTTCAGCGTTTGCTGCATCAGCCAAATGTGCCTGATGTTGAAAATGATTGCTATAATCTACTTATCAAGGTTAGATGACACTTTGACTTAGTGACCAATGTAGGTTATTCATTCCTCCTTCGACATTTGTTAATTTAAATAATGTCAATATTTTCAGGATCCAGCGGAATATAAGAGACGTGTTCGGGAGCAAGCAGGACGGTACAATTTAGATTGATCGATGGGAGCTTCATCGTCGATCTACAATGAATGTAGCATGATTTTTGTTCAGGCTGTAAAGAAATTATCTTTGAACAATTGTAAAGCCTCTAATGGTGTATTATCACAATTAAGCTAGCCTCACTGGTGATCGAGCATTTCCTACAATGCATTACTGTACTAGTATCCGTTCATCTGTGTTTTTTCCTGATACAATTTTCCCTGCAATGACTACATACGGTTGTGATAATTGCAACGACTACATCCCTGTAATTTCAATGAAAACCGCTTGTGATAATTGAACAACTACATACATGATCTTCTCAGAACGTTGTTAACCAAGAACCGTCCATGAAGTTCATTGCATTACAGGCGGTTATTAATTAAGAACCGTCAACGAAGATCATGTATTTACCCAGACGGTTGTTTTTTAAAATCCGTCTATGAAGTTCATTGCATTACAGGCGGTTATTAATTAAGAACCGTCAACGAAGATCATGTATTTACCCAGACGGTTGTTTTTTAAAATCCGTCTGTGAAGTTCATTACATTACAGGCGATTCTTAATTAAGAACCGTCTATAAAGATCATGTATTTACCCAGACGGTTGTTTCTTAAAATCCGTCTGTGAAGTTCATTGCATTACAGACGGTTCTTAATTAAGAACCGCCTGTGAAGATCATGTATTTACCCAGACGGTTGTTCTTTAAAATCCGTCTGTGTTGTTCTGTCATCACAGGCGGTTATTATATCATTCGTCATCACAGTCGCATATTTTTAAGGACTGCCTGTGTTTGAAAATTTGAGGCGCCTGTAAAAATGCTTTTTGTAGTAGTGTGACAAATTGTATTTTGTTCTTGGCAACAGTATGATCTAAGATATACATTAAGCCACTCTTCAAATGCTAGATGACATATTCAGTGTTCAATGAAAATATTCTTCTGCAATTTGGCTCACTCCCATTCTCAAAAGACAACTGGAAAAACTGATAAACACTCAACTGACAACTTTCAGTGAATATTTCACCTTGTTTCGGAATATAAAATGTTAGAATCTAAAGTGTCTTTCAGGACGGACTGGGCACAGAAATATTGTTTGAACAAAAATGATAAAAATAGTTACATAAACTTTTTTATTGTTAAATGAGAAAATGTCATTATTTTCCTAAATAATGTAAGTTTTGAATTATTTAAAAATACTTTACAGTGTGTTAAATAACTGCTCCCTCCTTCCCACAATAATTCTCATTGTGGACAAGATTTTTAGTCCAAAATGAACGAAAAATCTTGTCAAAAACGACAATTATTGTGGGAAGGAGGGAGCACTTATTTACACTTCATTATTCTAAATATGCATAGAGTCAACCCAAACAAGGGTAAAAATGGCATCACATCCTCAAAATTCTCTTCTGTGAAGCTGATGACAATTTTTTAACTAAAATCACAAGAGGCAGCTCTAACTCTACAATAAAGAACCTCCATATAGCTTTGGAGCAGAGTTGCTCTGTTGTAAGTAACAAGTTATGCTCACCAAGCCATGCGTTAACCCATGTCCATATGCTATGAGCTTCATGGCAACATCAACAAACAGGTGCAAGGTTGTATAGGCCATCCTCGGGGTTGTAGACAATCCACTATCCAAACCTTGTCCTCACTTGAGAAGTCAGATAAAGAATTTGCACTGCAACAGAGCCCAGGCTCGCCAAACCTTCCATGGAATCCTTGAGATTTGGCTCACCTCGAGTCGGAGTTGGTACGCTGACTTGGATGAGTAAACACCACTCGTATACTGAGTGCACACAATCTCATCTTATTGCTCATTGGCTGGATCAAACCAGTGTCTTAAACAAGGTGCCAGAGGGAGACATACTCATCAACAAGGAGGTCATTGTTCAGATCAAGCATAAGACCGTCTGCACCGGCGTCCGCCAAAAACTTACAGGACAGCAAAGGTCCAGCTGGGGACCACACCAGATGCTGAAAATTTAGAGATTAGATTTATGAGAATTGTGCTGTAAATTTAGTGGATGCTAGATATTTAGAGGAAGTTGCTGGAAATCTAGGAGACCCATGCTTTAGAGTATGTTTTTAGATTATACGATTGCGGATAGCCTAAAATCCCGTATACAGGTGTTGTTCTCGT